>OX030949.1:127131015-128614765 GCA_943735915.1 Pherbina coryleti | reverse complement strand
TGAACAAAATTAAATCACCAAACTCGGCATCAAGTTCATCGAGAAAATCTTTAAATTTTCTGTGCCGTAGTGCATTATGCCCCCCTCGAATTGCATTAATAATTTTGATGGCTATTTCCATTACATAGGAAAGGTTTAACTCTTTCGAAAAAAGCGACTGCTGATGGATAATGCAATGAAAAGCTGGAATTTTTATATTATTTTTCATTAACCAACCTATCAGCCCTTGATTTTTTCCAGTCATCACTCTGGCTCCATCAGTACAAATCGCAGTCAACTTTTTTTTGTTAAAAAGTGAAAAAACATTTTGTTGTAGTGTGACGACTAAAATATCGCTGGCGATTTTTTAGCCGCACAACGGCCAAGGTGCGAGAAAGACACCTGGTTGAACACCGCCAGTTGATATTTATGCTTCACTTTATTTTTTTACACACACACACATAAACACTGAACTAATATAATGAATAAAAACACATGAATACAAAATAACACCCATGCACTTTTATATAAGAAAAGAGAGAGAAAGGGGAAATCATGTAAACAAAAGTTGAAAACATGAAAAACATGAAAAACGTGCGCAAACACATGCGCAAAGCTGGCGTGATCTTGCTCAGAGGCAAGTAGCGGATCACATAAGAAATTAATAGAAGGCAAATTGCTGGGCAAAATGTGGAAACAAATGCTGATGAAAGACAACAACAAGGCTGCACCGTACGGGACCTCGGTTACGGGAAAATCAGCCCAGAACTTTCGATTGCGGTACCTTGTTTGTCACAAACAACAAGAAGACGATGGTATAAATAGGCCGCAATCGAAGAGCAGAGAACAGAATGTGTTATACATTAAAAGTGTGCAGAGTGCAAGTGATCGAGATTATATAAACAAAAAAATAAAACAGTGAAGCGAGTGCAATTGGAAACAAAAAATAAAACAGTGAAGCGAGTGCAATTGAAGAGAGTGCAATTGGACCGAAAAAGCATTTGAGTAAAATACGCCGACCGAATAAAAGACTGGAAAGTGGCAAAAACAGAGGAGGTGAGAAATTGTGAGAAGTGAAATATTTTTTTTTTATTAAGAGCAGAGTCGTTGGCTTGTAGGCCCACCTGCAAAGACAATAGATAGACATTTCGGTGGCTTGTAGGCCCACTTGTCTATCCAACAGAGAAAGCAGAGTCGTTGGCTTGTAGGCCCACCTGCAAAGACAATAGATAGACATTTCGGTGGCTTGTAGGCCCACTTGTCTATCCAACGGAGAAAGCAGAGTCGTTGGCTTGTAGGCCCACCTGCAAAAGTAATAGATAAACATTTCGGTGGCTTGTAGGCCCACTTGTTTATCCAACGGCAAGAGCAGCGTCGGTGGCTTGTAGGCCCCCTGCAGTAGCGGTAGACAGAGTCGGTGGCTTGTAGGCCCACCTGTCTTCACCTTTTTGTTAGCAGCGTCCGTGGCTTGTATGCCCGCCTGCTCAAACCAGAACATTGTCCGTGGCTTGTAAGCCCGCGTGTTCGCTTTTTTTTCATCGAGTAACAGTGCTGCGGCTTGTAGGCCCGCCTGTTAAGCCGAGACGCAGACGTGAAGACCTGGAGGAATAAGGCCCATTAAATTCAACAATACAAAAATATAAATTCAGATATTTTACCGTGTAGTAAAGATAAAGGCCAACCATTTAATAAAGATCAATTGTTAAATAAAACCAAAGTGTAATTTCTTGTAAGAACCCTGGAAACCCGCTGAGCTTACCCCAGCAAACAAAAAGAACCAGCGGAGGTTCGTTACAGTAGTATTTTAAAGAGGTTTTCGCCTGTAACATGCCCATGCATTGAAACAACGGAGAGTATTTCCTCTGTTGTTTGTAAGTTTTCATCAACTGACTTAACACATATGATTAATACGCTTAAGTTATTTATGTCCGTGCTCTCGTCAAGACATATAGAAAAAAAATTTGCAGTTTAATAACCTTTGCTTAGTGGTAAAATATAAATATTTACAAATAACTTCCGTTCGGCGAGTTATTGTTTGTCTGGATAAACGTATTTGTTCTACAATTTGTTGCATTTCATTTCCTTGCTCCCCAAAAAAACTGAAAACAACCTGACTTAATTCTTTAAAAAACATACCATCTTCATACGGTCGGCATTTTTTTGCCAAGGCCAATGACACAGCATAGGATGCCTTTTTAAATTGTAATGAAGAAATATTATGATGAATATAAGAATTGTTTATATTTTGATTGAAATCATCAGCAATAAACCTTAAAAAATATTTAGCTTTTAATTCGAAAAGCTTTAGTTTTCGTTCTTCTCCTAAAATTAAATTGAATTGTGCGTGACAAACCGAGTAATGCCTTTGCACATACATCAATACGGAACGAGAAACAGTGCGTTCGCATATAAGACATTGCGCTACAGCGTTTGTATTTTCTATAAAAAAGAAATCTAGCATCCATTTATCATTAAACATTTTTCTCTCTGTAGTTGCGAAGCGAGCAGAAGCGAGTTCTTGTCTTCTTGAATGCTTAACGTCAACTGACATGATTTGAATAGCAAAATTAAGCTCACAGCTTCTCATAAGCACGAACCAAAGTCATAGCTCGGCTACTGTTCGTACGCCACACGAAATTTTTATTGTGTACATGTGAAAACATTGACGTCGGCAGCAAATCTAGCTCAATCACATGTGAATAGGTTTTTCAATTTTGCCCGACACTGCTATACAGACATGTGATAAAAATCGTTTTCGTACGAAATAGCTGGCGAAACTGACTTGACCTGTCTTTAAAGTACACTAATTTTTGTAATTTTTCACAGTTTTGCACAAATTTGTGAAGTTCAATTTCACTCGAATTTAATTTAATGAATTTTAACGAATTTAAATAAATTTAACACGTAAAAGAAGTTCTTAAATTTGCAATTTCGTTTGCGTTTTGAATTCGTACGATTTCCATCACATGCCTGTTAGTGACACTTAACATCTGGACGTTATTTAATTTCAATTTTTTTTTTTTTTTTTATAATTAATTTGTAAATACAAATATTTTACTGATCCTGAATAAAAGAATGAACAGCTAAATCTAATAGCTAAAATAAACTTTCTTCAATACTTTTAACTAGGTTTTCCATATTGCATCGTTCTGGGGCGTAGAGAATCATACTCCAAGATTTCTCTAGAGACCGGCAAATTTTAACACATTTTATAATGCTGGCATTGATAGGAGGAAGTGTTAATCCAGCATTGTATTCAATTATTGCAGTTATCTTCATGGCATTACAAACGTCAATTATTCGTTGCAGATAATTTTTGCACATCCAATCCTTGAATTAAAAAATATTTTATCATGATGTATTTTCAATAGTTGTCCCCGAAAACTTCATTACCATATTTTTAATATGTCTCATTTTTTGTAAATACGCCGTAGTAGACAATTCTATGACTTGATGCTCTTTGATCTAAATGAAAAAATGATATTCGTTAAATAAATTTGAATAATCATTATAATTTTATAATTTTACTCTTCAGGAAGCTCCTAGTCTTTACAGAAAGTGAATAAAATACAGCTAACACTTGCGTGTTACATTTCTTACAAACAAAAAAAATAACAGAAAAATTGTTTATTTACGGATTATAAAGCCCACAAATTTTAGTGCTTATTTAAAGCCTATTTTATAGTGAAATATCAACCAAAATTTGGGCATTGTTTAATTTTATTTGGGTATTATTTAATTTTTAATTTGGACGTCAATTTGATATGTAATAACCAGGGTGCGGAGTTCGATCCGATTAATCTCAACAATCGTTCTTAAAATAAAAATTATGCTCGAATATTTTAACAAACGAATGAGGAACGCTTTTCCTGCGTTGCTAATTTTTTCCGATCGATTGTTTTTTTTTTTTTTGTGGCGGCCGTGGATGAGTGTGTTAACCATTGCGTGAACCATTCGATGCCAATTCGAGACCAGGTTCGAACCACAGCTGACACAAAAAATGTTTCAATTAAAATTAATTTTTCTGATCGGTCGTCACCTCTGTGTAGACAATGGCAAACCTCAGAGAGTAAATAATGCTATGTAAAGCTTCTTGAGAACATGCACGTTAGCCATTCGAAGTCGGTGTACAAAACAACTTGATCATTTCGAGCTAGGTCAAACAAAGTCAAAGACTGAAATGGCCAATTCGTTTTCTTTATTGAAAATAGACATTCGATGCATTTTGTTGTTGCTTTGAAAAATTTATTTTTAGCCTTTATAAGAAGTAGTATTGCAAACTTTCGAATTTCCGTTTCAAAATTCAATTACAAAGAAAAAAGCAAATGAAAAGATCACATTTAAATCAATTCTGAACAAATTTATTACACACTAAGGCTTAAATGAAATCTTTATCTGTATAAATAAAAATGTAAATTTATGCTTGTACAAAATCTCAAATTACCGAATGTACTCCACTGATTGCCTCAAAATTTTGGCAAAACAATACATTCGAATAGGGTTATATTTATGTAAAAAAATTTGCCACTCCCTCTTTTCCCGTCTACAAATCAATAAAATACTATATTTCAAATAGTTTGGATCGTATTGCACTGAAATTGGTAATTTAGTTCGTATAGTTGCTGTCGGCTACAATATCAAAAATGGGCGTGGTCTAACTATAAATACGCCCACTTTCCAAAATCATTATAATTCCTGAGTTGTACAGATTCTGACAGTGAAAATTAGTATGTAGGTGCTATGGGTCCAAGTGGCAGTCACTATTTATATAAATATTGCAATGCCCACTGTTACCGCACATATTGGAAACGGAAAGATGCCGGTTGATCTGTCCTCTGGACGAATTTCATCACCTCATAACTTCTGCAATTTAGTGACGTCAAAAGAAGAATAAGTTAAAAAAGTATTTCCCAATATTCAAACCAATTAGAATCAGGATTGGCTAACGGTAAACGAAAAAAAACGTCTACCAACACATTAGTCTCATTTAGGTATAGATTCTTGATTTAAAAAAACTTTTTAACAAACAAAAAAGCCGACTTCAAAACCACTACAAAGTAAAATATAATTGTAATTAACTTTTCCCATTAATTTCTTGGTCAAATTTTAAAAATTATTTATATGTATTATAATATTGGAAATCTTATCATTTTCATTTTTTCTATTTTGTTTTATTATCATCAATATATTAATTGCTTTATGTACATAAAAGCTTTGAAGTTGGCGCTTATCTTACTAAGTCGGAATCTTATTATTTTAATTTTTTCTAATTTGAATTTATGGCGTAGTTGGTTAAAGTGCGTGGGCTCTATGTCAACGAACCTGGAGACCCGGGTTCGAACCCCAGCAGCGACAGAAAATTATATGCATTAAAATAATTTTTCTGTACGGCCGCCACCTCTCTGCAGACAATGGCAAACCTCAGAGAGTAATCAAAATGCCATGTAAAGCTCCTTGAGAACAAGAACATTGCGTTCATCGCCGTTCGGAATCGGCGTTAAACCTGTAGATCCAGTTCTCGGTCAGTTGTGTACAAACTTAATAACACGCACAACACAATTGATCATTAGAAGCTAGGTCAAAGTCCTTTCAAGGCTTTGACTTTTATATTGTGTAAATTTATGTAAAAAATTGGTTGTAACTTAAATATTTTAATTGTGTTTTGTTTCTTCAGATTTCCTGATGATGAATTGCATTGTCAATTCGAAATATCGAAAATAAAAAACAACAAAATTAACCCTTAAATGCACCGTGTATCTTTAAAGATACAACCTTTCAAGAAACTCCTACGGCTATATTTTTGGTTTGATTTTTTTCAAATCGGTTCTATATTATTTAGAATATTATAAGTCTTAAATAAAAAAATAGTTTTTACTCCTATTTGTCATACTTTTTATTAAAATTATGTTCAAAGTCAAAAAAAATTATGTACAAAATTTAATTTTTTTAAAAATTAAATAAACACTATTTCTAACAGTTTATCTTCTAGGAACAGATAAATAATTTTGATTAGGAAAAAATGCTGACTGCTTTCAAAACATGACCTTTAGTGATTTTAAGTGGTTCGAAAAAATTTCGATCATTTGACACCTCACTAAGTCACTTTAGTTGGTTGTATCTTTAAAGATACAGTGTGCACTCCCTGCAGTTTTTGATAAGTTTAACTTTTTAAAATTAACGAATTAATAAAAATTTCATAACACATTTCTTTTATTTTGATATATTTTAATAGGGATTTTAGATGTGGGTAAATTCACATTGAATCTTTATAGATACAACCACTTTTTTTTAAAAAATTTTAAAAAAAAAAATATTCAAAACTAAAAACGCAGTTTTTATTTTTACTCAATTTTACATAAAATATATTTTTTCGGTAAAAATCGGGCGCCTTGTGCATTTAAGGGTTAAAGGAAAAATTTGTATTTGGTTTTCTATGACCTGAAGCCAGTCAACAAAAACCCTTTTGATTTATTTAAATTCGTTAAAATTCATTAAATTAAATTCGAGTGAAATTGAACTTCACAAATTTGTGCAAAACTGTGAAAAATTACAAAAATTAGTGTACTTTAAAGACAGGTCAAGTCAGTTTCGCTAGCTATTTCGTACGAAAACGATTTCTATCACATGCCTGTATAATATAGTATGGACACAGTAGCTTTTCAACTGCATGGTTCATACATCGAGTAATTATAATATTGCCATGAAAATTCGAAGTATATGGAGCATGTCTTTGATATTCATATTGCAAACATCAACCTTAAACAAAAAGACAAACACTGACTGCTGCTAGTAATAGTCCCCATTAAAGCCCCCTGTTCAGGTGCAGGGAATAAATATACAAAAATCATAAAATTTTTATGGGATCCCCCCTAAGGAGTGGTCAGAGGAAATAGGTTCCCAAGGGAAAAATGTGGCGGCCTCGGTAGTCGAGTTAGTAGCGTGCTCGACTGCCACCCCAGAGGTCACGGGTTCGATTCCCGGCCAGGCCATGGTCCTTCGCTTTAAAAACCTTTCTAAATTTTCTATCCTCATTTCTTATCAACTGAAATTAAAAATTCATCAATATTTACAACTTGAAGTTGTAGTTGATGGTAGAGAAGTTTGTGGATGAGATTGCCTTATAACTTGAATTGACTGAGGTAAAGGCATAACACTTGCCTCTGATTCAAATTCACATGTTTCTTTGGCTTTCCACCACGCTTAGAACATCCTACACTTGCTTCACTTGATTGCCCTTTCCTTCCCACTAATCTATCACCTCATTTCGAACCAAGGCAGACTTGACTGAATAGGCATTCCACCTGAAATCCTTGGTTCAAAGCTAAAAAAAAAAAAAAAAAAAAAAACCGGTTAATTTGTGACAATTATCACAAATTATCAGTACCCGAACAGACCAATTTTCAATTTTTACTATTTCAAACACAATTAAAGCCTTCAATTTGAAGCTATCGTATTGAAATATATGAGCAATAAGTATACAGTATTGTTCGAAATCTAAGCAACTTTTTTCATTGTGGTGATGAAAAACCAATTTATTCAAATTTTTTCATTTTTTAGTTTTATCAGATTCTGTATCCTTTTCTTTACAACATTAAAAAAAAATTAAATTCTCGTAGTAGTTAAATAAGAAACCAAAACAAAAACAACTCAATTTTAAACTGTTTTCTATTAACTGTATTTATCAGTTTAATATATTCAACTGAAACTTAGTAACTTTCAGTATTTAGTAAGTTAGCATTTATTTCGTATGGCTTGCGCATATAATTTCGGCATGCATTCTATATGATCTACTAGAACAGCTGTTGGAATTAATTCCTACTCTGCTTTAAGCAGGGCATTAGCTCGGTTTTAATTTTAACCGCCGAGACCCGATTATACGCTTCAAAATGCCGAAAAGATTCGCTATGGAATTCAAGTCTTGAGATTGAGGTGAAATTAAATCTACGTCTTAAATCCCATTAGAAGACAACCAATCTTTGACCAAATTTATTGTGTGTTTTGGATCTTTGTCGTGTTGAAACACCCATCGAAGTGGCATTTCCGATTGGCATATGGAAGCATATGGTTGGCTAAAATTTCCCTATAAACAAAACGATCCACTTTTAATATATTTGAATAAATGGGTCAATCCCTCTCGCTGAAAAATAGGTCCATACCATTACATTTCCTCCTCCATGCTGTATTGCGCCCTTACAATAACGTGGATCTAGTCTCTTGGTTTTGGTCTTCGAACGTGGCATATTCCATCGGTATTTAACAATAATATTTATATGCTCGAACTTATATTATTATTCGTCTCTTTGGACGAAATAAACGGATCTTTTTTAAACAAATTAACAATTTGCTTATCGGTTTGGTATGAAGTTTTTCAGAGGCGTCCACCAGAATTGACTCTTTGTACTATACAAATAGCTTTAAATTTTTTAATCAGTCGAGAAACTGTTGATTTATTAATATTAAGTTTATTAGCTATCGAAATTTGTGATTCGCCGTTATTAACAAATCCAATTATTCTTAACTTGAAGTCTTCCCCGTAATGTGAACGTGGTCACGATTACAGTCGTAATTTTCAAGCTATCAACACGAAATAAAGCTTGTAAAAAATAAAGATCAAGGTCGAAAATGAGCCAAATTGGATGAAAACCAATAATTTTTCATGTTTTTCAATGATAGCTTGAAAATTTGTGACTGTAATCGTGATCACAGACAGACAGACAGACAGACGAACAGACAGCCAAACAGATGGATCACAGGATTATTCATATCATTGTATTGTATCATATCAATCCTAATATTGTTAAAATATGAAAAAATAAAAAAATGTTTTAATGAAAATTTTCTCATTTCTTAATTATGGGCCTAAATATATTTCACATATATGGAAGGTGCTACGCCTAAATTTCAAATTCCACAGAAATTTTGCAGGAATTTTAAAGATCACATATTAGTTAACCACCGATATTTCTAGAAGCGTTGCTGTTAACATACGTTAAAGTACAGCGCAAAATGTGTTTAAGTTGTATGGAAGCTACTACTTAACCAATCGCGTATAATTTTTTTATACATCTGGAAATCATATACTTGATATTGTTATCGTAGTTTATCTAATTTCTTAGTTATGGTGCAAAATGTGTTTAAGTTGTATGGCAGCTACCAAGCCCACTTGTTCAAAATACCTGAGATACTTTGTTTTTAGTTTTCTATAATCCACAAAAGAATTTTTTCCATCTTACAATCGCATCACTGTGCGGCGGTAATAAAATAAGAATTTAAACAAAACAATAAAGCAAGGCGGCGGTAGTGTAATGGTCAGTGTTGTGATGTAATATATTAGTAACATAATATATTAGTAATATATATTACTTTTTTCCTAATTCGGTAATATAACTTATTACTAACAGCCAGTCAGCCATTACTCAATAATATTATTACTTTTTTGCGGCTCTCCGCAATATCGCCCAAAAAAAAAAAAGAAAAAAAAATCACCCAAAAAATTTATGAGAAATCGCCCAAAACGAAATTTTACCCAAGAAAACGAAAAAAAGCCCAACAATTTTTGGAAAAATTACCCAAAAACAAAAACGAAAATTCACCCAAAAAAATGAAAAATCGCCCAATTTTTTACATTGTGTTCCCACACGAGATACGAAATTCCCTTGAACGAAATTAGCATTTTCAAGGCCATTTTTTTTGTAGTCTTTTTTAATTCAATCATTTGATGAAATAAATAACATTTATTTATTAATATAGTTATTTATTAACCACTGTTATTAAAACATGAAATAATAACAAGTCAAAGCGTTTCTATGCACGAATATGTGACTTGAACACTAAAATTTTAACGTTAAAAGAAAATATAACAAAAAGTTTCATAAACAAAAAATTAGGAAAAATTTTTAATAATCACATGCTTAAAAATCTATAAAAACATTCGTACAATGGAAAAATACTAATTCTTTTTCAAAACAACAAGTTCATTTGTTAATCAAAATATTAAAAAAAAAATTACGGCGGAGGTGGTGGGGGGCGTCGGTTGGCACGCGCGATCCGTCGCACTAGACGTAGTCCGCTGAGATTAATTTAGTTCTTCTCGCTCTGTTTTTTTCCATTTCTTTCAAGAGCAGTTTTCTAAGAGACTGCTTCTCTTCAGTCTGGTGTAAAAAAACTTTTTAAATATGGATTTGAAACGCCATGTGCAAAACTGGACTACAAAATATCATTCAGTATATGTGGGAGAATATATCCAAAAAAGTTACAAAGAGCTTAGTTCATTCCGTGAACAGAAAAATTAATTCAATTGAAAAATCTTTCTGTGTCATTCACTCTACCCACTGCTCCATGGGTTCCGTGGTTCTGCACTGCTACGTGCCGAGGGTTACCCAGAAAGGACTTTTTCCAAAGTGCTTTATACCGCCATTTTGTTTTTTAATATTTAAAATATTTTTTTAGATTCTATACATTATTAAAAAAGATACAGTAGTTTCGACTATGTCGTAACACAAGACGAAGAATTATTCAATTCGCTTTTGGTGACATCTTTTTTAAAAAATATTTAGCAAAATATTTATTCCATACACCTGAGCATATGACCCTTAAAAGAGTGCCGGAGAGGGTTAATATGTATCACCGACCCCCATTACTTTTGCAAAAGGAACATTTTTGCCTTTGACACATATTCCCTCCGACCACTCCTTAGGGGGGCTCCCATACCAATTTTATGGTTTTTGTATATTAATTCCATACACCTGAGCATATGACCTTTAAGAGTGCCGGAGAGGGTTAATATGTATGACCGACCACCATTACTTTTGCAATAGGAACATTTTTGCCTTTGACACCTATTCCCTTCGACCACTCCTTATGGGGGCTCCCATACAAATTTTATGGTTTTTGTATATTTATTCCATACAACCAAGCATATGACCTTTAAAAGAGTGCCGGAGAGGGTTAATATGTATCACCGACCCCCATTACTTTTGCAAAAGCAACATTTTTGCCTTTGACACCTATTTCCTCCGACCACTCCTTATGGGGGCTCCCATACAAATTTTATGGTTTTTGTATATTTATTCCATACAACCAAGCATATGACCTTTAAAAGAGCGCCGCAAAGGGTTAATATGTATCACCGACCCCCATTACTTTTGCAAAGGGGTTATTTTTGCTTTTGACACCTATTCCCTCCGATCACTCCTTAGGGGGGCTCCCATTCAAATTTTATGGTTTTTGTGCCAAAAAGGGTTAATATGTACGACTGACCGACATTACTTTTGCAAAAAGAGTATTTTTGCCTTTGACACCTATTCCCTCCGACCACTCCTTAGGGGGGCTCCCATACAAATTTTGTTGTGTTTGTGCCGGAAAGGGTTAATATGTATCACCGACCCCCATTACTTATGCAAAAGGAACATTTTTGCCTTTAACACCTATTTCTTCCGACCACTCCTTAGGGGGCTCCCATACAAATTTTATGGTTTTGTCGATAAAACCGGAAACTGTCGATAAATAGGTAGCAAGTTTAAGCAAACAAAAACATCAAATGTTGGCTTTTTGGAAGTGTTAAATTTGAAAAAAAGCTTGTACAAAATTTAACCTAAAATCAACTGCGAAAGATGAATATAAAGAAACTCGAGATTAACAGCTGATTTTGGCAACTAGCCCCCTTTTTTCTGCTTTCTACTCCATTCGTCTCCGAGTCGGCCCTACCTTATAATTCTACCATGATGACGAGCGTTCAGCGCGTGCGGCTTGCGTGAGCTTTACATTTTTCTAACTTTCATTAAGTTGTTTAGAAGAGACAGAAGAGGGTGAAATGTGAGCAGCGAGTAGTTTTGCTCTGAGTTTGATAACGTTGTTCTCAGCTGCTCTATTAAGAAAAGAAAAAGCAACATAACAACAATTATATGCAAACTTTAGGTCTGTTCCCATACTTTTGTAGCAAAAACTTGCAAATTGCAAAATTCGGGAGAGTAAGCACACAAAATGTCTCTAAGCAATAAAAATGCTAAAAAGTACGGGAACCGTTCTTAGTAAAAACTTGCAACTTTTGATTAATTTTTGAAGATTTTGACAATGTCTGATAAATTAGCTGCACTAATTGATTTAATATATATGCTATATGTGCCTGGCGAAAAATTAACTTGAATATTTGTCGTTTTATTTTCCATTTTTAGCGCAAATTTTTACTTGATGCACTTGTCCGCCTGTTTTTTTTTTATTCTAGCGCAAATTTTGACATTTCTGTCAACACATGACAACTTGCAAGTTTTTACTTGCAGAAAATTGCAACTTATCGCAAGGAGGGGAAATGTTTTACTCTTTCATTGTCGCTCTCTTTTGCAAGTTTTTGGTGTAGGTTATAATCAAGAATGATAGAAATACAGATTACGACGTCCCGCTCAGAAAATTGAAATGTTCTGCGCATGTAGGACAAATGACGTCACGCGAACTGTGTTCCTATTGGTTAAAAATTTTCAGCTGCCAAACTACAAATGTTTGTGTAAACATAACAGTGGGACAATTTATTATTTTTCTCTTCAATTTATTTTATAGTAAAATAAGAAATAATTTTTATGCCCCCACGTTTAAAAAACATACAGGGGTATATTAATTTTGTCAGTCCGTTTGTAACGCCAATAAGTAGGCGTGGCAGGTATAGAAAATATATATATTCTTGATAAGCATCGCTAACCGAGTAGATTTAGCCATGTTCGTCTGTTTGTTCGTCTGTCTGTATTGTCTATTACCACGATTACAGCCGTAATTTTCAAGATATCATCACGAAATTCGATATTTCAGCTTTTATCTTAAAAATAAAGGTCAAGTTCGAAAATTAAATCGGATGAAAACCACGCCTACCTTCCATACAAAGTGACTTTATAAAAAATGTAAAAATCTCGTTAAATTCCACAAAAATGAATATAAGGACTTGCAATTTTGCATATAAACTTTAGTATATAACATGTTCTCTGTGTATGAAATTGAACCAAATCGAGTGAAAACCACACCCACCTTCCATACAAAGTGACTTTATCAAAAAACAAAAGCGAGTATTTTCTGTTAAAACTATGACGAAAATGTTTTTACAAATGTAGTAAAATTTTTTTTTGTTTTTAAAAAAAGAACAACTGGCCGATACGCCCTTTTACGCTTATGACAACTGAACTGAACAATTTTCACAACGCACATATCGACGAGCTGCAAAACTTCTATAAAAACTAAGTGAGCATCGAGATGGGATTTTTCTCGCTCAGTATTTTTTAACAAAGTGTTTTTCTACAAAACTTTCTTACACAAATAAACATTTTATTGACTGCTTAAGACTTTGAGTATACTTGGTCCGGCCGTGGAGCTATTTTAACTTCGGCCCAGTCGAAGATATTTTTTTAATAGTTTTTTAAATACGTTGTTGTTTAATTAACTTTATCTTTCGTAAAATTGTATTTTGAAAAATTACTTTATTTAGAAACTTTATTTTAAAATACATTGCATCTAAAAGAAAGTTTTTATTTCTCCATTTGCTTCAATGTCTCTTGCTTCCGTCAAATGTTTTTGCAAATATCAGCTTGTAAGCAACAGTTTTTCCCCATGCGATAAAAAGTGAATCGCATGATTTCTGCGTATCCATTCATAAATTTGATGGCTTACTTAACCCACCTTCACTTAGGTGGTTCACCCATGAGTAGGGGGAGTCCCCTAGAGGATAAGCTGTAAGAACGGGGTTTTCTTTTGCTTATTTCCGGCAATTTAAGCCAGCTAAATTCTCCAAACCAGCATACTCCTGGTTTAATAGCTCGTTCACATTATTTTCTTTTTGAAATATTTCTTCTTCGATGCTAGGATTAACACTCTAAAGTATGGAACCTGAAAAAGGAAAAAGAGATGATAAACACGGTTTCAATTTTGTTGCATGCTGATTGCTAAATCCTGTTCATAATTTGTATGCAATGCATTGTTTTAATTAAATAATTTTAAACTTACATATTTCAAATTTCTTTCAAAATCTTCCTGCTTGAAATGTAAGGAACGAATTGTCTCATTTTGAGTATGGCATATATTCGATTGCAAAATATTACCCAAAGCTTCCTTTGCACAGCATTCTTCAGAAAATTGTAAAAGTGTGCAAATTTTCCACCAGCTATAAAAAAAATGAAAACGTTTCAATAAAAACACAAAATGTTAATTTTTAGTTCACTTCCTCACTTTATTTTTTTACTTTTGGTTTGCTTGCATTTGCCCACTGCACACCTTTTGTTTACGTTTTTGTTTCTTATATTTTTTTCAGTTTTTCTTCAAGCTGCAACTTTATTTAAGCACTTCGCTGAATGTTTTTAACAATTAAATTGTTTTATTATTGTTTTATATTAAATATAACGCGTAATTTGTTATAAATACCAAAAGCCGATATAAAATTTGTTTTTGAACTGTCAAAGTAATTTTAATTGTAGAGTTGCCAACTCTCACAGAATAAATATACATTTTATACATTTTTATGCACAACGTGATAATTTTCGCGTATGAAGCTATTTTATATATGAGAATTAAATAAATGGAGCAAAAATAAGTATTGCATGCATATTAAGCAATGATTTCGTATAAAATTCAATTGATTTGCTACATAAAATTGTCTCTAAGTGAATTATTTAGGGATACATAGAGTTGGTAACCCTTACAATGGACAAACTACGTCATATAAGGGGAAATTATGCGCATGTCGTAATCTTTGTTTCTATCATTCTTGGGTATAATAACACTGTGCGACAAGTTAAGGGTCAATTGGAATAACCTACAATATCTAAATGGTTTCTAATAGTGGATGGTCTATATATTATGCCCTCATACTCAGTTTTATCGGATTAGGTCAAATAAGAGAGAAATTCAAGGTCAAACTTCACCTTTAAGTCACAAATTTTTTCTTATAACTCTTAAACTAAATTCAAATTCTAAGTAGTAACTGCATCTAAATATTTGCAATGAATGATTCTTTACATTTTAAGACCATTTTTTGCTCAAAAAGTTACGTAAGAGGTTTAATATTTTCTTCGAAAACAGGACTTTTAAAAAAAAAAATAAAATTTTCAATAGTTCAGTTACTATGTATTTGTCTTCAAAAACAATCAGATTTTACTGAATTTTTGCATACACCTTAAGTAAAATAAAATAACCCACCTGTGAAAAGATCACAACCATTACATGTGTGCATCCAAAGATATTCGGATTCAAAGATTACCAACGGTGGTAACTTCGTTAATGTAAGCATTAGCGTAAAAACATTCAAATAAAACTTATAGACCCAACAATTTTCTTCAAAACTGTCCTTAACATTTAAACCGAAAGAGTTACCGTTTTAAAGATATGCGCGTAAATGTGTAATTACAAAATATATGAAAAATATATGAACTTAAGAAGAAATAGAAATAAAAAAAATTTTTATTTTAACCGTTTTAATTTTTCATATATGTTGTAATTACACATTACGCAGTTACTACTTAGAATTTGAATTTAGTTTAAGAGTTATAAGAAAAAATTTGTGACTTAAAGGTGAAGTTTGACCTTGAATTTCTCTCTTATTTGACCTAATCCGATAAAACTGAGTATGAGGGCATAATATATAGACCATCCACTATTAGAAACCATTAAGATATTTGAAGTTATTTTTTCGTGTCGCACTGTGTAATAGGTCTGTTCCCGTACTTGCAAGTTTGTGAAAACTTTCGAAAACTTGCACAAGTTTTTACTAAATTGCGTTCCCGTACACCAAAAACTTGCAAAAGAGAGCGACAATGAGAGAGTAAAACATTTCCCCTCCTTGCGATAAGTTGCAAGTTTCTGCTACACAAATTTCGTGTAGTAAAAACTTGCAAGTTGTCATGTGTTGGCGGAAATGTCAAAATTTACGCTAGAATAAAAAAAAAACAGATGGACAAGTGCATTAAGTATAAATTTGAGCTAAAAATGGAAAATAAAAAGGCAAATATTCAAGTTAATTGTTCGCCAGGTACATATAGCTATATATTTAATCAATTAGTGCAGCTAATTTAAAAGACATTGTCAAAATCTTCAAAAATATTTTTTCGTTTAATTAGCCAAATGTTTGTCTAACATATGTTTGATCAAAAGTTGCAAGTTTTTACCAACAGATCAATTCTGTCGCGGTAACATTAATTTTGTTACCGTAGAAATTCACCTTTTAGTAACTTGAACACTCTGTTGGTATTCTGCGACCAAGCGTTACCGGTGAATATTGTTACCATCTCTTTAGGTGGTAACAAGCAAAACAGAAGAGATTTTTTAGCTTGCATTACAAAAAATAGCTCGCATTTTGAGTAATTAAACTAATTTTAAAATCCTCAAATTGAAATTGGAGCAAATTAAAAAAAAAAACGATGTTAAATTCACTGTTGCTGCTTCTTCAGCACTTTTCAATGATAAAAATTTATAGCAATTCACTGTGTAATATTTATGAATTTACATAAAATTAATATATAAATTAAATATAGATAACACCGCAGCTGCGCCGGCGTAGTGCGTGCATATTTCTGCCAAGAAAAACAAATATTATATAAAAAGTTAACATAATGCAATTAATTCTATGTATTTACTTCTCTTTCCATTGTTTATATTTCACCACACAAAAGAACGAGCTTCATTTCTATAAGGTGAGTTTACGACATTTGACAGCGTTACCGAGTGCACAGAATACCGATTTATAAGACCGGTAACGAGTTTTGGTAACAATATTGCTGTTACCGGTAACGCACAGAATCGATCTGTAAAAAGCGTTCCCGTACTTTTTAGCATTTTCATTGCTCAGAGACAATTTTTCTGCTTACTCTATTGAATTTTGCAACTTGCAAGTTTTTGCTACAAAAGTACGGGAACAGACCTAATAATAAGGTGTTAGTGAATTTGACACTTCTCTCTCAAAGTGATAAATGTTTTCGCCCCGCTCCTGTCAAAAACAGCTGATGGTGAATTGGAATAAAAATAAAACAGCTAACGTACAGTCGGTCGAAGCTCAATGCCATGTCCACTTCTTTTGGTGGCTATTATTGTTGAGGTGGAGGTATTGAACATTCTTTCATGGCATTCGATATTTTCGATGTGAATGCAAGACAATTTGCATGCTGGCCAAAGCTTCATGTCGGTGGCACCTTCCAGCGCACGTTTTTGATAAAATGACAAAACCATTCAATGGCGAACCTGGCAAATGGGCGAAGACAACTGCAATAACTTTTTGTCAACACAACACGGCACAATTAATTGAATTAAATATTTATTTAAACTTTATTCGCACAATAACCTATAAAAACTATAACACATCATCATCTAGCAACTCAAACAAATAACACAATTTGACAACTATCAACGGCTCCTCTCTTTCGCGCTCAATTTTTTGACAGAAAGAAAGCTATTCTTGGTGTTGTCAAAAATTCACTAACACCTTATTATTATTACACCATGGTAAAAACTTGTGCAAGTTTTCGAAAGTTTCACAAACTTGCAAGTACGGGAACAGACCTTTTAATACGCTGTAATTTAAAAAATATAAATTTTTAAGAAATAAAGTTCAGTTTGCACATCTACAGATCTAAATCTACCAAACCATACTTAATTTATTTAAATTGGACTTGTACTTAAAAAGCGACAAATTTTGAGTGTGCGTAATATATAAAAGATTCCAAAAATATAAGGTCACTTTATGAAAAGTGATTACTTTCACCATAATCACGAATTGACTATTTCGGTCCCTAAAAGGGTTTTGACCGAGCTTTTGACGGTCAATCATGTTGTGAGTGTTATTAAATGTTTGTTCACAAATATTCGAGGATTGGACCTAGTAGTTTTTATGTCAACTTCGAATGACTAGGCTAATGTTCCGGTTCTGAAGAAGTATTTGTTAGCTCTTTGAAATTTGCCATTGTTTGCAGAGAGGTGACAATTGAAAACATTTTGTGTCAGGTAGTATAAACACAGATTCAATGATTCCGGATTCAATAAATGGAATATATAAGCTTTTCCACGCGAGTTTTCAAGTTAACGCCCCTTTATTTATATTTATTTTTATCCTAATCCTACAGATTAAAACCATTGTTTTAAAGGGCTCCCCCCTAGCTAATTTTTTTATTTCAATTTAATTACATGTAAGCTCAAAACTTACAGGTCACGACTTGCTGGTCATTGCATATCATTGGTATTCTGGTTGCATCATTATAATTTAAATCTAAAATTATGTAAACGCTGGAGTTTATTTGCTGAAAAGTGCTATGAACACAAAAACAATTATCAAAAAAATAGTATTTTTATGAAAAATTTATTAAATTTTAGCTAATTCGTTCTGAAACAAGATTGCAGGCCGTTCAAAGCCTTAAATTCTTTCCGATTCAATTAGCCACGACAGAAATTTGTTGAAAAGAAGAAAGATTAAATGTTTTTAAAAATAAGTCAAGAGTGATTTTAAACATCAGATCTATCCTGGAAAAACTCCAAAACATCGACGAAAAATTATTCTTTTGGTCCCCCGAACTAATAATATGTCTTTCAATATTGGTTTAATTTTACAAACTTAATGCCAACTTAATGCATGGTTTAATAATGCCATGTAAAGCTTTTTGAGAACGTACACATAAGTCGTTCAGAGTCGGCATAATTGATAAGGCTCTTTGGGTTTATAGTAGTTTTTCACAAGTGATTAAGGGCCTACTAAAGTTAATTAAGCGAAAAAACCTTGTATTAAAAGTTCTATTTTTAAGCTGCTGTTTATTTTAGGTAAATTTTTTTTACATTATAATTAAATATGTTTTGAAGAAAACTTTTTGAATTTTTCGATAACAAATATTCAACCACATAGCAGGAATCCGTAGTTTAGTAAAGTACCTTAAATATTCGATGGACACGATTTTTCAGAGCTTGTTTATCTAAAAACAAAAATTCAAATGATTAAGGTTTTGCTGAAGCTTTTTAAGCTTTTAATCGAAGATTTTAGAAAAATGTTGATTTTTACCGAAATGGCAGGTAAAAAACTGATTTTTGACTAAAAAAGTAATTTTTTTAAGGTTATAAAAAAAAGAGTATTTTTCTAAAATAAAAATCGAACGATAAAAAGTACCGGTCATATTTACTTAATAAGTGAAATAAATTTGGTAGCGATCCTTAGCATAGTTTTCGAGTAATGCTGTCCACCAGTTTTAAACTGCCTTTTCGAGAAAAACGCGTTTAGAGTTTTAAAAGTAGTTTATTTAGGTTTTTTTTTTCAACTTATATAGTATCATCTATTCCAGGACCATATAAGATACCCCCATCATCAATTGTTGAGTCAAAAATTTCAACTTGCCTGTCTTCTCAGGATTCTTCCCTTGCGCGTGGCTTCCTGTACATTTTTGTTTGCGAGAATAATACGCGTGGAATCAACGTTTTTTATAAATGTATGGCAGTTTTTGCCACATCTGATACCAAATTCCGAAGAGAGAAGAGAGACGCATTTTCAGGCGAAAGAAAAGGGAAGCAGAAATGCGTGAGTGCGAGAAAATTGAGATGCATGGTGACATGAATGAGGTCCGAAAATTTTTCGAAAAAATAAGACGCCTGGCCGATGGTTTCAAGACCGGGGCCTCTTCCTGCAAGGATGAAAATGGGAATCTAGTGACAGATATCCAGAGTACACTGATGATGTGGAGGGAACAATTCTCTAGGCTTCTGAATGGTGACGACGACAACAATCCCGCCAATAGAGATGATATCCCGGAAACCCCAATTGTGGACGACAGCGTTGAAGATCTGCTGCCCGACCAAAGTGAAGTCTTCAAAGCTATAGCTCGGCTTAAAAACAACAAAGCCGCAGGAGCCGATGGCTTACCGGCTGAGCTCTTCAAGAATGGAGGCGAAGCACTATTTAAATGCATTCATAAGCTTCTATGCAGAATATGGTCGGAAGAATGCATTCCAAACGATTGGAACCCAGTGTGCTCTGCCCAAACAAGAAAGGCGATTCCACAATTTACGCCAACTACCGTGGGATAAGCCTTCTTAATATAGCATATAAGGTCCTGTCGAGCGTGCTATGTGAAAGACTAAAGCCTATGTGGTTGGACCTTATCAGTGTGGCTTCAGACCTGGTAAATCCACCATAGACCAGATATTTACGCTACGACAAATCTTGGAGAAGACCCTAGAAAAACTGATCGACACACACCATCTTTTTGTCGATTATAAAGCCGCCTTCGACAGTCCTATAACGAATTATCTATACTCCACCATGTCTGAATTTGGTATTCCTGCAAAGCTTATCCGTCTTTGCAGAATGACACTCAGCAACACCAGCAGCACAGTTAAGATCGGGAAGGATCTCACTCCTCCGTTCGATACCAAACGAGGTTTCAGACAAGGTGATTCCTTATCGTGCGACTTTTTCAACCTGATGATGGAGAAGATCATCCGAGCTGCTGATTTGAGACGCAGCGGCACGATATTCTACAAAAGTATTATGCTGCTGGCGTATGCTGATGATATCGATATCATTGGCCATAATACGCGCGAAGTCAGCGCAGCATTCTCCAGATTAGCGAAAGAGTCGAGTTGAATGGGTCTTCCAGTGAATGCAGATAAGACAGTGAATGCAGACAACAAATAAACAGTCCCAGCGTCTTGGAAACCACGCCACTGTTGACAGCATCTCCTTCGAGGTTGTTAAGGACTTCGTCTACCTGGGATCCAGCATTAACTCTTTCAACGATGTTAGTATTGAGATAAAACGAAGGATAACTCTTGCCAACAGCTGTTACTTTGGGCTAAGTAGGCAATTGAGAAGCAGAGCCCTCTCTCGACCAACAAAACTCACGCTCTATAAGTCACTAATCATGCCCGTCCTATTATATGCAGCACAAACCTGGACGTTGAGCAGTTCTGATGAAAAGACTCTGGGAGCCTTCGAAAGAAAGATCCTTCGTAAAATCTTCGGTCCAATCTGCGTCAATGGCGAGTACCGAATTCGATGGAACCACGAGCTGTATGAGCTGTACGCTGACATCGACATAAGCTGCGTTCGATTCGCCAGCCTATACTCAATTCATGTCGCCTATTTCAAACTTTGTATGGGAAAACAACAACAAAGTCTACAGCATGGTAGAATTATAAGGTAGGGCCGAGTCGCTCAGTGCCCTCACGCGTCAACG
Organism: Pherbina coryleti; assembly: GCA_943735915.1. Lineage (NCBI taxonomy): Eukaryota > Metazoa > Arthropoda > Insecta > Diptera > Sciomyzidae > Pherbina > Pherbina coryleti. The sequence continues at coordinate 128,593,616 of OX030949.1, read as the reverse complement.
AAGAGTGGATAGTGAAAAGGTTGGGTAGTTGTCAAAATGACGAAGTTGGTGGAAATGTCAAATGAAAAAAGAAATATCATGTTTTCAATTTGTAAATAGTGCGGACACGTGTGTTAAGTTTGTGTTAATTTGAGTGGAAATATTTTAAAAACATTGTAAATAAATCTATAAAATGCCGCGGAAGTGTTTAATTTCAAAAACAGATTGTAAAAAGTTTAACCTAAAATCAACTGCGAAACATGAACATAAAGAAACTCGATATGAACAGCTGATTTTGACAACTAGCCCCCTTTTTCGCTGCTTTCCACTCCATTCTTCTCCGAGTCGGCCCTACCTTATAATTCTACCATGGTCTACAGCTAGTTGAGTATAGAGTAGGTCAATTATCAGTTGAGTTGAGTAAAGTTGCGTTGCCAGTTTCTTATTTTTTAGTTGGTTTGTGTACGGAATAAGATAAAAGTAATAGATTCTGTAAAAATGTAATGTGAGTACAAAAACAAAATTAATTTATTGGCAGACTTTATGTGATCTCCGTTTAGCCGTTTTTTTCGTAGTTGAGTTGAGCACTGGCGAATCGAACGCAGCTATAGTTAAGCGCATTAAAATCGAGCGACTCCGCTGGCTAGGTCATGTTGAGCGAATGGAAAACGACGCTCCAGCGAAAAAAATTTTCGATTCGGTGCCCGGTGGTGGTCAACGCAGAAGAGGACGCCCACATCTTCGTTGGAAGGATCAGGTGTTGGATAACCTGACCACGCTTGGTGTTTCCAACTGGCGCCAGCAAGCGCAGAACAGAAATGGCTGGCGCAATTTCTTATACGAGGCCAAAACCGACTTACGGTTGTAAGCGCCAGATAAGTAAGATACCAAATTCCACATTACGTCCACAGAATTTTATGCCAGTGGGCGAAGTTCTTATTATTACTGTTATTTTTTTTTTTTTTTTTAATAATATAAGGTTTTTTATTTTTCTGAAGACCAGGGGGCCTTTCCCCTCTTTGCTCCCCCTGTGGATACCTATGCTTATGTATTTTTATATAAAGAGTGAATGAAAAAAATAATAGACACTATTGAATGCAATAAAAGAGTGCATTGAAAAAACAAGAAATATTAAAGAGAAGAGTTTTTGTAGTAGCTGGTAATGAGTAAGGCAAGCACATACATTTTTTATTGTCTTCTCTTCGAAAAATTCTGGTTATAACTGCAACAATTTTAATTCAATTGACTTAAAACTTTCTGAGATTTTAAGATTTATTTTTAAGATTCCAAAAATGAAAAAAAAATTTTCAAAGTCTGACAAAATCTTACCGCATCCATTTGACGAATAAAAATAATACTTCGTTTACAGGTAAACGCAAGAGCCAGATCCAAAGCTATCAAAAGCAAATCTCTAACGACTTGATTCAACTCCTTCCATGAAATCAATCTCGGAAACTCGTTACTCTTTAATTGAATGCGGGTTTCAATATTATTTAAATCAAGTTCGTCGATTGTCTAGATTTAAAAGTATAAATCCTTAATAAATATAAGGTTTTTTTGCTATAAAGGATTTTACAATATCTTCCATGCCAATATATTTCCCTTGGTATGAAATGACGAACCAAACGCTGTACTCATCGCAAGTTATAAACTCAAAAATCGTTCGAATATCATGACACACTTTCATTACATAACGCTTCTGAATAACACTTTTTGCAATAAATGAGTGCAGAAAACATGTTGTTATTTTTTCGAGAAACTTGTTTTTCTTGCAATTTGAATCTTCATTGGAGCAAGCTCTTTCATACAGTTCAACAAGGCCATGACCCTCTTGCCTAGAGAACATAATAAATATAAAAAATGCGTTCAAAATGTGATACATCCTCACCACATGCAATTAATATTTTTTAAAATACAATTGAGTAAATTTTCACTTCGTGTATCGTATATTCTGTCCATATAGGGGAATATGTATTCTACGTTGGTTCGAAACCTTCCATGAAAGGCTGCGGGTGAACATAATTCCTTCGGTTCATTGTCTATACTGAATTCAATTTCAGAAGCATTTTTTTGAAAATCACGCAAGGCAACAACTTGATGCACATTCTGAGATTTTTTGCTTTTCCTAAGCATGCGTTGTTTTTGAAGTTCAATTGCTTGTTGCGAGGTGCTGGGTACATCATCATATTCGTCATCGCTTACAAGATCATCATCTTCAAGACTTTCGCCTTGCTTATAGGAAAAAAGGAACGTTAAGGACACAAAGCCCCGCTGTATGTCTTTTAGTGGAACTAGAGACTCTATGTATGCGTACTTCGCACTAACTATCAGTTCAATTGCTGTAGAGAACGATGAACGTATTGGACACTCTGGAGCACTTTGTACCACAAACACTGAACCACTGCTTTTGAATAATAATGTTGCTGATTGAATACCGAGAATATTTGAGATTTCAACCTACGAGTGTTATATACTCTTATAAAAATATATAAATGAATTTTATAGATTAACCTTTTTAAGAATCATAATAGGAACCTAAGAAATTATTTCAATCCTTAAAGTACAATAACAATAATAAATTTTAGCAATCAAATACGTTTTTATCAACTTAACTTTTAAAATAGACTTTCAAACATTTAACGATGATATCCGCCATTATCGCATATTTGAGAATAAATTAATATTCGATAAAACTATCGAGCCAATAGGGGGTTTCAGACAATACTACATGTCCGATGTACATTGCGTTTCCGATGACAAGTACAACTCGTTGCATTTTTCATACTGCACAAATCGTCGAGGAGTGAACAACTACGTAAAGCAAAAAAAGAAAATGTATTTGAATAAATAAGCTTTTCTTTTCTCCGCTCCTTAACCCAAATCGTAATTTTTTCCTTTTTTTAGTTTTTCCATCTCTTCCTTTTCCTCCAATACTTCATCAATAGTTACAGTAGCAAGCAATTGTTTTGCCGTTGTTATGACGTGTTCTCTTTGAGCGCTGAAAAATAATTATGTCTATGCAACACGTAGTATGTCTGAACGCTCGTCAAGAAAATGCCGTTATTTTGCCAAACTACACGCCCGATAGACATTTAGTATTGTCTGAAACCCACTAACAAGGGGTTCTTAGAGTCTGTATACTTCATCAATAGTTAGAGTAGCAAGAAATTGTTTTGCCGTTGTTATGACGTGTTCTCTTTGAGCGCTGAAAAATAATTATGGCTATCCAACACGTAGTATGTCTGAACGCTCGTCAAGAAAATGCCGTTATTTTGCCAAACTACACGCCCGATAGACATTTTGTATTGTCTGAAACCCACTAACAGGGGGTTTAGAACTATCCTACATGTAGGATCAACTTGACAGGTCGGATGAACATGTAGGAGTTGTGCAAACAAATGCTGTGGTCCGTCCGACACGTAGTAAGGGTGAATGCTCGTTCATCCGTCTTCATACATTTTTCTATTCTATAAAAAGTCGTGGAGGACGATCCTCACAAGGCAACGCGTGAGGGTCAAGGGGGCGATCTTCACATGGCAACGTGTCTGACTGCCTCAACCTGGTGAGGTCAGCATTATCCATGTCGAACTCGTCTCAAGTCGACTCAAACCTCTGCGTGGTGTCCTCTAGAAACGGCAAACTGGCAACCGTTAGTTTGACGGCTAATCTGAGCGGCGGGCTCCCCCTGCCTTTAAAGGGTTGTGCGTTGGGTTTGATGCCCACCACGTAAAAACAAATTTCAATGAAACGACAAAGAAATAAGATAAAAATGATCCCCAAATCTGATGACGACTACCGCAAACGAAAAACTGACAATGATTTACGGATATGCACCTGGAACGTCCGAACCCTTAATTGGGATGGTGCCTCTATCCAAAAGATAGATATCTTAGAAAGATACAAAGCTGATATCACTGCAATCCAAGAAATGCGATGGAAGGGACAGGGTTGCTCACGGCAAGCATCCTGTGATATCTACTACAGCGGCCATGCGGAGAAGCACGAATTTGGATGCGGATTCGTGGTTGGCAAGAGACTACGACATCATGTTCTGCGATTCACACCTGTGAACGAACGACTTGCCATAATATGTATCTAGGCAAGATTTTTCAACATAAGCCTGATTTGTGCGCACGCTCCGACAGAAGACAAAGACGATGAGACCAAAGACAGCTTCTACGAGCGCCTTGAAGATGCCTATGAGCGCAGCCCCCGCCACGACATAAAAATCGTGCTTGGTGACTTCAACGCCAAGGTGGGAAAAGAAAATATATTTGGTCCAACAGTCGAAAGGTTCAGCCTCCACGACAATACCTCCGATAACGGAATGAGGCTGATTGACTTTGCCGCAGCACGAAACATGGTCGTTAGTAGCACTAGATTCAAGCATCTCAATATTCATAAAGCAACTTGGCTGTCTCCTGATCAAAAGACGCGCAACCAAATTGATCACGTTTTGATTGACGGAAGGCACTCTTCCAGTGTTTTAGATGTACGCACGATCCGTGGTGCCAATATAGACTCGGATCATTATCTTGTCGCAGCCAAGATCCGTACACGCCTGTGCGCAACCAAGAATGCGCGCAATCCAGCACAGAGAAAGCTAGACGTCGAAAAGCTGCAATCAAAGCAAACAGCCGAAGACTTCGCTACTCGACTCTCACTCCTGCTTCAAGAAAGCACTCTTCCGATCGACGATATATGCGCGCAGTGGAATCATATTTCCCACTCTATGCGTACGGCTGCCGAAGAGGTGATAGGCTATCACCGCCCTCGCCGAAACCAGTGGCACGACCAAGAGTGTCGCGACGCCACTGCAGAAAAAGATTCCGCCTACAAAGCCACCCTGCAGTCGGTTGTAACGCGTGCTGCTAAGGAGCGATACAAAGAGAAGAGGAGGGAAGAGAGACACATTTTCAGGCGAAAGAAAAGGGAAGCGGAAATGCGTGAGTGCGAGAAAATTGAGATGCATGGTGACAGGAATGAGGTCCGAAAATTTTTCGAAAAAATAAGACGCCTGGCCGATGGTTTCAAGACCGGGGCCTCTTCCTGCAAGGATGAAAATAGGAATCTAGTGACAGATATCCAGAGTTCACTGATGATGTGGAGGGAACACTTCTCTAGGCTTCTGAATGGTGACGACGACAACAATCCCGCCAATAGAGATGATATTCCGGAATCGCCAATTTTGGACGACAGCGTTGAAGTTCCGCTGCCCGACCATAGTGAAGTCTTGAAAGCTATAGCTCGGCTTAAAAACAACAAAGCCGCAGGAGCCGATGGCTTACCTGCTGAGCTCTTCAACAATGGAGGCGAAGCTCTATTTAAATGCATTCATGAGCTTCTATGCAGAATATGGTCGGAAGAATGCATTCCAAACGATTGGAACCCAGTGTGCTCTGCCCAATCCACAAGAAAGGCGATCCCACAATTTGCGCCAACTACCGTGGGATAAGCCTTCTGAATATCGCATATAAGGTTCTGTCGAGCGTACTATGTGAAAGACTGAAGCCCATCGTAAACCAGCTGATTGGACCTTATCAGTGTGGCTTCAGACCTGGCAAATCCACCATAGACCAGATATTTACGCTACGACAAATCTTGGAGAAGACCCTAGAAAAACAAATTGACACACACCATCTTTTTGTCGATTACAAAGCCGCCTTCGACAGTCCAATAAGGAATCATCTATATTCCACCATGTCTGAATTTGGTATTCCTGCAAAGCTCATCCGCCTTTGCAGAATAACACTGAGCAACACCAGCAGCACAGTTAAAATCGGGAAGGACCTCACTCCTCCATTCGATACCAAACGAGGTTTCAGACAAGGTGACCTTATCGTGCGACTTTTTCAACCTAATGATGGAGAAGATCATCCGAGCTGCTGATTTGAGACGCAGTGGCACGATATTCTACAAAAGTATTATGCTGCTGGCGTATGCTGATGATATCGATATCATTGGGCATAATACGCGCGAAGTCAGTGCAGCATTCTCCAGGTTAGCGAAAGAGTCGAGTCGAATGGGTCTTGTAGTGAACGCAGATAAGACGAAATATCTAGTGTCAACAAATAAACAGTCCCAGCGTCTTGGAAACCACGTCACTGTTGACAACATCTCCTTCGAGGTTGTTAAGGACTTCGTCTACCTGGGATCCAGCGTAAACTCTTTCAACGATGTCAGTATTGAGATAAAGCGAAGGATAACTCTTGCCAACAGGTGTTACTTTGGGCTGAGTAGGCAATTGAGAAGCAGAGCCCTCTCTCGACGAACAAAACTCACGCTCTATAAGTCACTAATCATGCCAGTCCTATTATATGCAGCACAAACCTGGACGTTGAGCAATTCTGATGAAAAGACTTTGGGAGCCTTCGAGAGAAAGATCCTTCGTAAGATCTTCGGTCCAATCTGCGTCAATGGCGAGTACCGAATTCGATGGAACCACGAGCTGTATGAGCTGTACGCTGGCATAGACATAGTTAAGCGCATTAAAATCGAGCGGCTCCGCTGGCTAGGTCATGTTGAGCGAATGGAAAACGACGCTCCAGCGAAAAAAATTTTCGATTCGGTGCCCGGTGGTGGTCAACGCAGAAGAGGACGCCCACATCTTCGTTGGAAGGATCAGGTGTTGGATAACCTGACTACATTTGGTGTTTCCAACTGGCGCCAGCAAGCGCAAAATAGAAATGGCTGGCGCAATTTCTTATACGAGGCCAAAACCGACCTTCGGTTGTAAGCGCCAGATAAGTAAGTAAGTAAGTAATAAAAAGTCGTGGAGTGAACATATAAAGAGAAAGGTAAACAAAGCGCAAGGTTGAAAATATTAAAATGGCAGCTTTCTCTCATACTTTTGAAAGGAGTTCTTTGAAATTTATAGAAGTTTATCTTCGTCTTCTTCCAAAACTTCATCAATTATTAGAGCAGCAAGTCCCATATTACACGGTGTCCGTTTGCCCGGCTTGGAATGAATCTTTTTTACTCTCTTCCACATTTTGGTATACCACGCTGGTATGTTAGGCCCCTATTATACATTTTTTTGAAGAAAAGTGCTACTATTGTACTATAACAGTATGAAGAAAATAGTTGTTTCAGTTGATATCGTCAATTAGTAAGTGTTAGAAGTGTTTTGTGTTTATTTACAACGATTTGCGTTTACTTTTTGAGTGCAGTGTTATTATTAGTATAATATTTCTTGAGTGTTCATACATTATTACACTGTAGTGATATCAATTTACATTAATTTAATAGTTACGCGAATTTAATATTTATTTTATGTTTTTAATTTAATTTGTTTATATTAACAACATTCTTGTTTTTTGTGTTTCGCCTGCATGCTGGATTGCTTGCTAGCTTGCTTGCTTACTGTGTTTTTTTTTATTTTAATTTTATTCTTCTTTATGCTGTGTTTTGCCATTATCAAGCGTAGTGAGTGTTGTATTTGTTTTTTAACCCTGCGTTCACTGCATATATACATAGCTACAGAATTTTAACCCTTTAGGCACGTTCTGCTCAATTTGCAACATGGATTATTTTTCTAGTGAAAATATTGCTATGTAAAAGCCAGAATATTCTGAACCCAATGTTCAGTTGTTCTGGCCCATGTGAGCAAATGTTTCATGCTAGATGTGCGGGTATTTCCAAATCGTGTTTAGACGATTTAATGTCTGTCCGATCAGGTCTTCACTGGTACTGTGCTTCGTGCAGGGCCCTTTCCCCAGATGAGCTTTATTCTAAAATAAAGCTATTCGGAGAAAGTCTTAACTCGTTAAATAACAATTTTAGGGGAATTGTAACATTTATTAGCGAATATGATGAATGCTCTTCACCGGAAAACATTTTGCCTTCCTTGTCTCAGATTATCTCTTCCGGGACTCAAACTAACATTCATTCCGAAAAAGACCAACACAGCTCAAAAAAGAAGAGAAAAATAAAAATAAAAGTAATAAGCGTCGCAAGACGTTTGCAAACACTCCTCAGGCTAAGCAGCCCACGGCTATGCCTGCAGAAAATAATAACACAGTTATTTCTTCATCTCCATCTTTTACTCCTCCATTGACTTATAGTCCAAATTTGATTTCAACTGAGCCCAATAACCCAATAATTAATTTAGGGGCAGTGTCGAGGCGAAAACTCTTATTCATTTCAGGTCTTCAGCCCGACACAACAACTGAAAATGTAATGACGTTTGTCAAACAAAATATATTATTTAGTCAAAATGCATTCTGTTCATGCAAAAAAATTGGTAACAAGCCTTCCCACGCCTCATTTATTCTAACGGTTGCAGCTGAAGAGTTTGCATCTGTTCTTAACTCTAAAATGTGGGCTGATAATATCCTCGTTTCTGAGTTTACGCCTAAAATAAGTCTAGAAGGACGAATAAAATAGCCCATCAGACTCAAAAAAACTAAATAGATTATCCCTTTACTATCAAAACGTAAGGGGATTACGTTATAAAATGGGTGACATATTTTTGGCGTCTCAGAATTTCTCTGAGGATATTATCGCGTTACCAGAAACATGGCTGAACGGAAGCATTAATGACTTGGAATTGTTTGACAACAGTTTTCAAGTTTTTAGAAGACACAGACACACTAACAATATTTTTGTTGTTGGTGGTGGTGTCCTTTTAGCTGTAAGGAATTCCTTTGTCAGTTCCTTAATTGATATTCCCTGCTCTTCTAATATCGAACTTATATGCGTCAAGGTTATACATTGTAATTCCAATGTATATGTTATTAATGCGTATGTTCCCCCAAAAAGCGGTGCAGAAGTCTATGCAAGCCTTGCATAGAATATATAATAAGTCTACTTGACGTTAATGACGACATTTTACTGTTGGGCGATGTCAATCTGCCTGACTTAAAATGGCATTCTGCCGACGATGATACATATTTTTGTGCATCAAATTCGAACCCTCCAAGAACATATATTTGTTGACAATATATGTTCTGACTTACAACAAGTTAGTTGTATTTATAATAGTTTTTAAAGACTTCTTGACCTGGTCTTAACTACAGACAGTAACAATGTAATTGTTAAGAGCTCTGACTGTCATGCTCTGACTAATGTTGATGAATACCATCCACCATCGAGCATTTGGTATAAATCGGACAGGGGGAACATAGTAAATTCGAGTTCAATCGATGAGGTTTATGAATTCAATTTTAAAAAAGCTGACTTTTTGAAGTTGAATCATTTACTTCATAACAAACTAAATGTTATTTTAGAGTACGTAAATGGAAATAACCTTGATAATTCCATACATTTTTTTATACGGAGCTCTTTACTGTATTCTCTCAGTCCGTACCATATAGCCTTAAATTTGCGAAAAACTGTGCGTACCCTTGGTACACCAAGGATTTTAAAACTCTTTGCAACAACAGGAATAGGGCATGGAAGAAATATGTCTGTAGTTTAGACTCAAATGACCTCAGCTGCATTATATAATGAATATTTAGACAATATAAAGCTGAGAATACTGTCTCATCCAAAGAAGTTTTGGGGATTCATAAATACAAAGAAGAAATCCGATGGATTCGCTTCATCATTAAAATCTTTTGATGAAATTACTGACGATCCCGTCATTCAAATCAATTCAATTTCAATTCAATTTATGTAGAGATAATGTTAGAATATAAGACAGTGTCTTTTAAATGCAATACGAATTATATAACAACAACAGGTAATAAGCAACATCGAATAAAATTAATTATTTGTGGCTTGTTTGCAAATCTTTTAAAGGAGTCATTTTGTTCGGATTCCTTTGATCCTGATGAGGGGTATTTTGAATATATGAATTCTACATCCAGAGTTGCTTTGGACTCTTTATCCTTTACCTCAGAGGATATTTTAAAATATATTAGTTCGATCGATGAAGATTTTAGCGTTGGACCTGATGGAATTCCTGCCGCAGTGTTAACTCAATGCGGTTCAATTTTGTGTCAACCACTTTCTTTGTTATTTAATAAATCTATAAATGAAAGTTATTTTCCACTGTTTTGGAAAAATCATTTATTAGTCCTATTTTTAAAAAATGTTGCAGGAATGATGTTATTAATTACAGGCCCATTGCCAAACTGTCATCGATTCCAAAACTTTTTTAATGAATCGTGTATGATCGGGTAAAAGTTCACTGTCGTGAAGTCATAACAACTCATCAGCATGGTTTTGTTATAACAGATCTACGGTATCTAATCTGCTTGATTTTACAACGTTTTGCTTAAGAACCATTGAATCTGGTTGCCAGGTCGACTGCATCTACACTGATTTTAGCAAGGCATTTGATAAGTTACCACACAATTTAATTCTATTTAAACTTAAGTCCATTTTATATATTGTAAACTGGATTAAATCGTATTTGGCAGACCGTTCTTATCATATACGATTCCGAGGGGTTTTGTCTGCTGAGTTTATTGCGTTATTAGGTGTTCCTCAAGCAAGTCACCTAGGTCCACTTCTGTTTATTTTAGCCATTAATGATATGACCCATATCATTAAAAACTCTCATCTGCTTATTTATGCGGATGATATGAAAATATACAGAAAAATAAATTCTCAAGACAATTCAGCCCTGTTCCGATCTGAAATCTTTTGAAGTTTGGTGTTCTAAAAATAATATGTTTCTTAATCCAGATAAATGCCTAACTATGAGCTTTTCGCGAAAAAGGAATAATTTAGTTTTTAGGAATTATAAAATAAAAGATACTGCTTTATGTCGTGTGGATGTCGTTCAAGATCTGGGAATATGTATGGATTCTAAGCTTTCCTTTAACATTCATATTGATAACATTTGTAAAAAAGCATCTTCTATGCTTGGATTTTTTAAACGCTGGGCCAAAGAATTCAATAGCGTGATTACGACTACAACGTTGTATTATGCAATAGTGCGTCCTCACTTGAAGTACGCAAGTCAAGTTTGGTCTCCAAGTTACAATGTGCATGTTGATCGAATAGAGTGAATCCAAAAATGCTTTGTTCGGTTTGCCCTAAGGGGCTTAAGTGGACTTGACATTTTAAACCTTCCTCCTTATGAGGATCGCTTATAACTTTTAAAAATGCAATCATTGAGTGAGCGAAGGAATTCTGCAGATATCGTCTTTTTGCACCAACTTATCACCGGTGTATTCGATTCTCCAGAACTTCTTTCTCTTATAAATTTTAACTCTAATCGTAGAAGCAGTAGATATGTTAATAATTTAATTTACTTACCATTTAGTAGAACAAAATATATCGTCATATGAAATCAAAAAAGGCGTAAGTTACCAAAAATTCAAAATTGACTTTTTGATTGATTATGAAGCACCGTATCAAAATACATGTTCATGCAAAATTTTACACTCCTACTACTAAAAACGACGATTTTATATACAAAATTCAATAAGCTTTTCAGTGCAAGCTCAAAGCAAAGCCCAAGCATTTTTTGCTTCTCCTGCAAAATTTTTCAAATGTAACTTACGGCTTTTTTGATTTCATATGACGATATGTTCACTGTTCCTTTAAACCGTATGAGTAAATTAGTTAACAATTGTAGCTTTTTTGATGTTAACTTGTCTAAAGGTCAACTCAAGAGTAGATTAAAAACTATTGTGTAATTGCATGGTTATGTTTTTGCATAAGCTTATTAAAACATAAGCTTATTTTGAGCCACTTGTATTAATATCGTTGAAAATTTCAAAGATATTTGGATTGTGACTTTAAATGTGTTAATGATGAGAATGTGGGAAAAAGCTGTAGTAGCTAAATTCGATTGTTATTGCATGTTGTAGGAAACCCGTGTTGGAATAAAGTGTAGGAGAAAAAGGAATGCAACTGAATAATATGTCAAAATCTGTCAGCCGTTCTTTTTCTGCCGTGTAAGATACCATCGTGCAAAATGTGGAAGAGAGTTAAAAAGGTCCATTGCACGCCGGGCAAACAGACACCGTGTAATATGGGCCATTGCACGATGCTATCTTCTTTAACGCTAAAAATAAATTAAGTTTATCCAACATGTACGATAGTTTGAAAGCTTGAACAGACTTTCTCGTTATGCTGCCGACCTACATGTCCATTTACCCTTTTTACATTGGTTTAGACTTGAATTCAATTCTTTGCTATTCCTTTTTTAACTTACCCTCTCTCATGTTGATGTCCGCGTCTTTCATCTACAAACTCACAGACTTGATTTTAAGTCTTGACCAATCTAAAAGGGGTCATTCTACATGTGGGATAGTCCTTCAAACCCCTAATTAGAGAACAACGAATATTAATTTACCTTACCAAATTATTCGTCAAACAGTTAGACAGTCCAAGTCCAGTCTGTGTGAACTTTGATCGTTTAATTTTGTGGAAAAATTATATTACGTATTCATAAAAAATTATGAACCTGTTATAAAGCCTACATAAGAAACAAAATCGAAAACATTGAGTTAGGTACGTTTTTTTGGCATCTTTATATGCGCTTGTCCAAAAAAACGCGCAAAAGCGCTTAACGTTTTCTCGTAAAAACTTGGCAGCATTGGTCATTTCAATTGTTTTTGTTTATATATAAATAGACTTTTTATCACCAATATGACATAAACATGGTTGTTACCACCGTTCCCAGTGGGTGCTTTATTTCATTTACTTTTATATATAACATGCTTTGTTACATATGTATGTATGTACCAGAACGAACATTCGATTTGAGTAACTGTTTAAGCACATAACGTTGTCGTATGAGTAAAGGCTTAACCAAAATAGACGAGCCGATACGGTTGTTTTGACATTTAGCAAATATACCGACTGATTGCCGACATATACAGCAATCTCAAAATGAACAAATTTAGATTGCTGCAATCTGTGGTCTTTCGCTCTGGCTCTCAGAGTTTTTGACAATTTCACATTGAAAGCAACAACAAAACGACTATATTGTTTGATTGGCAATCACCGTGTGAGTTGGGGATTACGCAACAAAACGTCTCGCCACAATGTTTCTTTCAATTTCGATCAACTTATGTGCATTTTGGTTATTAACGGGCGTATCGACTAGCAACAATTCATTGCATGCTATCTGTCAAAATCCATTGGAAGCAATGGCAATATTTCAAGGGTGGGTTTTTGATGATGTGTTATTTCATTTTTAAAATGGCACCGAACAAATTAGTACACTGCTCCCGCGCGCTTGATGCTTTATATCAGCACTTAAATTGCCGGTATAAATTTATTATTTCATAAATTTGGGAGAGTTCCTAAATGCATTTTTACATAGCATCAATGTGTTTTTCCTTGAACTGTGGCTTACCAGATTCACCAAAACTGCGCAACTAGATTGTTATTTTTAAGCACGCTTTGGTGAATCTGGTAAGCAGCAGTTCAAGAAAAAAAAAATGATGCTTTGTAAAAATCCATTTAGGAACTCACCCTTTCTTCTCCACGCCGCTCCGATTTCAAGAAATTAATTTATTTTTTAAATTTCTAGCCCTAACTTAAATTTCATACATTTTTGCAGTAGTTTTAATTTTCAGCACATATAAAAATGACTGTAAAACAGGGAAAATGGCAGCTCAATGCCAAGCCATGTATTGCCAACTTCGGCAATTGAGTGGTCTCCATTGGCAATATTTGACGTTTGACAGATGGCATGCAATGAATTATTGTTAGTCGAGACGCCCGGCTAACATTGGCTTCCATTTGCTCGAACTTACTCGTTACTTCTCATCTCGTCTATTTTGGTTAAGCCTTAAAACTCTAGTTCGTTTTTGTAAATCAACGAGTAAGCAACAAGAATTTTTAAACTTTGCAACTTCAGTATATATTGAATAATAAAGTACTGATTACAATAGGTGTGTTTTTTTGGCATCGCTATATACGCTTGTCCAAAAAAACGCTCATTACCTTTTTTCTTCAAAACTTGGCAGCATTGCGTGTTACTGTCAAATATTGGAAATTATTATTTATAAGCACAAATTGACAAAGTTTATTTTTATCAAACTGTAACACATTTTCTGCTCAAAATGGACAGCTCTGAGGCAACTCAAGTAATAATACTAACAAATTCGTCTCTGCATAATACAGGTATCAAGAACTCTTTCTTTTGATGCTTCTAGCAGCAGCGGATGTAGAAGGCATCTCAGGCTCCAGTTCTGGTGAATCTGGCACATTGATTGGCTCAAAGAGGTACTCCACTTCCAAGTCAATGTCCACATTGATTTTCTTTCTGGCATGCTAGAATTGAATGCTTGAAGGAGACGGCAGCACGTTTCCCAAGAATGGACAAGTGGTCTCTGTGCACTATACCGGAACTCTGGCTGATGGAAAGAAATTTGATTCATCGCGTGATCGCCAAAGGCCTTTCAAGTTCACCATTGGCAAAGGCGAGGTAATTCGCGGCTGGGATTAGGGTGTCGCCAAATTGTTTGTTGGTCAGACAATTTCGCCAAACGCTACACTCACCTTTGACGTTGAGTTGCTCAAGGTCGAATAAGTGCAGCATAGCCAAATACAATAACAACAACCACAACATCCAATTTTATAATAACCCGCAAGAGAAACAATTACAATTAATTCCACAATAAAAAACAAAAGCAATTTTTAACAAAAACTAATCAGCACTTTAATCGAATCTCTTGAAATAATCAACATTCCGAAAATACATCTAAATCTATTTGGATTATCAACAAAGCATCAAAATTCCACCGCTGACATGGAGATTAAAGTACCGAACCTAGCCAGCAGCATTTGACTTTATTGAGCAAAACACAGAGTTTTTGAATTTGTACATTTTTTTCTAATGTAATTTTATATATAATCTTCTAAATATGATCTTATGGAAATGTCTTTCTTTTTGCGTTATACAAATAAATCTAGATAAATCTAGATTGTTGGCAATTTTGTGCAAATAGAACATATTTTATCATTTGTTGCTTTGTTTACTTTTGATTGTGATTTTTTTTTTATTTTTTGTGACATAAACATGGTTGTTTTTCAAAAAGTAATGCCAATAAATTACGTAGACTATCATTTTCTTGATCTGGCAATAGTATTTCTATCGGCGACTTTGAGCTAAGCGGCTATAATTATCCTGTCTCAGCTAAGCAATTTTTTGTTTGAAAAATATTGTTAAGCGCATATAGCGATGCCAAAAAAACGCACCTAATAACAAAGTTTTTTCTATTAAAAGTCTGTTGCTCCTTGGTATTCCGAACTCGGATGGTAAAATCCGTATTTTACAAACTTTGTTTTCCAAAAAGTGCTGCCACTAGATTGCTTATAGTACCAGTTTCTTTATCTGGTAATAGAGTTTCTATCGGCAACTATGAGCTAAGCGGCTATAGTTATTCTGTCTTAGCTAAGCAACATTTTGTATGGAAAATATTATTAAGCGCATATAGCGATGCCAAAAAAATGCACCTATTATTTACAAACGTTCAATAGTGTTAAAAATATCTTTTAAATATTTCATAAAGGCTATGTGCTATTCGGAAACTTTTTACTCGGATGATGAAATTTTGACAGTCTGAATATTTGGCACTTGTGAGTTTAATATGATTTTAAAAATTCATGTAGCCACAGGGACTAGTATAAATTCTGACAATCGGCAGTGAAATGAAAAATATTTGCGTAAAATACTGTTTATTTTCAGTATATATTAACAATTTTGCAAATTAAATAAAATTTTTGCGCTAATACACTAACGAAATCTAAAACGTCAAAATTTCTAGTTGTATAGCACATGGCCAAATGAGAAAATTTAAAAACGTTTTGAAACCTTCTAGACTTGTTGAAACCTAGGAGGACGATCCTCACAAAGCAACGCGCGGGGGTCAGGGTGGCGATCTTCACATGGCAACGTGTCTGCATTACTCTTGCCTCCGATAATATATCTAATAGAATCAAGAATTGGAGAGTTTCAAAAGAACATTCCTTCTCTGACCATAGATATATTCTTTTTGACATAGATGACTTTGCTTCGAGATCACGTAGTTTCCGTAATCTCAAGCAAGTCAACTGGGATCTCTATACAGAAACACTAATGACAGAACTTCCTAACGGACCATCTTATCTCCCCACTTGTAAAAACTCCTTAGATGACTTAGTAGACAAACTCACTGCGTCAATGAATAAAGCTCTTGACCCTGCGTGCCCGCTCAAAACACAAAAGGAAAGAAAAAGCCACCTTGGTGGGGCACTAAACTAGAAGAGCTCCGAATGAAGAGCAGAAAACTCTTCAATAAGGCAAAAGCCACTAGATCCACAGATGCGTGGACAATCTACAAAATGGCTCTAAAAGAGTATAAAAAAGAATTACGCAAAGATCAACGACAATCCTGGAAAAATTTTTGTGAATAAATATCACAAACCTCCGAGGCGTCGAGACTTGGGAAAATTCTGGCATCTAGTCCATCTAACCCAAGCTTCATGAAAAAAGAAGACGGAACCTGGACCACCAACAGTGAAGAATCTCTTAATATTTTGGTAGAAACTCACTTCCCGGGCTGTTCAAAGATAGGGAATTCTCCAACACAAGAGGTGCATTTTCCATCCGTTGACAACTCTCTACAAATAATTACACAATCGAAGTTAAAATGGGCCAGAGAAAGCTTCAAACCGTTTAAGTCTCCAGGACTTGACGGCATAGCCCCAATTGAAATTCAAAAAACTTACGACATCATAAGCCAATGGCTTATGATAATCTATCAAAGCTGTCTTGACCTAAATCACATCCCAAAACAATGGCGACACTTGAAGGTAGTCTTTATACCTAAGACAGGAAGAAGCTCGTCCGTAAACCCAAAAGACCTTCGACCAATCAGTCTCTCATCTTTTCTTCTTAAAACTCTCGAGAGACTAATAGACATCTACTTGAGACAAAAAATAGAAGTAAATCCTATCTCACCCGCACAACACGCCTACACCAAGGGCAAATCTGTGGAAACGGCTCTCCACTCCATAATATCTATCATTGAAAAGTCTCTTCATCAAAAGAAATATACAATGATAGCCTTCACTGACATAGAAGGTGCCTTTAACAATGTCAAGGCGGAGGCTATCACAAATGCGCTGACGGAGCTTAGGGTGGATTCTGCGCTGATAGCACTTATAAATCAAATGCTTGTAGGCAGGATTATAAGCGCGAGTCTCGTAGCAGCATCCACGCTAAGATCTGTACCAAGGGGAACACCTCAGGGAGGAGTTCTCTCGCCTCTACTCTGGAACCTAGTGGTAAATGAACTACTGGGTAAACTAGAACGAGAGGGGTGCAGGGTGATAGCCTATGCCGACGATGTTGCTATCGTCACCTCAGGTAAATATGTGTCCACCCTCCGAGATATTATGCAAAATTGTCTTAACACTCTCGCAAACTGGGTTACCGGCTGTGGACTTAGCGTTAACCCCGATAAAACCGAGTTAGTGATCTTTACCAGACAACACAACTTGCCCACTATCAGTCCTCCAAAACTGGGAAATACAAGACTAAACTTCTCAGATCAAGCAAAATACCTGGGTCTCATTTTAGATAGGAAACTAAATTGGAAACCCAACCTGCTCGAGAGAGCCAAAAAAGCCAATATAGCCCTATGCACATGTAAGAAAGCAGTGGGTAGCAAATGGAGATTACAACCTAGGGTAACTCACTGGCTTTATACAGCTGTTATTAGGCCAATATTGTTATACGGTGCTATAGTCTGGTGGCCAGCACTAAACAAACAAACACACCTTAATATACTTCGCAAAGTTCAACGGTCAGCAGAGCTGTGCATCAGTGGAGCGCTAAGAACCACTCCTACTGACGCACTCGATACTATGCTCCATCTAACTCCACTAGATATCCTAACAAAACGAATAGCTGCAAACACAGCGATCCGTCTAGAAGCCACTTCCCAATGGAAAGAGGGCACAATAGGAGACTCTGACGCCAGGAAACTCACTCCTCAAATACCCAAGAACATAGACTACATCACTCAAAAACTTTTATTCCACAAAAAGTTTGATGTATCTATCCCCTCCAGATACGAATGGGAGATTGGAAGCCCTCCACCAAACAATGCCACTAGAATCTACACTGATGGATCAAAACTAGATGGCAAAGTAGGGGGAGGAGTCTACTCCGAATCCCTAAACATTAACCATGCCTTTAGGCTCCCCGACCACTGCAGTGTCTTCCAAGCGGAAGTAACTGCCATACATGAAGCAGTCACTTGGCTTCAGATGAACGAAATATTAGCAAAAGATATTTGCATTCTATCTGATAGTCAAGCCGCTTTGAAAGCCCTGGAATCTGTTGAAATAACACCAAAAACAGTCCTAAGTTGCCGCAGATCTCTAAACGAGATGGCAGAGCAGCTCAATATATTCCTATGCTGGATCCCCGGACATAGAGACCTCCAAGGTAACTGCAAAGCAGCCGAACTCGCTAGAAACGGAACCACCAAACCCCTATCGACAAATAAGGAACAAATTGGAATACCTCTCGCAACATGTAAGCTACTGATAAATGAGCTATCCCTTGTAAACACCAACATCAGGTGGTCAACGGGTAGTACATGCAGTATAACGCGTCAAGTTTGGCCAACACTGAACTTAAGACGCTCAAAAGAACTAATATCCCTTAGAAGGGACCAAATAAATATAGTAATAGGCGTTCTAACAGGACACTGCCTGATTGGAAACCATGCCCGAAGACTGAATATTCCCCATAATGACTTCTGCAGAAGCTGCAGAGATGAGGAGGAGATTGAATCCACAACACACCTTCTCTGCACATGCCCATTGCTGGCCAGAAAGCGCCATCTCTTCCTATGTAACTGTTTCTACAGTGACCTAGACGAACTCTCAAAAACTTCGGTCTATCGAATACAAAGCTTCATAAATAGCTCCAACTGGTTCAGATAGAGTGGAAATAATTAACCCCTGGTATCACAACGGGCCAAACTGGCCTAAGTGTGTCTCATAGGAGACAGCCACGTCAACCTAACCTAACCTAACGTGTCTGACTGCCTCAACCTGGTGAGGTCAGCATTATCCATGTAGAACACGTCTCAAGTTGACTCAAAACCTCTCCGTGGTGTCCGTGGTTAGTTTAAAGGTTAGTTTAAAGGCTAATCTGAGCGGCAGGCTACCTGCCTTTAAAGGGTGGTGCGTCGGGTTTGAAGCCCACCACGTAAAACACAATTTCAATGAAATGCAAAAGAATAAAGATAAAAATTATCCCCAAATCTGATCACGACTACCGCAAACAAAAAGCTGACAATGATTTACGGATATGCTCTTGGAATGTCCGAACCCTTAATTGGGATAGTGCCTCTATCCAAATGATAGATATATTAGAAAGATACAAGGCTGATATTACTGCAATCCAAGAAATGCGATGGAAGGGACAGGGTTGCTTACGGCAAGCATTCTGTGATATCTACTACAGTGGCCATGCGGAGAAGCATGAGTTTGGATGCTGATTCTTGGTTGGCAAGAGAACTGTCATGTCGGGCATCATGTCTTGCGATTCACACCTGTGAACGAGCGACTTGCCATTATCCGTTTCAAGGCAACATTTTCAGATATAAGCCTGAAAGGGCTTACACATCGGAGAATCTGTTCGTCACACGGCGGCCATGTTCACACAAGTTCGCTAGTTACGAAGCGATGTTCGATAGTTTGTCACACGGTTGGCCGTGTTTACAAAAATTTTTGATTTTCTCTGTCGAACAAGGGATGCCGCAAAGATCTATAACAAAATGATGACAAAAAACAACAAAAATCAATGGCTTGTGCGACGAACAGGTTCGTTCAATTTGAACGCTAGCTTTTTCATACACGTTCGCAACGCCATATTGTTTGACGAACAGATTTGCCGATGTGCAAGCCCTTTGATATGTGCGCACGCTCTGACAGAACACAAGGATGATGAGACCAAAGACAGTATCTAAGAGTGCATTGAAGAGGCCTATGGGCGTAGCCCCCGCCACAACATAAAAATCGTGCTTGGTGACTTCAACGCCAATGTGGGAAAAGGAAATATATTTGTCTGACAGTCGGAAAGTTCAGCCTCCACGACAAAACCTCCGATAACGAAATGAGGTTGATTGACTTTGCCGCAGCGCGAAACATGGTCATTAGTAGCACTAGATTCAAGCATCTCAATATTCATAAAGCAACTTGGCTGTCTCCTGATCAAAAGACGCGCAACCAAATTGATCACGTGTTGATTGACGGAAGGCACTCTTCCAGTGTTTTAGATGTACGCACGAACCGTGGTGCTAGTATAGACTCGGATCATTATCTTGTCACAGCCAAGATCCATACACGTCTGTGCGCAACCAAGAATGCGCGCAATCCAGCACAGAGAAATGTATACGTCGAAAAACTGCAATCAAAACAAACAGCTGAAGACTTCGGTACTCAACTCTCACTCCTGCTTAAAGAAATCACTCCTCCAATCAACGATATATGCGCACAATGGAATCAAATTTCCCACTCTATGCGTACGGCTGCCGAAGAGGTTATTGGCTATCACCACCCTCGCTGAAACCAGTGGCGCTATCAGGAATGTCGTGACGCCACTGCAGAAAAAGACGCCACCTACACAGCCACCCTGCAGTCGGCTGTAACGCGTGCTGCTAAAGAGCGATACAAAGAGAAGAGGAGGGAAGCGAGACATATTTTCAGGCGAATGAAAAGAGAAGCTGAAAAGCGTGAGTGCGAGAAAATTAAGATGCATGGTGACAGAAATGAGGTCCGAAAATTTATCGAAAAATAAGACTCCTGGCCGATGGTTTCAAGACCGGAGCCTCTTCCTGCAAGGATGAAAATGGGAATCTAGTGACAGATATCCGCATTAAAATCTAAGCGCAATCTACTAAGCGCATTAAAATCGAGCGGCTCCGCTGGCTAGATCATGTTGAGCGAATGGAAACGACGCTCCAGCGAGGATGCGATGCGATTAAATAACGTAATTACGGCCGCATTATAAAATAAATAAATAAATAACTGATCATTTCAGCCCTTGAAAGGACTTTGACCTAGCTTCTTATGATCAATTATGTTGTGTGTGTTATTAAGTTTGTACACAATTGACCGAGAAAGGGACCTACAGGCTTAACGCCGACTCCGAACGGCGATGAACAGAATTGTTCCTATTCTCAAGAAGCTTTTCATGGCATTTTTTATTACTCTCTGAGGTTTGCCATTGTCTGCAGAGAGGTGGCGGCCGTACAGAAAAATTATTTTAATTCAAATAATTTTCTGTCGCTGCTGGGGTTCGAACCTGGGTCTCCAAGTTCGTTGACATAGCGGCCACGCACTTTAACCAACTACGCCACGGACGCCACGATTTGATTACGCCCGCATTGCCCTCGCATATTATGTACAATGAGAAACGCTTGTTTTAAAGGAACCAGAGTTTCATCGGTTAAAATTAAAAGCGTACTGTTTAAATAATAAAATTATGGACAAAGGCTGTGTGGAAAGGGAATTTAGCATGGAATTAAGCATGGTTCAACATGTTGGATTGTTCGAAAGCTCAATAAAATTTTCCCGTTCGTTTTCCATCCAACTTTGGAAACTTTTAACTCGTGGTGGAATATAAGTAAATTAGTTGAATGCAATTTCTGTCTGTTGAAATATAATTGTCATTTTTGCTGTGCTTAACCGGTCGTCTCGACTAGCAATAATTTATAGCATGCCATCTGTCAAAATCCATTGCAAGCAATGGCAATATTTCAAGGGTGGGTTTTTGATATTATGTTGTTTTCATTTTTAAAATGGCGCCGAGCAAATGAGTACACTGCTCGCGCGCGCATGATGCTTTAAATCAGCACCTAAATTGCCGGTATAAATTTATTATTTCATTAATTTCTTCTCCACGCCACTCCATATTCAAGAACTCAATTTAATTTTTAAATTTCTATCCTTAAGTTCAGTTTCTTTAATTTTTGCAGCTGCTTTTATTTTCAGCACATATAAACAAGAATAATTAGAGCCAAACAAGAATAATGATAGCTCATTGCCAAGTTCGCGTTGGCAATCTATGGCTTGGAATATTGCATGCCCATATATTGCTAACTTTGGCAATTGAGTGGTCTTCATAAGCAATATTTGATGTTTGACAGATGGCATGCAATGAATTGTTGCTAGTCAAGGCGCCCCGTAAAGGACAATGAAATTTTGACAACTAGTAATTTTGACGTTTTAGATTTGGGTAGTGTATTAGTGCAAGAATATAATTTAATTTGCAAAATTGTTAATATATACTGAAAATTAACAGTATTTTACGCAAATATTTTCCACTTTTGGTTACTATGTTGTCGGACGCACAAAATTTTTAACTTCCTTACGACTCACGAACTCACAAGTGTTTTTTTCTATTTTTGGTTGTGTAAAAAATTCTTTTGCTGATTGTCAAAATTTATACTAGCCAAAGGGGCTATTTGAATTTTTGGCAATCATATTCACCTCACAAGTGCGAAATATTCTCATTCAGACTGTCAAAATGTCATCATCCGAGTGACAGTTTTCGACCAAATAATAAAAACTATTTTTGACATAAGAAAATGTACTAAAATGTTAAATACATTTTAATATGTTATTTTAGTAACATGAGCTGAAAAAAGAAATTATGAACTATTTACGCATCCTCTCATAATAAATGGTACCTCGCTTTACCATAAAACGAACTTCTCTCTACCGTAAATCTTAAAAAGAACACTGATTTCCCCCTTTTTGACATACACTGGCCGCTGCTGTCAAAATCCACTGGCTCTGAAATTTCGTTGTCAGTAGCGATGAAAGTGGCGTGAAAGCAAAGAACTAAGAGATAAGGAAGCGGTGAAGTTGACCAGGAATGAAGTATTTTACAAATACAATGAAGTTAATTCAAACACATAAACATTCAATTACACACCACTTATGAGGTATACAATATTAAAATATAAAATAATATATTTTTCAGTCAAAAATAACAATTAAAATTAGACTTTTATTTTTTCGGTTTAAAGGAAACACTCCTTTTTTTATTGGGACGAATTAATAAAGTAAGTGGAGTGGAGTGAACTCAGCTCAACTCGAGTTTACTCTGATCGGTATGAATAAACCATATTAATAAAACTTACTCAACTCCACTCTACTCATGTTTTTCTTTGACATTGAGTGTTCACTCTGAATAAACATCGCACCCTCAGTTTTTGTTTATTTCGTATTAATAAAAACTGAGATCACTCAGCAAAAGTTGAGTGTACTATTTAGCTGCCTCAGCCTTACTCAAGCAAAGCAAATGCCGTATTTGACGTTTATTTCCCGTCATATAGTTCACTTTTCGTTTGGTTTCATTCACGTATTTTGGTTTTCAAAAAATAAAATGGCCAATTTGTTTAATTTTTTCTTTGATTCCGATGAAGAAGACGAAGGTGAAATACGTGCAGTTAAGAACTATAAAACAAGAAGATCAGGAGACGATAACAATTATCACCAATTATACCGTTTCACACGTGAAAATGTTTATTATTTGGTGAATTGTTTTATGCCTTTTTATGAAGAAACGCGTGGTGGTGCTCTATCGAACATAGAAAAAATGCAAACATTTCTTCGATACATGGGTGATCCAGGCTTTCAGGTGAAATAAATAAACATATATAACAAATCAAAACAAAATAAAAACAAATTTACAAATGTTCATATCTAGGTTGGAGTTGGTGAAGACATTGGTGTACATCAAAGTACAGTGTGCTATACAATTTGGAATGTATGCAAGCGTATAGTAGATAAAGCTGCGGATTGGATCCATTTTCCATCAAATGAAGCAGAGTTTGAAGCAGCTAAAAAAGCTTGGCGTCAAAAATTCATGTTTCCATGTGCAATTGGCGCTGTTGACTGCACTTTGATTGCAATCAAGAAACCATCTCGTCATGGTGACGAATACATTTGTCGAAAAAACTTTGCTGCGTTCAACGTTCAAGCAACGTGTGATGCAAACAACATGTTCACCAGTGTTGATTGTTCTTGGGCTGGTTCTGTCCACGACGCTCGGATTTGGCGAAATTCAGTAGCTATTGTAAGCATTATAAGGACCAATTGTGCATTAAAAATAGAAGCAGTCATTATTTTGCTTGGTTTTAAACATTTCATGAAATGTAACTTGCAGCTTGGTGATTTTCAATAAATTAAATTCGAAGAAATCTTATAAAACTCATCTCTGGTCGGATAGAATGTGTGATGAAATTAGAAACAAACCTAATGTACTGAACACATTGACGACGACAGCGACGACAAGCTGTCAAATTAGGAATAGTTCTATATCGACGACACGACATTGCGACATTAGACCAAATTCTCTCCATAAGAAATGCATGTAAAAAAATTTGACAGATGTCGTAATGTCGTTGCCGTCGTCAATGTGTTCAGTGCATAAAAATTAAAATGTAGAACGACATGTCAAAAAAATCAAAACAGGTTCGAACACACTTTGCTTTTCGTTGTTTACACCATTCTACATTCTATCATACATGAAAATTTTGACATGTCGTAACACACAGTGGGACAATGTAAAGCGGCCTTTAGTAGTTACTGCTTGCTTTGTATTACATAACGTTGCAAAGTTTTTAAATGACCCCGAATTCGAAACAGATATCGAATATGAAACACACGAGGATTTAGCAATACCCAATTCCGATGATGCTTTGAATCGACGAGGAGCTGCTAGACGTTTTCAAATTGCAACCACGATTGCAGGTTTATAAAAAATATTAATTATGTAATTTGGTTACAGTATATAAAGACAACAAATTGATTTTTATTAATATAGATTACTTTATTTATAATTTTCTTTTATTTATCATCTAAAAATTGCAACTTCTTTCGGTAGTATTCGGTTTGAACAGTATATAGTTCTTTTTGCATGCGAAAAACTTCCATTTGCTCATCAAAAATTTTCTTTTGCATTTTAACTTTGTTTGAATATGTAACATATCTTCCTAAATTCATACAAATGAAATTATTTCATTTGGTGTTCAATTGAATTGACCACACAATTAAAAGCAAATAAAAGCATACTTCTCTTTTTTTAACAGCTGAGAACAAATTTTTATTTGACGATGGTTTTTCGAATGATTGTTTAGAATGATGTTTATAATGATTTGAAGCGCATGGACTTAGAAACTGCGATGTCGATGAGCTTGTTTCTACATTAAAAGTTGTTGAATTTTGATCATCTACGCCAACTGTTTTTCCAACTGTAAATATAAAGGTAAATTGTATTGTAAAAGAAAGGTTTTGTTTGTTAAATTGTGAAAAATAATTAAAAAATAGCATTTTACATTGAAGTCTACTGATCGACGGGTTATCTGTGCCATCTAAGATTTGCATCAATAATTTTTCCGCCGGTTTCAACACAATTGGCAGATTTCCAGTCTTTTTTTTGTCAATTTTAATTTTTAGTCTGGATTTCATATTCTCTATTTTCTTTTTTGTTCGCATTTCTGTATATTGGAATCCACGTTCCAATAAATGCTCGATCATGTGTTGAACGGCTTCCTTCTTCTTTATTTTAGCAGCCGGTGTTTGGGTTTTTTGAAGCAAAATCCTTCCATATTTTTCCAAACATTCTACAAAAACCACGTCTTCATTTTCATTTGAAGCATCTTCAGCATTAATAATAATATCTTCATCATGATTTTCGACCATTTCAAGCGCTGCATTTTCATCAAGTACTACATTGAAGAAAAGGACATAAACGAAAATGTTACATACTTTACAGTTTACATTCGATTTATTTATTACTTACATTCAATATCTTCGTAAATCACATCCATTTTTATTAAAATGAAAAATATTTTCAAAAAAATGTAACGTGCTTGGTGACAGAAGAACTATTTAAAAAACAAGCATAACTGTCTGACGGATGCTGTCATGAGTAAACACTCAAACTATGTTTTTTTTTTGCCCTCAGAGTGGAGTGGAGTTTTTTAATACGGATTTCACACTCCACTTAGCTAACATCGCACACTCAAAATGCACACTCAGGCACTCCACTCCACTCGTGCACTCAGTTTTTATTAATTCGTCCCATTGTCTCAGTTCATGTGAATGCGTATTTGAAATCATAGATATTTTACAAAAATGTCAAAAATACGGGTCAAAAAATGTCAAAAAAATCGCTAAAAATAACCATTATTTATCGACTTATTTGAAAAAATTTATAACAGTTACGGTCCCTGATTAAAACTTATCTTCAATCGAAAAAAAGTTAGGGCTCTATCGCTTGCCACCCTAACGAATGAATGCGCTCATGAAGCTGAACTTGTGTTTTGACAGAAGCTCTTGCACATGACTCATGCACACAAATGGCGGGAAACCAACAAACTATAAAGCAAGATTACCTGAGAAATGAAACCTACTTATTATGTGTTTTTTGTGAACTTTCACAACTGTTCACGGCACAACGCATGCTTATTTAATTATTTATTTTATTTATGTTCGTTTTAGTACAATTTATAGCGATGACAATCGCTAATTATTTAATATTTTAATGTTTTTTCACCACTCATTTTCTTTATTTTGATGTGCAAGAGCTTTTTCAGAGTTCAGAGTTGTGGGGTTCATACTTTTATATACATTTTGTTCAAGTAATGAAGCAAGGAAATAGCAAAGCGGTTAGACATTTGACTATAATGCCAGCAGTCCGAGTTCAATCCTCGCATGTGACAGAATAATATCTTCTTGCTTTGTTTTTGTGTATTTATTTTTTTTTTTTTTTTTGTTAACACAGCGCTCCTTGGACTAACACATAAAAGAGCTTTTTTTAACTATTTGTGGAAGCACTTTTTAAACGATTTTTTAGCTGCACTTAAATAGCGCTTCCATCCTCGGACATCCAATGTAAATTTTAATATGAATTTGGTTAAAAGCGCCAAAAAGTTACTTAAAAAGCGCCAAATGTGTGAAACGCTATGGCAGAAGCGCTTTTAAGTGCAGGTTAAAAAAATCGTTTAAAAGCGCTTCAACAAACAGTTAAAAAATCTCTTTTATGTGTTTGTCCAAGGAGCGATGTGTTAAAAAATGAGGAAAATACATAAAAGCAAAGCGAGAAAGTTTTATTCTTTGTCACATGCGAGGATTGAACTCGGACTGCTGGCATTACAGTCAAATGTATTACCATTCTACTTCCTTGCTTGATTTATTGTGAACAAAATACATACATATACACAAAAATTTAAATTAATGCGAACAGCTGATTCATTTCAATGAAAGTGTCAAAATTTCGGTGTAATCATGCTTCAATAGAAAAAGTAATTTTACACCACATCTCAACTGAAAATGTATGTTATATGTAATATGTCAAAAAAGTTAAGTTGAAGTGTCTTAGGCCCCTATTAGGTACGACAACTCAACTTAAGTTGAGTGTGTAATTTGTAAATTTGTATTGTCTATTACACATTTGAGGTACATACGTGTCTATCGACTGACAAGTATGTATCCCAGAGATGTGTATGTATTTTTTGTGGTATTAGGTTTAACAATAGCTGCATTCCCGTGGTCGTTGATCTAGAGCGCGGCTCTATTTTATTCACAAAGCAAAAACAAAATTTAGAACCAGCTCTTTTCCTGGCTCTATTTCTGATCTGAAAATGCTGCCAAGTTTAATGTATTTTTTGTCCAAAACGGACATAGTTGGCAAATCTAAAGTATGCTGTTTTGTATTGATTTCTATTGTTATCAAACAGCTGTTTCAAGACAGTGGTGCCAAATTGTTATAAAGTTGAACTAAAGTTGTTCCACTGAGATTTGATCTGATCCAATCCCACGGGAATGCAGCTAATGCAACTCTGTGTCGAGTGTAAAAACTGTCAAAAACTTACATCTGCTTTGAGCTTGTTGTATAGCGTCTTTTTCACACAAACTTTTTATTTGTTTATGATTTTTTGTTTATTGAGTGAAAATGGATAAAAATACGTAAGTAAAATAAAGTATAAATACATATGTTATGTATATGCATATATTATTAACCATATCATGTATATATTATACTATTACCCAGCGGGAAAATAAAAAGCGCTCCTAGAAATAGTGCATTTTATGCGCTTATTTTGAGAATGCGCTTTTCAGAGTTCAGAGTTGTGGTGCTCATATTTTTATACACATTTTGTTATGCGCTTCTTAAATGCAACTAAAAAATCGTTAAAAAAGCACTTAAACAAACAGTTAAAAAAGCTCTTTTATGTGTTAGTCCAAGGAGCGCTGTGTTAAAAAAAATAAAATAGATAAAAGCAAAGCAAGAAAATTTTATTCTTTGTCACATGCGAGGATTGAACTCAGACTGCTGGCATTACAGCAAAATGTCTTGCCACTATATTACTCTATACTATTATTTCCTTGCTTTATTACTTGTGAACAAAATACATATACACAAAAATTGAAATAAATGCGAACAGCTGATTCATTTCAACGAAAGTGTCAAAATTTCGGTGTAATCATGCTCCAATAGAAACAACAGTTTTACACCACAGCTCAACTGAAAATGTATGTTATGCGTAATATGGCAAAAAAGTTCAGTTGAGGTGTCTTAGGCCCCTATTAGGTACGACAACTTAGGCCCCTATTAGGTACGACAACTCAACTTAAGTTGAGTGTGTAATTTGTAAATTTGTATTGCCTATTACACACTTCAGGTACATAAGTGTCTGTCGTCTGACAAGTATGTATCTCAGAGATGTGTGTGTATTTTTTGTGGTATTATGTTTAACAATGCAATTCTGTGTCGAGTGTAAAGACTGTCAAAAACTTACATCTGCTTTGAGTTAGTTGTATAGCGTCTTTTTCATATGAACTTTTTATTTGTTTACTGTTTTTTGTTAATTGAGTGAAAATTGATAAAAATACGTAAGTAAAATAAAGTATACACACATATATTGTGTGTATGCATATATTATTATCCATATCATGTATATATTATATTATTACCCAGCGGGAAAATAAAAAGCGCTCCAAGAACTAGCGCATTTTATGCGCTTATTTTGAGGATGCGCTTTTCAGAGTTCAGAGCTGTGTAGCTCATATTTTTATATACATTTTGTTGACACGTAATAAAGCAAGGAAGTAGCAGAGCGGTGAGACATTTGACTGTAATGCGAGCAGTCCGAGCTCAAACCTCGCATGTGACAAAGAATAAAGTTTTTCTCGCTTTTTGACGTAGAATACGTCATTCTCGGAGGTAAGTAGGGTGGTTGATAGTGATCAGGTGTCGGTATTTATATAACTTTTTGAGCCTTTGGTGGGCCTAAAGTACTGATCGTACAATGTTGATGTTAGCACTTGTTGGTCTGCTTGATCCTCAATGCGACAAAAATTCATGTTAGAACTCTCTAGCTTATATAAATTTTACACAATTGCATGAAATATAAAGCCAACATTTGATGTTTTTGTTTGCTTAAACTTGCTACCTATTTATCGACAGTTTCCGGTTTTATCGACAAAACCATAAAATTTGTATGGGAGCCCCCCTAAGGAGTGGTCGGAGGGAATAGGTGTAAAAAGCAAAAATATTCCTTTTGCAAAAGTAATGGGGTCAGCCATACCTATGAACCCTCTCCGGCACTCTTTTAAAGGTCATATGCTCAGGTGTATGGAATAAATAAACAAAAACCATAATATTTGTATGGGAGCCCCCCTAAGGAGTGGTGGGAGGGAATAGGTGTCAAAGGCAAAAATGTTCCTTTTGCAAAAGTAATGGGGGTCAGTCACACATATTAATCCTCTCCGGCACTCTTTTAAAGGTCATATGCTCAGGTGTATGGAATAAATATTTTGCTTAATAGTTTTTAAAAAAGATGTCATCAAAAGCGAATTGAATAATTCTACGTCTTGTGTTACGACATAGTCGAAACTACTGTATCTTTTTTTATGTATTTCTGTTTTTTTTAACACAGCGCTCCTTGGTACTAACCCATTAAAGAGCTTTTTAACTATTTGTTGAAGCGCTTTTTAAACGATTTTATAGCTGCACTTAAGAAGCGCTTCCATCCAAGCAAGCGCTTCTGTCATAGCGTTTCACGCACCTGGAGCGCTTTTTAAGTAAACCAAATTCATATTAAAATTTACATTGGATGTCCTAGGATGGAAGCGCTTCTTAAATGTACAAAAAAAAACCCAAAAACATGGCAAGAAAATTTTATTTTTTGTCACATGCGAGGATTGAACTCGGACTGGTGGCATTAAAGCCAAATGTTTTACCGCTCTTCTATTTCCTTGCTTGAATAATTTTGAACAAAATACATATACACAAAAATTGAAATTGCATGGCGTTAAGCATGTAGGTCCGGTTCTCGGTCAATTGTGTACAAACTTAATAACACGCACAACACAATTGATCATAAGAAGCTAGGTCAAAGTCCTTTCAAAGGCTGAAATGGCCAGTTATTTATTATTTTATTTATACAACTACCTCAAAGCAGATGTCAGTTTTTGACAGTTTTTACACTCGACACAGAGTTGCATTGTTAAACATAATACCACAAAAAATACATACACATCTTTGAGATACATACTTGTCAGTCGATTGACACATATGTACCTCAAATGTGTAATAGACAATACAAATTTACAAATTACACACTCAACTTAAGTTGAGTTCTCGTACCTAATAGGGGCCTTAAATCACGTCAACTTAAGTTGAGTTGTCGTACCTAAAAGGGGCCTTAATTACACCATGATACAATTATACAAGGTAGGAGTTAGTTCTGTCGTCTTGCGCCTACTGTCAAAAATAGTATAAATTAGAGAACGAAGAAAGAAGAAAAGAAAATAGAAAACACAATATACAGGCAAATGACAGTCGGTGCAAGGTTGTGGTGAGAAAAAAGCAAGTTGTCACTCCTACCTTGTATAATTGTATCATGAATTA
The DNA here is from genome assembly GCA_943735915.1 of Pherbina coryleti. NCBI lineage: Eukaryota > Metazoa > Arthropoda > Insecta > Diptera > Sciomyzidae > Pherbina > Pherbina coryleti. The sequence goes on along the minus strand of OX030949.1, from coordinate 128,562,793 downwards.
CACCATAATTACACCATTGTATCATTTTCTTTTACATATATTGGTCCTTTTTTATAACAAGAGGGAAATATTATTGTGCTGATCTGGCAATACTTTATCATTCTAGCAATGGCGTATGTTGGTCTATACCTTTATTTATTGTGATAGTAGAAACAGGAAAGTCTTTAAATAATTTTAAATAAAAGTAAATACATCTCACGAAAAATGTTTTCGGGAGAAGATTCAAGTGGAGAAGGTGTTAATGCACTCAATCCATTTGGACAGTTCCAATTAGCATCGCAATCTGCAGCTGCATGTGGACTTAAAACCACAACTACTTCGAGTGGTTCTATTGACTGGGCCAGCTTGGCGCAGCAGTGGATACAAATGCGAGACTTTTCTGGAGCTGATATAAATACGACGATGCCTGATGCACCACCGCCTCCTAATATTAGCGGGGATTATCCGAATGAAAGGAAAAATGGAAGCGAAACACAAAGCATGAAGGCGGTATCAATTCTTAAAAAGTCAAGATTCGATGAGCAAGGAGAGGCTGACATGGAAATGGATGATGAAGAAGACCTTGCTCGAATAGAATATAAAAATGTGCAGCATCAAACAAATGTAGCTTCGACACCAATCCTTCAACCGAATTGGCTTATTCCGCAAACAGCTCCGATTTCAACTGGTAATGATATAGGTATATAATAATCATTTACAAGCTGCATATTATGTTGCATATATGTTATTATGCGTAGATGCAAATCCTCAGCAACAAGTATCAGCGCATTGGAATCCTTGGCCGCCACGCGTGCTGTTACCACCAGTTCCCATACTAAGAGAAAATACAAACCCTACTGCACACATACCTTCGCTTATGAAAATAAATATTTCTCATCCAAACGTGTCTCAAAATAAATTAGTTCCGGAAAATCACAATGAAATCAATTCCATCGCCACAATGGATGCAGCAAAACGAAAAATTCTTCCAGCATGGATTCGGTATGTTACAATCTTTTTATCTGCAATTTTACTTACAAAGCAATGGTTTAAGAGAGGGTCTCGAAAAAATGGAAAGAGAAAAACAAAAGCAACTGGAAAAACAACAACCAACCCCGAACGACTTAACTGATGATACACCATTTGATAGAGTTACATTATCAAACCAACACATGGTAAACAGTAAAGTTTTAACACATTTGGTAAGTTGGACACATAAATTTCCGACAGAATATATGAAACTACAGAAAACAAAAAGAAAAAAAAAAACAAGAAACAAGATGAAACGATCTTTATAATATATATATTCATACAAATAATAGGATAGTGATAATAGTTCTTGTTATGAAGATGAAGATGACAATGATAAAGTAGTAACGATCGCTACATCAGCTCGCACTACTAAAAGAGTGGATTCACCTTTGTCTAGCAATATTGTTGAAATTTTATCGATACAAAAAGAACCTATGAAAACTGGTAAATCCTACGAACAAAAACTATCCGATTTGGTAGGTACCTTAAAGTTAACAACTTATCAAAATATAAATAATAAATACAGATAATCTCTATTATTTTCATAAATCAACAATATTTCGCTGTGTTGCGAATATTTGCTTACTCGGTCTTTGTTTTAATTACGCAATGAAATGTTTACATAATGTTTATAACACCTTGTTAAAATTAATCACTCTTGCCAAATTAACTAGATGATTGTTGTGCGAAGAACTCTTACAGAGCTCCTGTTGGAAGTTACTAACCAGGAAATAAGCAATGTAGTTCATGAAACAATAAAGTCGCATAAAACTAAAGGTAATTCTTTTCCTGCTAACATTATATTTTAAAGGCTTTCTTTTCAGCAGTAATAAGTAAGTTATTTAACTTGTACACATCTTATATTCTTCTGATATTCAGTTAAATTTTATTTATATTAAATACGTTTTAATGTTTGCAAATTCAATGTACCTTTTATATATAAAAGCAACAACGGCACATGTGATTCCCAAAAGCGCTATTTCTACCATAACTGGCAAACTGGGTAAGTTTATTTTTGATGATTATGTATAAAGTTCTGAACTAAGATTCATTGGGAAGATGTAGAGTGTTGTGGTACTAACTGGCAAGAGAATTAGAATATTCTATCTAAATGATCTCCTCAAATTGAGGATGCTGGGCAGGAACTTTATAGAGTTTCAGCTATATGTTTATTAAATATATCTATGGCAATATTTTTGATTAGAATATCAGTAAAAAAATCAATACTTTATTTTTGCTTGAATCAAAGAATTGATTTGTTAGCGCTGTTGAGTTAAGTTTGACTCAAGTAAGGCAGGCACAAAAATATTTTAATCGTGCGATTACATTTTCATTGGCTTAAAATAGGTAAAATCAGATAGCTGAATAGCTTGCATGCTTAACATTTTGGAAGTGCGAATACCCTTGAAATGAATACCATTCAAGTACAGTTGAAAAAATAAAATTGCACTTCATTAAAAACAAAAATTATAATTATATAAATGTAATTATGATTAATAATTATATAACTAAGAATATAGTCTTGATCTCAAACAAAGCAATTTGATTAAGAATTGACTTTACTTGCTTTCCTGCCATCATTAAAAATATTTCTCATTAATATCTCAAGGTAAATATAAGTATATGACCACGGCGTTGTTCCGAAGGCGAACCCAGCTACCACCGACTTATCAAATAGTTGATAAAGTTATGATCTCCATCAATCCTAGTTAAACTGTGATGATTTTTTGTGGAACATTTCAGATTTGAGCGGGTGCATTTACTTACCAGTGGATATTAGACATTTAACTCAGAAGTGATTTGTGGAAGTCCTTACAATGATACATTAAGATAGTAAAAAAAGTATTTGCTACAAAATATGCCATTTCGGGTGAAAACTCCATTTTTCAGATCTGATAACTAAGATCAAAACCAGTGCTAAATAAAGACTATTTGAGCTCTGAAAATAGAAAAGTTTTTTTGGTGGCATAGGGGATTAAGTCCCCTTTTCCACACGTAAATTTTTCTTGCCAGCAAGTTTTCAGTTCTCTTATGGGCTTGCCATTTGTGTTTCCACTCGGCAAGATTTCTTGAGCAATTCTTTTTTTACTTTGAACTGTTCAATTCAAACATATGAAAGAAATGCTAAAACTGTTTAGAGAAAAATTAATGAGATTTGAAGTAATTTCACTTAATTATTATTAATTCATATACACTTACTGTTTTATTTATTAAAATATTGGAACATAAATTCAGCTCGTATAGTTTTCTCAATAAATATTTGCGCACGCATCTAAAGTTGAGGAATAACAATAAAAAGAAGCAACAAAGAAAGAACAGCACAAAAGAAAACTTGCCGGTACGAGCAAGTCTGTACTCGTCCCCTCTCGTCTCGTTTCGATGCATACAAACTCGACTTGCCGGCAAGAAAAATTTCCGTGTGGAAAAGGGGTCTAACATAAATGTTAGTTAACGTGTAAAATTTGAGTTTAATATAAACCAAATGGCTTTTCTAAAAGCGTAAACGGTCGTTGTCAGAATTCGGTCATTGAATAACTGGCAAACGTATTACCACTTGCAATACCGAGAATGCACACTAAAATATATTCTTTGTTTTTCCGAAGAAAACTTCATTGCTTATACATAAAAGAGGGTTGTTTAAGAGCTATCCCTCTAAAGGCTATTAGGGAGTCGCTTAGTTTATTGGAAGCCCAATTGAAGTTACTATTTTAGGTTAACTGCAGATCATATTATTCTCATTCAAAAATGATAACAGCATCTTAATGAATCAACTCGGTTCGATGCAGTCTTTATTTTTTTTACTATTCTGTGCGAATATGTATGAGCAACAATTAAATTATAGGCTTGGCTGCTTACGACGACTCTTCTAGTGACACCAGTGAATCAGAAGCTGTAGAATCGATTAATAACGAGAACTGTGTCGATTCTGAAGAAGAGATTAAGGTATGTTTTATATTAAAATATATAAATATATATATATTATATACAACCTTTTTTGCAGGCGAGCATAAAATCGAAACGTAAAGCTTTTTCTAAAACATCAGAAGAGATTGAAGAACGCATTGCCGAATCCACTTTGCAAGAAGAACAAAAACTTAAATATTACTTGGAACAAGATGAGGAACAACAAAAGCTTAATATGCAGATAGAGCAAGAAAATCAGTTTGAACTAGAACGAGATAAATGTAGTAGTAGTAGCAAGGGTCCAACAACATATACAAGTGGTAAAGGTTATGAAAAGGAATTTGGTGAGACATCTCAATCAAAGTTACAACTTTCGAACGGTGCGTCAGTTCTTAAAAACCATTTGTTTCGATTACCTTTTTTTTATTTAAATTTCCTGCTAAGTCAAAATCGAAAATTAATATTTTCCATATAGATTGTATTTGTAAAAAATTTGTATTGAATGTATAGTTATACTTTTACTAACAACAATCAGCAAAATTGCGTTATTAATGTAAGCTTAATTTGTGATTCTATGATAAATATGATACTTTTTTTTAACTATTATTTTTTCTTTTTCAACAGAGAAAATAATGTAAATATTTGTTTCTTTTGCTAACAGGCAAGCGACAAAAAGATCGAACTACACGATTTAGTGATAATAAAGACTCTAGAGGTGCAACGATCGTGACAGCTGCAGACTATATCTCTCATTACAAATGCAGTCAACTTGAAACTGCTGCTCAAAAAATTAATTCTGTTGTTTTACATATGCCAGTCGATGCATCTAGTAGAATTTCAACAGAGATAACACCCAAATCTATGGATGCAGCTACAACAGTTCAAGAAAGTTTAGGTAAATCTAGTAGAGGGAAGTCATATAAGAAGAAGCATCGAAAATCTTCAAATCACTCCAGTGACAATAACGATTCTAGTTCAGACTTTAATTCTTCGGAAACATCGAATTCTTCGCATAGTTCTTCAAAACACAGTCGCTCTTCGTCTTTAAAGTTTAAAAGCCATCGAGACCATCAGATCAGTTCAAGCACTTCCACAAGAAAATCGAATCGCGATCGCAGCCGCGATAGATATAATGATGGTCCTAAAAGTAGCCGTCGAAGATATCGTTCTAGCGATTCCGATGACTATGGTGAGGACAAACATAGTTCAAGAACGTATCACAGGCATCGATTCTCGCACCACAGCGATTACCGCCATGAACGTAAAAGTGCGCGATCGAGATCCAGGTCTCACTCAAGATCAAGATCTAGTTACTCGAGTAGACGTAGGCATTAAAAAATAATATTGAAGTCTTTCTACAAATTTTGAAAAGTTATTTATATTTTTAATTTCCTTATATCTAAATTAGAATTTTATTAATATTTTAAATATGGTTTTTAGAACTATGTCATACCAGAAAAAAAGTCAATATATGCTTATGACATATAAAAGAAAACATCTTATATAAAAGCAATTTACATTTAGATCGCTCGCTGCTATGAAAGAAATCTAATATTGATTTGCAAAACTGTTTAACATATTAATTTTATTATTTAGTTTTGTGTATTTATAAAAAGTACAAGTTATTTTTAAAATTTGATTTGAATACTGATATGAATCTATAGTCTTAAATAAATTGAAAATTATAACTACAGCACTTTTATTATTAGAACCTATAAATCTTAACTATGAAAACGATTATGGATAGCTAACCTCAGAAACCTTTAATCCAAATACCACCAAATTTTTAACATTTGTTGGTCTTGGTTTTAAGGAGGTTAAAAAAAATAAAAAATAAATAACTGGCCATTTCAGCCCGCGAAAGGACTTTGACCTAGCTTCTTATGATCAATTGTGTTGTGCGTGTTATTAAGTTTGTACACAATTGGACCTACTTGTTTAACGCCGACTCCGAACGGCGATGAACGGAATGTTCTTGTTCTCAAGAAACTTTACATGACATTTTGATTACTCTCTGAGGTTTGCCATTGTCTGCAGAGAGGTGGCGGCCGTACAGAAAAATTCTTCTAATTCAATTAATTTTCTGTCGCTGCTGGGGTTCGAACCCGGGTCTCCAGGCTCGTCGACATAGCGGCCACGCACTTTAACCAACTACGCCACGGACGCCACAAGCTAATATATTTCTAAAAACAATTTAAGTTATAATAATTGAAGTAAAAGCAAATTCTTGGATTTTACATTTGGTAAACAAAGTTTTAATTTCTTTTTTTTTTGTTGTAAATTAATAAAGTGAAAATAGAAAGGAACGATGCATGTATTGTTTTTTTTTTTATGGTAAACTTTGTTGGTACATAGGTTGCAAACAAATTTGGGGCAGTAAAAATTGCAGTAATAATTTGGTAAAATAAAATGTTTTAAGTGGCAACGCTGGTCTACATTGCGAAAATCTTAATTGCTCTCAGGCCGTGTGCTATTCGGAAACTTTTCACTCGGATGATGAAATTTTGACAGTCTGAAAGAGAATATTTGGCACTTGTGAGGTGAATATGACTGTCAAAAATTCATGTAGCCCCAGGGGCTAGTATAATTTTTGACAATCGGAAAGAGAATTTTTGACACAAGCAAAAATGAAAAAAAAACTCTTGTGAGTTTGTGAGTCGTAAAGAAGTTAAAAATTTTGTGTTTCCGACAGCATAGCAACCAGAATTCCTAATTTTCAATATATATCAACCAATTTCGCAAATTAAATTAAATTCTTGTGCTAATGCACTACCAAAATCTAAAACGTCAACGTTTCTAGTTGTCAAAATTTCATCGTCCTTTTGGCACAGCAAAAATTACAATTTTATTTCAACAGACAGAAATTGTATTCAACTCAGTAAATTCTTTCCTACCACGAGTGAAAAGTTTCCGAATAGCACACGGCCTCAGTACCGACCAAAACCAATGTTGCTTGCTCAGTGATTTCAAATAAACGGCATTTTATAACTACTCCTTAATATTCGGCATATAATGCAGAGGCCGGCTTTGAGTGTGCATTTTTTAATTAAAGCCAGAAAGTTTTAGTTATCGTTTTACTTTTAAAATTTTTAACAAAAAAGTATTTTTTAGGCTTTTATTTTTAAGGCAAAAATAACAATAAAAATTCTTTTGAAAAACAATTTAATAAATGCACCTGAAGACCCTGACCTGATTGGTAAAAAAATAACATCGATTTTTGTAGCTACGTCAAATAAAATTAATCCCTTTTTAAGAAAGCATCTTCTTAATATGCACAATATGCAACACTTGCTTCTCTTAGGAATATTCTCTCGCTCTCACACTTTCTATAAATCTACGCTCTTAGTCCTCTCAGTTTTCTCAAGGAGGTTGCTGTTTTTAATCAGACCCGCCCCCGCGGCGCGCAGAGGAGTGATCCTGTGATAAAGAAATATGCATGCTTGATTAGAAGCATCTAATTAAGAAAATTTCCAACATTTATTATCTCTAGTCGTGTACTTCGACTGGCAAAATTGAGCGAGCATTGAATAGAAACTAAGAATAGAGTTATCACTTGATCAAGAGATGTCGCTTCGCCCATACCAGCCAAATTTTTTGTATCGTCTAGCTTTGCAACTAATAGCATCTTTCTGTAAAACGAACGTAACGTGAATCTAGGGTATGCAACTATTCGACATTATAAAAAAACCGGTTTCGTATAGTACAATATTAACAAAACCGGGTTTCGATTATTCGACCAGAAAAAAAACGGGAAACCATTTTTTTTCAAATTAAATAAATTGTTTTACTTTTTTACCTACATATATCTATTTGTTTTTATTTAACAAAAAAAAGCAACTATTTTTTAATTAAGTAAATAAAGGTACTTATGCCGTACTAACCACTGAACCATAAGCGAAGGTTTTGCGTAAGGTGAGAGTTTTGCGAAGGTGTTTGGGCAGAATTTTTTTTAATTTTATATTTTTTATTTTGTTGCTTAAAAATAAATTTTCTATGGTTCTTTTTTTAAGTAATTTCCGAACAAAAAAGTAAAATTTATGGTTATTTTTGAACTCATTTTCGAACAAAAAAAAGTTCATTTTTGAGAGACATTTTAGTCCGAAGAATGATACAAAAAAGGTTCATTTATGTGTGCCGAAATTGAACGTTTCTACCCGAAATGGTTCATAAATGAATTCGAGAACGATAGTTCTGGGTTCTAAGATTCACTGGGTAGAATTATGTTTTGAGTTTTTTTCAATCTTTTTAATACTATGTTTACATTACCTCGAAACTACACAGTTAACTCCAAAAAAGTGGTTAACTTTGAAACAGGATACTTACCTGCGTAGTTTCGCAAAGTCCAATATTTGTGTCTCTCTACTACCAAAATGTCAGAGGACTACGCACAAAAATTTCATCAGTCTTTCTGAACTCTCGGAAACTTCCATATGATATATTTGCCCTCACTGAAACTAATCTCTGTCAAGATTTCAAGGATCAAGAAGTTTTTGCGTCCGATTTCGTTGTGTTCCGAGACGATGGACTAGATAAAGATGATCATTCCTCTGGGCGCGGTGTTCTTTTGGCAATTCATAATCGTTATGATTCAATATTAATTCAAAATTCACACACTGCAGACTTTGAATTCATTTGTGCCAAAATTAGTATCTCTAAACCAGAGAAGGGCACGAACCTCAAATTTGAGGAATGACGTAACATTTATGTATACATATACAGCAGTCAACGTTGATCAGCAGAGATCAGTATGCTACGAAACTTTAAGTAAGCAACATCGCGTTCATCTGTTTCGCTTTTTTATATGATTTTTTAGCTTTAGTGTAGCAAACTGAGTGCGACACATATACATTGACATAATGTCGGTGTGTGGTGTGCCCATCTCTGCTCTAAACGTAATTTATATGTTATATGCTGCTATATTCGCCCATCTCAGCCAACGACAGGTTATCAGTTGGCAGTAGATGCTATAGATTCTCTTTTAGATCTCATGGATCCATTTGATACCGTCATATTTTTGGGAGACTTTAATCTTCCTAATCTTCAGTGGGTTTTATCAGATGATGAATGTCATTTCTTCCCCTTAAATCCAACATCTGAAAAAGAAATTCTCTTTACTAGTTGCCTCTGACTCTGGACTCTTTCAGTTAAGTGGAGTAACTAACTATATGGGTAGACAACTACTCTCAACACTGGACCAGTACCATCCACCGCTTTCAATTACCTTTTCCTACAATAATACTAGCAAAAACACACACTCCGAGCACTTGTACAGTTTTAACTTTCGGAAAACCGATTTTGAAAAACTAGAATAACTTCTTGGTAGAATTGACTTCCTTCACATTTTTGAAAGTGCCAATGAAGGTATCGATAATGCTGTTGGCCTTTTCTATGGCATAATCTTTAACTGTTTCACACAATCTGTTCCTTTTACTAGGCAAAAGAGCTTTTCGTCTTCACCTCCCTGGTATAATAAAGAGCTACGTTCGCTTCGGAATAAGAGAAACAAACTTTGGCGTACATATTTAATATCTAGGTCTTCTGCTAATTTCACGAGTTACCTTAATGTTTACAACCATTTTTCTTATCTTTGTGATCATCTTTATGAATCCTATCTAGCCCATATCCAAACCAAACTTTTCACTGATCCAAAAAAGTTCTACCAGTTTATTAATATCAAGAGAAAATCAGACAATTACCCGCCAACCCTAAAATTTTCAGACAAATCTTCGGACGACCCTGAAATAATTGCAAATCTTTTTGCAAGTTTTTTTAGTCAGTCATTTACCAGTCATAATGATGAAATGGACTCTGAATATTTCACTTATTTAAGATATTGTGCCCAAACGTCTTTAACCTCGGTTAATATTACACTTGCCAATGTGAACGAAAAGTTACGAAATTTAAAGGACGATTACTCTCCTGGACCCGATGGGTTGCCTGCTATTATTTTAAAAAAACTCTCAAACACTTTAGCTCATCCTCTTTTCCAGCTCTCTACCTCTCAATCAATTTTTCAAGTTTTGGAAGGATTCATACATTATACCTCTGCACAAAAAAGGGCGAAAAAATGACATCACAAACTATAGACCCATCGCTAAACTATCATGTACACCCAGAATATTTGAAAGTATACTCTACGAAATTATTTTTTTCCACTGCAAGTCTATCTTCTCCCCTAAACAACATGGCTTTCTCAAGGGAACATCCACTACTACCAACCTCACAGAATTCGTTTCGAATACCCTATGTTCTCTAGAAAGTGGTTATGAAGTCGACGTTGTCTCGACTGACTTTAGCAAAGCATTCGTCAAAATCTCGCACACAGTCATCCTTCTGAAGCTAAAAGCTTTCGGCTTTCAACCCACATTTATTGCTTGGATTAAATCTTACCTCGAAGAACGTCGATTAATGTCATCTTTAGGTTTTCAAAATCCGAGTTTTTTGCAGCAACTTCTGGTGTCTCTCAAGGCAGCCACCTTGGTCCTCTGCTATTCGTCTCTTAATAACCGATGTCGATGATGCCATCAAATACTCTAATCTTTCTGTTTATGCTGACGACATGAAAATCTATCGACGCATACATACCAATACTGACTCTTGCCGTCTTCAAGATGACCTAATCAGTTTTTCTTCTTGGTGCCAAAAAACTTCCTGGAACTCAATATCAGTAAATGTCAAGCTATCACATACTTGCGGAAGAGACTCCCAATCTCCATCACGAATTTATTACATATTAGGTGAGCCGGTTCCCTTAGTAAGTTCTTTGCGAGACTTGGGTATAATTTGCGATAAAGAGCTTAATTTTCGATCCTATATCGATAATATCATTAGTAGAGCCAACTATACTCTTGGTTTTGTGAAACATTGGTCCAGGGAGTTCTCCAACCCATACGATACAAAATCCCTCGACCTTACCTTTGTGAGGCCCATACTCGAATACGCCAGCCAAGTTTGGTCACCGCTCTATGCTTCTCATTCGTTGCGTATCGAAGCTGTACAACGAAGATTTATTTGATTTGCGTTACGAGGCCTTCCCGGTTCCGATAGCTTCAATTTACCTCCTTATGCTGATCGTTTGATGTTGATTAACATGCAAACTCTTGAAAAACGCAGGGTAGTTGCTGATGTCCTTTTCATTCATCAACTACTAGATGGCACCATTAATTGACCTACTCTGCTCCAATTGATATCCCTTAATACCAACCCACGCAACCTAAGGTCTGTACCTCTCTTCCATCTCAACTTTCATCGCACCGTCTATGGTTGTGGTGAACCTATAACTAGGATGCTTCGTCACTTCCTCCCTCTGAAACAAATTTATTTATATGTGTTGTGGGCAGACTATAGCCCACATAGTATTATATGTAATATTCCTACCCTAAAAAAAAAAAAAAGTCCTAGCATTAAGAAATAAATGTCTAATTATAAGTTTTAGTTCTTAAGTATAAATTGCTTGTATTAAGCTTACCTAAATAAATAAAATAAATAAATAAAAATCTTAACTATCTCACAGAGCAGTTAAGTTGAAACTGCGACCTAAACCATCTCATTTTGCGATGCAATACTGTGTTTTCACAGTGAACAAGAAAATAAGGAAATTAAAAAAATAACAAGGAAATGTCACATAAAAAAAGCAAAAAAATATTTGAAAAGCAACTTCAAAGCTCAAATTTTGTCGAATGAAAATATGTAATTTATTTTGGAATTATTGTAATTTAATGTTAATAAGTATATTTTTTTCAGATCAGTGCAGAAAAAAAAAGATACAATGAATGAATAAAAAATAATGGCAGAGTTAACTACGCTACTGGCAGTGTAAACACCAGAAACAGTTACCAAACTGAAATGTGTAATGTAAACATGATATAATACATGTTTTGTATCTTTTAATGATTATTTCTATATTTGTACTAAGCCCCTGCACAAATGCGCTCGTTTTTTCCACAACAGTAGATCCAACAGTGCAGAGTTCAGAGCTTGACAGAACTCTGTTAGTTAAGCAGAGCGTATTCAAGTCATTTACAGATCGATTCTGTGCGTTACCGGTAACAGCAATATTGTTACCAAAACTCGTTACCGGTCTTATAAATCGGTATTCTGTGCACTCGGTAACGCTGTCAAATGTCGTAAACTCACCTTATAGAAATGAAGCTCGCTCTTTTGTTTGGTGAAATATAAACAATAGAAAGTGAGAAGTAAATACATAGAATTAATTGCATTATGTTAACTTTTTATATAATATTTGTTTTTCTTGGCAGGAAATATGCACGCACTACGCCGGCGCAGCTGCGGTGTTATCTATATTTAATTTATATATTAATTTTATGTAAATTAATAAATATTACACAGTGAATTGCTATAAATTTTTATCATTGAAAAGTGCTGAAGAAGCAGCAACAGTGAATTTAACATCGTTTTTTATTTTAATTTGCTCCGATTTCAATTTGAGGATTTTAAAATTAGATTAATTACTCAAAATGCGAGCTATTTTTTGTGATGCAAGCTAAAAAATGTCTTCTGTTTTGCTTGTTACCACCTAAAGAGATGGTAACAATATTCACCGGTAACGCTTGGTCGCAGAATACCAACAGAGTGTTCAAGTCACTAAAAGGTGAATTTCTACGGTAACAAGATTAATGTTACCGCGACAGAATTGATCTGTTAATGATAACAAACGAACACTGCAGAGCACTCGTCAGCTTCAAATCAAACCATGTTCGCCGTTTGCTTTAACAGAACAATTACTAACAGCGAAAAATGCATCAATAACACCTAACACAACAGAACCTTGGAGAAGTAATTATTTCTACTATTGGCAAATAGAAATTTTATTTTTACGAATTCGGTGCTTGGGCGAACACTAGGTAAAATTGGGTCGCTGAATCCGAAATCGTTGTCAGTATTTTCAAATTATAAAATTTTTAACAAAAGGGTTGCCACCTTATAATGTATTTTTTACGAGTTTTAAACATTGTAAACAGTTTTAGGGGGTCACTGTTTTCGAATCTGATGTCAGAATTTTAAAATTTAAAATGGCAGATAGGGTTACCACCTAAGTTTTTTTTTTATTTTTACGAATTCGGTGCTGGGGTGAACACTAGGTAAAAATGGGTCGCTGAATCCGAATCCGTTGTCAGAATATCAAAATTTTGAAATTTTTAACCCTGTAGGGTTGCCACCTAATAATATGTTGCGCTGAGAGTCTTAAACATTATCTAACAGTTTTAGGGGGTCGCTGATTTCGAATCCGATGTCAGAATTTTAAAATTTAAAATGGCAGATAGGGTTGCCACCTAATTTTTTTTTTATTTTTACGAATTCGGTGCTGGGGCGAACACTAGGTAAGAATGGGTCGCTGAATCCGAATCAGTTGTCAGAATTTCAAAATTATAAAATTTTCAGCAATAGAGTTGCCACCTAATTATTATTTTGTAATTCTGACAACGGATTCGGATTCAGCGACCCATTCTTACCTAGTGTTCTATTAAATCTTTCAGAAACTCCTCTTTGTTGAAGAGAGTAAGCAATTGTAGTTTCTACTTGAATTCCCTTGTACTTGTACCAAGACACCTGCTCGTTTGATAAGTATTCGTGTCCTTGAACCAAATATTGATGTTGCCATAGCTTCGTATTCCTTGAAGACCTCGAAAACGACGGATTTCGTTTTGATTGTATGTATGATCGCGAAATGACTCTAGTCGTCAATGAAAGACACGAAGTACCTGGTTCCATCCCAAGCAACTGGATCTATAGGCCCGCAAACTTCGGAATGAATTGGTTAGCTTTGCTCGATTCCTTATTCCATTAAACGGTTTTTGGCTATTTTTACCCTCAATACAAACGTCACTATAATTAATTTTATTAACTTTTGTTTTGAAGCTGGGGAGTAAGCTATTCTTTATTAGTTTTTCAATGCCTTGTTGTTCAATATGTCCTAACCGACGATGCCACAACATTGCTTCTTCTGCACGACACTGATTTCCTACTGATGACTTTTAATGTCAATTTCTAGCTCATACAAATTTCCACGCAAATATGCTATAGCCACTAACTCAGAGTTGTTTGAGATCAATGCTTTGTTTCTGCAGAACTTGACTTCTATACCAGCGCTTGTTAGTTTTCGAACTGATAATAAATTATCCTGTAATTCTGGAATGTATAGGACATCCTTCATTATAATTTCCACACCCTTATTGGTATATCCTTTTATACTTCCAAAATGCTTGGCAAGTAAGAACTCATATTTTTTGGCTACATTGATTTCGATAGGAATCCTTAGTTCTTCGAGTTCGGCGAAGACCCACTTCTCATTGCTTAGATAATCACTTGCGCCAGAGTCCAACTTGAATATTACCTTTTTGTCTTGTGACTTTTTCATGTTCCTATATGTCTATGTTGTTCACACTTCTGGCATCTCCTTGTCTACAATTCTTTGCTTGATGGCCAAATTTGTTGCACTTGAAGCATTTTCCATTAAACTTCTTCTTCCTGAAATTCTTTTTGTTTGAAAGAGCTATCTTGTCATTCACTTCTTTCCCTTCACGGTCAGAGAATTTTGTTGCTTCTAAAATCAGCCTTTCTTTTGCCATGCTGTACGTTAGTTTTCTATCATCCAGGTTTTGTAACGCAGTCACCAGTGGATCAAATTTTTCAAGCAATGTGAGAAATAGCTGTGCCAGGATGTCACTGTCATCTAGTTTTGCTCCTGCTAACTTAATTTGACGCACTAAATTGTCGAAGGATTGTAAATGGGATACTACATCGCCACCTTCCTTAATACGAATCTTATTTAATTGCTAAAAGTGGCGTCCGTGGCGTAGTTGGTTAAAGTGCGTGGCCGCTATGTCAACGAACTTTGGAGACCCAGGTTCGAACCCCAGCAGCGACAGAAAATTATTTGAATTAAAATAATTTTTCTGTACGGCCGCCACCTCTCTGCAGACAATGGCAAACCTCAGAGAGTAATCAAATGCCATGTAAAGCTTCTTGAGAACGAGAACATTCCGTTCATCGCCGTTCGGAGTCGGCGTTAAGCATGTAGGTCCAGTTCTCGGTCAATTGTGTACAAACTTAATAACACGCACAACACAATTGATCATAAGAAGCTAGGTCAAAGTCCTTTCAAGGGCTGAAATGGCCAGTTATTTATTTATTTTATTTTTTTTATTTAATTGCTTGCGTACCAATACTTGGTTCAACACCGACGTGTTGTTGAAAGCTGACTGCAAGCTTTGCCACATTCCTTTTGCAGTATCCTTTTCTCTCACATAATTGAGATAGTCGATTGATTTTTATGAAATGTATGAATGTATGTATGAATGAATGTATGAAACTCGATTGATTTTTAGCTTTCTTATCCGTTTTTACAAATTCTACTCTAGCTGCTGTTTCTTCTGGAGGATCGCCGGTAAGAACGTCCAGCAGATTTAGGGAGTCCAGGTGAATTTTAACCCGTAACTGCCAGTCATCCGTTGCCAATACAGAGCCGTTAAACTGCTAAATTCCATGGTTTGATTCAGAGAACTGCAGCGAGTAGTTATAAACAGAGTTGACTCGAGTGTATACGCATTAATTTAGCCTATAAAAAACAACAACAACATACGCATCGAAACGCACAAGCGTGCGGCGCGACTACCAAACATACAGCATTGTTGTTGTGCGTATGTGTTTTGTTAGTGGAATAGAAATTCAGACGATCTCGTGGTCTCTTACGCATGCTTGTCGCGTATGTATTTTGTTTTTGGGATTTTTTTATCAATACATTCTTTGCACTTGCAAAAAGCCAACAAATTAGGTTGGCGTCGATTGTGGTGACACTAACATGTTCGCTTTTGTTGTTGTTAATGTATTTTGTTGTTTATTTTAACCAGGCGATTATCTTTCTTAATTAGGCTTTGGCCCTTTTATTCATTTCGCTGATTAGGCCTGATCTAGAGCTTTGAATTGGAATGTTGTGCCGCAGCTGCACAACAGCAATAATTTTTTTTCTTTTGATAATTTTGATTTAAAATCTCGCTGGTGGAACGCCGTCGCTGCTGCCCACGAGTTAAAGCTGAAATTTGTTTGTAGTGAAACAATAACCTTTTGACATAATTTTGATTTAAAATCTCGCTGATGGAACGCCGTCGCTGCTGCCCACGAGTTGAAGCTGAAATTTGTTTGGAGTGAAGCAATAACTTTTTGATGAAATTTTAATTTAAATCTCGGTGGTGGAACGCCGTCGCCGCTGCCCACCAGTTGAAACACCACTTGTTTTGAGGGAAGGACTACGGCTAGACAACAGGTATTGGCACGACAGTTTTGCAAAAATATTTTCTACACTCTTAAATTTGAGCCGAGTCGCTGTTGCCGCTTCATAACGAAAAATTGCGCTTGTGGACCACCGTGGCTACTGTCCTTGGTCGTCAAAAAAAAAAAAAAATAGAATCACCTGCGTTCAATGTCAACTCCGAGCAGGTACAACTTAAGAAGCCAACAAGAATCCAATCCGATTACTCATAGTGACAGCGAGGAGGATAGTAGCCTTAACAACACCATTATGGAAGGAAATATAACCCCATCACACCCAGTCCCAGATACGGATCAAATGGCCACATTGATAGCGAGCTTGAACGCCTTGAGTGGGTCGATTGCTGAACTGCAAAAGAGCAGCGCAGATAACCAGAGAGAGCTTGTCACACTGCGACAACAGATCCAATTGCCAAACTGTGGTGCTGCCATAGCGCAGCTGGAGGCCAGGGCATCTTCGACGCCTGAAACGGAACTGGGAGCGACAGCTATTGTGCCGATTCAACAAATAAATACAAATAAAATTTATGATTTGCCTACATTTTCAGGAAGCCCAGAAGAGTGGCCGCTCTTTCATACGAACTTCAAGAACTCCACTGAAACCTTCGCCTATAGCAATCAACAGAATCTCATGAGGCTGCAGAAAAGCCTCACTGAACTTGCAAGAGAAACTGTGACGTCGCTGTTGATATACCCCGATGATGTGCCTAATGTGAACAAAGAGCTCGAATTCAGATTTGGAAGGCCTGATTTGCTCATCCGAGCGCAGCTGTTGAAGGTGCAGCAATTTCCAGTCATCAACGAGTATAGAATGGATCAGGTGATTGTTTTCTCCACAAAGATGAGAAACATGGTGGCATTTTTGAAGTCGACCAAAAGTGAGCAACATTTGGCGAACCCAACGCTTTTAGAGACGCTGGTGAGCAAGCTACCACAGAACAATCAGTTCGAATGGGCACGTCGAGCAGTCGGAATACGGCCGTATCCCACCATAAGCGACTTTTCTGACTGGGTAAGTGCACTGGCCAACATCGTGTGCTTGATGCCACCAACAACAACATCCAGAAGCATTGTGCAGCCACGGAGGATGCTGCATGTAGAGGACGCCGCGTCAAACGAAACCATGAGCTGCTCACAATGTGGACGACATCATTTCATTGCTAACTGCAAAAAATTCGGCCAGACACTTACCCCCAAGAATAGATGGAAAAAGGCAAAAGAATTACAATTAGGTTTTTCTTGCTTGCACCAAGGCCACAGATCCACGACGTGCAGATTTAAGAAGGCTTGCGGTATAAATGGTTGTGTCCGTCAGCATCATGGGCTACAGCACCTAGAGAAAGAAAGTCAAGTTCAATCTACAGGCAACAATGCACCTGTTCTCAACTGTCGCGAACCACATACGGTGAGCACACAGCTGTTCAAAATATTGCCGGTGGTTATATATGGACCAAAGGGAAAAGCAGAGGTGTTTGCAATGTTTGACGAAGGATCAGCAATTTCCATGATAGAAGACAGCGTGGCTAAGGCATTGGGCCTGAAAGGGCAAGTGGAACCCCTCATGCTGCAGTGGTTTGGCGATAAGGTAACTACGGAACCGTCAGCGAAAGTAAGTTTTGAAATAGCTGAGAATGATGGATCTCCCAGGTTTGCAGTTAAAAACATCAGAACTATAAAAAACTTAAATTTGCCAAAGCAATCACTAAATAAATCTGATTACAGCCACTTTGATACACTGCCGATGAAAAGTTATACCAACATTCGACCATCAATTCTGCTAGGATTGGACTGTGCGCATCTGGGGATATCTTCAACGGTACTGGCAGATGATCGTCGCAATCCTGTGGCCATAAAAACAAAGTTGGGATGGGTGGCATATGGCCCGACACAAAATCTCGACTCTGCATGTCCGGTGGTGTTACACATTCGTCACGACTCAATGAGTAAGTTGCATGCTACGGTGGCTGAATACTTCGCGACGGAAAATTTTGGGCTCAGCGCCACAACAGAAATATTGGAGTCTGAGGAAGCAATGATCGCTCGAAAAATCATGCAAGACAGCACCAATTTCGTCGGCAACAGATACGAAACCGGACTGTTTTGGAAAAACTTTCCGCCAAGTTTTCCTAATAACTTCGAGAGCGCAAAGAGCCGCCTGTTGGGCATCGAAAAGAAAATGCAGCGAGATTCAGATTTTTCAACAAAATATCGGGAGGAAATCAACAAATATGTCGACAAGAACTATGCCAGAAAAATATCGGACGCGGAGCTGCAAAGTACTGGTCAACCGGTGTGGTATCTGCCACATTTTGGTGTGCAGACAGTTCACAAGCCAGGAAAACTGCGAATAGTTTTTGATGCAGCTGCTGAAATGGCTGGAACCTCCCTCAATTCGAAGCTGCTAAAGGGGCCAGAGCAGGTCAAGCCGCTGCTTGGAATTTTATTTAAGTTTCGAGAAGGAGTAGTTGCTGTCGCCGCAGACATACGCGGGATGTTTTCGCAGGTGAGAATACGCCCAGCAGATCAGCATGCGCAGCGCTTTCTGTGGCGTAACGGAGATCCGAACCAGCCAGTACAACATTATGTCATGCAACGATGATATTTGGCGCCATTTGCTCTACATGCTGTGCTGAATTTATAAAGAACCAACATGCTGAAAAGTTTAAAGTCAAGTTTCCGGAGGCTACAAGTGCGATCATCCACAAACACTATGTAGATGACTTCGTGTGCAGTTTCGAGAGTCGTCAAAAGGCCGAGATGATCTGCCAATAAGTGGTGGGCATACATAAGAAAGCTGGTTTTGAGCTACGCAGTTTCGTATCCAACTCTGTAGAGTTGCAACGAGCCATGAATTTGGGAGATGGGGCAAGCACAGTCAACATGGAGCGGCAGATGACTACCGAGAAGGTGTTGGGCATGTATTGGCACACTCAGAGCGATACATTCAAGTTCGAAACAAAATTCCATCGCATTTCACCGAAGGTTCTACAAGGCAGCCGACCACCGACGAAACGAGAGTTGCTTGGAATCGTTATGGCAATCTTCGACCCATATGGTTTGTTGTCTAGTTTTGTAATTTTTGTAAAGATTATTGTACAGGAGACATGGAAGCAAAATGTACACTGGGATGAGCCCATACCGGACGAATTGCACAAGAAATGGGAGGCATGGTGGAGCGAATTTAAGAAGGTGCAGGGTTTTGAGATCCAACGATGCTATACACCAAAGATTTCGAGTTGCCGACATGTAGAGCTGCATATGTTTGTGGATGCCAGCCAGGCTGCATTTGCCGCAGCAGGTTACTTCAGATTTTGTTGTGCTGATGAAGTGGACATAGCATTTGTTTGTGGGAAAACGAGGACTGCTCCGCAAAAATTATTGTCCATACCTCGATTGGAACTCCAGGCTGCGGTGCTCGGCGTACGGCTTAGCAAGGTGATATGCGACAACCACGAGCAGGAAATAGCGCGAGTTACATTCTGGAGTGACTCTCAAACCGTCTCAACTCTCAAACTCTGTCAACCAGAAGTACAGACCATTCGTCGGGCATCGAATTGCCGAAATACTGAGGTCTTCAGAGACATCACAATGGCGTTGGACACCAACAGCAGGAAATGCTGCCGATGCTGCGACAAGGCCAAAATTTCCGCCAAAGTTTGAGGCCAAAAATATTTCGACGACTGGACCAAACTTCTTGAAGCAGCCAAAGGAATTTTGGCCGACCGCGATACTGGAAACACCACAACGGTTGGAAGAAGAACTACAATCATGCTTTACAATACGTCGTTTATGAAGCTAAAACGAACCATGGCCTGGGTACTCCGGTTTCATGCACGGCTACTCGAAACCCGTAACAAATCACAAAAGGTGACGAAGGGTATGCTGACGATGACCGAAATCAACGATGCGGAAATTATTATGGAAGAGTATGCAGTGGAAATCGCAGCCCTACGAGAAGGTCGTGCCATCACCAGGCAAAGCTCGCTATGTTCGCTATCGCCATACCTGGCCGAAGATGGTTTGCTCAGAGTCAGTGGACGATTGAAGGAAGCCGTTTGCTTGCCGTTTTCTGCGAGGCTCCCAATCATAATACCGCAGAAACACCCTGTCACCATGCTGGTTGTGCGCTTCTATCACGAAAAGCTACACCATCAAAATACGGCACTAACGATCAACGAAATTAGGCAAAAATTTTGGGTGACACATGCTAAGACAGTTCTCAAGACCACACAGCGGCAATGTGTGACATGTAAAATAAACAGCACAAGGCCTACACCCCCTCTAATGGGCCAACTACCAACCGATCGGGTGACTCCATACGTCAGGCCGTTTACATATACCGGGGTAGATCTTTTCGGCCCACTCAACGTTGCTATTTGATGACGCAGAGAGAAGCGGTGGGGTGTAATTTTTACATGCCTCACAATTAGGGCTGTGCACTTAGAGCTGGCGGATAGCCTATCGACTGAAGCGTTCATTTTATGTTTACGCAACTTTATAAACCGTCGTGGGACACCGCTGAGAATAAGAAGCGACAACGGTACCAATTTTATCGGCGCACAAAAGGACCTCAAGGCCGCCGACTGCTTGTTGGACGTAGGCAAAATAAATGATGAGGCAACAAAACACGGAATTTAATGGGTATTCAATTGCCCAGCTAATCCAAGTTGGGAGCGCCTGATAAGAATAATAAAGAATTTATTGAATAAAACACTCAAAGAAGTAGCTCCACGGGTGGAGACTCTACACAGCGTGCTGATAGAGGCATAAGGTATTATTAATTCACGTCCCCTTACTGATTTACCTTTGTCTTCCGTAGACGATGAGCCGTTGACACCCAACCATTTCATATTAGGCTGTGTTAATTCAACACAGACACCACATCCAGAGGAAACCAAAATTTGTCTGAGGAAACAATGGCGAATAGCTCAAAATTTAAAAGACCGGTTCTGGAAACGCTGGACAGTTGAATATTTGCCACAACAACTAAGGCACACGAAGTGGCACGAGAGGTCAGAACCACTAAAGGTCGACGACTTGGTCATAATCTGCGAGCCCAGTCAGCCACGCAATCACTGCCAAAAAGGTATGGTCACAAAGGTATTCCCGGCGAAAGATGGCCATATACGTGTCGCAGAAGTGCGTACAGCGACTGGAGTGCTTCGACGTCCTGCCTCAAGGTTAGCCAACTTAGCTTTAGAGGGTGAATCCTTAAGAAATTCACAGGGGGAGGGGTGTTAGCGAGCGCATACTGTAGCGAGCCGAAGGAGAGTGCCACATAAAAAATCGACACCGAGCTCAGCAGTGACAAGATATTGGCAAAAGAGTCAGTAGTTATTGTGCACCCCGACGTAGCAGAAGAAAAATACAATTGTGAAACACACCTCACAACGGCCCAACAAACAAATATTTTTAAATTTCTTGTTCAAACGCAATAATATATGTATAATAAATAACATCACTACCAATTTCAATTTAACATTAAAATTATAAATTTGCTGTTTTTATTAAAACTTTTGGGGCCTTAATAATTGATATTATAATAACAACTAGCTGATACCCGACGCGTTGCTGTCGTAGCGGAAATGATTTCTATCTCTATCTCTATCTCTATCTTTATCTCTATCTCTATCTCTTTCTCTATCTCTATCTCTATCTCTATCTCTATCTCTATCTCTATCTCTATCTCTATCTCTATCTCTATCTCTATCTCTATCTCTATCTCTATCTCTATCTCTATCTCTATCTCTATCTCTATCTCTATCTCTATCTCTATCTCTATCTCTATCTCTATCTCTATCTCTATCTCTATCTCCATCTCTATCTCTAACTCTATCTCTATCTCTATCTCTAAGTGGAACGACTCGTGTAAATTGATAACCAAATTTCGAGGCTATGCTACTTATAATTCCAAAGTTATTCGATATCGCAAATTTAGCTTGTATGGGCGGAGCCACACCCCCTTGTTCAATGACGTCTCAGTTTTCTAGTAGAAGAATATCACCCAATAGTAATTCCATACTGAATTTCGTTGTTAAACGACGTTTAGTTCCAAAGCTATCTGATATCAAAAATTTTAAGTGTATGGGCGTAGCCACACCCCCTTTTCCAAAGCCCATCCCAGTTTTATAGTATAAATATATCACCAAGTGGAAACTCCATACTGAATTTCATTATTATACGGCATTTAGTTCCAAAGCTATTCGATATCATAAATTTGAATTGTATGGGCGGTGCCACACCCCTTTGGCCTATACTTGATGAATTTTGCTAGTCGAAGGACGCGACTAAATAGTACGCTCCTACCAAGTTTCATTGATGTGTGACTTATAGCTTGAAAGTTATACCGAAAATTTGGTCTGCTGAAAAAGTGCCACGCCCCACATTCAACGCCCATAAAATTTTACCTGTGGAATGGCTCTTGTAAATTGAGGTAGAACACCGAATTCCGGTGCTATGCGACCTATAACTTCAGAGCTATTCGCTACCATAGATTTGGGTTGTATGGGAGGTGCCACGCCCCCTTGTCATTTTCAAACAATTTTTTTTTTAAAACCATCTAGAGAACGTACCCTACAAAATGGTATCGGCAGATTTTTTTTTTACCCAGCCGAACTCTCAAACACTCGTCACAAACAGATTTGACAACATTTTTTTATATATATAGATTGCATTACAAATTGCATTCTACCCTTTAAACCCGAACTCTGAAGGTCTTTTGTGCAGGGATCGTAATTATTATAAGCGATATCCAAAAACTCAAAGTTTAATTATTATTTTTAGATTTTCATTTTATTGCTCAACAATAAAAATTATCTTACGATTTTAATTGTTTTGATCAGAAATAATAGTTATTTTTTTATTTTTATTTTTCTGTTCAAGAAGGAGAGTTATTTTTAATTTTTATTATTTAGCTTTAGTATCTTGGGCTTACTTTAGACAAACGAATGACTTGGAAACCACACATCAAGGCCAAACGCACACAGCTGAACATGAAAAATCGAAAACTCTATTGGCTTTTAGGTCGACACTCGCAGCTTTCTCTCAATAACAAGGTGCGAATTTATAATGCCATTTAAAGCCGGTTTGGACCTACGGAATACAATTATGGGGAACTGCCAGCAATTCAAATGTAGAAATTATAGAGAGATACCAATCAAAAACTCTTAGGCTCATAACAAACGCAGCGTGGTTCATATCCAACAAAACTATTAATAGAGATCTTAACGTCGTACCTGTAAAAGAAGAAATCAGCAGATTTAGCACAAAATATTTGCAAAGGCTCAGCGACCATTCAAATGTTCTGGCGATATCTTTATTGGATGACAGCGAAGAAACGAGAAGACTGAAGCGGAAGCATGTTTTAGATTTACCTTTTCTAAACTAAATCTTTACCACTAGTGTATAATACCTTGTCGTGTATTTCAATGGAAATGTACGACTTTATGTCAATTTAGCATAATCACCTTGTTTGCTTATTGTTTGTTATAATAAACAGATTGCAAATATACAAAAAAAAAAAAAAAAAAAATTATTTAGCTCAAGAATAAAAATTGTTTCTCAATTTTTATTTTTTATAGATTTTCAATTTTTATTTCAATTTATATTTTTTTGTAGGTAGGGAATCTATATATATAAAAGAAAGCGATGTAATCCCATAACTCGAGATCGGCCGAACCGATTTTGATGATTTATACTTTGTTGGAAAGGTATTTTTTCAGTTCGGGTTTTAAAAAAAAAAAAAAGAAAAAAAAAATCGAAAAAAGTGTAAAAAAATCAAAATTTCAAAATGTTTTATTTTTATCAAGGGCCTTCTATGCGATTCTCATACTCGCAAGGCACCTGCCATTGTTTGGAATTTACAAAGGACAGCAAAGGGCCCGTTGAGTGTTCTGCTGCTATCGTTTTTGACCTATCTTGGACACCAGAGGGCGCTATAGTACAAATTTTTTACAAAACCACCTAAAACTCCCAAACCGCTTATGCGATTAGAATAAAAATTGGTATATAGTAGTTTTCAGGTACGATGAGTTTTTTAGCACTATCTTCTTTGACCCACCTTGGACACCAGATGGTGCTGTAGTACAAATTTTTTACAAAATCGCATATTTTTAGTTGTTTTCTTAGGTTACATGTGCAAATATTTACAAAATATAAAATATTTCTTAAATTTAGTAAAATTAAAAAAATTTCCGTTATTTTGATATCAAAAACATGAACATATCTTGAAAACTATGAAAAATTTTACTACAACGATATATTTAATGCAACATCGTTAAACAAAATTACGAAAAAAACAATCAGAAATTTAATTTTGCGACTTTCGAGTCAAATATCTCCGCTGCTTTTGTATACATTTTGTTAAATTTTTGTCTTCAAGCTTCATCAAAGTACTATGAAAACCTTATTGCAAAAATACCGTTAGTTAAGTATATATATTTTAAATATTTTTTTTAAAAAAGGTCTGAAATTTTGGAGTTTTCCTCACAAAAAGGCTCAAAGTTTGGTTTTGTTGTAAAAATAATTTAAATTCAAATTCGAAAATTTTTAACTCTATTTAAAAGTTATAACATTTATAAGCAAAAGTAATGTAAATTTTACGCAAAAATTAAAAACCATTTTTGTGATTCAAAAAGCAAGGGTACCCCTAGAATTTTTCGAACAAAATTTTTTGTTTCCAATATTATGTTTTTATAATTTTGAAAAAATATACAAGCTAAAAACTTAATTTAATAGAAAAATGTATCTAAGTATCTCTTGCCAATCAAAAGTTATAGCCAATAACGTTTATCCAAAATATATATACAAAAAGCAAAACGCTGTCTGTGTGATGGCTGGAAACTTCTAAATTACTTAGCCGATAGAGCTATAAAAATACCGCCCACAAATCTATAAAAATGCTATAATTCCTACGGTTTTCGTCGATTGGGCTACATTTTGGTAATTTAGTCTGTATGCTTACTGTCGGCTTACTGTACTAAAACAGGGTAATGTCCATCTACTAGAAAACTGGGATGAGCATTATATAAGAGGGTGTGGCTCCGCCCATACAGTTAAAATTTGTATTATCGAATAGCTTTGAAAGTAAAAGTAGCAATACTTACTTACAAACTCAAAATGGAGTTACTATTTGGTGATCTCCTGCTACTGGGAAACTGTAACGGGCAGTGGAAAATAACAGTGGTGTTAAACTATGAATCTAAGAAAAGTTTTGAATACACCTATTATGTTCCCATATAGTTGCAGGGTGCAGTAACGCGCGCCGGGAAAAGCTAGTAAATATATAAAAATCATAAAATTTGTATGGGAGCTCCCCTAAGGAGTGGTCGGAGAGAATAGGTCCACAAGGAAAAAATGTTCCTTTTGCAAAATTAATGAGTCATACATATTAACCCTCTCCGGTACTTCCTTATATGATTTTTTTGCATTTATTCCTACACCTGAACAGGGGGCTTTAAGGAAGGGGTAATAAGTATGACAGACCCCCATTAATTTTGCAAAAGGAACATTTTTTCCTTGGGGAGCTATTTCCTCCGACCACTCCTTATGGTGGCTCTCATACATAGTTTATGATTTTTATATATTTATTCCCTATTGCTTGTGATCCACTGCAAAGTAACTGCAAATATTTTGAGCTTGAAGAAAATAAAAGCATGGATTATGCAGTGTTTGCGGCATGCAGTGTTTGCGGTATGCAGTATTTGAGCTGATTGCCTTTATTTCGTTTCTTGTAAGCAATCATACTCACCACTGCTTACCAGATGTTTAAACGAACTTGCGCTGGTTATCAAACCAACTACTACCAGCGCAATCGGATTCGCAGGCGGCAGTTCGTTTGATACAACATCGCAATGCTTGCGATGTGCGTTCATACTTGCACTGCATTTGGTGTGAGTAGATTGCAAGTATCAAAAATGGTATAGCTTGCAGTTCTCTGGTAAGTATTCCTAATGAACTATGCGACTTTTACTTGAGATATGAGTACTTGGTGTTGCGACGACACAGCAACCCTAGTCACGAAAGCTACTACAATTTATCGATAACATTTGGCAACGCTGTTTATATTAAGCATTTTCATTTTCTTTTGCACTTTCTAATTTGAATTCAACTGAAGAGAACAAAATGTAAGATTTTTTGATTGGAATTAATTTAGCACTAATGTATTGCTTTCTTTTAGTGAAATAAACGAAGTTTGGTTTATTTCTTTTGTTTTTATTCATCTGGTTGGCATTTTTTGGTGAGCAGAACAATTTTATTTCAATTTTGTTGTTTTGGAGCGTCATTGTCGGCGAGTCTGAAGTCACGTACGCATTTCTTATGGCTGAATTACAATACTGCGTTAGGTCGGTCGGCCTTTGACAGCTCGACTAGAAACAATGGTTTCTTATGAAGCAACACAAAATATGACCTCATGCATTGCGTCGACCTCATCCCGTAAATATGAATTTGAGGGGGTGACGTACGATCAACGCTATGAGTAGCGACATGCTCAAGCTAGGTCGTGCTTTTGACATTCCATATTAACGCTGGGTTGCATTTTCGTTAAGCAATGCTAAAATGTGGGTATTCTTGGATTCCGATGGAAAACTCAGATTTTCATAGGATTATCGTGGGAATTTATATTTTGATGCGAGTTTTTTTTAAATTGATCAAATTTTTTAAATTAACATGCTGCTTAAGTAGTATAAAAATGATTTTGATGAATTTAGCATGATATTAATATTATTCAATTGTATTTCATATTAAAATTTATGCATTTTTTAGTATATTATAAATAATATTATAAGGGTATTCATGCAAAATGGCAAACTTATATATTGGTCAATTAGATATTTTAATGAGGTTGGTTGAGGACGAATACCCTTAATATCATTGTTTGAATAATATAACACACAAAGGAATGTTGTGGTAAGGTAGATTGGCAAATGCCGTTCACTTTGTTTTTGTAAAGTTGTACCCAAGTACTCACTAATTACAAGTGATTCAGCGAGCATTGTACAAGGGGGCGTGGCAGCTCGAATCTGCAATATTGAATAACTTTGGAATTATAGGTCGCACAACATTGGAATTAGGTGTTCGGCCTCGATTTACATGTGCCGTTCCACTGGCAAAATTTTATGGGCGTTGGGAAAAGGGTGTGGCACTTTTTCGGCTTCCCAAATTGTGGGTATAACTTTCGAACTATTAGTCACACATCAATGAAACTCGGTAAGAATGTACTATTTAGTCTTGTCCTTTGACGGACTGAAAAATTGAGTGAGTATTGGACAAGGGGGCATGGCACCGCCCATATAAGTCAAACTTATGGTATCAAATAGCTTTGGAGTTAAATGCCGCATAATAATGAAACTCGGAATGGAGTTGCCACTTGGTAATGTCCAACTACTAGAAAACCGAGACGGGCATTGTACAAGGGGGTGTGGCGCCCATACAATTACAATTTTTGATATCGAATAGCCTATGAAAGTAAGTCACAAAACGTTGAATTTTAGAATAGAACTACTATTTGGTGATGCATTTCTTCTAAAAAATTTTGACAGGCATTGTTCAAGGAGCCACACCCCGCCCATACATGCCAAAGTTTTGATATTGAATAGCTATGGAAATTAAAGTCGCATTACATTAAAACTCACAATGGAGTTCCACTTGGTGATATCCTTCTACGCCTATGGTACTTGTAAATTTGTACTACAGCACTAACTGGTGTCTAAGTTGGATCAAAGAAGATAGCGACAAAATACTCACCGTACCTCAAAATCACAATATGCCAATTTTCATTCTAATCGCATAAATAATTGTACTACAGCGCCCTTTGGTGTTCAATACAGGTCAAAAAAGATAGCAGCAAAACACTCACCGTACATGAAAACCACGGTGTATATATATATACCGATTTTCTTTAAATTTGTACTTAAGTGCCCTCTGGTGTTCAAGGTGGATAAAAATTGATTGAAATTGCCCCAAAACACGCACCGTACAAAAAAACTTCCATACACAAATTTACATGAATATTTCCATACGTATTTCCAACTTGCTTTCGTTGACGAAATTTCCTACATTTTGCTATCAAAATTTGCAAAAATCTCGGCAAAAATAAACAGTAATAATAATAATAAATAGCAGTAATGACAAAAACAAGAAAAATAATGACATCAAGCAATCACATTTTATAAAAAAAAACAATATTCATATATATATATATATATATAAATATCAATCAATCAAAGAAAAATTTTTTGCCATAAAAACTGAAATGTGTTTCCAGAAATTCCATTTTAAATTTAAATTTCATTTCACATTTTATCATTAAATTGGAAAGCGTTCATTTATTTTGAAGCTTATAGTCCGAATTTTCACGTTAATATGTGACATTTTTCATTATTTCGCAGATTATATTACACTTAATAAAAATATCTTAGCTTTCTAAAGTAGGTTTTATGGTTCTTAATGATTTTATGACAATATCTTTTAATTTTTTATTGATTAAAATTATAATTGCATGATTTCGGAAAAAGGGACGTTTTGTGGGAATTTTTGGTATAGCTGCTTTTATTGGCATCACCAAAATGATAGACGCACGATCTGTCAACGCAACATTTAGTTTTGCGAAGTTTGAGGTCGTCCGTTTTGACAGCTTATATCGTAAAGTTTTTTCAACGGAGACCAAAGTACGGTCAAAGGCCGACCGACCTAACGCAGTATTGTAATTCAGCTATTAAGAAGTGTTCAAGGCCATGCGCAAAAGCGAACGCATACAGCAGAAGAAAGTTCGAGATCGTTTGGCATACTTAAAATTCAACATGTCCGGCACATCAACGCCAGAACACGACTCAGAAGAAGAAACCAATTCAATAAGTGATGCTAGCCCTAACGACACATTAATACAATTGGATCAGAAGGACACAACGAACAAGCTGATTGGTGAATTGATGGAGCGCCTTAGGAAAATGGAGGAAATTCAACTGCACACTACTCAACAATTAATCGACAGTGAATCCAAACGCGCTCAGCTTCAAGAACAGCTGAAAAACAGAGTCGTCGATGGACACCCTTCCCACCCAGTGATCGCAAGTACCACCCAAGAACCACAGACATCATCGGTAAGTCTTGTTATACATAATTCCGCGCCTGCATCAGCCGCTGGTCATTATTATTCGCCACCCGGGTCAACGGCAGCTGTCACACATACTTTGTCGCCTGTGTCAGCTTCTGTTCAAGATTTTACGCCACCCGTGTCAACAGCTGCTGCCACACATAGTTTGTCGCCTGTGTCAGCTGCTGGTCACTATAATACGCCACCCGGGTTGACAGCCGCTGCCGCATTTTGTTTGCCGCCTGTGTCAGATATTCATCAAAATTTATTGCCACCCGTGTCGACAGCTGCTGCCCCACATAATTTACCGCCTGTGGCAACTGCCGCGCCTTATTACTCGGCGCCAACGCCAACCGCCACCACACCAATTTTGTCCTATGAGACATATGCTGCCACACATAGTTTGCCGCCTGTGCCAGCTACTGCATCTCATTTTTTTTCACCTGTGGCATCTCAAACCATGCAGTCGTCTCTGCCCGCACCTCCCGCTGCCACGTATAGTTTTTCATCTACTGCACCACGTTTGTACGCCATACCTCAAAGTGCGCAAAGCTATCCTAATGGGCCATCTCTGACCTATTCAACACTAAACGGTACAATCGCTGCTTCACCACATGATTCATCTATTTATCAAGTAAATAATAGCAGATTGTACTCGCAACTAGTTCCAAGTCATGGGATTACACGAAAATTGTACGATTTACCCGAGTTTAGTGGGCGTCCTGAAGAATGGCCGGTTTTCATTGCCACTTTTCGTGAATCCTCGTTAGCTTACGGGTACACTAACTTAGAAAATACGTTTAGGCTTCAAAAGTGTTTGAGAGGAGCAGCTCGTGAGGATGTTGAAAGCCTTCTTATAAATCCACAAAATGTTTTGAGTATCATAGATTTACTTGAATTTAAATATGGTCAGCCTGAACTTCTCATTAGAAGTCAATTGTTGAAAACGAAAGAGATTCCTTGCATATCTGAGAGCCATTTAGAGCGTTTAGTGCCGTTTGCTACTAAGGTTCAGAATTTGACGGTTTACTTAAAAAATGCCAATGCAGTTCAGCATTTAGGGAATCCAACATTATTAGAGGAGCTTACGTCCAAAATGCCTTTGACGAAAAGAATAGAGTGGACATCATATGCCACACAGATAAAACCATATCCGACTCTCGAACATTTTACTGATTGGATAAATCAGGTAGCCAGGGTCATATCTAAAGCAACGGTTAGTATGCAGCTAACGGCACCGATCGCTGCAAGAACACAGGCCTTTACGCAACGTGGGAGCACCAAACCTATTATAACTTTGATAGATGAAGTTCCGAATGAGAAACCAAAAGTAGTTGTGTGTTATGAATGTCAAGGAAATCACCCTATTACGCAATGCCAGCAATTTTCGAAGAAAAATATCGATAAAAAATGGGAAACTGTAAAACAAAACAAACTGTGTTTTAGCTGTTTGTCTAAGGGACACACTATACATCAGTGCAAGCGAAAAAGGGTTTGTCAAGTTAATGGATGCAAAAAGATTCACCATTTAGCGCTTCATGCTAAAACCGACGACCGGGAAAAGACTGAACAACACCACCTCAACACTGTACAAGAAATACCATCGATTTCTAGACCGACCAAGTTACTATTTAAAGTGCTACCTGTGGAGTTAAGAGGTATAAATAACCAAGTTGTGAAAACCTTCGCGTTCTTGGATGAGGGCTCCTCTGCGACTTTATTAAATGAATCAGTGGCCCGTGAGTTAGGTTATAAAGAAAAAAGGCGACCACTCTGTCTCCAATGGTTTGGCAGTAAGTCAACTGAGGTGTCATCAATGACAGTTAATATCGACATCAAAGGTATAGGAAAAAATAAATGGTATAATATTCACGCGATTTAGAACTACCAGATTTAGAACTACCAAAGCAAACTGTAAATTTTAGGGATTTACAAGACAAACATGATCAACTACAGAATTTTCCAATAGCAGACTATATTGACGCAGAGCCACAGTTGCTAATAGGACTAGACAACTGTCATTTGACTGCCAATTTGAAAGGTCTAAGATGTGAACCGGCTATTATAGCGGCTGAAACACCGCTAGGATGGTTGATATATGGAAGGCCATCAGGAGTTGAACACTCTTCAAGAAATCAAGTATCCGTTGTGCTGCATACAACTGTAAGAGAGAAAATGATGGAAGATTTAATATCGGACTACTTCACGACTGAAAATTTTGGAGTTGCTGTCCCAAATAAACAATTAGAGTCTAATGACGATATTCGAGCGCGAAATATTTTGATGAATACAACAAAAAAGATCGGCGAACGATATGAGACGGGTCTTTTATGGAAAAGTGACAATATAAATCTGCCAGACAGCTATAAAATGGCTCAGCGTCGTTTATTATCCATAGAAAATAAAATGGCTAAAGATCCAGAATTTGCTAAAACTTACATAAATGCGATGGATAATTATGTAACAAAAGGCTACGCAAGAAAGTTGTCATCAACCGAAGCTGCACTTACCAGTAAACGCACGTGGTATTTGCCACACTTTGCTGTGTATAATGTAAACAAACCCAACAAGTTAAGGCTGGTTTTTGATGCAGCTGCAGTGGTAGATGGAATATCTCTAAATTCGCAATTGCTAAAAGGGCCTGATGAAAACCAAACATTAAATACCATTCTATTCAGATTTCGCGAGAAAAGCATCGGATTATGTGCCGATATAAAGGAGATGTATTTGCAAGTTCGAATAATGAAAACTGATCAAGACTCGCAGCGCTTTCTGTGGAGAGGCAACGATACACAGAAGCCAATTGATATCTACACTATGGAAGCCATGATCTTTGGTGCAACCTGTTCGCCATGCAGCGCACAATTTGTTAAAAATAAAAACGCATTGGAAAGTACCCCTCGCCAGCCGAAAGTCATTGAGGAGATTGTGAATAGCCACTACGTGGATGATTTTGTGAGCAGCTTTTGCAGCGAAAAAGACGCGCTTGAAATTGGACAAGCCGTAAAGGATACGCATCTACAAGCTGGATTTGAGCTTCGCGGTTTCATTTCAAATTCTCCACTAGTACAAAATCAGCTGAATGGCTATGTATCGTGTGAGCAGACGACGGTGAAAATGGATACCACTGACAAAGTAGACAAGATTTTAGGAATGTATTGGGATAGTATCGATGATCATTTTGTTTTTAAGCTTTACTTACATAAAGTTGACCCTTTGATAATTTCTGCTTCGAGATGTCCGACGAAACGCGAGCTT
Organism: Pherbina coryleti; assembly: GCA_943735915.1. Classification (NCBI taxonomy): domain Eukaryota; kingdom Metazoa; phylum Arthropoda; class Insecta; order Diptera; family Sciomyzidae; genus Pherbina; species Pherbina coryleti. Next base: position 128,530,239 of record OX030949.1, on the reverse strand, counting down.
TTAAGCCTAGTCATGTCCGTTTATGATCCCTTCGGCATGCTTGCCAACTTATTAATTTACGGAAAAGTAATGCTGCAGGATGTATGGCGATCAGGTGTTAATTGGGACGAAGATATACCGCTGCGAATATTTCAGCAATTTGTACAATGGGTCACAAAGCTTCAATTGGTTAAACAATTTCGACTGCGCCGCTGCTACTCACCATCATTGCTACTCCCTGAGACGATTATCGAGCTCCATATATTTGTGGACGCTAGCGAGACAGCATTCGCCGCAGTAGCGTACTGGCGCATTGTCATGACAGATAAAATTGACATCTGCTTCATCGTGGGTAAAACAAAATGTGCGCCTTTAAAGCTTTTATCAGTGCCACGGTTGGAATTGCAAGCGGCTGTGTTAGGAACACGGTTGAGAAACACAATTATACAAAGCCATAGAGTAAATATTGCAAGAACAGTATGCTGGAGTGATTCAAGAACGGTGCTTAGCTGGATAAAATCCGACCAGGCAATACAAGTCGTTCGTAGTGCATCGCGTTGGCGAAATATTAGAGACGACCAACGAAAATGACTGGCGATGGGTACCAACAAAGATGAACCCAGCTGATGCAGCAACTCGAACAAAATATCCGGTAGAGTTCGCGCCTGAAAACCAATGGGTAATTGGACCTGCATTTTTGAAGACAAACGAGGAGTTTTGGCCAAGGTCCGATGCTACTTACGAGCAATCAACAAATGAAGAAAAACGCAGGTGCCATTTGGTGATTCCAGACCACATAATTATGGACTTTACAAGATTTTCAAGTTTTCTTCGCCTTAAAAGGACAGTTGCCTGGATGCTGAGATTTATTAATAATATATGTAAAAAAAAAGACAATTGGCTGAAAGGTACGTTGACAGTGAGTGAGCTGAATGAAGCAGAGAGAGCATTATGTCGCTACGTGCAGAGGCAAAAATACGATAGAGAAATTCGTGATTTACAAAAGAACAGGAGGGTATCAAAAGACAGCGAAATATTTACACTTAGCCCAGGGCTAAATGAATATGGTGTTCTATGCGTTTTCGGACGATTAAACTACGCTTTGGCACTGCCTGAGTCGACACGACACCCAGCCATACTTCCAAGCCGTCATGTTCTGACTGACCTCGTGGTGAAAGACTATCACAAAAATTATTTTCATCAAAATAATGAAGTCGTGGTAAATGAAATCCGAAGGAAGTTTTGGGTTCCTCATTTGCGTGCCGCAGTTAAACGTATTCAGTCGACATGTCAGTTTTGTAAAAACAAACGTGTGCAGCCTAAGCCAACACTAATGGGCCAGCTACCGATTGACCGTGTTACACCGTTCGTTAGGCCTTTTACCTATACGGGTTTAGACTACTTCGGGCCTCTGTATGTCACAATAGGACGAAGACGAGAAAAAAGATGGGCAGCATTATTTACTTGTATGACTGTCCGAGCCATACATATCGAGCTTGCAGCTGATTTATCGACCGATGCGTGCATTTTATGCATAAGGAATTTTATAAACAGGCGTGGCATCCCGGTGAAAATACCCTCTGATATGGGCACAAACTTTGTTGGCACGGATGGCGAGCTGAGAAAGATAAACGATTTTTTGGACCTAAACTACCTACAAACAGAGCTGTCGACCAAAGGTATAACCTGGGAGTTCAATTGCCCGGCGAACCCTAGTAGTGGAGGGTGCTGGGAGCGTTTGATCCAATCGACTAAGAAGATATTAGCGGTTACATTGAAAGAATCCGCGCCACAAGTCGAGACGCTCCGCAGCTTATTGATAGAGGCCGAGAACATAGTTAATAGCCGTCCTCTGACACACTTACCTGTGGCTTGCGAAGATTCAGACCCTCTGACACCGAACCACTTTCTGCTGGGCACCACTAATTCTACTCAAACACCCGGAGACGATGAACCGATTTGTACACGGAAGCAATATAGAATCAGCCAGCAATTAAAAAATAAATTTTGGCATCGTTGGGTCAGAGAGTATCTACCGACAATAACCAGGCGCACAAAGTGGTTCGTTCCTCAAAAGCCGATTCAAGATGGGGATCTGGTACTAATCTGTGATGAAAACATGCCGAGAAGCAGCTGGAGGCGGGGAAGGGTGGTACATACAATAAAAGCTAAGGATGGGCTGATCCGATTGGCTGATGTAAGAACTAGCAGTGGGACTTTGAGACGTCCTGTCTCGAAGCTTGCGATACTGGATTTGAAGGGTGAAGCCCCGCAGGACCTTCACGGAGGGGGGAATGTTGCGACGACACAGCAACCCTAGTCACGAAAGCTACTACAATTTATCGATAACATTTGGCAACGCTGTTTATATTAAGCATTTTCATTTTCTTTTGCACTTTCTAATTTGAATTCAACTGAAGAGAACAAAATGTAAGATTTTTTGATTGGAATTAATTTAGCACTAATGTATTGCTTTCTTTTAGTGAAATAAATGAAGTTTGGTTTATTTCTTTTGTTTTTATTCATCTGGTTGGCATTTTTTGGTGAGCAGAACACTTGGTATGATTCATAACAATAGGTTTTTTGTTGAGTATTTGGTTGCAATCTGACGTTCGATTGACGAATCCAACGAAGTAAAATATAAGGAAATGATGTTCTCCTCACATACAGTGTATGTGTACTGAGGCATGTTTCATAAATTGAGGTAGCAAGACCCTACAAGAAATGTGTAACCGAAACTCCAATACAATCATATAAATTTGTCTATTTGCAACCACATTCTCATACTCGTTACAGTGCCAAAATTTGTGAAACAAGGAAAAAAATATGAACATTTTAGCCAATACATGTAGAGAAAGGGAAAGGTCATCATCATCATTAGAAATCATTTCAAATTTTTTGCCTGTCTGCCTTTATATTTTATCATTATTTTTTCTTTGACAACTGAATAGTTTCAATAATAAAAAGATAAGTTAAAAATAAATTTGTTTGTTTTAACTTTAAACTAAAACGCGAGTTAGTTTGGGCGTGATCAGCGGTGGCAAACAAGGCGGCTCAATTTCAAAAATTTTCGCAAGAATCTGACGAAATCTATTTTCGCTGTGCAGTGGTAAGTTGTAAAATTCTTTGCCTTTTTAATGATTTTCGAAGTTTTCTACAGTTTTTCTTTACCACAGTAAACACTTCGATCTGCTACCCTTTGTCTCAAGCTTTGTTGCATAGAAGACTTTCAAGGGTAAATGCAAGCAAAATTACCCAAGAATGTTCTGACCCAGTTAGTGGTGACAAACAATGCTACAATTCACAAATATATGTAAAAACAAATGAAATATAAAACTTAAGTTTATGGAAAAAAATTTATATAATAAATTTAAAACATATGTTTTAAGACAACAACGAATTATATGCATTTTATTTTTAAAGAAGAAAGTTAGACAAAACTGATATATACGTTATATCTAACGGTTACATATAACTGAGTTTTCGGCCAGATCACACGTATACATGAGTTTCGGTTACTTTCTTCCCGAGGCTCTTCCTAGCATAACCGAAACTATGCATGAAGAGGTAACCGAAATTTTAGTTAAGAAAAACCGTCTTTTTTTAGTTAAATAACCGATAGTCTTCTTGTAGGGGAGTGTAAGAGTTTTTTGACAGTTCGATTACACGTCTGCCTTAATAAATTTTGAGTTGGTTTATAAACACTAAATATCTAATAAAAAGCTATTTTTATTGCTATACTTTACACAATTATCAAAGTTAATAATATAAACAATTGATTAAAAATGCGTTGTGTAGTGAGAAATTGTGCAAGCAGCCAGATATTGAAGAACAAGGCGATTTCCTTTCACAAGTAAGTATACCGACACCAGTTGTTTTTTTTTAACAAAATAACGTTATTAATATCTAATTGTGTTAAAAGAAGTTGTTACAAATGAAAATTTAAATATTTCCAATTGGAATTTTGAGAAAAACTTAAAATTAGAGCTCGTTGTTTTGCGCCAATTTTACTGAGATCGAACTGTCAAAATACAAATACCGCTTCAGGGGCGCATTCAATTAACACAGTTGCACATATTTTTAGGGCGCTATTTCTTTCAGTGAATCAGTTTTAATACCTTTTATATATTTCAGATTTCCACGTATACTTGACTTAAAATCCCTTTGGATTCGAGCACTGGGATTAGAAAATGATGCTGTTAATGCCAGATAAGTGGTTTGCTCAAATCATTTCTTTGAAAATGATTATATAGGTTTTTCAAAGTCGAGCAGAAATTTATTTCCGTCAGCGGTACCGTATATTGATGCTCGCAATGATGAAACGTAAGTATTTTTTTCATTATATATAAATAAATGAATGCACATTAGTGATATTATTTAGTGATATTGATTTGCTGCCTAGCTGCAATTGCGATTTTATAGAAGATGCAAGTAATGACAAAGAAAATGTACGAATTATTGAAAATATTCGCATTGCGCCACCCAGGGTTCAAGAAGGGCAAATAATTAAAAAAAATTCTCTCAAGAGAGCTATGGAGTCAGGCGATGATTTATCGTCGACACCAAGAAAAAAATGGCCAAGGGAAAACTCCAAACATTAAGGAGAACACTTTTGGAAAAGAACCGAAAAATAAAAACATTAAACCAAAAAGTTCGGCGAAAATCAAAAAGAATTGCCTCTTAAAGAGATTGTTTCAAGAATAGTGGAAAGAAACCTTATAAATGAGGAGACTTTTGAGATTCTCAACAATCTTGGTGACATGAACGCGGATCTCTTTACAAGAAAGCTGAGGAAAGTAAGGGGCATGCCGAACGCAAGGATGTACCAGCCAGCTTTGAGATAATTCGCGTTAAATTTAAATTTTTTGTCACCGAAGGCACATGATTTCGTTAGGCAAAATTTTGGAAACTGTCTACCGCACTCTCGTGCGCTAGCCAAATGGTACGAGGGTATTGATTGCTGTCCAGGATTTACAACAGAATCCTTCGAAGCAATCAGTGCCGCAGTGGAAGAAGCACGAAGAATATCAGAGAAAATAATATTAAATTTAGTTTTTGATGAAATGGCGATTCGAAGGTAAGGATCTTAAAAAAAAAACACTGGTGCGTCACTGGACACACGAGAGAAGCAAAGCATTTTCGCAAATTCATAGATTTGATAATTTAATAGCGTTTTTTCGATTAAAATAATTTATAAATTCAAAACTTTAAAATAACAAAGTATATATATCATATATATTAACCCTCTTCGGGCCTCCCTTAAAGCCCCCTGTTCAGTTGTAGGGAATAAATATACAAAAATCATTAATTTTGTTACAATTTAATCAACTTACAGGTTGTTTATTTTTAACGATATTTATAACGACCTTTTGTAGGAAGTAGAAACAACATCTAATACACAATCCTTAGTGAATATTTCTTTTAGTTCGTTCGTTCTTTTAGTTCGTTTGTTCTTTTAGTTCGTTAGGTCTTTTAGTTCGCATGGACAAACCGAAGATTCAAACCATAGCTCGGTAAATTTAGTTATCTTTGCTCTAGTTCGTTTTGTTTGCTACTTTTGTCGGTTGGCTAGCCAATACACAGTCCTAGAATAGCCAACACATAATCCTCTCTTAAAGTAATAGATTATAGTGATCTGCTGAAACATAGCTTTAGCTAATGTTTATCACTGAATCAACAAAATTATGAAAGAAAAGGTTTAAGCGTAGTGGTTAGAGGAAAGTACCAACAAACGATAGAACTGTGAGTTGTGGGTTCAATTCCTGCAGCGGGCAAGAAATTATTTTTAATTTAACATTTTCTGGTTCAATTGATGCAGGCAAAAAACAATATCAATTCTAAGAAAAAAGGTGTCGGAAAAAAGTGTCGTTTTTTCTGATTTCACTCTAGCAAATCGCAGAACGAGGCGTAATAAGCTTCGCTTCAAAAATGTTTGTTATCTTTTTAAAATTAGAAAATTGCATTATCAGACACATAGATTGGAGCAGTAAAGGGACTATTGGATACACTTTCATTGGAGATGGTGACTGCAGCAGCACAGAAGCAACCCAAATATTGGTTTTCATGGTTGTGTGCGTAAAGCGGAGTTGGAAAATCCCTGTAGGGTATTTCCCCATCACGTCTCTTGACGCAAGTCAAAAGGTAAATTTGGTTAAACATTGCTTAGAGCATATTTTAGCAACAGGAGCTGAGGTAGTTGGGGTAACTTTCGATGGGGCTGCAGTTAACTTTACTGCAGCTAGACTTTTAGGATGTGATATTTCAGATATAAGTGCAGAAAGTGTTTTTCAGTTAGATTCTTTACCTTGTAGATTTTGTGTTCTACCGGACCCTTGTCACATGGTGAAATTAATTAGGAATTTTTTTGCGAATATAGGAGAGTTTCAGGATTCCGATAACAATATCATAAAATTGCAGTATCTTCAGAAGCTGGTAGATTTACAAGAAAGAGAAGAATTGCATTTAGGGAATAAGCTGAAAAGGGCTCATATCTATTTTTCTGATCAGAAGATGAAAGTTAGGCTTGCAGTGCAAGCACTTGGTAAATCTGTAGCAGATGCATTAGATTTTTGTAGGGAAATACTGCTTTTACAAGAATTTCAAGGTAGTGAAGGTACGGTAAAATTCATTAGGAATATTAATAACGTGTTCGACATTTTGAATACTAGAAGCATGCATAAATTTGGGTTTGAAAAAGCTCTTTGTAATGCGAATATTGATAGTTTATTGTCATTTGAAAATAATTTTGTTTCATATTTAAGTCAACTTCGCTTGCTTAATGGGCAGTTAGTAGTAAGTAGTCGCAGAAAGACTGGGTTTATAGGTATTATAGCATGTATTAAAAGTATAAAAGTAATTTATGAAAGATTTATAGCTAGCAAAATGTTACATTTTGAACCTTTTTACAAGTTAAACCAGGATAATTTAGAATTATTTTTTAGTTCAATTCGTTCTCATTTAGGCCACAACGATAATCCTTCTGTTAAGCAGTTTAAGGCTGCTTATAAGAAATTGATTATAAGATGTAAAATTAGAGAGGGTGGCATAGGCAATTGTGTACCACAAGAAAATGTAGAAATTTTAAATGTTAGTTCTTCAAATTTAATTAAATCTAAAAATTTAGAGTCTGTAGTCAGGTCAAGAAGCATATATTAGAATCATAGATAATGATGATAGTCATAATGAATTTTTTTTTAACGATCACAATTATTTTTCAGACCCTAGCATTTTAACTGAATATACCTATCATGTAGTTAAGTATATAGCAGGGTTTGTTGTGTTCAAGTTGCAGTAAATTTTAAAATGCAATGAATGCAAAATAGATTTAGAGGGTGAATTAAATCAGCAATCTTTAATTAGTTTTAAATCGCGGGGATATTTGAAAATTCCATCAAAATCAGTAGAAGATGTTTGTATTAATGCTGAAAAAGAACTTCGGATACAAACGAAGCTATGACGGGTTATAACCATGTAGAGTAATAAATAAATAAAAATATTAACTTATTTGCATGTTATTCGAAAATGATTTCTTTAAATATTTTTTCTAATGATTTTTCTTTTTTAGGGGTGATATAGGCCTACAGGGGAACCGAACACCCACAAAAAAAAATCGGTAACGCACCAAATTGTATACCTCAAGGGTGGTGTGGAAACACAATACAATTTTTTAATATATTAGGTCATTTCTTATCAAACGTTTTATTAATAATATATAACTCTAAACACCTATCTTCTTATATATATTACGCAAACCCAAATTTTGTCCGGCATAAGGCTTTTTAAGTACAAGTCCAATTTTAATAAATTTAGTATGGTTTGATAGGTTTAGACCTGTAGATGTGCAAACTGGACTTTTTATTTCTTAAAAATTTATATTTTTGAAGTTATAGCTTATTAAAGTTTGCATATAATTGCATATAAATAATGTTGTTATGTTGGTTTTTCTTTTATTAACAGAGCAGCTGAGAACAACGTTATCAAACTCAGAGCAAAACTATTCGCTCACATTTCGCTCTCTTCTGTCTCTTCTTAATAGAGCGTCTGTTAACAACAAAATGAAAGTCAGAAAATATTAAAGCTTTCACAAGCCGCTCGCGCCGAACGCTAGCAACCAAGATACATACAAGTTTTTTTTATTGCAATTTTCCGCTCACATTTCACTTAATTCTGCCTCTTCTTTATATAGATTATGTTATTATAGTTGCTGGGGGCAGCAACGCGCACCGGTGGTCACTAGTTTTATATGTAATTCTAACCAAAAACAATTTTCGCCTTCTCTTTCGATGCAACCGAATACGGCCCTGTGTGGATGTTTATGTGTTTGTGTCAACTAACACGAATAAGAAAAATACCTCACTTTTGTGCTATAACATCACTTCCTTATATCTTAGTTCTTTGGACGAATCAAACATTGAACTATGTGTTACTATCTGCAGCAAGAGTGCTTCGAGTAGTAGTGCTGGTTGTTTGATGTGTACGAACTACTACTCGGTTTGGAATGAATCATTACAAATCACAAAAACGTGACTCGTTGCAGATCAATGGTTCACAAGTCTTCTCAGTGAAAAAATTCCTTTGCTGAAATTTGTCTTCAGCAAAGTTTATGATATATAATTGTTATTTTTAATTTTTCCAGATTTCAGCATATTTTGGTGTGGAAACAATGAAAACAAAACTATATTCTCATATTTTTAATAAGCCTTAATTTATAATAATTTAATTATTTTTATATTATATAATTAAATTAGCTCCAAAATCAGTAAATTTAACCCAGCATCTATTGTATATGTGATTCCAATTAAAAACCGTTTGGACCTTCTTTCACGATCTAATCGAATACGACTCTGAGTAAATGTTTCTGTATTACAATACAATTTTCTTTTAATATATTAGGTCTTTGTCAAACGTTTTATTAATAACGTATAACTTTAAACACCTATTTTATAAGTAATTCTAACCACAAACAATTTGAGCCTTCTTTTTCGATGCAACCGAATACAGCCCTTTGTAAATGTTTATATATTTGTGTCAACCAATACGAATAAGAAAAATACCACACTTTTGTGCAATAACAGCAATTCCCTATATATCTTGGTTCTTTGCTCATTTCGTGCAAGATTGCCACAACTCGGAATCTGGGATTGTAACATAGAGTTGAGTGTACAGGAATATCCGTAATAAAAATCTCTAATATATTCAAAGATCAGAATGGTTTGCGCTCAAATGACGGTTTTATGGACACTTCTTTTCTTTTTTGCTTTTTGCACTTTTAGTAAGAACGTTGTATTTTATTTTAAAACGATTTTATTTATAAAGTGTAAGTTAAAATTAAATTGTTTTTAATTGCAAAAGTGGTATTCTTCAAAGTGTGACGTTTTTGATGTTTTATGTTTGATTTTTTAAATATATTTTATATCTTATATATTAAAATAAATGTACGTTTGTGTGTTCTGAATGCATTTCTACACCGTTCATCCGATCGCGATGAAACTTTGTGTATAATTTTTTTGGTACGGTGCGGGTTTTCGAGCTATCAGTTTTGATCCACCTTGAACACCAGAGGGCGATGTAGTACAAATTTTTCACAAAACCAAATAAAACTCCCAAACTGCTCATGCGATTAGAATGAAAATTGGTATATAGTGGTTTTCAGGTACTATGAGTGTTTAGGAGCTATCTTCTTTGATCCACCTTGGACACCAGATGGCGCTGTAGTACAATTTTTTTACAAAATCGCCTGAAACTACAATATACCTACAATAAGGATATTTTTAGTTGTTTTTATGATACATAAGCAAATAATCACAAAATATTAAATTTTTCTTAAATTTAGTAAAATTAAAATTTCCGTTATTTTGATACCAAAAACACATATCTTAAATGCTGCGAACATTTTTATAACAATGAAATTTTAGAAGCGAGATCTTTCCCTTTGCAAAACCGGTGCACTAAGATTTAATGAATAAAGATTTTACGTTTAAATAAAAAAATAAATAACTGGCCATTTCAGCCCTTGAAAGGACTTTGACCTAGCTTCTTAGGATCAATTGTGTTGTGCGTGTTATTAAGTTTGTACACAATTGACCGAGAAATGGACCTACAGGCTTAACGCCGACTCCGAACGGCGATGAACGAAATGTTCTTATTCTCAAGAAGCTTTACATGGCATTTTGATTACTCTCTGAGGTTTGCCATTGTCTGCAGAGAGGTGGCGGCCGTACAGAAAAATTATTTTAATTCAAAATAATTTTCTGTCGCTGCTGGGGTTCGAACCTGCGTCTCCAAGTTCGTTGACATAGCGGCCACGCACTTTAACCAACTACGCCACAATTTTACGTTTAATAACCATAAAAAAAATTCCGTCAACATGAACTTGTCTTGAAAACTATGAAAAATTTTAGTACGATATATTTCAGAAATTTAATTTTGTGACTTTCGATTCAAATATCTCCGCTGTTTTTTATACATTTTGTTGAATTTATTTATGCCTTAAAGCTTCATAAAAATACTCTGAAAACCTTACTGCAAAAAACCACTAGTTGAATATAATATATATTTAAATATTTTTTTCAAAAATGTGCCGGAAATATTGGAGTTTTCCTCAAAAAGGCACAAAAATTATGTTTTTGTAAAAATAATTTAAATTCAAATTTGCAAATTTTCTCTTTTTCAAAAGCTATAACACTTATAAGTAAAAGTTTTTAAATTTTACGCAAAAATTAAAAACCGTTTTTATGAATTAAAAAACAAGGCAACCCCTTGATTTTTTTGAAGAACATTTTTTTTTCAAATATTGTGTTTTTATATTTTGGAATAAATATAAAAGCTAAAAATACAATTTATTTGAAAAAATTATCTTAGTATCTCTAACCAATTAAAAGTTAGAGCCAATAATCTATATCCATATCAAAAGCCAAATTTTCGATTCAGAATAGCAACAGAGCATTGTAACTCAGAATGGAGTTACCACTTGCTGATGTTTTTCTACAAGAGAACTGGAACGGGCATGCAAAGAGGGGTGTGGATCCAACCATACAAGCCAAATTTTTGATATCGAATAGCTTTGTAACTAAACGTCTCATAACAATGAAACTCAGTATGGAGTTACTAATTGCCAAAGTCTATCTACTGCAAAACTGGCACGTGCATTGGAAAAGGGGGTGTGGCCCAATTTTCGAAACAGAATAGCTATGGAAGTAAAAGTCACAGAACATTGAAACTCAATGGAATTGCCACCAGGGAGTGATGTCCTGATACTGGGAAACTGTAACGGACAATGGACCATGAGCGTGGTGTCAGACTAAGGGTCTACTAAAAGTTTTGAATATACTTATTATTTTTCAAAATACTCGCCGGGTGTATCAACGCGCGAGGTCCAGTTCTCAATCGATTGTCTACAGACATTTAATAACACGAACAACACAATTTGATCATAATAAATTCGGTCAAAGTCCTTTCAAGTGCTGAAATAAATGGCCAGTTTATTATTTGTTATTATTTACTAGCTGTTCCCGGCCAAGCGTTGCTGTGGCTCACATAACGCAAAAAGAAACTAATAAGAAATGATATTCGACTGGGCCGAAGTTAAAATACCCCCACGGCCGATACAAAGTATATTCAAAGTCTAAAGCAATCAATAAAATGTTTATTTGTAAAAACATTTTCGTTATAGTTTTAACAGAAAATATTGTTTTTTGATAAAGTCACTTTGTATGGGAGGTGGGCGTGGTTTTCACTCGATTTCGTTGAATTTCATACACAGAGTACATGTGTATATCAAAGTTCATATGCAAAATTTCAAGTTCATATATTAAATTTTGTGGAATTCTAAGAGATTTTACCGTTTTGATAGTCACTTTGTATGGGAGGTAGGCATAGTTTTCATGCGATTTGGCTCATTTTCTAACTTGACCTAATTTTTTTAGATAAAAGCTTAAATATCGAATTTCGTGATGATAGCTTGAAAATTACGGCTGTAATCGTGATCAGAGACAGACAGACGTACATTGCTAAATCGACTCGGGTGGTGATACTGATCAAGAATATAAATATATGTATATATAACATACTTTTAAATACCCACCATGCCTCCTTATGGGCGTTACAAACGGAGTGACAAAATTAATATACCCCTTTTACACTTTTTAAACGTGGGGATATAGAAATAAACAATACTCACGTAATGAACGTATGAATGAAGGAATGAATGAACAAATTAATGTACATATATAGCGCTCGAACAAATAACTTCAAAGAGATAAATATGACGATTTGACACTGAAAAATAGATAAAACCATAAAAAAACAACCCAAAAAGAAAAAAATAAACATACAGATACTTATACTTAAACTTGTTCATATACTCAAACACTTTTTATATATTTTTTCCAATGTCATGATTTCTATCTCTTGGACCATTTGAGACCGATATATTTTTTTACAGTATTGGGTTTATGGGCTCCCAACACATATTTTTAAAAAGTCCGTGAAAGATATCTAAAGTATATTTATTCCAAATGTTTATACTTATTCAAGTAATCTACAATCAATTATACTTACTTACTTATCACGTTAATCTGACATCCGTATTAACATGAAAGACGGACGCACTAACTACTTTTAATTTTATCATTCTTGTAAGGCAGTAAGTTCCAAAAGTAAAAAAACACATATCAAGTACTTTTAATTTGTACATTATTAATTGGTTAAATCTTCTAACGCTTTAACATTCATCTATTTTTCCGCTACACCAATAAATCGATTTTTAACACGAATCTTCTCATATGGATCAGGTGGCACTTCATTGTCCTTAAAATCATGTTCCTTAAGCTTACGATGTGATTTTAATGCGGTTCCGCTAATAAAGGCATCGCCACAAACATTGCACTTGTAAGGTTTTTCTCCTGTGTGTCTCCTTATATGAATTGTCAAATCATTGGACTGCGAAAAACTACGATCACATTCTGTGCATTTGTATGGCCGCTCACCCGTGTGAATGCGCATATGTCTAGTAAGTTTGTTTGGGCGTGCAAATGTTTTCCCACAAACTGAACAAACATGCGGCCGTTCACCAGTATGCTTCCTTTGGTGTATAGTAAGATCTTGCCGACGCGGGAATCCTTTATTACAGTCTTCACATTTGTAAGGCGTTTCGCCTGTATGCCGACGTATATGAACAACAAGACTTGCCTGAGAAAAGCTCTGTCCACAATAGGGACATAAGCCACGTTTGTAAGTATGAGGTTTTTTCCCATCTATTGTTTTTTTCGGTTCTTGTTTTAGATGATGAACTATAGAAGCGTGTCGTATGAGATTATCTTTTCGTACGAAAGTGCGGGGACAATGAATGCAACTGAAATGATCTTTTGGAGGGTTTGGTATCAATGCAACAACGGCCGCAATTTCTTCCGGTGGAGCATATGTGTGTGCAATTTTAATGTGGCGATTCAGTGATTCAAGCCTTGCAAAATCCCGGTGGCATTGATTACATTTATGCCATGAGCTACTTACTAATAGGTGTTTTGTATACATATTTTGCTCGGATTGATGCAGCTTACTATTAAGAAAATAAAAAAAAATTAGTTGATGTATAAAAGTACTGGCTGAAGAACTCGCGCGGTTTTCTGTGGATGCCAGCGAAAAATTAAGCTTAAGACTACTTAAACCACTATAACTATATATTGGTAGTTTTATATGATTTGCAACACCCATTGTTGAATGCTCGTTCATGTCTTCCCCCGTAGGTTCAATTTATTTATTCACTTTTTACCTCTTCTTATACTATGTACTTATTATGTTCGTTTCTATAGTTGTTACACTACTCCACAAATTTCCGAAAACTTTCACCACAACGAATTGTGATAACATTTTTTATAGTAAAATTTTCCATAGAATCCGAATATCGTAATGATTTTTTTCGATTGGCCCCAATTTTTTATATAAATGGCAAAATTAAAAAAATCCACTATTGCGAACACATACTTCACATAAATGCTTGTAAAAACATAGGTAAATATAGGGGGTCAAACATAAAAAATGTTTATAAAAAACCGAAAAAAGTGATATTTTTTCACCTGTTTTCGATCATAACATCCATATCACTGATGCTATTGGCACATATTATGCCTTAAAATTTTCACCTGACTCTCCTCTACTACATGTAATTAAATTAATTATTGACTGAACATGTAAATTTTTACAAGCATTTATGTAAAGTATATGTTCGCAATAGTGGATTTTTTTTTAATTTTGCCATTAATATAAAAAATTGGGGCCAATCGAAAAAAATCATTACGATATTCGGATTCTATGGAAAATTTTACTATAGAAAATGTTATCGCGATTTGTTGTGGAAAACCTTGTTGAGTAGTGTTATCAAAGAATTTTCTATCGAGAAAAATTGGCGGTCTTGAATTTTCAATTGTATAAAAACGTTTTTAAATTAATTTTAAATAAATTATAAATAAGTTTTTATGAGATATGGCCGTGACACACATTTAAAGTAAGAAAAAAAAGGAAAAGGTAAACATATTTTAATTTCTCATTTGGTTTACATTATAGCTTTTAGGTAGCACTATAATTAGTGCCAAAGTTTACGTCAGGCATAATCCTGGTTCCAAGTTACACGCAAAAAAAGAAACGATTCGAGCGGGGCAAAAATGGATGCAGTTTTCGTGGCCATATATAGAAATTCAGAATTCAGCGAAATCTATCGCAATTTTTTACTGCGACTAATTTTAGAATCTTGTACAAAAATGTTACTTTATAAGGTTTGTTCCCGTACTTTTGTAGCAAAAACTTTTAAGTTACAAAATTCAAGAGAGTAAGCAGAAAAACTGTCTATGAGCAATTAAAATGTTAATAAAAAGTACGGAATTTAATTTGGCTAATTAAACCAAAAAATATTTTTGAAGATTTCGACAATGGCTGATAAATTAGCTGCACTAATTGATTTAATATATATGCTATATGTACCTGGCGAACAATTAACTTGAATATTTGTCTTTTTATTTTCTATTTTGACGTGACGAAATTACATTTTACCGCGTAAGTTTCCAAAAAAGTTGAAAAATACATTTTTTTCAAAATTCATCGGCGTTGCATTGAACTGTTACTCGCTGAGTATAAGAGCTATGATTAAAAAAATGGTACACCCATAAAGGTTTATTCTTTGTCTTCATTATAAAAACAAAACAAAAATTCAAAACGTCATCGGGTCGCGGTGGAAGCTGTTTAAGCAACGCAACTGAAAATTTATCACATGGAATTATTACTCGCTGATATTAGTGCTAGGATTAAAAGTATGATACACCAATAAACACCTGTTCAAAGCCCTCATTACAATTAGACAAACAATTTTTGACGTCATAGGGACACAGAGAGAGAGACGCTCAAAGATTGACAATGCAACATTCATGCAGCGGCGTTGCATTGAATATTTACTCGGTGAGTATATAAGCTACGATAAATATTTAAAAAGGAAAATGAAGGATTTGTAATTGGCCTTACGGCAAAAATAAAAAAAAAAACTCTGACGTCACCAGGTCGTGAATATAGCAGCTCATGTAACAGAAATGTAATATCTTTGCATGGAATTATTACTCACTCAGGAGATGTGCTGTGGTAAATTTTGTTTTAGGACAGCATAGATGTGTTTAACGCCTCACAACTAAATTACAAAAAAATACTTATAATCCTGATTTCAGGGTTGCAACCAAATAAAGCAGTAAAAATGCTATAACCATGAAAAAACGTTGCATGGAATTTTCACTCCAATTTAATTTAATGGAATTTTTTAATTTTTAAAATGACTGCTCAATTGTGAAATATTGCAACAACAAAGCTGTAGGAGCTACAAACATCAAACGACAAAAGCAACAACAATTAGAAATACTCAAAATTACCAGCTGGTTTTGACAACTAGCGCACCCTGCTTTCCAATATGAGCCTACCTTGTAATTGTATTATGGTTATAACGAATTTGTGCTGATTGAAAGATGGGTGTTTTCTCTCGCTACTCAGCGAAAACGCATATTCTCTCTTACTTACTTACTTATCTGGCGCTTACAACCGAAGGTCGGTTTTGGCCTCGTAAAAGAAATTGCGCAAGCCATTTCTATTTTGCGCTTGCTGGCGCCAGTTGGAAACACCAAGTGTAGTCAGGTTATCCAACACCTGATCCTTCCAACGAAGATGTGGGCGTCCTCTTCTGCGTTGACCACCACCGGGCACCGAATCGAATATTTTTTTCGCTGGAGCGTCGTTTTCCATTCGCTCAACATGACCTAGCCAGCGGAGCCGCTCGATTTTAATGCGCTTAACTATGTCTATGTCAGCGTACAGCTCATACAGCTCGTGGTTCCATCG
Source organism: Pherbina coryleti (assembly GCA_943735915.1). Taxonomy (NCBI): domain Eukaryota; kingdom Metazoa; phylum Arthropoda; class Insecta; order Diptera; family Sciomyzidae; genus Pherbina; species Pherbina coryleti. The sequence continues at coordinate 128,513,895 of OX030949.1, read as the reverse complement.
AATTCGGTACTCGCCATTGACGCAGATTGGACCGAAGATCTTACGAAGGATCTTTCTCTCGAAGGCTCCCAAAGTCTTTTCATCAGAACTGCTCAACGTCCAAGTTTGTGCTGCATATAATAGGACGGGCATGATTAGTGACTTATAGAGCGTGAGTTTTGTTCGTCGAGAGAGGGCTCTACTTCTCAATTGCCTACTCAGCCCAAAGTAACACCTGTTGGCAAGAGTTATCCTTCGCTTTATCTCAATACTGACATCGTTGAAAGAGTTTACGCTGGATCCCAGGTAGACGAAGTCCTTAACAACCTCGACGAAGATGTTGTCAACAGTGACGTGGTTTCCAAGACGCTGGGACTGTTTATTTGTTGACACTAGGTATTTCGTCTTATCTGCGTTCACTACAAGGCCCATTCGACTCGACTCTTTCGCTAACCTGGAGAATGCTGCACTGACTTCGCGCGTATTATGGCCAATGATATCGATATCATCAGCATACGCCAGCAGCATAATACTTTTGTAGAATATCGTGCCACTGCGTCTCAAATCAGCAGCTCGGATGATCTTCTCCATCATTAGGTTGAAAAAGTCGCACGATAAGGAATCACCTTGTCTGAAACCTCGTTTGGTATCGAATGGAGGAGTGAGGTCCTTCCCGATTTTAACTGTGCTGCTGGTGTTGCTCAGTGTCATTCTGCAAAGGCGGATGAGCTTTGCAGGAATACCAAATTCAGACATGGTGGAATATAGATGATTCTTTATTGGACTACCGAAGGCGGCTTTGTAATCGACAAAAAGATGGTGTGTGTCGATTTGTTTTTCTAGGGTCTTCTCCAAGATTTGTCGTAGCGTAAATATCTGGTCTATGGTGGATTTTCCAGGTCTGAAGCCACACTGATAAGGTCCAATCAGCTTGTTTACGATGGGCTTCAGTCTTTCACATAGTACGCTCGACAGAACCTTATATGCGATATTCAGAAGGCTTATCCCACGGTAGTTGGCGCAAATTGTGGGATCGGCTTTCTTGTGGATTGGGCAGAGCACACTGAGGTTCCAATCGTTTGGAATGCATTCTTCCGACCATATTCTGCATAGAAGCTCATGAATGCATTTAAATAGAGCTTCGCCTCCATTCTTGAAGAGCTCAGCAGGTAAGCCATCGGCTCCTGCGGCTTTGTTGTTTTTAAGCCGAGCTATAGCTTTCAAGACTTCACTATGGTCGGGCAGCGGAACTTCAACGCTGTCGTCCAAAATTGGGGATTCCGGAATATCATCTCTATTGGCGGGATTGTTGTCGTCGTCGCCATTCAGAAGCCTAGAGAAGTGTTCCCTCCACATCATCAGTGTACTCTGGATATCTGTCACTAGATTCCCATTTTCATCCTTGCAGGACAAGGCCCCGGTCTTGAAACCATCGGCCAGGCGTCTTATTTTTTCGAAAAATTTTCGGACCTCATTCATCTCAATTTTCTCGCACTCACGCATTTCCGCATCCCTTTTCTTTCGCCTGAAAATGCGTCTCTCTTCCCTCCTCTTCTCTTTGTATCGCTCCTTAGCAGCACGCGTTACAACCGACTGCAGGGTGGCTTTGTAGGCGGCGTCTTTTTCTGCAGTGGCGTCGCGACACTCTTGGTCGTGCCACTGGTTTCGGCGAGGGCGGTGATAGCCAATCACCTCTTCGGCAGCCGTACGCATAGAGTGGGAAATATGATTCCACTGCACGCATATATCGTCGATCGGAGGAGTGCTTTCTTGAAGCAGGAGTGAGAGTCGAGTAGCGAAGTCTTCGGCTGTTTGCTTTGATTGCAGCTTTTCGACGTCTAGCTTTCTCTGTGCTGGATTGCGCGCATTCTTGGTTGCGCACAGGCGTGTACGGATCTTGGCTGCGACAAGATAATGATCCGAGTCTATATTGGCACCACGGATCGTGCGTACATCTAAAACACTGGAAGAGTGCCTTCAGTCAATCAAAACGTGATCAATTTGGTTGCGCGTCTTTTGATCAGGAGACAGCCAAGTTGCTTTATGAGATGCTTGAATCTAGTGCTACTAACGACCATGTTTCGCACTGCGGCAAAGTCAATCAGCCTCATTCCATTATCGGAGGTATTGTCGTGGAGGCTGAACTTTCCGACTGTTGGACCAAAGATATTTTCTTTTCCCACCTTGGCGTTGAAGTCACCAAGCACGATTTTTATGTCGTGGCGGGGGCTGCGCTCATAGGCATCTTCAAGGCGCTCGTAGAAGCTGTCTTTGGTCTCATCGTCTTTGTCTTCTGTCGGAGCGTGCGCACAAATCAGGCTTATGTTGAAAAATCTTGCCTTGACACGGATTATGGCAAGTCGTTCGTTCACAGGTGTGAATCGCAGAACATGATGTCGTAGTCTCTTGCCAACCACGAATCCGCATCCAAATTCGTGCTTCTCCGCATGGCCGCTGTAGTAGATATCACAGGATGCTTGCCGTGAGCAACCCTGTCCCTTCCATCGCATTTCTTGGATTGCAGTGATATCAGCCTTGTATCTTTCTAAGATATCTATCAGTTGGATAGAGGCACCATCCCAATTAAGGGTTCGGACGTTCCAGGTGCATATCCGTAAATCATTGTCAGTTTTTCGTTTGCGGTAGTCGTCATCAGATTAGGGGATCATTTTTATCTTATTTCTTTTTCGTTTCATTGAAATTTGTTTTTACGTGGTGGGCATCAAACCCAACGCACAACCCTTTAAAGGCAGGGGGAGCCCGCCGCTCAGATTAGCCGTCAAACTAACGGTTGCCAGTTTGCCGTTTCTAGAGGACACCACGCAGAGGTTTGAGTCGACTTGAGACGAGTTCGACATGGATAATGCTGGCCTCACCAGGTTGAGGCAGTCAGACACGTTGCCATGTGAAGATCGCCCCCTTGACCCTCACGCGTTGCCTTGTGAGGATCGTCCTCCCGCATATTCTCTCACTCAGCCTTAATTATGCCTTTACATGTGGTCTTAAGAGCTGCTCTCTCTGCGATCAATGAAACATAATTAAAAAAAGGGATAATCACTTGGAAATTTCCGACAATTTCATATGTCTTCTTTTAATTTAAATGCTTATTTAAAATATTTATTCAGTCTATTATTAAACTTCAATACTGTTTTTGAAAACCTGTTACCAAAGTAAAATACAAAAAAGAAATTATAAAATTGATCAAGAAATGCCTAAAATATTCGTTTTGGACATCATACTTTCTCATTCACATTATAGCGAGTTCGTGTCTTAAGTCATTTTGCAATTTTTTTTCAACTTTAAACGCTCAACCTGCCAAACGGTACCACTTATCAAAAATCTAATAATTTTGGGCTTACCTACAACTCAAGACCTTTTCTATAGACATGGGTAACGCAGCAAAATCTGCTGCGCTGCTACAACAACCCCAGCGCAGTTTGCTGTATCAGCGAAATGCGCTAACGCAATTGCGCCATGAAGCTTTTTGAAATGCTATGATATCTGTATCATCAAGACCAGCGCAGGCTGTTTTTGATTTGGATAGCGCGATGCGTTATGTGGTCAATTTGTTGAATGCGCTGAGCTTTGTGGTGAAGTAGCAAGTTGGGCTAAGCGCATATTGTCTTCACTTATTAAACATAAATGAAATTAATTAGAAAATCCTGAAACAATTTATCTATAGAAAGACTCATGTTGCTTATGAATTCATTTAATTATTCAATTAATATGAAGTATTACTGAACATATGTATAGCGTATTTTTAGCATTAACCAAAAATGTAAAAAATTTATACTTCAAGCATGACTGCATGCTGTTCAACGTGAGTATTAGATATCAAACAATATGTACATACATATTTCTGGTATGCAAGACAAGTTGGATGTTGGATGTTGGATGTTAGTTTCATTTCATGTACCTTAAAAGCAATGAAAATCTATAGAAAAAACTGTACATGAAGCAAATACAATTTCCTGCGATTTTGGGTAACTGCGCTATTTTTGAGCTTTTTTTTTATGGCAATATTTAGCTTTAGCGCAAAACAAAAAGTAGCGCTGCTTAACATATGAAAAAGATAAAAAAATTAAAATGTCAATAATTTTTCCAGGGACCGCAAATAACGATTATCGCTATCAATCAATCCTTTTATAACAATTATTTTTTTGTCCTTATTTGTTCGATCAGAAATAAAAATTATTTTTGGTCGTTTTTTTCAATCAGAAAAAAAAGTTAATTTTTTGTTATTTTTTCGATCGGAAATAAAAATCATTTTGTGATCGTTATTTTTTCGATCGGAAATAAAAATCATTTTGTGATCGTTATTTTTTCGATCGGAAATAAAAATAATTTTGTGATCGTTACTTTTTTCGATCAGAAATAAAAGTTATTTTTTATCGTTATTTTTTTCGATCAGAAATAAAAATCATTTTGTGACTATTATTTTTTCGGTCAGAAATAAAAGTTACTTTTGATCGATATTTTTGGACCAGAAATAAAAATCAATCATTGATCGATATTTTTTCGATCAGATTAAAAAAAATTTTTTTTTATCTATATTAAATCGATCAAAAAGTAACATGCATATAAAGATATAAATTATAATAAAATGAAAACTTAAAAAAGCGCTATAACTCGAAAACAAAAGAAGATAGGAAAAAATAAAAGTGGTTTTGGCTTTTCTAAAGAGGGTGGGTGGCATCGAAATCTCGACGCACAGGTAGAGGGGTTGGTCGATATGATAACCTTAAAAATTAGAAAAAACGCCATATCTTGAAAACGAAACAAGATGGGACACTACTTATATTTTGTACTTCTATTTTCTACAGCTATTTTCTACTAATGTTTTCTTTAGTGTGCTAGTACTATTCTCCATCAATATTTTCTACTACTATTTTTTGCAACCATTTCATGCTACCAGTTTGTCTACTAATCCTACTAATATTTTCTTGTCTAAGGTCTTATTCAAATTCTTGTCTTGGTCCTTATTCTAATCCTTGTCCTAATCCTTGGCCAAATCTTTGCCTTACCTAATCCTTTTCCAAATCCATGTCTAAGATCTTGTCCTTATCTTCGTCAAAATCGTTGTTCAAATCCTTGTCCAAGACGACTAGCTAACTTGGTAACGTGGGTTCGAAGCAATAACTTCTTTATTTTAACTCAAAACAGTTTTATTTGTAAATATTGATTTGATTGAAATTTCAATCGATATTATTTCAATATTGAAATAATTTTTATTTCTGATTAGAAAAATATAGATCATTGATTCATTTCTATTTCTGATCGAAAAAATTACGATCAGTAATCATTTTTATTGCTGATTGGAAACAATTCAATTAAAAAATAACTTTTATTTCTGCTTGAAAAAAATATCGATCAAGAAATGATTTTTATTTCTGATCGAAAAAATAACGATCACAAAATGATTTTTAATTCTAATCGAAAAAAATAACGATAACATATAATTTATATTTATGATTGAAAATATAACGATCAAATAAATAATTTTTATTTCAGATCGAAGAAATAAGGATCAAAAATAATTTTAATCGATAATAATTTATAATTTTAATAATAATAATTTTAAAGAATCGATCACAAATAATTGAATCAAGAAGATTTCTTTCTTAAAAATCATGAAAAATAAATCATGCCAAAAACGGAATCTCTGACTCACTAGCTTCATATTGCTATATTAAAAATTATTTTACATCTTTTTATATATGATCTTTTGATGTAAAAATTAAAAAATAACCGTTATTTTCTATCCTTGAATTTTTCATATTTTTATTAAAATCATATTCAATATAATAATAATGGCAGATAAAATAAATTCTGTTCATAAAATAACATGAAAATTTGTACTTCTATATTAAGTAGTGAATAAATTAATAGAAAAAAGTAAAAATATATAAACGAAAATACTTAAGATGCGTCATTTAGATTATAGTTAAAAAAAACAACTTGAGATTGGTAACCTGGAAAAAAATGCTACGCTGCTACACTAACGCAAGCTCAGTTCACTGTAGCAGCGTAATACTTTAACGCAATCGCGTTATGAAGCAGTTTTAAATATTATGATACCTGTATTATCAACATGTTTATCTGCGCAAGCTGTTTTTGAATTGCGTTATGTGGGCAATTTCTTGAATGCGGTGAGTTTTAAGAGTGCGCTTCAAACAAAACTAAAACAACAAAGGATTCTGGCATTGCAGCAAGTTTAAAGTTGGATTCAAGTTTGTTTGTACTCTTAACATCGAACACGTTCGAAAAAATTTAAAAAACCATTGCGTGATCGGCAAAGCATCATCACAATCAAACACACTTCATATGCTTAACAGCATCTTCTTCGACCTTGTTCGCTTCGAACATTTTATCTCCATGTTTAAGGCGACATAAAACTTGTGCAATTTTGGCTCGCTGCAAAAATATTTTCTCATTTTTCTTTAAGCGTCATTTGTATTATTGCGCTATTGTGTTACTTTTTTTAAAAGAAGTGAATTAGCGCAGTAACGCATTTAAGTGCTTCAACGCAATAGCGTAACGCAGCGCAGCGTTACCCATGTCTACTTTTCTAATCTTACATAAAGTGTTTCTGTAGTGTTTGTAGTTTTGCTGAAATAAGGGGACCTTACAAGAAAAAAATATATATGTTAGATGAGACTTAAAATATGACAGCCAGAATAGCCAGTTTAAAAGCACGGAAACGACAATGGTAACGGGTGTTTTTTTTAGGGGTTTGTTTTTCGAATAGAGATAAAACTGGCATTTTGTGGTCAAATCTGGCAACTCTAATGTCATTTATGTTCAGTTTGGTTTGCCATTTCATCATGAACAGGTTGACAAAAGAAAAACGCTTGCAAATCGTGCAAATATATTTCCAAAATAATGGTTCAGTTCGCGAAGTTTACATCGCAAAATTTTGTTCAGTGATGAGGCTCATTTTTGGTTTAATGGCTACGTCAACAAGCAAAATTGCCGCATTTGGAGTGAAGAGAATCCACATGAGATCCTTGAGACGCCATTACATCCACAAAAACTGACTGTTTGGTGTGCTCTATGGGCTGGTGGAGTCATTGGGCCATACTTCTTCCGAAATAATGCTGGAGAGTCAGTTACCGTTCATGGAGACCGGTATAGAGCCATGATAACCGACTATTTTGTTCCCGAATTGGATGGCATGAATGTGGATGAGTTGTGGTTCCAACAAGACGGCGCTACATGCCACACAGCGCACGTCACAATCGATTTATTGAAGGAAACATTCGATGAGCGCATAATTTCGCGGAATGGACCTGTCAATTGGCCACCAAGATCGTGTGATTTGACACCATTGGATTATTTTCTTTGGGGATATGTGAAGTCGCTCGTCTACGCCAACAAACCAGAAACGTTAGGGGACTTGGAGGCCAACATTCGTGGCGTTATTGCCGACATACGGCCCCATATGCTCGAAAAAGTGGTTGAAAATTGGACCTGTAGAATTGGCTTTATTCGAGCCAGCCGCGGCGGCCACATGCCCGAAATCATATTTAAACATTAATGGCATAAAATTATCCTTCCAATAAAGCCAAATTGATGGACATTAAAACGATTTTCTTGTGTTTTATTTCAATTCGAAGTTCTATACCTCTAAAAAAAACACCCTATATAATTAAAGAGGTAGATGCACTAGACTAGGGACAGGCACATTTATTAAGGACTCGAAGGGAAAAATTTTCCTTTTGCAAAAGTAATGGGGTCGATCATAAATATTAAGGAGGGCCGGAGAGGGTTAATATGTATGGTCGACCCCTATTACTTTTGCAAAAGGAATATTTTTCCCTTGGGGACCTATTTGTTTTTACTTCAATTATTTAATTATAAGTGAAATGATTTGATTGGAGAGCAGGGTGAGCTAGTTGTCAAAATCACCTGGTAATTTTGAGTTTTTCTGCTTGTTTTTGTTGCTTTTGTCGATTGACGTTTGTAGCTCCTACAGCTTTGTTGTTGCAAAATTTCACAATTCAGCAGCCATTTTAAAATGAGCTTACCTTGTAATTGTATAATGCACTAGATCATGGTATAATAATTACAAGGTAGCATTGACAGTTGCTTGGGAAACCATCTCCTGTCAAAAAATATACTGAAAAGAGAGCGCTCACAATCGGTCATTGGAAACACAAACAATTACTATGTCTCCATGGCGAGTTAACGCGGGGTTAGGGTTTTCGTCGAGTTAAGAAAATGGCGTTGCTAACTCGATAGTGTTTCCATGCACAGCATCGAGTTGAGTTAAACTTGTCGATTTCATTTGACATTTTTGTTATTGCTTTACTTGCGAAATGGATACTAAATGGCAACATTCACTTTGACAGATAGAACCCAGTTAAATCTTACAAGTTTCGTGGAGTTTCGTGGATTTAACGAAACTCAACTCAACTCGCGTTTCCATAGCGAGTTAACCCCGAGTAAACACAGAGTTAACTCGCCATGGAAATGTTGAAAACGTTGAAGTGGAAAAAACAACTTCAGCACCTGCACAGCTGTTTTTGACAGGAGATGTTTTCTTGTAGAAAACCTTGTGTGGCGGCCGTGGCGTAGTTGGTTAAAGTGCGTGGCCTCTATGTCAACGAACCTGGAGACTCAGGTTCGAATCCCAGCAACAACAGAAAATTATTTAAATTAAAATAATTTTTCTGTACGGCCGCCACCTCCCTGTTCTGTAAGTCCGGTTCTCGGTCAATTGTGTACAAACTTAATAGCACGCACAACATAATTGATCATAAGCTAGGTCAAAGTCCTTGCAAGGGCTTAAATGACCAGTTATTTATTTATTTTTTTTTTCAATGCTACCTTGTATTATTATACCATTATTGCTTCTGCGCAAAGTACGAATTTAACTTTGGGTACGAATCTAACTTCATTTGTACTGAAATCACTTTGACATCGACTTTTAAACAAAAAAAATTTTCAAAATTTATGAAAAATTCTAAAAAATATTTTTAAATGTAAACAAATGCAAATAAGTTATTTCATGTAAGAATTTTAGCGATTGGAAATTTTTGAAATGTAGGAAAATCAATGGTTTATGGTACTACTTTTCAATGACAAAATTCTCAAAACTGAAACGCACAATTCTTAAATAATGCATACCAATGGACAGGTAATTGATGCACCTTTCCAACGATATATTACTCTTTGTGGCACAGTTAGGATTTTGGCCATTGGAAATTTTTGAATAGTAGCAAATGTTAGGTTCATGGTACTACTTTTCAATGACAAAATTCTCAAAACTGAAACGCACAATTCTTAAATAATGCATACCAATGGACAGGTAATTGATGCACCTTTCCAACGATATATGACTCTTTGTGGCACAGTTAGGATTTTGACCATTGGAAATTTTTGAATAGTAGCAAATGTTAGGTTCATGGTACTACTTTTCAATGACAAAATTCTCAAAACTGAAACGCACAATTCTTAAATAATGCATACCAATGGACAGGTAATTGATGCACCTTTCCAACGATATATGACTCTTTGTGGCACAGTTAGGATTTTGGCCATTGGAAATTTTCGAAAAGTACCTTTCATAGTAGCAAATGTTAGGTTCATGGTACTACTTTCCAATGACGAAATTCTCAAAACTGAAACGCACAATTCTTAAATAATGCATACCAATGGACAGGTAATTGATGCACCTTTCCAACGACATATGACTCTTTATGGCACAGTTAGGATTTTGGCCATTGGAAATTTTCGAAAAGTACCTTTCATAGTAGCAAATGTTAGGTTCATGGTACTACTTTTCAATGACAAAATTCTCAAAACTGAAACGCTCGATTCTTAAATAATGCATACCAATGGACAGGTAATTGATGCACCTTTCCAACGATATATGACTCTTTGTGGCACAGTTAGGATTTTGGCCATTGGAAATTTTTGAATAGTAGCAAATGTTAGGTTCATGGTACTACTTTTCAATGACAAAATTCTCAAAACTGAAACGCACAATTCTTAAATAATGCATACCAATGGACAGGTAATTGATGCACCTTTCCAACGATATATGACTCTTTGTGGCACAGTTAAGATTTTGGCCATTGGAAAATTTTGAAAAGTATTAAACCATGAACCTTTTATTATTGCTTTTCAAAAATTTTCAATCGGCAAAATTCATAAATTAAATTACTTATTTGCTTTTGTTTACATTTAAAAATATTTTTTAGAATTTTTCATAAATTTGTCAACTTTTTTTTGTTTAAAAGTCGATGTCAAAGTGATTTCAGTACAAATGAAGTTAAATTCGTACCCAAAGTTAAATTCGTACTTAGCAAAAAAGTACGAATTTAACTTTGTACAGAGAAGAATTATTGATTTGTGTCTTTGCTAAATTATCTTCGGATTTACGAATTTAACTTCACGCAGTTTAGTTTTGGGCATTAAATAGAAAGCTGACTTTCTTCGTGAAGATTGTTTAGGTTTTTCTTCTTTAAATACGAAATTTCTAAGAAAAAGTAAGACCTTATTGCACATCTACAGAGCAAGACCTTTTTATTGATACCCTCTTTAAAAAAATCGCATTTGCGGTATAGGTTTGATGGTCATCACAAAAAAAGCGCTTGCGTAATAATAATATAGATAGATTTTGTAAATTAAATTAAATTCTTGCGCTTATACACTACCAAAATCTACAACGTCAAAATTTCTAGTTATCAAAATTTCATCCTTTTGGCACAGCAAGAATTACAATTATATTTCAACAGACATTAAATTGTATTCAACTCAGAAAATTCTTTCCTACCACAAGTGAAAAGTTTCCGAATAGTACAAGCCCTTACAAAAAAAAAATTCATCGAAGGAACTAAAGAAAAAACGCTTGTCCGAAAACTGAAACAAGTTTTATAGATCAAAATATGCGCGCTGATAATACATATGAAAATAATGGTATCAATTGTTTTTTTATTCGGTCAAGCGGCCCTTGAAAAAATGCAAATTCCCTAATATTTCTGACCGAAAAAATAAAAGACACAAAACAACTAACTTTTGACCGATAAAATAAAACTCAAAAGTAACTTATTTTTGTTATAAAATAACTTTTTTTTGTCGGGTAAAATAAAAGTTAAAGATAACTGTTAATAGCTGAATTTTTTGATAAAAACCATAACTCTGTGAAAACCGCATCGAAATCCCTCCACGGGTTCTGAAGTTTATCAGATTGAAACAAAAATTGCTACACATAAATTTTAGTTTGAACAAATAGATAGGTTACCTTTTGGGTTTTGGCATCAAAATGTTTTCATCTTTGTACTGGTCAGGAGCATTTACATTTTCGGTTGCTTCAGAATAATTAGCATCCTCAGTGCTTTCTGCTTTCAAACTTTCGAATGAATATGATTTAAATTTTTCAATTTTAAGATCGCTCTCCGAATATGTTTCATATTTGCAGTAGTCTTCCTCAGCGTGAAAATCTTGAAAGTCGTCGTCTAGTACTTCAACTTCTTGGTTATCTTGAGCATCGTATAAATATTCCATATCTTCAACTGGTTTTTCTTCGTGAAGTATCTGTTCTCGCAAAATACTTTCCGATTTTTCCACACGACACACAAATTGGTACGCAACCAGCATAGTTTCCATGCAATCTTTGCAAATATGCTTGGGAGCAACTTGTTCATTGTATAAAACCTAATAATGTAGACACCACCATGATACAATTGTATCATGGACACCACAATATAAACAACACTTATGAAGCTGAAGAATATTACCTTCACATTTGTCACCCGTGTCAAGATATCTGTCAAACGTATTTTCTCCTGAAACTCCACGATATCAAAGAGAGAATGAGTTTTTTTATGGTTTTCCAAACAAATCCGGCATGTTTGAATATCAAAGTCGAATATTTCCACAACAGCCATAGGGATTTCTAAAATAATAGCCGCAGACCTGCGATAAAATACAATCCCTTTCGAATTCCAAAAATTTCAGTGAAAGAAATTAGAGTCCGAAATGATGAATTTTTTATGCATTGATAACAGTATTGCCAAATTAGAAGTTTTTACTGTAATACTATTTTCACAGCATGATTCAATAAATAAGGTTAACCAGATATTTGAAGTCTTCTCACCATTACTATGTTTCCATGGCGAGTTAACTCGGGGTTTACTCGGGGTTAACTCGCTATGGAAACGCGAGTTGAGTTGAGTTTCGTTAAATCCACGAAACTCCACGAAACTTGTAAGATTTAACTGGGTTCTATCTGTCAAAGTAAATGCTGCCATTTAGTATCCATTTCGCTAGTAAAACAATAACAAAAATGCAAATGAAATTGACAAGTTCGACTCAACTCGATGCTGTGCATGGAAACACTATCGAGTTAGCAACGCCATTTTCTTAACTCGACGAAAACCCTAACCCCGAGTTAACTCGCCATGGAAACATAGTACATAACACCTCCTGAGTATTTTCATGGGAGGTCAGGATCATATCATCGCTTTTGCACTCAAAGCAAAAACAACAAATGATTCAATTCGATATTTTTAAGTGTTGAGGTCGCAACTGTAAAAGTAAGACCTCTTTTACCGCTTGGTTGTCTGTAGCTGAAAATTGTAAGGCTACGAACATAGTGCAAGTGTATGAGCAGAGCAAATATATTAAAGAAATAAAGAATGCAAGTTATGCACCTCTCTTGCATCGAATTCAATTCTTGACTAATGTAAAAGGTTTCGTCAAGTCTAAAAGAGAACGTCAAAAAAAGTTGATTTCAAGTCGTGATCAATGTAAAAGGGGTCAATGATCAAGACTTGAAACCAACTTTTTTTTGACGTTCTCTTTAAGGCGCAGTGAAATAACTCCCGATGACATAACTCCCATAATAAAAATGAAATAACTCCCAAAAATTATTTATACATTTTTGAGAGTTATTTCATTTTCGATACTCCCAAAAAATTGGGAGTTATTTCATTTTAATTAGGAATTATTTCATTTTTTATGAAATAACTCCCAATTATGTAATAACTAACAAAAAAATTTGAGAATGAAATAATTCCCAAAACATTTGGTTGGGAGTTATTTCAGTTAACTCCCATTTAACTGATTTATTTAATTTATTTTAATTCAAATAATTTTCTGTCGCTGCTGGGGTTCGAACCTGGGTGTCCAAAGTGCATTGACATAGCGGCCACGCACTTACATTTCATTATCCTTACATTTCATTATCAGTTCCATGAAGAAATTCGCAAATTAAGTGATGATATTGTTATGATAGACATACTATCAAAAAGCCAGAATGTTATTATAGTTTTAATCAAGGAAATGTTAAAACGATTACCTAGTCTGTTAGAAATTTTTGAAAATGCTTTTATTTTATGTTTAAACTATATAAGACCTTCTTTCCGTGAACTCCCTCTTCATTATCTATCTCTTGAAGAGCGACGTGCAGAAGAAATCGAATACGAATCTTTGTTGACATTTCCATGGAGCAATGTTTTCAAAAACAAAAAGCCATCTGAAAGTGAAGAATTTTGGTAATCGGCATACAAAATTAAGACGTAGGCGGAAAAATGTTTGACAATATTTGTAAGTTGGCATTCATCTTGTTTATACTAAATCAATGTATGAACTAAACAATACTTCGAGGATTCACGAAACGGAGGAATAGTCTATTATGGCTGAAGGAACTACGTTTATTGCAAAACGTTTTTTTTTAAAGTTGCATATTGAAAAATTCTAAAAAGTTATAGTCTCTAAAAAAATCTTCTTTAACAATCAAAATCCTCGTATAAAATGAAGTAGCTTTTTTATTATTTTTTATAGATCTCAAAAATATGAAAATAAGAATATCTTATGCTATTAACAGATCTCAATATTATTTGAAAAAAATGTATACAATTTGTTTTGTTTTTTCTAATATAATAAATTTCTTAGAAAAAATGGCGATTTTTTTTTTCATTGGGCGATTTTGGGCGATATTTTTTTTGAAATCTCGCGGTTTTCTCAGAAAAGTTGTGGCAACACTGGTTGTAACCCAAAATGAACAAACTTAAACTTATCGAAACTAAACGAAACAGATTGATGAGACGTTCTGTTCCGTAACAACTGAATTTTTAGCGTCTCAACGAAGATTTCTTCGTTCGTTCAGGCAGTGTAAACAGTTTGGTCCAAACCAAGGTTCGGAACATTGATTTTTTAAAAAATGTTCGCGAACGCTATTCGAGCAGTGTAAACACTTTGTTAGCACGAACGAACGAATCTTTCTTCGTTCGCTCTGATCGGCCAACGCTCGATCTTTTTGGGCGAATCCAGTGTTTGTGAATTGAGGATTAGATTTGTTGAAATAGTAGATAAAAAAGTAGGAAAAACAAAAAAGAAAGAAAATATATAGAAAAATTAACTTTAACTTAACTTAACGCAAAAGAACTTTGTTTTACTTTGTTATTTTATATAATCAAATTACAGTAGACGTCCAATATAACGAATGGTTTCTTGTCCAGCCTTTTCGTTAAATCGAATTAAAAATGAAAAATGAAAAATTCGTTATATCGAATGAATATTTTAAACAAAGAAATATACGGCTGTATTCATAAAAAATTATGAACCTCTTACTGAGCGTTTCCACTGCCCGAACGAACGAAGATTTCTTCGGCCGACGCTCGATCTTTTTGGGCGAATCCACTGCTTATTTGCGCATAGGTAGTAGATTTGTTGAAATTGTAGTTAATAACGTAGGAAAAACAAAAAAGAGAGAAAATATATTGAAAATTTAACGCAAAAGAACTTTGTTTTACTTTGTTATTTTATTAGCACTTTATATAAGCAAATTATTTATATAATATTATTTATATAATAAATTCTTTACATAAATACCTACACAAAACCTAAATTAAAAGGCATAAAAGTAGTAAAAATTAATCAAATTTAGTACATTTGCATAAACAAATATTGATCAACGCTGATGCTCGCAAGCATTGAATTTAAGTGTTTCCACTGCACGAACGAACAAGATGGCGACTTACCAATGTTCGCAACTTGTGTTCGTGCGGTGGAAACAGTTGGACCGAACGAAGAATTCATCGCGACGATTTGTTCGCGATGATTTCTTCGTTCGTTCGGGCGGTGGAAACGCTCGGTTATAAAGCCTTCATAAGGAAAAAAATTTAAAAACATTATTCATAAACGTTCAATAGCGTTAAAAGTCTCTTTTAAATGGTTTATAAATGAGAGAATTTTAAAAATGGATGAAACCTTCAATAAACCCTCGATAAAGCATTTTTAAATTTTATTTTGCTTTCGTCTGAGAACAAATTATGTCAAAAATATATCAAATTGTTTCAAAATATATCAAAAACAAAGAAAATGTCAAAAAAAATTATTGAAAATGTTTGTTTATAAATTAGAGGTTTTTTAAAATTGGCTGAACGTTCAATAAACCCCTCATAAAGCATTTTTAAAATTATTTGCTCTCATTTGAGCACAAATATTGTCAAAAATATTTAAAAATATTTCAAAAATTTGGGAAATATGTCAAAAAAATTCAAAATATATAAAAAATTCAAAATAAAAACAAGAAAATTTGTCAAAACATTTCAAAATATTTACAAAAAAAGATAATAAAATTACAATTTTTTCAGTGCAGAGGGTAGTTTCGAAAAAATATTGATGTTTAAGCATGAAAATGTTGTCCAAATTGTGACAAAGAAATGAAAAGTCATTGAATTTATCAAATACACAAACCATTATTGACACTCTTCCCACATAAAATCGAAAGTGTTCCTATTTTAACTACAAAGCAGCTACAACATTTTTATGAATAACAAAATTTTAAAAGACTTTTTAACATTAAAAAGCTTTGTAACTATTGAACGTTTTAAAGCTATTTTAAGATAATTTTATGAATACGGCTGATAGTTTTTAGTGATTCAGTTTTACTAACAAATCAATAAAATATCTGCATATTTTGTCCATTTTTTTTAATAAGTTTTGAAAAAATTTGAACAAATTAAGTGAAAAATGAAAACTGACCTAAGCACGCACCGCTCATTCCTTTTTTATAGAATAGAATAATCAATGAAGAGATTTTACCGTTCGTTGTATTGGATGTGTACTGTATTTATATAATATTCTTTATATAAATAATTCTTTATGTGAATACTTATATAAATCTTTAATTAAAAGGCATGAAAGTAGTCAAAATTAATCCGATTTAGTACGTTTGCATAATCAAAAATTGATCAACGCTGATGTTCACAAGCATTGAATTTGAGTGTTTCCACTGCACGAACCAGAGATAAAGAGATTGGAAACTTCGGCAAAAAAGAGATAGCCATATGCTAAAATGCAGTCAATACTAATGCAAATGTTATAAATGTGTTAGTAAAATTTCATGACAAACTCACCCCTCTCGATGGATTCTCGATGAATTCAACCCTCTGGATTGACATGAGCGCTGGTGAATATCTCACTTTCGACAGCTAAGCCACCAGTGTACACATAGGGAAAAACTAACCTACAATTTTTGTTCAAACAAATTCATGCATTTAAAAATTAGAACAAAGTTTTTAAAACAAAGATATAGCTGTTCTTGAAAGAAATTGAATATTGTTTTTCTGTTAACAACAGCACTTGTAAATTTAAGAATTGTTTTAATTTTAAATTCAATTTTTTTTCTATTAAAAGTATTGTTGTCTATTATCGAAGTAACTCCACAAATTAGATTGACAAAACTGACATTTCTATATTAACAAAAGTTCTTTATCGACTATTTTTAGCAATTTTCTTGCTCAGCTAAAAACAATTTTCTTTTAAATATGCAAGACTTTTTTGGGTGTAATACCTATTTTTGACAAATATGAGGTGAACTCAAGAATGATAGATAAAAGGATTGCGCAGTCCCAGCGTCGAGAAAAAAATCTACTGCGCAGCCTACGTCATCCGGGTTCTCAACTGTGACACTTTATGAATACATACAAAAGAAAATATCAAAAAGCAGATAGCAAGCACAAGCAGCGCAAGCATTTAAGAGTCGCCGCACACTACAAACTTTTAGTCGGCCGATAGTTTGATGCTTGATTGGCCGCGACTGATAAGCCAACTATTAAGTTGGTTGTAGGCATGGTATAATAATACAAGGTAGTAATGACAGTTGCTTGGGCAACGACCATCTGTCAAAAAAACTGTATAGAAAGAGAGTGTTCAATTATTGTTGATGTTTTACGCCATTGTTTGCGTTAACCAAACATTTGCTTGTAAAATATTTTCTATTTTATCTAATAATAAATAGTGAGCATTGTAATAATAGTGATTTATTATTACTTTAGCGAAAATAATTTGTCAACTTAATGTGATTTAGTGCAAACATAAAAAAAAATGTGTAAAACCTTCAAATGCAGCAACCTCAGCAGCTTCATATGCGTATGGACGAAATGCAGACGAAATGAAATAAGTTTTCAATTAAAATTGTGCATAATTGAATAAAATTTAACGCTTCCGACTGGAAAACGTTTAGCACAAATCACACATAGTTTTTTCAAAACTTTCATTATTTTATATTAAACGCACAAATATTATTTAGGTTATGTTTTTCACTTTCGTTTCACATTATTCCACGAACAACTGTTTTTGATAGATGGTCGTTTCCTCGTTGCTGAGAAAATCAGTAGTTGTCAATACTACCTGTATAATTGTATCATGGGTTGTCGGTGCGCACACTGTGCCCGGATATTTTTCCAATAGCTGGGTTGCATTTGAGAAACATTCTCATGGGGAGTTTTAAAATTATTTGGCCGTTTTGAGTTTTATAAAATTTTCCGTTACTGACATATTTTTTGTTGATTTTGGTGAGGTTATGAAAATTAAACAATTTTGTTATTAGGATATTATGTAACCGGGCGTCTCGACTAGCAATAATTCATTGCATGCCATCTGTCAAAGATCAAATATTGCCAATGGAGACCACTCAATTGCCGAAGTTGACAATTTGCAAGACATATATTGCCAACACGAACTTGGCAATGAGCTGTCAGTTTTCTTGTTTGGCAGTCATTTTTATATGTGTTGAGAATTGAAGCTACTAAAACAATTAAAAAATTAAATTAAGTTCTTGAAAATGGAGTGGCGTGGAGAAGAAATTTATAAAATAATAAATTTATACCGGCAATTTGAGTGCTGATTTAAAAAATCAAGCACGCGCGATCAGCGTACTAATTTGTTCAGCACCATTTTAAAAATTAAATAGCATAACATCAAAAACTCACCCTTGAAATATTACCATTGCTTGCAATGGATTTTGACAGATGACATGCAATGAATTATTGCTAGTCGAGACGCCCAGTAATAAGCAGCATTCAACATTTTGCTGGCACTAACGCTATCTTCTTATATATATTACGCAAACCCAAATTTTGTCCGGCGTAAGGCTTCTTAAGTACAAGTCCAATTTTAATAAATTTAGTATGGTTTGATAGGTTTAGACCTGTAGATGTGCAAACTGGACTTTTTATTTCTTAAAAATTTATATTTTTTAAGTTATAGCTTATTAAAGTTTGCATATAATTGCATATAATTGTTGTTACTATGTTGTTTTTTCTTTTATTAACAGAGCAGCTGAGAACAACGTTATCAAACTCAGAGCAAAACTATTCGCTGCTCATATTTCGCCCTCTTTTGTCTCTTCTTAATAGATAGGATAGATAGATAGATAGTTGCCAGACTTTAGAATCAAGTGGAAATCTGACCTCCCATTTGATTTTTTAGTTGGGTTTGATGCAATCGTTAGGTGTGAGCACTTCCATAAGACACCATGCCCACATGAAAACAAATCAAACTATCAGCCGACTAAAAGTCTGTAGTGTGCGGCGGCTCTAAGTCTTTACGAAATAGCAAACAAGAAGAACATAACAAAATGAAAATAAAGAGACAATAAAAGTGCTGTCAAACACATCAAGCAACGTAGCTGCTTTTTGTGTGAAACGGTCATAGAAATGAGAGATAAGGAAGTGGTGTTCTGGAATAAAAGTGCGGCATTTTTCTTGCTGGTGTATGTTCATACTAATACATTAACATTCACTCAGGGCCGTATTCGGTTGTAGCGTACAGCTAGGCGCAGTTTTTCGAATTTGAATTGTGTATTAAGCAAGTTTCTTTTTAACATATTTGCGTAGTTAAAAATTTAAGTCAATGATTTATTTTATTGTGAAATTATTCTATTATTGTATTTCCACACCACCCTTGAGGTATACAATTTGGTGCGTTACCGATTTTTTTGGGTGTTCGGTTCCCCTGTAGGCCTATTTCACCCATAAACACAGAGAAATATTAGTATGCAACATTAAAAGATATTAAATCACAAATATAAAATATATATTACATAATAAATATGTTATGTTCGTGTTTTATTTAATTTATTAATTATAAGTAAAATAATTATATTATATTTTAAAATAAAGATTCTATTTAAGTTAACTTTTAATTCGACTTCTGCTTCGCACGACGCTGACCACCATTCTGAAAAACGTTATTTTTCGAAATCCTGTTACTCGTTAGAAAGCGTTTTTTCTAATTCTGCTTTGAGCTGTTATTCTGCTTATTTTTCGGTGTTGCCAACAAAATATATATTACAAAAATATTTTTTGTTTTAAATTGTATAAAAAATTTTATTCGCATGCAACCACTTATAAATATAATCAACTAATACTTATAATTAGTATCAATAATTTGCGGATATCTGAAAATAAACAAATAATTATAAATATTAATTTTCTACAGTGATTAACAAAAGGCGCCCTGAAAATAATGATACCACGAAAAATGAATGCGCCCTTGTAGTCGTGTTTGTGCTTTGACATAAGCGCTGGAATAGAAATGGCGCAAAATTAACTGGCACTAATTATTGCTTTTTCACTTATTTTTTATTAGTAATATATTAATTTCCAATTGAAATATACTTTAAAAGAACAAATATAATATAAATAACACTCTTTTATTTAAATAATTAAACCGATGTGAACAAAATTTGCATATACTTACTTGTGGAATGAAATCATTTTGTTTATCTATTTCTGACTGCTTCCACAACTGTGCACTATACAATTTATTATTATAAAGTTAGTTATAAAAATCACTTTATTATTTCAGTTAATTTCAGCAATGACAATTGCTTTTAATAATTATTTTAAAAGAATTTCTCGAGTCTATTTTCTTTGTTTTGATTTTCTAGCGCAAATGTCAAAATTTTCGCTAAAAAAATGCCGCAGTACACATACAGTGTATGTGTGCATAACACCACTTCCTTATTTATTATTTCTATGGAAACGGTGCAAATGCGAGAACGCACCCCTATTATAGGTGCATTTTTTTAGGGAATAGTACTGAAAAATATATATGTATACTTAAATTTATTTATAAATATATTTATAATGACATTAATTCCACTTCAAGTCGCCATGTTTCAATAAGAAAATGTCGACTTTTTTCATTTTTACAAATAAATTACTCCCTATAAATAAATTGTGACTACGTTTAATTTAAGCCACTTTGACAAACCCGGCCTACGTCACGATTTTTCGCAGCCAACTTCATAACAAAGATGGACGACATGCGCAATGCGCAATCTGGTAATATATCATTCTTGAGGTGAACTCACATACACAAGAGCTGTGTTCGTTGAAAAATTCTCAGTGCAAATCAGGGAAGAGTAGCTGAGTCGTCGAAAATAATTTCAGAGCAGAATAGAGCCGTTTTTTCAAAGAACGAAAAAAGATCAAGTTTGAGTAAACTGTAAAAAGTCACCTATTAAATACTGCACCATATCTTTCTCACCATTGCCACATTACTGCTCAATGAAGAAATGAGTCTGAAAACGTTCAAAAGTTAGCTAGTTTCCATTAAGTAAACAAAAAAAAAAATTAATAAATACCTTTTTATAAGCCATCTTTGCAGTTTCTATTTTTTAAACTTTCTATTTTTCGAACAAGAGCCAAAACAGCTGATTGGTTTATTTGCTGCTCTAACTTACACCACAAAAAATAGTAGTGTAGAAAAGAGCAAAAAGCGTAACTTATAGCAGCTTCAAAAAACAACGATCAAGAGCAAATGAGAGCAGCTAAGAGCAGAAAAAGGAGCTCATCAAACACTTTTTACTGATCTGGAGTGAGAAATTTCAATCTAGAGCAGTCATCGAACACAGCTAAGATGTGATTGCATAAAAAATTGGAGAAGAAGCATTTTTAGCTGTCAAAATCAACAGAATTCACAATAGAAACGAAGTTTCCCATCTCTTTATCTCTGGCACGAACGAACTTGATGGCGACTTACCAATGTTCGCAACTTGTGTTCGTGCGGTGGAAACGGTTGGACTGAACGAAGAATTCATCGCTAGGATTTGTTCGCGAGGAATTCTTCGTTCGTTCGGGCAGTGGAAACGCTCGTTCGATCTGTGGAAACACTTGGTAATACAGAGATATACGTGTACAAATAATACCTAGAATAAACAGGGCATGTTAAAATAAACAATGTAGCTTCGACACTGCAGCCTCTTTTGCTCTAAGTTGAAACTGCCTCCTTGACACTTTTGTAATGCTTTCGACGGCACAAAATGGTCCAGATTACCTTGCGTGGATTACGCTTCATCATATGCAAACACTTGTAATTCTTACGAAAGAAAGTACAAATTTTTTCATCGATATTGCCATGAGAGGCCGTGTGCTATTCGGAAACTTTTCACTCGTGGTAGGAGAGAATTTACTGAGTTGAATACAATTTCTGTCTGTTGAAATAAAATTGTAATTTTTGCTGTGCCAAAAGGACGATGAAATTTTGACAACTAGAAATGTTGACGTTTTAGATTTTGGCAGTGCATTAGCACAAGAATTTAATTTAATTTGCGAAATTGTTGATTTATATTGAAAATTAGGGATTCTGGTTGCTATGCTGTCGGAAACACAAAATTTTTAACTTCTTTACGACTCACAAGCTCACAAGTGTTTTTTTTTTTTCATTTTTGCTTGTGTCAAAAATTCTCTTTCCGATTGTCAAAAATTATACTAGCCCCTGGGGCTACATGAATTTTTGACAATCATATTCACCTCACAAGTGCCAAATATTCTCTTTCAGACTGTCAAAATTTCATCATCCGAGTGAAAAGTTTCCGAATAGCACACGGCCAGAAAGATTGATTTTGTTCTCTGGCTGAGGCCGTGTGCTATCAGGAAACTTTTCACTCGTGGTAGGAGAGAATTTACTGAGTTGAATACAATTGCTCTCTGTTAAAATAAAATTGTAATTTTTGCTGTACCAAAAGGACGATGAAATTTTGACAACTAGAAATTTTGACGTTTTAGAGTTTGGTAGTGTATTAGCGCAAGAATTTAATTTAATTTGCGAAATTGTTGATTTATATTGAAAATTAGTAATTTTGGTTGCTTTGCTGATGGAAACACAAAATTTTGAACTTCTTTACGACTCATAAACTTACAAGTATTTTTTTTTTTCATTTTTGATTGTGTCAAAAATTCTCTTTCCAATTGTCAAAATTTATACTAGCCCCTGGGGCTACATCAATTTTTGATAATCATATTCGCCTCACAAGTGCCAAATATTCTCATTCAGACTGTCAAAATTTCATCATCCGAGTGAAAAGTTTCCGAATAGCACACGGCCTGACAGTCAAATATATATGTTTAGAAATTTCAAATAAACATGTTGGTACGCTGATGTAATTTTTTTTCAATAAATTGAAAGTGCATATTTCAAAAAAGAAAATTGTAATGTTCAAAAAATGTTAATGAAAAACCAATTCGTAAAACTTTTATTCCCCTTCGTATTTTCCTGCACACAAACACTTTTGATTGTCACATAAGACTTGTCTCCTTGTATAAGCACTCTTTCTTGTTCTACACACTGCACCATGTAAAATTCACTTGTAGTGTGATGGAATATTTATTGAACCTTGGTGGCAACACTTCACACATACACAATTGAAAAGAGCTGTTGGCGCATTGGTATACCAGTTTGATTTCAAACGGCGTTTTTAACTTTATTATATAGATTTTTTTATTGAAAATTAGGATCAAATTCTAAACACTCTACAAAGTTATCCATATATCTAGTGTTCCACAAAAAAAAAAAATGTTTAGGAAACCTTGTGGCGCTCCTAGTGGCAAAGAGAATCATGTGCAAAAGTCTGAACAGCCAAAACTGAAGGTTCCACCGACTAAATCGATTCCTGCTAAAAGGGTTGGTTCTTTTATTTTCTTAAAATATTTGCATTCCTTTAATAATAATTTTGAATAAAGAATTTTCATGAAAAAGTAATATTCAATACTCAAAAAGTTAAGACATCCATGACTGCAAATAATGCCGCTGGTCGTTCGGCTGGCGCAACGTCAACAAACTCTGGCGTGATAAATAGAGGAGTCGAGACGGTTAATAAAACAAGATCGGCCGTGTTTGTACTACCTCAGTCACAAAGAGACTTAACCCCATCCATCATCAAATCACAATCGGAGAATAGTACTAGTTCGAATCTTCAAAACGCAGTGGCCGAAGAATGTTCTGATGTTACTTCAAATATAACCACTTCGGATTCAAGTAAATCACAGCGATCATCTGTTACCGTCGAGAATAAAGACTTGCCTGAAAACACAATTGACCATGGAGTAAAGAACAAAAGTGAGGCTACATTTAAATAAAAATCACAAATACAATGAACTAATTTGATTATATTTTAAGGTTCCAAATCAGCATCCAATAAAAAGGTATGGTCTCTCAATAATTTTGACATTGGACGTCCACTAGGGCGAGGAAAATTTGGCAACGTCTACTTGGCGCGCGAGAAAGAATCGAAATTTGTTGTTGCATTAAAAGTGTTATTCAAACAGCAGATACACGAATCCAATGTGGAACATCAAGTGCGTCGCGAGATTGAAATCCAGTCTCATTTACGTCACCCACATATTCTTCGCCTGTATGGTTACTTCCATGACGACGCCCGCATTTATTTAATTCTAGAATATGCACCTAAAGGGACGCTTTTTAAAGAGTTGCAATCACAGCCTCTAAAACGCTTTGATGAACGGCAGTCCGCCATATATATAAATTCGCTTGGTTCTGCTTTACGTTATCTACATGAACGTGATGTCATTCACCGCGATATAAAACCTGAAAATTTGCTTCTAGGACATAAAGGCGATTTAAAGATTGCCGACTTTGGTTGGTCTGTGCATGAACCTAATTCTATGCGGACCACATTATGTGGAACTCTTGATTACTTGCCCCCAGAGATGGTGCAGGGGAAACCTCACACAAAAAATGTAGATCTGTGGAGTTTAGGAGTTTTATGTTATGAATTGCTTGTTGGTCGTGCTCCATTTTTAGCATCAGATTATGACGACACTTACAAAAAAATAATTAAAGTCGATTACAAACTACCTGATCATGTGTCAAAAGCAGCGGCACATTTCATTTCCAAACTTTTAATTTTAAATCCACAACAACGCTTACCACTGGATCAAGTTATGATGCATCCTTGGATTGTGGCACACACACAGTAGAGCTCTTAAATTTTATGCCAACCCATACTTAATAAATGTTATTTTCTATCCACGTTTTGTCAATTTAAAAGATTCGAACTAAAATTCGGTCGGATATGCAAACTGTTTACATATAATTAACTTTATTTTAATTTGTTTACATTTCGTTTTTAGATTCTTTTTTTAATTTGTTTTTTTTTTATTGCAATTGTAGAACTTTAAAAACTAATTTTCAATATTCTCATATTTTAGTTTCATTGCATTACTCTGTTCTCGCACAATTATCATGCCTTTTATATTTATAAATTATTTTAACCATATATAATAAAACTAAATTTGTTTCCAATGAATGTTGATAAATTTTACTTATTTCATTTATTTTTACATTTTCATTAAATTGAACAAATAATACACATTCTAAAAAAGACATTCTATAATATGAATTTATTATGAAACTGGATTAAATTATGCTTAAATGGATTTTTTGAAGTCGAGCGGTGGACGTTGTGGTCGGAATCTAGACCGATGATGGAACATTAACCCATGCGACCACGCGATTTCAGTTTAAGGAAGTGATCGTAGAAGAAGTTGCAGAAGTTTTACTATTACTTAACACCAATAAGTCGTTAGGCATTGATGGAATACCACCTTGCATTGTCAAAAACTCATATGCAGGGATCTACAGAGTAATGAGAAAACTTTATTCGATTATTAAAACTAAAGAAAATTTAAGCTCAAAAAAATGGTACCAATCTTAAGGATGGAAACAACGTAATACTCAAAATTATAGACCTATTGCGAATTTTTCAGTGCTTTATTTAGCTGTGGAGAAATTAATGAAAAAACAAATACTTAAGTATTTGAATGAAAGTCAGCTGTTGTTCTTCCACTAATATGGTTTCAGGCAAGGTTCTGGCACTCAGCCAGCGTTAATTCAGGCGACTGATGATATATGTGCCTGCTTGTATTAGCATTGTCATGAGGTTTGAACTCTTTTTATTGATTTGCAAATGGGATTTGAATGTGTCAGCCATGAAATTCTTGTTGAAAAACTTCAAAATGCTGGATTTTTTGGAGCCAGTTTTCATCTTATGTAAAACTATTTAATTGATAGACGTCAAATTGTGTTCAATGGTAAAGAAAGAAATGAGCCAAAAAGTTTCATATGGGGAGTGCCACAGGGCAGTGTTCTTGGACCTTTACTTTTTTTTTATACTAATCAATGATATAAAAAATATCACGCTAAATGGCAAAATTGCAAAGAATGCAAAAAATGTTATATAAGCCACAGGTACGCTTCTTCTTAGCTTTTTGGCAACGGAGCAACCATTGTAAATAAGCATTTGTAAAAAGCATAATTTCACGAATAACTAAAAAAAATAAAGAAAGCTAGATGACCCGGCAATTGTTTTTTTCCAAACTGAATATTCGATTTATCTATTTTTTCAACAGTTGGTGTGTGTATTAACTGAAAAGTAAAAAAAGCTTGAAAAATTGCTAAAACTTTATTTTTGCCTAAAAAGACGTTAAATTAAGAAATCAGTGTAAAAAAAAAACTAAAAATTTTTCGCACCCCTTTGATTATTTTTATACTCGCACGTTTAAAAAACGTAAAAGGGATATGGGCATTTCTCCAATGTCGAATGCGATATTCGTACGCATTCAAAGTGAAATAAAACATATACCAAAACATTGTTTTATTTTGAAAAAAGGCGAAACTTATAGCTCTTGATTAGCACTATAATTGGGGCTAAGGTTGATTTTTGGCAGTTGTTCGTTTTCAAGATAATTACAAAAATCCAAGGCATTCGCACGCGACAAAAACAGAAGTCGTTTTCATGGCGAACAGTTCAAACACTGATTTCAGCGAAACCTGAAGGAATATTTTAATGCGACTAATTTTAAAATGTTATGCATTGATGTGATGCATTAAAATTGGTTTTCATTTGATTCAAAAATATAAAGTAGTTTAGTTTTTATTAAATTTTAATCACTTTCGAACGCGACATGTCGAATGCGACTTTTGTTCCATAATACATACATTTTATGTTTTTTTTTACTTTTTATGTCATTAGGCAAATGCTCTTTTTCAATGTCGCATGACATCGAAATACACGCTAAAGCAATGAAAAAATTTACAGTAATTAGCAATCGCATCGTTCCTTTAACATTTTTCTTAAATTCTTTATACATAAACCGAGATTTAAAAGAGTAAATGTCAATGCATAGTGGCTCTCATTAAGAACATTAATCAAAACAAAACGTGTCATAGAAATGTACAAAACAGAACTTTTGCACTTGTTCGACTTTGCATTTGAATATTTCAAAAAGTGTGTTACACATATACATATGTAAAATTTGTTCATATTTGTTAAATTTGATAGATTCCTTATAAAAATATGTTAAAACAAAGTACTTTTATAGACTTTGAATTTTTTGGCTGCGGTTGACATTTCTGTGGAAATGCCCATATATTAATTTTGTCACTCCGTTTGTAACGCCCATAAGGAGGTGTGGTAGGTATAGAAAAGTATATATATATATATATATATATTTCTATACTTTTCTTTACCTACGACATATATATATATATATAGCAATGAAAAAATTTACCGCAATTAGCAATCGCATCCTTCCTTTTACATTTTTCTTAAATTCTTTATATATAAACTGAGATTTAAAAGAGTAAATGTCAATACATAGTGGCTCTCATTAAGAACATTATATACATATGTATATATATAATTTTTTTTTTTTTGATGCACCAAAGAGATGCATAGATACCAGTGGCCCGTGCCATTGGCATGCACGATTGGCATGTTATGCGCCTACGTACTAAACCACACTTTGCACACTTCTGCCACTCTCGTGGGGCTGGCAAGCAATTTATGCAACTCCGGTTGTTCCTGCCTGTCCGGTTTCTGTTGTTCCTGCTTATCCTCTTTTAGTTTGAGCTCTTCACAGTTCACCTTGTACATTCCTCATGAGTGCACATTTATTCATCGAATATTCTTCTGAATCCATCATCCGTTCTATAAGCAATTCTGGAGTTGGTAGTTTCTCGCTTTTAAGTTCCGTGAAACGACTACAGTCGAATATTGCATGCTTCACGTTTTCCTCCTGATTTGAACACTCCGGGCAATAAGGAGATGTATCGTGTCCGAGTCGAAAAAGGTATCTACGATATCCACTGTGGCCAGAGAGGAACTGCATTAGGTGATAATTGCAGCATTCTTCCTTGGCTTATCCATACTTCGATTGACGAAATAAGGGTGTGAGTTAGAGCGGGTCGATTTAAAAATTGCTCAATGCTCTGTGAAAATTGTATTCTAGGGATCAAAATAAGAAACTTCGCCGAAGGAACCATACCTCTAAAACGAATTCTGATGTCCCCCAATTTGGGTCGAACTTTTGGGTAGGGTGAAAAAAAGTTATTCAGAGAGTCCTCTTTAGGAGAAGGTCCACTATAGGAGAATTTCCCCTTTATTTTAAAACGCTTGATGTATTTGGTATAGGCAACACTTCATGGTTTTTAATTTTCACAATAGTTTTTATTACTATTTTATCAAAAAGAAGCGATAAAATGCAAAAATAGTAGCAAAACGCCCTCTGGTGGTTTTTATAAATAAAAATTAACGCCAAAAATGGATTCCTTGACCACAAAAACCCCCATATATACACTTAAAAAAATTGTTTTTTGTCTTTTTAATGCACTATTTTGAAAAACTGGCAGGCTCCGATTTCAAGATAGATCTATACTCTCTTCGCCAAAGTTTCTTAAAATTACCCATAGAACACCGCTAGGGTGGGACCCACATCACAAAAAAATTTGACCCGCCCTAATATATATATATATATATATATATATAAATATATATATAAATGCATATATAATAGATCTTATATATAAAAATGACTGACGTCCGTGTGTACGCGCATAACTCAAGAAGGGGTCGTTCAATTTTTACAATTTTGAGCTTGATGGATTCGTATTGCCCCAAGGAAGGACACTATGTAGAAAAAAATTGCCACACCCTCTTTTACCGCCCACAAATCAATAAAAATGCTATATTTCCTATGGTTTTGGTCGTATTAGACTACAATTTGGTAATTTAGTTTGTATGCTCACTGTTGGAAACTTTACTAAAACTGGGTTGCCACACCTCCCATTTACCGCCCACAAATCAATAAAAATTCTATATATCGGAAGATTTTGGGGGTATTATACTTAAATTTGGTAATTAATTTTGTTTGATTGCTGTCGGAAACTGTACTAAAAATAGGTTGCCACACCCCCTTTCACCGCTCACAAATTAATAAAAATTCTATATATCGGAAGGTTTTGGTGATACTAGACTAAAATTTGGTAATTTAGTTTGTATGCTCACTGTCGGCAACTGTACAAAAAATGGGTTGCCACACCTCATTTTACCGCCCCCAAATCAATAAAAATGCTATATTTCCGATGGTTTCACCGTATTAGGCTACAATTTTGGAGTTTAGTTTTTATGCTAACTGTCGGCAACTGTACTAAAACTGGGTTACCACACCCCCCTTTTACCGCCTACAAATCAAGAAAAACTCTATATATCAGAAGATTTTGCTGGTATTATACTAAAATTTGGTATTATAAATAAATTTTTGTATTATTATACTAATTTTTTTATTTTGCTTGCTGTCGGAAACTGTACTAAAAATATGTTTTACCACCCACAAATATATGAAAATGCTATATTTCAATCGGGTTTGGTCATAATAGACTAAAATTTGGTAATTGTGTTTGTCTTTCAAAACTACACCGTCATCTATTGAAAAAGTAGAAACATCGAATATTAAGTTTGGGCAAAACAACGTTTGTCGGGTCAGCTAGTGTATATATAGATATAAAATAATAAGAATAGTTGTTATAATAAAAAAATTGATAAATTTAGTAAAAAATAATTTAAATAATTAAATTTAGTAAAAATAAATAAAAAAACTTTTCTGACGATAGACAAATGTTAAACTAAAAAAAGTTAAGAAAATTGGTGAAAATCTAGCGAAACATAAATCTGCAGAAAAATAAAAAAAATGTAAACAAACAAGTCAATCAACTTTGATGATAAGATTTTGTAGTTTTAGAGTCTATCAACAAATTCTAGCAACATAAGTTCATCGTCAGCCCTGCTTTTTACCTCGCCGTGCCTATCTTCAGATGTAAGGTCTATACAATATATAGTCTCTGTATCAGCATCAATGTCAATATGTGAATTTCATTTAATGTAATAAATACTCAGGTTTTGTTTTTAAATTATAGAAAAATCTAGTCGGGAGGGAAAAATTTAATTTTGGCTGAAACTTTTTGGCGGTCTCACCGTGTTACTATTCGAGATATTGCTGCATTACTAATTTTGGCATTGTTATTTAACCGTTCGTTCAATAAAGTTTTTTATTGAGAGTTCGTTTTACAAGATTATCACTGTATTAGAGCCTGACAGAATCAAATATCGTTGCGATTTGCGATATCGCAAGGCAATAGAATGCATGCAAATGTATGAACACGTCCAGAATGAGAGCCCGAACAGAACCAAAGCGGCTGTCGGTTGTCGGATGCGCTGTTCAACAAAATACATGAAAATATATACAGCCGCCAAAAATTAAATGGCAGTAGAAATCCGCGACGGAAAAACGCCAGAATAGAATCAATTCTATATTTTCTCCGACGGCTGGCGGATCTCTCTTTGAGTGGCGTAAGTGTTGCCATATTTTAGCTAAGAAAAGGCTGTGTTCAGTGCTATTTGCTTAGTTTTTACCATGAGCTGACGTTTTGTTTTGTGTGTGTTTGTTGCATTCCATGAGCTAACATTTCGTGTTGTGTGTGTGTGTGTTGAATTTGTAGCATTTTACACAACGAAAAGCAACGCTGATCCGACAACCGCTCCTATTCTGGACGTGTTCTCAGCGGATTTCTCCGTGAGAGGTCCGCCAACCGACAGCCGCTTTGGTTCTGTTCGGGCTCTGAAATCGCAGGTCAGCAGCCGCAACGATATATCGCACAATTAGAGCCCGAACAGAACCAAAGCGGCTGTCGGTTGTCGGATGCGCTGTGCAACAAAATACAAGAAAATATATGCAGCCGCCAAAAATTAAATGGCCGTAGAAATCCGCGACGGAAAAACGCCAGAATAGAATCAATTCTATTTTTTCTCCGACGGCTGGCGGATCTCTCTTTGAGTTGCGTAAGTGTTGCCATATTTTAGCTAAGAAAAGGCTGTGTTCAGTAGGGCGTATCGAATTACAATTTTTTTTCGAATTTCACATTCTAAGAGGTCTCAAAAGTTGCATGGGGTTGTCAAGATCACCCAAAAAAAATTTTAAGGAAAAAAAAGGATGTCTTAATGTCCCGCAAGGACAAAGTTGTTTTTTGAGGAAAACAGTAAAAAATAACGACCTTAAAATGCTTTGACTTCTATAAAAAAAACTACGTATATCTTAAAACAAAAGTAGCTATAGGCTTAAACTAACAATATATTGGTAAACACGATGCCACTCACAATTCTTATACACAGTGTCCTGTGTGAAGGATATTCGAAGCAAAAGTTGTAATCGAGATAGCACAGATTTTTGGATTATTACCCAATAGTCTAAATTTTGGTGGTATTGATTATACTGTTAATGTATTCCTTACGTTTGCCGAATTAATAATTAGCATAACTTTTGCATATGCATTTTTCTATTTTTGAGAAATGTATACTTGAGTGCAATTTTTTAACTTTTTCAAAAACATGAATATAAGATTTTATATCTCGGGTACCAGAAATGGTACCGAAGAAACTTTGCTCATTTTGGATTCTTCAAATATTTCTTAACAACACCCTGTCTAAAAATATTATTTTAAAATACCAGCTTAAGGCCACGATTTTGTTTTCTATTTTGATACTTAAAAAAAAAAAACAAAATACTTCCTAATATGAAATTTAACAATTTCATCAAAAAATATCAAAGTAGAAAATAAAATTATGGCCTTAAACTGGTATTTTAAAATAATACTTTTAGACAGGGTGTTGTTAGGAAATATTTGAAGAATCCAAATTGATCAAAGTTTCTTCGGTACCATTTCTGGTACCCGAGATATAAAATCTTATATTCATGTTTTTGAAAAAGTTAAAAAATTGTATTTAAGTATACTTTTCTCAAAAATAGGAAAATGAATATGCAAAAATTATGCTAATTATTAATTCGGTAAATTTAAGGAATACGTTAACAGTGTAATCAATACCACAAAAATTTAGACTATTAGGTAATAATCAAAAGTTCTGCGCTATCTCGATTTCAACTTTAGCTTCGAATATCTTTCACACAGGACACTGTGGATAAAAATCGTGATTGGCATCTTGTTTACCAATATATTGTTAGTTTAAGCCTTTACTTACTTTTGCTTTAAGACATACGTAGTTTTTTTTATAAAAGTAAAAGAATTTTAAGATCGTAATTTTATACTGTTTTCCTCAAAAAACAACTTTGTCCTTGCGGGACATTAAGACATCCTTTTTTTTTCCTTAAAATTTTGTTTTGGTTATCTTGTCAACCCCATGCAACTTTTGAGACCTCTTAGAATACGATCTAAGTTTTTCGATACGCCCTAGTGTTCAGTGCTATTTGCTTAGTTTTTACCCTGAGCTGACGTTTTGTTTTGTGTGTGTGTTGCATTCCATGAGCTAACATTTCGTTTTGTGTGTGTGTGTGTTGAATTTGTAGCATTTACACAACGAAAAGAAACGCTGATCCGACAACCGACAACCGCTCCTATTCTGGACGTGTTCCCAGCGGATTTCTCCGAGAGAGGTGAGGTCCGCCAACCGACAGCCGCTTTGGTTCTGTTCGGGCTCTTAGAATCTATTCTATTTTTTCTCTTGCGACCGACGATTCTCTCTCTGAGTGCCATTAGTGTTGCATAGAGTGCCATTAGTGTTGCTCTCTCTGAGTGCCATTTTTGCTAAGAATTGGCTGTGTTTCATGAAATTTGCTTGGTTTTTTGTTATCTTCTGACATTTCTTGTTTGTGTGTGTTGTATTCACAAAATTTAAGAGACCAATACATTGAAATGAAATAGAAAAAATAAATAAAAAAATACTTATTAAAAGCAACTTTGAGTCGTCAGTCGCAATTGCATGCGGCATTGTGGCGTCCGTGGCGTAGTTGGTTAAAGTGCGTGGCCGCTATGTCAAAGAACCTGGAGACCCAGGTTCGAACCCCAGCAGCGACAGAAAATTATTTGAATTAAAATAATTTTTCTGTACGGCCGCCACCTCTCTGCAGACAATGGCAAACCTCAGAGAGTAATAAAAATGCCATGTAAAGCTTCTTGAGAATAAGAACATTCCGTTCATCGCCGTTCGGAGTCGGCGTTAAGCCTGTAGGTCCATTTCTCGGTCAATTGTGTACAAACTTAATAACACGCACAACACAATTGATCATGAGAAGCTAGGTCAAAGTCCTTTCAAGGGCTGAAATGGCCAGTTATTGATTTTTTTTTATATATCGTTGCGGCTGCTGACCTGCGATTTCATTCTGGACGTGTTCATACATTTGCATGCATTCTATTGCTTTGCGATATCGCAAATCGCAACGATATTTGATTCTGTTCGGGCTCTTATCGTTGCGGAAAAAGAGCTGCGTTTTTTTCTACATTTTGCATGTATTTTCCAACAACAAAAGTCGGCGGCCGCAACGATTTTTGATTGTGTTCAGGCTCTCATTCTGAATGTGTTCTCTGCGATCGACGACCAGAGAGGATCGGCGGTCGCAACGATATTTGATTCTGTTCGGGCTCTTAAACGGATAACTGAATAACAAAAAACTTTTTCGAGAAAAGCCCAATATATAGTGCAATCGCTGTTAGACTATTTATACTTTTAGCTACCCATTAGTCTGCTAATATTGAAATTTGCACTTTAATTATTCTGATCACCATAATTTAATTGACACCCACGTACATTGTCTATAGAATAAAAAACAAAGACATTGAAAGGAAAACTTGTAATGAAATATATTGCAATTAACGTTATAAAGTTACAAAAAAGCATAAAATGGGCACTATTATAGTTCAGATCTGTTAAATCTGCATTCATATTAAAAAATTGTAATTCAAATTAATAACGAACTAAGACTGCAATCAATGAATGTAAAATTTATATTAAATTTATTTGGTTTATTAATTTTACGCCATTCAGAAAATGCAATATTTTTTTTTTTTTATAAATATGAATGCGTTTTACAAAGATTTTGATTTAATTTCGCATTAATTTTTTATTCATTACTCCTTTTTTATTCAATATTCATTCGTTATTATTATTATTTGGATTCATCATTCTTTTCTTATATATTCATTTTTAAAAACCAATATAAGAATAATAGGGCTGTTAATCGAATTTCACATTTTAATTTTTAGTTAGTAATAAGATTTTATTTTCAATGAATAAAAAAAACCCAATATGTTGCATTTTTTATAATCCTCTTCAACTTAACAAAATAAAATTTCTAAACATATTTTTTCCATCAATAAATGAAATAAAGAAAAATTAAGTCTAGAGTTGCAAATTGTAATTCAAGCCTTGAAATTGAGAAAAAGCTTGTTATCATTATTATTTGCCTTTATTTATTGATGTACAATAAGAACTATGTTCTTTTATAGTACAAGGCTGAATAACATTTGGTATAAAAAAAGAAAAATATAATTAAAGTAATTTATCATAATTTGTTTAATTTAAGGAAAGAAAAAGAAAAAAGAAAACGATTATAAAAAAGAAAAAGAGAGAAAGCTGCTTATTTATTTTTAAAATGCTTTGTGACGAAAAATGTTCCAAAATGGCATGATTGAATTTGGCCATTGTTTTTACAGATTTTAAGTGACTCGGTAATGAGTTCTATAGTGTGATAGTGTAAATAAAAAATAATCTTGTAGACTCGAGAAAATTAAAACTTGGTATATAATTATAACCTGGAAGCTCTATCTATAGCAAGTTATCATATCTACCTAGCCAATTAAGATAGAATGTAGCAGGATTGTATGCAACTTGTAATTTATGTTACGACAGTGAATTTAACTTACTGTAGATAAGTGTGATACAGACACTCTTATTACAGACACCTTGCTTGCTGTGGACGAGGAAATGTGATTACAGGAATGACCAGTTGAACAACAAGCTTGTGTCATGTTACGCACTTTAAAATATATTTAACGGACCACATCGTTGATATGATCTGAGCACGTGAGAGAGGAATTAAAAGTAAAACCAAGACTTTGAACACTGCAGACAGTTTTTGTCGCTAATTGAAAGTTCTGGAATATCCGTAAAATTTATTTTCTCTTTGGAAATGGGCAAGAATATGATTTCAAGCAATCGTGAAACTCGAAGCTAGTATTTGCAGTAAATGTTGATAAAATGTACTCTATGCGGCAAATATTTTATTTTAAGTTTTAATATCTTCGATGATGATTAATGACCGATTAACAGTAAGAATTATTTTAACTTAAATTAAGTTCAAACACACACTAATTAGAAAACTTCTGAAAAATTGGGAGAATACTCATTGACTCATTCGAGATCGAAGTAAATCCCTAGACCTTTTTTTCGTGAAATCTGTGATTTTTCAAATTTCACTATGTTTTTCCAAGCGTCATTTCACTTTTATTTAATTTTCGCTTAAAAAACCTTTTCCATAACACAAAAACTGTCAAACACTTCAAACAGCAAGCAAGAATATATCGCACGTTTTCTTCAATAACGTTATAATCCAAAAAAACATAAAAATTGAGTTAATTACACAGCAAAATTCGTGTTACGATGGTTGCTGTGTACAATTTTGGTAACGATATCTTCTTAAACTTTTGTACGAGAGTAGAATTTGTGATTCATTCACCTCAATATATTTCCGATTAGATTGTATTATATATCGATAATATCCAGTTTTTTTGTCACTTTGTATGGATTAAACCATGTACATTACAGTAGTACTTGTATATTTGATGTTTTGTCCATATTTTGAAAATGGTGAATTAATTTCCTTTGTCTGTTCAAAACTTAAAATGCTTCTCCGGAAAAATCTAGTTTTTTCAGTTATAACGTTATTGTAGAAAACGAGCGGTATGTCTAAGAATTTCCAAAAGATTTCTGAGAATACAAAAAAAAACTTATTACAACTGAACACAAAAGAAAGCGAAAATTAAAAAAAATCTATCTGCACATAACCTTTCATCTTGTCCAAAATATGCCCATAACGCAAACTGTTAATTGTTTTGTTTGATTACGTATTTATTTCAACTGTTTGTTAGTTTGAATTGAATGATCTTTTATTACATTAACTTCAATGTTTAAATGAAAAGTTAAAATCTTTTTATAAAAATATGTTAATTGACAATTCGCAAATTTTAAAATTACTCTGTAAAATAACAATAATAAAAATATAATAGATTTCCCCGAAGAAGCCGAAAAGAAGTCTGCGAAACGCCTGAGAAAAACATGTCTTTTATTTAAATTGTTTTAAAATAAAAAAACCAAAAAGTGCAACTATTAAAAACTAACCACAACGTATTTGTTTTTCTTCAAACTTTTATGAGAAATGAATAAAAAACTAGAAATGAATAACAAATGAATAATGAATATGAAATGAATAAAGAATGGAAAATGAATAATGAATAAAAAATTAATAATGAATTTAATATGAAAAACAAATATATCTGTGTCAATAAACAATAATAGCTTAAGTCGGATTGCAACGTTTGGAGAAATCTTAGTTCAAAGTTTTTAGTCGCCATATAGGTAATATAAAAACTTCATTGGTTTTTGTGTCATAACTATAGTTTGGTTTACGCTAGAAATTACAGATTTTGTGTGTATGTGACGATATATTCAAGTTCTAACTTAAGTCGACTTAAGGTCCTACTAAAGTTTTTCGGCAACCAAAAATCATAAAAAAAATTGTTGCAGTTATAAACACAATCGTCCGAAGAGAAGACAATAAAAAATATATGTACTTTCCTTACTTATACCAGATGCGCTAAAAACTCTTCTCTGTAATATGTCTTTTTTTTCAATACACTCTTTTAAGTGTCTATTATTTTTTTAATTCAATTATGCATTAGCATAGGTATCCACAGGGGGAGCAAAGAGGGAAAGGACCCTTGGTCTTCAGAAAAAGGAAAAACCTTATATTATTGTAAAAAACAATAATAATGAGAACTTCTTCCCCTCGCATAAAATTCTGTGGAAGCAATGTGGAAATTGGCATCAGTTGTGGCAAAAACTGTCATACATTTATAAAAAATCTTGATTAAACGCGTATTATTCTCGCAAACAAAAATACACAGGAAGCCACACGCTAGGGAAGAATCCTTAGAAGACAGAGGCAAGTTGAAATTTAAGACTCAACAATTGATGATGAGGGTATCTTATATGGTCCTGAAATAGATGATACTATATAAGTTGAAGAAAAAGAATGTATACCTAAATAAACTACTTTTAAAACTTTAAACGCGTTTTTCTCGAAAAGGCTGTTAAGAACCGGTGGACAGCATTACTCGAAATCTATGCTAAGGATCGCTACCAAATTTATTTCACTTATTAAGCAAATATGATCGGTACTTTTGATCGTTCGATTTTCAATTTAGAAAAATACTATTTTTTATAACCTAAAAAAAATTACTTTTTAAGTCAAAAATTAGTTTTTTACCTGCCATTTTGGTAAAAATCGACATTTTATAAAATCTTCGATTAAAAGCTCAGAAAGCTTCAGCAGAACCTTAATAATTTGTATTTTTTTATTTTAGATAAACAAGCTCCGAAAAATCGTGTCCACCGCAAAATTAAGGTACTTTACTAAACTGCGGATTCCTGCTATATGGCTAAATATTTGTTATCCACAAATTAAAAAACTTTTCTTCAAAACATATACAATTATAATGTAAAAAAAAAGCTCAAGCCTGTGTTAGATAACACGGGCGCATAGGTCAGACGTAGAATACGTTAGTCATTAACAGCCTTATTCAATAGATTTCCTTAAACAACCTTTAAACGCTTGTTTAGTTACGCACTGTTTAAGGCTTTACGCAGCTTCTATGCAACATTGCTAACATTGTTATTCATAAACATTTTTTCATTTTCTGCTTATGATTGTAAGGTTTGTGTCTGAACTATAGAAAATCTCTACAAAAATTAAGAATTCCTGTGGATTTACAATGGCCGCCGCATAAAAAATGCTGCAAAGGGCGCATATGGAGCATGTCTTTGATATTAAAAGAAAAGACAAACAAAAATCATGGCTGTATTTACGTAACCTTTAAACGCCAATTTCGGCGTTTAAGTTACGCAGTTCTTAAACAACTACGAAAAATGTTTATGAATAACGTTTTCTTGTTTAAAGCCCGTTTAAAGTTACGCTGCCTCTAAAATGTGTTTATGAA
The DNA here is from genome assembly GCA_943735915.1 of Pherbina coryleti. Classification (NCBI taxonomy): domain Eukaryota; kingdom Metazoa; phylum Arthropoda; class Insecta; order Diptera; family Sciomyzidae; genus Pherbina; species Pherbina coryleti. Next base: position 128,475,975 of record OX030949.1, on the reverse strand, counting down.
TAAGGCTGTAAGACATTGAGGATGTATTAAAGACGTGGCCAACTGGGTAAGCACAATTTTGTTTCTCTGCTTCGCTTATCAATGTTGTGTATGTACACATCGTTCGCTACTTGGTCATTATACTTCTTCTCTTTCTCACACTGGTTCTGTGATGAACACACAGATAATCGTACTGCTCTTACACATGATGTTATAATACATAAAATACAAAGCATATGAAAATGAATACAAAATTTGAAGGAGTTAAATTTTGATTTACTTATAGAATCAAAAAAATTATATGTAGCAATATGATTATTTAAATACAAATCAAAAGAAGACATATTAAATATGTTACGACCATACTTGAATTTTCTTCAATGCATGCATAAAGTATTAAAAACTTATAATGAAAGTGACAAACATTTTCTCAAAATTTTGTGCTCCAGATCAACACCCGTTATCCGTAACACCCGTAACAATACGTTATACGGTATTCTACGTTAAAAGATTTTCCTAAAATAAACAGTAGCTCAAAAATAAAACTTTTAATAAAGTGTTTTTTTTTAGCTTCAACAATTTTAGTAGGCCCTTAAACGATTATTGCCTTTGGACAGATATAATAAATAAAAAATGAATGCGTGAAAAAAAGTGTTATATGAATTTAAATTCTTTAAGAATACCAAAATAGTGCATTATTCCGAAAAGTGGAAAATGAACAATTAATTGTATAATAATAAATCAATAACTTTTAATTGAATTTGAATTCATAATTTTATTCAAAAGTCAATTTCGCATTAAATGAATTATTTTTTTTTCGTTATTTACTGAATTACCTTTTTTTAAATAAACCGACTTGAATTCATTCTTTTACAGTTGTGTTATATAGTTGAGGTGAAGAAAGAAAGCGACATAGGTATGAACGGACGAGATCAGTCTAATAAGATGATGCCAGCAAACTTCATAATCATAGAATAAAGAAGCATACTGCATGAAACTATTAATACTTTTGTTATTCGAATAGGTATTTTTTCCATGTTCTTAACACCTGCTGTGGGTTCACCACATTTATTTTAATTTCTAATTGCTTGTGCACCTTGTTGACGTAAGGCTGGGTTTGAGTAATCATCCTCTGAAAATAGAAACAATAGAATCACTCGTCAGATAAATTTATGCAATTATTTTATTGTTTTTTTTTTAAGATTTTATACCATCTTCATCTTCATCATTGCCATCTTCTATATGTAGGCCGTCAGGAAATTCCTTTCCCTGATCTCGCAAAACCTCATTATTTAAACCATCTGCCTCCAATATTCTATTATGATTCTTAGCATCATTATGGTCTCCGACAGCTCCACCTCCAACGATGGCAGCATTTAACATGTCATCATCATCATCATTGTCGTCATTATGAGCCTTGTGTTTGTTAAATTCGTCAGCGGCCTCGTTCTTGCCCCCATTTTCAAAGAAGTTTTCTTCTGGTGGTAAATTAAAATTACGATCGTTCATGAAATCTCTATCTTTTATTTCATGAGCTCCAGAATCCTCATTCGCAGCAGCACCTAATTTCACTTTTTGGTCGATATCACTTACAATATTTGAATAATGAATATTTTCGTTATCGGTTTTCTGAAGATCCTCTACGGCTGCATCAATGTCGGCACCATATCCCGCAGATTTTAACCTGTTATTGACTCCTTTATCACTAAACTCATTTTTAGGGAGATCTTCAAAATTATCTGGTATGGGTGCAACATTATCGGGTAGCTTCCGTTGGCTTAATGACGGGACTGAAGCCGAAGGGGCTAAACTGGCGTTAGACAAAGTTGAGTTTGTCTTTTTATCAGAAATTTCGGGCACATTCAACTCCTTGTTGGAATGTTCAGTTGCTTTTCCAAGCGGTGATGATGCTCCCTTTCCACTGTAATCAAACCTCTGCTTATACTTCATTTCTGTTTCATCAGAAAGTTTTGTAATGGGCTTAGGAACAATCTGAAAATTTTCAACGGAATTAATTATAAGGCTGTGATTATTGCGAGCGGAAAATGGAAGCGATAGTTGAATATTATCATGTGAGAAAACCTTTTGCACTTTAATAGAAGAAATACTGCCTTCATCAGCAAGGAAGGATTTTACTGTTGCTGATAAGAGGTCTGCTGGTACGTTACTTGTATTATTAGTAGAAAGCTGTTCTATTAAGATTGCTTCTGCAGGCGATGCATTAAGCGTTTTGTTAGTTTTGATTACGGGTATTTTGTACAAATCAGGACTCACAAGCTCTTGGGCATTGAACGACTTAAGGTTGAGTGGCTTTTGGAAGGCAGGACGATCTGAGCTACTTGCATCACGATTGGTTTCGGGTTTTGGATTGACCGGTTTTATATAATGATGCAAGTTAGACTTCTCGTCAAGTTTTTGGCCGCAGCTTGATTTATAATTATCAACTATTTTTTCTAACTCTGCAATTCTCTGCTGAAGTGGTGATTGGCTCAAATTGGAGCCATTAGCTAACAACTCGAAATGTTCCTTTTCGTGCAGAATTGATGTATACTTTTCCTGCAAATGCTTAAATTTTAGATATGTCATATGTACTACATACATACATTCTTTGCTTACTTTCCATTGGACGATACTATCGTTGTGGGCACTTCGTTCCTTTTGCAAATCAGAATTTAATAACTCCAATTTCTTCTCTAAAACATTCGTCTCTTCAGCATGCTTCTTTTTAGCCTTTGTGCATTCACCCACAAGTTGATTGTGGTCAGTCTGCAAGTGCTTAAGATTTTGTTGTAGTTTCTCACTACGAGCATGAGTATCAGTTTTTTCCTTTAATATCAGTTCTTTTTGGACCTTTACGGTTTGCTCCAAATTTTTATTTTTTTCCATTTGTTCTTTACGTTCCCTCTCCAGCGTTTTTTCTATGTTATACTTCTGTTCAACAATTGCTGAAAATGTATTATTTTCAAGATAAAATAGTACAAATTTAACAAGAACTTTAAATGTAAGATTTTAGAAGGGATTACCCTGAAGTCGAATATTAAGTGAATCTTGCTGTTGTTCGCATCTCATCCGCTGCGCCCTGGTTTCATCTAGTTGCTGTTGTGAGCTATGGAAGATAGCCACCATGACAAACATCAGCACCAAGGCCCCTAGACTGATAAAAAAACGACAGCGCCCAGATCGCGCAAATCGTGTACCATTCATATCGCTTCTTCCTATCTTGTCGGCTTTTAAAATATTTTAACTGACTTAAACTTATTAAAGATTATTTGTAATCACAATATAGATTTTGATCTATTTGGTAAGAAAACTATCATGAAAACGCATTGTTGTTTTGTCAGAAAAAGATGCCACCTGATTTGATTTATATGTATAGCTTGATAGTTCGTGAAAAGGTTCTTATATTTATAAAGCATGACATTTTGTGATAGCTTGTATGATAGTATTTGCTGATGGATAAAACTAATAATTTAAACTTAAAATTTTTTTTAATTTTAAATAAAAAATAAAACTTAATTACATTTTTTAATGAAGTCGTTTTGTATGGGAGGTGGGTGTGGTTTTCACTCGATATGGTTTAATTACACAGAGTACATGTTATATAACAAAGCTCATATGCAAAATTTCAAGTCCTTATATTAATTTTTGTGGAATTTAAGGAGATTTTACCGTTTTGATAAAATCACTTTGTATGGGAGGTAGGCGTGGTTTTCATCCAATTTGGCTCATTTTCAAACTTGAACTTTATTTATTAGATGAAAGCTCAAATACCGAATTTCGTGATGATAGCTTGAAAATTGCGGCTGTAATCGTGATCAAACGGACAGACAGACTGACAGACAGACAGACTTAGACGGACATGGCTAAGTTGACTCGGGTGGTGATATTGATTAAGAATATATATACTTTTTATACCTGCCACGCCTCCTTATGGGCGTTACAAACGGAGTGATAAAATTAATATATCCCCAATTACGTTTTTTAAACGTGGGGGTATAAATATACTATTATTTACGACTTATTTAATATTTCTAAGTTTTTCTTTGCGTTTTTTTCTGAAAAATTGGCTTCATACAAAAACAAAAAAAAAAAATGTGCAAAACATTCCAATTTTCTAGCAAACTAAAATGCAAGGCTGCATAATAAGCCATCTTCTAGCTGACGAAGATATATTTTTTTTACTGGAAAAGTTAAAAAGATGGCTGAAACTCTATTAATTGGGCTGAGCTTTTTTTGACTTTCTGACATATTCTTATATTCCTATATCTCTTAAAAATAATTCGTATTCGTCAGGCAAACAATTTTTTTCCTGCTTTTAAAACCAGTGCAGATGAATGGCAGATGCATTTAATTAGAATCATGTTATGGACTTGTAGAATATACTGTCGTGATTTTACTAGAAATATTTGAAACGCATCTATTTCATTTGGAGCTCAAGCCCATTTATTGTTCATGTTATAATTTTAAATCTATATACATATAATTATCTTATTTATTTAACTCTATATAACTCTCTTTAACTCTATATAAAATATTTGAGGAAGTGCGAGTGTATTTATGAGTCGGTATGCTAGCGATATCAAATATCTATTTCAACCAAAGTGTAAGAATTTAAAAGTGCTTTCTTGAGCAATTAAGTATGGGAATGGAATTTAAATGGGTCATTGATATGGGTCATAATTACACTACACCTCCCTTTGGATAAGAATGACGAAATAGTTTTGATATGTTATTGAGTTATTCGTCACCTTATTTTTTTTTTTACAATATCAATATTTGTAAAATATTTTTAAACTATCCATTTGAACTTTTAAATTTTTATTTTGTTCGTCTTTTAATAAACAATTATTCCTATCATCTTTTCCTATAACTATTTATGGGCCCATGTACATACTTATTAGCTGCATTCCCATTATTAGTGGCACTGGATTATGGTATAATAATACAAGGTAGCATTGACAACTGCTTATTTTCTCTTCTACAAGAAAACATCTCCTGTCAAAAACAGCTTTTTGTGGAAATACTTCTGCAGCTGCTGTGGTTGCTGTTTTTTTTTTCACTTTAACGTTTTCAACATTGTTTGTGTTTTCAATAGCGTATTGTGAGCGCTCTTTTTTTGAGTATATTTTTTGACAGGAGATGGTTTCCCAAGCAACTGTCAATCAGATCAAATCTCAGTTGAAAAACTTTAGTTCAACTTTATAACAATTTGGCACATCAGCGTTTAGCAGGCACACACTCAAAAATCATGGTATAATAATACAAGGTAGCATTGACAACTGCTTACTTTCTCTTCTACAAGAAAACATCTCCTGTCAAAAACAGCTATGCATCTGCAGCTAAGGTTGTTGTTTTTTTCACTTCAACTTTTTCAACATTGTTTGTATTTCCAATGTGTTTTCAATGGCCGATTCTGAACGCTCTCTTCTTGAGTATATATTTTGACAGGAGATGTTTTCCCAAGCAACTGTCAATGCTACCTTGTATTATTATACCATGCTCAAAAATAATATATATACAAGTTTATGCCATGCGCATGTCTGCCTACGTCATGATCGACAAATTGGCAAAATTTGCTGTTTTTCACTGAGCATAACGTAAAAAAACAGAACTGTAAATGAAAAAAAATTGCATAGAACTATTTCGCACTATATTTCGTCTCTTCTTACACGAACAGAAAATCAGTGAGAAAAACAGAGAAAATATCTTTTCCTATTTACGTCACGAAAGACCTAACGTCTTGTGTAGAACGGTGCAACTTTTTCTGCCTCTGTTGGCCATGGTATAATAATACAAGGTAGTATTGACAGTTGCTTGGAAAACCAGCATCCGTCAAAAAAAAGTCAAGAAAGAGAGCGTTCAATTATTGCTTATATTTTCACCATTGTTTATGTTTCAGCGCTTGTAAATAACCAAACATTTGCTTACAAAATATTGCATATTTTATTTAATCAATAGTGAATTATTATTACTACAACGAAGATAACTTGTGAACTTTGTGTTTTTAAGTGCAAACATAAAAAAAATGTTGAAAACGTTCAAATGCAGCAACTTCAGCAGCTGCAGATACATATGGACGAAATTAAAGAAGTTTTCAATTAAAATTAAAACACCACGGCTGGTAAACGTTAAACACATATCACACATACTTTTTTCACAACTTTCATTATTATAATTCATTTCAATTCAACGTAATTATTCAACGTACATATTTTGTGGAAGTTATTTATTTTTACATTCGTTTAATTTTTGTTGCACGAACAACTGTTTTGGACAGATGCTGGTTTCCTTGTTGCTGAGAAAATCAATACTTGTCAATGCTACCTGTATAATTGTATCATGTCTGTTGGCGTAATCCAAAGAACTAAAATATAAGGAAGTGATGTTATTGCCCAAAAGTGTGGTATTTTTCTTATTCGTGTTGGTGGACACAAATACATAAACATTCACAAAGGGCCGTATTCAGTTGCATCGAAAAAGAAGGCTCAATTTGTTTCTGATTAGAATAACATATAAAAAAGGTGTTTAGAGTTATACGGTATTAATAAAACGTTTGATAATTAAAGACCTAATATATTAAAAGAAAATTGTATTGTAATACAGAAACATTTACTCAGGGCCATATTCGGTTAGATCGTTAAAGAAGGTCCAAACAGTTTCTAATTGGAATCACATATACAATAGATTCTGGATTAAATTAACTGATTTTGGAGCTAATTTAATTATATTATATAAAAATAATTAAATTATTATAAAATATGATAACAAAGTTTTGTTTTTGATGTATTTCCACACCATCTTTGAGGCATACAATTTGGTGCGTTACCGATATTTTATTGGGTAGTAATAATATAATATAATGTAATATAATGTAATATTATATAATATAATTTGAGATCCACAATATGCGGAAATCTAAAAAAAAAATAACAATTATGTATCATAAACTTAGCTGAAGACAAAAGCGCCCCAAAGGTGTGTTAAAGAGTGAAAAAATAATGCACCCCTGAACCAGGGCTTGCGTTTTGACAACTGTGGTCGCATCAAATTGGCGCGATTATTTTTTTTTACTGAGAAGACTGGTGAACATCTGACGATCGCTCAGTAGTGTCAAAAAAACACACTCTGTCTCGCTAGCTCAATTTACGAACTCGGCCACAGTTCACGTACACTGTATGTGTAGACAACACCACTTCCTTATATTTTAGTTCTTTGGCGTAATCTGATTTCTATTATTTTTGCTCACACTCAACATTTGCACCATAGTTGCCAACTAATATTCCCATACAAATTCTCTTTTTCCCACAGCAATTGAAAAAAATTCCCCCAGCAATTAAATATCCCACAAATGGGAAATTTCCCCCAAAACTGGCATCAAAGAGTTGCACAACAGTTGTACCTGCTGAACACAGCCATTGCAGGAGGATAAAAACCAACTCCCAATATGGTTAATTCAACCATGACTCCGAATTTCGGAATTATCAAAAAGAAACACTGGGTGACACATACAAAAAAGCAGAATAAAAGTTGTTTTATTTTGCTTATTTCAATTAGCATTTGTATGGAGAAATTAAGTTGCGCTTAATTGCTTTTTGCTCCAGCATGAACGTCTTATTGCACACTATTTAAGTTTTGAACAAGCAGTTTTGAAATCCTTAGCGAGGGGGATTACGATATCTGGGGCACCAGAAATTTCAAGTACTTCCATTAAAATAAGAATGGCCGAAAAGAAATCGATTTCTTGTCGAATCGAATGTTTAAGATAATTTTTTTATAAGATCTTTTAAGAGAACTGGCTTTATTTTTCTTAGCATATAACTGATATATATAGCTTTCAGAAAACTTTTAAATGAATGAAATCCGTTTTCAAATTTCATAGCTGTTTGTATGTAAAAGTAAAGTATTTTTTACATAAAACAGTTATTTTCTTTAAAATAATTGTTATTACTATGGACTAAAGACAATAAATTTGAAAGCTTAGAAATTATTCTTTTATTTGGTATATCTATAACATTTAAGATTTATTTGAATTTTGATGGTTTTTTTATGTTTTTGATAAATTGATTTGCCCTATCAATCTATTTACTGATTTCCTTCAAAATTATCGATTTTATAAGAACATTTTTTTTTTTAATATCTCTAACCCTGCATCACTAACCTTAGGGTGGAATCCACCCAGTCACTGTTACTATGCAAGATTTCTAACGCAATACTAATTCTGAATGTTTTGTTTTACATGTAACAAATCAATTCTTTTAATAAATAACATTTTGAAATGGTAAAAAATTCAAGATTATTTATTTACAACCAATACTTTCCTTAGGTTTAAGCAATTACATCTTTATAGCCGAGAGTTTATTATGTGGGTGGAAAACACCCAGAGTTAGTTGTGCCGCAACTCACCAATAGGTTAGTGATCCAAGGTTAAAAAAAACTGGTTGTAGTTTTCCTAGTATATAGGCGATATTGAAAGTAAAGGTACCATTTCAAAGAAACTAAAATAAGCTTTTAGATCAATTTCAAATGAACCAAATCTAGGGAGCGTTTCACATTTTATAAATGTTTTTATGTAAAAGTAAAATATTTTCTTACATAAAAGTGTTATTTTCTTTAAAATAACCGTCATTACTATGAATTATGGAAAGTTAATTATTAAAGCTTAAAAATGTATATTTCATTTGGCATACAATATATAATATTTATTTGATTTTTTATGGAAGTTTTTGTGATAAAATGACATGCCCTTTACGGAAAGTTGTTATTTCAAGCATATTAAGGAGAGATTACGATTTTTGGGGTGCCGCTATTTGACAATGGAATTGTGAAGTACTTTTGATAAAAATAGAAATGGCCAAAGGTAAAATCGGTTTATAGATTTGTTTTCAAGTTATCGATTTTTCAAAATATTTTTTTTTAAGATATTTTTAATTATATAATTTTCTTAGTATACAACTGATATTGATAAATAAGATACTGTTTTAGAGAAAATATAATAAGATTTTAGAAAATTTTTATATAAAATTAATCTGTTTAGTATTTACATTTTTTAACTATTTGAATGTAAAAGAAAAATATTTTCGTGCATAAAACCATTATTTTCTTTAAGATTACCGTTATATTACTATGAAGTATGGAGACTGAATTATAACAGCTTAAAAATTTATCTCTAATTTGGTATATAATACTAACATTTATTTGATTTTTTGTGGTTTCTTTTTATAATAAAATTATTTGCCCTTGTACAGAATGTTATTGACCCAAGCATATACTATACATTTTGTTATAAAAAAAGTAAGGCGAATCTTTAGGCTTATGTAAATAATAATGTAAATTTTTGAGAAAATAACGGTTTTATTGGTAATAAAATGGAAGCTTAATAGGTGCATTTTTTAGTATCGCTATATGCGCTTTACAATATTTTTCATACAAAAAATTGCTTAGCTAAGACAGGATAATTATAGCCGCATAGCTCATTGTTGCCGATAAAAACACTATTGCCAGATCAAGAAAGTGGTACTATACGTAATTTAGTGGCAGCACATTTCGGAAAACAACATTGTTTATGTCAGATCGGGGATAGAAAAATGTATACTTATATCATGGTATAATAATACAAGGTAGCATTGACAGTTGCTTGGGAAAACATCTCCTGTCAAAAAATATACTCAAAAAGAGAGCGTTCACAATCCGGCATTGAAAATACAAACGATGTTGAAAACGTTGAAGTGAAAAACACAATAACCTCAGCGTTCACAATCCGCCATTGAAAATACAAACGATGTTGAAAACGTTGAAGTGAAAAACACAATAACCTCAGCAGCTAAAGATACACTTTCACAAACAGCTGTTTTTGACAGGAGATGTTTTCTTGTAGAAGAGAAAATAAGCAGTTGTCAATGCTACCATGCATTATTATACCATGTAAAAAAAAAAAAAATAACTGGCCATTTCAGCCCTTGAAAGGACTTTGACCTAGCTTCTTATGATCAATTGTGTTGTGCGTGTTATTAAATGTTTGGACACAATTGAACGAGAACCGGACCTACAGGTTTAACGCCGACTCCGAACGGCGAGGAACAGAATGTTCTTGTTCTCAAGAAGCTTTACATGGCATTTTGATTACTCTCTGAGGTTTGCCATTGTCTGCAGAAAGGTGGCGGTGGTACAGAAAAATTATTTTAATTCAAATAATTTTCTGTCGCTGCTGGGGTTCGAACCTGGGTCTCCAGGTTCGTTGACATAGCGGCCACGCTCTTTAACCAACTACGCCACGGACGCCACTATATATATAAACAAAATCAATTGAAATGACCAATGCTGCCAAGTTTTGATGAGAAATTGTTAAGCGCTTATGCACGTTTTTTTGGACAAGCGCATATAGCGATGCCAAAAAAACCTACTTACAATTACCTGACCAAGAAAGTGGTTCTATGTAATTTATATGTAATTTAGCGGCAGCACTTTTTGGAAAACAACTATGTTTATGTCAGATTGGTGATAAAAACAGTATATTTACAATAAATAAAAACATTTCAAATGACCAATGTTGCCCAGTTTTCACGGGAAAATGTTAAGCGCTTATTAGCGTTTTCTTTACAAGTGCATATAGCGATGCCAAAAAACGCATCTAGTATAAATTTTCTTTTAAAACTCAATATTCTAATAATATAATTCATTTACAATTTTTCTAAAAAATAGTTTAATTATCTTTCAAATGACGTGTCAATGTTTTAGATCCATTCGTAAATGGCGAAGATATTTCTTCGATGAGATCTTGTATCAAGAAAAAAAAATCGACCAAACATATTTTTGTGTTGTTCTGAACAAAAATACAATTTTAAATCGCGGCGCTCCAGAAATCGTAATTGTGCCCCTTCGCGAATCCTCTTGTAATGATCATTATATAATATAATTAGTCGATTTTAATAAATCATTCCAGCCTTTGAATTTCTCCTCTAAACGTTTCTGAGTTTTTTTACTGTTCCAGCAACGTTGCTATTTTAGCGCCGGTCTGAAAGATAAACATACTTATATGAAAATCATATGTTTATATCTGAGCTTTTGCCAAATATTTGTCATTAGTTCGTTTGAGTGAAGTGGTGTGCTGAAATTTTTATCAACGAAATAGAGTTGATTAAAAAAATTTGCACAAAAAATTTACAACACTCTAATAATTGGCCATTCTACGTTAACATTTTTTACATCAATACAGTCCTTCCACGGAGTCAATTAACTCTTAACTACGGTTCAATTACTAAAAAAAGTAAGTTTATTAGTAGTTGCATTTATTTTCTTAACAAATTAAATTAAACGAAATTATTAAGCTGATAATCATTATTTTTGCTTGAATATTGTTCACAGTTAAGAATCGGTGTTGCTTAAGCGCTTACATAAATCACTCATAACTAGTGTATATAATAATTTTATCATTCTGCCAAGAACCTGATTGATAAAATAACTTGAGGAACATATTTATATACTTAAACATAAAAGTCAATTATGATTGGCTTAGCAACAGTTTTCGGAGCAATATATGCATATATACATATATATATTATATGTTCAATTCTCAATAAAAAGACGATAATAATTTTAAAGCGTTTTTAAGATGTAAAGTATTAACATTCAGTTGATAACGAAGAAAACAAACATTAAATATCGTGCTTTCCTATAATATATAAAATCTATTGATTTTTTAATTGCTTGCCTTTTGTACTGTATCATCTTAAGACAAATCGATTAACTCAACTTTTTAAAGTTCTGTAAAATGAACTTTAAAATGAATGAAGGATTTTGAACGAATCCTTATTTTGCTGTATCGCAATAAGCACACAGAACATATTTGCCAGTTTTGTGGGAAATTTCCCATTTGTGGGATATTTTAATTGCTGTGAGATGTGGGAATTCCCATGAGATTTTTTAATTCAATGAGGGATTATTTAAGTCTTGTGGGATTTTTTTTCGATACATTTCTTTTTGTTTCCTCATGTGAATACGATTAAATAATACCGTTTCAATTATTTTTGAATTTTTAGGTTTCATTATTAAAAAGCGAAATGCGTGCAATCTGTTAATTTAGAGATGGTACACAATACAACTGATTTTGGCTCTTAGCGGTATTAAATATGCAAATTTTGCGAAAGCGCAATTAACACATTTTTGTGTTTTGATTTTAAAAATTGCGTTTTAACAAGTGTGTTTAACAAGTGGATAACAAGTTATTATTAAATAAACTTTAAAATTTGAAAATGCAGATAAACAAGTTATTATTATATAATAAACTTTTTAAAGTTATTAATTGTGAAAATTGCCTGCAAAACATTTACAATGTTTCCACAAAACATTTGTAATTTACATAAGATTTATAACCGATTGATAAATCCGATTCGATTGATCTGCATTTGATGTGCTAGGCATTGATGGATCTGCCCCATCATTATCATCGTTATCTTCCAATATATCAGATTCTTTGTATTTGTGAAGGTAACACGATTAATATGCACGAACATAATGCAAAGGTCAAAAAAGTTTTAAGCAATGGTCACACCCAGCAGACGTTTTATTATCCTTTGTTTTGCTGTTACCCTTATATGCTTCGCATCTACGTCGTGGTTTCTTATCCTAGTAACAGTGAATGAAACAAGAATGAACAACATTCATTTGAAATGGAAATAATTTATTTATTATTTATTTACCTAAAATTGTGGCATTCGAAGCGATTCTGTAAGGCGTTTTAGCTTCATACCAAACAAACTCAAAGCAATTCTTAGGCCGTGTGCTATCCGGAAACTTTTCACTCGGATGACGAAATTTTGACAGTCTGAATGAGAATATTTAGCAGATGTGAGGTGAATATGACTGTCAAAAATGCATTTTGCATAGCCCAGGGGCTAGTATAAATTTTGATAATCGGCAAGAGAATTATTGATACAAGCAAAAATAGAAAAAAATTTTGTGCTTCGGACAGCAAAGCAACCAGAAGTGGAAAATATTTGTATAAAATACTGTTAATTTTTAGTACATATTAACAATTTTGCAAATTAAATTAAATTCTTGCGCTACCACACTACCGAAATCTAAAACGTCAAAATTTCTAGCTATCAAAATTTCATCGTTCTTTTGGCACAGTAAAAATGCCAATTATATTTCCACAGAAATTTTATTCGAGTCTTCTGTTCTAATACGAGTGAAAAGTTTCCGAATAGCACACTGCCTTATTGATTGTTTCGTTGGAGTCTTGCATCGCTTTTCCAATTGATTTTTAGCATGATATAACGCAAATACTAAAAGACAACACAAAAGAGAACACTGTACATGCACAACAGATCCATATAAAAAGCATGTTTTCATACGTGTAAGTGTACATAAGTATTAAAAGTACATACGCCAATGACAGAATAATGCTGTCTCTCACTTCCAATGCGCTCACAGCATGGTATAATAATACATGGTAGCATTGACAACTGCTTATTTTCTCTTCAACAGGAAAACATAAACTGTCAAAAACAGCTTTTTGTGAAAATACATCAGCAGCTGCTGTGGTTGTTGTTTTTTTTTTCACTTCAACGTTTTCAACATTGCTTGTGTTTTCAATGGCGGATTGTGAGCGCTCTCTTTTTGAGTATATTTTTTGACAGTAGATGATTTCCCAAGCAACTGTCAATGCTACCTTGTATTATTATACCATGCGCTCACAGTTGCAAAAAATTTAGAAAGGATTGCACAATAGAAAAAATAAGTGAAAAAAGTACTACAAAAACTGATCCTTCATACAATTCGTATGGTAGAAAATGTCGGGTCATTTTAACCCAGATAAACGTATAGTGCACATGTTTGTTTTTAGTCTCTGCAATGCACATATGTCACATATGTATAATTTTTTCATTCTGGTTGCAAAGATATGAGTTCAACAAATAAAATGGTTTGCAAATGAAAAGTGCCTCGGGTCAATATGACCCGATAAACGGGTTTAAGGCTAAGAAGCAGACGTAAAAATATAGAATTCTTTAAGTAAATCAGTTCGAAAGACCAGTTCATCCCTAACAAGAAGTAATAAAATAAATTTTATTAAATTTTTTTTTTTGTTTATAATATATGTTTAATAGAACAAGCTCAAAAGTCAAAGTCTTCCAAAAAGAATGGCTCGCAATAAATTATTTTGTAATTGGATGAAAGCGGATCCAAATTCGAAATATAATTTTATTTGCCGTGCTTGTGGTGGTAATAAACTAACAGCCGGTAAGGAAGAAGCCAAAGGAAATATGTTAGGAACAAAACATATCAAAAATTAGTGACGTTTTGTTAAGTTATTCGATATGTTAAGTTATTCGATAGTTTGAAATTATAGTAAAGTTATAATATATATTTTTTAATAGTTATATTATCATATAGTTATAGTTAAGAGTGATTCACTCATAAAAAGCTTTGATTAGTCGGAAAAAAGCTATGGTTAATATCGAATTGATTCACTCATATATATATTCGATTAGTCCCATCACTGCACAAAATACAATTCTAATCTTAATTACTTTTTATTACTTCTCAATTAAATATGCATCCAGGCCTAAAAAGATCAACAGCCAAACATCTTGCAAATATCTCTTGGCTGACATCTTTAGAAAAGTTCTCAATATATCGCTCGTTTTCTGCAATAACGTTACAACTCAAAAAACTAGATTTTTCAGGAGAAGCATTTTAAGTTTTGAACAGACAAAGGAAATTAAATCACTATTTTCAAAATATGGACAAAACATCAAATAAACAAGTACTACTGTAATGTACATGGTTTAATACATACAAAGTGACAAAAAACTGGAGATTATCGATATATAATACGATCTAATCGGAAATATATTGAGGTGAATGCATCACAAATTCTACTCTCCTGCAAAAATTAAAGAAGATATCGTTACCAAAATTGTACACAGCATATTTATTTATTTACTTATTATGAGCTTAATACAAGCAGATACTTAACATTAATTTCTTAATCCTAGGGTTTTTTTTTTTTTTTTTTTTTATTTGTAAGGTAGGGAATTTACATTTACGTGGGCTATAGTCTGCCCACAAGATGTATGAGAGAAAGATATCACAATTTATTTAAGAGGGAGGAAGGGGTGTGAGTTAAGAAGGATATTTCGGAGTTCGGATCTGCTGAGATGGAAGTCGAATTCATTGATCAAATTGTTGGTCAGACGAAGCATCCTAGTTATAGGTTCGCCACATCCATAGACGGTGCGATAAAAGTTGAGGTGGAAGAGAGGTACAGACCTTAGGTAGCGTGGGTTGGTATTAAGGGATATCAATTGGAGCAGTGTAGGGCAGTTAATGGTGCCGTCTAGTAGTTGATGGATGAAGAGGACATCGGCAACCACCCTGCGTTTTTCAAGAGATTGCATGTTAATCAACATCAAACGATCAGCATAAGGAGGTAGATTGAAACTGTCGGAACCAGGGAGGCCGCGTAACGCAAATCGAAGGAATCTACGCTGTACAGCTTCAATACGCAACGATTGAGAAACATAGAGTGGTGACAAACTTGGCTAGCATATTCGAGTATCGGCCTCACAAAGGTTAGGTAGAGAGATTTTGTAACATATGGGTTAGAGAATTCCCTGGACGAATGTTTTACAAAACTAAGAGTAGAGTTGGCTCTACTAATGATATTATCGATATGGGATCGAAAATTAAGTTCTTTATCGCAAATTATACCCAAGTC
Source organism: Pherbina coryleti (assembly GCA_943735915.1). Taxonomy (NCBI): domain Eukaryota; kingdom Metazoa; phylum Arthropoda; class Insecta; order Diptera; family Sciomyzidae; genus Pherbina; species Pherbina coryleti. The sequence goes on along the minus strand of OX030949.1, from coordinate 128,460,278 downwards.
TCGCAAAGAACTGACTAAGGGAATCGGCTCGCCAAATATGTAATAAGTTCGGGATGGAGATTGGGGTCTCTTACGCGAGTATGTCATAGCTTGGCATTTGTTGATGTTGAGTTCCAGGAAGTTTTTTTGGCACCAAGTAGAAAAACTGATAAGATCATCTTGAAGGCGGGTTGTGTCAGCATTTGTATGTATGCGTTGATAGATTTTCATGTCATCAGCATAAACAGAAAGATTTGAGTATTTGATGACCTCATCGACTTCGGTTATTGTTAAGACGAATAACAAAGGACCAAGGTTGCTGTAAAAAACTCGGATTTTGAAAACCTAAAGATGACATATCGACGTTCTTCAAGGTAAGATTTAATCCAAGCAATAAACGGGGGTTGAAAGCCGAAAGTTTTTAGCTTACGAAGGATGACTGTGTGCGAGATTTTATCGAATGCTTTGCTAAAGTCAGTTGAGACAACGTCAACTTCATAACCACTTTCCAAAGAACATAGGGTATTCGAGACGAATTCTGTGAGGTTGGTAGTAGTGGATCTTCCCTTCAGAAAGCCATGTTGGTTAGGGGAGAAGATCGACTTACAGTGAAAAAAAATATAGATCATGGTAACACGAATTTTGCTGTGTAATTAACTCAATTTTTATGTTTTTTGGATTGTAACGTTATTGAAGAAAACGAGCGATATGTTCTATAACTTTTATCACAGATATGTATTTTTCTAAAATTTCCCATTTGTGAGATTTTTTAATGGCTGTGGGATTTTTAATTGCTGTGGGAATTTTGTAGTAAAAAGATCCCACGTGGGAATTTTTTTTAATTGCTGTGGGGAAAAGAGAATTTGTATGGGAATATTAGTTGGCAACTATGATGAAGGGTAACCGGCTGATTTTCGGTTCAAATTGACAGTCAAAAAATGATTTGGGTTCCTGGGCAATTTTTTCTCCAATTAAGTTTGTGTAAAACTTGTAAGCTACTTCTGATTTGAAACAGAATTCTCTCGATAGCTCATCATATTTGAGGCTCATTTCTTCGCTTACATGTGCAGTGCTTTTGAGGAGTTTGTAAATTCTGTTTCTCAAATATCTGAGATCTGCATTTAGCCAAGGTTCTGAAAGTTTGTTTTTCTTCAAACTTTGAAGAAAATTGTTTTGCTATATACAGTAGGGTGGCCCTTAACTGTATGCGCAATTTTTTTTTTTTATAAATTGAATATGTGCGGTGCCCTCGTTTGTTTCTTATCATGCCAAAATTATATTCTGAAAATTTCAGGAAAAAATAATAATATTTAGACGTGCCGCAAAACGAAACTTCATTCGAAATACACATTCATATAGAAAAAAATTGTTTTTTTTTTCAACAATAATTAAAATTAAGACAATTTTGTGGGATTTTTTAATCAACGAAACATAATATCGCATTAGGCATATAATTTATTTTTCCAACGTGCTATCATTCGTCGAAAATGGTTAACTAATACGAAAATTACAACATTTTTATTGTTTTTAAGAAATATTTTTTTCCGAAAACAAATGAAATTAATGTAATCATTTTTTTTCCAATCTTTTATTGGCGTATGAGTATAAACATTTCTTTCCAAGGAGATATTATGTGTCGAAATCGGGTAAAAAATGCGGAAACTCAAAATTTTTTGTGGAGCAAAAAAACTTTTTTAAAAAAATACTTTTTTCGAAAATACATATGTAAAATTAATTATTTTGAAAAAAGTTTATGATTCCAATTATAAATTGTATAAAGTTTGTACGTTCCTAACACAACAATAACAACAAAAAATAAAATCTTAATCAATAGATTTGTTTTTTTTTTATTTTTTTTTTTTTATATAAATTTAACACCGTTTATTATTCATAATTGTTTTTACTTTAGTTATTGCTCGTAGGGCCGAAATAAAATTTCACGACTGTATCCTGGATATTTCTTACGATAGTCCCGAATAATCTACATTTAAAAAAGTAAAATCTTTAAATTCTCAATCAAACAATCAGAAATACATATATACTTTTAGGAGATAATCCCGTTAGTTAGTGTTTTTAGTTAGGAGGCTATTAAAATCAGTTTTTAATTTAACCGCATGTTAAGCTGTGTCGTTCAGTACTATTAGAGAAGTAATGATTTTCAGAACATCAGTGTAGTCATTTTGAGATTTCCAATCTTCCGAATGTACTTAAAGAAAATCTGTTCCAATTTTGAAACGTTGGGAAAGTTTCATCGATGGTGGTGATAAAAAGTCGACGATATTTTTATTAATAAATGTTTCTACATCTTCTTTGGATAAAAATACTTTCTTTCTGCTATCACTTTCAAACTGGTCATCTTCCTGGATTTTTTTAGCCATGTCAACTTTAATTTCTGTTGTTTCGTCGAACAACACAAAAGGAGGAGAAAAGGTACATTTGTCTATCTGGGTAGTACTAATACTCATGGAAACTGTAATTCATATGATATTTTTCCTGTGCTCTTTCTACATTATAATACTCGTAAGATCTCAAATAACAAAGCTAAACCAATTTTTAATTATTATACAAATCATACTTCTTTCCCGCTTCTTCTCCTCGAGTTTGCGCTTCCTATGTTTTTCTTTTTTTTCCCCCGATTACGTTTGAGCTTCTGCCATGCTCTTCAGACGTCATCAACGTCAATCATGCAACCGGGTCTTCCATTTTCTCTCTGGAGTAGTAAGAACTGGCTGTCTTCCTCTATTCGGATTAGGTGCAGAACGTCCCTGTGTGAAATATCAAATAGATTGTCCAATACATCGCAGAACAAAGTTTTTTCTGTTGTGCATTTCTGACTTCTTTGTAAATTTTTCGAACATTTGTGCAAATCTAACAACTTTTGAACACATCGATGGGGGAACTCGCAAGTATGCTTGCCTTTTTCCAAAAATCTATGCAAGTTAAGATCACCTTTTATTCAATAAGTAAATTGTAAATGTAAACAAAATTGTATCTTAAAGATTCAAGAATGGTTTTGTCTTAGATTCTTTTTTTAAGCTTAAAATTTGTTATGTCAGCAAATATTCTGGCTGATGCAATATTTCATCTTGTCATGGAATACTTTTGTTTATAATAAAGCAATCAAGCCATCCTCACTTTTGTTTATATTAAAAGCCTTTAAATAAGAGAAGAACTGATTTTTACAGATAGGTTTTTAGTCCAGCTCAGCCACTTGAGTTCCTAGAGTGTTTAAGTGAAGTGAATAAAAAATAATAAACTTTTTTAAAAACACAGAAAGTACAAGTGTTTAATTAATTTGCATTCTTCTATAGTAAGACTTGCACTTGAATTCAAAGGACATATATGTTAAGGACATATATGTTATGAAGGTAACCAGTGTTTTCACTTTTAATAGATTCAATTACATATATTTTTTGTTTTAAATGTAATAAGTTGATCGGTAAAACATAATTGTAGAACGTTAGTTAAAATAATTTTCGAAAAAAATTAAATTTTTTTTTTCGCTCGACAAAATAGTTGTAGTTTTCTCACTTTGTAGCCAATTTCAACGGATGATAGATCGTTTGTGAGATAATGTTATGTTAAATACGATATTATGTTGAGTAGACTAGAAAAGAACATTAAATTGTCTTAATTTTAATTATTGTTGGAAAAAAAACAGTTTTTTCTAATATAAAGGCATATTTTGAATGAAGTTTCGCTTTGCGGCACGTCTAAATATTAATATTTTTTCTTGAAATTTTCACAATATACTTTTGATATGATAAGAAATATACGAGAGCACCGCACATGTTCAATTTCTAAAAAAAAAAATTAAGGGCCACTCTAATATACAGGGTGTCCCAGACCTAGAGGACAATCCAGCGGGGGGTGATTCCTCATGATGAGACGAACAAAAAATTATATGGGTGGGGGTGGTCGCAAATGCCCCCCTAGGGAGGTAGGAGGGAAAAACAAAAAAAAAATAGGTTTCATTAAGTTTTAATCAATTACTTACATGGTCCTGCAACGATTACCAAAGTTAATAGCTTTTTGAAAAGAAAATGAAATGTCCTTTAAGTTATTAGCACAAAGTTTTGCCATAAAGTCACAACTAAAAAAGTTATAAGCACCTCAATTCAAAAAATTCGTTTTTTTCTTAAAAAAATCAACTTTCAAGGCAATTTCCTCGTCTCATCATGAGGAATCACCCCCCTCTGGATTGTCCTCTAGGTCTGGGACACCCTGTCTATAATAAACTGGTTTAGAAAACATCTTCTAAAATATGCCTTCTTTATACCCGCTTTTGCCTAAAACCTTCCTTGATGCATGAAAAAAACGTGTTTCGTAATTGTCGAAAAAATTAAAATGGCAAAGTTTTTGTTATTTTCAAATGAGACAATCATGAGATGTTATAATTTCGGAACCACAGTATAATTAACAACATAGTCGCACGGTGGAGAACTGCATGGTTGAATAAATAAGGTTGTCGCAAGGGTGAGAGTGAGTGCCCATAAATGTCAAATCGAAGTTGACAGCTTATACAAAATCAAAAAACGAAATGCATTTGTGAAAATGCATCTGCAGCTGCTGAGGTTCATGGTGTAATAATAATAAGGTGTTAGCGAATTTTTGACAACACCAAGAAAAGCTTTCTTTCTGTCAAAAAATTGAGAGCGAAAGAGAGGAGCCGTTGATAGTTGTACAATTGTGTTATTTGTTTGAGTTGCTAGATGATGATGTGTTATAGTTTTTATATGTTATTGTGCGAATAAAGTTTAAATAAATCTTTAATTCAATTAATTGTGCTGTATTGTGTTGACAAAAGTTATTGCAGTTGTCTTAACCCATTTGCCAAGTTCGCCATTGAATGGTTTTGTCATTTTATCAAAAACGTGCGCTGGAAGGTGCCACCGTCATGAAGCTTTGGTCAGCATGCAAATTGTCTTGCGTTCACATCGACTGCTTCATGAAAATATCGAATGCCATGAAAGAATGTTCATCACCTCAACTGATAACAACCATCAAAAGAAGTGGACTTGGCATTGAGGTTCGACCGACTGCACGTTAGCTGATTTATTTTCATTCCAATCCACCATCAGCTGTTTTTGACAGGAGCGGGGCGAACAAATTTATCATTTTGAGAGAGAAGTGTCAAATTCACTAACACATTATTATTACACCATGCTGAGGTTGTTGTTTTTTTCACTTCAACGTTCTCAACATTGTTTGTGTTTTCAATGGCCGATTGTGAGCGCTCTCTTTTTGAGTATATTTTTTGACAGGAGATGTTTTCCCAAGCAACTGTCAATGCTACCTTGTATTATACCATGATTGTGACATAAAAAGAGGACCTTGTTTTGTTTGCTTGCTTGTGATAGATCTAGCTAATAAGTAATAGGCCCCTATTAGGTACGGCAACTCAACTTAAGTTGACGTGACTTAAGACACCTCAACTGAACTTTTTTGCCTTATTACGCATAACATACATTTTCAGTTGAGCTGTGGTGTAAAATTGCTGGTTCTATTGGAGCATGATTACACCGAAATTTTGACACTTTCGTTGAAATGAATCAGCTGTTCGCATTAATTTCAATTTTTGTGTATATGTATTTTGTTCACAAGTAATAAAGCAAGGAAATAATAGTATAGAGCATGGTATAATTAATCAGGTAGGTGTGACAGTTTTCCAGCGAACATGAATTGTCAAAAATCATACAAGACAAAGAGAACAAAAAAAAAAAAAAAAAAACAAAAAACAGACGAGTTTGACAATCCATGAACGATCTCGTGAGAAAATAGCCTGTTGTCAAACCTACCTGTATAATTGTATCATGGTATAGAGTAATAGAGTGGCAAGACATTTTGCTGTAATGCCAGCAGTCTGAGTTCAATCCTCGCATGTGACAAAGAATAAAATTTTCTCGCTTTGCTTTTATCTATTTTTTTTTTTTTTTTTACCAAAGCGCTCCTTGGACTTACACATAAAAGAGCTTTTTTAACTGTTTGTTGAAGTGCTTTTTAAACGATTTTTTAGTTGCATTTAAGAAGCGCATAACAAAATGTTTATAAAAATATGAGCTCCACAACTCTGAACTCTGAAAAGCGCATTCTCAAAGTAAGCGCATAAAATGCGCTATTTCTAGGAGCGCTTTATATTTTCCCGCTGGGTACTAAAATAATATATACATGATATGGATAATAATATATGCATATACATAACATATGTATTTATACTTTATTTTACTTACGTATTTTTATCCATTTTCACTCAATTAACAAAAAATAGCAGATGTAAGTTTTTGACAGTTTTTACACTCGACACAGAGTTGCATTAGGTTTGTTCACGTACTTTACTTGTAAAAACTTGCAGGGAGAGAGTAAAAGAAGAATTGAGATAAAAATATTTACAAAGAGAAAAATAGCAGAAAAAGTACGTGAACAGAAAACTAGTAGAAACTTGCAAGTTAACAGCTGATCAAACGAATTGACATCATATGCTGTTTTTTCTGCTATAATAAATGGTTATAAATTATTGAAATCATTTCTTGGGTCTCACCAACATTAAAATTATACTTACATTTTCCTCAGCATCACAAATGTTTCTTTTTCCATCCATTTTAATACGAAATCAACAAGAAATAACTTTTGACAGCTTGTTTTTTTTTTTGACAAACAGTTTTTTTCGGTAGTTGCAAGTTCTTGCAAGTAGAAATTTTGCTAGCAGAAACTTGCAGCTACTTTTTTCTCTCTCACTATTTTACGCTCTCGTTGTCCTCTCTCGTTGCAAGTTTTTCGAGTACGTGAACGCTTTACTGGTAAAAACTTGTAACAATTTGTACAAATTTTTTGTTAGTGAACAAACCTATTGTTAAACCTAATACCACAAAAAATACATACACATCTCTGAGATACATACAATCGTCAATTGTCAGGCGATAGACACGTATGTACCTCAAATGTGTAATAGACAATACAAATTTACAAATTACACACTCAACTTAAGTTGAGTTGTCGTACCTAATAGGGGCCATACATTGCAGTTATAAGTAGTTTCGTCGGATTTTCACAAAATAATTGAAAAAAAAAAACAGTGAACAACTAGAGCCGAATATGGAAAAAACTGCAATTGCCTGCAAGTATGGATGAGCTGGCCATATAGTTCCAGAATAGCAATAGCAGCAATAAGCTGAGCCAATTAAAATTTTCGAGGAAATCTACGAGGGCTGTATCACAATCCGTACGAGGTGGAACATAATGCTTCAAGAATCCAGCTCTTTGTCTTGAGCTGCCGGAGAAGTAGTTTAATCAATTTGAGGTTAGGTTAGGTTTTGATGGCTGAGCCGGCAGACGACTCGTACACTTAGGCCAGAACAGGCCCGTTGTGACACCACATCTTTTGACCTATGAAAGATTTCCCTCCGCAGTAAACCAGTTCGAACGGATTATGAATTTTATTATATGCTTGATATGCCAGGCATGAGACTTCGGTAAGTCCATTTAAGAAGGGATGGCCCAGAGTTTCCAATCTCCTTTTACTTTTTAAGTCGTAACGAGGCCACGTTAGCTTAGCTATCCTACATGTGACAAGGTATTCCCAATGTACTTGTGCAAAACTCAAGGATTTGTTCTTGCACTGAAGTTTATAGGAGGACATGGGTACACCAATAAAATATTCATTTAAGAGGGTGTTCGAGGTCGTACCCTTCCTTGCCAATTCGTCTGATTTGGCCTGATTATTGCCCTCGATATCCCTATGATCGGGTACCCATATGAGGTGGATCCTAAATAACTTTGCCATCTCGTTAAGAGATCTGCGGCACTCAGTGAGAGTTTTAGAGTTATCAATATGCGAGTTCAGCTTTTTAAGCGCAGCTTGACTATCTGAGAATATGTAAATATTCTTTCCCTAAGGTCTTTTTGACCTAAAATCTTAGCGGTTTCATATATATCCATCATCTCCGCTTGGCAAACACTACAATAGTTTGGGAGTCTAAAGTAAGCTTCTATTTCCAGATCTTGGGAATAAATTTCTCCCCTACCTGTGTTTGAAGCTTGGATCCGTCTGTAAAGATTTAAATTCCGTTTATTTTAAGGGGGTTTTGTTAGCCCAGTCTAGCCGTGAAGGGATGAAAACTTCATAGTTCTTTTCAAGATTTTAACAAAGTTACACAGTAATTTGTTTTGTCGGGGACCAATGAGTTCAGAATTACCGTGTGACCGCAGCTGTTACCTATCCAATTTCCAGATTCTCTTAGTCTGAGGGCTGCTGAGTTAGAACACTCTCTGGCAAAGATATGTAGAGGAGGAAGGTGAAGTATGAAATTAATAGCATTAGTTGCGGTTGTGGATAATGCGCCAGTAATACAGAGACATGCACTTCTTTGAACCTTTGTAAATTTCTGAAGTGCAGTTGCCTTATCAAGGGCCCTCCACCATACCAGTGAACCGTATACAAGTATGGGGCGGACAATTGCTGTATAAATTCAGCGTACTATCTGTAGGGAAAACCTAATTTTTTACATATAGATTTTTTACAGGCTAATAGAGCTATATTTGCCTTTTTAACGAGCTCCTTTATGTTATCATTACAGATAAATTTCTTATCCAGGATAACTCCTAGGTACTTCGTGCTATCACTAAAGAGCAACCTCTTGTCATTCAGACGCGGTGGTTCTAAGTTGTGGATTTTGTATTTCCCAGTGAAGATGATGAGATGTGTTTTCTCTGGGTTTACGCTTAATCCGCAAGAAGACGCCCATCTCGAAAGGATTAAGAGTGCTATTTCCATGAATTGACAGAGGGTTTGAAGAAATTTTCCGTTAAAGACGAGAGCGATATCATCGGCATATGCAATAACCTTGTAGCCTTCCCCCTTCATTCAGTCGGTCAACCGTCACGGACCACAGAATTGGAGACAAAACTCCCCCCTGTTTACAAACCTACGGGTAGAGGATCCTCCCATTTCTGAGTTCACCACCCTACCCAATAGCATCTGATTGATGAGACTCACGAGAAAATCCTCCACCCCCAGCTCTGAGGGGGCTGAGGTGACCGCACAGGGAAGAACGTTATTGAATGCCCTGCTATGCCTAGAAAGGCGACAAGCTCGTATTCTTTGTTCTCAAGTGCTTTTTCGATTGTAGCCACAAGAGAATGGAGAGCTGTTTCTGTAGATCTGCCTTATATATAGGCATGTTGAGTTTTTTGAAGCCTTTCGAGTTTCGGTTTAAGAATAAGTCCAATGAGTCTCTCCAGTATTTTAACTAAAAAGGAGGAAAGACTGATAAACCTTAAGTCATTTGATTTAGTGTGAGAGGACCTACTCGCTTTCGGTATAAAAATAACTTTGGTTTCTATCCAAGTTGTTGGAATATACTTGAGGAATAGGTAGGGTTCCCATATGACTTATTTTCAAAAGAGAACTTTCGTTCTAATAAAAGAGAACATTTTAACTAAAAAAGAGTTTACAATAAAAAAATTATTTATTAAATAATTTATAATTTTATTGATGTTATAATTAATTAATTAATTATTATTAATGATAGAAACAACGAAATAAATATATAATAAAACAATAAAAAACAAAAAGAATCACATTTTCTTAAAAAATAAACAAAATAAATTAAAAAATCACATTTTCTTAAAAAAAACATAAACAAAATAAATTAATATATAAAAATTAATTGAGATCAATATCTGATTCTGATTCTGATGAATCGGAATTATACTTTTTTGAGGTACTTATTAGGGCTAAGTATTTTTTATCGTTAATAATTAAATCTTTAAAAGATTTACATTTTAAATCCTTAAGATTGTATACAACCGTGAGAATCGATCTGATGGTTGAAATTTTGAGTTTGTTCCGCTCTTTCGTCCATTGTGCCCCAATTAAAGAAAATATTCTTTCGACATTTGCATTTTGTCCTGGTATGCAAAAAAAAAATTGACAAATTTTTAGGAGTTCCGAATAATACTCTGAATTATTATTATTTTCAAAAAACTTTAACCATTTTGCACTTGATATTAGTTTTTTAAATTCATCATCGGTATCAGATAGTTTCGCGGCCACAAAATTTTTTAAGTTACAAAACTGGTCAAAACCTTTTGAATCATTGAAACTTAATTCGACACCTTTCGAAGATATATATTTGACCGTAAGTTCAACTGATGTCCACTCAGGTACTTCGTCCAATTTCATCCAATTGAAGCAACTGAACTCATCCAAGTGAATTGTCCATTTTTCGAGGTATTCCAATGATTTTCGGTAGCACTTCATACAATCATTTTTAAAAGAATTAACTTCAGTTTCAAATCCGTTCCCGATTAATTCAAGTAATATTGTATTTGTGGAAATTGGCAAAAAGTTCTGGTCAATTCTGCACTTTAAAGTAGTTTTCAAAGATTTCACGATTGACGATACCTCCAAGATTGAATTTGTTTCCATTTCCATCTCTTTACTTCTTTCGTGAAATACATATTGCAATGAATGTACAAAGTACAAAAACGCCTCACTTAAGTTTGACTTAAAAAATCGTTCCAGAATAACTGGACAGTTATCAATAGATAAAAAATAAGATTTTAGAGCTGGAAAAACTTCTAGAATTCGATTCACTGCGGGAAATAATGATAGCCATCGTGTGCCTGAATGTCCTGGCAAATTTTTATATTCTATTTCAGTGAAGCTGCAAAATTCCTTTAAACTTTCGGTTCTTACTGTGTAAATTGAAAAAAAATTAAAGATTTTTATACAAATCAATTCTACATCAACAGGAAACGAATCAAAACCAGTTTTGGCTGAGTTAGAAGTAATGTGAACTGGGCATCCGATTCCAATTAAATCCTTTTCCAGTTTTGATTTCAATTTGCAATAAACATTATTTTCGCCAGCTCTGTTTATTCCACCGAAATTCGTATTGCAGTTATCTGAAGAAAATGCAATACACTTTTCTAACAAATTAAATTTTGTTAAATATTTTATTATATAATTCGCTATGGTTTCGGATTTTTCATCTTGTAAATTATTCAGATGTAACATTTTCGTTTGAATTCCAGTTTTTGCATTGAAGTATTGGATTAATAATGGAAACATTTTAATTGAACCATGGTTGCTTCCATCTGTAGAAACAGATATATATGGAATTTCGGAAATTTCCTTTATAATATTTTCAATACAAAAAGGTGTTATTACATTTTTTGCAATTGCCCTGGTTTTTGTATGCGCAGACCTAACCAGTTTTGCAATTTGGGAATCTTCAAATATTTCTTTAAATAAACTTGAACTGCAGTCGGTGGAACGGAAACTGAAATGGTGTTTAAGAGTATGGAAAGCTAAGGTAGCTTCTGCAGCAGCTACCTTGTCATCCAGCTTTGTATATTTTGGTATAAAAAACTGGGTCAAACTACTCGAACCTTCACCTGCCTGTAATGATTGTTTGTGCCTTTGCGAACCAATATGTTGCTCCAAATCATATCGTCCTTTATTTGCAATCGAGATTTTGGTGTTGCAAATCGTGCAGAATGCTTCATGTTTTGCAAGTTCTGGTTTGGCAATGAACGATTTGTATTTTGTTTGTAAATCATGGTTAAAAACACATTTTCTTTTGCTCATCTCTTGGCTACGAAAAAAGTTTTTATATAAATATAAAATAATAATCAAAGTTAAAAAAATAGATTACCTTATTGCTTATTAAACTAGCTAAACCATTAACTTTAAGGCTTTACACAAAGCAACCACGCTGCAGCAATAAACAATTTGTATTTGATTTGACAGCAAACGGTTTGCTTTTGACAGAATGACAGATTTAACTTGTCAACAGATTTAACCCAGTAAACAATTAGAGCGTGTTATCGAAATGCCGAGAAAAAGTCCATAGCTCCGATTTCTGTGGCGAATTCCTACTAAATAAATAAAATTCCATCAATCTAGGATTTTTTTTTGAAATAGAGTACATAAAGAGCACTGTTGGACAAAAAACTACCGCACCAAAAAAAGAGAGTGAACAAAAAGATACGAACACAAAAAGAGAACATGTTCTCTTTAAAAGAGATGTAATGGACAGCCTAGGAATAGGCAACATCGGTAGATTGCCTGAAGCCGAGGTACTATTGCATTGAAACTATAGTGGAGTTGAGCTGGTATAATACCATCGGGACCCGAAGATTTATAAGGTTGGAACGAGTAAATCGCCCATCTTAACTTCTCCTTGCTGGTCAGCTGCTCATTTTGTTGAGGTGTAAGGTCAGAGGGGGATGTTTGAAAGCTGCGTTTTTAGTTTTAAAAATTTTTTTTTAAATAAAGTCGTTGTATCTATAAAGATACAATGTGAATTTACCCACATCTAAAATCCCTATTAAAATATATCAAAATAAATGTGTTATGAAATTTTTATTAATTCATTTATTTTAAAAAGTTAAAATTATCAAAAACTGCAGGGAGTGCACACTGTATCTTTAAAGATACAACCAACTAAAGTGACCCAGTGAGGTGCCAAATAAAATTTAAAATTTAATAAAACAACGGAAATTTTTTAATTTTACTAAATTTAAGAAATATTTTATATTTTGTAAATATTTGCATATGTAACAACTAAAAATATGCGATTTTGTAAAAAATTTGTACTTCAGCACCATCTGGTGTCCAAGGTGGTTCAAAGAAGATACTGTAAAAAAACTCATCGTATTTGAGAACTACTATATACTAATTTAATCGCATGAGCGGTTTGTGAGTTTTAGGCAGTTTTGTAAAAAATTTGTACTACAGCGCCCTCTGGTGTTCAAGATAGATAAAAATTGATAGCCCGCAAACACGCACCGTACCAAAAAACTTCTATACACAAATTTTCATGCTAATCGCATGAGTAGTTTAGGAGTCTATTGCATAGTTATATACGACATTTAGTTCCAAAGCAATTCGATATCATAAATTTGGCCTGTGTGGCCAAATTCCCCCTTGTCTAATGTTCGCTCAAATATATAATAACTACCTCTTGGGCCCATAACGTCTACATATCAAGTTCCACTGTCAAAACATGTACAACTCAGGAATAATAATGATTTCTAAAAAGTGTGCGTATATATAGTTAGACCACGCCCAGTTTTAATATAGTTGCCGACAGTAACCATACGAACTTATTTACCAAATTTTAGTCTAATACGACCAAAAACGTCTTAAATATAGCATTTTTATTGATTTGTAGGCGTTAAAGGGGGTATGGAAAAAAAGGGGTATGGAACATCTTTACTATGCCCATATTTTTCGCGCAAATGCAAATTAAAGTGAGACTTGCCAAATTATTCCAATATTCCATTTATTTCCAATTACCCTTGCAAATATTTCCCCATATACACCATATGTGCGCACCTGTATTTTTTCACACCTGTATTGTTTATAAGTTCACTAAAATGCCTATAATTCATGAACCAATACACATACAAAGACTAATTATACAAAAAAACCTTCGTATTGACGTCACGAAGAAACAAAATCGGTTCACGCATTATCGAGAACATCAATTTCATACACAATGCAACTTATTTTTATATATATAGATATAATATAATATAATATAATATAATATAATATAATATAATATAATATAATATAATATAATATAATATAATATAATATAATATAATATAATATAATATAATATAATATAATAAAATATAATATAATAAAATATAATATAATATAATATAATATAATATAATAAAATATAATATAACATAATATAATATAATATAATAAAATATAATATAATATAATATAATATAATATAATATAATATAATATAATAAAATATAATATAATATAATATAATATAATATAATATAATATAATATAATATAATATAATATAATATAATATAATATAATATAATATAATATAAAATAAAATAATATAATATAATATAATATAATATAATATAATATAATATAATATAATATAATATAATATAATATACTATAATATAATATAATATAATATAATATAATGTAATAAAATAAAATATAATATAATATAATATAATATAATATAATATAATATAATATAATATAATATAATATAATATAATATAATATAATATAATATAATATAATATAATATAATATAATATAATATAATATAATATAATATAATATAATATAATATAATATAATATAATATAATATAATATAATATAATATAATATAATATAATATAATATAATATAATATAATATAACATAATATAATATAATATAATATAATAAAATATAATAGAATATAATATAATATAATATAATATAATATAATATAATATAATATAATATAATATAATATAATATAATATAATATAATATAATATAATATAATATAATATAATATAATATAATATAATAAATTATAATATAATAATATATAATATATATATAATAATATATAATATATAATTATATATTATACTTTTATATATAAATTATAAGTAACTATATATAAAAGTTAAATAGTTACTTTAATTCTATCAACTGGGATATAGTTTTAGAATCCCCTTATATTAACGTCATGTATTATAAATTCAAAAAAGTGCTTGAGGAAGGTCTCTACCTATATGTACCCATAAAACAGGTCAGACATAAATTTCATTTGCCTTGGTATAACCGAAGTTTAACTAAGCTTAAAAATTTGAAAAATAAGTCACACAAAAAATACAAATTAACTAATCTACCTGAGGATAAAGCTATATTCATTCAGCGTAGGAAGGAATTTGAATTTTTGTCGAATTTTCTTTATAAAAAATATCTAAACACAATTGAAAGCGATATTAAATCAAATCCTAAATCGTTTTGGATTTATTATAACTCTAAACGGAAAAATTGCGGTTTTCCAAAATCAATGGAATTTGAGGGGGTGTGTGCGAATAACTCACAAGATATGTGTGAACTCTTCGCGACATTTTTTGGCTCAGTTTTCAGTAGCTTTAATCCGACGGATAACTGGAGCGATTTCTCTAAAATAAATCAAGTTATCAACATAGGTGATATACAACTTTCCGGCGATGAGGTTCTGGCATCTCTGCTAACTTTAGATTCTAGTAAAGGGGCAGGATATGACCTACTTCCGCCGTTCTTTTTAAAAAATTGCGCGCATTCGTTATACATTGCCTTAACTCAAATTTTTAATAAGTCCCTCTCAACAGGTACATTCTTAGATGAATGGAAAATAGCTTTTATAGTGCCTATTTATAAATCTGGTCAGAAGAACTGCGTTGAAAACTACAGACCGATTGTTAAACTCTCTGTTATACCAAAAGTATTAGACAAAATTGTTAACAAGCGTTTATTTTTGAGATAAAAAATTACATTTCAACTCGTCAGCACGGCTTTTTTGCGGGAAGGTCTGCCTGTACGAATTTAGCTACATTCTCTAATTTTGCATTCACTCGATCAAATCGAAATAATTCCCTAATTACGGTGAAACACTCGATGCTTTTGTCAGAGCGCCAGTTCTATGTTAATTCAATACGGCTTTGGAATCAATTACCATATAACTTACAGACCATAAGAAACGCAAAGCAATTTAAAGCGCAACTATTTAAACATTTCTCAACCTAACTGTTCTATATCTTGTATTTTCCTCTTCTGTTTCCTTCTCTACAAATTTGATCTTATTTGATAATTTATATAGGTATAAGTCTATGTTATAAATAACTAATTATAAGTCTATAAATCTATGTTATAAATAATTAAAGATACAATTATTGTGACTAGCATTTTAAATGTATAAGGGTTAACTCCTTTTAATGTTGGGATTTTCACAAATTAACAAATAAAATAAATAAAAGCTCTAGACAGAGGCTTGCAAGTTGATGTTTTATACACTGACTTTGCGAAAGCTTTTGATTGCTTAATCCACGTAGTTTTAGTAAAAAAACTCGAAAAGTTATGGATTCACTCAAACTTTCTTAAATGGATAGTCTCATATTTATCAAACCGCAAGCTTTTCGTTAGAGTTGACGGCTGTGTTTCTAAATCAATAGACGTAACATCAGGGGTTCCACAAGGAAGCCATTTAGGTCCCTTGTTATTTATTATATTTATAAATGATATTTCACTTAATTTTCAATTCTGTATTAGTTTATTATATGCGGACGACCTCAAGTTGTTCATGCCTATCAAAAACTTATCTGACTGTGCTAAGTTTCAGTTAGATATTGATGCTTTAATCTCTTGGTGTAGCGATAATGGATTAAGGCTTAATTTTAAAAAATGTAACTTGTTATCGTATTCTAGAAAATATTTACCAATTTTATTCGACTACTATTACGGCAATAACTTATTCTCCCGAGTAGATGTTTTTAAAGATTTAGGCATTTATTTTGATGCTAAATTTTCATTTCAAGCACACAGGGAGTACATTATTTCTAAAGCTAACTCATTACCCGGGTTTTTAAAACGCAATTCAAAGGACTTCTTAGATGTTTTTACTTTAAAAACGTTATTTGTGAGTTTGGTCAGGTCTCTTCTGGAATACCTTAATATCATATGGAATCCCATATACGACTATGATTGTAATCGCATTGAAAGAATCCAGAAAAGATTTACTAAATTTGCATTACGGCGTTTATATGACAGTGAGAATATGCCAACGTACATTGTGCGTTGTCAATTGCTAAACATTCAAACCTTATCACAAAGAAGGAAAGCACAGAGTGTTATTTTTATGAGAGTGTTAAGATATCGTAGATAACAAGATAGATTCCCCGGAACTTCTTGAACTTCTCACATTTTATGCTCCATCAAGGACCATCAAGGACACTAAGAGAAAGAAACTTGTTTTTTATAATCTTTCATAGAACTAACTATGGCAACAATGAGCCAATCTCTAGGTGCTTATCTTATTGTAACTTAGCAGCAGGTATATATATTTCAATAAATAAAAAAAATTAAAAAAAAAAATATTATATGTTTGCCCATTGTGAGGATCGAGCCTTAAACCAAAACTGACGGATGAGCTGACTTTTTTTATTCAAATTGAACTACAAAAATTTCCTAATAGAATTTGCAATAAAATGATACGACAGCCCAATCTTCTGAAATCGAATTATAGCAGGCTATTATATTTTTCTAAGACAAAAACCAATCGTGTTTTTATCTTCTATTCTCTGAATATTTAATTATCAATTGACGTGAGTTGGTCCTGCTAAAACTCGGAAATGGCTCGGCCGATTTTAATAATTATTTTGTATTTGTTCGCCACAATACTGATGTGGTGTAGGCAAAAAGAAAATAAAGAAGGAAGGAAAATAATCGAAAGAATTGAAATTGGTAAGTTTTCGTGTCGTACAGTGTTCATAACAACTCCAAGGAGGGGACGAGCCTGACATAGGCCTACGAAATCAGTCAAATGGAGGTGCATTCAGTTTTTTAGATATAAATAAGCGGACGGAAGTTCCGCTCACAAAATTAAATGGAAACAATATAAATGTTGCTCAAATAAATGTTAGTGCAAAACAATGTATGTCTTAAATTATTTGTAAAAATGTGTATGTAAACTATATGTCTATAACTATTAATCTTGAATTCCTAAGCTTCTTGCGTGGCTTACAATATATGACATGTTCGCGTGTTGGAAAGCCTTCATCTTTGTTTACTTTTGCTAATGTTGTCTATCAAAAAGCATTGAATTGATCTGACATGTGCTTCCCTCAACCTCCCTACATTCCGTGTAAATAAGGGATATTAGAGTGTTTCATTCAATCAATAATTGAAATTCGATTGGCACCATTTGTTATCGATCGTGAATGTTCGATAAAAAATTAATTTCGGGTGGGATCGTGATTGCTAGGAATTATTTCAATAAAAAAATTAATTCAGGGCGGGACGAAGTTTGCCGGGTCCTCTAGTATAATATAATAAAATATAATATAATATAATATAATATAATATAATATAATATAATATAATATAATATAATATAATATAATATAATATAATATAATATAATATAATATAATATAATATAATATATAATATAATATAATATAATATAATATAATATAATATAATATAATATAATATAATATATAATATAATATAATATAATATAATATAATATAATATAATATAATATAATATAATATAATATAATATAATATAATATAATATAATATAATATAATATAATATAATATAATATAATATAATATAATATAATATAATATAATATAATATAATATAATATAATATAATCTAATATATAAAATTCTTCTGTCACGGGGTGCGTGATCGAACTCCTCCGAAACGGCTCGACCGATTTTCGTGATCCTTAGCGAGGATATTAGTCAGGGGTGAGAATCGAACAACATCTATTTTTCATCCCCCTAAAATAAGGGGGCGTGGCACCTCCCATACAACCCAAATCTACGGTAGCGAATAGCTCTGAAGTTATAGGTCGCATAGCATCGGAATTCGGTGTTCTACCTCAATTTACAAGAGCCGTTCCACAGGTAAAATTTTATGGGCGTTGGACGTGGGGCGTGGCACTTTTTCAGCAGACCAAATTTTCGGTATAACTTTCGAGCTATAAGTCACACATTAATGCAACTCGGTTAGAACGTTCTATTTAGTTGTGTCTTTCGACTGGCAAAATTGAGCAAGTATAGGCCAAAGGGGTGTGGCACCGCCCATACAATTCAAATTTATGATATCGAATAGCTTTGGAACTAAATGCCGTATAATAATGAAATTCAGTACGGAGTTGCCACTTGGTGAAATATTTCTACTATAAAACTGGGATGGGCTTTGGAAAAGGGGGTGTGGCCCCGCCCATACACTTTAAATTTTTGATATCAGATAGCTTTGGAACAAAAAGTCGTATAACAACGAAATTCAGTATGGAATTACTATTGGGTGATATCCATCAACTAGAAAACTGAGACGTCATTGAACAAGGGGGTGTAGCTACGCCCATACAAGCCAAATTTGCGATATCGAATAACTTTGGAATTATGGGTAGCATAGCCTCGAAATTTGGTTATCAATTTACACGAGTCGTTCCACTTAGAAATAGAGATAGCGATAGAGATAGAGATAGAGATAGAGATAGAGATAGGGATAGATATAGAGATAGAGATAGAGATAGAGATAGAGATAGAGATAGATATAGAGATAGAGATATAGAGATAGAGATAGAGAAAGAGATAGAGATAGAGATAGAGATAAAGATAGAGATAGAGATAGAGATAGATATAGAGATAGAGATAGAGATATAGATAGAGATAGAGATAGAGATAGAGATAGAGATAGAGATAGAGATAGAGATAGGGATAGAGATAGAGATAGAGATAGAGATAGAGATAGAGATAGAGATAGAGATAGAGATAGAGATAGAGATAGAGATAGAGATAGAGATAGAGATAGAGATAGAGATAGAGATAGAGATAGATATAGAGATAGAGATAGAGATATAGATAGAGATAGAGATAGAAATAGAGATAGAGATAGAGATAGAGATAGAGATAGAGATAGAGATAGAGATAGAGAAATAGATAGAGATAGAGATAGAGAAAGAGATAGAGATAGAGATAGAGATAGAGATAGAGATAGAGATAGAGATAGAGATAGAGATAGAGATAGAGATAAAGATAGAGATAGAGATAGAGATAGAGATAGAGATAGAGATAGAGATAGAGATAGAGATAGAGATAGAGATAGAGATAGAGATAGAGATAGAGATAGAGATAGAGATAGAGATAGAGATAGAGATAGAGATAGAGATAGAGATAGAGATAGAGATAGAGATAGAGATAGAGATAGAGATAGAGATAGAGATAGAGATAGAGATAGAGATAGAGATAGAGATAGAGATAGAGATAGAGATAGAGATAGAGATAGAGATAGAGATAGAGATAGAGATAGAGATAGAGATAGAGATAGAGATAGAGATAGAGATAGAGATAGAGATAGAGATAGAGATAGAGATAGAGATAGAGATAGAGATAGAGATATAGATAGAGATAGATAGAGATTGAAATTGAGATTGAGACTGAGTTTGAGATTTAGATAGAGATAGAAATTATTTCCGCTACGACAGCAACGCGTCGGGTACCAGCTAGTAATATAATATAACATAATATAATATAATATAATATAATATAATATAACATAATCACACCCTCTTTTACCGCCCACAAATCAATAAAAATGCTATATTTCCTATGGTTTTGGTCGTATTAGACTACAATTTGGTAATTTAGTTTGTATGCTCACTGTTGGAAACTTTACTAAAACTGAGTTGCCACACCTCCCATTTACCGCCCACAAATCAATAAAAATTCTATATATTGGAAGATTTTGGGGGTATACTTAAATTTGGTGATTAATTTTGTTTGATTGCTGTCGGAAACTGTACTAAAAATAGGTTGCCACACCCCCTTTCACCGCTCACAAATTAATAAAAATTCTATATATCGGAAGGTTTTGATGATACTAGACTAAAATTTGGTAATTTAGTTTGTATGCTCACTGTCGGCAACTGTACTAAAAATGGGTTGCCACACCTCATTTTACCGCCCCCAAATCAATAAAAATGCTATATTTCCGATGGTTTCGCCGTATTAGGCTACAATTTTGGAGTTTAGTTTTTATGCTAACTGTCGGCAACTGTACTAAAACTGGGTTACCACACCCCCCCTTTTACCGCCTACAAATCAAGAAAAACTATATATCAGAGGATTTTGCTGGTATTGTACTAAAATTTCGTATTATAAATAAATTTTTATATTATTATACTAATTTATTTATTTTGCTTGCTGTCGGAAACTGTACTAAAAATATGTTTTACCACCCACAAATATATGAAAATGCTATATTTGAATCGGGTTTGGTCATAATAGACTAAAATTTGGTAATTGTGTTTGTCTTTCAAAACTACACCGTCATCTATTGAAAAAGTAGAAACATCGAATATTAAGTTTGGGCAAAACAACGTTTGCCGGGGCAGCTAGTATAATATAATATAATATAATATAATATAATATAATATAATATAATATAATATAATATAATATAATATAATATAATATAATATAATATAATATAATATAATATAATATAATATAATATAATATAATATAATATAATATAATATAATATAATATAATATAATATAATATAATATAATATAATATAATATAATATAATATAATATAATATAATATAATATAATATAATATAATATAATATAATATAATATAATATAATCTAATATATAAAATTCTTCTGTCACGGGGTGCGTGATCGAACTCCTCCGAAACGGCTCGACCGATTTTCGTGATCCTTAGCGACGATATTAGTCAGGGGTGAGAATCGAACAACATCTATTTTTCATCCCCCTAAAATAAGGGGGCGTGGCACCTCCCATACAACCCAAATCTACGGTAGCGAATAGCTCTGAAGTTATAGGTCGCATAGTATCGGAATTCGGTGTTCTACCTCAATTTACAAGAGCCGTTCCACAGGTAAAATTTTATGGGCGTTGGACGTGGGGCGTGGCACTTTTTCAGCAGACCAAATTTTCGGTATAACTTTCGAGCTATAAGTCACACATTAATGCAACTCGGTTAGAACGTTCTATTTAGTTGTGTCTTTCGACTGGCAAAATTGAGCAAGTATAGGCCAAAGGGGTGTGGCACCGCCCATACAATTCAAATTTATGATATCGAATAGCTTTGGAACTAAATGCCGTATAATAATGAAATTCAGTACGGAGTTGCCACTTGGTGAAATATTTCTACTATAAAACTGGGATGGGCTTTGGAAAAGGGGGTGTGGCCCCGCCCATACACTTTAAATTTTTGATATCAGATAGCTTTGGAACAAAAAGTCGCATAACAACGAAATTCAGTATGGAATTACTATTGGGTGATATCCATCAACTAGAAAACTGAGACGTCATTGAACAAGGGGGTGTGGCTCCGCCCATACAAGCCAAATTTGCGATATCGATTAACTTTGGAATTATAGGTAGCATAGCCTCGAAATTTGGTTATCAATTTACACGAGTCGTTCCACTTAGAAATAGAGATAGCGATAGCGATAGAGATAGAGATAGAGATAGAGATAGAGATAGAGATAGAGATAGAGATAGAGATAGAGATAGAGATAGAGATAGAGATAGAGATAGAGATAGGGATAGAGATAGAGATAGAGATAGAGATAGAGATAGAGATAGAGATAGAGATAGAGATAGAGATAGAGATAGATATAGAGATAGAGATAGAGATAGAGATAGAGATAGAGATAGAGATAGAGATAGAGATAGAGATAGAGATAGAGATAGAGATAGAGATAGAGATAGAGATAGAGATAGAGATAGAGATAGAGATAGAGATAGAGATAGAGATAGAGATAGAGATAGAGATAGAGATAGAGATAGAGATAGAGATAGAGATAGAGATAGAGATAGAGATAGAGATAGAGATAGAGATAGAGATAGAGATAGAGATAGAGATAGAGAAAGAGATAGAGATAGAGATAGAGATAGAGATAGAGATAGAGATAGAGATAGAGATAGAGATAGAGATAGAGATAGAGATAGAGATAGAGATAGAGATAGAGATAGAGATAGAGATAGAGATAGAGATAGAGATAGAGAACGAGATAGAGATAGAGATAGAGATAGAGATAGAGATAGAGATAGAGATAGAGATAGAGATAGAGATAGAGATAGAGATAGAGATAGAGATAGAGATAGAGATAGAGATAGAGATAGAGATAGAGATAGAGATATAGATAGAGATAGATAGAGATTGAAATTGAGATTGAGATTGAGATTGAGATTGAGACTGAGTTTGAGATTCAGATAGAGATAGAAATTATTTCCGCTACGACAGCAACGCGTCGGGTACCAGCTAGTATAATATAATATAATATAATATAATATAATATAATATAATATAATATAATATAATATAATATAATATAATATAATATAATATAATATAATATAATATAATATAATATAATATAATATAATATAATATAATATAATATAATATAATATAATATAATATAATATAATATAATATAATATAATATAATATAATATATAATATAATATAATATAATATAATATAATATAATATAATAAAATATAATATTTATAATATAACTAGCTGCCCCGGCAAACGTTGTTTTGCCCAAACTTAATATTCGATGTTTCTACTTTTTCAATAGATGACGGTGTAGTTTTGAAAGACAAACACAATTACCAAATTTTAGTCTATTATGACCAAACCCGATTCAAATATAGCATTTTCATATATTTGTGGGTGGTAAAACATATTTTTAGTACAGTTTCCGACAGCAAGCAAAATAAATAAATTAGTATAATAATATAAAAATTTATTTATAATACGAAATTTTAGTACAATACCAGCAAAATCCTCTGATATATAGTTTTTCTTGATTTGTAGGCGGTAAAAGGGGGGTGTGGTAACCCAGTTTTAGTACAGTTGCCGACAGTTAGCATAAAAACTAAACTCCAAAATTGTAGCCTAATACGGCGAAACCATCGGAAATATAGCATTTTTATTGATTTGGGGGCGGTAAAATGAGGTGTGGCAACCCATTTTTAGTACAGTTGCCGACAGTGAGCATACAAACTAAATTACCAAATTTTAGTCTAGTATCATCAAAACCTTCCGATATATAGAATTTTTATTAATTTGTGAGCGGTGAAAGGGGGTGTGGCAACCTATTTTTAGTACAGTTTCCGACAGCAATCAAACAAAATTAATCACCAAATTTAAGTATACCCCCAAAATCTTCCAATATATAGAATTTTTATTGATTTGTGGGCGGTAAATGGGAGGTGTGGCAACTCAGTTTTAGTAAAGTTTCCAACAGTGAGCATACAAACTAAATTACCAAATTGTAGTCTAATACGACCAAAACCATAGGAAATATAGCATTTTTATTGATTTGTGGGCGGTAAAAGAGGGTGTGATTATGTTATATTATATTATATTATATTATATTATATTATGTTATATTATATTACTAGCTGGTACCCGACGCGTTGCTGTCGTAGCGGAAATAATTTCTATCTCTATCTAAATCTCAAACTCAGTCTCAATCTCAATTTCAATCTCTATCTATCTCTATCTATATCTCTATCTCTATCTCTATCTCTATCTCTATCTCTATCTCTATCTCTATCTCTATCTCTATCTCTATCTCTATCTCTATCTCTATCTCTATCTCTATCTCTATCTCTATCTCTATCTCTATCTCTATCTCTATCTCTATCTCTATCTCTATCTCTATCTCTATCTCTATCTCTATCTCTATCTCTATCTCTATCTCTATCTCTATCTCTATCTCTATCTCTATCTCTATCTCTATCTCTATCTCTATCTCTATCTCTATCTCTATCTCTATCTCTATCTCTATCTCTATCTCTATCTCTATCTCTATCTCTATCTCTATCTCTATCTTTATCTCTATCTCTATCTCTATCTCTATCTCTATCTCTATCTCTATCTCTATCTCTATCTCTTTCTCTATCTCTATCTCTATCTATTTCTCTATCTCTATCTCTATCTCTATCTCTATCTCTATCTCTATCTCTATCTCTATTTCTATCTCTATCTCTATCTATATCTCTATCTCTATCTCTATATCTATCTCTATCTCTATCTCTATCTCTATCTCTATCTCTATCTCTATCTCTATCTCTATCTCTATCTCTATCTCTATCTCTATCTCTATCTCTATCTCTATCTCTATCTCTATCTCTATCTCTATCTCTATCTCTATCCCTATCTCTATCTCTATCTCTATCTCTATCTCTATCTCTATCTCTATCTCTATCTCTATCTATATCTCTATCTCTATCTCTATATCTATCTCTATCTCTATCTCTATCTTTATCTCTATCTCTATCTCTATCTCTTTCTCTATCTCTATCTCTATATCTCTATCTCTATATCTATCTCTATCTCTATCTCTATCTCTATCTCTATCTCTATATCTATCCCTATCTCTATCTCTATCTCTATCTCTATCTCTATCGCTATCTCTATTTCTAAGTGGAACGACTCGTGTAAATTGATAACCAAATTTCGAGGCTATGCTACCCATAATTCCAAAGTTATTCGATATCGCAAATTTGGCTTGTATGGGCGTAGCTACACCCCCTTGTTCAATGACGTCTCAGTTTTCTAGTTGATGGATATCACCCAATAGTAATTCCATACTGAATTTCGTTGTTATACGACTTTTTGTTCCAAAGCTATCTGATATCAAAAATTTAAAGTGTATGGGCGGGGCCACACCCCCTTTTCCAAAGCCCATCCCAGTTTTATAGTAGAAATATTTCACCAAGTGGCAACTCCGTACTGAATTTCATTATTATACGGCATTTAGTTCCAAAGCTATTCGATATCATAAATTTGAATTGTATGGGCGGTGCCACACCCCTTTGGCCTATACTTGCTCAATTTTGCCAGTCGAAAGACACAACTAAATAGAACGTTCTAACCGAGTTGCATTAATGTGTGACTTATAGCTCGAAAGTTATACCGAAAATTTGGTCTGCTGAAAAAGTGCCACGCCCCACGTCCAACGCCCATAAAATTTTACCTGTGGAACGGCTCTTGTAAATTGAGGTAGAACACCGAATTCCGATGCTATGCGACCTATAACTTCAGAGCTATTCGCTACCGTAGATTTGGGTTGTATGGGAGGTGCCACGCCCCCTTATTTTAGGGGGATGAAAAATAGATGTTGTTCGATTCTCACCCCTGACTAATATCCTCGCTAAGGATCACGAAAATCGGTCGAGCCGTTTCGGAGGAGTTCGATCACGCACCCCGTGACAGAAGAATTTTATAT
Organism: Pherbina coryleti; assembly: GCA_943735915.1. Lineage (NCBI taxonomy): Eukaryota > Metazoa > Arthropoda > Insecta > Diptera > Sciomyzidae > Pherbina > Pherbina coryleti. The sequence goes on along the minus strand of OX030949.1, from coordinate 128,434,441 downwards.
ATTAGATTTAACTCAGTAGATATTGAAATAAAAAGAGTGGCACGCAAATAAATACGATATATTGGGCTTATGGCTACACTGTAGCAGGAATTAACTGAGTGCAATTGTCCACTCAAGAGACCAGCGCGGTGAGTTGTAGAATCTCACCTCTCTCTCTCAACAAAGAGCTTAAGCTATTGTTTACTGTTATTTCGTGCTACTTAAACAATGGCAGCATGGATTAAAATGCACGAATTCTTAAATAATTAAATAAAAAGATTTACCAAAAACGTAGTACCCAGTAGCAGGGTCGCTTATTATAGCAATTGAATAGTGAAAGAATTATTTAAATCGGTTCAGCATTTACCCCCTTGATTGAACGATGAAAATTCGAGAGACGCCTTTTATATAATAGTATAGATAGTATAGATATAGATATTATATTATATTATATTATATTATAAATATTATATTTTATTATATTATATTATATTATATTATATTATATTATATTATATTATATTATATTATATTATATTATATTATATTATATTATATTATATTATATTATATTATATTATATTATATTATATTATATTATATTATATTATATTTTATTATATTACATTACATTACATTACATTACATTATATTATATTATATTATATTATATTATATTATAGTATATTATATTATATTATATTATATTATATTATATTATATTATATTATATTATATTATATTATATTATATTATACTAGCTTTTTCCCGGCGCGCGTTGCTGCACCCAGCAACTACAGTGGCGAGCAAAACTGGCTAAATGTTTCCGTTTTTATGCATTTTTGACTGTTGCAAAGCCATTTTTCTATATAGCGCTACCAAATTTTCTGGTTATATACTTCATTTATTAAGAAACGCAATGTATAAGTCAAGTTTGAATAATATATAAAAATAAAAAAATATTACCTACAAAAATAACAAAAAATTCTATTTAGCCAGTTTTACATGGCGGTAATACTACAGCGTCATCTGGTGTCCAAGGTGGATCAAAAGAGATAAAAAAAAACTCACCGTACCTGAAAACCACTACATACCAATTTTCATTCTAATCGCATGAGCGGTTCAGGAGTTTGAGGTGGTTTTGTAAAAACAGTTATACTACAGCGCCCTCTGGTGTTCAAGATGCGTCAAAAAAGATAGCAGAAAAACACTCAACGTACACAAAAACCACTATATATCAATTTTCATTCTAATCGCATGAACGTTTTGGGAGTTTAAGGTGGTTTTGCAAAAAATGTTGTACTACAGCGCCCTCTGGTGTTCAAGATGTCCCAAAAAAGATAACTGTTATAGATAATTTCCCTATTATATTTTGGCTTTTAAGCGAGCCACGCTGATAACTAAGGCCTCAAGGCCGCTCTGATTATATTCGAAATTAAAAGACAGCTTTCGCTTAACTCAAATAACTTCTCTTATTTTTCAAATTTGCTTGCTTAAATACTAAATTTACAACATGTTCTTATATCTAAGACACACCCCATTTCCAGTTATTCTTCCAATTATATTTTTGTAACCAATCATAAACAAAGTTAAGACTTGCATTTTCTCAAGTCACATATTAAAAATCACAATGCTTCCTTTTTACTCTGATTGATTCTATATTGGCTTCTCAGAATTAAGAAATTCCAATTTAGAAATTAATCGTTTCATCAGATGCGCTACTTTAACATGTTACTCATGAATATGCATATCGACACATTCCCTCACATGCTGACCATGTGCACACTGCAATATGATCTTGTCTTTTTTATTTCCAACATAAGTGAACGCTCGCGCTAAACCAAATTTGTAATTTATGAATCATTCTTCTTTAATTGTCACTATTTTTGTCGTCGCCAAATTAGATCAGATTACATTCACATGTGCTCAGCATTTCATATTTTGAGACAAGGTGGTCTAAATTTGTTTTATTGTTTTGTTTTATTTGTTTATTTGTTTAATTTGGTTGTGTACACACAACACCCTCACCCTTTAAAAAAAAATGATTTTGTTATTTTTAAATGACAAAATTATTTTATGATAATTGATAATATTAAGATTCTACATATTTCTAGCTTTTATTAAGTTGTTATTATGTACTTCTTTTTCTCTATTATCTATTTTAATAGTACTGTTAGGTCCATTTTGAGATATAATTTCAAAAGGGCCTTTGAAAGGTTTATCTAATTTTTTCTTATTCTCTACTTTTAAATATACATAATCTCCTATTTTAAAATTAGCTTTATTAATATATTTTTGCTTTTTTTACGTATTTTGCTTATTTTCTAATAAATTTTCTTTTGCTTTCATATGTGCATATTTTAATTTAATTTTAAATTCATTAATATAGTTTTCTAAATTATAAAATTTTTCTTCATTGTTTGCAATTTCACATGGTAAGGTACATAATTTTCCATATACTAATTCAAATGGTGTGTATTGCGTTATGCTATGCGGAGTTGTATTATATGAATATGTATAATAAGGTAACAATTCATCCCAGTTGTCTTTTCCGTCCATTGTCATTAGAAAATCGTTTAAAACTCTATGGTTTCTTTCTACTGTTCCTAACGTTTCATGATGATATGGTGTTGATGTGGTTTTATCTATGTTCAACATTTTGCATATATTTACTAATAATTCGTTCGTGAATTCAGTACCTTTATCTGTTTTTAATTTTCTAAAACAACCATATTTTAGTATGAATCTTTCTACTATTGTTTTTGCAACACTTACTGCATCTTTTGTAAAAAGTGGAAAAGCTTCTACAAATTTTGTTAGTTCACATTGAATAGTAAGTATGTATCTATATGCATTAGATGGTCTAAGCGGACCTACTGTATCTATTGTGACAACATCGAACGATGTGTTTGGTGTTTCTGTTATAGTTAATCTTTCTTTTGTGTACCTAGTGATTTTTACTTGATTACAAATGTCACATTTGTTAATATATTCCTTAACCATTTTATTCATACCTTTCCAAACGTACTTCTGTTTTAGTTTGGCTATGCTTCTTCTTATACCGCAGTGTCCTGCAGTTTTTGTATCGTGATTATGTCTTATTAATTTCTTCATGTCTTCTATTTTCTCAATTCTTTTCGGTGGAGTATATAATATTATGTCTAGACAATTCTCTTTATTATTTTCTTCTAACTCATTAAATATTTGTTTAAACTTGTGCACAGATATATCTTTAAATATTCTATCATTCTTTGCTAGCGCTAATTTCTTCAGCTTTTCATGTTTTGTATAAGATAACAATTTTTTCAAAATCAATTTTAATTCTGATAATGTCTTATGATTGTATCTAACATGTACTATATTATTGAATTTATATATTTCACAAGTGTGGCCTTTATTAATTTCTTTTGCATGTTCACATTTTAACTTCTGCACTCCTCTGGTGTCAGATATTGATATACACTCCCATATATGAAGATGATCAGTCTTCAATGGTGAAGTGTCCGCGGATATTTCATTTACTTCCTTACTTGTTTTCTTATTCTTATTATTTTCATTTACTCCATTAATTGCTTTCTTATTCTTCATTGCTCTCGTTAGTGCACTTATATTATTTACCGGTATCATTTCTTTTAATTTTTCAGAATTTAACTCTATTCTAGATAACGCGTCAGCATTTGTATTCATGCTACCTTGTTTAAATATAATATCGAAATCATAATCCATTAAATCTACTCTTATTCTTGTTAATCTTGAAGATGGGTCCTTATGAGTAAATAAACTAACTAGTGGTCTATGGTCTGTATACACTTTAAATCTTCTTCCATACAAATATGGTCTGAAATGATTTATTCCCCAATGTATTGCTAATAATTCTTTTTCTATTACTGCTTTATTTACCTCATGTTTGTTGAGTGATTTACTCGCAAATGCTATTGGTCTATCACTTCCTATTTCTCCCTGAGAAAGAACAGCTCCTAGTGCATAATTTGAAGCATCAGTTGTCAAGATAAAAGGTTTTGAAAAGTCTGGGTAGCTTAATACTGGTGGTGACATCAGTTTTTGTTTTAAATTTTCAATAGAATTCTGGCAACTCTGTGACCAGCTAAAAATTACATTCTTCTTTAATAATTGATTTAATGGTTTTGCTATATCAGCAAAATTTTTAATAAAACGTCTGTAATAATTACAGAAAGCTACAAATCTACGTACTTCATCCGCGTCTGTTGGTATTGGATAATTTTCTATTACTTTATATTTGCTAGGATCCGTAGTTACACCTTGATCCGTTATGAGGTGTCCAAGATAAACTACTTCTGGTCTTAAGAAATTGCATTTACCTGGATTCAATTTTAAATTATATTTACGTAATCTTTTAAAAACTTCTATCAAATTTTTATTATGTTCTTTTAAACTTGAGCCAAAAACTATTATATCATCAACATATAAAAATGCTGAGGCTTGCAAACCACTTAGTGCGAGTGAAAGCATTCTCTGAAAACTATTCGTTGAAATTTTTAAACCAAAAGGTAAACGTTTGAATTGAAAATGACCTGAATCAGTCGAAAAAGCTGTTAATGGCCTTGATTTTGGGTGTAGCGGAATTTGATGAAATGAACTTGTCATATCTAATGTTGAGAAAAACTTTGCTTTGCCTAACTTGTCAAGAACATCTTCAAGTCTAGTTAATGGGAATTTGTCATCCACAATTTTTTTATTCAAAGATCTGTAGTCAACTACTAGCCTCCATTTCTTCTCTTCACCCGTGCTCTTCTTCGGAACTATTAACAGAGGTGAATTATATGGACTAACGGAAGGTTCAACTATGTCTTCATCTAATAGCTTATCAACTTGTTTTTTTATTTCCTGTAAATTAGAATGTGGTATTCTATAATTTTTAATGTATACCGGTGACTTATCAACTGTTGTAATTTTTTGTTCATAAAAATTATTTTTCGTTAAAATCTCGCCTTCCATATAAAAAATGTTTTGATAATCACTACAAAGTTCTAATATTGATTCTTTTGCTTGCTTATCTAGATTATCTATCTTAATTTCCTTGAGAATTTTTTGAAACCTATACTCATCTGGTAAGCTGTTCTTATAATGAAATATTTCATAATTTTTCATGTTTTCTGTACCCAGCGTCAATTTTGGTACAAAAATCTCATCCGGTGTTGTATTTAGAAATTGTACATGCTTAACTCCTAGTGCTGGAATTATCGTGTTTGCTACAAACACTCCTTTACTAATTTCTTTACCACAAACTATGCTTTCTTCAACTACATCTATATTCACAGCTATTACTGACTCTGCTCTTGGGGGAATTTTTAAGTTTTTAACAGTTATTATTTGCGTGTTCATTGGTATTACAAACTCTTCTTCATCTGCCGCAATTGTTAGTGTATACGTCTCATAATCTATTTTACAATTATTCTTTATAAGAAAATCTCTACCTAAAATCCCATCTGATAACAAGTTTATATTTTCATCTACTATATGAAATTGATGTGCTAAAATCCTATCCTCCCATTTTAATTTAATATTTGAGCTTCCTAATGAATGTGTTGTTTCACTAGTTATTCCATTTATCTTACATATATCATTATCGTTTATATAATCATTTAAAATGTAATTTTTTAATAAGGAGATGTCTGCTCCAGTATCTACTAGTAACGTTACTATATTATTACCTATCTTAACACTAACATAATTTGATATCTCATTTGATCGAGTTACATTTATAATTCTATATTTTTTGTTTTCTCTCCGCTTCTTATGTAAGAGTTCCCCAGTCTCCGGATACCGGGGGCTTCTTAGTTTCCCTGGTTGTTGGTCCTATTGTTATTATTATTGTATCTATGCCCATTATTATTATTCGCTCTACTGTTATTACCTCTAAGATTATTGTGCACACCTCTACTATAGCTATTATTGATATTATTGCCGTAACCTCTATTGTTATTATTATTCTTATTTCTGTCTTGAATGAAATTCCGGTTAAAGTTTCCATTACTAAAATTCTTATTATGAAAATGATTCTGCCTGTTTTGATTAAAATGTCCTCGACCTCTTGGAAATCTGTTAAAATGCATTACTCTACTGTTATTTGTCGTATCGACCTCTGTAGCTACCCTGATTGCATCACCTAATGTTGTTGGGCGAGCTGCCAAAACGACTGACTTAAAAGGTTCAACTAACCCATTCTTGAACGTTGTCATTCCTATTTGATCGTTCAGCCTTACTATTAATTCACGGTGCTCTTCACCTTGCTCATTTATCTGCAACTCATTCAATGCTGCTAACAGATTTTCTATCTTAGATGCAAATGCTGTGATTTCCAAATTTCCTTGATACATCTTGGTTAAATCATGATGCAATGTTGAAACTGTCTTTTTCGTTTTGAATGTTTTTTGTAGTATGATTTTTAATGTTTCTAAAGTCTCAGGTTTTGTTTCACTTAGTATTCTGTTTTTTACATTTTCTGATAATTTTGTGGCTAGTATAAACTTAATTAGTGTTTTTTGTTGTGTATCATCTTTTAAAGTATCATGATAAAATTCAATTAACCCTATATAATTGTTTAAATCTCGAAAGTCTCCTTGAAACTCAGGAATCAACTTAGAAGCAGTTACTAAATCAAATGAAGCCATTGTGGTTGTTAAATTTTCCTCTTTTGATTTTAAGAATGATTTTATTTTTTTTGTTATTTGATCAAAATTATGCTTCTCTTGATCCTCAATTATTTGCAGTCTTAAATTTTTTAAGTCAAGTAAAGTCTTTGTTATGAATTCAGTTGTATACGTCCTATTTGGGCTCTTTTTTAACTTCGCAAGTATTTGCAAAGCATATTCACTCTCCATTTATATTATTTATGCGCATTTGTTACAAATTATTCTTGATTCTTTTAAATGAAAGCCATTTTTGCCAATTTTCAGTTCGCAAATAGTACATCTGAAGCAATTGAAATGAAAGCTATTTTTCTTGTAAGATAAATATCTTACTTTTCCAATATCAATAATTTTTCGTTTACATTTATAGCAGTGTTCGCTAAAAAGGATTCCAAAACATCCTTGGTAAAAGCATGTTGTAGCAAATTCTGACATTGTTATATCTATAATTACTTTTTTTTTTTTTGTCTTTGATTATATATTTTCAATTACTGATAAAAGTATTTTGTTCTTAACATAATTTTTAAAATAAGAATATATTTTATATAATGCAACAGAAATTATTATTATCAAAAGAGCTGTTATGATAATTACTTTAAACATTCTGAATTCTGTTTATCCTTTTCTGAACGTATGCTTTAAAATATTGATTTATTCTATATGCTATGTATATAAATATGCAAATAATGATTATTGTTGATAGAATGGTTAGTGTTGTCTGCTGAATCTCGGTTTTTGTTACAGCTGATCCTAGATTATTTTCAATGTTCTCATTGATTGTAATGGTTTCCTTGCTCTTCTTGTCAAGCATCGTGAGTTGTCTGTAGACTTCTGTAATATTTGGTATCATGTAGTTCTTCTTTTGCTTTGATCAGTTCAGCTATCAGTTTCTTCTTGTTTTCACCTGACGTCAGATGGATCACGCGGTATAGCTCACCAAGCTTTCTTCTCAAGTTTACTGCTTTGCCTCCTCTCGACTTCTTTCTATGTTTATCCTCTTCTTGCTGTGTCCTTTTGCACTGTCTTTGCTGGTATTGCTCCAGTGTGAGTGGCTTTGGTCCAGCTGTCAATGGTGTCGGAATATATATCTGTGGAACTGTATTGCCTTGCGCTACATGTTCTGGTACATATTCAACTTCTACAAATGTTGCTGGTTGGTTCAACTGCTCGAATAGCTCATCTAACCCTACTCTTGAGTATGACATTAGGCTTTATATTATGTTAGGTTTTATATTTGTCGCAAGAACGGTGTCCGCAGGATCGCCATGTTATAGATAATTTCCCTATTATATTTTGGCTTTTAAGCGAGCCACGCTGATAACTAAGGCCTCAAGGCCGCTCTGATTATATTCGAAATTAAAAGACAGCTTTCGCTTAACTCAAATAACTTCTCTTATTTTTCAAATTTGCTTGCTTAAATACTAAATTTACAACATGTTCTTATATCTAAGACACACCCCATTTCCAGTTATTCTTCCAATTATATTTTTGTAACCAATCATAAACAAAGTTAAGACTTGCATTTTCTCAAGTCACATATTAAAAATCACAATGCTTCCTTTTTACTCTGATTGATTCTATATTGGCTTCTCAGAATTAAGAAATTCCAATTTAGAAATTAATCGTTTCATCAGATGCGCTACTTTAACATGTTACTCATGAATATGCATATCGACACATTCCCTCACATGCTGACCATGTGCACACTGCAATATGATCTTGTCTTTTTTATTTCCAACATAAGTGAACGCTCGCGCTAAACCAAATTTGTAATTTATGAATCATTCTTCTTTAATTGTCACTATTTTTGTCGTCGCCAAATTAGATCAGATTACATTCACATGTGCTCAGCATTTCATATTTTGAGACAAGGTGGTCTAAATTTGTTTTATTGTTTTGTTTTATTTGTTTATTTGTTTAATTTGGTTGTGTACACACAACATAACGTTAAAACACTCAACGTACATGCCAACCACTATACATGGAAAGACCTGTCTGTCCCAGTTTTTCAGTAGAAGGATATCACCAAGTTGCAACTCCATACTGAGTAACATTGTTGTGCAACATTTATATCCAAAGATATTCCTTATTACAAATTTAGCTTGAATGGGCGGAACGACACCCTCTTTTCCAAAGTCCGTCTCAGTTTTCTAGAACATAGAAAGACATCACCTAATAGTAATTCCATTCTGAGTTTTATTGTTATGCGACATGTATTTCCAAAGCTATTCGATATCATATTTTTGAATTATATGGGCGGTGTCACACCCCCTTGTCCAATGTTTGCTTAATTTTGCTAGTCGAAGGACGCGACTAAATAGTACGCTCTTACCAAGTTTCATTGATGTGTGACTTATAGCTTGAAAGATATACCGAAAATTTGGTCTGCTGAAAAAGTGCCACGCCCCACGTCCAACACCCATAAAATTTTTCCTGTGGAACGGCACTTGTAAATTGAGGTAGAACACCGAATTCCGATGCTATGCGACCTATAATTTCAAAGCTTTTCGCTATCGTAGATTTGGGTTGTATTGGAGGTGCCCCGCCTCCTTGTCCAATGTTCCGTGCATTTTTTTCAAAACCTTCGCGTAACAATTACGAACAAATTCACAGAAGGAAGTATCTAATTTGGTCCAGTCGTTTTCAAGTTTTAAGCATCCGAACAAACCACTATTCATTTTAATATATTAGGATGCTGTAAAATTTATCTCAATATATTTATTGGATTATTTAACTCAGTAGATATTGAAATAAAAAGAGTGGCACGCAAATAAATACGATATATTGGGCTTATGGTTACACTGTAGCAGGAATTAACTGAGTGCAACTGTCCACTCAAGAGACCAGCGCGGTGAGTTGTAGAATCTCACCTCTCTCTCTCAACAAAGAGCTTAAGCTATTGTTTGCTGTTATTTCGTGCTGCTTATACAATGGCAGCATGGATTAAAATGCACGAATTCTTAAATAATTAAATAAAAAGATTTACCAAAAACGTAGTACCCAGTAGCAGGGTCGCTTATTATAGCAATTGAATAGTGAAAGACTTATTTAAATCGGTTCAGCATTTACTCCCTTGATTGAACGATGAAAATTCGAGAGACGCCTTTTATATAATAGTATAGATTATATTATATTATATTATATTATATTATATTATATTATATTATATTATATTATATTATATTATATTATATTATATTATATTATATTATATTATATTATATTATATTATATTATATTATATTATATTATATTTTATTATATTATACTAGAGGACCCGGCAAACTTCGTCCCGCCCTGAATTAATTTTTTTATTGAAATAATTCCTAGCAATCACGATCCCACCCGAAATTAATTTTTTATCGAACATTCACGATCGATAACAAATGGTGCCAATCGAATTTCAATTATTGATTGAATGAAACACTCTAATATCCCTTATTTACACGGAATGTAGGGAGGTTGAGGGAAGCACATGTCAGATCAATTCAATGCTTTTTGATAGAAAACTTTAGCAAAAGTAAACAAAGATGAAGGCTTTCCAACACGCGAACATGTCATATATTGTAAGCCACGCAAGAAGCTTAGGAATTCAAGATTAATAGTTATAGACATATAGTTATACATACACATTTTTACAAATAATTTAAGACATACAATTATTTTGCACTAACATTTATTTGCGCAATATTTATATTATTTCCATATAATTTTGATAGCGGAACTTCCGTCCGCATATATATATCTAAAAAACTGAATGCACCTCCATGCTACAGGTGTAAAATAAGCTGCATTTGCATATTCTACTTGCTCTCTCTCTTTATATGATCGTACTGCTTTGCGCTCCAATATCTTTATATACATTATTATTACTCGTATGTTCTTTTTATTCTTAAGGTATAAAATAAGTTTATATTTGATTTAATCCAGCACACAGTGACATAATTAATTGAAAAGATTGGCGTTGTGATTCATTGATTGAATTCTTGGAATGTGCACTTCATCGCCCTTGAATTGGCCTACTCAAATGCGTTCATCTTTGCTTGAAAAACATTATTCTTGAGTTGCTTCACGACCGATTTTTACCCTTGCAGAATTTGGATTAATTCAGGCTCCGAAGCATGATAATAACAGATCCAACCTTCAGTGGTACATTTTGTGGTGGTAATCCTTGCAAACCAATGAATTCAGGAATACTATTCGATAATTGGTTGCTTCGTCTGGACACAAACAACTGATTTGAACGAATGTAATTGTGCAGAAATTGCATTTTGAATTATGAAATTAAAATCGAGTTTTTTTTTTTTTATTTTTCCATACAAAATGTATGGAACATCGATTTTTCCGAGAAAATTCCAATTTTTTGCTATTAAAAGCTACCTTGTGCGGAAACGAAAAAAAAAAACAAAAAAAGGGTTCTTATGTATGCCACTCTGTTTTTTTTATATATGACACTTATTCGGACATGACAATCTAATTGTTTTCATTATCCGTCACTCGCTGCTGTGTGGCTTAAACGTGTATAAGCTCGCCGAGCATTTGACTGATTTCGTAGGCCTATGTCAGGCTCGTCCCCTCCTTGGAGTTGTTATGAACACTGTACGACACGAAAACTTACCAATTTCAATTCTTTCGATTATTTTCCTTCCTTCCTTATTTTCTTTTTGCCTACACCACATCAGTATTGTGGCGAACAAATACAAAATAATTATTAAAATCGGCCGAGCCATTTCCGAGTTTTAGCAGGACCAACTCACGTCAATTGATAATTAAATATTCAGAGAATAGAAGATAAAAACACGATTGGTTTTTGTCTTAGAAAAATATAATAGCCTGCTATAATTCGATTTCAGAAGATTGGGCTGTCGTATCATTTTATTGCAAATTCTATTAGGAAATTTTTGTAGTACATTTCAATTTGAATAAAAAAAGTCAGCTCATCCGTCAGTTTTGGTTTAAGGCTCGATCCTCACAATGGGCAAACATATATTTTTTTTTTTAATTTTTTTTATTTATTGAAATGACAGCTTTTGTGTTCTTTTTGGAGTTAAAAGTGAATATGTTGGAGCTTTCTTCAAATAGGGGTTTATTAAGTGCTTAAATTAAATTTATCAACGAAAAGAAATTGAATGAAATATATTAAAAAACAACGGAGTTATTTTCATCGAAAGTAGGAAATACGAATTTCTGATAGTTTTTTGTTATTCTAAGGAAACGATGTTATTAGAAAAAGACGCTGTACTAAAATGTTGTGCAATTTTTAAGATATGTGAATGCTTTTGGTGTTACAATAAGAGAATTTTCTTTTGATTATTTAGATGAACAGTTTTGCTAATATAAGTACGCTAGTAGGATAATTTGCGATTTTTGTAAAGGGGCGGAAGAAGGGGCGTGTCCAAACCAAAGTCTGCTGTAACCTTATCTAGGATTCAAGTAATGTGTGTGCAAAATTTGAGTTAAATCCGTTCAGCCGTTAAGATTTGTTGGCTATTTAAAGTAGTCTGATGTGGCAATTCCCATACAAAATTACCAATTTCGATTTTTCCGCTGTTCCTTCGAGTTTTTTGTAATTTTCTTTTGTTCTAAACCACATCTGTATTAAGGCAAACAATACAAAAAAAGAATTATTAAAATCGGCCAAGCCGTTTCTGAGCCTTAGCAAGACTAACGCACACGTATTTCATTTTTATATATAAGATATAATATAATATAATATAATATAATATAACATAATATAATATAATATAATATAATATAATATAACATAATATAATATAATATAATATAATATAATAAAATATAATATAATATAATATAATATAATATAATATAATATAACTTAATATTATACAATATAATATTATATGATATAAAATAATATATAATATAATCTTATATATAAAAATGACTGACGTCCGTGTGTACGCGCATAATTCAAGAAGGGTCGTTCAATTTTTACAATTTTGAGCTTGATGGATTCGTATTGCCCCAAGGAAGGACACTATGTAGAAAAAAATTGCCACACCCTCTTTTACCGCCCACAAATCAATAAAAATGCTATATTTCCTATGGTTTTGGTCGTATTAGACTACAATTTGGTAATTTAGTTTGTATGCTCACTGTTGGAAACTTTACTAAAACTGGGTTGCCACACCTCCCATTTACCGCCCACAAATCAATAAAAATTCTATATATCGGAAGATTTTGGGGGTATACTTAAATTTGGTGATTAATTTTGTTTGATTGCTGTCGGAAACTGTACTAAAAATAGGTTGCCACACCCCCTTTCACCGCTCACAAATTAATAAAAATTCTATATATCGGAAGGTTTTGATGATACTAGACTAAAATTTGGTAATTCAGTTTGTATGCTCACTGTCGGCAACTGTACTAAAAATGGGTTGCCACACCTCATTTTACCGCCCCCAAATCAATAAAAATGCTATATTTCCGATGGTTTCGCCGTATTAGGCTACAATTTTGGAGTTTAGTTTTTATGCTAACTGTCGGCAACTGTACTAAAACTGGGTTACCACACCCCCCTTTTACCGCCTACAAATCAAGAAAAACTATATATCAGAGGATTTTGCTGGTATTATACTAAAATTTGGTATTATAAATATTTTGGTATTAATAATATTATTTATATTATTATACTAATTTATTTATTTTGCTTGCTGTCGGAAACTGTACTAAAAATATGTTTTACCACCCACAAATATATGAAAATGCTATATTTGAATCGGGTTTGGTCATAATAGACTAAAATTTGGTAATTGTGTTTGTCTTTCAAAACTACACCGTCATCTATTGAAAAAGTAGAAACATCGAATATTAAGTTTGGGCAAAACAACGTTTGCCGGGTCAGCTAGTACAATATAATTTGAGATCCAGAATATGCGGAAATCTGAAAAAAATTAAAAATAATGATTATATATCATAAACTTTGCTGAAAACAAAAACGCCCCAAAAGTGCGTTAAAGAGTGAAAAAATAATGCGTCCCTGAAGCAGTGTTTTCGTTTTGACAACTCGATGGCTTAATTCCAGAGTATGCTAAGTCAACTTAGCATGTTTTTAAGGAGATTGTTTTCTTTTAATTCGAATTGATGTAAAAAATATTTTAAAGTCAAACGCAGTAAACAAATTCCGCAATAAATATGATTTTAGCACCGAAAAAATGTAGTTTCTATCTTATACGGCTTTTGAAAAATTCCAAATAAACTTTGAACGCGTCTCCTGCAAAATTCACTTTCTAGACTTAGTATACTCTGGAATTAAGCCATCGAACTGTGGTCGCATCAAATTGCAACGAAATCAACCGGCACTTATTTGCTATTTTAACACATTCCCAATAAGAATTAAATTTCGAACAAAAAACACTTTTCTACGTTCAATTTCACTATAAAAAACTCACTTTTGTTTGAAAAATATAACCAGTCAGTGTTTATTTACTTGTGGAATGAAATCGCCTTGTTTTGGGTTGTTTACGAACTTGTGCAATTTTTAACTGCACAACGCATCTTGCAATTATTAATATATATTTTAAATTCTCTTAAAAGCACTAAGAATAAGCAATCAAAATAGAAGACTTGTGAACAGCTGACGTGCGCTCAGAAATGTCAAAAAAATCTCACTCTGTCTCGTTCGATCAATTTACAAAGTCGGCCACAGTTCACGTACACTGTATGTGTAGAGTCTGTAGACAGCACCACTTCCTTATATTTTAGTTCTTTGCGCACAGCGTTCAGCAATTTTTTATTCTTATCCATGCTTTTTGCACGTTTATAATCGAATCAAACTTTCACAATAAGCGCAAATATCAGAAACTTTGTTTTGCTATGGTTTTGCTTAAAATATGCAATCAGCTGTTTTTGACAGATCGAGAGTTAATTTTTGTGGGAGAGGTTAAAAATTCACTACCAACGTGTTAATTACACCATGAAGCCGATGAAGGTGTTGCTTTTAATTGATTTCGACAATTGTGGGCATGGTATAATAATACAAGGTAGCATTGACAGTTGCTTGGGAAACCATCTCGTGTCAAAAAATATTCTCAAAAAAGAGAGCGCTCACAATCCGCCATTGAAAACACAAAAAATGTTGAAAACGTTGAAGTGGAAAAAAACAAAAACCTCAGCAGCTGCACATGCATTTTCACAAACAGCTGTTTTTGACAAGAGATGTTTTCTTGTAGAAGAGAAAATAAGCAATTGTCAATGCTATCTTGTATTATTATACCATGATTGTGGGTACTGAGAAGAGAGTACGATCAGCCCCGAGACAACCTTATTAATTCAACCATGGAGAACTGTAAATCAGATTTGTCAAAAATATTGGAAACCTCACTCAGGTGAAAAAAATAGAAAATTTTGGTAGTGAGGCTTTATGCTACTCGGAAACTTTTCACTCATGGTAGAAAATAAGTTACTACACTTCTAGAAGAACTAAACACTGGTGAGCTCGTGAGTCGTAAAGAAGTTCAAAATATTGAGCCTCCAACAGCATAGCAGAAGTGGAAAATATATGCGTAGAATACTGTTAATTTTCAGTATGACCCCTTTTACATTGGTCAAGACTTGAAATCAAGTCTGTGAGTTTGTTGATGAAAGACGCGGACATCAACGTAAGAGAGGGTAAGTTTAAAAGGGAATAGCAAAGAATTGATTTCAAGTCTGGACCAATGTAAAAGGGGTCTATATATAACAACTTTGCAAATTAAATTATATTCTAACGCTAATCCACTACCGGAATCTAAAACGTCAAAATTTTTAGTTGTCAAAATTTCATCGTGCTTTTGGCACAGCGAAAATAACAATGTTTTTTCAACAGATAGAAATTGTATTCAATTACTTCTTTTTTACCACGAGCGAAAAGTTTCCGAATAGCACACAGCCTGACAGAAAAAAAATTAAATATAATAAAATTTACTGTTATAAATATTAACGTGTTTTTTTTAATTTGCTGTTATTTAAAATTTTTGAATTATTTATTTATTCATTATTTATTATTTTATTATTATTTATTTTATTGATTATTTATTTTTGAATTATTTTGATGAAAAAAACCATTAAATTAAAAATCAATAAAACTGCGAAAAAGCTTTGCTTCTTTCGTGTGTCCAACAACGCACCTGTGTTTTTTATTACAAAACCAAACATTTTTAGTAATTTTTATTGGGCTAGAATGTAGTCACATGGAAATTATGTATGGAATACAATGTCTTTCAAAACTTCCAAGCGACAAGCTTTTAAATAATACGCCTTTGTAACCTTACACCTATTGTTGATACCTCCTTTATATAGAACTTTAAATACTTCTCCTCAAAAATAATTTTTCCAGTGTGATGTAGCTGAAGAAAACTAGCGATGTATAAAATATATACTAATACAAATTTTTGTCAGAATAAAAAAAAGAGTATTTTTTTTATTTTATTGTATGTTATTAAAAACCATAAGTCTGGTTTTCACTACGCCATTTTTCAATAGTAAATCGTTGTCAGTCTAATAAAAAAGAAAATTTGATGTATTGATATGTTTTAACTTTAAAGCGAAAAGTTGCATTAGAGTTGTTAAAACATACTATGATATTTAAGCCAATAAAGTTAAGACCCAACTTGAAAATGACGTAGCGAAAATAAATTTAAGTTTTACATTCAATAAATAAAAACTTAACCAAAACCCAATAAGAACTACAACTTTATGTCGTATTTTCTTTCTTTTTTTTGCAGAATGTCTCAAAATCAACCAGAAAAGAAATTCAAGTAAGTTTTTCTCTAACGATAAAAAATGTCTAAAAATACATTAAATTGAAAAAATTAAATTGGAGAACTATCCACTGCCAAGATGAATTAAATATACAACTAGCTATTTTGCAGATATAACCCCTTTTTTATCAATATGAATAAAAACAACAATTGGTTGAAAAAAAACCACACTGATGTTCAATTTATTAATTTATAAATCAATTCTTATTTTCATGTTTATATTTTTAAATGAATGACATGAACACCTCGTCGCGTGCTACTATCAGCCGTTGATTCTGGCAACAATAACATGCAACAAATTAGAATCAAAAACATTTGGCGTGCTTTGGCAACAAATCAAGAATTCAATTCAGTACTTCATCTTTAACCTACAAAGATTCTAGCACTCACTGGCAAGTCATCTATAGTTTTTTTTACAATTAATTTATATTTGTTTATTTAAGCATTGAGCATTGTGTTTAATGAGTTTAACTGTTAACATTTTCGTTATTCAGATTTGTTAAAAAAACTCAAATTAACTGAGAGTAGAGAATTTATTCCAGTTTTTCTAGTTTGAAGTGAAATAATCCTTTGAATAATATTATGTGAATATTTTATGTGAACATGCCCAATTTAACGATTTGTTTAATAATTTCTCTGTTATTGAATGTGAATTAATTAAAATTCTATGCTTTGTTTTGTATATGTATACCCTTAATTCAATTACAAGATACTATTGTGTCTATTTATATTTTGGTTCCAAGATTTTGGAAAATTTTTACTTCTCTATCTGGAATTAATTAATTTTGTTGCCGTAGTATTTATAAAATTCGAATCTCGTCAACATTATAATGAATTAATTCTTTGTCATTGAAAATAAAAAAAAATTATTTGATTAAGAAATATCAAAGGAATGCAAATTTTAATAAAAGTTTGTTGTGAAAGAAGTTTTCATTGTAAGAAAAATTGTATTGATATCTTTGTTTAAAAGAGATTAATGGTTTGTAGATTTACATTAATACTTTCGAACTTTTAAAAACTTTAGTAATTTAAGAAGAGTCAAGATTTCGTGAATTAATCGAAGCCCGTTGTAAGTTAGTTTTTTTTTTCAATTCAATGGAAGAGTTTCTTTCCCTTCAGAAATGTTTTTTATCGACATTTTTATATTTGATGTACACAAAAGTTTTAAAGGATTTTTTTAAGTTTATTTAAAGTTAAATCACTAGGTTTTATCACACGTTAAATTTATTGTGAAAAATTTGTTACAAATTCATTTTTCAAAGTATTGTCCATCGTTAGCCACTACTTTTTCCATCTTTCTGGCAATTTTCGGATACCATTTCGAAAAAATTATGCGTCTTTTGATGTGATTCACGAATCGATCCAATTTTGGAGTTCTTCAAAAGAGTGCAAGTGGTGATCCTTAAGGGCATGCGTCATCGACGAAAACAAATAGTAGTCGGAGGGGGCAATGTCTGGGCTTTACGGCCTGTGGGGAAGAACTTTCCATTTCAGCGTTTCAATGTATGTTTTGACCGGCTGTGCAACATGTGGCCAAGTGTTGTCATGTTGCAAAATTACCTTGTCGTACCTTTGTTCTGGCCATTTTTGCTTCAATGCTCGGCTCAAACGCATCAATTGAGTTCGGTAGAGTTGCTCTTTGATGGTTTCACCCAGTTGTAGAAGCTCATAGTACACCACGTCCAATTGGTCCCACCAAATACAGAGTATGACCTTGCTGCCATCACACCGTTAATATTCGGCTTTGACGTCGTTTTTGGCGTATGGCCGGGCGGCCCGTATGATTTTTTGCGCTTGGGGTTATCGTAATAAAAAAACGGCGTTCGACGTCTCTCGGCTTCAATTCATACGGCACCCAATATCCTACCTTTTGGATATTCCTATGGTTTTTAAGCGAACAGATATGGCTTGTTGAATCACTCCTAATGCTATTGCGAGTTCTTCTTGCATTTGGCACGACTCTATATCCAATATAGCCTCCAATTCGGCATCCTCAAACTTTTCTGAACGTCCTTCGCGCTCTTTGTCATCGGTATTAAAATCATTACTTCTAAAACGTCTATATCAAAGCTCACATGTGAAAATCGATGATGCATGTTCTCCGTAAGCTTCTTGCAGCATTCGATGGCCTTCAGCTGCATTTTTCTTCAAATGAAAGCAGAAAAGTTAACTTTCCCGAAAATTGTGTTTTGTTGGCACAAAAGTTGATATATTCGGAGCACACAAAAACTATGTTTACTATGTTTACGTTTACTTCAGCGAAACGATACATACTGGAAAACATGGTTGAATTAATATGGTTGTCTCGAGGCTGATCGTACTCTCTTCTCAGTACCCCCAATTGAGAAGTATTTTCATTCAAAATCAATGAAAAGCAAAAACGAAAACTTCGTCGACTTTACATGTTATCAATTTTCGCTTTCAGATTTTGTATGAGCTATCAACTTTGATTTGACATTTATGGGCACTCGCTCTCACCCTTGCGACAACCTTATTAATTCAACCATGCTGAAAAAGAAATCCTTAGATCCCAAACAGAACCAAAGCGGCTGTCGGTTGTCGGGTGCGCCGTGCAGCAAAATACATGAAAATGTACGCAGCCGCCAAAAATGAAAGAACTCCGCGACTGAAAAACGCCGGAATAGAATTTATTTTATTTTTTCTCCGGCGGCTGTTGAAACCATGATACAATTATAAGGCATGGTTGAATAAATAAGGCTCTCTCGGGGCTGATCGTACTCTCTTCTCAGTAGACATAATTTTGTTGTTGTTTCCAATGCAAAACTGTCAAAAATCAGTGAGACTATGACCCATAATACACGGTGTCCGTTTGCCCGGCGTGCAATCGATTTTGTTGTTGCTTTCAACGTGAAACTGTCAAAAACCATTGAGAGGATGAACATTTAAAACAGCGGGCAAAATATGTTCATTCTTGCACGGTGTCGATACAGCGTTGTGGGGGGTGAAATTAAAGATTTAGGCGTTTTAGTAGCTAAAAAGTACATTTTTTGAAGAAAAGTGCTACTATTGCACTATAACAGTATGAAGAGAATAGTTGTAGGAAACCCTTGTTGGAAAAAATTGTAGGAGAAAAAGTAATGGAACTGAATGAAATGTCAAAATCTGTCCGCCATTCTTTTTCTGCCGTGTAACATACCAGCGTGCAAAATGTGGAAGAGAGTAAAAAAGATTCATTGCACGCCGGGCAAACGGATACCGTGCAATATGGGCCATACAGCGGACATCGTGCAAAACAGTGTTACTGGGTGGTGAAATTAAAGATTTCGGAGTTTGGGACTATTGTACTTAAACAGCATGAAGAAAATATTTGTAGGAAACCCTTGTTGGAATAAAGTGTAGTAGAAAAAGTAATGGAACTGATTGAAATGTCAAAATCTGTCCGCCGTTCTTTTTCTGCCGTGTAACTTACCAGCGTGCAAAATGTGGAAGAGAGTAAAAAAGATTCATTGCACGCTGGTCAAACGGTCACCGTGTAATATGGGCCCATGCGACAACCTTATTTATTACATAAGTATACAGAAACTCCCCACACCGACTGCTAATGTCAAAACCATGTCAAAATCACAAAATACGGTGCTTACTTACTTACTTATCTGGCGCTTGCAACGGTTTTGGCCTTGTATAAGAAATTGCGCCAGCCATTTCTGTTTTGCGCTTGCTGGCGCCAGTTGGAAACACCAAGCGTGGTTAGGTTATCCATCACCTGATCCTTCCAACGAAGATGTGGGCGTCCTCTTCTGCGTTGACCACCACTGGGCACCGAATCGAATATTTCTTTCGATGGAGCATCGTTTTCCATTCGCTCAACATGACCTAGCCAACGGAGCCGCTCGATTTTAATGCGCTGAACTATGTCGATGTCAGCGTACAGCTCATGCAGTTCGTGGTTCCATCGAATTCGGTACTCGCTATTGACGCAGATTGGACCGAAGATTTTACGAAGGATCTTTCTTGAAAGAACAAATTATTGATATTATGCAATTTCTTATTTTTATTTTTAAGAAGTTAACACTTCTACCATTTTTGCAGAAGAAATTTCTCAGGGAAAAAAACATTTGACAGGAAGGGGAAATTTTTTACTCTCTCGATTGCACTCTCTCTTACCATTTTTTCGACTACAGGGACGTTTCTCGGACTAAAACTTGCTAGATTGGTAAATTGGACTAAAACTTTAGAGTACGAGAACAGAACAATTATGTTGTCATATTGACTAACCCCCCTACTATAATATCCCTATGCATGCTATAATTTTTCAAAAATATTCACCTTGATATCGTTGAGATATTTTCGAAATTCCAAAAATTAAGGCTATTTTATTATATTGCTTAAGCTATATGTATATTTGTATGTCCATAAACCCGTAGATTTTATTTTATTACATTTTTTCTCTTTGTCAAAATTATGTTTACATGAATGTATAGGGGAGTTTATCTGGTTGTGGGCACAGTTAGCTATTTCAGCCATAACTTTTGACCAAGTAAATATTTATGCAGATGTATATACATATTTATATATCAATGGAAAGGAAGAGACCTTAGGTAACTAAGGGTGAGAGAATTCATTTGATTCCATCAAAACTACATTTTTAAGAAGAAATTTTTTTTAACTGGTTGTAGGCACCCCTGTAAAATACCCTGAAAACGGGAAAAAGTGAAACGCCACTAAATATAAAGAAAATGAAATTTATTTTATCTTAAAGCCTTCAATGATGCGATAGAGATAGAGCAACTAAAAATAGTGTAAAACACTTCTCAGCAAAAAAAATTCAAATGTACATGAAAATGAAAATAAATGAAAATAAAAT
Source organism: Pherbina coryleti (assembly GCA_943735915.1). Classification (NCBI taxonomy): domain Eukaryota; kingdom Metazoa; phylum Arthropoda; class Insecta; order Diptera; family Sciomyzidae; genus Pherbina; species Pherbina coryleti. Next base: position 128,413,202 of record OX030949.1, on the reverse strand, counting down.
TATTAATCATCCACATCCGAATCGCAATGTTTGCAGGTGTAATAGCCAGCATGCATGTCAGCGCACTTCAAATGCACCGGCCGGTGACACGTGTTGCATTCGATGGAGTTTTGGGTGGTCAATCGAATGGGCAACAGCTTCTCGCAAATTATGTAAAAAGCGCGATCCTCGTCATCATCATCAGATGGGTTTTGCATGGGTTTCCGACCACAGTTTGAAGGCTTTCGTGGTGTAGCTCCTTGCAAAGGACCTACTGCATCTAAAATCAAAAGCTACTCATAGAAGTAGTTCTCGATGTCGATGGTCCTGGTGTGGTGGCCACTTTCTCGACATGCCTAAAATCTGCATCATGCAACACAATTCGGCGCTGCGCATCTTCATCAATGCGAGTCTTGTTGGCAGCCTCTTCCGCATCAACGGCTCAACGGCTTGAATAAAATCCAGTTCGTCGAAGATGTCTGGATCGAACGGACAAATTCCTGTTGCTTTGAAGCCGGATTTAATTTTACTGGAATTCAACGCCAGATCGAGAGTTTTGCAAACCAATCCAGCAAGATGACGGATTTCTAATACCTAGAAAAAAGATGTAAGAATTAAAAATATAACATTTTAAAGAACATTTATTGAGAAAACAAGGTTCTCATGTGTCGAGACAACGCGTTAAAAGCGTTGCTTGCACTCAAGAGAACCTTGTTATTGATGAAGCCTCACTTTGTTGGTATTATTCTTCTACCAAGCTGAACATTGCGACTTGTAGACGGCTTTGACTGGGCCGAAGACGGAAACGTCCAAAGGCTGCAACCAGTGGAAAAGACAGAGCGTGGACGCCATTCTCCACGGCCAAGTCGAGTGCTTCCACGAAGAGATGTGAAGTGTGGTTGTCCAGCAGAAGCAACACCGGGGATTGCAATGACTTGCGAAAGTGATGAAGTGGTGCATGAACCGAACAAAGCCAGGTTGAGCCATCCAACCAGAATCGTTGGCAAAACCAACTGACCGAAGAGAAACCGAGGAAACAAATGAATTTATTGAAAAAATTGCAAAAAAATATAGTCCAGAGCAAAAATGTCTGCTCAGGAAAATATACATGCGATGAGATGTATGCTCTGAACTCTTCATGAATGCAAAATGCATCCAAACAAAGGTAAAAAATCAATCACCTGCACCGAAAGACACGTTTTCCAAGAAACAAGTTTGCATTTCCGTGGGAAAATATTAAATGGCGGCACACTGTTTCCGTTTGCATCGAGGGTCAAAGCCATGGTGATCATGGTTCCTCGTTCAGCGGCCTCCAATTGCCTGACTCGCCGCATGCCTCTCATGGCGATTACACGGCCAATTTTTGTGACGACGATTGAGAAACCGGATTCGTCCATGTTGTATATTCGAGCGGCTGTAAAGTGGAATTCGTCCAGGAGATCACCCAAATTCTTGAAAAAAGCTGTGACGTTCGTTTGGCAAAAGGCCTTGACCCGATTCATGGACGTCTGTTCGGGCGTCCGGAATACTAGGTGAGGATGGCGTGCCATGAATTTAAAATACCAGCGCCAGCCAGCCTTCTCGTCCTTGTCCCACAGTATCGGATAATTCGCACCTAGCTTTTTAGCGAACTGATAAGCCAATTCTTTCAGTTCTTTGATGCTCAAGCCGTTATAGTGCTGAATGCACTTCAACAAATATTTCACTAGGTCGTCCTCCTGGGCCGGAGTAAAGATCATGAAATCGAAAAGAGAACAAAATAAATTTATTGAAAAAAGTGTAACATGCATTCGAAACAAAGATAAGCAATTACCTGGTTGGATGGCACACTTTGGGCACATCTACGAATAAAAGCCAACAAAACACCATCTTCGACGTTTGAAATGTTGCCCAGCTGCTCATCGATCTTCTTGAGGTAGCGCTGAAGGTACTCCGAGGAACGCCATAGGCTATGGTAGTCGGTTTTACGGGCTCATTGTCGATTTTGCACCGCTCAATGACTTCGATGTACGCATCAAAAGTAATTTTTGCAGCTGACATGGCTAAAAAACACCAAAAAATCCTCATATGAGACACAATATGATTAGATTTACTAAAATAACACTTTAGAAAAAAGTCCGCCTGACGAGTGTAACAGGACTATGGCAGTACTATTTTTAGACTTACCGTTTTCGTCAGAGTTATGATAAGTCGGGGGGTTGTTGTGAACATAAACAACGATATTTAACAGTTTCTTAGCTAAACACACCCATTCAGCCGACAAAATGAGGTGCCCACAACCGGTAAAATTTTGGTGCCCACAACGGGAAAATTCATAGCTGTCAAAAAATGACCAGTACATTTTTCGGTGCGAACATTTTGGTCAAAACAATATAAAATCACAAAATATATTGAATTTCCTTCTGAAACATACATTATACAAACCGTTTTGCAATAATTCACTTCAATTTATCGCACTTTGAAACGACAATTTTCAGATCAACTGCGTGTTCTCACTGTCAAAAGTTATACAGGGGTGCCCACAACCGGTTAACTTACCCTACATAAAAAAGAAAACATATTAGCCCTTTTTTAAACAATAACCCGCGCCGACTTGCGTTTTAAAGTTGTCTATACAACTTGCGCGGATAATGCGCTGTGATCTGTAAGGCCGTTGTTATGTAGGCCATGGTTGAATTAATAAGGTTGTCCCAAGGGTGAGAGCGAGTGCACATAAATGTCGAAGTTAACAGCTCAAACAAATCTGAAAGCGAATATTTATAACATGTAAAGCCGGTGAAGTTGTTGTTGTTGCTTTTCATTGATTTTGACAATTGTGGGTATTAAGAAGATAGTACGATCAGCCCCGGGACAACCTTATTAATGTAACCATGAGTTCGAGTAATGAAGAGTGAAATTTTGCTTTCTTCTTCTCTCTCGTGCTGGAAAAATATGTAAAGAAACTCTTTCGAGTAATTTCAAGTTAGAGAGTATGCCAGCTCTCAGCCACCAAAGTGTTTTTACCGTTCCAGTCGTATGTCTGCTCTCAGCTACCAAAGCTTTTTTGACCATTCCAGTCGTAGGTCTGCTTCCAGCGATCAAAGCTTTTTTACCGATCCATTCGTATGTCTGCTCTCAAGCGATAAGCTTCTGGAATTCGTTGAATTCGAATGATATTTTGTCCGTAAATTGGTGGAACAACTTGTAGGTGATTTTCGTGATGAAACATCCTCAAAACTAGAATGACAATCGTCCTCAGATAAAGAGAAAAGGCTTAATGGCAAGCTATATGTAGCTGCGGCACTCTGAAGATGTAAAATGTAAAGATTGTTCTGTATGTTCAAACAGAAAGATTTCAGGCGGAAGACGACAAACTAATTATTTTGGTTACACATGTTCCAAGGGCTTCATATTGGAGACTACTTTGGAAGATACCACACGATGAAGAACTATAAAATATAATTTTTACATAAAATTAAACATATTTATGGCATTCACAGTTCCCTACTAAAGTTAATATATAGTAACTTTAAAACGATACTTCAATAAAATTGTGAGCACCCCTTGACGTAGTTCATTTTAAAATTGACACAAACGCGTTCTGAAAAGAGAAAGCTTTCTTTAATTTATGATTTTTCAATAAAATAAAAATAACAAGAGAAGCTTTCGTTAATTTATTGATTCTACAATAAAATAAAAATAACAAGAGAAAATTACTTTAATTTATTGATTATTCAATAAAATAAAAATAAATTTTAGAAATGCAGCCCTATTTTGAATAAAATTTCCCCCGGAATTGAAAAAAAAGAATTTCAATTTTTAGACAGGGGATGCTTTTAAAGATTTTTTTTTTGGTGATCTTAAAAAATGGCGAAAATTTTTCGAAACTTCAGTGAAGATTTCTAAAAATACGAAAATTCCTTTTTTTAAATCCGGGCGAAATTTTATTCACAATAGGGCTAATAATCTTGCATATTGTGTATTACTGTTCAACGAAAAATAATTCCGACCAGCATGTCACCCATATATAAAATTAGTACGATCGCAAAGGGTTAATACCTTCCAATTGAGGAACCAAAAAGTTCGCAATCATGACTCTGTCATGGTTAATCCAATAAGTCGCTCGGATGGACGATTATGTCGTAAAATTGGACGATTATGTCGAACTGAATCAAGATTTTCGAAATAAAATGGCGCAAGCGTTGTTATGCCGTTAGTCTATTTTTAAGGAAATGACACCTGAATTGATAATAGAGTTGCAAGAGTCGGGCAACCGTATGACCGTTCAATACTTATCGAAAGTCTCTAAAAAAACATCCATATTTTTAGTATTAATTACAGAACTAGTTACATAAAGATTACTTGGTAATGGGAAGTAGCTCTCTGCTGGACTACAACACGCAGAAATAAAGCATTATTTTAGCATGGGCTTGTCATAGGCGGTAATGTGTTGTGCTTACAGGTATTAGGTTATTTATTTTCAAATCGTAAGCGAGGATGTAAGGTTTTGAGTTGATCGTGGCTGTTCGGCTAGATTAAACATCGTTGTTACGAGGCATTTTCTTTGACATTATTTATTTAGAAACTGTAAGCGAAGGCGTAATGACATGTGCTTAAAAGGTAACTAGTTACTGAGCTAGGTATGGCAATAATGACTTCTCATTTCCCCACTGTGACATTTCAACGATATCTTAAACAAAGTTTATCAAATAATTACTTAAATATTTTAATTGTTTTCATAAATCGATCGATCGCACTCTTAAATTTTCATTAACTTAAAAGGATAAATTAAAATCTCTTAAATTTCTTTTTTCAACACTTTCATAAAATTGTTTAGGACTAACCGTGAAGTATTTTCAGTATTTTTTCTGTTATTAAAATGCGTTTCTTATATAATGTTCTATAGGATGGAAAAGTGTTAAAAAAATAACAGCATTTTCTCCATGTCGATGGGCTAAACAGAACTTTCCAATCTTGCTAATGCTATGAAATTAATTTAAGTTATAAAATGTTATAAATGAATTAAAATGTTTTTATAGTTTAGTTCCAAAAATTATCAACGGAGGCATCGCTGGAATAATCGGAGTATCATGTGTTTTTCCACTAGATTTGGTGAAAACTCGCTTGCAGAATCAGCAAGTCGGACCAAATGGCGAGAAGATGTACAAAAATATGTGAGATGGATTCAAGCTTCGATTATTAGACTTATGTTTTAAGATGTGTTGACTTGTTTGGAATATCCTTAGGTTCGATTGCTTTAGAAAGACATATCGTGCTGAAGGTTATTTTGGAATGTACCGTGGCTCTGGCGTTAACATTCTGCTCATCACGCCAGAAAAAGCAATCAAACTGACTGCAAACGACTATTTCCGTCACAAACTAACAACTAAAGATGGTAAACTGCCACTAACTAGTCAAATGATTGCTGGAGGATTGGCTGGTGCATTTCAGATTATAGTTACAACGCCAATGGAATTGTTGAAAATTCAAATGCAGGATGCAGGACGTGTTGCAGCACAAGCTAAAATAGCTGGAAAAGTAGTGGAAAAGGTATCAGCCACTAAGCTCGCCACACAGCTAATAAAAGAGAAGGGAATTTTTGGCTTGTACAAGGGCATCGGAGCAACTGGTCTGCGTGATGTCTCGTTCTCGATTGTTTACTTCCCATTGTTTGCAACGTTAAATTCTTTAGGCCCGCGACGTGATGATGGCTCTGGTGAAGCTGTATTCTGGTAAATTTCGTCCGACGCCTTTCAACTTTATTTTAGAATTAAAAATTCTATTCCTTTTTATTCACTAGGTGCTCGTTTTTATCCGGCTTGGCAGCTGGATCTTTTGCAGCAGTTTTTGTTAATCCCTTCGATGTGGTCAAGACTCGATTACAAGCACTTAAAAAGGCTGATGGTGAAAAGGAATTCAAGGGAATTGGAGACTGCATAAGGTATGCTTCTCAAATTTAAATGAATAAATTATTTTATTTATAAATGATCATTTCTATTTATAGAAAAACCTTAAAATATGAGGGTCCTACAGCTTTCTTCAAGGGTGGATTGTGCCGAGTGATTGTCATAGCACCACTTTTCGGCATTGCACAGATGGTTTATTTCTTGGGAGTCGCCGAGGGTTTATTAGGATACAAGAAAAAAGAATAGATCAATTTAAACTAATTAAAAGTACTACTTTTCTAAAAAAGTCTAAAAAAAGAGTCTAAAAAAGTACTACTTTTGTGCACAGGTATAAGATGCATTTAATTCTGTGTTCTATAATTATTACATATAGCAAGACTCTGATTGTTAATTTTTTATAGCTTAATATTGGAAGAATATAAGTTACAAAATGTCATTAATCCAAATATTCATTATTTTTAACAATCTTGCATAGAAAAAAAAAATAACATAACTGTTGGGCATTTAGGCACCAACATAATAATAAACGTTGTAAAAGTGTTATATTTTATTTTAAAAAAGTTAGTATATACAAATAGAAAATATCAAGATAAAAATGTTTGAAGTTGATTGTAGAAAAAAATGTTTATATTGAATGCATATATACAACTGTCTATAAATAAATGTGAATAATTGTTATTTTTATAGCTTCGAATAAATAATGAAAAATGACAATAATTTTTAGTTTAAATACTATTAAATATTAAATATTTGGTGTAAACCGAAAAAAAACATTGATCATGTAAACAATACTCTGTTTTATTTAATTTGAAAAACTATATATAGATTATATGTGGAGTTTGCTATACTCTTGAATGTGTATTAATTAATTTGTTAGCAAAAATGTAACTATATCAATACTTTTCATTGTTTTTAATTCTTTAATCGTTATTTCAGAAACATCATCCATTTGTTAACTCGATATATATTGACTTTTTGGGAATAAATTTGAAGTCTGTTTTGATGGTTCAATATAGCAACTTTTTTTAATTTGTATAAAATCAAAATTTATAGTTATTGCAAAATGAAGGAAAAGAAAATTAAATAATGACTTGATTCAAACTGTTTATTTATTTATTGTACGCTAATCCCTAAGGCTTAAAAGCATTTTAAAAATTCAAGAATACAATATAACTTATTTACATTCATTATACATTTTAAATAATAACATCAAGGATTTACAATAATATTTTTAAGAATTGAAAGAATTTGCCAGGTATGAAGAAGTTAAGTTGTGAATTCCGGATCTCATCTTGATAGTTAATAGATCGATTAGAGCAGTGCTCACATATGTAAGGCTGATAGCCAAGTTCAATTTGAATGTGTGTAGATTTATGTAATTTAGGATTAGAGCAAAGCTCACATATGCAAGATTAGACAGACGGGGTCTAGCTCAGGCATATGTCAGGTGAGACGGACATGGTCTCGCTCTGGATAATCATGATTAAATTTAGTCAGCTTGATAGTAGTATTGCCAAACATAGCCAGGAAAATATGAAGTATTCTCGGGAGAGCATTATCCAAATCAACCTCGGTACTGGAGATTATCTAGAATCTTAAGTTTAATTAAGAACATGGATTAATTTAAAGAAATAACGTCTGAAACAAAATTAAAGTCACCACAAGCACTTGTCAGCGGTTCATTTTGCAAGTTATTTGTTCTACAAAAGTTCATGTTAAGTTACTCAAAAGATCTAGAAAAAAGAGGAATATTAAAGTAAATTTTACTTAATAAAAATGGACTGTTTATATACATGTAGAAGCTTAAAAATTCAACTACCATTAAAAATAGTTCTCCGTTTATTTAAAGTTGGAAATTTTAAGAGCTGTAATCGATATTCATAAGGTGGTAGATGAAAATCAGGTCTACAGTAGAAATTTCTTAAACAGAATATAAGAAATTTTTTCTGAACCGATTCAATGTCGTCAATGTAGTAACCGTATCGTGGACACCATATATTTGAGATATATTCTAAGATAGGCCGCACTTGTGAAGTGAACAAAGTTTTAGTTATAAAGGAATCTTTAAACTCTTTTGCCCATCGTTTAATAAATCCTAGGGCACTATTTGCTCTATTATTTTAGTTATATGAATATGAAAGCGTAGTGTATGGTAACTCCATGATCATGGAAACTCACTAAAGATTCTTCACAATCACAAATTTTGTACGTGCGCCTAAGCCATGGTTTACATGGTTTTCAGATTGAGATTTATGTGATTTATTTTACACCAGTAATGAAGATTGTTGATGTCAGTTTGAAGGAATTCGGCATCATATTCATTTTAGTAAGAAATACATAGTTTGATGCTGACGATACATCAAGATGTTAGAATGCATTATTACAGATGGCAAATCATTTATAAAAAGTAAAAATAGAAGAGGCTCGATGTGACTCCGTTGGGGCACTCCCGAGGTAACAGAAAACTCGTATTATTTCACGAGTTTAAATAAAACAGATTGTGTTATATTAGGTTAGGTTTTGATAGCTGAGCCGACAGACGACTCGTACACTTAGGCCAGTGCAGGCCCGTTGTGATACCACATAATCTCTTGACCTATGAAAGATTTCCCTTCGCAGCAAACCAATTCGAACGGATTATGAATTTTATTATATGCTTGATTTCCAGGCATGAGACTTATTGTGGACATTTAAGAAGGGATGGCCCAGAGTTTCCAATCTCCTTTTACTTAGCGCCGGACATTCGGAGAGGAAATGCTGGACCTTTTCTACCTCTTCTTCGCTTTTGTAGCTTCTGCAGAAATCATTTGATGTAAGTCCTAATCGAAGAGTATGTGTTCCGATTAGACAGTGACCCGTGAGGATTCCTACTATTTTTGAAAGATTTACCCTGCTTAATTCATGTACTGAGCTCTCTTCCTCATAGCCAAAATTGTCTTTCAATAGCAATTTGAAAATGAAAAACAAAAACAAAAAATAAAAAAAATTATCGCTTTCGGATTTTCTATGGGCAGTCAATTTCGTTTTGACAGTTGTGGCAGTCTGCCTCTCTGAAATGCTTCTACATTGTTTTCATTGTACCCATGATACAATTATACAGGTAGCATTGACAAGTATAGATTTTCTCAGCAACAAGGCAACGACCATCTGTCAAAAACAGTTGTTCGTGCAACAAGAATTAAACGAATGTAAAAATAAATAAATTCCGCAAAATATGTGCGTTAAATACACAATTATAATAGTGAAAGTTGTGAAAAAATTATGTGTGATATGTGTTTAACGTTTTCCAGCCGTGGTGTTTTAATTTTAATTGAAAACTTCTTCAATTTCGTCTACATTCATCTGCAGCTGCTGAGGTTGCTGCACTTAAACGTTTTCAACCTTTTTTTTTTATGTTTGCACTTAATAACATTAAGTTTACAAATTATTTTCGTTCTAGTAATAATAACTCACTATTAATTAAATAAAATAGGCAATATTTTGCAAGAAAATGTTTGGTTATTTGCAAGCGCTGAAACATAAACAATGGCGAAAACATAAGAAATAATTGAACGCTCTCTTTCTAGACATTTTTTTTGACAGATGGTCGTTGCCCAAGCAACTGTCAATACTACCTTCTATTATTATACCATGCATTGTACCATGAATAGAATTAATTTTTTAGAAAGAAAAAAAAAATTTGATTGTTTAGAAACAGTAAATTCAAAAAACAAAAATATATACAAAAACAAAGTATATTAATTTCAAAGTAATAAATGTGATCGCAATATCCAACACTCCTCCTCACAACCTTGCATTTCGCACGTAGTCTGTCGTGCTTGGGCCTTGACAAAGGTTTGGTAAGTAAGTCAGCAACCATTGAATCTGTCTGGCAGTATTTGCATTGCACGATTCCCTTATCGACATAGTCCTTAATGAAGTGACATTTCCTATCAATGTGTTTTGTCCGGTTTGAAAACTTTTCTTCTTTGATCAACTTGAGGCAGCTTTGATTGTCTTCATACAAAAGTGTTGGCTGCTTGATTTCGCAATGCATGTCAGTCAATAAACGTCGCAACCAAGAAACTTCTTGACATGCCGCAGACAAGGCAATGTACTCTGCTTCAGTTGATGATAATGACACGCAAGTCTGCTTGCGACACGCCCAATTAATGACTCCACCATTGAGATAAAATACGTAGCCACTGTTTGACTTTCGTGTCGCTCTATCTTCAGCCCAATTTGCATCCGCATAACCATATAATGTCTGCTCACTATCACCAACATCACTCAATTTCAACTTCAATTTACCCGTTGACTTAAAATATTTGACAACACATTTGAGTTGATTCCAATCATCTTCGGTAGGACTAGAAACTTTTTGAGCTAAAATACTGATACTCGCCGCAATGTCCGGACGTGAATTTACTGATATATAGAGCTAGATATATAAGCTAGATATATATAGATATACTAGGTCGTAGCAGTCGCTTAGCAAACACTTACGCGATTGCTAGCTAGCCACATAAATTGGTACGTTGTGGAGGCAATTTAGTTGAGTTGCTAGCTCCAATAGATTTTTGTAAAAACTATATAAGCAAAGATATTAAATACGTTTTGTTATTTCAATTAAATGAGAATTCTACTTTTTGTCAATAAAATTACCAGATCTCAAACATTCAATTACAAAAAAATGTTAATATATTTTAGTTGAAATACAATATTTTATTGTATTCGGTATTTTTGAACCAATCATTTCTTTTTATTTATTTTCTTATCATAAGGAATAGCCTATCATAAGGAATATAACGTAATTTTCCTTTCTCTAATATCGAAAACTGCTTGATTGAGAATTAATCCTTGCGATTTTTAATATTAAAGGCATACGCAAGTTGTAGTGAAAATTTCTTGCGAGTAAAATTGTTTGATCCTTTTTTGAATGATACTACTACGGAAGAAATAAGTAAAACATTTAAATTGTTGTATTTTGGTCCAGAATAATTTGGAAACTTGATCATAATGCACAAAGGAAATTCCTCTATAAATCGGCCACTTTCGCAATTGTTATAGAAAATTTCAACAACCTCACCTGTGGCCCATTGCACAGTCCTACTAATAGAAAAAGATTTTGACTCATTAATTTAAGTCTCAATTTTTGGCTTAAGCCTCTTGCATCGTCGAAGGAGTCTGACAACGCTCGTGGGTGCGTAAAGCATTGATGATTGTCACAGCATTGCCAACATTTTTCAGCTTCTTAATGTTGTATTCTTCAATTTCAGCGCTTTTTGTGATTATTCACGTTAAACATTTTCAAAAATGTGTCTAAAAATGCACCGGAAGTTTACCGTTTACATACAATTTTGCCACAAAGTAACAAATGGTAACATTGATGTCACAAATGCGGTAAATGTGCGTCAAACGTGATCAACTGCCACCCCAGAGGTCCCGGGTTCGAATCCCAGCTAGGCCATGATCCTACGCTTAGACCTTTCGCGTTTGCAATTTTCATTCATTAAGTAATCAGCTGAAATTGAAAACTCATCAATATTTACGACTTGGAGTCGTAGTTTGTGGATGAGATTGCCTTATTACTTGAATTGAATTGATTGCCCCTTCGCTCACACTAATTTACCACCCCATTTCGAACCAAAGCAGACTTGACTGAATAGGTATTACACCTAAAAACCTTGGTTCAAAGCTTAAAAAAAAAATGATAAGGTTATGTATGTTATACTCTGAAGTACAAATCATACTCCATTATGTGTGTCAAATTAAGTATATTAAACAATACAATAGAAAGCTTACGTTTTATTATAAAATTGACGTTATTAATGCTATAGAACTTACAAAAAATAATAACTTTACATTAGGAAATAATTGTGTACAAATAAATGTACATACTAAAATTATCAAAAATTATGAATAAAATCATATTATATATCAATCAATACAAGTACAAGTAAGTAACCTGTTCAATAATGCATTATCTACATTAGCGAAGATTGTCAAAAAAATATTCAATAATAATGGACGTATTGGATTACAGGGGGTGCCAAATTAGTCAGGGGCCGGATTACCGGGGGTCCAGTGTAAAAAAAAGATGAACGCTGATTGTTGATTAAAAATTTGATTTGTAGACAGTTCTTCTAATGATAGTCGTAATGAACATTCCCTGAAAGTTTGTTGTTCTGTCCAATTTGCCGCATTATCTGGTTCATTACGAACACTTTCCTTATTTAATTTAGTATAATTGTTATGTTAAATTGTTGTAAAGCAATGTGAACAAAAACCAAGACTCGACTTTCATCTCTATGCAAATGCTGAGTGCTTCCTCTTGATGCTTCTGAATATACGAAACCGTCTTGTGGAGTTTTAATGAACTAAATGTTGACAATTTTTAGAAAAATTTCTAAGTCTATATTTCAATCCATGTCGCGATCAATATCACAATATCCTAGATCCTAGGACCTACAAATTAGAATATCGTATTAGTAGGATAGTAATAATATTTTCGTTTAAAGCAATCAGCAGATTTTCAGGGCAACATTCTCCCCTCAAAAAGTTTCGCAGGGCAAGTAATGTGCCTTTTTTGCCCAATATAAATGTAACATTTTAAGAAACGAACACAGATTTTTTTCACCCGTTTGCACTAATATAACAATCGAAAACGAAATAGAAGAGGGCAATGAAAAGGTAACATTTTTTGGTAGAAACGAAAACACCATAAGTTATAGTCATGAATTGATAGAATCTGATAATGGTTTGATGAGTTGGTGTTAAAATCAGCACAATCTTAGAGGAAGCAATGAAAGCTAATAAGCCTACCAGTCACCATATAATAAAATTTTAAAAAAATTGCAAATTTCTTTTATTTTACAGGGTTTACCAACACATGAAAATAAAAACATAAAACAATTTAATTTTAATGTATTTGCATCCATTTACAAACTTCAGCATAGCAGTTATTTATTTTAGTTAGTAATAAACAGCTGTTGCAGCGAACAACATTCGCCTTAATGTTTTTGTTGTTGTTCCATGCTGTTTGGTTATTTATAGCGAGCGAGCGAAGCGAACGACGGATACATACAGAAGCAGGCAAGCAGCAAACTGAATTAAGCGAATATGTATCAACAAAGAAAGATATGGAAATATTTTTTTCAATAAGTTTCTAAACTAAACAGAATTTCCAAATTTGGGCTTCGCAGGCACCTAATTTAAGATCAGTAGAACAGTTTAGAAAAAGAAATATTAAAATCGGTCAACCCATTTCAGAGTTCTGCTCCTTTAAACATTCTTCATGCAAGTTGTTCCATGGGAGCTTTTCCAATATCCAATAATAACTTTTGATATTTTATGTTGTCAATTAATAAAGCCGAACAAGATTTTCTGTAGCCAACGTCCATTGGCGTTCTTATTGCCTTTGCATCCGTCAATCCAAAATTCGATGCAATTTGTGCAATATATTTTGACTGGCATAGCATAAAATTTCCATAATTGTCTTGAGCAACTTCGATTCCCAAAAATTTTTGAATTGGACCTAAGTTTTGTAGTTCAAATTTGGTTCCAATTAATATCTCAATCTTTTTCACATCCTCATTTGAATTGCTTGCCACAATGATATCATCCACGTATAACAGTACATAGCACCAAGCCCCGTTAATCTTCTTGATGTATAAACATTGGTCAACCTTGCTTTGTTCGAAGCTTGCATCAATAAAAGTTTTATATACGGCTTCGTTCCAAGCTCTTGCTGCCTGCTTTAAGCCATAAATACACGGAGAGAATTATTCGCATAATTTTTTCCTTATAAGCTTAATTTATGCAAAAATTAATCACAAAAAACAGCTAAGATTAAGTACGTATACAAAATGCTTAGTAAAGCATTATATATAATTATTGATGTGTATAACTTATTCCCAAAAATGCTATAATCTATGTGAAAATTGTGCATAGATTTGAGTTATTTGCCATAAATTATACGCAAGATATTCATAACCTAAGCAAAGAATGCATTTAACTTATGGCTAGGAAGCATTAAATTATGCTTAAGATGCGTATAACTTATGCTTAAGATGCGTTTATGCAGTAAATACGCGTTTTTCATGGTCCCATTTCGCAAAAGTTGTGGTTGTTAGTACCTGTTCCAATTCACTACTATTCCAGCTGCTAGTTAAAATTTAGAACATCAATGTCTAAATTTCAACCAGCAGATGAAAAAGTAGCGAATCATCTCAGGCCCTTATAGCTACAACTCCCTGCTAGTTAATCATAAATTGTTATGTTAATGCCAATAAGATTACCATTTCTTACTCTTTATAATAATAAAAAAGTATTAATGATATAGTATAAATGTGTTTATTGTTTTTTATGATACGTGTTCTACAATTTATGTTTACATTTTTAAATAACTCTTGTAATAAAACATCTTTTTCCGTTTAAAAAAGAAAAGTCTATAAAAGGTAATATCTTATCTAAATCTTTACATTCAATATTCATAAAGCTTTCTAATATATTTCCTATCACATAAACCGAGAAATGATTATTATATTCATATATATCAAACCCCCAAAGAATTATGAAAACTCCACATTCAATAGAAATAAAATTAATGATTTTAAAAAGAGAAAAAAGTTATCTATAAAAACCTTTTTCTTTCAGTGTTTTCAAAAATAAAAATTCTGTATCAATTCCTTTATATGGCTCTGAACAGAAGTTGAGAAGTTGCTCTACTTTTGCGATGTTTTGTGTATGAATTAAAGGAAATATTATATTATTTAAAGATAAAAATACTGTTTTTGTAACAGTTTCTGTAAAGTCGGAAAGGATTGTGTTAATTATTTTTGAGGTCAAGTGGTTTTCGCCATAAAGTTTTCTAACAAATGCCAAAGAAGCTTTCTCTAACATATTCATTAAATTATTTCCTCTTTCTACATTAAATTCGTTTTTCTGATAAGATGCCGATGAATCTTTTTGTGTTGTGGATTTAATATATTTGGTCTGTTGTGGACCCTCTGTAACACTTATATTCTGGTGCAAAGAAGCATTTGAAATTAGATGCTGAGAATGTATGTCTGGAAGATAGTGGAATTTTTGAATATGTCTTTTATAAAATGAAAAATCATAAAGTATTGAACTACAATCCTTATGAAAGCAAACCAATTTCGAATTTGTTTTTAAAGAATGTATTAGCTTTAAATGGATCATTAAAAAATTTATTGACTCCAAGTTAGAGTCGCAAATGAAGCATATATAGGAAGCCATTTTTTGAAAAGTCAAAAAATAGTTAAGAAGGGATATGAAATCTATGTACTCTACTTGTTCACAGTTGCTTGTGTTAATTTCATAAAAAAAAACTTCAATAAATTGCCAAAACTGATAGTTTTCAAAGGGATACTTAAGATTTAAAAGCTTAACCAAGATATCTACTGCCTCCAAAAATTTTTTAAAGATGTAAGTTATTCCGTTGGTAGATACAATGAATCCAGCGCTGTTACCGGACTTTTTCAAGACAATTATCATTGGTTGCAGAGTGATTTTATGACTAACACAAAAATCTCTTCGCTTATTGAGAATCACTTCTATTTCGTCAACTGAATTCGCTTCTGCAGCAAACGCGATCCAGGCGTCGCCAATGCTCACTTTCCACACAGCTTCATTGATAATTTTGCGCACTTTCGGTTTGATTACAGCCAATAGAACGCGGAAAAGGTCGTACAAACGTAGTTCTGAAAACAGTTTAGAAAACAAAAATTTTTTTATCATACACTGAAAATTATACGTATTAGTTAAAATTAAAGTAGGAGTGTATTTACCTGAGTTGTCAGACAAATTGTTGAGTATCTCTTTCGCAGACGGAAATTTCACTACTTTTCGAAAAGCTTCCAGCAGTTTCTCTTCAGTTAAATTTCACTTCAAAAATAAAGCGTTTACCAGGAAATTGTGCTTTAAAATAGATTTCAATCTGTGCAGAAATTGTTAATTGAAATGTACGAATTTAACTAAAACCGGTATCCAGCGCTTTGTGCGAGCAATGGCCATTCACCTAAAATGTTGTCTATGACGTCTGTCCTGATGTCTGCTCTTCGCAAGGTGAATGTATTGCGCCACTTTAGCTCTACTGTTTCCCACGGTGCAATTCTTGTTCGCAACCACCCTTTGTCGTCGTCACTAATTTTTTGTTGTGCACATTCGATGATTCTGGGATTTCCTTTAGATTTCCGAAGAGTACTTACAAGGAAACCAGCGTTCTGAAACTCTACAGCTGACGAAAACAATTACAAATATATAGATATAAATAACCTACTTTCTTTTTATTTTTTTCGTTTTTAATACAACCGATCACAGCACAGTATTCGAATAAATTGTAACACAACCGACCACAGCACAGTACTCGAATAAATTGTAAATGACGCCGAGCCGAATATCAATTGACAGGTCACGATCGTACACGAAGGAACATGTTCGCATTGTTTGTGCATTATTGCGCATAAAAATAGTTTGCAAAATGCTTAAGTTCTGCCAAACTAAATCATGAATTGCTAATTTTTGTCACAATTCATGAATTGTTTCGCATAAAGGGGATGAGCTCCGACACGAGTATCAATTGACATGTCGTGAATCCACACGAAGGGAAATGTTCGTGATATTAATGCACTACTGCGCATGAAACAAGTTAGCAAAATGCTTAAGTTCTGCGAAACTTCATCGTGAATTTTGAATTTTTATCTTATCAGAAATCATGCAAAAATAATTCTTATTACGCATTATTTCTGCGAAACTAAATCATGAATTGTGAATTTGTATCACAATTCATGAATTGTTGTTCATAAATTTAAAAAGTGCGAAGATGAATGTATTTGTGATTAAGCTAATCATAAATTATGCGAAGATAATTCTCTCCGTGTACTCCTTCTTAACAGGCACACTTTCGATGAATCATCACCGAAGAAACCAGGAGGCTGCCTCATATAAATTGTTTCCTCTAAATCCCCATTGAGAAACGCAGTTTTAACATCTAAATGATTAACAATAATTTTTCGTTTTCCTGCCACAGAGAGAAGTGTGCGAACTGTTGCTTGTCTCACCACTTGTGCGAAAACTTCATCGTAGTCCATTCCATATTTTTGAGAAAATCCTTGTGCGACAAGTCGTGCCTTATAACGAAGAATATTGCCGTCGACATTGGTCTTATTTTATACACCCATTTACATCCTATTGCCTTTCGTTCGTTTGTTAGATCGACCAATTCCCACTTACCGTGTTGCTTCATTGATTGCATTTCTTCATTCATTGCTTCTATCCAATTATCCTTCTGCTTACTTTTAATTGCTTCATTGTAACTGGTGGGCTCAACTAATTTGTCATGTGCGATAAACATCTCTTCAATTAAACAACTTGGCGGAATACCCTTAGTGCTTCGAGTTGATCTGCGTAGTGTTTTCGCATTCATTTCTTCCGGTGAAAAAATTTGCTCCTTGTTATGCTGATTAAGAGCTTTTTCGATGACATTCAGCTCCTCCTAAATTGTTGTAATATTCATGTCATCTGATTCACCACCTTCTGACGTGCTGCTGCTACTTTCATTCAAGTTGACAATAATATGCTTTGATTTGTGCTCGATTGATTGGCTCTGCTGTATATTCTCGTTGATGCTAAACCTTACATCACGACTAACCAACACTTTGTTCTCTTTTCGATCGTAGCAGCGATACCCCTTAGAGTGATTATCATATCCAAGAAACTTTATCTCAATTGCTGTATTGTCTAATTTTCGTCTCTTCTCTTGTGGAATATGAACGAAACATTTACTTCGAAAAACATGAAAATCGCTCAAACTCGGTTAGGTTCCATTCCAACGCTCGAACGGTGTCACATTTGTCGTCCTGGTGATAGCTAAATTCTGCACATAAACTGCCGCTGCAACTGCTTCGCCCCAAAAACTTTATGTCAGCCGGATACTCTCACACCATTCTGCTGTGGAGAGTACCCGGCCGTAAGCTGACTTTTCGAAATACCTTTGGCTTCTTATTAAACTTGTTCTTCACCATCGCAACGAAATTTTTGCATTAATTTTCGACTTCAGACTTTTCTCGGAGCAGACGAATGTAGGTAAAACGCAAATAATCATCAATGAATGACAGTAGGTAATATTTTCCATTTCTTGACATCGTCTGCATTGGCCCTGCAACATCCGTATGGATCAAATCCAATGGCGCACTTGATTCACTTGAAGACTTCTTTGGAAATGGCAGTCGAGTCAATTTTCCTTTCATACACGTATACATGTCGATTTAATGCCACAGTCGCCAATGTGTAAGCCTTCAACTAGACCATTCGCTACCATAATTCGAATCGCTTTTGGATCACGATGTCCCAATTTTCGATGCCAATCATGAATGCAATTCTCTTTATGTGATTCAATAGCTGAATGTGCTGAGTGTGGTTGTCGGAAGCGATACAAATTTCCCACTAAATCAGCAACTCCAATTTGTTTTCCATTCAACTTAATTGCACAAAAATTTCTGTAAAACTATTAGGTCTGTTCCCGTACTTTTTGGGCTAAAAATGGTAAAACTGTCAAAAACGTGAGAGTAAGGAAAAATCTCTCAAAAATATTGAAAAACACAAAAAAGTACGGGAACGCTTTTTGGACTAAAATTGTGTAAACTGTCAAATAAAATCGTTTGTTTGGTGTGTAGCAGAGATCTGCAACAAGTCAATTGAAAATCAAGTAACTTGAAAATAATCAAGCTTCGACTTGACTTGTAGAAACTTGATATGTTTCTACCCTACAAGCCTCGACTTGCTTCTGAAAAACGAATCATAAGTCAGACTTGATTCTATTTGTTTTCTACCCTACATTAATTGGTAGAAAAAACCAAGCTTTCTACTTTTCAAGTCTGTTTTCAAGTCTATGCGACTGCGCTGCCGCAGAAAGCCACTGACGAGCGTTGGATTGTTTTTCGTTCGTTTTATTTATGATGCGGATCGTAAACAGTTATTGCGTTGTGGTTTTTTGTTTGTTTTTTTTTTTTTTGCTGTTTATGTAAATGCGTTGTGGTTTTTTGTTTGTTTTTTTTTTTTTGCTGTTTATGTAAATGCGTTGTGCTCTTGTGCTATGTATGAGGCATTGTTTTGATCGTGAAAAATGCAGCATCTCGGTTAAAATAAATAATGGAGCAATGAAATTAAGTGCTTGCGATTGGACAAAGCACAGTGGTGTAGATAGGATATTTCAAATTTAATTTAATGTTGTGTAGGAAAATGTGACTGCAATCGAAAAACGGGAAGGAGAGATTTTAAGACTACATATGGTAAAAAAATAACTTCAAATATTTTGAGAATGCTTTAATATTAAACATAAATTTTAGAAAATCATATAATTGACACATTGAAGCTTATTTAATTTAACTCCTTCTAAGGAGTTTGAGCTTGTCATGTTGACTTATGCTTAAGCGCGTAAGCCCTGGTATAATAATACCAGGTAGCATTGACAACTGCTTATTTTCTCTTCTACAAGAAAACATCTCCTGTCAAAAACAGCTGTTGTTTTTTTACTTCAGCGTTTTTAAGATTATCCGGCTTTTCAATGACCGATTGTGAGCGCTCGCTTTTTGAGTATAGTTTCGACAAGAAATTTCACTCTCAAGCTGTTAAATTTTTATTTGGCCTCTCTTTTTCTTCAGATGGCCACCATATTGTTTTTTTTTGGTGGAATAAAATTATCCTAGTTCAGGCGATAGCCACTTAAACAAGGATTAATTTGGTTTTCTTTTTTTTTTCTCGAATGTTCCAGACTGGTGATATCCTGCACACCGTCAATTTTTTTGCATTTTTAAAAAAAAAAAAACATCAAATAACGTCAAAAACCATTTAAAAAATTTTGAGACAAATATTTTTTATTCTTTAAATGTTAGTTAATAAATGTGCAAAATTTGAAAAGATTTCTTTTTTCCTTCTATGAAAAAAAATTCCCTAAAAACATTTTGTTTTGAAAAAATTTGTAACCTATATGCCCCCTTAGGTAAATTATATGATAAAAACAATGTAATAATTATTATTTATAAATTACGAATACAAACAATTCGACTTACATTTTTTCCTGGTCAGATATAGTTTTAATGAATTTTTTAATACATGTATATATATATATATATACATACATATCTATGTATGCAAATATGTATATAAATTAACTTATTTTGTGCTAAAAAGTTATAAAAAAATATTTGTTGTGGATTTAACCACAACCGCCTTTATTATTATTCAAAATAGGACTAAAATTCTTAAACCAAAACTAAGCTTATTATAGTCTAAAAATATCTTAGCTTGCTATTCTCAACACGCGCCGACGTCGCTAGCTGTTGTTGTCGAAATTAGTTCACACGGGAAGTGCACTAGACGCGTTGTCAGCATTTATTTAGGCAGCGTTAATGTTTCTGGCATTAACTTATATCCTGCAAGAACTCGTTCTTCTTGTGACACATGCATTGTGCCTTAACGTTTAAAAAAAAAACTTCACTGTGCACACCACCACAACTCAAAACGCATCGTTTAACACAGCACTCACATACTCCACTGTACTCGTAGCCCTGAAGTCTTATAACAACAACCAAGAAATCTGTTTCAAAACAAAACACACCTAAAAACAAAAAAACAAAAACAAAAACAACAACAAAAACAAAAAAAACAAACACTTCAATCCAATGCTTTAAAGCAGTGATGCTCAAACGCACACAACTAAACTTGATTGGATGTGTGTGTAACACTTAAAGCAAAGATCATATAATATAAAGATGAGTTACGTAGAACAATAAAATGTAACAAATAATTTTCAGACCAACACGATAGCTTTTGTGAGTGCGATATGAAAAAGCTTTTAATTCTTGCTTGAGAGAAAAGTTTTCCGTTTCTCTATGCTCCGCATGCTCTTCTCTACATCAATTGCTTGCAATCTCTTCATTATGATTTTGATAGCGAAAGAGTTCAGTTGGCTTATTTTATGCGTCGAAGAAGAAGAAGAAAGTTTTTCTTGGTATAGTCATTGAATTTTTTCAATTGCATTTCTATTGTTTCCTTTTTTTTCTTACCACAGCATTTTGCTTGATATTGTGTGAATGCATATTTAATGATTTATGATTTTGATATTTATTTCGGATTGAATTGATTGATTGATCTAAATATTTCACTTCATACGATTTATATGATTGGATTGGATCATATGAATGGATTTTTACTTAATTTGATTCCTTTCTTTGGAAAATGGAAGAAAAACGGAAAAAGGCTGACAATAAATAAATTCTGTCAAATTGTAGGAAATCAGATAGAGATTTTCCGAATTTAAAATTATTTAAATTTCCTTATTTTGAGACACCCTTTTTCGTATTTGGACACAGAAATGCCATTAATTATATATTATTAATTCTATATCAATTATATTATTAATACATTAAATAATATAATCTATATCTTTACATAAAAAAGAGTTTTTGTGTATAAATACACAATAGATTCAACATCCGATTACCATGAACATTTTTGTATAGAAGTTTTTGGGTACGGTGCGAGTTTTGAGGCTATCTATTGTGATCCGCCTTGAACACCAGAGGGCGCTGTAAAACAAATTTTTTACAAAACCGCCTTAAACTCAAAAACCGATCATGCGATTCGAATGAAAATTGAAATATAGTGGTTTTCATGATCCATCCATCCATCCATTATCCACCTTGGACACCAAAAGCGCTGTAGTGCAAAATTTTGACCAAATTGCCTAAAACTACAATATGTCTACAATAGGCATATTTTTTTTTTTGTTTTTTTAGGTTACATACCATATGCAAATTAAAAATATAAAATTTTTCTTAAATTTCGTAAAACTAAGAAAATTTCCGTTATTTTGATACCAAAAACACTTACATTTCTTCAATACTGCTAAAATTTTGATTACAATGAAATTTTAGAAGTGAGATCTTTCCCTTAGCAACACCAGTGCACAAGATTTGTTAAAAAAAGATTTTTCGTTTAACTAACATAAAAACAAATTTCGTCAATTTGACACCAAAAACATGAACATATCTTGAAAACTATGCAAAATTTGAGTGCAACGATATATTTAATACAACATCGTTGCTCAGAAATGAGAAAAAAAAACAGAAATTAAATGTTGTGACTTTCGATTCAAATATCTGATTCTTATATATTTTTTTAATCAGATTTTGTATGAGCTGTCAACTTCAATTTGACATTTATGGGAACTCGCTCTCACCCATGCGACAACCTTATTTATTCAACTATGTTAAAAACCTTTAAATTTAAAATTAAATGCAAATTTTCAACTCTTTTTCAGAAGCTATAACCAGGGACCGTAACTGTTACGACTTTTTCAAAGAAGTTAATAAATAGTAGTTATTTTTTGACCGATTTCTTTTTGGTCAAAACAAAAGTTAAAGTTTGACTTTTATTTTTTTGGGCAAAAATATAAGTTAAAATATGACTTTTATTTTTGAGTCAGGAAGAAGTGTAGTGATAAGCAAAACAAAGGTAGAGAAGAGTAGAATGAATAGAATTTATACTTTTGTTATGATTTATACTTTCAACCGCAAAAATAAAAGTCAAATTTTAACTGTTATTTTTGACCGTAAAAATAAAAGTAAAATTTTAACTTATATTTTTGAACAAAAAAAAAAATCGATCAAAAAATAAGCATTCTTTTTTTCCTTTTTTTAAAAAAGTCAAATATATAAAAAGCTTTCAAGATTATTATTCCTTAGCTAACAAGCATTGCTTTATTCAAATCTCGAAAAAACAAATTTTTTCCGCCTGACTTTTTGAATTGAAATTTCGAAAATAACAGTTATTTTCGGTCCCTGGATATAACACTTATAAGCTAGCGTTGTTTCAAATTCATCCAAAAATTAAAAACCGCTTATGTGATTCAGAAAACAAAGTTACCACTTGATTTTTTTGAAGAAAATTGTTTTTCCAATATTGTATTTTATTGAATTGCCACCTGAGAGTGATGTGGGGAAACTTTTGAACTGAAACGGATAGTGGATCATGAGCGTGGTGTCAGACTAAGGGTCTAATAAAAATTTTGAACTTACTTAATATTTTTCAATAAACTTGCCGGGTGTAACAACACGCGCAGTGAATCGCTAGTATATGTATAAATATAATATGATATAATATAATATAATATAATATAATATAATATAATATAATATAATATAATATAATATAATATAATATAATATATTTTAATATAATATAATATAATATAATATAATATAATATAATATAATATAATATAGTATAATATAATATAATATAATATAATATAATATTATATAATTTAATATAATATAATATAGCATAATATAATATAATATAATATAATATATTATAATATAATATAATATAGTATAATATACATAATTAATATTCAAGTTCAACTACACATTCAATTTTCATCCAATTTTTTTTTTCTTGATTTTTTACAAACAAAAATATAAAAAGTCGAAAGCTAGTTGAATTTGTATTGAAAATTCTTTAACACTGTACGTTTTACGCTAACTTCTGAATTCTTCAAGATCACACCTTAATTTATATCCTTGGAAAGGTATTAAAACGTACAAAAAACCAAAATAAAGAAACTGAAAAAAAATTGTAGCGTCTGTTGTTGGCATGATATTAAATTTTGAAATTAAGAATGGGCCAACTTACAACAATTTTTCCAAAAGTTTTATACTTTTTCCTTAAACAGACAAAATAACCTTTCCAATGATACCTTATTTACGAAAATCGGATTTAAATTGACTGAGCTACGTCGTTTCAAAATACACTCTTTTTTGACCTTGAAAATGTTTCTAAAAATTTATAACTTCGGATTTGGTTTTCTAAGCAACAAACCAATTTAGGAACGAAATTTGAGCCAAATCGGAGATTTTCAGTACTACTGATAGGTCACCTCAATCTGAAATGGGCGACATATTATAATTACTTTTTTATAATGTGCGTAGGGTATTTTATACAAATCATGCCTACATTTTTGTTTTTTTACGCAAGACAATTTAGCTACAAATCGTTTGCAGATACATCGGTTGTTGAGATCTTTCGTATACTAAACAATTTCATGTGCTCTCTATGCTTCTCAATATTATACTCACAATGTCGCTTGCTTGTTCTCCCGCTCTCATAAGCTTTAAGTCGTTCGCTCACTGACTCTCACAAAGCTTTAAAGTGGATTTATGATAAATCCACATTCGATTTTGACTGTGTCGCTGATTTGTATGGCCGTGGCGCATCTTTATATTATATGATCTTTGCTTAAAGCTTCTCACTGAAAGAAATCTAATGTTAAAGCAATTTGAAAGCTTTCCGAAAGCTTTATGTTCATAAATAGAATTAAATCGACGCAAATCGAAAAACTATGAAATTATTTGTAATAGATTATTTGCTTATAATATATTTCATATTATATTGTTTTTGGATTTTTTATTATTATATATGAATATATATCGTATGGGTATATTTTGAATACTTTGAATATGTGCAGTGCCCTTGTTTGCTTCTTATAATGTTAATATTTCTGGAAAAAATATTAAAATTAAGACGGGGTCAAATAACATGAAAACGATATGAAAAAAACCGATTTCAAACTGATTTTGAAAAGTTTTTTCCTGAAATTTTCTGACATACTTTTGACATGATAACAAATCAACCAATTGTTGTTGATTTTTTATATCCACGGCCGCCAAATATGTTTATTAGTGTTGTTATTATTATTGTTTTTGGTATTATTATTTTTATTATTAAAATCTTTGATTATTTCGTCAAAATCTACATCGTCATTGGAAATTTTTATGCGCATCAAATCTTGCAGATGATTGTCCGATAAGCGATTTCGGTGTTTGTTTTTTATTATTTTCATCAATGAAAAAGAGCTTTCGCAAATATATGTTGTTCCAAACATCGAATAAAGTTTATATATAGCATTTTTTATTGTTGGATAAAGGGACTCATCAACATTTTTCCAAAATTCACATCCGTCTGCAATAGGTAACATTAAATCTTCTTGCAAAATTTTTAACTCGCTTTGGATCGATGGGCTTTGTTTTTCTATATTGCATTTTAGAGGATTGTTATGTAGCTCAATTAAATCAGATATTTTTTGGAAATCTTGAAATCTTTTAGAACAGTTGGTTTCTGATGTATCAAAGACTTCAAAAAAACGGTTCATGCTGACTTCATTACAACACGCAGTGTAAGCCTCTGCAGTTCTTGTTAAATTTTCTAGGTTGCCGTTTTTAAATTTAGTAGATAAAATAGTAAGCTGTCGTTGGAATTCTACAACGGCTGAAACCAAATCAAAGATCATTTTTTGCTTCCCTTGTAATACTAGATTTAATTTATTGATAAATTCAGATATGTCCGTTAAAAATGCCAAGTCCAAGTTAAAAATAGGATCTTTTAAAGAGTTAACTAATAAATCCGAGCCAGGAGAGGGGTTAAGCTCAAAAAATGACAAAACTTCAAAACGCAGATGAAATAATCTTTTGAGGCTATTTCCTCGACTCAACCATCGTACTTCAGTAAAAAGTAGCAAATCACCATAATCGGCCTCCAGTTCTTCCAAAAATGTTTTGAATTTTCTATGATTTAAAGAGTTGTGACCACCTCGAATTTTATTGATAATTTTAATGGATATTTTCATTGTTTCCAATAAATTTAATGATTTGGCAAACAAAGCTTGTTGATGTTTTATACAGTGAAATACGGGTACATCAAATTGGTTCTTTAATAATTAACCTATAAGCCCTTCTTTTTTCCCCGTCATAACGTGAGCTCCATCGGTACAAACCGAAGATAATTTATTTATGTCTGCAAATGAAAAGATTTTACTATTTAAAACATCATAAATTGTTTTGCCCTTCACGTTTCCATGCATAGACTCAACTATTAGCATTTCTTCTGAGCAATGAAAATTTTCATTCACAGTTTTTACACAAATTAATAGTTGACAACAATCATTAACGTCAGTACTCTCGTCTAAGCAAATAGAAAAGTACTTGCAATCACGCATTCTTTTTTGAGTTTTTGAAAATAAGTATTCGCTCAAAGTTTCAGTCCGACGAGTGATTGTTGACCTCGATAAAGCTAGGCTTTCAAAAATGTCTTTAAACTCTCTACCTTTTTCACCAAAACACTCAAAAACTTCTTTGGCTAAGTCTTTAAAGAATATTCCATCTTCGAATGGCCTGCACCTCTTCCCTAAAGCAAGACTTATAACATAAGAAGCTTTTAATTGGACAAAATTTATATCGGTTACCGACTGACTTATTACTGCGTTTTTCTTCTTATTGGTGTTAAATTCATTGAATTTTTCAAAAAACATACGTTTTAAGTCAATAAGTATTTCCTGTCTCTCCCCTCCCACTACATTATGGAATTCAGCATGTTGTGTAATGTAATGCCTCTTGATATTGGATATTTTCACCTGAGCCAACACCTTAAAGCATACTAAGCACTGAGCTTCGCTTAAACTATTTTTTATAAAAAAATAATCTTTTACCCACCTTTCTAAAAACATTTTTTCACAGTTCTAAAATCAATTTTTTTAAAATAATCTTAATGCGGAGCAAAGTAAACGAAAATCAACTGGTCTGAATGAAATCTAAAATCACAGTGAAGATTTGTTAGATAGACATGATTTATATATGAAGATATCATCACCCAAAATCCAAAAAGCCGCAGCAACATTTTTTTATATTTTCTTAGGAAAAGACGAAAACTTTATAAAAAGACACATATTTCAGATTGAACAACCACTCCTTCTTATGCATTTTGTTGATTAACAAGCTAATCAATAAATATTAGTATAGAATTCAGTAAGACAGGTTTCTTTAATTAAATTTATTTTGAAAAGTCAATAATTCGATTTTTTTTGTAGTTATGACTTTTTCAATTATAGGCGACAATATGATTCAGTTTATCAGAATTTGAATTGACTAATTATAGGTCTACAAATGCTGAAACAAGTATGTTGGTGAAGAGGCGATCTTATTCTTCGAATTGAAAAAATATTCAATTTTATTTTTAAGTCCTTTGCGGCAAGCAAGTAAACACTTTCATCTAAAAGAAAATTTGGAAAGAGTAAAAACCTTGTATTTAGGCAAACATTAAATTTATGAATTGCACTAACCTTATTTTTCATCCCAATTTTTTTTATTTTGCATTTACAAGTTCTTTTTTGCTGACAGCTATTTCTTAATTGAAAACAGCAAAAGTGTGCTGAATTATTTACATATATTAAATATACATACGTAAATAGCAACATTTTTCGGTATTAACTAAAAACAAAATAAATATAAAATTGCATACAATCATCGCTTACATTACAAAGTGTTGCGTTTCCGAAGAATCATAGTTAACTGAACTGTGCTTTGCTTCTTAATGTTTTATTTTCGGTGTACAAAAATTGCGTAATTATAATCAAATTAAGCGAACAAAGTGACGTGACCCTTTCTGCTTGGAGTCTGCCTGCAGACTGAAAGCTTTTTAGCAGCGCAAAATTTTATATACCTATACGTTGCAGAAAAAGCTGTTAGCTCTCGAGCTAATTTTGATCGACACTGCTTTAAAGTTAAACTGTTTTCTCAGCTCAGGAGACGAACTTGCGAAATGAAGTTTGCACTGACAACACGAAGTTAATTCTATGAACTTCGTAAACAGACTTGAAAATAAGCGATTTGTAGGCAAAATAATTGCTTTTTCCCTACATTTCAAGTTTCTTCATTTCAAGTTTTCTACATATCAAGTTTCTACATATCAAGTTTTCTACATTTGGCGACTTGATTTTTGCTGCCTATGATTTGCGCAAACTTGTTGTTTGCCTGCCTCGACTTGCAGGGAGTTGAAAAATTAAAGGAACTTGAAACAGCAAATGAATCCATTCATGCAGATCTCTGGTGTGTATGTTAGCATCGGCAGTGCAGACGACATCCTAAAAATTTTGAATAATATAAAAATTAATTCTCAAATAAACATTTATATTTAGTTTTTACACAATTTACCATGTTTTTGGTTTCCATTCCAACAGTTTTTATTGTTTCAAAGAACTTTTATTCTTTTGCAATTTCTTTGCTAACATGTAAACATATGATTTTAAGCAGTTTGACACTTTTACCATTTTTGCTAGAAGAAATTTCTCGGACTAAAACTTGCAGCTTTTGACAGGGAGGGGAAATTTTTTACTCTCTCGATTGCACTCTCTTTTACCATTTTTTCGAGTACGGGAACGCTTCTCGGACTAAAACCTGTAAAAATGGTAAATTGGACTAAAACTTTAGAGTACAGGAACAGACCTATTGTAAAACCACTTTCAACAAGACGACGAACTGAAAGTAGATTTCCAACCATATCTGGTGCGTATAATACCTCAATTGTAGTTCCACATCTTGAGTTGTACTTTTCGTCTATGAGCATCAACTTTCCGCTACCTTTACCTTTGACTTGCACGGTATTGCCATTTCCAACTTCAATAACGCTGCTGAACGATTCAAAAAAAGGTCATGTTTGTGAATTTTTTCAAGGAAACCTGAAGTATATTTGCAAATGAGGGGTTTTATACCTTAAAATATACATATTCAAGAGTATTTTTAGTTTTTTTTTTATTAAAAAATATTTAATATTAAGGTAGATACAGCGATGCAGGTAGATGTGGCGTCCGTGGCGTAGTTGGTTAAAGTGCGTGGCCGCTATGTCAACGAACTTGGAGACCCAGGTTCGAACCCCAGCAGCGACAGAAAATTATTCGAATTAAAATAATTTTTCTGTACGGCCGCCACCTCTCTGCAGACAATGGCAAACCTCAGAGAGTAATCAAAATGCCATGTAAAGCTTCTTGAGAATAAGAACATTCCGTTCATCGCCGTTCGGAGTCGGCGTTAAGCCTGTAGGTCCGTTTCTCGGTCAATTGTGTACAAACTTAATAACACGCACAACACAATTGATCATAAGAAGCTAGGTCAAAGTCCTTTCAAGGGCTGAAATGGCCAGTTATTTATTTATTTTTTATTATATTTCAATCCATGTCGCGATCAATATCACAATATCCTAGATCCTAGGACCTACAAATTAGAATATCGTGATATTGATCGCAACGTGGATAGGAATGGAGGCTTAGAATTATTTCCAAATATTGTCGAAAAAATTCATTTTATTAAAACTTCTAAAGACGATTTTATAACATTTATTGGTTTTTTTTGGTAATTATTTGAATTTAAATCTATTGGTGTTTTCGTTTCTACAAAAAAATGTTGCCCTACCACAGTGCAACATTTTTCAAGTGTTGTACTCAACCTTCAAAAAGTGCAGGTTTTGAACACAAAATACTACCCTGCTTACTCAATCAGCTGATATATTTGTGTGCGCCAAAAATAAAAAATTTGCTTTATTAAAAATATTATTTAAGTGTCAAATTATGAATGAATATATTTAACCTTGTCTAACACACGCATTTCATAATATTTTCGTTTAAAGCAATCAGCTGATTTTCAGGGCAACATTCTCCCCTCAAAAAGTTTCGCAGGGCAAGAAATGTGCCTTTTTTGCCCAATATAAATGTAACATTTTAAGAAACGAACACAGATTTTTTCACCCGTTTGCACTAATATAACAATCGAACACGAAAAAAGAAGAGGGCAATGAAAACGTAACATTTTTTGGTAGAAACGAAAACACCATAAGTTATAGTCATGAATTGATAGAATCTGATAATGGTTTGATGAGTTGGTGTTAAAATCAGCACATTCTTAGGGGAAGCAATGAAAGCTAATAAGCCTACCAGTCACCAAATAATGAAAAATTAAAAAAAATTGCAAATTTCTTTTATTTTACAGGGTTTACCAACACTTGCAAATAAAAACATTAAATAATTTAATTTTAATGTATTTGCATCCATTTGCAAACTTCAGCATAGCAGTTATTTATTTTAGTTAGTAATAAACAGCTGTTGCAGCGAACAACATTCGCCTTAATGTTTTTGTTGTTGTTGTTGTTCCATGCTGTTCGGTTATTTATAGCGAGCGAGCGAAGCGAACGACGGATACATACAGAAGCAGGCAAGCAGCAAACTGAATTAAGCGAATATGTATCAACAAAGAAAGATATGGAAATATTTTTTTCAATAAATTTCTAAACTAAACAGAATTTCCAAATTTGGGCTTCGCAGGCACCTAATTTAAGATCAGTAGAACAGTTTAGAAAAAGAAATATTAAAATCGGTCAACCCATTTCAGAGTTCTGTTCCTTTAAACATTCTTCATGCAAGTCGTTCCATGGGAGCTTCGCTCGCTCGCTCCAATAATTAGAGGCAGCTATTTGGCAGAATTTGTTTTTTATCGAAAATTTTATTTGTTTATATTTTTATTTTATTCAAGATAAAAAAAACAATTACATATTGTTTTAAATATTAAAAGAGACATTTGAAATTCTGTACATAATGGAACAATTCTTGTTTTTAAAATAATGAATGTTACCGGCTAGTACTACTGCTTCATTATCGCAACTTCTTATTATTGAATATTGTTATTGAATTTTGTTAACCTTTCTGTCAATACGAGTTTTTACAACGTCTCGTCAATACTAGCATACCCGGGTGTGTACTTGTGTCTTATACTAAAAAAAAAACAGTCTAAAGTAAAAAAATGCTCATGGTAAAAAAATTTTATTTATTTTTATAAAGGAATTAAGCAATTTATTGACAATTTTCACATTTAACAAAATCTCGACTGTGTTCTGCACAGACTGGCTTCTGGCAATCAAGGCAATTCTTTCTTGTAGGACGTCTTTTCTCACAAAGAAAGCAATTACCCTTCTGCTTTCGACGACCAGTTTTGTCACGAACTTCCTCTGGAATTTGGTGACCACTACCTCCAGGTTCCTCATTTACGCCCACCTTGTGTTTGAGAATTGCCTCGATCCCGTTCCTTGTATTGAAATTTCTGTATATATTCGGTGTTTCTGATCGCTTCTGTATGGATGGCATAGCAAGGCACAAACTTAGCTGTTGAAGATTTTTACGTCGTGTGCACGTCGATTTAGATAATGTTGGATTGTTTATAGAATATATTATATGCGCCGCTAATGCAGCTATATCCAATATATTAAAAAAAAAAGCAAGAGGCCATCTCTTAGTGCTTCTCTTTGTGGTGTACTCGCCTAGCATTTTATCCATAGTATCGACAGCTCCTTTCGTTGAATTATAATATGTAATTATTTCTGGCTTAAACTTCGTTCCAACCACTCGTTTATCGTAGTGAATTGTAGATAAAAGTACAACGCTCTTATTTTTTTTTGGAACATAAGAGCACATTGCGACATTTTCATGAAATCCGAAATCAGTTGAGAGAACTGCCCGATCATTTGCTGGTAGAAATTCTGCTGGTATGTATGGTTTATTTTTCCTTAGTGTACCAACTAGGCCAAGGTTCCA
Source organism: Pherbina coryleti (assembly GCA_943735915.1). Lineage (NCBI taxonomy): Eukaryota > Metazoa > Arthropoda > Insecta > Diptera > Sciomyzidae > Pherbina > Pherbina coryleti. The sequence goes on along the minus strand of OX030949.1, from coordinate 128,381,867 downwards.
TCTTATTAATTTTTTTGCTAAGGGTAATGATGTGAAGAAGTTATCCATTACAACTGTCCGGCCAGTATTTTTATACCATTCTACGAGCTCACTCACTACTCTTTCTCCCTGGTTGACCTCTCGGTTGGTGCCTGGTTGTTTTCCCACATACAACTGTCCTTGTAAGGGGTAGCCGGTTTTTGAATCACACACCCACCAAACTTTAATGCCGTATTTAGCTGGTTTTGAAGGTATGTATTGTGTAAACTTTGTTCTACCTCTATAGGGATATAATTGTTCATCAACTGTAACCGCATCATACGGTTTGAAATTTTGGCGTAAATTGGCATTGAGCATTACAAACATGTCAGAAATTGGTGCAGCTTTGTCAGTTGCTAAGCGTTGAGCTCGTGTATTTTCATTGTCAAAACGAATATATCTTGAAATGGCCCAAAATCTGTTAAGCCCCATAGCTGCTCTGTACAATGGGTTAGAGAAAGTTTTCCAAAGGTCCTTAGTGTGCTCATTATTCGAACGACTTACACCTGCAGTAACAAGAATTCCTAGGTATGCATCAAACTCTTCAAAACTTAGCATTTTCCACTCTTTGCGAGAACCAGGATTTTGCTCATTCCATATCTGAAAACATTTATTGGCCTTACGATTTGTTTCCCTTATAATAACATCACACATTTCAGTCGAAAAAATTGATTTAAAAGTTTGCATGAACGTTAGGTTTGCTGTTGATGAATGAGGACCACCGTTTTGTCGAAGAATATTATGGTGGAGGTATTTGCGGGGTGCGAGGTTCTCTTTTGCCCATATAGTTCCATCGCGAGCAACAAATGGCTGACTTGAATGTGTTGCATCGGGAAATTGATATAATATTTCATTATCATCACCGCTACTCTCTCCTTCGGACAAGACTTCAACCGTTACATTTTCTTGCTCTGCATCTGAAGCATCTTCATCCATGTCAAAAGCACCACCATCATCGCTATAAACATCAGCATCCACTCCGTCATGATCAGATTCATCTTCTCCAAGAATCTCTTCAATCATCCTGGACATATGCTCCTCTCGTTGCTGAAAAGTCATTCTTCTGTAATTCCTTGAGTGTAAGGGTTCCTGTCTATCTGCCATACTTACAAAATTTATTTTCTATGTAAGTTAGAAATAAGTGTGCTACAACAAATAATATATGTTATAATTTTTATTTTTATATAATTTATAAGTTTATTTTATTTATATAATTTATAATTTATTTTTACCTTCAGATTTATTATTATTGTTTATATAAACTTCTATTATATTACCACACAAAGTTAAACTTCACTTCAAACTTCACCACAATCGACTGACTGACTGCAAAAATAAACAAACCTTATAAGCAATAATAACTGTAACTTTTGTTTTTCGTTTCGCAGCGTGTTCTTGCATGCAGAAAACATGTAAAAATCACGTGCTAAATGCTTACATACCCGGGTGTGTTCGTATAGAGCCAAAGTTGTTGATATTAGAAAAGGCTCCCAGACCTAAAATAATGCTCCAAATAAATTTTTTTTTGCAAAGGTGTTGGCCTTCCATATTTAGGAAGATATAAAAAAGCTGAGTTCTTTGTGGAACTCGGAAAATGTTAATTTTTCCATTTAAAAACAAAAAAACACACCCGGGTGTGTCGTATTGACACAAAGGTTAATAAAAGCCCAGCCAGGTCTCATTGAGTGTTTCAATACGCTAATGAAGTTACAGTAATGAAGCAGTGGAACTAGCCGGTAACATACATATCAAGAACAACATATCGTTAGTTCTGCGCTTTTTACCATTTTATCCATCTACTTTATCTCCGCACCAAAAATTAATCCATCCATATTTGTCTTTTTCTGGATTCCACATTTTGTCCAGAACAGTAAATGTGCAGAACACGTAGCGTGTCTATTAAGATGTGGTAAAATATTGACAGTACTCTTGTTGCATGCTTGCAAAAAGTTTTTATTTTACAGAAATGCATATATTTCAGCCACTCCACTCTAAACTTCCTGTAGTTTTTCTTAGATTCACCGCAAAGAAATAATACAATATCTAAAACATTTCTCTAAAAAAAAAACAATGAATTTAAGCCTGTTGATTTAAAATTATAAATTACTAGCTTTTTCCCGGCGCGCGTTGCTGCACCCAGCAACTACAGTGGCGAGCAAAACTGGCTAAATGTTTCCACTTTTATGCATTTTTGACTGTTGCAAAGCCATTTTTCTATATAGCGCTACCAAGTTTTCTGGTTATATACTTCATTTATTAAGAAACGCAATGTATAAGTCAAGTTTGAATAATATATAAAAATAAAAAAATATTACCTACAAAAATAACAAAAAATTCTATTTAGCCAGTTTTATATGGCGGTAATACTACAGCGTCATCTGGTGTCCAAGGTGGATCAAAGGATATACAAAAAACTAACCCTACCTGAAAACCACTATATACCAATTTTCATTCTAATCGCATGAGCGGTTCAGGAGTTTGAAGTGGTTTTGTAAAAACAGTTATACTACAGCTCCCTCTGGTGTTCAAGATGCGTCAAAAAAGATAGCAGAAAAACACTCAACGTACACAAAAACCACTATATATCAATTTTCATTCTAATCGCATGAACGTTTTGGGAGTTTAAGGTGGTTTTGCTAAAAATGTTGTACTACAGCGCCCTCTGGTGTTCAAGATGGCCCAAAAAAGATAACGTTAGAACACTCAACGTACATGCAAACCACTATACATGGAAAGACCTGTCTGTCCCAGTTTTTCAGTAGAAGGATATCACCAAGTTGCAACTCCATACTGAGTAACATTGTTGTGCAACATTTATATCCAAAGATATTCTATATCACAAATTTAGCTTGTATGGGCGGAACGACACCCTCTTTTCCAAAGTCCGTCTCAGTTTTCTAGAACATAAAAGGACATCACCTAATAGTAATTCCATTATGAGTTTTATTGTTATGCGACATGTATTTCCAAAGCTATTCGATATCATATTTTTGAATTATATGGGCGGTGTCACACCCCCTCTCTACCAGTACGCTCTTACCAAGTTTCATTGATGTGTGACTTATAGCTTGAAAGATATACCGAAAATTTGGTCTGCTGAAAAAGTGCCACGCCCCACGTCCAACACCCATAAAATTTTTCCTGTGGAACGGCACTTGTAAATTGAGGTAGAACACCGAATTCCGATGCTATGCGACCTATAATTTCAAAGCTATTCGCTATCGTAGATTTGGGTTGTATTGGAGGTGCCCCGCCTCCTTGTCCAATGTTCCGTGCATTTTTTCCAAAACCTTCGCGTAACAATTACGAATAAATTCACAGAAGGAAGTATCTAATTTGGTCCAGTCGTTTTCAAGTTTTAAGCATCCGAACAAACCACTATTAATTTTAATATATTAGGATGCTGTAAAATTTATCTCTATATATTTATTGGATTATTTAACTCAGTAGATATTGAAATAAAAAGAGTGGCACGCAAATAAATACGATATATTGGGCTTATGGCTACACTGTAGCAGGAATTAACTGAGTGCAATTGTCCACTCAAGAGACCAGCGCGGTGAGTTGTAGAATCTCACCTCTCTCTCTCAACAAAGAGCTTAAGCTATTGTTTGCTGTTATTTCGTGCTACTTAAACAATGGCAGCATGGATTAAAATGCACGAATTCTTAAATAATTAAATAAAAAGATTTACCAAAAACGTAGTACCCAGTAGCAGGGTCGCTTATTATAGCAATTGAATAGTGAAAGAATTATTTAAATCGGTTCAGCATTTACCCCCTTGATTGAACGATGAAAATTCGAGAGACGCCTTTTATATAATAGTATAGATATAGATATATCAACTAACTTATCCATTTCAAGCGTTACACAAAATCATATTAACGTGAAGATAGCAACGATTTTACGTTGACATCCATCAACGAATCGCACAGTTTATTTATATCGAAAAAAAAAAATGGAATTTGAGAGGTGAATGCATTAAAGGTATGAACATAATCTTATTTATTTGTTTGAAAATATAAAGTGTCCGTTTTCTATTTTTTTCTATTGAAAATACAAAAATTGTTTGAAACTATGAAAATGTAGCATTTTAAAAAGCAATGTAGCATTGTAGCTTTTCATTTTAAACGTAGCAAATTTGCTACAATTGTAGAAAAACGGCAACGCTGTCTTCAATTTGTCTTACGTAGATTTCTTATTTTTTGAGGCAAGGATTGATTAGTTTCTTTCCTGCCGAACGAGTGTTCTTTTAAGACCTTCCATGATAAAAGTTCATCCGAGAAGTTTTCTGATACTAGGGTGACATCAGAAACTTCCTCTCAGTTTTTAATTATAAAAGTTGGCTCATTGCACTTATTTAATATTTTTAAATTAGTACTAAGTAGGTAGTTACAGAGTGCCTCACTTCGATCGTTGTTGTTTGCGCTGCCCCATTGCAAATGGTGTGCGTTTTTATCTCCACCCAAAATAATATGCTCGGCAGAACTAGTTCCTCTCCCCAGTTACCTAAATGATTGTGTGGGTACAACTTCATCATATGGGAAGTAATGAGGCCACCCGGAGTTTCTTGTGACACAACTCCAGGCTGACCACAGTGAGGTCTCCATGACAAAACTGAGGGAGAATAAAGCAGTTAAAGTTATGCTTAGCTAATATATAGGTTCGAGTTTTACCTTTGTTTGAGACGTGATAATTATTATAGTTTGGTGTATTCAGGCCGAGGATTTTGTTGTTGTTTATCCAAGGCTCCTGAATTAGCACCAAGTCGACATCGCCTGTTGCCAGGTGACACTGGAGAGCAGCCTGTGCTGCTTTACAGTGATGTAGATTAGTTTGGAGTACCCGTAACATCCTCAGGTACTCCAACCACCGTAATGTCAGCCTCCTCGTCGCTAAGAGGGTCGTCCAATAGTTCCTGTTCGCTGCAGCCATGTGTCATCGCAGCAGTCAACTCGGAGGCGGGCGACGGCTCATCCTCGCTTCCCGATGCCACTTCAATGTCACTGGGACTCTCCGTTGTGCCACTGCACACCCCAAGATTGACCAGCGACACCGTGTCGGTTTTGTAGATTCTAGCCAAAATCACAGTTAAGAGTGCTGTCCTTGTTGAGTTGGTGCAGACATTCGTTGTTGAGGATCAACAAGACCTCCATCTTGGACATTTTGGTGTCGGTCTTTTGATTCTCAGTTTTAGGCTCCAACTTTTCAATTATGTGTGGGATAGCTGGGTTGAAGAGCTTCAACATCTCTAGGATCTCCTTAGGTTCAGATGGGGTGACTGGAACCCGGAACCTAGATCTTGAACTGGACGGAATCTCATCCGAATTAACAGCTTTTAGTCGGGCGTCTGGGTAGACCTCCCCGACTTTCTCAACCGCCGTTTTGAACAGCTCAGCGGATCTTTCGCTGTCGCAGACCATCAGCTTGACATTGCCTTGAAATCATCCTGCATCCGAGCATGACGGAGGTGGTCCAGGGTTGTCCTTGAGGACTTGCAGGGCGACCTTGGCGAGTGAAGCCTCTATCCAGCTCCACTGGTGCTTGGGTATTTTACCATCCTCGCTGTTCTGGTCTATGACCCCTACAATAACGCTGCCCTTGGTAAGCCTTCGCGAAGGACCTTGCTCCTACGCCATGGGTTCTAGCCCTCTTGGCAGGTTTGTGGTGGTAGGTTCCTCCACAGAGTGGTTCCTTTTTGTTGATGGAAGCTTAACACGGGGAGGGGGGGGGGGGCTCGAGCGTGAAGTCTGGTAAGTCCTTCGATACCTGACCTTCCTTGATAGGATCCGTAGCCAGACGTCGAAGAACGTCTGGTGTTCTATTACTTAGATACGATTCAATCCACCTCACCAGCTGCATGGAAAATCCAAGAAGAGATAATTTTAAAATTAAGAGTTTGTGATTTACAACATCAAAAGCTTTGCTAAATCTGTGTAGATGACATCAATCCGAAAACCTTTTCCAAAATTCACTATGGTTTGAGATGTGAATTCAAGTAGGTTAGTAACAGTCGATTTTCCAGAAAGGAATTCATGTTGGTATGGAGATATCAAAGACTTTACACTATGTGATAATTCTGATGTAAAAATTGCCTCAAAAAGTTTGGGCAAAGCACTTAATTTAGCAATTCCACGATAGTTATCAATTAAAGACCAGATACCAAATTAATGCAACGAAACAATAAATGAGAATATGTAGGCAGCTGGAAAATAGCAAGATTAAGTAAAAAGCAAAGTGAAAGGGGTAACTAATTCATCGCAGCAGTATTTCAATATGCATGAGGGAATGTTGTCAGGACCGCTTTATATGAAGTTTTAAGATCTTTTAAGAATGATAACACTGTATTGGTATCAAATATTCGGAGACAAATATCCTCAGATGGAATATTATGGGGATAACTACCATTATTGATAGAAGATGATGAATAAGTCTACTTGAAAAAATCAGCAAAAAGGTTACAAATACTATTTTCATTATCGGACTACCCATTATTATATTTCATAAAAGAAGTATAGGAGTCAATCTTGCGTATAGTACAGGGTTGCCCATATTCGACGGACCCATGTTTTTGTTAAAAAAATCAAAGAAAAAAATAAAAATTTGGCGGTTGGCAATCTTAATCATTTAATTTGTTCCAAGTAGATTTGTTTACACCAATTTTTGAATATGATATCTCTCAAATGGCCGCCTCTGGCGTTGATGGCGTATTGTGCCCTTTTTGCAGCATTTTCCATCGTTTTCGCCAACATTTCGGCCGGAATAGCGGCTATTTCTTCACGAATGTTGTCCTTGAGCTCTTCTACGGTCCTTGGCTTGTTAACGCAAACCTTTGACTTCAAATATCCCCACAAGAAGAAGTCAGGCGGCGTCAAATCGGGCGAACGCGGTGGCCAGTCCAAATCACCACTTTTCGACATCAAACGGCCCGGAAACAAATTCTTCAGAAAATCGATTGTTATGCGACTTGTGTGCGGTGGAGCGCCGTCTTGTGGAAACCAGAACTGCCTCATACGCTTTCGACGAATAATTGGCATCACAAAATTGGTCATCATGTCGCGATAACGCTCCTGGTTGATGGTAACGGCATGGCCATTTTCATTTTGGAAGAAAAACGGCCCAATGACCGTTTTCGCACTAACGCCGCACCAAACTGTGACTTTTTCGTCATGAAGAGGCACTTCTTGAATCTCCTGAGGATTTTCAGTGGCGTAAATACGGCAATTTTGCTTATTTACGGTCCCATTCAATGTGAAATGGGCTTCATCGGACATGATAATTTTGTTCCAAAATTGCTCGTCATCTTCGGCCATTTCGATGACTCTTTGGGCCCATTCCAATCGACGAGGCTTGTCCGCAGGCAACAATCTTTGCGTCAATTGAATTTTGTACGGGAACAAATGCAAATCAACGCGAAGAATCCGTTGTAAAGTGGACCGAGCCATGCCCAACTGCTGAGAACGGCGTTTTTGGGATGTTCTTGGGGACCTCTCAACACTGGCTCGTACGGCAGCGATATTCTCGGCCGATCGCCTTGGTCGACTTTTATTTGGCCTCTTCGGATTAGAAAGAGCCTCACCAGGCGCACTTCTCACATTTTTTAAGTTTTTAAAAGCACGTTGAGTTTTCACAATTGACTTCTTCTGTTGAATGTAAATTTCAACTATTTCAGAGCGCTCGCGTGGCGTGTATTGTTCCATGGTAAAAATCTGCTTGGACTGACGCTTCAAACGCGGTATGTCATTAAGCGATCTGACATCTCTGTCAAAAGTTATGGCGTTGCCAGATGGGTCCGTCGAATATGGGCAACCCTGTATATACAAAGCTCCTGTTTGATTTTGCATCAGGCTTAATGTTTAAATTTACTTTAGTGAGGTAGATATTATAGGATTGCTTGGAAAGCCGTTGGTAACTATATTTAGTCGAAATATGTCGTCCAAAATCACATTGTTGTGTGTGTTTTGATATTTTTTATAATAAATATATAGATTTCTAGTTTCTCAATTATCCTAATTCATTGATATACCACACGGGGCCCGAAATCATAGAGGCTTTTCGTTGAATGGGTTTTTGCAGGGCCGGATCGCGAATTTGTGGGGCCCTGGGCTGATACTACTCTGGGGCCTTCCCAATTACTCAACTATTTGTCAATTTGTCAAAAAACTATTTTCTATAGTTAGGTAAACGGTATAGAGAGAAATACGATAGTAAAATATTTAATTTATTTAATACTAGCCTTTTCCCGGCGCGCGTTGCTGCACCCTGCAACTATATGGGAACAGAATAGGTATATTCAAAAATTTTCTTCATAGTTTTGGTCATTTTCCACTGCCCGTTACAGTTTCCCAGTAGCAGGAGATTACCAAATAGTAACTCCATTTTGAGTTTGTATGTAAATACTGATACTTTTACTTTCAAAGCTATTCGATAATACAAATTTTAATTGTATGGGCGGAGCCACACCCCCTTACATAATGCCCACCCCAGTTTTCTAGTAGATGGACATTGCCCAGTTTCAGTACAGCTGTCGACAGTGAGCATACAAACTATTTATTGGATTATTTAACTCAGTAGATATTGAAATAAAAAGAGTGGCACTCAAATAAATACTATATTTTGGGCTTATGGTTACACTGTAGCAGGAATTAACTGAGTGCAACTATCCACTCAAGAGACCAGCGCGGTGGGTTGTAGAATCTCACCTCTCTCTCTCAACAAAAAGCTTAAGCTATTGTTTGCTGTTATTTCGTGCTGCTTATACAATGGCAGCATGGATTAAAATGCATGAATTCTTAAATAATTAAATAAAAAGATTTACCAAAAACGTAGTACCCAGTAGCAGGGTCGCTTATTATAGCAATTGAATACTGAAAGAATTATTAAAATCGGTTCAGCATTTACCCCCTTGATTGAACGATGAAAATTCGAGAGAACCCTTTTATATTATAGTATAGATAGATAAATAATATAATTTCATATGAAATTGACAGGTTATGTATGCTTCTGTTATATAAATCATAAAGCAACCTTTCTGCATTTTTGTGCTGCAAATTCTTATATTTGCTCTTCACATTGTAAGTCCTTTGTTAAATCATAATTTATAGAAGAAGTGATAATTGATTTAGTCGATATTTAGACATTGTTGTTCTGTATTTGTTTTCTATATACGACATCCTGGAGAAAGAGCGCTCCGCTTCACAGCTAGTTATTGGTAATGTTAAAAAATCTTTAAGATGGTGTAGCAATTTGGGAAAACATCAACAAGTTTTTTTTCATAAATAAGCATAAAAATTTCACTGCAAGAGTTGTAAGAATCCGGCTTAGATTGTAGTAAGATTTTAGCTGAACGCACTCATTCACTAAATGTTCATCTACGTCATCTGGGTAATAATCAATAATATAACTTACACTTTCCAGATCTATGTTTTTTATATTTTTGTCTTGCAAATCCATTCAAAATTTTAACTTTTTGCTACATATCTCATAGACTTGGCTTCTTTTATTTAAATCGATAATCAGCCTATCTAACGCAACATTTAGCGTATCTCTTTTAAATTTTTCTGCGCCGTATATTGAGACTTTATCTGTAGACTTATAAGTACATTTTGAAGTAATTCGTCTCTTGTTTCTGTCATTGAAGTCTGTTCCCACACTTGTACTTAATTTTTTGAGCTTTCTCTTCGTATTCTTTTAGTTTCTGATCTGATTGGTGCCGTATGTCGTTCACGAAATCTTTTAATGACACAATAAACTTGTTGCCTTCACAAATATCTAAGTCTATCAAATATTTAAAAAAAAAAAAAAAAAAATAAATAAATGGCCATTTCATCCCTTGAAAGGACTTTGACCTAGCTTCTTATGATCAATTGTGTTGTGCGTGTTATTAAGTTTGTACGCAATTGACCGAGAAATGGACCTACAGGTTTAACGCCGACTCCGAACGGCGATGAACGTAATGTTCTTATTCTCAAGAAGCTTTACATGGCATTTTGATTACTCTCTGAGGTTTGCCATTGTCTGCAGAGAGGTGGCGGCCATACAGAAAAATTATTTTAATTCTAATAATTTTCTGTCGCTGCTGGACTTCGAACCCGGGTCTCCAAGTTCGTTGACATAGCGGCCACGCACTTTAACCAACTACGCCACGGACGCCACCAAAAAAAATATTTTTACTATTTATAATATTTTTTTATTTACTAAATTAACCCTCTCCAAAATTTCTTCCCAAAAAATAATCAAAATTGCGGTATTGAGTTTCGTCAGTTTATTAAATAAATTTCGTGCCTCTTTTCGAAAATCAATTTGTTTGATTATCTGTTTGCCCATAATTTCAATTATTTCCTCATACACTGTTTTTGATAAGTACGATATTATCGAGTTTGGTCGTAGCTCTCGTTGTTGAATATGTTCACGAATGAATGGATCGAACTCTGCCAATAGCTCTAGAGCACCCATAAAATTACCATTATGTGGAGAACCAAATACTTCCTCGGAACCTCTTAATGCTAAGCCCCTTATGCTCAAAAATTTTATTACTGCAACAACTCGTTTTAGGACATTGTGATAATCATGGTATAATTAATCAGGTAGGTGTGACAGTTTTCAATCGAACATGAATTGTCAAAAATCATACAAAACAAAGCAAACAAAAAAAAACAAACATATTCATTTGATTTTGACAATCCATGAACGATCTCGTGAGAAAATAGCCTGTTGTCAAACCTACCTGTATAATTGTATCATGGTGACAATATTCTGTTTCTTTCTTTTATTACTCCTGAAGCTGCTTGTCTAAAACAGACTTATTTTCTTGTGTCAACCACACTAACATTGAACTCTTATGTTCATTAGAATTTTCGTGATTTTCTAAACAAGTTCCTATGTGTTTTAAATCAGAAAACCCGGTGGTATATTGAGAAGGGGTTCTAAAAAAAAGCTTGCAAGTCAAACAAAAAACAGTACCAACCGTGGTTGAATAACATAATTAAAATCTCTCTAGTAATTGACCATTTTTCATTTTCTTAGTGAAATACCTATTTGAAAATTATCTGTTTTGTTCTTTGTATTTCCTTATTGAAGCCGTATATACATATGTATATTTTTAGAATCTTTATTTTGAAATACATTCATATCATATGAGAGGATGTCATTAGTAAAATCATTATTTAGCAATACTTGCCACAAGCCTACATCAACATATTTCTTGAATTCAAACACCAATTGCTGAACACCAATATTCTTCTCAGAACGATCAGAGGTTTGCTGGTAGTCAAGATCTTACACATTTTCAACACTGGTATTTTTTGCTGGTTCTCAAAATCTTGCACATTTTCAACACTTGCCTTTTTTCCCCGGTTTTGCAATTTTCTGCTCCCTTCGGTTAGTTTTCACTCCTACTTTGTATAATTATACAAGGTGGCGCAAAAGTAATCCTCCTATCAGAAAATGTTATAAATTTTGCGATTGGCCCCTAATGTCAGTTCTGTTTTGACATTTGTGTAGTAAACACATGCGAAATACACGTTAATAAACAATGTTACGCTACACTGCTCTAGAACGCGGAATTAATCATCACCAAGAGGAAGATGATTTTTCATCAAAAATAATCATGAGTGATGAGGCCCATTTCCATCTTAGCGGGTACGTAAATAAGCAAAATTTACGCTTCTGGGGCACTGAAAATCCGCGTGTAACCCACAAAGAGCCATTACACCCGCTCAAAGTCACTGTATGGTGTGCTGTTTTCGCTGGAGGAGTCATCGGACCTTTTTTCTTCGAAGACGGTTGCTTGGAATGGTGAGCGCTACAGAGCAATGATCAACGAGTTCTTTTTGCCGCAACTTGATGAATTGGGATTGGAAAACATGTGGTTCCAACAGGACGGTGCAATGGCACACACTGCACGTGCCACAACCGATATGCTGAAGGATGCATTTCCCGGGCGCCTAATCTCCCGATTTGCACTGGCCAGCAAGATCGCCTGATTTGACCGCTCCAGACTTCTTTTTGTGGGGCTTTTTGAAGTCGCGGGTTTATGTCAACAAGCCTCAGACTCTTGCAGCTCTTAAAGACAATATCCGTCAAGAATGTGAGGACCTATCGCCGGAAGTTTTGGCCGAAGTGATGGAAAATGCCATAAAAAGGGCTCAAATGACAATCAACTGTGGCGGCGGCCATTTAATTGACATCATATTCTCGACTTGATGTAAAAAAAATTAAATGACCAAATAAAAATAATCCACAAGAAGAATCAAAGTTTTTAATTTTTTTTTTAAATTACAGCCAAAAAACATCGGAAGGTTATTTTTGCGCCACCTTGTATCATGATAGGGGTCATAGTTTTGAGATTTTATATGAGTTGTCAACGTCGCACAGTACTTTGAGCCCATACAAAAGTGAGGAAAAAATACAAGGAGTGGTTCGATTGTTATGAAATTCTGCATGTTTATGAATTTTTGCTTGCTGATTTCAAATATTGAATCAGATTTTACGTATATCAAGTATTTGCGCCAAAAATTAGGTTTTAATAAAAAAAACGAAATTTTCCTATATTAAATTTAATATTAAAGTTATTAGAACTGGTAAAAAAATTAATTTTAACGATTAAGGCTTTACCTTTTTAATACTGAAAACCATTTGGCAATATCTTTTTTTTAAAAGATAGGCATATAGTTTCCTACGCACTTTTTCGACAAAAATGCTACTATACATCTAAAATAATGCTTTGCAAAACAAAAAAGAAAAACTTTCGCAATGGTATTTTTTTTTTAATCAAGTTAATATGAGTAAATAAAACAAATATTTTAAGGGGACATTAGGTTACAAATTTAGAAAAAAAAAAATTTTCGGGAATTTTTCAAATTTTTCACATATATTTATTAACATTTAAAAAATACAAACAAATTTTTTTCAGAATTTTTGAAGCGGTTTTTCGCGTTATTTGATTTTTTTTAAAGAATGCCAAAAAATTGACGGTGTGCAGGATATCACCAGTCTGGAACATCTGAGGAAAAAATAAAAAAAACGAATTAATCCTTGTTTAAGTAGCCACCGCCTGAACTAAGATAATTTTTATCCGCCGAAAAAAAAAACAAAATTTTTTTGATTTGAGAATTTTTGAGAAAACATAAATTTTAGACCATTTTTCAAAAAACGATTACTCAAAGAAGGAAGAAGTCGGATAAAATGGAAACAGTTTCTGAAAGAATAAAAACAAAAAAAAAAAAAAAAAATTAAAATATAAAACTGAAACTGGAGGTATGTGGAGCTTTTTCTTTCTAGTCTGCAAAAAATAGAACATTTTTCAAAATATTTTTACATTTTTTTATAAATTTAAGTATTTTTTTCAAAATAATTTCCAATTTTTTTTAACAAAATATAATAACCAAATTCGTTCATAGATTTTTTGAAAATAAAAAAAAAACAATCGAATTGTTTAGAAAATGTGCTCACAACATTTTTTTCTTTGAATGATGCGCAAAATAGAAATTTCCATTAATTAGAGGAAAATATGATTTTTAGACCATTTTTCAAAATGCGATTACTCCAAGAAACGGTTGAAAACGGTTATCAAATTTTGGGATCTGAAAGATAAATACATGCATAACAATATGTTTGAAAATGGAAGAGATGTTTTTTTGTTTTTTTTTAATGTGCTCTCAAAAATTCCAAAGTTTTGGAAAATATTTAAAAGAATTTTTATTTTTTTGGAAATTTTTCAATTTATTTTCTTAAGCTAATTGAAAACATTTTAAAAGTTATTTATTTATGCAATATTTTTCTTGAAATAAAATCAAAAATCAAATGAATTCGGCTAAAATTGCGCTTACAGTAATTTTTTCTTTGCAAGATGTGCAAAATCAAATATTCCACAACAATAAAAATACATAAAAATTGTTGACTTTAAAGAGGTATAGTGGCTATAAAAATTGTTCAATTGCAATAAAAATTTGGATTTTTCGTAAGGAAAGTATTATCTAAAAACGGTACCAAATTTGTTAGGTTCTGTTACAACAAAAATCTTGATTTATTCCTATGGGACAAAGTACTGTGTGTCGTTTTGATATTCGCGGCAGTACGCTCTCATCTAGCGATTTACCTCTATAATTATACTCATGGTAGAATAATAGAAGGTAGCATTGACAACTGCTTATATTCTCTACAAGAAAACATCTCCTGTCAAAAACAGCTGTTTATTAAAATGCATCTGAAACTGCTGAAGTTGTTGTTTTTTTTTTATTTCAATGTTTTCAACATTGTTTGTGTTTTCAAGGCCGATTGAGAGCGTTCTCTTTTTGAGTATATTTTTTGACAGGAGATGGTTTCCCAACCAACTGTCAATGCTTTCTTGTAATTATTATACCATGATTAAAAGCGTGAACAAGCAAAATGTCACTCTCTATTACTCGAACTTTACTTGAAAAATTTCTTCGGGCGCGAAACTCGAGCTTCAAATAGCTGATTGTCAAAGTGATAAAATTAAATTGTTGTGTTGTGTTCATGGTAGAATAAGAGAGGTAGACGCATTTCGGACTGTGCTCTCTTCCTCATAGCCAAAATTGTCTTTCAATGGTAGTTTGAAAATGAAAAAAAAAAAAATAAATAATCGCTTTCAGATTTTCTATGGGCTTTCAATGTCGTTTTGGCAGTTGCGGCTGTCTGCCTCTCTGAAATGCTTCTATCTTCTTTTCACTGTACCATGGTTGTGTTGGGAAAAAAATGTAATGAAATTGGTTAGCAAATTAATAAAAATAAAGCTTACTTACTTACTTATCTGGCGCTTACAACCTGCGATGGTCGGTTTTGGCCTCGTATAAGAAATTGCGCCAGTTATTTCTGTTTTTCGCTTGCTGGCGCCAGTTGGAAACACCAAGAGTAGTGAGGTTATCCAACACTTGATCCTTCCAACGAAGAAATGGACGTCCTCTTCTGCGTTGACCACCATTGGGCACCGAATATTTTCTTCCTTAAAGCTTCGTTTTCCATTCGCTCAACATGACCTAGCCAGCGGAGCAACTCGATTTTAATGCGCTTAACTATGCTATGCTATACTAAATAGAAAATAAAATCGTGGCCTTAAGCTGGTTTTTTAAATTCAAATTTTTAGACAAGGTGTTGTTCAGGAATATTTGAAGAATCCAAATTGAGCAAAGTTTCTTCGGTACCATTTCTGGTACCCGAGATATAAAATCTTATATTAATTTTTTTTAAAAAGTTAAAAAATTGCATTCAAGTATACATTTCTCAAAAATAGGAAAATGCATATGCAAAAATTATGCTAATTATTAATTCGGTAAATTTAAGGAATACGTTAACAGTACAATCAATACCACTAAAATTGAGACTATTGGGTAATAATCAAAAGTTCTGTGCTATCTCGATTACAAATTTTGTTTCGAATATCCTTCACACTGAACACTACGGATAAAAATCGTGAGTGGCATCGTGTTACCCAATATATTGTTAGTTTAAGACTATACTTACTTTTGCTTTAAGACATACATAGTTTTTTTATAAAAGTCAAAGCATTTTAAGGTCGTTATTTTTTACTGTTTTTCTCAAAAAACAACTTTGTCCTTGCGGGAGAAGAAGACATAATTTTTTTCCTTAAAATTTTTTTTGGGTGATCTTAACAACCCCATGCAACTTTTGAGACTTCTTAGAATGTGAAATTCGAAAAAAATTGTAATTCGATACGCCCTATTGGGCAGAGCACACTGAGGTTCCAATCGTTTGGAATGCATTCTTCAAACCATATTCTGCATTGGAGCTCATGAATGCATTTAAATAGAACTTCGCCTCCATTCTTGAAGAGCTCAGCAGTTAAGCCATCGGCTCCTGCGGCTTTGTTGTTTTTAAGCCGAGCTATAGCTTTCAAGACTTCACTATGGTCGGGCAGCGGAACTTCAACGCTGTCGTCCAGAATTGGGGATTCCGGGATATCATCTCTATTGGCGGGATTGTTGTCGTCGTCACCGTTCAGAAGCATAGAGAAGTGTCCCCCCACATCATTAGTGTACTCTGGATATCTGTCACTAGATTCCCGTTTCCATTCTTACAGAAAGAGGCCCCGGTCTTGAAACCATCGGCCAAGCGTCTTTTTTTTTTCAAACATTTTAGGACCTGTCACCACACATCTGTCAATTTTCTCGCACTCACGTTTTTCCGCTTCTCTGTTCTTTCACCTGAAAATGTCTACTCTTTGTATCGCTCTTGAGCAGCACGCGTTACAACCGACAGGGTGGCTTTGTAGGCGGCGTCTTTTTCTGCAGTGGCGTCGCGACACTCCTGGTCGTGCCACTGGTTTCGGCGAGGGCGGTGATAGCCTATCACCTCTTCGGCAGCCGTACGCATAGAGTGGGAAATGTGATTCCACTGCGCGCATTTATCGTCGATCGGACGATAGCTTTCTTGAAGCAGGAGTGAGAGTCGAGTAGCGAAGTCTTCGGCTGTTCGTTTAGATTGCAGCTTTTCGACGTCTAGCGACGCACAGACGTGTACGGATCTTGGCTGCAATAAGATAATAATCCGAGTCTATATTGGCACCACGGATCGTGCGTACATTTAAAACACTGGAAGAGTACCTACGTCAATCAAAACATGATCAATTTGGTTGTGAGTCTTTTGGTTAGGAAACAGCCAAGTGGCTTTATGAATATTGAGATGCTTGAATCTAGTGCTACTAATAACCATGTTTTGGGCTGCAAAGTCAATCAGACTCATTCCGTTTTTGGAGGTATTGTCGTGGAGGCTGAACTTTCCGACTCCGACTGTTGGACCAAAGATATTTTCTTTTCCCACCTTGGCGTTGAAGTCACCAAGCACGAATTTTATGTCGTGGTGGGGGCTGCGCTCACAGGCCTCTTCAAGGCGCTCATAGAAGCTGTCTTTGATCTCATCGTCTTTGTCTTCTGTCGGAGCGTGCGTATATATCAGGCTTATATTGACAAATTTTGCCTTGAAACGGATTATGGCAAGTCGTTCGTTCACAGGTGTGAATTGCAGGACATGATGTCGTTGTCTCTTGCCAACCACGAATCCGCATCCAAACTCGTGCTTCTCCGCACGACCACTGTAGTAGATATCACAGGATGCTTGCCGTGAGCAACCCTGTCCCTTCCATCGCATTTCTTGGATTGCAGTGATATCAGCCTTGTATCTTTCTAAGATATCTATCAATTGGATAGAGGCACCATCCCAATTAAGGGTTCGGACATTCCAAGTGCATATCTGGTAATCATTTTCAGTTATTCGTTTGCGGTAGTCATCATCAGATTTGGGGATCATTCTTATCTTTTTTCTTATTGTTTTATTGAAATGTGTTTTTACGTGATGGGCTTCAAACCCAACGCACAACCCTTTAAAGGCAGGTAGCCCGCCGCTCAAATTAGCTGTCAAACTAACGATTGCCAGCTTGCCGTTTCTAGAGGACACCACGGAGAGGTTTGAGTCGACTTGAGACGATTTCGACATGGACAATGCTGGCCTCACCAGGTTGAGGTCAGTCAGACACGTTGTCATGTGAAGATCGCCCCCCTGACAATCAAGCGTTGCCTTGTGAGGATCCTCCTCCATAAAAAATAAAGCTTAAATAAACAAAATTAATGGAAATGGAAGCCAAAATTGGATGGGAAACAATTCACTTGCATTTTCTTTGAATTTTTCTTTTTTTTAAATAAACCAACCAGCCAATTCAATTGTTATTCAATTTCCATTGTAAAAAAACAGCTCTTGTGCTTACCGACTATCTAGGAAAAGAAAAAACAATAACTAAAATTATGGCCCAGTTATAGTTTGTATAATTTTATATATATTAGCCTGTTTATACATGAAATGAATTTTTGGTTCTCAAATTAATTTTCGGTTAAAGTTAAATTTAATATTATATTTATATATAATATTTTGAAACATTTATTTTACATCAATCAGCCGAATCACGTACGTATAAAAACAATTATTATCCATCATCACATACAAATAGTATATATGTCAAAATTATATTTCGTAATATCTCAGTGTACCGCTTATATAACATCTGCAGGTTGACTTACGACAACACTGTTCACATTGGTTCTTGCGTCAACATTTAAGTCTACATAGCGTCTTCGTACTAAACCTGCCAAAAACGAGCGGTACCACTCCACAAAGACTGCGTTTCGATATGCTATAGTACCCATTATTATGATAAAGGACGCCATCAAAACGCCTATATTCATCTTTTCCCATTCAAGTAGAAGAACGCCTAACCAAATAAATAATATTCGTAAATTATCCGCCAATAAACGATTTGTTGCCGAAGAAAATTTAGTTATGTTTAGCGCAGTATAATTATAAAAAGTTGTCGATATTATAAAAATGCTAATGATGAGAATTAGCCATGAGTTAGAAACCAGTTGAGGCATAACATCGGTTAAGTCATCGAACACACCATGTGAATTATTTCCAAAGGGAACTGCAGCAGGGAGGAAATGCAATGAGGCGGCTAATATTCCAGTTATAATTAAACCATATATGCCTTGCCAGCCAATTGCTTGTAAGGCGGGAATGTCAAGACCTTTCACGTATTTTTCCTCGTACACAAATTGAGCTGCATTGAATATTTGTGCACAAATTATCATTAGATCTCCTGTTAAAATTGAGTTAGCATCGACTTTGGATAGCGTAGCGTTATCGTAGTAAACACGTTGGATATCAATTGAAACCAAAACGATTGCGCCGCAAGATATTGTTAACATGGACCACCAATGGCGAGAGCTAAGTGGCTGATTAAGATACATAGAGCTAAACATTCCAACGAACATTATGCACATACCTGCAAAGTCGATAAATGTATGTATGTTAATAGGTATGGTATTGTTAAAAATAATCGTACATCAAAAAGGTTAGGAGAATAATTTATAAATTTATAAGAATGTTTATGCTAAGTTATTAGAATAGAAAATAAAAGTTATTATTAGAACTTTTCTGTTTCAATAAGGGGTATCGTATCGTATTATAAAGAATTCTTTCAAATACTGAAAAGTGGTATTTCAATCCAAGGATTTCAAAGACTTGTAAGATCAAAATACTAAAGAACCTATTCTGAATAAACCTGTTACCAACACATTCTTAAAACTTACGTCTACAACCAGAAGACGATGATGCACAACCAGATATTCATATGAATATTTTATATAGTAGTAATGGGTGTTTTTTAATTCGCCGTATGATTTCCTTTTGAAATAAAACACATAAAAATTAACCAAATGACAAATATTTTGACTTTATTTTAAAGTTTGCGACATGAAATTATTGTTTGAAAATGATTTCCTTTAGATTAGGGAGGGCACATTTTGGGCACATTCCGCGGCAGTGGGCGCCAGCGTGCGCCAAGGCGCACACACTCAGCCGCTGGATGAATTCGGGTGTGAATCGGAAAGGGGAACAGAAAACTGTGAGAGAACTAAGAGCGTAGATTTATAGAAAGTGTGAGAGCGAGAGCATGACTTTAAGAAAAGCAAGTGTTGCATATTCTGCATATTAAGAGGATGGTTTCTTAAAAAGGGATTATTTTTATTTGACGTAGCTGCAAAAAACTATGTTATTTGTTTACCAATCAGGTCAGGGGCTTCAAGTGCATTTATAAAATTGCTTTTCAAAAGAATTTTTTTTTCATTTTTATAAGGAGCTCCGCAAAACAATGTCACAACAAGAAATCTACCTCAACGGTACTTAACTTTAATTTTTATTACTGCCTTAAAAACTAAAAATAAAAAATTACCGGTTATTTTGTGCTCAAAAAATATGAGGCTAATTTTGATTTTTATTTTTGCCTCAAAAAAATAATAGCCTAAAAAATACTTTTTTGTTAAAAATTTTAATGGCGAAAAAATAAATAAAACTTTCTGGCTTTAAGGCATGTTGCTACTTGGCGCGCTCGGTATTCGAGTAAAAATTTAAAATTGTTTTACAGGAAAACGGTAAGAGATAATGGATAAATTTTTTGGGGTGAATTAATACACTCAAAAAAATATTTATAAAAACAAAAATGTTTATTAATTATTAACATTTTTTATATATGAAACTTTAATTTGAGTTTTTTACATTTTTAAAACCTGGTTACCATCGCTACATAAAACTACCTTGTTCAAATATCTCAAAATTTTAACCGCATACTTTCCACATGTGTTTTTTCCGTGTGAACTAAAATATTGCAAACATTTTTGGGTTTTTTTTTTTATTTTTATTTTAAACCTTAATCATTTTTTTACAAAACTTAAAAATTTTAGTTTACACGATAACCATACTCATATTATTTATGAATATTGTTTTTTTTTGTTTTCCTAGGTGCTGTCAAACTTTAGTTATTACGGTAACCATCAGCTTTTCAGCAAATTAAAGTTTCATACATAACAAATGTTAAATATTAATAAAAAAAATTTTTTGTAAATAATTTTTTAGTGTATTTATTCACCCTAAAAAATTTTCCATTATCTCTAACCGTTTTCGTGTAAAAAATTTTGAATTTTCACTCGAATACCGAGCGCGCAAAGTAGCAACACGAAGTAGGACAAAATTGGAGTGGCGGTCAGGAAAACTAAAAATTATGGTGCCTCCATGTGCAGGTTCCGGCACACGTACTGCTGCGCAGATTGCGCATAACCCTATTTTCACATCACATGCGGCCGCTCATGACGCCGGAAAAAATCCACACAACCTCCCTGATGTTCAAACAACACATCGTCGTTCGTTAATTATTGTGTTCTGTATCACACAATTTAAAAAATTGAGATAAGACTGATGATATATAGGCAAATTTTTCGAGATCTATCGATCTGTGTCATCAGTTTGCTTTTATCTTTTATAATTTTCGAAATATGAGACATCGACTTTGTGCTATACAACACTGTTGTGACAAGCTTCGTAACCTATTGTGTTCTATATGAAAAAAATCGTGCATATAGAACAAAAACGAAGCAAAAATACTAAGTAAAAAAAATATTTTTTTATTTTGTTCTATACGCAAGTCTAAATAAAGTTATTAAAGTTATTATTTGGAGGTCTTTGTATTTTGCTTTTTTTTTGTTTTTTTTCTGGTTTTTTCTTAGCTTCACATTGACTTGACAAATGAAATGAAACAAAAAAGAAAAATTCCCGCTTTAGATTGCAGTTCGTAAATAAAATAAAAAAAAAAAGAAAACACCATCATATAGGGTGTTTTTTTTAGGGGTTTGTTTTTCGAATAGAGATAAAACACAAGAAAATCGTTTTAATGTCCATCAATTTGGCTTTATTGGAAGGATAATTTTATGCCATTAATGTTTAAATATGATTTCGGGTATGTGGCCGCCGCGGCTGGCTCGAATAAAGCCAATTATACAGGTCCAATTTTCAACTTTTATGGGGCCGTATGTCGGCAATAACGCCACGAATGTTGGCCTCCAAGTCCCCTAACGTTTCTGGTTTGTTGGCGTAGACGAGCGACTTCACATATACCCAAAGAAAATAATCCAATGGTGTCAAATCACACGATCTTGGTGGCCAATTCCGCGAAATTATGCGCTCATCGAATGTTTCCTTCAATAAATCGATTGTGGCGTGCGCTGTGTGGCATGTAGCGCCGTCTTGTTGGAACCACAACTCATCCACATTCATGCCATCCAATTCGGGAACAAAATAGTCGGTTATCATGGCTCTATACCGGTCTCCATTAACGGTAACTGACTCTCCAGGATTATTTCGGAAGAAGTATGGCCCAATGACTCCACCAGCCCATAGAGCACACCAAACAGTCAGTTTTTGTGGATGTAATGGCGTCTCAAGGATCTCATGTGGATTCTCTTCACTCCAAATGCGGCAATTTTGCTTGTTGACGTAGCCATTCAACCAAAAATGAGCCTCAGCACTGAACAAAATTTTGCGATGAAAATCAGCATCGAGATCAATCTCATTTTCGGCCCATTTGCAAGCGTTGTTCTTTTGTCAACCTGTTCATGATGAAATGGCAAACCAAACTGAACATAAATGACATTAGAGTTGCCAGATTTGACCACAAAATGCCAGTATTATCTCTATTCGAAAAACAAACCCCTAAAAAAACACCCTGTATAACATAAGGTTAGAAGTTAAATTTTACAACAACGTTTAAAAAAAGCTTAAGACTAAGAATAAGAATGGATAAGCAATAGAGAAGAAGATATCATCGGAGAAAGTAAATGATGTGAAAAGCTTATACAACTTTTTATCACTTGATGCAGAGGCATACTACAATAGGGGTACTCACGGGTTGATGCGAATTGCAAGAATGCGAAAATGCAACATATTTTTCGCACAAAGGCGTGAACATCAATATTGTAACTTTATGATAGCGGAAAGAAACATATGGCCACCTTATTTCAAAATAACAAAAACTTATTTAAATCAACGTACAAACTAAGCCTTTTTAAAGTTTTACCCAGATGGCAACTATGCTTGAAAACACCCATAACATGAATCAGCTGTTTCGCATCACTGTTTGTGCGCTTTTGCAATAGGTTTGAGCAGTGCGTAATTCAAGAAGAGTTGCAAAATTGCTTCTAATGTGTTTGTTGTTGGAATGAAGCAAAAATTCGCAATCTTGCATTTTCGCATCGTCGCAACTGTGTTTCGCATCAACCCGTGAATACCCCTAATAATTTGTTTAATACAATTTAAAATATAGGTACAACTTTTTGTCTTTAACAAACTTGCTTCAATTAAAAAATCTCCGTAAATCAAGCATGAACTTCGTGGAATCGAAGTCAAATGAATTTGGTTAATTTTTTACTTGATTTTGTAGTCGAAACTTACCTTTTAAGAAATTAACAGGTATTGATTTATGTATAAGATAAAGTTTAAAATTAAGTTAATATTATAATATATGAAATAAAGCTTTTGTTGAGTGAAATCACATTGCTTTTCATTTCTCCAATACATATTACATTTTGTTCTATCTATACTCTATACTATTATATAAAAGGCGTCTCTCGAATTTTCATCGTTCAATCAAGGGGGTAAATGCTGAACCGATTTAAATAATTCTTTCACTATTCAATTGCTATAATAAGCGACCCTGCTACTGGGTACTACGTTTTTGGTAAATCTTTTTATTTAATTATTTAAGAATTCGTGCATTTTAATCCATGCTGCCATTGTTTAAGTAGCACGAAATAACAGCAAACAATAGCTTAAGCTCTTTGTTGAGAGAGAGAGGTGAGATTCTACAACTCACCGCGCTGGTCTCTTGAGTGGACAATTGCACTCAGTTAATTCCTGCTACAGTGTAGCCATAAGCCCAATATATCGTATTTATTTGCGTGCCACTCTTTTTATTTCAATATCTACTGAGTTAAATCTAATATATAAAATTCTTCTGTCACGGGGTGCGTGATCGAACTCCTCCGAAACGGCTCGACCGATTTTCGTGATCCTTAGCGAGGATATTAGTCAGGGGTGAGAATCGAACAACATCTATTTTTCATCCCCCTAAAATAAGGGGGCGTGGCACCTCCCATACAACCCAAATCTACGGTAGCGAATAGCTCTGAAGTTATAGGTCGCATAGCATCGGAATTCGGTGTTCTACCTCAATTTACAAGAGCCGTTCCACAGGTAAAATTTTATGGGCGTTGGACGTGGGGCGTGGCACTTTTTCAGCAGACCAAATTTTCGGTATAACTTTCGAGCTATAAGTCACACATTAATGCAACTCGGTTAGAACGTTCTATTTAGTTGTGTCTTTCGACTGGCAAAATTGAGCAAGTATAGGCCAAAGGGGTGTGGCACCGCCCATACAATTCAAATTTATGATATCGAATAGCTTTGGAACTAAATGCCGTATAATAATGAAATTCAGTACGGAGTTGCCACTTGGTGAAATATTTCTACTATAAAACTGGGATGGGCTTTGGAAAAGGGGGTGTGGCCCCGCCCATACACTTTAAATTTTTGATATCAGATAGCTTTGGAACAAAAAGTCGTATAACAACGAAATTCAGTATGGAATTACTATTGGGTGATATCCATCAACTAGAAAACTGAGACGTCATTGAACAAGGGGGTGTAGCTACGCCCATACAAGCCAAATTTGCGATATCGAATAACTTTGGAATTATGGGTAGCATAGCCTCGAAATTTGGTTATCAATTTACACGAGTCGTTCCACTTAGAAATAGAGATAGCGATAGAGATAGAGATAGAGATAGATATAGAGATATAGATAAAGATAGAGATAGATATAGAGATAGAGATAGAGATATAGATAGAGATAGATATAGAGATAGAGATATAGATAGAGATAGAGATAGAGATAGAGAAAGAGATAGAGATAGCGATAGAGATAGAGATAGAGATAGAGATAGAGATAGAGATAGAGATAGATATAGAGATAGAGATAGAGAAAGAGATAGAGATAAAGATAGAGATAGAGATAGATATAGAGATAGAGATAGAGATATAGATAGAGATAGAGAAAGAGATAGAGATAGAGATAGAGATAGAGAAAGAGATAGAGATAGAGATAGATATAGATATAGGGATAGAGATAGAGATAGAGATAGAGATAGATATAGAGATAGAGATATAGATAGAGATAGAGATAGATATAGAGATAGAGATAGAGATAGAGAAAGAGATAGAGATAGAGATAGCGATAGAGATAGAGATAGAGATAGAGATAGAGATAGAGATAGAGATAGAGATAGGGATAGAGATAGAGATAGAGATAGAGATAGATATAGAGATAGAGATATAGATAGAGATAGAGATAGAGATAGAGATAGAGATAGAGATAGATATAGAGATAGAGATAGAGATATAGATAGAGATAGAGATAGAGATAGAGATAGAGAAATAGATAGAGATAGAGATAGAGAAAGAGATAGAGATAGAGATAGAGATAGAGATAAAGATAGAGATAGAGATAGAGATAGAGATAGAGATATAGATAGAGATAGAGATAGAGATAGAGATAGAGATAGAGATAGAGATAGAGATAGAGATATAGATAGAGATAGATAGAGATTGAAATTGAGATTGAGATTGAGATTGAGACTGAGTTTGAGATTCAGATAGAGATAGAAATTATTTCCGCTACGACAGCAACGCGTCGGGTACCAGCTAGTAATCCAATAAATATATTGAGATAAATTTGACAGCATCCTAATATATTAAAATTAATAGTGGTTTGTTCGGATGCTTAAAACTTGAAAACGACTGGACCAAATTAGATACTTCCTTCTGTGAATTTATTCGTAATTGTTACGCGAAGGTTTTGGAAAAAATGCACGGAACATTGGACAAGGAGGCGGGGCACCTCCAATACAACCCAAATCTACGATAGCGAATAGCTTTGAAATTATAGGTCGCATAGCATCGGAATTCGGTGTTCTACCTCAATTTACAAGTGCCGTTCCACAGGATAAATTTTATGGGTGTTGGACGTGGGGCGTGGCACTTTTTCAGCAGACCAAATTTTCGGTATATCTTTCAAGCTATAAGTCACACATCAATGAAACTTGGTAAGAGCGTACTATTTAGTCGCGTCCTTCGACTAGCAAGCATTGGACAAGGGGGTGTGACACCGCCCATATAATTCAAAAATATGATATCGAATAGCTTTGGAAATACATGTCGCATAACAATAAAACTCAGAATGGAATTACTATTAGGTGATGTCCTTCTATGTTCTAGAAAACTGAGACGGACTTTGGAAAAGATGGTGTCGTTCCGCCCATACAAGCTAAATTTGTGATATAGAATATCTTTGGATATAAATGTTGCACAACAATGTTACTCAGTATGGAGTTGCAACTTGGTGATATCCTTCTACTGAAAAACTGGGACAGACAGGTCTTTCCATGTATAGTGGTTTGCATGTACGTTGAGTGTTTTAACGTTATCTTTTTTGGGCCATATTGCACAGTTTTTGCAAAACCACCTTAAACTCCCAAAACGTTCATGCGATTAGAATGAAAATTGATATATAGTGGTTTTTGTGTACGTTGAGTGTTTTTCTGCTATCTTTTTTGACGGATCTTGAACACCAGAGGGCGCTGAAGTATAACTGTTTTAACAAAACCACTTCAAACTCCTGAACCGCTCATGCGATTAGAATGAAAATTGGTATATAGTGGTTTTCAGGTAGGGTGAGTTTTTTTAATCTCCTTTGATCCACCTTAGACACCAGATGACGCTGTAGTATTACCGCCATGTAAAACTGGCTAAATAGAATTTTTTGTTATTTTTGTAGGTAATATTTTTTTATTTTTATATGTTATTCAAACTTGACTTATACATTGCGTTTCTTAATAAATGAAGTATATAACCAGAAAATTTGGTAGCGCTATATAGAAAAATGGCTTTGCAACAGTCAAAAATGCATAAAAGTGGAAACATTTAGCCAGTTTTGCTCGCCACTGTAGTTGCTGGGTGCAGCAACGCGCGCCGGGAAAAAGCTAGTATGCTATAAAACAAGAAGAGTTTCGTAAAGAAGTGCATATAGAACAATTTATTTTTTTTTAAACGCATCTTACTCTAATAAACGCTTCCAAAGATGAAAATTTTTCTTTCCTTGGTAAGAAAATCGCGGCAGATTTTTCGGTTCAGTTTTTTACTAAACTTTAAACTTGATTTACCAAAAAAACATTTTTGTCATATAGAACACAATAATTTGCGAACGACGACATGCTGTCGCGGAAAATACATCTAATCCAAATGCTGTAGCGAAACCTGATATTAATGCTGCCACGCATAACAATGTGGAATTAAACACTCCATCGACCGACCACTCACATTACACCCCGCTACAATCCACAAACGAGTGGCCAGCCCTCGACCATGCTTCCTGCGACGTTATGGGCTTCGACTTCCCAGCTTCTCCAGGGACTTCCGAGGTGGTTAACCAGCTTTCAATTTTAAGCCAGGACAAAGACGATCCATGCTCAAAGCGCATGAGACATAGCTGCTCTCCAATCCTACAGGCCAATGTGCAGAGTAGAACTCCTCAGTCGGCGAGTAAGTTAAGTTCTAATAATAACAGATTTGCCATTTTGGGCGAAATTAATGATCTTGATTCGCAATTAACTAATCCTAGGCTTTTTAAAAAAAACAATGTTACGAATAATAGCCGCACTGTCGGCAGTGGGGTGTCAAAGCCAAAGAGCGCGAACTGTCCGCCGATTTTTATTTTTAATGTCAACATTAAAAATCTAATTGTTCGGCTTAATGCCTTGGAACCTAAGGTTTCATTCAAAATCAAAAATATTAATAAATATAAAAGTAAGCTTTTCTTAGACGACTTATCGGCATACGCCGACATGATGCCCTTCCTTAACGAAAAAAAAAATAGATTCATATTCTTTCACACCAAAAAGTCAAAGAGAGATATCCTTAGTTTTGCGTGGCATCTTCTTCTCCACCGATCTGTCCGACATCCAAGACGCACTCGATGAGATCGTGCCCGACAGTCAGCAAGGTTTCCAAATTTTCAACTAAAATTTGACGGGTCTGTTCCTCGTTTCGCTCAAGCCGGGTAAGAAGTTGGGAGATATTAGCCACGTTAAATATCTCTTGAGCCAGACGGTGGTGTGGGAGTCCCCGAGAACAAAATCTAGGGAAAACAAACGTTGCCAACACTGGGGCATATAGCGCGTAACTGTAATCGACATTACAATTGTGTTAAGTGCAGTGAAAAACACGAACCTGGGGAGTGCCCTCTAAGCCAGGTCGATAATGCGCAACCATACTGTGTCAACTGTAAACAATTAGGGCACCCAGCGAATTGGAAGGGTTGCGAGGTATTTAAAAAATTTTTAAATAATAAAAAAAAATTTTAAAAGACACTATTGACTTAAAAAAAGCTGCACAACAAAATACAATGCAGGCTGTTTCTGATACAGGACTTTTTAATCCAAAAAAATCATTCGCAAGTTTGTTTCGCTCACAGCCGCTGCAGCCCGCTCTCTTCATTCTGCAAAACGTCCTTCATTTATCGAAGATTTCCTTAAACTGGCTGATTACTTTTCAATTCCAGAACAGCTATCCCTAGAGCAACAAGTCAAAAATTTTTTAAATAATTACCGAAACTTGCCTTTGGGTCAAGCAAAATCGCAGTTTTTAAGTCTGCTGTCTCAAGTTAAATCGTCTTATGGACCGTAATATTTCCAATTTTCTTTCTTTTAACATAAGGTCGCTAGTGGATACAAGTCGGAAATTAGAACTTTTAAATATGCTGCAAAGACACACTATCGACTTCGGATTTTTACAAGAAAGCCGCTCACGAAACATCAGAGTATATTTAGAGGATTATAATTTTGTCAACGATAATTCATCGGTCGGTGTAGCAGTAGTATTAAAAAAAAAATTCACGTATTCTCGTGTTGTAATCCAGGGAGTCTCCTTTCCTCATTGCTTTGTTCAACTACCGTTATCTGGTCACAGCTCCCTTAAACCGTTTCTACTAGGCTCGATTTACATTCCTTGTAATTTTCCAGTTTCACAATTATATTCAAGTCTGTGTGAAATTGCTAACTTTGCTAAAAATTTTGAAGGCACAATTATTGGAGGTGACTTCAACGCAAGAAATATGGCTTGGGGTGACAACTGCGAAAATTGCAACGGCAAATGCTTCTTAAAATGATTGCAAGCATACTCTCTCGATTTCATTAGAATGGCGGACAACTGTCCGTCGTTCCCTTTTGCTGCCTCCTTCCTCGATCATTTTCTAATAAGTTCAAATCTTATCGACCTAATCAACAAAAATTTCTCAGTCTCGAGCCTACCAACATTCTCGGATCACTTCCCAACTCGACTCAGTCTAAGCATAAGCAACCTTGAATTTTGTATTGGTACGCCTCGAGTTCGAAGCACGAATTTGGATGCGGATTCGTGGTTGGCAAGCGATTACGACATCATTTTCTGCGATTCACACCTGTGAACGAACGACTTGCCATAATCCGTGTCAAGGCAAGATTTTTCAACATAAGCCTGATTTGTGCGCACGCTCCGACAGAAGATAAGGACGATGGGACCAAAGACAGCTTCTACGAGCGCCTTGAAGAGGCCTATGAGCGCAGCCCCCACGACGACATAAAAATCGTGCTTGGTGACTTCAACGCCAAGGTGGGAAAAGAAAATATCTTTGGTCCAACAGTCGGAGTCGGAAAGTTCAGCCTCCACCACAATACCTCCGATAACGGAATGAGGCTGATTGACTTTGCTGCAGCGCGAAACATGGTCGTTAGTAGCACTAGATTCAAGCATCTCAATATTCATAAAGCAACTTGGCTGTCTCCTGATCAAAAGACGCGTAACCAAATTGATCACGTTTTGATTGACGGAAGGCACTCTTCCAGTGTTTTAGATGTAAGCACGATCCGTGGTGCCAATATAGACTCGGATCATTATCTTGTCGCAGCCAAGATCCGTACACGCCTGTGCGCAACCAAGAATGCGCGCAATCCAGCACAGAGAAAGCTAGACGTCGAAAAGCTGCAATCAAAGCAAACAGCCAAAGACTTCGCTACTCGACTCTCACTCCTGCTTCAAGAAAGCACTCCTCCGATCGACGATATATGCGCGCAGTGGAATCATATTTCCCACTCTATGCGTACGGCTGCCGAAGAGGTGATTGGCTATCACCGCCCTCGCCGAAACCAGTAGCACGACCAAGAGTGTCGCAACGCCACTGCAGAAAAAGATGCCGCCTACAAAGCCACCCTGCAGTCGGTTGTAACGCGTGCTGCTAAGGAGCGATACAAAGAGAAGAGGAAGGAAGAGAGACGCATTTTCAGGCGAAAGAAAAGGGAAGCCGAAATGCGTGAGTGCGAGAAAATTGAGATGCATGGTGACAGGAATGAGGTTCGAAAAAATAAGACGCCTGGCCGATGGTTTCAAGACCGGGGCCTCTTTCTGTAAGAATGGAAACGGGAATCTAGTGACAGATATCCAGAGTACACTGATGATGTGGAGGGAACACTTCTCTAGGCTTCTGAATGGCGACGACGACAACAATCCCGCCAATAGAGATGATATCCCGGAATCCCCAATTTTGGACGACAACGTTGAAGTTCCGCTGCCCGACCATAGTGAAGTCTTGAAAGCTATAGCTCGGCTTAAAAACAACAAAGCCGTAGGAGCCGATGGCTTACCTGCTGAGCTCTTCAAGAATGGAGGCGAAGTTCTATTTAAATGCATTCATGAGCTTCTATGCAGAATATGGATTGAAGAATGCAGTCCAAACGATTGGAACCTCAGTGTGCTCTGCCCAATCCACAAGAAAGGCGATCCCACAATTTGCGCCAACTACCGTGGGATAAGCCTTCTGAATATCGCATATAAGGTCCTGTCGAGCGTACTATGTGAAAGACTGAAGACCATTGTACTGTACTCTTCAAAGTCACTATTACCACCAACTAAAACATTTCATTCTTTAACTACATTATTTCTTTTGTGCAACACAAAACAAAAATCTAGACCACCAACTAAAACAATTAAATCAATAATTTATCACCAAATAAAAACCCCAACATTTTCAGTCAAAATTTTAAAGTAAACAATTATGTTATTAATAACTAAGAGTCTCAAATTCCTGTTCAATGCACTTGTCATCCCCTTTCGCTTCGTCCGCTAGATACTGCATAAGCATAAACGCGACAGCGAGCATTAAGTTACACACTTATTGCTAGAAAACATAATATAACAACAACAAGCATTAAACTGAACTTATGCCATTGACTCTTTTAAGTCAAGGCTAAACATTTCAATATTAACGTTTGAGGGGAAGAAAGAATGCAAGTGAAGCAAGTAAAATTTGATTGGTCACGTTTTAAAAATATTGGGAAACCAAATTAAGAATTGGAATTAAAGGAGGAGTATTGGAAATAGTGGTAGAATATTTTTAAGTAAAATACTGTTAAATTTTGTTTATAAACCGGAGTAATTTTAAATAAAACAGAATTTTTAGATCACAACTTAAAGCGGCATCACTGCCTTAGTTTTTTCTTTAAATCTCAAAACAGTTCGGCTATCCTTAGCCATCCCAACAGCAGCGTGGTGCGCTCTAATACACCAAAGTTTCATTCGATGCAGTCATCGAATAAACTTATATAAAATTGATTAACAAAAGAAATTAGAGAATATAGAGCAGCAAACAAAAAACACCACACCATCGTAAACAAGCTGATTGGACCTTATCAGTGTGGCTTCAGACCTGGCAAATCCACCATAGACCAGATATTTACGCTACGACAAATCTTGAAGAAGACCCTAGAAAAACAAATCGACACACACCATCTTTTTGTCGATTACAAAGCCGGCTTCGACAGTCCAATAAGGAACCATCTATATTCCACCATGTCTGAATTTGGTATTCCTGTAAAGCGCATCCGCCTTTGCAGAATGACACTGAGCAACACCAGCAGCACAGTTAAAATCGGGAAGGATTTCACTCCTCCATTCGATACCAAACGAGGTTTCAGACAAGGTGATTCCTTATCGTGCGACTTTTTCAACCTAATGATGGAGAAGATCATCCGAGCTGCTGATTTGAGACGCAGCGGCACGATATTCTACAAAAGTATTATGCTGCTGGCGTATGCTGATGATATCGATATCATTGGCCATAATACGCGCGAAGTCAGCGCAGCATTCTCCAGGTTAGCGAAAGAGTCGAGTCGAATGGGTCTTGTAGTGAACGCAGATAAGACGAAATACCTAGTGTCAACAAATAAACAGTCCCAGCGTCTTGGAAACCACGTCACTGTTGACAACATCTCCTTCGAGGTTGTTAGGGACTTCGTCTACCTGGGATCCAGCGTAAACTCTTTCAACGATTTCAGTATTGAGATAAAGCGAAGGATAACTCTTGCCAACAGGTGTTACTATGGGCTGAGTAGGCAATTGAGAAGCAGAGCCCTCTCTCGACGAACAAAACTCACGCTCTATAAGTCACTAATCATGCCCGTCCTATTATATGCAGCGCAAACCTGGACGTTGAGCAGTTCTGATGAAAAGACTTTGGGAGCCTTCGAGAGAAAGATCCTTCGTAAGATCTTCGGTCCAATCTGCGTCAATGGCGAGTACCGAATTCGATGGAACCACGAGCTGTATGAGCTGTACGCTGACATCGACATAGTTAAGCGTATTAAAATCGAGCGGCTCCGCTGCCTAGGTCATGTTGAGCGATTGGAAAACGACGCTCCAGCGAAAAAAATATTCGATTCGGTGCCCGGTGGTGGTCAACGCAGAAGAGGACATCCACATCTTCGTTGGAAGGATCAGGTGTTGGATAACCTGACTACACTTGGTGTTTCCAACTGGCGCCAGCAAGCGCAAAACAGAAATGGCGGGCGCAATTTCTTATACGAGGCCAAAACCGACCTTCGATTGTAAGCGCCAGATAAGTACATAAGTAAGTAAGTATGCCTCGAGTTCTCACTTCTTTCAAAAAAACTAACTCGAAAATGATTTATCGGACATAATGCCTCCGAATAACATTAACTTACAGAAGGCTGAAATAGACCTCCATATCGATAATTTCGCTGCTGTAATTAATTCGAACATCTCCAGGCATTCTGAGAAAATTGAATGTAGAAGAGGTAAGTTCTTAATCTCTGATAGCATTTTAAAATTATTCAGAATTAAATTCACCTGGCAAAAGCAACTTAAAAAATTTTCCATAGGAATTTTAACAGAACAAGTGACGAGTATAAGCTCCTGTCAAATCAGATACAATTGCTTAAAATTATTATTAAGGAGCAGGTCCAGATAGAACAAGCAAGAGAGTTTGGGAAAAAATTGGCATCGATAAAACCTGGCCCCAGGGCGTACAATCAAATATATAAAATAGTTGGAAATAAAGAAAGGGGCATTTCCGGAAGTTTCGGTTAATGGCGCTATTTTAAAGGATGAACAGGATAAACTGGAAACTTTTCGCAGCCACTGAACTCATCCCTGATAGAATTGATGTAGATATGATCAAAAACTCATTTTCTGCCAATATATCCAGCCTTCCCTCTTCTGTTTACCTGTTTGATGATGACTTTAACTCTCTAAGCAACAGTGACAATTTCCATTTTATTAAAGTTGATGTAATCGAGAATATTATTAAAAAAATTAATAATAAAAAATCGGGCGGATTGGATAAAATCTAAAACTTTATAATCAAAAAAATACCAAGGGCAGCATTCAATTTCTTAACTATCATTTACAATAATTGCTTAAACAACGGGTACTTCCCAGAAAAGTGGAAAGTAGCAAACATAATTCCTATAAAAAAAGGGTGGTAGCATTGATGTAAATAACTTTCGACCCATTTCGATGTTGTCAAATCTTGGTAAAGTGTTCGAACATATCCTTAAATTAAAAATGACTTTAAACATTGAAGATAATTACATATCACCCTTCCAATTCGGTTTTAAAGAAGCGCATTCTACGACTCCCGCCTTACTACTCTTTCATGACAATATTGTGCGTAATTTACGTAAAAAAAAAGTGCACAGTGGCGGTCTCTTTAGACATAGAAAAAGCTTTCGACAAAGCATATCAGGATGGCATTCTTTTCAAACTTATCAATTTAGGTTTTGATCCTCATCTATTAAAAATTTTTCAGAGTTTCTTTTCTAACAGAAAGTTTTGCGTTCAAATCAACGAGTCGGTTTCCAATATCGGCCTGGTGGAGAGTGGCGTTCCTCAGGGCTCAGTGCTAGCCCCTCTTTTGTTTAATATCGCCTTACACGACTTCCCTCACGAGCTGTCTCGTATACGCTCATCACGAATTCCCCAGTTCTGCCTTAAATAGCGTCTCTAGACATCTGCATTCGATTAATGAGTACTATAAGGAATGGGGCATTCGAATAAATACTTCCAAATCTGAGGCCATCTGTATCAGGAACGCGGCAGGCAAATGCGGTAGCAGAGTGACTCCAGAAAGCAAGAAACTTAAGTTATTTTTGAATGGCTCGGAGATATTGTTCAAAGATAAGATCGGTATAAATTTTGACAAATTTCTCAAGTTTAATAAGCACGCTAGGCTGAATCTAAAGAACGCGCATTGCTTAATCGGCATGTTCTCTAAACTCTTAAATAATAAATTCTTGAGTCAAAATAAGAAGCTTTTGATATACAAAGTTAGCATCCGTTCAGTCTTGCTGTACGCGTTCCCCATTTGGTTTTCGATTTCTCCTACGTTGGCCAAAGAATTGGAGGTCTTAGATTGAAAGGTACTGAGACGATGCGTGAATAAGAATTTCGAATCTTTCTCTAAGCGTTACTCAAATAAATTCATTTATAAAAGAGCCTCGATAAATCCGATTTGCCGTTATGCATTATTTCTACAAAAAAAATTCGTAAGAAATCTTTCATTTCATGTTAACGATTTGTTAAGAGAAATTTTTGTTTTCCAAAAACAATTCTACTGGTCTTCGGTTCATTATTTGTCTCCAGTTGGCATTTTGAATGAAAATATCGAAACTGATCCTGGTTTTGACACCCCACTGCTACCTGAATTTTATACAAAATCACATCCTAATACCCACAGAGGTTAACATTAAACTGAACTTGTTTGCTCTTCTACTTTTATGTTCAATCATTTTCGTTTTATATTACACCATTTTCGTGGTGGATGATTTAATATTAAGTTTAGTTTTAAGTGTTTAAGTATATTAATGCGCAAACAAAATTGAAACTCTCTGCGCATGTCGGTCCAATGACGTCACGCAATAAGTGTTCCTATTGAGGCTGTTCAGACTTGCCTCAAATGAGGCCGACTCACTTGCCTCATTTTGACGTCTACAGGTAAAGGGAAAGCGGGAAGGTGACATGTTACGTGAGGCAAGAATTTTTTAAAATTCTAAAAATTATGCGACTCAATTTGACGCACGTCAGACTGAAGTCTGTTCTGTTGACAGTTTTCCTCTTTGTTTTCTCTTTTTAGTTGGGCGCATCCAGAAAAAAATGTTGGGGGGTGTTTTATATTTTTATTTATAGACTTATTCAAATTTTATATATAATATTGAAAACGAGTTATTGAGCTCTAGGCCAATCATGTTGAGAACAAGACAACATGAAGAACAAAGAAGCTTCTGGGAGAGCACGCCCATAAAATGTTAAGAAAAATCATTAGTTGTGTGTTAATCACATAAACAACAAAGTCTTTCATAACAAAATGGTCTCCACACCATGTTAGGTGTACCATCAGTTAAACTAACTGAACCCTAAAAATGGAAGTGTGGAAAAAGGGAGGAGCTAAAAAGCAAAAATAACAACAACTTCAATATGCTCTGATAGCGGCAAACCACGTGATCGAGTTTCGAAGATGCACATGAATTAAGGCTAGGCCTAAAAGTATGATACGATTTAGGTCAACCTTGGTACAGCTTGCATCTAATGTCGATAAGAACTCAGTTACAAAAATTCAAGCGTTCTCTGCCAAAAATAAAATTCCGGGTAACTTTCTCGGCATATTGGCAGTATAACTAGAACCTAAGTAGCTTGAGTGGATCACAGTGTAAAGTCACACAAAAGACTACTGATGAGTTGGTGTAGCGACCAATGAAACAGTCTGTATAGTCAAAGCTGTTGTGATTGGCTCTATACAGAGCCGTTGTTGTTGTTGTTGTTGGCTGTCGCCTTCTTTGTTCTTCATGTTGTCTTGTTCTCAACATGATTGGCCTAGAGCTCAATAACTCGTTTTCAATATAAATAATGAAAAAGGCCGTATTCAAAAATATTAAGATTTAAAATTTCTGGGAGAGCACGCCCATAAAATGTTAAGAAAAATCATTAGTTGTGTGTTAATCACATAAACAACAAAGTCTTTCATAACAAAATGGTCTCCACACCATGTTAGGTGTACCATCAGTTAAACTAACTGAACCCTAAAAATGGAAGTGTGGAAAAAGGGAGGAGCTAAAAAGCAAAAATAACAACAACTTCAATATGCTCTGATAGCGGCAAACCACGTGATCGAGTTTCGAAGATGCACATGAATTAAGGCTAGGCCTAAAAGTATGATACGATTTAGGTCAACCTTGGTACAGCTTGCATCTAATGTCGATAAGAACTCAGTTACAAAAATTCAAGCGTTCTCTGCCAAAAATAAAATTCCGGGTAACTTTCTCGGCATATTGGCAGTATAACTAGAACCTAAGTAGCTTGAGTGGATCACAGTGTAAAGTCACACAAAAGACTACTGATGAGTTGGTGTAGCGACCAATGAAACAGTCTGTATAGTCAAAGCTGTTGTGATTGGCTCTATACAGAGCCGTTGTTGTTGTTGTTGTTGGCTGTCGCCTTCTTTGTTCTTCATGTTGTCTTGTTCTCAACATGATTGGCCTAGAGCTCAATAACTCGTTTTCAATATAAATAATGAAAAAGGCCGTATTCAAAAATATTAAGATTTATATATAATATTTAGAGTACAAAGTCAATTATTCTTTTTTGTGCCATAGAATTTAATATATCCTAAATAATAAAATTGAAATTAATTAAGGCATTTCATTTTAATGAAATTTTAAGAGATTATACCATTTTCATATTACTTTCTATGTGGGGTTGGCGTAATTTTCATACGAGATCGTTAATTTGCAATATGATCTTTATATTTTAAATATGGCGCGATGGCCCCAAGATCTCTGCTGTAATCGTCATCACATACAGAAATATAGACGGAAATAGACCGATATGATTACACAGAGCCAAAAACCACCACATAAAATCAATAAGACCAACAAATTGAGATATTTTATTAAGTTTTCTACCAAATAATAGGTACCAAATAATAGGCTACCAAATAATAAGAATTTTCCATAAAAAAATATTTTCAATTCCATAGAGAAAATCTTATTAAAAATTAACAACTACTATCAAACATTTTTTAATAAGATTTTTTATTGAATGAATAAAATAATGTAGAAATCTTATTAACTCTTAACTTTAATAAGAAATTTTTTTGTTTTTTTTTTTAAATAGCTTAAAAATAGTTTAAAAAATAGCTTGCAAATTTCGTGAGAGGAAGAGCAAATGTGTTTTAAACTTTAAAAAAACATATGAAAAAAGGTAAATGAACACATTGTGTTTTATTTTAAGTTAATGTTTTTTTTCCTTTTCCTAATTAAAAATGCGTAATTGTCTACATTATTTAAAAAATTGCCAAAACATATATTATGTTATATCAGGCGGAAAGGCATACTCAGAGCTTTATTATATAAAAGCAATAAATAACACCATGTAGCTTTAAACATTCCAAAATAAATAAATAATGCTTTATAATTTATAATTCTTTTACTTTATACATTTAATTTTATTTTTATTCGTTCATTTGGGGGGGGTTTAACCGCCGAAACCCCTATCTCTGTGCGCCCCTGAAGCAGCACGAAAACAACAACAGAAAAAAAAAACCAAAATACGTCAATATGAGGCAGCCTCAAAGTGAGGCAATAATTTGTGTGTGAACACTTTACAGCTGACTTATGTCAAAATGAGGCAAATGAGTCGCCTCTTTTGAGGCAAGTCTGAACAGCCTCATTGGCTAATAATTTTCAGTTGTCAAACTCATAATTTGTATGGAAATTTTATGTAAACATGACAATGGGACAATTTAATTTTTTTCCTCCAAAAAATTAAATAGCTCTTTATTAAGAAAATTATTATATTATAACAGCCGTATTCATAAAAATATCTTAAAATAGCTTTAAAACGTTCAATAGTTAAAAAGCTTTTTAATGTTAAAAAGTCTTTTAAAATTTTGTTATTCATAAAAATGTTGTAGCTGCTTTGTAGTTAAAATAGGAACACTTTCGATTTTATGTGGGAAGAGTGTCAATAATGGTTTGTGTATTTGATAAATTCAATGACTTTTCATTTATTTGTCACAATTTCGTCAACATTTTGATGTTTAAAAATCAATATTTTTTTGAAGCACTCTGCACTGAAAAAATCGTCATTTTATTATCTTATTTTGTAAATATTTTGAAATGTTTTGACAAATTTTCTTGTTTTTGTTTTCATTTTGTTTTGAATTTTTTTATATATTTTGAATTTTTTTATATATTTTGAATTTTATTGACATATTTTCCAAATTTTTGAAATATTTTTAATTATTTTTGACAATATTTGTGCTCAAATGAGAGAAAATAATTTTAAAAATGCTTTATGAGGGCCATGGTATAATAATATAAGGTAGTATTGACAGTTGCTTGGGCATCGACCATCTGTCAAAAAAAATGTCTAGAAAGAGAGCGTTCAATTATTTCTTATGTTTTCGCCATTGTTTATGTTTCAGCGCTTGCAAATAACCAAACATTTTCTTACAAAATATTGCCTATTTTATTTAATCAATAGTGAATTATTATTACTACAACGAAGATAACTTGTGAACTTTGTGTTATTAAGTGCAAACATAAGAAAAAATGTTGAAAACGTTCAAATGTAGCAACCTCAGCAGCTGCAGATGCATATGGACGAAATTAAAGAAGTTTCCAATTATTATTAAAACACCACGGGTGGAAAACGTTAAACACATATCACACATAATTTTTTCACAACTTTCATTATTATAAATGTGTATTTAACGCACATATTTTGCGGAATTTATTTATTTTTACATTCGTTTAATTCTTGTTGCACGAACAACTGTTTTTGACAAATGGTCGTTGCCTTGTTGCTGAGAAAATCTATACTTGTCAATGCTACCTGTATAATTGTATCATGATGAGGGCTTTTTTGAACCATGGTATAATTAATCAGGTAGGTGTGACAGTTTTCTAGCGAACATGAATTGTCAAAAATCATACAAGACAAAGCAAACAAAAAAAAAAAAAAAAAACAAAAAACAGACGAGTTTGACAATCCATGAACGATCTCGTGAGAAAATAGCCTGTTGTCAAACCTACCTGTATAATTGTATCATGTTTTGAACGTTCAGCCATTTTTAAAAATCCTCTCATTTATAAACAAACATTTTCAATAATTTTTTTGACATTTTCTTTGTTTTTGATATATTTTGAAACAATTTGATATATATTTGACATAATTTGTTCTCAAATGAAAACAAAGTAAAATTTAAAAATACTTTATCGAGGGTTTATTGAAGGTTTCGTCCATTTTTAATATTCTCTCATTTATAAAGCATTTAAAAGAGACTTTTAACGCTATTGGACGTTTATGAATAATGTTTTTCAATTTTTTTCGATTTTTTGCTTATGAAGGCTTTATAAGAGATTCATAATTTTTTATGAATACAGCCGTAATTATTTAAAGGAATTAAAGAAAAAAGCCAATTAGAAGAATTTTTAAATAATATTGATCTTTTGTTAGATTGTTTCTTTTATTTATAAAGAATTTTGATTTATGTTGTTATTTTATTTAATTTTATCTTTTTTTATAATTATTTTCAGCAATTTCTGTATTAAGAATTCTCATGCGGAAGAACATGTGGCATTTAAAAAACTATTTTTTACTTTTTCATTGCCGTCGATGTTTTCAGATTCATTTAAGTGTTTTTTTAACCCTGCAGTAGTCGCGTACCTAAATGTGACGAGAGTGGTCGCGCGGATTACATATGTAATCCGTTTTTTAAAGTTTAAAATAAGAGATGGCAATTTGAAAATGCTTAGTTATTTGTTTTAATTTTTATTATTACTCTATTTTATATTATATTTATTTAAAAAAACAACATAAACATAATTCTTTTGGTACGTAAAATCAATGAATATCGATTGCAGACAATTGTGAAATTCATAATTTTGTATGACTGGATTACATATGTAATCCGCGCGACTACTGCAGGGTTAAATAATCATTTGTCAGAAGTAATTGGTCCCCGTTTAATTTATTAAAAACTGCATCGCACAAGTGTAGTGTTTTGATTAAGCTATTGGAAGGTTTGCTTAGACCACCTTAACTTAAATGGTTGACCCATGTAAAGCCACTGTCCACTAAAGGATTATGAGGACTATGCAACTATTTCTTAGTACTTCATCTGATGTAGCGCCCACTGATGGAACTGCTGTCGGTTTCAATTTTGGTGCAGAGCGATTGCTAAAGCCTTTTTAAAATTCAACAGCCGTATTAATAAAAATATCTTAAAATAGCTTTAAAACCTTCAATAGTTAAAAAGCTTTTTAATACTAAAGTCTTTTAAAATTTAGTTATTCATAAACATGTTGTAGCTGATTTGTAGTTATAAAATAGGAACACTTTTGATTTGAAGTGGGAATAGTTTCAATAATGGTTTGTGTATTTGATAAATTCAATGACTTCATTTATTTTTCACAATTTCGTCAATTTTATCAATATTTTTACGAAGATACCCTCTGCACTGAAAAAATTGTCATTTTATTATCTTTTTTTGCAAATATTTTAAAATGTTTTGACAAATTTTCTTGTTTTTATTTCCTTTTTGTTTTGAATTTTTTTGTATTTTTTGAATTTTTTTTGACATATTTTTAAAATTTTTGAAATATTTTTAATTATTTTTGACAAAATTTGTGCTCAAGTGAGAGAACTATAGAACATTTCAGCCATTTTCAAAAGACCTCTCATTTATAAACAAACATTTTCAATAATTTTTATGAGATTTTATTTATTTTTGATATATTTTAAAACAATTTGATATACTTTTGAAATAATTTGTGCTCAGATGAAAACAAAATAAAATTTTAAAATGCTTTATTGAGGGGTTATTGACGGTTTCATCCATTTTTAAAATTCTCTCATTTATAAAGCATTTAAAAGAGACTTTTTACGCTATTGAACGTTTATGAATAATGTTTTTCAATTTTTTTCAATTTTTTTCTTATGAAGGCTTTATAAGAGGTTCATAATTTTTTATGAATACAGCCGCAAAAGTTAATATCTTCAAAATACACTTAGTGCTAACTAACCCATTCCGAATTTTAACAGCCGTATTCATAAAAATATCTTAAAATAGCTTTAAAACCTTCAATAGTTAAAAAGCTTTTTAATGTTAAAAAGTCTTTTAAAATTTTGTTATTCATAAAAATGTTGTAGCTGCTTTGTAGTTAAAATAGGAACACTTTCGATTTTATGTGGGAAGAGTGTCAATAATGGTTTGTGTATTTGATAAATTCAATGACTTTTCATTTATTTGTCACAATTTCGTCAACAGTTTCATGTTTAAACATCAATATTTTTTCGAAGCTAGCCTCTGCACTGAAAAAATTGTCACTTTATTATCTTATTTTGTAAATATTTTGACAAATTTCTTTGTTTTTATTTTCATTTTGTTTTGAATTTTTTTATATATTTTGAATTTTTTTGACAAATTTTACAAATTTTTGTAATATTTTAAATTATTTTTGACAATATTTGTGCTCAAATGAGAGAAAATAATTTTGAAAATGCTTTATGAGCATGGTAGAATTATAAGGTAGGGCGTCAACGAAGAGTGGATAGTGAAAAGGTTGGGTAGTTGTCAAAATGACGAAGTTGGTGGAAATGTCAAATGAAAAAAGAAATATCATGTTTTTAATTTGTAAAGTTTGTGTTAATTAAGGTTAAGTTTGTGTTAATTTGAGTGGAAATATTGTAAAAACATTGTAAATACATCTATAAAATGCCGCGGAAGTGTTAAATTTGAAAAAAAGCTTGTAAAAAGTTTAACCTAAAATCCACTGCGAAACATGAATATAAAGAAACTCGAGATGAACAGCTGATTTTGACAACTAGCCCCCTTTTTCGCTGCTTTCCACTTCATTCTTCTCCGAGTCGGCCCTACCTTATAATTCTACCATGTTTATGAGGGGTTTATTGAACGTTCAGCCATTTTTAAAAATCCTCTCATTTATAAACAAACATTTTCAATAATTTTTTGACATTTTCTTTGTTTTTGGTGTATTTTGAAACAATTTGATATATGTTTGACATAATTTGTTCTCAGATGAAAACAAAATAAAATTTAAAAATGCTTTATCGAAGGTTTATTGAAGGTTTCATCCATTTTTAAAATTCTCTCATTTATAAAGCATTTAAAAGAGACTTTTAACGCTATTGAACGTTTATGAATAATGTTTTTCAATTTTTTTCGATTTTTTCCTTATGAAGGCTTTATTAGAGGTTCATAATTTTTTATGAATACAGCCGTAAATTTCTTTCGAAATCATCCTGCTTGAAATGTTGCGAACAAATTCTGCCATCGTGTACTTTTTCTGTGCTTGGTCGGTTACAAAAAGCTACCCTAAGCTTTCTTTGTTTCTCATCTTTTGGGAAACGGTAAAAGTGTACCTTTTTTGTTATCTATATTAATTAAATAAACACATTTTATTTCGTTCCTGATTTGCAAAAAAAATTATTGTTAGTGATTCTTCTTATTTGATTTTTTACTGCTGCTTTGTGTACATTTGCCCACTGCACATCTCATGTATATGTTTTTTTCCGTTTTTTTTTTGCTTCGAATGTATTGCAAATCGGCAATTAAACACTTCAATTAGCTTCACTTGAACTTTTTTAATTCATTTTTTTAAATTTGAAAGGCTCCTAAGGCTTTTTTCTTTAATAAATCGCGAAATTAATATTTTTTGTAAACATCCAATGAAGTTTTGTTTTGCGAACTGTCAAAAAGAATGGTTGCCATCTCTCATTCAATTTTTTAACTTTTTTTTTTTATAAATATTGTTTCTTAAAATAAAAAACATTTTAATGTATAAAATAAAAGTAAATTGTTAAAAAAAAGAGGAGCGGATTATATTCTTCAAGAAAATCTTGAAAAATTCAATACTTTTTTGGAGTGGATAAAATTCTTTATAAATAATTTCTGTGCAGAAAGTGATGGCAACTCTTACAAATAGTGATAAATGTTATTATATGGTCCAATGACGTCACCTTACGGCAAAACCTGCGCATGGCATAATCTTCTATTCCATCATTCTTGATACAATTATACAGGTAGCATTAGGTCTGTTTCCGTACGCACTTCAAGCTACTTGAAGTTGCTTGAAGGCGTTTCTTTACACATTTTTCGAGCTCGAGAGAGAAGAAGAACAAGCAAAATGCCACTCTCTCGAGCCTCGAAACTAGCTTGAACTTTGCTTGAATAATTTCTTCGAGCACGATAAGAACAAGCATCAAGAAGAACAAGAAAATATCAAATTAGTGTAAATAAATTTGGCGCTGCTTACGTTTATAGGCAATCAGCTATTTTTGTGCTTGAAACTCGCTAGAAGTCGTTTCCGTACTTTTGTGTAAATTCTCTCATTTCGACAGATAATAAAATTACTCTCACAGCTTGAACTTTACTTGAACTTTTCTTCAAGTTTGTACGGAAACAGACCTATTGACAAGTATTGATTTTCTCAGCAACAAGAAAACCAGCATCTGTCAAAAACAGTTGTTCGTGCAACAAAAATTAAACGAATGTAAAAATAAATAAATTCCACAAAATATGTACGTTAAATAAACAATTATAATAATGAAAGTTGTGAAAAAATTATGTGTGATATGTGTTTAACGTTTTCCAGCCGTGGTGTTTCAATTTTAATTGAAAACTTCTTTAAATTCGTCCATATGCATCTGCAGCTGCTGAGGTTCCTGCATTTGAACG
The DNA here is from genome assembly GCA_943735915.1 of Pherbina coryleti. NCBI lineage: Eukaryota > Metazoa > Arthropoda > Insecta > Diptera > Sciomyzidae > Pherbina > Pherbina coryleti. Next base: position 128,338,297 of record OX030949.1, on the reverse strand, counting down.
TTTTCAATATTTTTTTTATGTTTGCACTTAATAACACAAAGTTCACAAGTTATCTTCATTGTAGTAATAATAATTCACTATTGATTAAATAAAATAGGCAATATTTTGTAAGCAAATGTTTGGTTATTTGCAAGCGCTGAAACATAAACAATGGCGAAAACATAAGCAATAATTGAACGCTCTCTTTCTTGACTTTTTTTTTGACAGATGCTGGTTTCCCAAGCAACTGTCAATACTACCTTGTATTATTATACCATGGTTGTGTGAAAAATTTGTCCGAAAAATACGAAGCTGACAAATTTATCAGTGATAAATATTAGAGAGCTGCATGAATTCATTCATATCATCTCTCTTCAGTGGGTGCAGTACTGAAGTTTACTTTATTCAAATCATTCATGCAGACTAGAGTTCCGTGCAATAAAACATCAAAAGTTTAAAGAGAGCAAGAGTATAACACTCTAATCTTCTCTTAGTGTTTGCTTTCACTCTATTTGCTTTCTCTCATGTTCTGTGCTTTCGAATAGATCGAAGCATTTGCAGTTTAAGGTGTCTTATATTTCATGGGTTCAGTGAGTGCAGTGAATTATTTGTAAAGTGTTTCTTCTGTATTGAATAAATAACTAATTGAAGAGTTAAAATGTCAGAGAATGAAGTAAGTTAATTTAAAAAGATATTTTGAGTATAATTGAAAGAATTTACCACTGGTTTACGGAAAATTAGAATAAAGTGCAAACCATGATACAATTATACAGGTAGTATTGATAAGTGTTGATTTTCTCAGCAACAAGGAAACCAGCATCTGTCAAAAACAGTTGTTCGTGCAACAAAAGTGAAACAAATGTGAAAATAAATAAATTCTACAAAATATGTGCATTAATAAATTAACATTTATAATAAAGAAAGTTGTGAAAAAATTATGTGTGATATGTGCTTAACGTTTTCCAGTCGGTAGTATTTTAATTTAAATTGAAAACTTATTTCATTTCGCCCATATGCATCTGCAGCTGCTGAGTTTGCTGCATTTAAATGTTTCCAACATTTTTTTTTATGTTTGCACTTAATAACATTAAGTTTTCAAATTATCTTCGTTCTAGTAATAATAACTCACTATTAATTAAATAAAATATGCAATATTTTGTAAGCAAATGTTTGGTTATTTGCAAACTCTGAAACATAAACAATGGCGAAAACAAGCAATAATTGAACTCTCTCTTCAACTTTTTTTTTTTTTGACAGATGCTGGTTTCCCGAGCAATTGTCAATACTACCTTGTATTATTATACCATGCGTGCAAACTAATTTCTTGTCTATACTTTATTGTAAAGTCATTGTCTTAAAATTTGTTAACTGTAATTGTCAATTGTTCTTATACATTTTTTTGTTGGGTTAACCGTTATGTAGTAATATTTCGCTTTGCTTTTCTCTTATAAATATATTTTATTTTATTAATCAGGTATCGTCGAGAGACTTGCTTACAATAGAGGAATCCTTTATTAATATTGGTGATTTGAATAGCACTGTTATCAAAAATAAAATTTTAAGCTGTGAATTCAAAATTAAAGAAAAAAGGGGAAGAAGTAAAGTATGGGAGGTTTTCGGAAAAATTGAAAGTGGGACTGGAGAGGAAATTCAGAATTTAGTTGCATGCAGACTCTGTAAGAATATTTATAAGTTTAACCAGAAGAGCACTTCAAATCTTGTTAAACATAAGTGCTATATTACTTCTAAACATCAAGATGATTTTACGGGCCAAAAAATAGAGGTAGATACCGAAACGAAAAAAATTGGTATTCGTATTCCGTTCGTTTAAAATTGTTGAAGACTCTGGCCTTAAAATATTAGCAGAATTTTTAATTTCAATTGGGGCACGATATGGAGAGCATGTTGATGTAAATAAATTATTACCGAATCCAACAACAATTTCGAGAAATGTGGAAAAACTAAGCCATGTCTATTTCACAAAAATAAAAGCTGAAGTATTAAAAGTTAATTGCTGAAATGGTGGTATATACATAGAGAGGAATTTCCTCTACTTTATAAAATTAGCTGCAAAATATTGGCGATACCTGCAAGCAGCGCCGCATCTGAAAGAACATTTTCTCAAGCAAGGCAAATTATCTCCGAAAAAAGAAATATTATTGGTTCCAACCCTGTATCAGTGAACCAAATTATGTTCTTACATGCAAATATTGATTCAACGGATATATATAATGAACTACACATAGATATAATCTCATACAGTTTTGTACCTATTACTAATTTCCTTTTATACTGTTTAATTTTATTTTAATTTTTAATTACTTATGTGTACAAAATTAAATAAATAGTACAAAATGAATAAATAGTACAAAATGAATAAATACTGAAAACTGCAATTTCAATTCCATGAATAGTTTCAAATATATAAATTCTATTCAAAACTTTTCATTTCATTCAGTAAACTCACTGCATTGCACTCAATTTTCAAATACTTTCAATTTTCAAAGTGTGCACGCTCTGATAGGTAGACAGCACTCAAATATATTGATTGTCTTTTGTTTTCATTTTGCTCTTGCTACAAATGATGAATGCTCTCATTAATTTGTTTCACTCTCTTAGAGAAGATGAGAGTAAGTATTTGAAAATCAAATGAATGCTTTGAGACTCATTTCAAACACATTCATGCAGCTCTCTAATAAATATAACGACACAAGCAGAGCGTTCTTCATTCGTTCGTAAGAATATTCATGCACAATTTTATGTGAAGAGAACGATAATTGAAAACAATTATATTTCAAACGTTCTTCGCACCCTGGTTTTAAACGAAACATAAAAAATTTTGTTGATTTCGTTGTGCATGTTTGGTTTATTTACAAAAACTAATCTCCAAGAATTTGTTTTTACTTCGAATTTTTATTTTTTTAGCTTTGTACCAAGGATTTCAGGTGGAAATTCAGTCAAGTCTGCCTTGGTTCGAAATGGGGTGATAGATTAGTTGGAAGAAAAGGGCAATCAAGTGAAACACGTGTTCTAAGTGTGGCGGAAAGCCAAAGAAACATGTGAATTTGAATCAGAGGCAAGTGTTATGCCTTTACCTCTGTCAATTCATGTTATAAGGCAATCTCATCCACAAACTTCTCTACCATCAATTACAACTTCAAGTCGTAAATATTGATGAATTCTTAATTTCAGTTGATTAGAAATGAGGATACAAAATTGCAAATACTAAAGGTTTAAAGCGAAGGACCATGGCCTGGCCGGGAATCAAACCCGGGACCTCTGGGGTAGCAGTTGAGCAAGCTTCCAACTCGACTACCGAGGTCGTCATATTAATTTTTTAAGAGAATAATGTTTTTTTTATGCAAGAGTTGCTAAAATTGTAGCGCAAGTGAGGAAATAATTTGTTGCTTGCAATTATTTTTGTTATTTTGTTAATTCTGAGTTGTTTGGAATTCTGAAATTTTTCAAGCCTACCTTAACTTAATAATTATAATTGCAACAAGCCAACTAAACTACCAAGTAATATTAATACAATACTAATGTAATGAATTAAAAATATATCAAGTTGTATTCCGAAAAAAAAAAATAGTGGCAAGGCTTGTATAAGAATCTCCTTTGCGAAAATCATAATGCGCTCAATGGTACTCTCTTATTCGCTTATTCTTCGCTCAATTTTTCTCTCTTTCACCCAAGTCATGGCAACCCCTTTAACACACTTAGCACGCAGTCAGCACGCTCTGTAGCATATTGTGCGCCTGTGCGTAATGTGCTCCTTTTGCCCAACTCTACACTAGATGATAGAATGAGAAATGATTGCAAATTCTTTTAGAGCTATGTTTTAAACGGTACGTCGTGGCGCTCCTTGGGATTCATCAGCATTGAAGGAACCCATTCAAAGCTCAACCAAATTATTAATATTCCTAAAAAGATATATTCTTCCTTGCAACCCATTTTCAAGACACCCAAATACGAATCAATTAGACCTTCATCTTCCATATATAGATTGTCTTCTTTGTTTGAATATTGTTCTACGTCTTAAAGATTCAAGCGAATTGAATTAATGTCTGTAAGGGTTAAACCCTATTGATAAATTTAAATAAATAAATAGATGAAAATAAAATGTTCAAACATAAAGCAATAATGAACTTAACAGAACGGCTATCGCTTAAGGATTTCTTAATTGGACAGGGTTTATAGCTTTTCTGCATATTTAAAACATTTGTTGAAATAAAAAACTTAGATATTTTTAATTCATAAAGAAGAACCTAATAAAATATACATACCTCTTAACAATTGAAAGCTGGTAGTATAGGTTAAGTACAGCGCAGTTAAAAGCATCATTGAAGCGACTACATCACAGAATGCTGGAAAAATAAAAATTCTTAGAGAGAATTCCCGTTCGCCTCTTGTCATAATATTGATGTTTTCCGAACCATCCTAGGAATATTTTAATTCATAACCTTATTGAAATTTGAATTATTTCCTAATACTCACTCCTCTTCGATTAAGAAAAAAGAAGATTATCTTATAAAAAATTAGACATAATATTTCGCCAATAAACATTAAGCCTGTCTGAACAATAGGATGCTGAAAAGTGCGCCATTTGCCATCACTGCATTCGCCTTGCAAAACGTTAAGGCTTCTAATTTTGGAAGAGGAAAAACTAATGCAAATCTCATTAATCACAATAGTTATTTGATGTACTTACTTTAAGAGTAAAACATTGCAGGTTCCTGACAGCACAAATAGTTGCAGAAGCAAATTTGTATGCATCACTATGGTCTAAGCACTGACAAGATATAAATTTAACATTAATTTAATTTGTTTATTGCAGTAATTCGATAAGCCACATTGATTTAAAAAAAAACCCAGTGAACTTAGAAAAAAATGCTTGTAACAATTCTATTTGATAGCAAATATTAAACTGAAAAGCAACTATCCAAATGTTTTGATTTTGTGGCAAATCATATTTCTGCAATATTTCTATTCTTTATTTGTGTTGAATTTTTTACTGTGAAATGCTCCAAAATGTGATGAAAGCTCCAACGAAGATGATGCCCAATATATTTATTTGGTATATGAATTCTTGGTGAATTTTATTCTCATTTAGAAGAGTAACCTATAAAAAAGTTTTGGTGATGATATCCTCTATTCAGACATTTATTTACAAACGTTTTACTTAATTGATAACAATCGAGAACGTATATAATTTTTGTTCACAGCTGTGATAAAATGCATCGCAAATAAAACTGCAACCAGGGATGCAAATTCAATTATTAATACGTTACAAGTACTTACAATACAAATACAAAACAAGTACTTTGACCGTGTGCTATTCGGAAACTTTTCACTCGAATGATGAAATTTTAACAGTCTGAATGAGAATATTTAGCACTTGTTAGGTGAATATGATTGTCAAAAATGCATGTATCCCCAGGGGCTAGTATAAATTTTGACAACCGGCAAGACAATTTTGATACAAGCAAAAATAAGAAAAAAACTTAAGTTTTAACTTTTAAACTTAAGACAATGGTGAGCTCGTTGACTTTTGGCAAAGCTGTCACTAAACGTCAAAGTTGTGCACGCTTTTTGATCTTGCAATAATTTTGCATTTTTATACATAATATTCAATTAAAATAATATAAAAACATCGCCTCTATCCTCTGGTCGTCGATCGCAGAGAACACGTCCAGAATGAAACGATTACGACTGACGATTCAAAGTTGCTTTTATTTAGTATTTTTTTATTTATTTTTTCTATTTCATTTCAATGTATTGGTCTCTTCAATTGTATGAATACAATACACACAAACAAGAAATATCAGAAGGACCCCTTTTATATTGGTCAAGACTTGAAATCAGTTCTTCGCTATTCCCTTTTAAATTTACCCTCTCTCACGTTGATGTCCGCGTCTTTCATCAACAAACTCAGAGACTTGATTTCAAGTTTTGCCCAATGTAAAAGGGGTCAAGATAACAAAAAACTAAGCAAATTTCATGAAACAGCCAATTCTTAGCAAAAATATGGCAACACTAATGGCACTCAGAGAGAGAATCGTCGGTCGCAAGAGAAAAAATAGAATAGATTCTAAGAGCCCGAACAGAACCAAAGCGGCTGTCGGTTGGCGGACCGCTCTCGGAGAAATCCGCTGAGAACATGTCCAGAATAGGAGTGGTTGTCGGTTGTCGGATCAGCGTTGCTTTTCGTTGTGTAAATGGAACAAATTCAACACACACACACACACACACAAAACGAAATGTCAGCTCTTGGAATGCAACACACACACACAAAACCAAGCGTCAGCTCATGTCAAAAACTAAGAAAATAGCACTGAACACATCCAATTCTTAGCTAAAATATGGCAACACTTACGCCACTCAAAGATCTTTCGAGAGATCCGCCAGCCGTCGGAGAAAAAATAGAATCTAGTCTGGCGTTTTTCCGTCGCGGATTTCTACGGCCATTTGATTTTTGGCGGCTGCATATATTTTCTTGTACATTGTTGCACAGCGCACCCGACAACCAACAGCCGCTTTGGTTCTGTTTGGGCTTTAATTGTGCGATATATCGTTGCGGCTGCTGACCTGCGATTTCATTATGGACGTGTTCATACATATGCATGCATTCTATTGCTTTGCGATATCGCAAATCGCAGCAATATTTGATTCTGTTCGGGTTCTTATGGCATCTTGCTGTAAAACGAAGACTTCGGCTGAAGCCTCGTTCGTTTGCAAGCGATTTTGGATAAAACGTCGCTTACGTTACTCAAATACTCTCGACGTGAATATAAGTCAAAAGAAGTATTACCAGATAATATAATTTCAATATTCTTCGTAAATTTTCTAAACTTCTTACAAATTTTAATGTAAATCATACATCTTTTTACGTTGGCAATGCTTTTTTCCATCAGCTGTTTCATTTATTTTTGCTCAGAAATAATTGCTGACTTTTGCACCAATCTGCAATTTGTTTTAATATATTTTGTTACATTTGAGTGAAATAGTATTTTATAATGTTTTCTACGATAGCATTTTATAATTTTAACAACGAAAGTGAAAGTGATAGTGATGAGCAGTGCAGAAGAACCCCAAATTGCTCGCTTGTAGTTTTCTTTGTGCTGAAAACATATTAAATATTGTTAATATATGTTTTTATTATTATTTTTTATATAATAATGTTAAATATGCTTATGAAAATGTATTTAAATGTTTCTTCACAGCAAATTCCATTAATAAAATTTTGTGGACGATGGCAATTTCTTTATCGGCGTTTTTTAACGTTCCGCTTCGGGTAATTTTCTTACAGCAAGCCAAATTTGTACTGCTGTTACGTCTTCGTTCGTATCTGAATCAGCTGTTCTCGTTTGTGTACAACACATGTTTTACATCAAGCAAAAACAGCTGATTATTGGCTTTTGAACGAAGTCTTCGTGAAATACACGTTTCGTTCGTTTTACAGCAAGATGCTATTAAGCTAATTGCATTCAAGAACAAAAGATAAATTGATATCGTTGAAGAATCGTATCAAAGCGTAAAAACAAAAAAGCTAAACTCATGTGCATACGTTGCACGCTCACAGTGGACCATGATACAATAAGAAGGTAGGGTAAGGAGCTTTGACAAGACCTACTGCTTATGTCAAAAAGCATTTTAGCGATACCACTTTTCTGTATATTTCATAAATGTGGGATAAACAAAAGGAATTTTATATAGGGTAAATAAGAAAAATTTGAATCAATCTGTCTATAATTGAAACAACGAACTTTTTAGTTATTTTATAGCTTTATTTTCACTAATTTAATATTGCCGATAACTTTTTGCTTATTTTTGTTTTCTTTATTCCTTTTTTTAAAAATTTGATTCTAATGTGCATACGATATCTTATAAACAACTTTTTTAAGTCTTCTTAATATAGTGGAAATGTTGAAGAAAAATCAACATTTTTTAAAAGTTCCGCATTTATCAATATTTTCAGCAATACATTATATATAAAACGCTTACCTACGGAAACCATGAAACATGGATTTGTCATGGGATTTTTTCTTAAGAAATGGTAGCACAGTATTTTATGGTTTTGACATTAGCAGTAGGTCTTGTCAAAGCTCCTTATGGCCAACTCACACGAGATTGCTTGATTGGCAATCGATGAACTTTTCTTACTCTCTTTCACATTCTGATTGTTGGTAGCTCACACGACACACCAATCATAATTTGACATTTCCTTGAAAATTGTATTTCGTAACCTAGCAACACTGTTCAGATTGCTGATTGCCGACATGTACCATGGTATAATAATACAAGGTAGTATTGAAAGTTGCTTGGGAAACCAGCATCTGTCAAAAAAAAAGTCAAGAAAGAGAGCTTTCAATTATTGCTTATGTTTTCGCCATTGTTTATGTTTCAGCGCTTGCAAATAACCAAACATTTGCTTACAAAATATTGCCTATTTTATTTAATCAATAGTGAATTATTCAGCCCTATTCCAGGATCCGTCGTAATAAATCTACGAACGTAAGACTACGCTACGAATACGAAAAATTTGCTATTCTAGGATCCGAACAAAACGATGCGGAGCGTTGCCTCATTGAAATTTAATTTCGAAAATTCGAACACTGCTGTTTTTGACAGAAGACAAGAAACTTTAATAGAAGTGATAAATTAAAGTGTTTAAAAAGTGTCACATAAATTGTGCGTAAAAGAATTACTTCAAAAGAAGAAGAACTGTAAAAGAACTGATTAATTAAAGTGTTAAAAAAGTGTCACAAAGTGTTGCCTTGGTGTAATTAACTTTTTCTAACGTCTAAATCCTTGCTAAATCCCTGCGCCAAATCTGGCCTTTCAGTCATTAAGCTGACCAAACGCACGGATTGGTTTCTGTTTGTTGTTTTTGACCTATAAAAACAGACAATAAATTTTCTTTGGTGATTTAAATGAAAATACTTACATTTTTTCCTAAATGCAGCTTATTTTCAAAGAAAACACACAATTCACACACGAACTCTGCAACAATTATACTTTAAAATTCTTGTTCAAAATTAATTCCGCCAATAGAAACCTATCGTAAGAAATCCGCAAAAACAACTGTCAAATGTTGATGCGTTCGGAACGTGGAATAACAATGTTACGAATTTCGAATACGACGTAACGATTCGGATCGTAGAATACAATTTTACGAATCCGAAAGAAAATCACAGCTACGCCGGATCCTGGAATAAGGCTGATTATTACTACAATGAAGATAACTTGTGAACTTTGTGTTATTAAGTGCAAACATAAAAAAAAATATTGAAAACGTTCAAATGCAGCAACCTCAGCAGCTGCAGGTGCATATGGACGAATTTAAAGAAGTTTTCAATTAAAATTAAAACACCACGGCTGGAAAACGTTAAACACATATCACACATAATTTTTTCACAACTTTCATTATTGTAATTGTTTATTTAACGTACATATTTCGTGGAATTTATTTATTTTTACATTCGTTTCATTTTTGTTGCACGAACAACCGTTTTTGACAGATGCTGGTTTCCTTCTTGCTGAGAAACTCAATACTTGTCAATGCTACCTGTATAATTGTATCATGGACATGTACAGCAATCTCAGAATTAACAAATTTAGATTGCTGCAATCATGGTTGAATAAATAAGGTTGTCGCATGGGTGAGAGCGAGTTCCCATAAATGTCAAATCGAAGTTGACAGCTCATACAAAATCTGTAAACGAAAATTGATAACATGAAAAGCCGATGAAGTTGTTGTTGTTGCTTTGCATTGATTTTGACAATTATGGGTACTGAGAAGAGAGTACAATCAGCCACGAGACAACCTTATTTATTCAACCATGGCTGCAATCTGTGTTCCTCCGCTCTGGCTCTCAGAGCTTTTGACAGTTTCACATAGAAAGCAACAACAAAACGACTAGATTGTTTGATTGGCAATCATCGTGTGAGTTGGGGATTACCCTACCTTCTTATTGTATCATGCAGTGGACGACAACTGCATTCAATGTGACAAATGTCAACGTTGGATTCACGACATCTGCAGTGCTCTCAACAAGAAGCAATACCAAGATGCGGTCGCTGATGAGAACTTGGAATACACCTGTCCTGATTGCAAAGACACGTCCACATCGACAGATAAATTTGCGCCAAATCAGTTCAATGTTATTATGTCGCAATTATGCACTGAACACATTGACGACGGCAACGACATTACGACATCTGTCAAATTTTTTTTACATGCTTTTCTTATGGAGGTGAATGTGGTGAAAATCTCGCGGCGACATAGAAATGTTGCTGACGCCGGTATAGAATTATTTCTAATTTGACGAGCGACAAAAGAGCAAATATAAGGGTTTGTGTATGAGTGAATGTAACAATCGTATGATATTTCCAGATTGTTGACTCTTTCTTCATGTCGTGTCGTAAAGTCGTGTAGTCGTCAATGTGTTCAGTGCATTAAGCGATGTGAGAAGAACTCTAGACTTTCTATCTCAGCAATACGACGATTTTATGGGCAGCTTCAACCAAGTCAAGTCTAAAACAAATGAAATAACCAAGGAGAACTTATTGCTACGGAACGAGTTGAACGAAGTTAAAATAATCTTAAATTGCTAATGGAGGAGAAAGTACGCAACAACTGTATAATACGTGGTTTTGAGGATCCCTCTGGGAAAAAAATCAGCAACTGACTTAGTTGAAAATTTAATGGGATGGTTGAAGGTGGAGGTAACCACCAGAGAACTGCAACGGGTGATTGATAAATGCTCACACATAAACCAACACTCAAAAAAGTGAGATGTTGTGCTCAACAGATCAAACTTGCCGCGAACACTTACTTTGCCTGATGATTTTAAATCAATCAATCCTGTGGTTGTATGCGACCATTGCGAATAAAATCAGAAGTTGTGCTTGAAACTTTCACTTTGGATGGGCATAAGCCAATCGAACAAACGCATTTGCATCACACAAGCATTGAGCATGTTTGTTTTTGCAGAATGATTTGATCGAACATAGAAAACGAAGCGATTGCAATCAAAGCATATAAAAATGAAAAAGAATAAAATCAACGAGTGTACCTGATTGCATATTCTGCAAAAGAAAGTTCAAGTTATATATTTTTTTTATTTTAACTTAAAGGCAATTAAAGAAAACTAAATTCAGCACTTTAAAAGTAACAAAAGCAAATTAAATCCTTATAGCTTTAAATAAACTAATTAAACAAAATAAAATTAATTTTCAAAATTTTTGTAATATGAGTGTACAAAATCTGATACATAGCTTGGATAATTGACATTTTAATTAATCTGAACACATGCACTACATACGTATATACAACTGGCTTCACGCAAGCAAACATTTTTTCCATGTGATTCATATTCACATCCATTTGATTGTTGCTTTGTAATAGTTCTATTCATGCAATTTGTGGGTGCTTTCATTGCAATCATTTGTTTTTTCTTTACTGATCAAATCAGTGGGCACGAAACAAGCATGAAATCAAAAAAGTAGATTGAACTTGTTCGATCAGCCGACTGAAGCTCAGTTAGAATGAGCGCTATTTTGTATGATGCTGATTATATTCAACGCTTGGGTTTGGTTGCCGTGATCGATTGTGATCTGAAACTTTAGCATATGATGTGCGTCATTGGGCACACGAGAGAAGCGAAGCATTTTCGCAATTTCATAATTTCAATTTTATAATTTAATGGCTTTTTTTCGATTCAAATAATTTTTAAATTTAAAAATTTAAAATAACAAAGTAAACTAAAAAACACACGTTTATCTTCAGACCAGTAAGTTTTATTATATATCATTATTATTTTTTTTCTGTCACTTAGAAAACGCACTTGTCAACACACTTTTGGTCGACTGTTCATTTTTCCTTCGCGCTATGCAAAAAAAAAAAAGAAAAACACAACTTGTACTAACAACAGAATTAGCGATCGTGTAGTAAGAAGACTTCGTATTTTTGTTAAGTATTAAGCAACTCGAGAGTACTCAATTTGTTCCTTTTAAGACATGGCTAAATCGACTCGGATGGTCATGCTGATAAAGAATATGTATAATTTTGTATATCTACCACGCCTCCTTATAGTATTATAAACGATGTGACAAAATTAATATACCCCTTTTACGTTTTTGTATGGGAGCACCCGTAAAGCCTGTATGATCCCAGCAGGAAAATAAAAAGCGCTCCTAGAAATAGCGCATCTTATGCGCATATTTGATGCTCTTGAGGATGCGCTTTTGAGAGTTCAGAGTTGTGGAGCTCATATTTTTATATACATTTTGTTCACAAGTAATCAAGCAAGGAAATATCAGAGCTTTAAGACATTTGACTGTAATGCCAGCAGTCCGAGTTCAATCCCCGCATGTGACAAAAAATAAAATTTTGTCGCTTTATTTTTAGTCCAAGTGCTCGGTTCTCGCTACGTTTTGTTATTTACTGCAATGAGAACGAAGCGCCTACATCTGATGACATACCAATGTTAAAAAAGGCTCTATCCACAAGGAGAAAAAAAGCGCTCTACTGCTTTTTAGGGGCGCTTCAAATGCGCTAATAAAGCGCTCGGTTTCCTGCTGGGATACTCAAAGAACTAAGATATAAGGAAGCGCTGTTGTTCCTCATAAATGAAGTACTTATCATATTTGTGTTGGTTCACACAAAAACAGAAACATTCACTAGGGGCCGCATTTGGATGTTGCGCAAAAACGGGCCACACATTTTTTCAAAACATATGGACTATCCTGGATTAATATAAATCTCTTACTTGTGTGGATAGGGCGCCAAGATAGACAAAAATGTCAATCAGGCAAATTTATATTATTAAGAACCTATATTTTCTTTCTTTTACGATAAATTCACTATATATTTCCTAAGAACTGTTTTCTACAATAAATGAGTATAGCTTGGAGACAATAGTTACTTATAGTAACGATTAAAATTTCCCATTTAATAAACTGGTAAAATTTCGAGGCTACGTTAAAGGAACACTACTTTAGACATCTTAATAATTTGCCAATGGGTTTTTCCATGGCTTCGCACGTAATAGTCGTACATCTGAAATATGAAGAAAAACATATAAAAACTCAACTTTTTTTCTTTGTTTTGAATTATGGATAGCACTTTAGTAGCACTATATTCAGTGTATAAACTACAAGCTGTGGAAAGTATGGGGATAAGATATTAGGCAACAAAAAGGGCTACGTGGCGTGACAGAAAATATAAATAGTTTTTGTCAGCATCTATAAAAAAGCAAAAATCTGCGAATAGCGCAAATACATTCTGCGAATAGTATGTATTCATACTAAAAAAATCCATAGAAATAAAACTATAAATAAATCGATAAATTTTATATTATAAACGAAGAAAATCAATTGTAGTCTGTGTAGAAAATGATTAAAAGATTTAAATTAGTTTAAGTTTTTAGGTTTTATTTCTTTAATTTATATACGACTGAACGCAATGATACAGTTTTTCGAATGATGCTGGCTTCTCGAACAATTGCTTCTTTTTCATCTAGTGCATGTGTGTGTGTATAGCGCAAGTAAGTTTGCCGTTGACAAAAAGATGTAAATAGGCATACATACTAGTTGCCGCTATGTTAATACAGGGTCAGTGCTTACAGCTCGGCTAATCTGACATCGTGATCGCCCTCGATCACCGGTTCAATTTCCAAGTGTATCAATTGTTCATCGTTCGACTCGTTATTGGTGAAGTCACGAAGGTCTCTGATCACGGGTTCAATTTCAAGATGTATCAACTGCTCCTCATCATTCTGATCGTCATTGGTAATTAATGTGTTGCTTTCGCTATCCGACCCAGCCAGCCCCTGGACCTCTCGTACTTCCTGCCATTTCCGTAGTTTATTAGTTTCGACGACTCCATCATAAGGAAGTTGTGTTAGCTGGCAGTTCTCAACATCCCGAATAACATACCGGTCGTTTCCTAACACCTTATGGATAATATAAGGGCCTCTGTATTTAGGAATAAATTTCTTATTAGTTCCAATGGTTGTGTCAACATTGCGGAAGGCAACATAGTATCCAGTATGATATGTTTTAGTAGGCTTGCTGCGAGAAAGACAATAGTTAGTATTATATTCTTGAGAGCGTTTGATAGCATTCAATGCTGTATGTCTGAGTTGCGTCAGATCTCGATCCGCACTGTCCAACTGTTTGTCATGTAAATATTCTATCAGTTCATCAATAGCTTCTCCTTTTTGGTCAACTCCGAACAGTAATTTACTTGGCGTCTGCTTAGTCGAACTATGTACTGAATTATTAATGCCAAATTCAACCTGTGGTAGCAATCTGACCAGTCGGAATGGTTAATTGGTTCTGTAATTTTTCCAAGCATAGCTTTAATAACACAATTAACTCTTTCTACCTGCCCGTTTGCCTGCGGTGAGGCAACTGCCACTTTTACATGCTCAATATTTTTGTTCAATAAATAATCGCTGAATTCCATTGACGAGAAGCTGGTTCCGCGGTCAGAAATTATTCTTCTTGGTCTACTATAGAACCGAATATATTTATCCAAGGCAGCGGTTACTTCTCGTGTGCTTGTTGAATTAACTGGAAAAAGTTTGACGAATTTGGTAAAAGCGTCTACAACAACAAGTATATGTTTCCGCTTGGACGTAAGAGACGGCAGAGGGCCGAAGTGGTCGATGCGCAGAGTATCGAAGGGCATCGGTTTCTTCGGTATTGCGTAAAGGTGGCGTTCTGAGGTTCTTACAGGTGCTGCATATATTATACATTTGAGGCAATTTCGTATGAAACGTTCGACTTTTCCCCTCAGGTTTGGAAACCAGTAATGCATGCGTAGCTGATCACAACATTTATCAACACTTTGATGTCCAATAGATTCGTGTATTTGTCTAATCCCGCTTTCTTCCATTTCGCCAGGTACATACAACAGATTCTGCCCATATTTTCCTTTACGATACAATAAGCCACCGCTTAGTTCGTATTCACTAAGTTCTTCTGTTTCCAATTTATTTTTTAAATCCATAATATTTTGGTCTCGGTTCTGCGCAACTTGCAATTGAAAATCAACGTTACTTGTGTCGATCAATGCGACTGTCCGGCATCGACTAAGTGCATCAACATGACCCATAGAGATTCCACCGCGATGTTGAATTGTGTAATCATAATTTTCTAGCTCAAGCGCCCATCTTGCCAGGGTTAATTTGCTTCTTTTCCAGTGTCATGGTCAATGAGCTGCAGTCAGTCACTATTTTAAATGGCATACTCAAGTATACTCGG
Source organism: Pherbina coryleti (assembly GCA_943735915.1). Taxonomy (NCBI): domain Eukaryota; kingdom Metazoa; phylum Arthropoda; class Insecta; order Diptera; family Sciomyzidae; genus Pherbina; species Pherbina coryleti. Next base: position 128,323,048 of record OX030949.1, on the reverse strand, counting down.
AAGCGCCTAAGTGCATATATTATTGCCAATGTCTCCAACTCAAAGCTGTGGTAGCGGGACTCAGCAGCAGTTGTTGTTTTTGAAAAATAAGCCACTGGATGAAACTTATTATCTTCTTGCTTTTGCATTAGTGCCGCTCCAAACCCATGTGAGCTGGCGTCACAGTGAAGTTCTGTTTCTTTCTTAGGGTTATAAATTGCCAAAATTGGTGCCAAAAGTTTATGTTTAAGAGTGTTAAACGCAATATAGCAATTTTGATCAAAGTCATATTTGGCGTCTTTGCGCAACAGGTTTTGCGGAGGTTTGGCAACTCTTGAAAAATCAGGGACGAATCGACGAAAGTATGAAAAAAGTCCCAAGCATGACTGGAGCTCCGTTGCATTGGTTGGCACTGGGTACTTCTTAATGGCCATTATATGATTCTGACTAAGACTTATTCCCTCGGCAAACACAGCATACCCTAAGTAATCGATTTCATAATATCCAAACTTACATTTACTGAGGTTCAATTTCAACGCATACTTTGTGAGGTGGGAAAGGACTTCTTTTAATAGCGTAATGTGTGATTCGAAGTTAGTTGTGGCTAAGAGTATATCGTCCATCTAAACAACGTTACGCCTTTTGTTAATTAAATCACGGAAAATCGAGTTGACAAACCTTTGGAATACAGCAGGAGCATTCTTTAATCCAACGGGCATCCGTGTAAACTCATATTGACCCATGGGTGTAACAAATGAAGTGTACTTTATTGAACTCTCAGCAACTTTCACTTGGTGGAAACCGCTTTTAAGATCCAGTAGAGAAAAGAACTGTTTGCCTTCTAAGTATTCTATGCAGTCTTCAATAAGTGGTAACGGATAGTTGTCCTTTACTGTCAATTTATTTAACCCCCGATAGTCTATGCACATGCGCGTTTTTCCATTTTTACGCTTGACCAGAACTATTGCTGAAGCATAAGGTGAGCAGCTAGACCTTATAATATTATCTCTTAATAAGTCATCAATTATTTCTTGTACATCTTGCTTTTCACGATATGATAGTCGCCGCGGAGAGCAATGAAATGGTATTTCTGAAGTTTGGTGTATATTCATTTCATAAACATATGGCTCCTCTTTTATACTAGTGGGTCGTAAATAACATTCTTCTACCACGCGGTTCAGCAAAAGTGTATCGGATGGTGTTGGTTTATCATTAATATTAGCAGTCGGTTCAGTCGGTTCGTACTCGAAAGAATCTATACCAAAAACTTGTCTTAACTCGCTTAAATTTTCGCCCAGAGCAGAGGTGTTACCATAAGTAGCAGCAGTGGACCAATTGTCATAATCCATTGGATCAATAAAAGAGAGTGGTTTGTTCGGCGGTTTGTCAGCAGCAGATGATGGTAACAGGGGGGGGCAGAGGCGAAAGGGCTGGTCTCAACAAGTCGAATTTATATATAATAGGATTTCGGAATATTGAATCAAAAGCATCAGGATATTTCTTACGAGCCATAGTAGCTACCTTTTTATTAATTTCAAGTAATTTTTCTTTAGTGTAATTAAGCAAACTTCGGGTTAAACAAATGTTAAATTTTTTTAAAAAATCTCGACCAAGAACTAGTGGTAAATTCATGGTGTTATCCGGTACAATTATTAATGATAATTCTCTTGACTGGTTTCGGAAGTTCACAAAGCATTCGATTCTTCCAATGGATTTTAATTGTGTTCCACCCATGCCTTTATATGGTAGCATAGTTTCAATGACATCGGTGACAGCTGATGGTACGAGGGATTGTTGAACGAAGCTAACCGGACTACCGGTGTCGAAAATATTCTTTAACCAAATGCCCTGATTCAATATTCCACGGAAAGCAACACTTATCAAGTTAAATTCATTGAACTGTTCGTTAATTTCCTGCTGGGCATCTTTTGAAGTCATTACAGCTCCAGCGTGATTGACGGCGACCTTAGCTGGGTAGAATTTTGGGTTGGGACAGGATCGATGGTTGTTTCCCAGCTTCCAGCAGCGGAAACACGAGCCGTCAGGGCGTTTCTGGTAAGGGCAGCTACTTTGAAAGTGTCCGATTTTTGAGCAGTTGAAGCAGCGTATTTGTTCGTCAGCGGCAGGCATGGAGGCAGCAGTTGATGTTGGCGTATTTGTGCGGCGGTTTCCAGTGGCAGAAATGTCAGCAGGCGTAGATAGCAAAGGTCAATTGCGAAGAGGTGTGGCAAGATTACCAGAAGATACTGTTTTGAGTTTAAGGTCAGTGTATTGGTAGCGGCTTATATTGCTCTTCAGATCGTTCAGTGATCGCAACCCTAAGAGCAGCTGCGGATTGAAAACAAATGGCCGAATACCGTCGACAATAAAGTCGATTAATTCGATCTCGGTAATGCTCGAGCGTCGAGCAATATTCTGCATGGCAAGGACATATCGATTCCTTTTTGTGGTCCCACTTGCGCTCGCGTAACTGTATGTAAATCGTCTGCGCTGTGACTGCATGACCAAATTCTTCAATGAGTGCATGTTTTAGGTCTTCATAGTTTAATGCCGATGACATCTCCATTAGGTCCCTAGCGGCCCCGGTTAATGTTCGCCGTAAACTGAAAAAGCGAAAGGTTTCATCAGCATCAGTTAGGTGCATGATTTCCTCAAAGTCGCGGAAAAAGCACATGGCGTCTTCTGTTTCGCCAGAAAATTTGGGTAGCGCATGTTCAATATCGCTAAAGTCAGCACGACGTCGATGAATGGCTGATACAGGTTGCAGTTCCTGCTTGAGGTCGCGAACTTGGCGCTTCAATTCTAATATCTCTCGTTCCTTTTTTAGGCGATCAATTTCAGCAGTGAGTGCGTCAGGGACATCATGGACAGTCAGAGAAATTCCGCCACCGGCTGTAGCAGCAGTATGGATAGCATTGAAGACAGCAGCACAATTTGCGGTAGAAGTGACATCAGGTTCGGCAGTGGAGTCAGTGACTGAAGGCACAGCATTAGAGGCAGCAGCAGTGGCGAAAACGGGGTCAGAAGATTTAATGGCGGCAGCGGTGGAAGGAGTGAAGGCGCACATATTTTCCAAGATGGTTTCGTTTAATGATTCAGCGGTGTCTTCTTCGGCATCTTCATTTCTTGGAATTGCGTTGTACAATTCCTGCAATTCAGCAATCGTTGCTGTACCTGCGAATTCAACGCCGGCCGCAGCTAGCGCTTCCATGAGCACGTACTTCGACTTGCGTGTAGGCATCACCATTTTGTTGATGTTTTCTTTTCTTCTCTTTTAATTATGGACGACCCCACATCTGAGATATAAACGAAGAAAATCAATTGTAGTCTGTGTAGAAAATGATTAAAAGATTTAAATTAGTTTAAGTTTTTAGGTTTTATTTCTTTAATTTATATACGACTGAACGCAATGATACAGTTTTTCGAATGATGCTGGCTTCTCGAACATTTGCTTCTTTTTCATCTAGTGTATGTGTGTGTGAATAGCGCAAGTAAGTTTGCCGTTGACAAAAAGATGTAAATAGGCATACATACTAGTTGCCGCTATGTTAATACAGGGTCAGTGCTTACAATATATAAACATACACGAATGCGATGCATCCTGAAAACAAGGGTGCCCTACAAACCTTCACCTTCAAAAACTGAATGCGCCCATGATATTGTGCTTGTGTTTTGACAGTTCTTATATCGAGATCTCGATTTCGAAATGGCGCGCAACTGATAGGCATATGTATGATATTTTCTTTGAAATGCTTTCGGAAAGAAATGACTTGTGCGCTATGCAAGGCTTAAAATAAAAGTGCCCGAATTCGTAAATTGAGCGAGCGAGACAGAGTGTGTTTTTTTGACACTACTGAGCGATCGTCAGCTGTTCACCAGTCTTCTCAGTAAAAAAAAAAATAATCGCGCCAATTTGATGCGACCACAGTTGTCAAAACGCAAGCCCTGCTTCAGGGGCGCATTATTTTTTCACTCTTTAACACACTTTTGGGGCGCTTTTGTCTTCAGCTATGTTTATGATACATAATTGTTATTTTTTATTTTTTTTCAGATTTCCGCATATTGTGGATCTCAAATTATATTATATAATATTATATTATATTATATTACATTATATTATATTATTATTACCCAAAAAAATATCGATAACGCACCAAATTGTATGCCTCAAAGGTGGTGTGGAAATACAATAAAAACAAAACTTTATTATCATATTTTATAATAATTTAATTATTTTTATATAATATAATTAAATTAGCTCCAAAATCAGTCAATTCAATCCAGAAACTATTGTATATGTGATTCCAATTAGAAACTGTTTGGACCTTTTTTAACGATCTAACCGAATATGGCCCTGAGTAAATGTTTCTGTATTACAATACAATTTTCTTTTAATATATTAGGTCTTTAATTATCAAACGTTTTATTAATACCGTATAACTCTAAACACCTGTTTTATATGTTATTCTAATCAGAAACAAATTGAGCCTTCTTTTTCGATTCAACTGAATACGGCCCTTTGTGAATGTTTATGTATTTGTGTCAACCAACACGAATAAGAAAAATACCACACTTTTAGGCAATAACATCACTTCCTTATCTTAGTTCTTTGAACTTACGAAACAACAATATTCATTGCTTACATTTTCGATAGAAGCAATGTCAAAAAACACTTCCTGTCTCGCTCTAACAGGTACTTCATCACACGTACGCTGTATGTGAGGGAAACACCATTTCCTTATATCTTATTTCTATGATGATACTTCATTAAATTGCTCATTTTTTTGTCATTAAAAATGAAAATAGAGCAGTTCAAATAGTACTAATGCGTAGATCCAATTGGTGTGAGTGAGTACGCATATAGTACGAATTGGAGAAAAATGCGACGAACTGAATTTTTAATGTATTGTTTTTGACGTTTCTCTCAAATATTTGCCGTCTACTTTCAACGCCACTACATCCAAAAAAAAACTTGTTGGTATTATGAACAATGTCAGTGTTGTTAAATTTATTTCAGAACATAGATAGATAGATAGATAGATATGCTTGGGGCGAGCTAATTCAGCTCTGGCACTGCGGCATCTTGTGATGCCTATTGTGCCATACCTTTTCTTTTCTTAAAGCAGTTCGTTTGCTTTAGTTTTTTTCAGAAAACATAATATTTTGTTTGAGGTTGAGGATCGCAAGGTGTCCTTGAGAGACTATTTCGCTATTTAGGATTCTCTTTCTTATATGGAGAAGAGCTGGACATTCAGTGAGAATATGTCTGGAGGTTTCTTCATCCTCAAGGCATAATCTACATAATGAATCAGTAGCGAGATTCATTTTTTGTAGGTGTTTCTTTAGTTTGCAGTGTCCAGTTATAATTCCGGTCATCATCTTTAGGTCTTTCTTCCCTAAGTTAATAAGAAATTTCGATTTCTTGGGAGAAAGTTCTGGGAATATTTGCTTAGTGCATATCTGTCCTAAGCAGTTCTTCCAGATGTCTTGAGATTCGCGGAATGAGGTTTTTTTGACGTGTTGCTTGAACAGATTCTTACCAACCCCACAGAACGGTTCCGGTCCTGTGAGTGGTGATGATGCTCCCTGTTTGGCCAGGGAGTCTGCTCTTTCATTCCCGTCAAAACCACAGTGGGCAGGAATCCACTGTAGAGTAACTTTATTGTTTTGCGCAGCCAGGTCGTTGAGGACGTCTACAGTCTCCAGCACTAGCTTGGATTTTATGATGGGTGATGTCAGAGCTTTAAGGGCAGCTTGACTATCAGAGAAGACGAAAATTGATTTGCCCCTAACATTGTTCATACAGTTCAGTCTGACGCATCTGTTAATGGCAAGGATTTCCGCTTGAAAGATTGTGGTAAATAGACCTGCACTGAAGAAGTGGCTCTCATTGGAGTGTTCTCCAAAGACCCCTGCTCCCGTGTCTTTCTCCATTTTGGAGCCATCTGTGTACCACACAAGGTCGTTTTCGGACGGGTTTAGTTTCTCGTGTTCCCAGTTGGATCTGGGGGGATAACTACGATGAAGTTTTTGTTAAAGCGACTTTTGGGAAGCATGTCATCTAATGGCATGCATAACTCCTTTTCTCGCTTTAGGGTTGTGATTAAGGTTAGGTGTCCCTTTAAGGGATGGTTTGGGACAGTGTAACCCAGATGGAAAAGTCTGTGAAGGCTGAGCTTCGCCTCCATCTGGATGTGTATGTGGATTGGGGTGAGCCCTAAGATGACATTGAGGGCTGCTGTTGGCGTAGATCTTATGCAGCCTGTCATACATATCCCTGCACATCTTTGAACTCGTCCTAACCGCTTGATGGTTGATCCTTCTAGCGTTTTCGACCACCATACTACAGACGCGTATGTTAGTGCTGGTCTGACGATCAAAGTGTAGAGATTGTACATCATCTTAGGGCTTAACCCCCAGTTTTTGCCGCAAATTCTTCTGCAGGCCCACAATGAGGCTGTTGATCTGCTGATGATGCGGTCTATATGGAGGTTCCAGGATAGTTTGCTGTCCAGGATCACTCCCAGGTATTTTGCTGAGTTGGAAAAATCTACTTTTTCCCCAAAAAGTACCGGGCAAGTAAGATTGATCTTGCGTCGTTTTGTAAAAGGAACAATGACTGTCTTTTTTGGGTTTACGGAGAGGCCTTCGTTATTGCACCATCTCTGTACTGTGTTCAGTGCTGCTTGTAGAACATCAGACACTGTGTTTTCAAAGCTCCCCCGTATGATGACTGCTACGTCATCAGCATACCCAACCGCCTCTATCCCAGTTTCTTTGAGTTCAACTACGAGACTATCTACAACTAGTGACCAAAGCAGAGGTGATAGGACGCCTCCTTGCGGGAATCCCCTGGTTGTAGTTGCTTTGAGGGAAGTGTTATCCAGGCAGGTCTGGATAACTCTGCTATTGAGTGTCGTCATAATCCACCTGCCTATGATTGTTGGCATGTAAAGGTTATTAAGTGCCCTTCTAGTGGACTCGTATGCCGTATTATTGAAGGCTCCTTCGACGTCAAGGAAAGCGACAATACATATTTCCTTGCAGTCTATAGATTTTTCAATTGTGGTTATAAAGTCATTAAGTGCTGACTCTGTTGATTTACCCGTTTGATAGGCATGTTGTGCCTTACTTAGGGGGTATATTGACAGGGCATTCTCCCTGATGTATTTGTCAATTATTTTCTCCATGCTTTTCAGTATGAAGGACATAAGGCTGATGGGTCTGAAAGATTTTGGATTACTCTCTGAGCCTTTGCCAGCCTTAGGAAGGTATTTTACTATCACTTTTCTCCATGCTCCAGGTATATGGCCATAGGCTAAGCTGCAGCTGAATTGTTTTGATAGTAGTGGTATCAGATGTTCTGAACCTTGTTGTAGAAGAGCTGGAAAAATACCATCTCCACCAGCAGATTTGAAGGGTTTGAAGGAATTTATGGCCCAATTAACTGCTGAAGTATTGCAGATCTGTTTGCTGATTCTCCAATCTTCTCTACTTGGCAGATTTGTCTGTTCGTAGTTGTAAGATTGGTTTAGGTGGGGACCGTTTTGAATGACGGAGCCCGGGAAGTGAGTATTGAGAAGGAGTTCTAGGGTCTCTTTCTTTGTTTTTGTCTGAACACCGTTCCCATGTAATAGACTACCTAGGGATTGTGGTCTGACATTTGATAAGATCTTCTGAAGGCGACAACTCGTTGGAACATCTTTGATGGAGCCACAGAAGTTCCTGAAGTTTCAGAACATGCTATTAATAAAAAACTCTTCTCTTTATAGCAACCATATAATAGTTTGAAAAATACTCAAATCTTTGTATTGACAAGATTTCTTTATGGTTGTTTATGAACAAGATTCTTGTTTAGTTGAAACCAATTTTATTTTAATTTACCAGAATTTGTTTTGTTGGTGAAGCTCCTTGCAAGAAAAGACAAAAATCAGCGACAACTAGCAACATCGCTGAACAGTCAAAACTGGTTCTTGCACAGTGCATGGTATAATTGTATCATGGCCCAGTGTTGCCAGATGCCTCTCACCATTTACGCCTAGAATGGATTTCAAACCCCCCTAAAATTCCCCTAAAAATTTTTTCGAAAAACATACAAAGATGCATTGTGACAGGAACGAGGTCCGAAAATTTTTCGAAAAAATAAGACGCCTGGCCGATGGTTTTAAGGCCGGGGCCTCTTCCTGCAAGGATGAAAATGGGAATCTAGTGACAGATATCCAGAGTACACTGATGATGTGGAGGGAACACTTCTCTAGGCTTCTGAATGGCGACGACGACAACAATCCCACCAATAGAGATGATATCCCGGAATCCCCAATTTTGGATGACAGCGCTGAAGTTCCGCTGCCTGACCATAGTGAAGTCTTGAAAGCTATAGCTCGGCTTAAAAACAACAAAGCCGCAGGAGCTGATGGCTTACCTGCTGAGCTCTTCAAGAACGGAGGCGAAGCTCTATTTAAATGCATTCATAAGCTTCTATGCAGAATATGGTTGGAAAAATGCATTCCAAACGATTGGAACCTCAGTGTGCTCTGCCCAATCCACAAGAAAGGCGATCCCACAATTTGCGCCAACTACCGTGGGATAAGCCTTCTGAATATCGCATATAAGGTCCTGTCGAGCGTACTATGTGAAAGACTGAAGCCCATCGTAAACAAGCTGATTGGACCTTATCAGTGTGGCTTAAGACCTGGATAATCCACCATAGACCAGATATTTACGCTACGACAAATCTTGGAGAAGACCCCAGAAAAACAAATCGACACACACCATCTTTTTGTCAAAAGATGGTTTCTCATCTTTTTGTACAAAGCCGCCTTCGACAGTCCAATAAGGAATCATTTATATTCCACCATGTCTGAATTTGGTATTCCTGCAAAGCGCATCCGCCTTTGCAGAATAACACTGAGCAACACCAGCAGCACAGTTAAAATCGGGAAGGACCTCACTCCTCCATTCGATACCAAACGAGGTTTCAGACAAGATGATTCCTTATCGTGCGACTTTTTCAACCTAATGATGGAGAAAATCATCCGAGCTGCTGATTTGAGACGCAGTGGCACGATATTCTACAAAAGTATTATGCTACTGGCGTATGCTGATGATATCGATATCATTGGCCATAATACGCGTGAAGTCAGCGCAGCATTCTCCAGGTTAGCGAAAGAGTCGAGTCGAATGGGTCTTGTAGTGAACGCAGATAAGACGAAATACCTAGTGTCAACAAATAAACAGTCCCAGCGTCTTGGAAACCACGTTACTGTTGACAACATCTCCTTCGAGGTTGTTAAGGACTTCGTCTACCTGGGATCCAGCGTAAACTCTTTCAACGATGTCAGTATTGAGATAAAGCGAAGGATAACTCTTGCCAACAGGTATTACGTTGGGCTGAGTAGGCAATTGAGAAGCAGAGCCCTCTCTCGACGAACAAAACTCACGCTCTATAAGTCACTAATCATGCCCGTCCTATTATATGCAGCACAAACCTGGACGTTGAGCAGTTCTGATGAAAAGACTTTGGGAGCCTTCGAGAGAAAGATCCTTCGTAAGATCTTCGGTCCAATCTGCGTCAATGGCGAGTACCGAATTCGATGGATCCACGAGCTGTATGAGCTGTACGCTGACATGTTGAGGCTAGGTCATGTTGAGCGAATGGAAAACGACGCTCCAGCGAAAAAATATTCGATTCGGTGCCCGGTGGTGGTCAACGCAGAAGAGGACGCCCACATCTTCGTTGGAAGGATCAGGTGTTGGATAACCTGACTACACTTGGTGTTTTCAACTGGCGCCAGCAAGCGCAAAACAGAAATGGCTGGCGCAATTTCTTATACGAGGCCAAAACCGACCTTCGGTTGTAAGCGCCAGATAAGTAAGTAAAGTATACAAAAAAACAGTTGTAAATAACTTAAAATTTATTGAGTTAAAACTTCAGCTTGAAGGGGCAGCTGAAGAGTTGCGCAACTGCAATGCAAATTGCTAATGTGTTCTTATGTATGTAAAGGGCTGAGCTGTTGGACGTCTTCAGCAAGCTCATGAAGTTGCTTTGTAGCTTTCAATTGTCCAGCTGAAATTGGCCTTAAAATTTAGTTTTACCTTTGAAAGCAGGCTCCGTCTCCCATTTGTTTGTATATTTTTGGGCATACCTTTTCTTTTCGTTAGTTTTCCCCATACTTGCTTTGTTTTTAATATTTACCCAGAGTTGCAAGTTAAGTGCGAAGCGAGTTTGAAGTGAAGTGGGAAATGATTGGTAATTTATTTGAAATGTTGCCAATTCAGCTGTTTTTATAAAGTGTTGCTTGAATCGCTTTTTACACAATTTGGAGGAAAAAGTATTTTTCCTAAATTTTTTGCATAGTTTTAAGGAAAAGTAATAAATCTTTATTTCGAAAGGTAAATTTTCCAAATACCCCTAAAAAACGCCTAGAAAATTTGAAGTCACCCTAAAAAAACCCCTAAAGATTTATTACGCCTAAAATTCCTCAAACCAGTTAAAAAAACCCCTAAATCTAGGGGGAATTCCCCTAATCTGGCAACACTGTTCTTGCCACTGAATTGGTTTCTTTCCTATTCTCTCACAATAGGCAAGAATATTGTTGTCTTGCCCACCCACCCTGTTTGCAGATCTTAATATTTGACAAAAAAATGAAGTGGCATACTGGCTTAAGGAGTGGCCGGAGGGGATAGGTCCTCAAGAGAAAAATGTTGCTTTTGCAAAAATAATGGGGGCTTATCATACATATTAACCCTCACCGGCCCTCCCTTAAAGCCCCCTGTTCAGTTGTAGGGAATAATTATACAAAAATCATTATATTTGTTACAATTTAATCAACTTAGGCCGTGTGCTATTCGGAAACTTTTCACTCGTGGTAGGAGAGAATTTACTGAGTTGAATACAATTTCTGTCTGTTGAAATAAAATTGTAATTTTTGCTGTGCCAAAAGGGCGATGAAATTTTGACAACTAGAAATTTTGACGCTTTAGATTTTGGTAGTGCATTAGCACAAGAATTAGCACAATTTGCGAAATTGTTGATATATATTGAAAATTTGGGATTATGGTTGCTATGCTGTCGGAAACACAAAATTTTTAACTGCTTTACGACTCACAAACTCACAAGTGTTTTTTTTTTCATTTTTGCTTGTGTCAAAAATTATCTTTCCGATTGTCAAAAATTATACTAGCCCCTGGGGCTACATGAATTTTTGACAATCATATTCACCTCACAAGTGCCAAATATTCTCTTTCAGACTGTCAAAATTTCATCATCCGAGTGAAAAGTTTCCGAATAGCACACGGCCTTACAGGTTGTTTATTTTTAAGCATAACGACCTCTGGTAGTAAGTAGAAACAACATCCAATACACGATCCTTAGTGAACATGTATATTGGCTAATAGTTATTGTAAGATATGAAGGATATGTAGCTAATACACATTCCTATAAATAGATTATTGAGATTTACTGCAACATAGCATTAGTTAATACTTAATATTGAATCAGCGATGTTTATTAACGAGGGCTTTTGGTTTGATGGTTAGAGCGTTAAATTATCAGTCGACGGGAATGAGTTCAATTCCTGCATTGGGCATCAAAATATTTTTAATTTAAAATTTTCATTTTGCAATAGACGCAAGCAAAAATCAATATCAATTCTAAGAAAAATGGTGTCGGAAAAGTGTTGTTTTTTTCAAATTTCACTACAGCAAATCACAGAACGAGGCGTAAAAAGCTTCGCTTCAAATATTACTTTCAATTCTTGACCAATACAGAAGCTGTCCAAGGAATGTTATCTTTTTGGCCCAATTTAACCCTTAAATGCATAGTGTGCCATATATGGCACAACCAAAGAATTGATCCTCATGTCTGAACGAGACTAATTTTGGGAAAATAATAAATCTCTTGAGAAACAGCGATCTAAAGCTTTCGTTTTCTTCAAAGGGTTATACAGAATTCAGCTGACTGAATTTTTTGAAGCAAAAGTGAATAAATGCTGAATGAAAAAAGGCCATTCATTTAGGTTTTGTATTAATTTTGGTAGAATTTTTAGAAATTGTATCATTTCATACTTTTTGTCACTTTGCGTGTGAGGCGAGCGGGGTTTTTATCTAATTTTTGAATTTTCAAATTTAGAATTTGTTCTTGGAATCAAGGCTAATGTGCAACATTTCAAATGTTTAGTATCATATTCGTGGAATTTTTAGATATTTAACTATTTTGATATAGTCACTTTTTATGGGAAGAAGGCCTAGTTTCCACCTGATTTTTTGTCTTGATGTTCCTTTTTTAGAAAAAGTTTATGTATCAAATTTCATTACAAAAGCTTCAAGCTGTACTCGTGACGACGCACAGTGGACAGTCCCATTCAAGTTAGACGGAAAAAATACGGGATGAAAAAACAAGTAAAACTAGTAAGAAATGATCTTCGACTGGGGCGAAGTTAAAATACTCCCTCAGCCGAATCAAATCACATTCAAAGTTTTAAGCAGTCAATAAAATGTTTATTTGTTTAACATTTTCGTCATAGTTATAACAGAAAATATTATCTTTTGTTTTTTGATAAAGTCACATTCTAATAGATTTTATCTTTTTGATAGTCACTTTGTATGGGAAGTAGGCGTGGTTTTTATTCGATTTGATTGAATTTCATACACAGAGTATATGTTATATAAAAAATTTCATTTGCAAAATTTCAAGTCCATATATTAATTTTTGTGGAAATCTAAGAAATTTTACCTTTTTGATAAAGTCACTTTCCTTGACTAAAGTCAGGCGTGGTTTCATACACATAGTACAGTGTATGAAATTCAACAAAATCGAGTGCAAACCACGCCCACCTAAAAAAAAAACTAAAAAAATGCCTATTGTAGGCATATTGTAGTTTAAGGCGATTTTGTAAAAAATTTTGACTATAGCGCCATCTGATGTCCAAGGTGGACCAAAGAAGATAGGACTAAAAGACTCAACGTACCTGAAAATCCCTATTTACCAATTTTCATTCCAATCGCATGAGCGGTTTGGGAGTTTTAGGTGGTTTTGCAAAAATGTACTACAGCACACAGTGTAACGAGCCCATACAGCGAATGGACAAAAATAGAAGGAGTTATCCTATAATCATGAAATTTTGTGAAAATGAGTTTTACAATTAAAGAATGAGTTTACAATTCTACAATTAAATATGGAATAGTTCCACAAACTATTATTCTAGATCAACAAAATTTAGTACACATATTTCGTTTCGAGTTATAAACAGCTGGTGTGAAAATGAACTAAATCGGTTGAATAATATAACCACCTCCCTTATAACTGAATTCGGTAATCAGGTGTACTTACACATGAAACTACCCCAGATCATTTAAATTTACTTACTTACTTACTTACTTATCTGGCGCTTACAACCGTAAGTCGGTTTTGGCCTCGTATAAGAAATTGCGCCAGCCATTTCTGTTCTGCGCTTGTTGGCGCCAGTTGGAAACACCAAGCGTGGTCAGGTTATCCATCACCTGATCCTTCCAACAAAGATGTGGGCGTCCTCTTCTGCGTTGACCACCACCGGGCACCGAATCGAATATTTTTTTCGCTGGAGCGTCGTTTTCCATTCGCTCAACATGACCTAGGCAGCGGAGCCGCTCGATTTTAATGCGCTCAACTATGTCGATGTCAGCATACAGCTCATACAGCTCGTGGTTCCATCGAATTCGGTACTCGCCATTGACGCAGATTGGACCGAAGATTTTATCTTTCTCTCGAAGGGTCCCAAAGACTTTTCATCAGAACTGTTCAACGTCCAGGTTTGTGCATGATAATGCCCAGGACGGGCATGATAAGTGACTTATAGAGCGTGAGTTTTGTTCGTCGAGAGAGGGCTCTGTTATCCTTCGTTGGCAAGAGTTATCTTTCGTTTTATCTCAATACTGACATCATTGAAAGAGTTAATGCTGGATCCCAGGTAGACGAAGTCCTTAACAACCTCGAAGAAGATGTTGTCAACAGTGACGTGGTTTCCAAGACGCTGGGACTGTTTATTTGTTGACACTAGGTATTTCGTCATATCTGCATTCACTGCCAGACCCATTCGACTCGACTCTTTCGTTAATCTGGAGAATGCTGCGCTGACTTCGCACGTATTATGGCCAATGATATCGATATCATCAGCATACGCCAGCAGCATAATACTTTTGTAAAATATCGTGCCACTGCGTCTCAAATCAGCAGCTCGGATGATCTTCTCCATCATCAGGTTGAAAAAGTCGCACGATAAGGAATCACCTTGTCTGAAACCTCGTTTGGTATTGAATGGAGGAGTGAGATCCTTCCCGATCCCGATCAACCTAATTACAATCGAAAAATAATACTTTCATAATATATAGTATATCTGCCTTATGTTTCTTAAAAAATTGGCTGCGCAAAGTTGCGCATAAGATTAAACACTTAATTTAAAAAAACGCTTAAAAAACAAGTTTTCCTCAAAACGCACTAATTTTCAAGACAAATTCTGTTAAACTAAAAGATGTTTGTGTTAATTAACAAAGGTACTTAAAATTAGTAAGAAATATTTTTGTTTTCTCTTGCGTATTGCCATGTTTCCGTCTGTCCAATTGTCTGTTATGGCGGTTATAGCTCTTATATTGAAGCGATCTTAATGAAATTCAAAATATGTAATATCTCTATTACTTGAGTTTGTGTTTTTAAGTTCCTCAATGAATTACTATGTACAAAAAAAACTAATGTTATTTTTTTGAAGTCAAAAAATTTATTTTGATATTGTATTTATTTACATCAATTAAACAAAGTATTCAATAAATTAACTCAAAAAAATTTTAGGGGGTTTTTTTTATTTTAAGGGGAAAATTCAGCAAATTTTTTCAGATTTAGGGGAAAGAAGCTCAACCTATCTGGCAACACTGATATTTATTCACATATGCTTATGTTTACATATTTAATTATTTTTAGCATTTTACTGAAGGGGATTTCATTAAAAAAGATAGATTCTGAGTATGTTATAAATTACAAACATTGTTGTTGCTTTATTAGCTCATTTTTTCGATCATGCTTATAAACAAGGCGTAATCAAAAAGAGCTTTTAAACACACAATGGAAAAGAAAGAAAAAACTTTTTTTCATAATTTTCTATGACTCCTTTTTCATTGGTCAAGACTTGAAATCAATTCTTTGCTTTTCCCTTTTAAACTTACCCTCTCTCACGTTGATGTCCGCGTCTTTCATTAACAAACTCACAGATTTGATTTCAAGTCTGACCAATGTAAAAGGGGTCTATGAAGTTTTTTTTTTTTTTTTTGGATTCGCCCGGAGGTAAGAAATCTTCATAGATACATATGACCCGCGCCATACGCATGCACGATTTACATTCTAAGAAGTTCCCAGATCAGCCGGACTGATAGAATGCACCTACGTGCTAAAACTTACCACCTGTTGGCAAATAAAAGCCTCCACTAAGCACAATTGCTTGTCCTTTCAGCGGAAATAAAAATTATATAAAATTTGAGAATTTTTGTGCTTATGTAAGCTTCATAAACATCATCGAATAAAAGCATATTCTTCATAATAAGCAGCAATACAAGACAACATCCAAAGTTATTTATTAGACCATATATAACCGCATTTATAATTGTTGTCGTTCGGCTTGGGGTCACTGTCCAACCCAAGATCCTACGTGGAAAAGAGATGCAACTCTCAAACACCAAACCAATACCAAACATAGCACAGATATACAAGTATATATGTGCAGGCACAATATATTTATATATTCGGGTCACTAAAATAAGGGAACACCGAGCTAAAGTTATTATATGGATATGCATTTGGGCCAACGCAGGTAAAAACTTGTATGGAAAAGAGATAAACTCTGACACACCAATCCGAGAGACACAGTATACATGGTCAACTAAAGATCTAAAATAATTTCATGAAAAAATAAAGCAACGAAACTGAATAAAACAAAAACTTAAAGTATATATCATATTCGATGATGCTTATTTGTTAAATCGTAAAATCTACACAATTATCACGAGTTATATTTGTTATCACAAGGAATGCGTTAAGTATTCAAATGTAATATCATTTTGCGTTTTAAGACATCCACCGAGTCAGAAAAATTTACCAAGTTCAAGTTGCCATTGAAATCACTACACATACATCGCAAAGGGTCGTGAAGGGCATAATTAGAAGTGCACTGACTCAACTTAAAAAGCTGGAAATGTCTGGCTCCGCTCATGAGGATGTTGAAGTTTAATGAAGAAAGGAGGTATTGTGAGTCTATATTACCACTGAGTAATTTGTATAAAAAAGAGACATTGAGCATAATTCTTCTGCTTCTTAATGGCTGAATTACAAAACTGCGTTAGGTCGGTCGGCCTTTGACAGCTAGACTAGAAACAATGGGTTCTTATGAAGCAACACAAAATATGACCTCATGCATTGCGTCGACCTCATCCCGTAAATATGAATTTGAGGGGGTGACGTACGATCAACGCTATGAGTAGCGACATGCTCAAGCTAGGTCGTGCTTTTGACATTCCATATTAACGCTGGGTTGCATTTTCGTTGAGAAATGCTAAAATGTGGGTATTCTTGGATTCCGATGGAAAACTAAGATTTTCATAGGATTATCGTGGGAATTTATATTTTGATGCGATTTTTTTTTAAATTGATAAAATTTTTTAAATTAACATGCTGCTTAAGTAGTATAATAATGATTTTGATGAATTTAGCATGATATTAATATTATTCAATTGGATATCCTATTAAAATTTATGCATTTTTTAGTATATTATAAATAATATTATAAGGGTATTCATGCAAAATGGCAAACTTATATATTGGTCAATTAGATATTTTAATGAGGTTGGTTTAGGACGAACACCCTTAATATCATTGTTTGAATAATATAACACACAAAGGAATGTTGTGGCAAGGTAGATTGGCAAATGCCGTTCATTTATTTTTGTAAAGTTGTACCCAAGTACTCACTAATTACAAGTGATTCAGTGAGCATTGTACAAGGGGGCGTGGCAGCTCAAATCTGCAATATCGAATAACTTTGGAATTATAGGTCGCACAACATTGGAATTATGTGTTCGGCCTCGATTTACATGTTCCGTTCCACTGGTAAAATTTTATGGGCGTTGGGAAAAGGGTGTGGCACTTTTTCGGCTGCCCAAATTGTGGGTATAACTTTCGAACTATTAGTCACACATCAATGAAACTCGGTAAGAATGTACTATTTAATCTTGTCCTTTGACTGGAAAAATTGAGTCAGCATTGGACAAAGGGGCATGGCACCGCCCATATAAGTCAAACTTATGGTATCAAATAGATTTGGAGTTAAATGCCGCATAATAATGAAACTCGGTATGGAGTTGCCACTTGGCAATGTCCATCTACAAGAAAACCGTACTTTATTGTACTTAAGCGCCCTCTGGTGTTGAAGGTGGATAAAAATTTATTGAATTGCCACAAAACACGCACCGTACCAAAAAACTTCTATACACAAATTTACATGAATATTTCCATACATATTTCCAACTTGCTTTCGTTGACGAAATTTCCTACATTTTGCTCTCAAAATTAGCAAAAATCTCGGCAAAAATTACCAGTAATAATTATAATAAATAGCAGTAATTTTGACAAAAACAAGAAAAATAATGACATCAACCAATCACATTTTATAAAAAAAAAACAATATACATATATATATATATATATATATATATAAAAATATCGATCAATCAAAGAAAAATTTTTTGCCATAAAGACTGAAATGTGTTTCCAGAAATTCCATTTTAAATTTTAATTTAGTTTTACATTTTATCATTAAATTGGAAAGCGTTCATTTATTTTGATGCTTCTAGTCCGAATTTTCACATTAATATGTGACAGTTTTCATTATTTCGCAGATTATATATATTACACTTAATAAAAACTAGTATCGCCTGTGGCCGAAATTCAGCCATCTGTTTCTGTAAGGTAACGATACTCAAGTTGTTTTTCACATAATGAATGGTTATTAATTTGCATGGAAATTCTTAATGCTTACCTTGACGCTATGAGGAAAATTGTGGTAAAGGACAAAAAAGGAAGCATATATTAATCAATAACAAAAATTTATTCAACATTTAATTTTTATTTAGAGTAAAAAAATAAATTAAAAGTAAAGTAAATAAAGAAAAAGTAAATAAACGTTAGAAAAGTATAACAAATAAATCAAGATAATAGAAGCAATCAGCAGTTTTTTTAACGCTGAGAGATATTCAGAGAAAGCAACAACCACAACAACAAAAACAACAATAATGCTACTCAGTTTTTTTTAAGTGTTTGTGTCCCGCATTCTACTCTTGCTTTTGTAAGCTACAGCAGCGATGTTCAACAGAGCTTTGTCGCTTTGTAGTTTCTCATTGTCCCATTATGAGGCATCTCCAAAATGATAGACGCACGATCTGTCAACGCAATATTTAGTTTTGCAAAGTTTGAGGTCGTCCGTTTTGACAGCTTAAAGTTTTTACAACGGAGACCAACGTACGGTCAGCGCACGACCGACCTAACGCAGTATTGTAATTCAGCTATAAGGAAGGCAGGGAAATCATTTTGAGGCGTGTTTCATAAGGGGGAAAAACAATTGGGGTTCCAACGATAATGTAAAGCAAAAAGTAAGAATTGTTTTTGAACCGTTTCTAATGCATCGATGTGGACATTGTATTGAGGGTTCCATATTACGGATGCATATTCAAGAATTGGTCTAACAAGAGAGGTATAAAGTATTTTAGTAGTGAAAGGATCGTTGAATTCTTTAGCCCATCTTTTAATGAAACCAAGGACACCTCTAGCCTTATTTACCACCAAATTAACTTGAAGATTGAAACGAAGTTTAGGATCCATAATTACACCTAAATCAAGAAAACTGTGTACAATTTCTAAGTTAGTATTATTTATAGTGTAATTTATAATATTAGCAGTTCGACGTGAGAATGTCATTTGCTAACATTTTTTTAAGTTTAATTTTAAAAGGTTTAAATTACACCACTCAACTAGACTGTTTAAATCCGATTGTAAGAGTTGTTGATCTGCAGGCGATTTGTAAGTTAGTAAAAGTTTCACGTCATCGGCGTACATTAAGACGTTAGAGTGTTTTATTACAGAAGGAAGGTCATTTATAAACAGTAAAAATAAAACCGGACCAAGATGACTTCCCTGCGGAACACCAGATGTGACCAAAATATTAGATGGTATTTAATCTCAAATTTTTATAACTTTTTAGGGTAGGTTTTAAAAAATAAAGTATGCAATAGCTTAAGTTAAGGATGACGCTTTGAATTAGTAAAAGAATTATTAAAATCGGTTCAGCAGTTCTTTATTTTAGCGTACACGAAGGGCCTACTAAAGTTTTTCGGCGACAAAAATCAATTTTTTGTTTTTTACATTTTTCGAACGTATAATATCTTAAAAATATTCTGAGAAAGTTTTAAGTCAATTGGATAAAAATTGTTGCAGTTATAAGCACAATCGTCCGAAGAGAAGACAATAAAAAATATATGTATGTACTACCTTACTCATACCAGATGCTCTAAAAACTCTTCTCTGTAATATGTCTTTTTTTTCAATGCACTCTTTTAAGTATTATATATGCATTATTTTTTTAATTCCCTCTTTATATAAGTATGCATAAGCATAGGTATCCACAGGGGGAGCAAAGAGGGAAAAGGACCCTTGGTCTTCAGAAAAATTAAAAACCTTATATTATTGTAAAAAAAAAAAATAAAAATAACAGTAATAATGAGAACTTCTCCCCCTGGCATAAAATTCTGTGGACGCAATGTGGAAATTGGCATCAGTTGTGGAAAAAACTGTCATAGGAAGGAAGTCACAGGAAGCCACGCACTAGGGAAGAATCCTGAGAAGACAGAGGCAAGTTGAAATTTTAGACTCAACAATTGATGATGAGGCTATCTTATATGGTCCTGGAATAGATGATACTATATAAGTTGAAAAAAAAGAATGTATACCTAAATAAACTACTTTTAAAACTTTAAACGCGTTTTTCTCGAAAAGGCTGTTTAGAACCGGTGGACAGCATTACTCGAAAACTATACTAAGGAGCGCTTCCAAATTTATTTCACTTATTAAGCAAAAAAAAGCGGTACTTTTGATCGTTCGATTTTTATTTTAGAAAAATACTCTTTGTTTTAAAACCTTAACAAAATTACTTTTTAAGTCAAAAATCAGTTTTTTACCTGCCATTTTGGTAAAAATCAACATTTTTCAAAAATCTTCGATTAAAAGCTCAAAAAGCTTCAGCAGAACCTTCATTTGAATCATTTGAATTTTTTTATTTTAGATAAACAAGCCCTGAAAAATCGTGTCCACCGCAAATTTAAGGTACTTTAAGGTATTTAAGGGGAAGTATACCCAGAACTTTTTTTTCAAAAAATTTTTCTTAAATCTTTAAGTCTCAAGAATATGTGGTGAAAATTTCAAGTCGATATCTCAAAAAATAACAAAGTTATAGCCTAGTGAGTGAACCGCCTTCTAGAGCGCGCAGTGCTGGCCCTTATTTTCAAACTCGTTTTTCTCAAAACCATGTTTTCAAAGTCGGTGACCAAGATTTCTCGAAAATCAGTGAACTGATCGTTTTGATTTTTTTGCAGGCTTATTTTATTCATAATAATCTCGTACTTGTCATAGGATTTTTCTTTTTGGTAGCTTCGTTCAGTTTTTATAGGCAAAATAATGACAATTTTTGGTCAAAAATCGTTAATTTACGTTCGGAAGTCCGCGAAAAATCAATATTTTCAAAATCGGCTATGACAAGTACGAGTTTTAGGTATCTAGTTTAATAACATTTTTCATTTTTTTGATTCAGTTGAATTTAGGAGGAGCAATCTTGGTCACCGCATGTCACCATTTTTTAAGAGCGCTCTACAAAAAATGCTGTATCTACATAAAAATAAAATAAATACCTGGCCATTTCAGCCCTTGAAAGGACTTTGACCTAGCTTCTTATGATCAATTGTGTTGTGCGTGTTATTAAGTTTGTACACAATTGACCGAGAAACGGACCTACAGGCTTAACGCCGACTCCGAACGGCGATGAACGGAATGTTCTTATTCTCAAGAAGCTTTACATGGCATTTTGATTACTCTCTGAGGTTTGCCATTGTCTGCAGAGAGGTGGCGGCCGTACAGAAAAATTATTTTAATTCGAATAATTTTCTGTCGCTGCTGGGGTTCGAACCTGGGTCTCCAAGTTCGTTGACATAGCGGCCACGCACTTTAACCAACTACGCCACGGACGCCACATCTACCTGCATCGCTGTATCTACCTTAATATTAAATATTTTTTAATAAAAAAAAAACTAAAAATACTCTTGAATATGTATATTTTAAGGTATAAAACCCCTCATTTGCAAATATACTTCAGGTTTCCTTGAAAAAATTCACAAACATGACCTTTTTTTTCGGCCTCTGTGTATATAGTCCCCCTTAATATTTGTTTTCGAAAAATTCAAAAACTTTTCTTCAAAACATACACCCCGTGCCAATAAAAACGCATCACCCATAAATTTTTTGATTTATGTGTGGTTACTAACCGTAAATCCTTAAAAACCTAATAATGTGTTGTTTTTTGTATATGTTAGGTATTTTTAAATGTTTTCAATCAAACTGGGCCAAAGTTTCAATTTCTAGAAGATTATACTACAGGGAGTTTTTTTTAGGGGTTTGTTTTTCGAATAGAGATAATACTGGCATTTTGTGGTCAAATCTGGCAACTCTAATGTCATTTATGTTCAGTTTGGTTTGCCATTTCATCATGAACAGGTTGACAAAAGAACAACGCTTGCAAATGGGCCGAAAATGAGATTGATCTCGATGCTGATTTTCATCGCAAAATTTTGTTCAGTAATGAGGCTCATTTTTGGTTGAATGGCTACGTCAACAAGCAAAATTGCCGCATTTGGAGTGAAGAGAATCCACATGAGATCCTTGAGACGCCATTACATCCACAAAAACTGACTGTTTGGTGTGCTCTATGGGCTGGTGGAGTCATTGGGCCATACTTCTTCCGAAATAATCCTGGAGAGTCAGTTACCGTTAATGGAGACCGGTATAGAGCCATGATAACCGACTATTTTGTTCCCGAATTGGATGGCATGAATGTGGATGAGTTGTGGTTCCAACAAGACGGCGCTACATGCCACACAGCGCACGCCACAATCGATTTATTGAAGGAAACATTCGATGAGCGCATAATTTCGCGGAATGGATCTGTCAATTGGCCACCAAGATCGTGTGATTTGACACCATTGGATTATTTTCTTTGGGGATATGTGAAGTTGCTCGTCTACGCCACCAAACCAGAAACGTAAGGGACTTGGAGGCCAACATTCGTGGCGTTATTGCCGACATACGGCCCCATATGCTCGAAAAAGTGGTTGAAAATTGGACCTGTAGAATTGGCTTTATTCGAGCCAGCCGCGGCGGCCACATACCCGAAATCATATTTAAACATTAATGGCATAAAATTATCCTTCCAATAAAACCAAATTGATGAACATTAAAACGATTTTCTTGTGTTTTATCTCTATTCGAAAAACAAACCCCTAAAAAAGAACAAGTTTTTCAAATTAGGTATTTTTTAATTAATTTTTATTAAAAATAAAAACCACGACCGCGACCACCAAAAACAAACAGCATTGTTGTTGTGCATGTGTTTTGTTAGTGGAATAGAAATTCAGACGATCTCGGGTTCTGCTACGCATGCTTGTCGCGTATGTATTTTGTTTTTGGGATTTTTTTATCAACACATTCTATGCACTTGCAAAAACCAACAAATTAGGTTGCCGTCGATGGTGGTGACGCTAAAATGTTCACTTTTGTTGTTGTTAATGTATTTTGTTGTTTATTTTAATCAGGCGATTATCTTCCTTAATTAGGCTTTGGCCCTTTTATTCATTTCGCTGATTAGGCCTGTTTTAAATTATGTTTAGGTCTGGGCTATTTCCAGGCCAACTAAGAGATTTTATGCCAAGTTCTTCCTTTTATTTCGATACCTATGGTAATGAAATAAATATTAAAGTTAATATAAAGCTTAAATTTTCATTGATAAACTAAAATTACATACCGAACGTGCTCGATGGCATGGAGCAGAATCATCCTGGAACACTGCATCTGGGATATGGCACAATAATTCTTCAATGGTTGGGATAAGATGTTCGGATATTATTTCTGAGTATTTTTCAGCATTTATGGAACCACTGATCAGTGAAATTTGTCCAACACCGTAGAATGTTATGCATCTCCAGACCATTATATATGTATGGTGAATGTTTGACAGTTGGTAGTATGCATTGATCGGAGTATAGTTCGTCTGTTCGCCTGCGCACTACGGACCTACCATCGGGTCCAATTAAATTGAATTTGGACTCATCTGAAAATATAATTTTTCTCAACTATCACAGGTCCATTATCGGTGATTTTTTGCCCAAAGTAGTCTTTTTTTCTTCATTGAAGTGGACAAAAGAGGTTTTTTAAAGAGTGATTTTTTAAGTGCCTGATAACTTTTTTTTAAAAAAAAACGCATAAAATTTGCAAAATCTCATCGGTTCTTTATTTGAAACGTTAGATTGGTCCATGACATTTACTTTTTGAAGATAATTTCATTTAAATGTTGACCGCGGCTGCGTCTTAGGTGGTCCATTCGGAAAGTCCAATTTTGGGCAACTTTTTCGAGCATTTCGGCCGGAATAGCCCGAATTTCTTCGGAAATGTTGTCTTCCAAAGCTGGAATAGTTGCTGGCTTATTTCTGTAGACTTTAGACTTGACGTAGCCCCACAAAAAATAGTCTAAAGGCGTCAAATCGCATGATCTTGGTGGCCAACTTACCGGTCCATTTCTTGAGATTAATTGTTCTCCGAAGTTTTCCCTCAAAATGGCCATAGAATCGCGAGATGTGTGGCATGTAGCGCCATCTTGTTGAAACCACATGTCAACCAAGTTCAGTTCTTCCATTTTTGGCAACAAAAAGTTTGTTAGCATCGAACGATAGCGATCACCATTCACCGTAACGTTGCGTCCAACAGCATCTTTGAAAAAATACGGTCCAATGATTCCACCAGCGTACAAACCACACCAAACAGTGCATTTTTCGGGATGCATGGCCAGTTCTTGAACGGCTTCTGGTTGCTCTTCACTCCAAATGCGGCAATTTTGCTTATTTACGTAGCCATTCAACCAGAAATGAGCCTCATCGCTGAACAAAATTTGTCGATAAAAAAGCGGAAACACATTTCGAACCGAACACTGATTTTGGTAATAAAATTCAATGATTTGCAAGCGTTGCTCGTTAGTAAGTCTATTCATGATGAAATGTCAAAGCATACTGAGCATCTTTCTCTTTGACACCATGTCTGAAATCCCACGTGATCTGTCAAATACTAATGCATGAAAATCATAACCTCAAAAAAATCACCCTTTAGCAGGTCGATATGCTTTTAAACCCATTTGTGTGAGTTGTCAAGCTACAGTGCGAGTGCTTATTTTCATTGAATGTGCTTCCTCGAACTCCCTTCTCAATTCCTTAGCAGTATGGATTTTGGAAATTTATCCGTTCCAAAAGTCGATCTTCGCTTACCGTTGTTTTTTCGGCCTTTCGGATCCTTCGAAGAAAATTTCTTGTTTCGACATTCAAAGAAATGTGCTTCCTCGAAGTCCCTTCTCAATTCCCTAGCAGTATGGAACCGATTTTAGAGACTCATCCGTTCCAAAAGCCGATCTTCCCTTACCATTATTTTTTTTCGGCCTTTCAGATCCTTCCCTCCTCTCTGTAGAGCCCGTCGAAGAAAATTGCCTTAAAAAACGACAAACTGTGCTTTGGTTACACCCAACTTGTTGCGCAATTTTCTTGGTAGAAAATTTTTGTTCACTTAAAGCTAGAATACTGCCCTTATCTTTTTCACTTAAAACCATTTTAACAAATAATTACTGTTTGCGCCTTAAAACAAATAAAATAAAAAAAAGTACTTAATTAAAACTGGATGCAAATACCTTCAATAAATAAATAATAAGTAAGAATTAATTAGATTTATGAAAATTTTGGGAATACCAATGCCCAAAACTAGAAAATAAAAAATCTACGCTGTGCTGCGTTTTTATTGGCACGGAGTGTATATAATTATAATAGTTTGTACACAATTAACCGAGAACCGGACCTACATGTTTAACGCCGACTCCGAACGGTGATTAACGAAATGTTCTTGTTCTCAAGAAGCTTTACATGGCATTTTGATTACTCTCTGAGGTTTGCCATTGTCTGCAGAGAGGTGGAGGTTCTTGTTCTTCTTAACAACCTCGAAGAAGATGTTGTCAACAGTGACGTGGTTCCCAAGACGCTGGGACTGTTTATTTGTTGACACTGGGTATTTCGTCTTATCTGCGCAATGGGTCACTGCAAGACCCATTCGACTCGACTCTTTCGCTAATTTGGAGAATGCTGCACTGACTTCGCGCGTATTATGGCCAATGATATCGATATCATCAGCATACGCCAGCAGTATAATACTTTTGTAGAATATAGTGCCACTGCGTCTCAAATCAGCAGCTCGGATGATTTTCTTCATCATCAGGTTAAAAAAGTCTCACGAAAAGGAATCATCTTGTCTGAAACCTCGTTTAGTATCGAATGGAGGAGTGAGATCCTTCCCGATTTTAACTGTGCTGCTGGTGTTGCTCAGTGTCATTCTGCAAAGGCGTATGAGCTTTGCAGGAATACCAAATTCAGACATGGTGGAGTAGAGATGATTCCTTATTGGACTGTCGAAGGCGGCTTTATAATCGACAAAAAGATGGTGTGTGTCGATTTGTTTTTCTAATGTCTTTTCTAAGATTTTTCGTACCGTAAATATCTGGTCTATGGTGGATTTGCCAGGTCTGAAGCCACACTGATAAGGTCCAATCAGCTTGTTTACGATGGGCTTCAGTCTTTCACATAATACGCTCGACAGGACCTTATATGCGATATTAAGAAGGCTTATCCCACGGTACTTGGCGCAAATTGTGGGATCGCCTTTCTTGTGGATTGGGCAGAGCACACTGGGTTCCAATCGTTTGGAATGCATTCTTCCAACTATATTCTGCATAGAAGCTCATGAATGCATTTAAATAGAGCTTCGCCTCCATTCTTGAAGAGCTCAGCAGGTAAGCCATCGGCTCCTGCGGCTTTGTTGTTTTTAAGTCGAGATATAGCTTTCAAGACTTCACCATGGTCGGGCAGCGGAACTTCAACGCTATCGTCCACAATTGGGGTTTCCGGGATATCATCTCTATTGGCGGAATTGTTGTCGTCGTCACCATTCAGAAGCCTAGAGAAGTGTTCCCTCCACATCATCAGTGTACTCTGGATATCTGTCACTAGATTCCCATTTTCATCCTTGCAGGAAGAGGCCCCGGTCTTGAAACCATCGGCCAGGCGTCTTATTTTTTCGAAAATTTTCGGACCTCATTCCTATCACCATGCATCTCAATTTTCTCGCACTCACGCATTTCCGCTTCCCTTTTCTTTCGCCTGAAAATGCGTCTCTCTTCCCTCCTCTTCTCTTTGTATCGCTCCTTAGCAGCACGCGTTGCAACTGACTGCAGGGTGGCTTTGTAAGCGGCGTCTTTTTCTGCAGTGGCGTCGTGATACTCCTGGTCGTGCCACTGGTTTTGGCGAGGGCGGTGATAGCCAATCACCTCTTCGGCAGCCGTACGCACAGAGTGGGAAATGTGATTCCACTGCGCATATATTGTCGATCGGAGGAGTGCTTTCTTGAAGCAGGAGTGAGAGTCGATTAGCGAAGTCTTTGGCTGTTTGTTTTGATTGCAGCTTTTCGACGTCTAGCTTTCTCTGTGCTGGATTGCGCGCATTCTTGGTTGCGCACAGGCGTGTACGGATCTTGGCTGCAACAAGATAGTGATCCGAGTCTATATTGGCACCACGGATCATGCGTACATCTAAAACACTGGAAGAGTGCCTTCCGTCAATCAAAACGTGATCAATTTGGTTGCGCGTCTTTTGATCAGGAGACAGCCAAGTTGCTTTATGAATATTGAGATGCTTGCATCTAGTGCTTCTAACGACCATGTTTCGCGTTGCGGCAAAGTCAATCAGCCTCATTCCGTTATCGGAGGTATTGTCGTGGGGGCTGAACTTTCCGACTCCGACTGTTGGACCAAAGATATTTTCTTTTCCCACCTTAGCGTTGAAGTCACCAAGCACGATTTTTATGTCGTCGTGGGGGCTGCGCTCATAGGCCTCTTCAAGGCGCTCGTAGAAGCTGTCTTTGGTCTTTGGTCATCGTCCTTATCTTCTGTCGGAGCGTGTGCACAAATCAGGCTTATGTTAAAGAATCTTGCCTTGACACGGATTATGGCAAGTCGTTCTTTCACAGGTGTGAATCGCAGAACATGATGCCGTAGTCTCTTGCCAACCACGAATCCGCATCCAAACTCGTGCTTCTGCGCATGGCCGCTGTAGTAGATATCACAGGATGCTCTCCGTAAGCAACCCTGTCCCTTCCATCGCATTTCTTGGATTGCAGTGATATCAGCCTTGTATCTTTCTAAGATATCTATCAGTTGGATAGAGGCACCATCCCAATGAAGGGTTCGGACGTTCCAAGTGCATATCCGTAAATCATTGTCAGTTTTTTGTTTGGGGTAGTCGTCATCAGATTTGGGGATAATTTTTATCTTTATTCTTTTTCGTTTCATTGAAATTTGTTTTTACGTGGTGGGCTTCAAACCCAACGCACAACCCTTTCATGGCAGGGAGCCCGCCGCTCAGATTAGCCGTCAAACTAACGGTTGCCAGTTTGCCGTTTCTAGAGGACACCACGTAGAGGTTTAAGTCGACTTGAGACGAGTTCGACATGGATAATACTGGCCTCACCAGGTTGAGGCAGTCAGGCACGTTGCCATGTGAAGATCGCCCCCTTGACACTCACGCGTTGCCTTGTGAGGATCGTCCTCCACACAACACTGTTTACATAATTCAAAATTGCACAAAATTTTTCTTATAACATTACTTTAGAATAATAAAAAACTATCAGAAATTAGTATGTTTTATTTTCGATGCAAATAATACCGTTTTTTTATTTAATATATTTCATTAAATGTTTTTCGTTGAAAAATTTAATTCAAGTTCTTAATAAAAACCATTTGAAGAGTACCGTTAGTAAAGCGGTATATTTTTAATCTTTTTTTTTAAATGTATTGATTTTTTCTAAAAAAATGGTTCGTTACTGGTGTCGTTATCGTAGTACATTTTAAAACTCCTCCACCCCCCTAAATTGGTAACGTAGTTTATGAACGACCCCATATCAGCTAGTATAAAATATAAAAGAAGTATGAGAAAATATATCTTATTTCCTTGATTTGTCTATCAGAAAGAAAAGGTGTAAGCAAATTGGAGAAGGCGAGTTAGCGGTTTTTGTTACTATTTTAATTTTATAAATTCGATTAATCGATTAGTTTCCGAAAAAATTTAGAGATCAGACCGATTTCCACGTGATTCGGATGTTAATTCAAACGAAATTTAATTCGAATTAGGTAATTCAGCTTGTCAAATTTTGTGTCGCGTAAATTTTTGTAAATTAATTACGAATGAGACCCGAATTACGTTGTTCAGAGTGCCATGTGAACATACTATTACTTGTATTTTGTTGAAATGATTTTGATGTCGACTCGAAGTGATGTCGGCAAAAAATTGACGTTGACGTTGGCATTGACAACCATAATACAGGTGAATAAAAAGGGCGATTTTAAGTCTATTGTAAAGAACTTACAGCTCGTTTCAATGGTCCTTTGTCATTGCACGTATATGAAACAAACTTACGAATGTTTAAGTACTCGAATGCTCAATAGCACCGAAGAGTTTTTCATAGGCTCAACGGCTATACCAACTCGTAAAATTGCTGTTAGTGGAGCAACCAAAATCCACAAGTGTTCGACCAAGCATCAATGCATCCACAAAGATTGACTGCTTGGTGAGGTTTATAGTACGGCGGCATCATCGGAACTAATTTATTTCTAAGTGAGGAAAGAGAAACCGTATAGAGCGGTAGTAACCAACTTTCTGTGGCTAAAGCTCGACAACCGCGATATATCCGAGATTTGGTTCCAACAAGACGGCGCACTGTGGAATATTCGAACCTAAAACGCGGACAGTTTTTTTTCTAAGATTTCTTTTAGAAATCTAAAAAAGTACACAGTTCGATAGAGAACAAAATTTTAATCTGATAGTGAATTTTCAAGTTCTTTAGCTAAAATTTATGGCTCCTGGACATCGTAACACTTTTTAATCGTTTTATCGTTATTTTGCGATTTTAATATGTTAACAAAATATTTTTGAAGGATAAACAAGTACATGTACTAATATAAAATAAATTTTTGGTGTTTGAACATATAATAAGACATTTTTGGACTATTTTGAAAATTTATATTATTAATATTTATATTAACTAGTAAGAAATGATCTTTTTTTTTTTTAAGAAATGATCTACGACTGGGCCGAAGTTAAAATACCCCCACGGCCGAACAAAAGTATATTCAAAGTCTAAAGCAGTCAATAAAATGTTTTGTATCAGAGGTGGGGGTGGTTTTCATCCAATTTCGTTGAAATTCATAATTAGAGTATATTTTAAATATCACAGCTCATATGCAAAATTTCTAGTCCATATATTAATTTTTGTGGAATTCAAAGAGATTGTACATTTTTGATAAAGTCACTTTGTATGAGAAGTAGGCGGGGTTTTCATCCGATTTGGTTGAATATCAAAATTTCAACTCCATATATTAATTTTTGTGGAATTTTAAGAGATTTTACCGTTTTTATAATGCCACTTTGTATGAGAGGTAGGCGTGGTTTCCATCCGATTTGGCTCATTTTCGAACTTGATCTTTATTTTTTAGATACAATCTAATACATATATTGAATTTCGTGATGATAGTTTGAAAATTACGGCTGTAATCGTGATCACAGACAGACAGATAGACAGACCGACAGACTGACATGGCTAAATCGACTTGGGTGGTGATGCTGTTCAAGAATATATATACTTTTATACACCTACCACGCCTCCTTATGGGCGTTACAAACGGATTGACAAAATTAATATACCCC
Source organism: Pherbina coryleti (assembly GCA_943735915.1). NCBI lineage: Eukaryota > Metazoa > Arthropoda > Insecta > Diptera > Sciomyzidae > Pherbina > Pherbina coryleti. Next base: position 128,292,901 of record OX030949.1, on the reverse strand, counting down.
TTCTACGTTTTTTAAATGTGGGGGTATAAAAATACCAATAAAATTTGTTAAACGTTGATATTTGTTACCTTTTTAAAAATACGAATAAAAATTTAACAAACGTTGATATTTGTTACCTTTTGCCAACCATCTCTGTCTCTTAGCGGTGGCCCCAAAGCATTGAATTTTGTTCATATATCTTGCTACTGCTGCTTGAAATTAGCGGGAATCGTTTTTCTATTGAATCCATTGGCAAGGTTCGAATTTTTTCCCAATACGGATACTAGCACTGCAAGCTGCGCTGATTTTTTTATTTCTACCGTTTCCTAATTTTTTTTAGAAGTTATATAAATTTGTAGGATATTCGTATATTCGCAGTAATTAACTTTACTTTCATAATTTTTGTATTTAAAAAAATTGTGTCGTTCTATCCGTTACCAGCAAAAACTATGTTGACAAAATTTCATGACGTTTCATGTCGACATTAATGTCAATGTTGCATAGCCAATACGAAAAATGTATCAATAAATATCAATAGTTATCGATATTGACAACGCCAATGCCGATTCGTCGACGTCAATATTAATTTTGTCGACATTGACAAGCCAAATACGGGTGATTATTTAACTGAATGGGCCCTTAAGGGGAGCAACGCAGCCAGAGGCCGAAAAAAAAGGTCATGTTTGTGAATTTTTTTAAGGAAACCTATGGGATGTTTTTAAATGAGGGTTTTTATACCTAAAAATATACACATTCAAGAGTATTTTTAGTTTTTTTTTATTAAAAAAAATTTAATATTAAGGTCGATACAGCAGTTTTTTTTTAATTTTTAATAAAAATTAAATATATTATTAAAGTAGATACTTAAAACTCGTACTTGTCATAGCCGTTTTTGAAAATATTGATTTTTCACAAAATGGCGGACTTTCAAACGTAAAAAAACGATTTTCGACCAAAAATTCGTCATAGTTTTGCCAATAAAAAATGAACGAAGCTAAAAAAAAAAAAAAATCCTACGACAAGTACGAGATTATTATGTGTACAATAAGCCTGCAAAAAAATCAAAACGATCGCTTCACTGAGCTTTGAGAAATCTTGGTCACCGACTTTGAAAACATGGTTTCGAGAAAAACGCGTTTGAAAATAAGCGCCAGCACTGCGCGCTCTAGAAGGCGGTTCACTCAGTAGGCTATAACTTTGTTATTTTTTGAGATATTAACTTGAAATTTTCACAAAATATTCTTGAAACTTAAGGCTTTAAGAAAATGCAAAAAAAATTTTTGAAAAAAGAAAAAGTTCTGACTGCGTATCTCCCCTTAATGTGTTTTACACCCTTGCGCTTTCACAATTCGTATATGGACTAAATGGTGACTGCAATTGACAGGGACTACTTCTATTTTTGATTGATATTAACTTTCTCACAACGTTTGTGACGCCATTAAAGAGGCGTTGCAGTTATATAAACACATATATATTCCTGATCAGCATTAGCACCTGAGTCGATTTAACAGTATCCGTCTGTCAACATGACTGCAGTCGTAATTTTGAAGTTGTCTTAATGGAATTTTATATATGCGTTTTTTTAAATAAAATTAAAATCAATTTCATAATGAACTAAATCATATAATGACTGTATAACAAAAGTAAAATCCTAAAACTATCACAAAAATGAATACAATGATTTTATATCTTGCACAGAAATTTTTTCGAATTGAATTATGCAGTCGTAGTTTGCAATTCGTTGAAGTGGAATCAAAACCAAGCCAATCTTTTAGAAGCACTAGCGTGATTAAAATAGGAAAATTACTTTCCTATTTTATTAAATTAGAACTTCTTCATTCTACTTTGTAAAGGCTAACTAATGTAAATAAGACTTTAATTCGCACTCAAATTTGAAATTCGAATAAATCAGATGTAAACGACGCTCACCTCGAAAAAAGGGACGTCATTGAAATAATAAAACCTTTATTAACTTGGATTTGCTTAAACATTGCTATACACGGGGGTATTTTCTTGGACGAGGCCCAAGCCGAAGATTTTTTCTTAAAAAGATTATTGTTTACTAAAACTTTAAAAAGCCTCCCACTATTTGAAATCTGCCTCTGAATAGAATTAAGACTAAAGGCCTTTCAGTATCATAAAAATTTGTTTGTTTTGAACCATTTTTATAGCTGAAAAATCAAAATTAAACATACTTTTTAGTCCTTCTTAGTATTGTAGAAAAACAAATTATTGTCTCATTGATATATTTTATTAAATACATTAACTTTTATTTTATTATGTTTTTGAATTCTAAATTAACTAAAAACTATGATTTTTATTTTATTTACACCAAAACTTAAATGATATCACAGGAGATGTAATCCTTTTAAAAATTTTGAATTTTTTCAAGCCACATTTTATAATAAACAATTTATATTTATTTATACATTGGTTGTTCCTTCTCCATTGTTCATCTTCAAGTCTTTTTTACCTTTTGTGAGTTCCTGAAAAATGCGTTTAAAATATAATTAATTTTTTTATAATTTATAAGAAAAAATAATTAGGGCAATAATGAACCAAAACCGAGTTAAAAAAGTGTTATCTCTAAAAAAAAGTTCAATATATGTGTTGTTCTGATTACTAACTTCAATTACTTATTAAAGGCAGTTTTGATAAGGGCTCAACTCATCTCTACTCTTATACAGCTGCGTGATCAAATCACGCCTATCAAATTTGGTGAATGATTTGATCAGAACTCTTAGAACTCATATTCAACTCAAAATGACCTGGCGAGCAGAGTTGGTAAGTCTTGTGAATTTATAATATAGCTGTCTTGTTTCTCACACAGAAAGGCTTTACTTATTTTTTTATTGAAATTAATTTTGATTAAAAAATTTCTCTGAATCAAATAAGCCGTTTGAAATAAAAATTGCAACTTAATTTCAGAATCAAAATTAAAGTTTGTCTCTGGCTAAAATATATGATGTTTCACAGGAAAAGGAACCTTATCTTCCCAGACATAATTTTTCAGGAGAGCTAAAAATAAACGTTTGAGTAAATTTTATCGGTTTTCAGGTTAAGGTTGTTAATACTGCCTAGACATGTTCTAAGTATTTTACAACCAGTTTTAAGTCGATCATTAAACCAGAAATACAAAAAAAAAGTTATTTTCCCCAACCTTTACCTCCTTAAAGAAAGAAAACCTTATCATCACCTATTTTAAATGGGAAGTTAAGGTCAATTTAATAAGGCTAGAATTCAAAATGCTATAAATAAGTTATAGTCTTTCGTTCAGTCTTTTTGTTGAACACGAAGAAATGAAAAAAAAGGAACTTTGATTGCAGGAAGATAAGGTCCCCTTTTCCTGTGAAACATCACATATGTTTGTCTTGGAATGTGGCAATATATGTATTTTTGATATAATATCTAGCACTAACTTATTAGTAGAAATATGAATACGGAATGATTTTCTTCATTTTGAATTTTTAGTCTAAAGCATTATCTTCCAAATAATATAAAGTTATATTATATGGTAGGTAAGAAGGAAAGGTATATCAAGGCATATAATAACGAAATTATCCTTACTTTGACTTTATAGGCCAACCTATATGTGCATTCAACAATTTAGATATAAATTCACGGATATTTTATGAACAACCATAGAAAAGGGTTTTCTTACATTTATAATTATCAAATAAAAAAATTTTCAACATAAGCTCACCTTAATATCAATAGTGTTTTCTTAAGATACTAAATATTGACTATATAAACAAATGTTATGTGTTTAAGATTATAGTTCATCCCGGAATGTAACGTCTTCCACTGTTCCCAGGTGTATGATTTTCTGTTGATTTCGATTCGGAATATATTCTACTGTGTCCGTGTCGCTTTTTACTGTGTACTCTGAATTTGCGGTAAGAACTGAAGGATCTGGACTTGTTCGTGTTATTCTGGACCCAATGGCATTTCTGTGTTTTTGTTGAAAAAAATTGAGGTCATTGAGTGTAATGTAATGAATGTAAAGGAAAAGGATGTATGTTTATTTAAGAATCTTAGAAATGTATTCGATCTTCTATCATATTATGAGAGTGTGTGAATTATGTTATAGAAAGTAAAAAACATAATCTATTTAGGATAAAATTTAAAAATGTTCATTTTCTTTTGATTTGATAGCTTAAGGAGAAAGGTGAGGAAGTTACATGGTGTGGAAAATATTGAAATCTTGACTTAAATAATTACTTAAGTTTATGTGTAATAGACTTGGTTTTACAATCCATACTTAAGCTGTATTTTCAGCCCCGTTGCGTTTCACAAACCGTACTTAAGTATTGCTGAAATATGCCAAAAATGCTTTATTTACTTTTTCTTAAATTTATCAAAAGAAAATACTCTCACAATCCCTCAGGGAAAAATTGGAAGACTTCAATATTGAAGTGATGGGGAAACATTCCTCATTATATCTTTTTGAAACTTATGGGTAGTTTTGAATTGAAACCAAACAACTTCCTTAAGAATGCATGTGGAAATAGTTGCATTGCGTAAACGCCAGACAACGCAAATTAAAAAAATTACTGCTTCCAAACCGCTTCTTAAGGAATGCATGTGAGAAAGTTTGCTTGTTGTGAGGCACTGACAACAGAAATTATTAAAATCACTATTTCCTAGACGGTTATTTAAATTTTCTATTATCAATTTTCAATTTCAATTTATTTCGAACAATAAAATCTCGAATAATAAAAACAAAATTGTCTCTTATGTTATTGCACTTTCTTTTCGTTTCTAGCTTACCATTTTTAGTTGTTATTTAGGTGTTTATAAATCAATAAATAAATAATAAAATTAACGGGTATTGTTTTCATATTAATTTTAAGACAACGGAGAGGAATGTTTCATTTCAACATTAATTTTAAGCACAGGGAAGAGGAATGTTTCCACAGTAATTTTTAATCCAGCGGAGAGGAGTATTTCCACATTAATTTTGAACACAGCTGAGAGGAATGTTTCCATTCTAAGGCAAAGTGTGTAACGAAGGGAATGCTTCCTACATTTCATTGAATGTTTCCTATTTATATCCGGGAATGTTTCCATTTCCTAGAGGGTTTGTGTCGAATTTGTTTTGTTTTTATTTACTAATTTTTGTATCACAAATTTATTTACTTCAAAAATTTTACTATCAACTGTTTGCCTTGGAAAACTTAAATCGAACTTAAGTCGCTAAATTTCTTGACTTAAGTTCAATTTAGGTAGGACTGATGAAACACAAAAACATAGTTTTTACTTGTTTTTGGCTTGACAGAAAAGAAGCTTTTTTATCGGAAAATTGTTTTTATATATGTATTCCTTTTATTGCTTTGATTAAATTATTAAAGAAGGGCCTTATATGACGCTACTCTGAGCTTGGACCTCTGTGTACGTTTATTGTAAGAAGGTTCAGTGTATATTAAAGGCTCTAAAATTGTTTTATTGTATTAAATATTAGAAGCAAGGTAATAGAATAAAAGCGTTCTCATTTAATTTTTTTCGTAATGGATCATACACCAGATAATATACTGTGCAGACAAGTGGTATCATGCCAATATTTTGTGTTTTTTTTAACTAAGTTATTACATATAACAAAAAGTAATAAACCTCCAATTAACGTGCAAGTTTTCTTAACCCATTCCTGCCATTCATATTTGTAGCATGATTTTTCTTTTGTGAGATACCATTGGGAATTTAATTATACAAATGCACACAAATTTAAATAGTGTGTATTCGACATACTTTCAAACATGCTTGACCAAAAAGGGTTAAGAATCAAGGTGTAGACAAAAAGTTCTGTTACTTTTGGCACTTCAGTTTTTGAATATCTTTAACTTGAGTTTGCATCCAAATATACCTTGTTTGCAGTTTATTGCCGCTGTTGCGTAGATCCTTGCAATTTTTTAGTATTTCTATCATTTCGATGAATGTAATTTAATAGTGAAAAGAAAATAATATTTACATTTTTTTTAAATCGAAAGTTAAGTTATAATATAATCTCATTTATATAATTCTTACCTATCTCTAGTTTGCATGTTTGCCTCAACGTTGAGATTTCTTGGTTGGCGGAAGTCGCATTCCAATGAAAACGCCGAATCGCCAGGTGTTATCAGTTCCGGATCGTTTTGAATGACCACAATGTTTGAGTAGAGTTCACCTTCTTTTTGTGTCTGACATTGATCCAGCTGAAAATTCATTTCCAAGTTCCGTTCATTCGATTTGGATGGCTTAACAAAACATGGTGCCGCTTGTTTGTAAAAGCTTCCTCGTGTGTACATTACACCGGCGAAGGGTTTCTCTGTTTCTAACATAACGTTCATAGAGTTTGAACCGCATTTCAAATTGACCCTTTGTATGCCTTGGTCAGATCCTTCGATTTTGAATGTGTCGGTGAGATCTTGGTCCCAGATTTCTAAATTTTGATTTTTAATAAAAGTAAAAAAAAAATAAATTCTTTGATTACCTGATACAATTTTAGTAAAATTTGAATAGGTTTTTTAATAAGCCGGCAACCTACGTGACGTTGTGATTAATATTTATTTTAGAGGAAAGGAAATTTAAAGGTTAAGTTTTAATTTTTACAGTAATTAATCTACTATACGAGTATATCTAAATAAATAAAACAAAGTCGGGTTAGTTACGCCATTTGTAAATCAAGAGCGGCTGGACCGATTTTAATGATATCTTATTTGTTGGGCTTGTCTTCGCCACGAATATCAGAATAATTATTGAAATGTGGAGAAAATAATTTTCAGAATCATTGGACAAGGGGTGTATCACCGCCCATACAAATTTATGAAATCGAATAACTTTGGAACTAAAGGGCGCATAACAATGAAACCCAGTATGGAGTTGCCGTTACTATCCGTCTACTTGAAAACTGGGACAAACTTTGAACAAAAAGGTGTGGGTTCGCCCATATAATTTAAATTTTTGATATCGAATAGCTTTGAAACTGTAAACTATAAAGTGCAGTGGAGAATGACAGTGGTGTCAAACTACGGATCTAAGAAAAGTTTTGAATATACTTATTACATTCCCATATATGTAGTTGCTGGGTGTAGCAACGTGCGCCGGGAGTCGCTAGCATAGATATAAAATAATGTGTACAAAAGTTTTCTCATAAAATAGGACATTAAGTATTTTTACGTTTCCTCAATTTAGAAATACACTTGCTTTGTCTATCACTGATCCTATTGTAATCCCTTAAATTTTTAAGTAGTCTTGACATTCTTAACAGTTAAGAATGTTTTTAAAAAATGAGTAGGTTGAATAAATCTTATTAGAGCCCGAACAGAGTGGAAGCGATTGTCGATCAACGATCCTCTCATATCGCCAATCGCTGAGAAAAGAAAAAACTTTTCAGTTTTTTGTATGAAAATATGCTTTACTTGAGTGTTGGAAAGAGTCCTAAAGAGAGGATCGCGGCGATCATACCCCGTCACTATCAAATGACATATCTTTTTTTCTATGGAGCTGCTAACATACGTAAGGGGTATTAATCCCTTCGTCACATCTTCGAGCACGTAAGAAGTGATTAGTCAAGAATCCGAGTACCTTCTTTTGGCAATGAAGGAAGAATATGAATGTCGATGTCGATATAGATATAGGTTTAAATTCTTTTCATTAGCACAATTTTAAACTTTTTTCGGGAAATATAACTCGTGTTTACTTCAGCATAAATTAATGAAAAGTAAAATGTTACATCATTAGGTCTGTTCGCGTACTTTTCCAGTAAAAACTTGCCACTAATAATTTTTTGAGAGTAAGAAAAAATTCTCTCGCAAAACAATAAAAAATCCATGATACAATAAATAGAGGTAGATGCAGACCTGACTGTGCTCTCTTTTAATACTGCCGTAACTGTCAAAATCCATATAAAAAAAGTTGTTTGCTTACTTTAATTTCTATGAACTTTTTTATAGCTTTGAGATTTTATATGCGTTGTCAACTTCGTGTTGACATTCGCGGCAGTACGCTGTCATCTAGCGAATCTACCTGTATTTATTGTATCATGAAAAAATCTGAAAAAGTACTCGAACAGAACTTTTTCAAAATTTGCAATGCACGTCGAACTGTCAGAATAGTTGAAAAGAAAATAACAAAAAAAAACGAAAAAAAAGCTCGACTTTCGGCGAAAAAAAGTTACGCATGACAAATATAAAATGAAAAATTCCACATATGCTCCCCTTAAACATTTAAAAAATTAAATTTGGTAAGTAATTGCAGATAAGAGAATTCAATTTTGATTTTTTCGTACAATAGAAATATCTGTTTTAGACATTTGTTTTTTTTTTTATTTCTTGCAAATTCTTGCAAGTAGAAAATTAACCAGCAAAAACTTTTTTAAACTTGAACGAGAAACAAAATCTTACTCTCTTACTTGCAAGTTTTTTGGGTACACGAACGGAATTCTTGTAGCAATTTGTAAAATTCGTACAAATTGTTAAAATCTTTTGAGTACGCGAACAGACCTATTAACTGGAATTACCAGCTGATCCTGCGAAAAGATGTTTCGTTTTGTTTTGTTTTATACTTTTGTGTTCTTCGCATTTTATTTCCAACACATCGCTTTTACCCCTTTTACATTGGTCAAGACTTGAAAGCAATTTTGTTTTACGTCCTCTTTTGAGACCAAGAAGTTGACTGTACAACACCATCAATTTTTTTCCCCTTTCTTGTCAGCCAATTCGCCTGAATTAGCCGATAAACTCAAAAAATTGCTTTCAATTTCTGACCAATGGAAAAGGGTCAGAAGGTATTAGTGCTTTTTTCCAATACTTGAGGCAATAAGAAAAGATAGATCGCTTAAGAGAAGTGTTCGCCTATTTTCCGATTGAGGTTATTTCGAAAATAAATAAAAATCGAGTATATTTAGAGTGTCCATTGAATTTCGTTTCATTGAATTTTGTTTGCAATTGCAAAATTTCATTGTTTGACTTGCAGTGATTTTGTCTAAAATTTACTTCCGTTTCCTGAAGTTTTTAACAGTAGAAAGTTATCTCATTTGAGGCCGTATTGTTCATTAGGGCGTATCGAATTACAATTTTTTTTCGAATTTCACATTCTAAGAGATCTCAAAAGTTGCATGTGGTTGTCCAGATCACCCAAAAAAACTTTTAAGAAAAAAAAAGGCTGTCTTCCTGCCCCGCAAGGAGAAAGTTGTTTTTTGAGGAAAACAGTAAAAAATAACGACCTTACAATGCTTTGACTTCTATAAAAAAAACTACGTATGTCTTAAAGCAAAAGTAAGTATAGGCTTAAACTAACAATTTATTGGTAAACACGATGCCACTCACGATTCTGTGTGAAGGATATTCGAACCAAAAGTTGTAATCGAGATAACACAGAACTTTTGATTGTTACTCAATAGTCTAAATTTTGGTGGTATTGATTATACTGTTAACGTATTCCTTAAAGTTTCCGAATTAATAATTAGCATAATTTTTACATATTTATTTTCCTATTTTTGAAAAATGTATACTTGAATGCAATTTTTTAACTTTTTCAAAAAAAAAAAAAGAATATAAGATTTTATATCTCGGGTACCAGAAATGGTACCGAAGAAACTTTGTTCAATTTGGATTCTTTAAATATTCCTGAACAACACCCTGTCTAAAAGTTTTAATTTAAAATACCAGCTTAAGGCCACGATTTTATTTTTCTATTTTGATAGTTAAAAAAAAAAAAATACTTCCTAACATGAAATTTAACAATTTCATCAAAAAATATCAAAGTAGAAAATAAAATTGTGGTTTTAAGCTGGTATTTTAAAATAATACTTTTAGACAGGGTGTTGTTCAGAAATATTTGAATAATCCAAATTGAACAAAGTTTCTTCGGTACCATTTCTGGTACTCGAGATATAAAATCTTATATTCTTTTTTTTGAAAAAGTTAAAAAATTGCATTCAAGTATACATTTCTCAAAAATAGGAAAATGCATATGCAAAGATTATGCTAATTATTAATTCAGTAACTTTAAGGAATACGTTAACAGTATAATCAATACCACCAAAATTTAGACTATTGAGTAACAATCAAAAGTTCTGTGTTATCTAAGATTACAACTTTTGGTTCGAATATCCTTCACACAGGACACTGTGGATAAAAATCGTGAGTGGCATCGTGCTTACCAATATATTGTTAGTTTAAGCCTATACTTTTTTTTGCTTTAAGACATACGTAGTTTTTTTTATAAAAGTCAAAGCATTGTGTAAGAGAAGGCAAAGAGGCAGTCGGTTGAGAGACAGCAACATGAACGGACGATGCTGCAGCGCGAGAGTATATTTTAAAATAACTTATATATGATATGTCTTTGTTTGTATTGTTTTCAATAAATCTAAATCCAAACATTGGCGTTCATTCTGACAGTTTCAGAAGTGGGATATTCTACGAATCTTAAAAGCAGAACCGACACAAAGAAGTTTTTGTAGAACTTCGCAATTCATCATGTACTTGCCAGTGTTGCCAGAACTTTTCTAAAAAAAGCGCGAGATTTAAAGAAAATATCGCCCAAAATCGCCAAAAATCGCCATTTTTTTCAAATAATATTGAGATCTGTTAATAGTATTAGATATTCTTATTTTCATATTTTTGAGATCTATAAAAAATAATAAAAAAGCTACTTCATTTTAAACGAGAATTTTGATCGTTAAGGAACATTTTTTTAGAGACTATAACTTTTTTCAATATGCAACTTTAAAAAAAAACTTTTTGCAAAAAACGTAGTTCCTTCAGCCATAATAGACTATTCCTCCGTTTCGTGAATCCTCGAAGTATTGTTTAGTTCATACATTGATTTAGTATATACAAGATGAATGCCAACTTACAAATATTGTCAAACATTTTTCCGCCTACGTCTTAATTTTGTATGCCGATTACCAAAATTCTTCACTTTCAGATGGCACTTTGTTTTTGAAAACATTGCTCCATGGAAATGTCAACAAAGATTCATATTCGATTTCTTCTGCACGTCGCTCTTCAAGAGATAGATAATGAAGAGGGAGTTCAAGGAAAGAAGGTCTTATATAGTTTAAACATCTTTTAGGACATAAAATAAAAGCATTTTCAAAAATTTCTAACAGACTACGTAATCGTTTTAACATTTCCTTGATTAAAACTATAATAACATTCTGGCATTTTGATAGTATGTCTATCATAACAATATCATCACTTAATTTGTGAATTTCTTCATGGAACTGATAATGAAATGTAAGGTCATTAATTCTTTTATAATTGCTTTTATCCGCTAAAATTTTATTTAAGCTGAATGTAGCTAAATTATCAAAATTGGAATTTTTGACAATGTCTTCTTTAATAATTTTTGAAACAAGTCTTTGAATAAATGTTGTGATTTCAACATAAGCTTGAAAAAAGTCAACTTTTTCTCGTTGAAAATATGAATTAAGTGAGTTGATGTTTTGAAGAAACGGTCTCAAAAAAATAAATATTTCGATATAACAATTATCGATAAGGGCTTGTGAGCTGTGTTCAGTCGCATTGTTAACAGAGTGTTCCAAACACTTAAAACAATTGTTATTTTCTTTAATTGAAATTTTAAACGCATTAGATGAGTTTATGAAAAAAGGTTGTTTTTACAAAAATCGCCCAAAAAATCGCCAGGCGATTTCCTAAAAATTTAAGCGCAAAAACAAGAAAAAAAGCGCCCAATTGGCGATAAATCGCCCAATCTGGCAACGGTGACGATAAGATACATACAATTTGAGCGTCGCAACGAAGTAATCTTATAAGGCATTTTGATCTCAGCAAGGAAGAGCAAACACGAAGATTGATATTTTGTTTTTCTACGAAGCACGTGACAACGGCCACGAAATAAGCAAAGGCGAGCAACGAATTGAAGGAGAAACAAACGGACACGAGCGAGTCTCGTTTCGTGCAGCCAACATTACGAGTGGAAGAATCCAATGCAGAACAAATGTCAAGAAAAATATTGCAGGCAAGTGCAATTCCATCAGCGCAAGCACATCCTAATATGCACGATATAATTGGCATTCTACCTGACTTCGACCCTATCAAAAAGAATGTGTCATCGCAACAGTTTGTTGCTAAGGTAGAGCAACTTCAGCGCATGTACGCCTGGAATGAAGAAATGCTTCTTTTTGCAGTGCAGCACAAGATGAAGGGAATTGCAAAAGATTGGTTAGACGCACAGCCTGTGTTCCAATCCTGGGCTGTTTTTGTGAGTATGCTAGTGAAAGACTTTCCGAGTATAGTAAATGCTGCTGATATTCACAGGGAACTGAATCAACGTCGACGCAAGCCAGGCGAATCGTTGACAGAGTATTATTATAATATGCTCACCATTTCCAGACGCGGGTTCTTAGATGATGCATCAATTAACTCCTATGTCATCAACGGCCTTAATGATACACATCTAACACGCACACTATTAGATGAATGAATTCAACCACAACCAATGACCTCTGGCGTTCGTTAGAAAACTTAGCAACCTTACCGCCTTCAAGTGTGCAACGACATATAACAACATCTACAGATTCCGTATAAGCAACTGAGCGCAAGTCAGAGAGAAAATTAGGTCCAAAATGCTACAATTGCAATGACTATGGGCATATAGCTATAAAATGTCCACGTCCTCCTAAAAAGCTGCGCTGTGAAAAATGTTTGAAAGTTGGCCATGACACAAAGGATTGCCGATCTGGTACAAAATCAACAGTTGCAGAAATTAATACAAGCTGTAGTGACAATAATGTGATACCACCAATTGTACAACAAATAAGCTTAGAAGGCAAAATTTTAGATGCATTAATTGACACAGGTAGCGACCATTCGTTGATAACGCAATCGGCAACACCTTCAACCATGAATCGTATTTCGTCGTACAAACGTTTTAAAGGGTTTGGTGGATCCATGGTAGAATCGGCCGAAGTGATAGAAGCGCAGTTGCAGCTGAGTAACGAAGGCCATACAAATTAAAAATGAGTATGAGGTGCATTGTGGCCGATTATATCGAAAGATAGAAGGCGAACGAATGCTTGTTATTCCACAGGCCGTGAGATGGCGTGTAACAAAATCATGCCATGATGATGCAGGTCATTTTGGAGTGGAGAAGACGTTGCAACGCATAGAAAAGAATTTTTGGTTCAAGCGAGTGAGACGGTATGTGAAATCATATATTGCATCGTGCCCTGAATGTTGTTTCAATTAAATAAAAGGTGGCAAATCAGAGAGTCAAATCTCGGACCATTCCCAAAAAGTAAACGTGGAAATCAGCACATTGTAGTACTTGTATGTTCTTTTACGAAATACGTTTTATTGGAACCTGTTAGAAACACCAAAACAACACCGGCTATACATACGCTAAATAGAATGATGTCCATTTTCGGCCAACCTTTAAAAATAACATCAGATCGTGGAACTGCTTATACATCGAGAGAATTTGAATATTTCACAAACAAGTATGGCATTCAACATATCAAAAACGCAGTTCGCACCCCTCGAGCTAATGGACAGGCGGAGCGTGTCAATCGGACAATCTTGGCCTCAATAAAATGTGCAACCAAAAGTGACAAAGAATGGGACACTCATTTACCTACTCTTCAGTGGAGCATAAATTTACAGAGTAATGCAACTACAAAAGTTAGATCAAACGAACTTGTCTTTGGTTTCGATCTACGCAACGTTAGTGAAAACCGTTTGATTCAAGCTATACATGATGAACCTGCACCACTAGACAAGGACGGAAGAGATATTATAAAGCAAGAAGCGAAGTCAAATATCGACGCAGAAAGAGAAAATGGAAAATGAGGTACGACCAAAAACATCGGCAAAGATATAAGTATCAAGAGGGACAGCTTGTAGTTATTGATCATGTCTCTGGCGCAACAGGACAGACGCACAAATTGGAACCGAAGTATAAAGGGCCGTACGTGATCACAAGAATGTTAGATTTTGATAGATACGTCGTAGAGTAGGGGTGGGCAAAGTTGCCCGTATGGGCATTTTGCCCGTACGGGCATTTTGGTTGCCCGCTGCTTGCTGCACGGGCGACAGCATTGCTTCATAAATTCGATGGTAAAGGAAACGAGGGACATGCGAAAATATAATGAGATAGAGCGTAAGAAGAGCGTAATATAGATAGTGATATGATACTTGTGCTCATTGCGCTCAGAGCAGTTCATAATCAATGTTGCATGCCATTTATACAAAAAAAAAGGGCGTTTTATAATTTTACTATTTAACATTTTGAATTTAATTGAATTCAATCACGTTGAATTCAATCATATCTCGATAACTTCTTGTGTCATAAAATTGCTTTTAAGTAGTTACGCGCAAAATAAAAGTATAAATTTATTATGTGATTCAGTTCTAACAAAATATTAGTTAAAAATATGTTAGGAGGCAGATGTAGAATTGTTATGGTTGCATGCTCTTGCAAAACAATTATAAATATGCCAAGAAGTTGTTTTTGCAAAGTGATTTTATAGCTGCTGGTAGTAATTTAAAGAAAAAAAACTCCCTTTTAATAAGCAATCCTCTTAATATATTAGATATGCAACACTTACTTTTCACAATAGCATGCTCTCGCTCTTACGGTTTCTATTTATAAAGCACACTGAAAACAAAGTAGTGCTAAAGTGGTTTTTGCGGAAATTTTATAGATCTTTGAAATTTTTTCTTTGCTCTTATTTATACTGCGAAATGAAATAAATGTGTAGTGGACGGATTATAAAAATTGAACACAGTGGCAGATGGTTAAAGTGAAATACAGATACAGAAGCAAACGGACATGTAAAAAGCTGAAAACTTTAAATTTTTTGGTTTGTATATCTCGGCTAAAAGTGCACAAAATTTTATTATGGGACGGCGATGGGCTCATGGAAAAATCATAAATGAAAATAAAAAAAATAACAAAAAATTTCATAGAATGTTAGATTTGATTTTTTGAAACAACCCAACAAACAAATTGATTCACTAATGTTATCGCTAACGAATCGCATTCTCGTACATTTTATTCATTAGCAATTATTAGAAGCGATTCACTTATAATATCGCGAGCGGGAGAAATTCCTCCTTCGTTAACGAATCGTCAAATCCGAAAAAAGGAATTCGTTAACGAGTCCCCAAAAATATAAAAAGCAATTCGATAACGAATCTTATTTTATCTTATCTTAATGACAGATATTTTGAATAAAAATTTTGGTATGAATCAGAGCTTTCAAATGATATAAGTTTCATTCGAATGTGTTGTTTAAAAAAGGGGTAAAAAGGGAGGCGGTTTAAAGTTTGCGCATTATTATAAGAGGTAAGAATCACAAATTTTTAAATAAGAAAAATATATTAAATATCGGAAATAATTGGGGACAAAAGAATTCGTTCACAAATCGTAAAATAAAGCTTAAGTCAATCGGTAACGAATCGCTAAAAATAAAAGTAGTGATTAGTAAATGAATTGCTAAAAATGAGAGAAGCCATTTGCTAACGAATCGCTAAAATTTAAAGACTTGATTCGCTAACGACCCACAAAAATGTTGAAAGGCGATTCGATAGCAAATCGATGCTAAAAGCGTCCTCAATGGAATTCAACAAAGTCATGATTTCAATCGGTGCTTTTTTTAAGCATCAAGCCAATCTCTGATGCAGTAGGAACGAAACTATTCGAAAACAATTAAAACAGCGATTCATAAGTGATTCGTTAACGAATCACCACTCGCCACAATGTTTGTTGGGAAAGAAATTGTTATAGATCTTGAATGATTTTAACAAAAAATAAATCGGACTTCAGGGTAGATGATTTAAAATAAACATTTATATTTATTTGAAAAAAAAATTTATGAACAAAAAACTACTGCAATAAAAAATGGTACAGTTTGATGCAGAAGCATCTATAAATTTGCATGCATGAAATTTTGTACAGTGTACAATTTTTCGTCATCTATTCAAGCAACAGGCCAGCGCAAATATTGCTGCTTGACGTTCGCTTGAACACTGAAGCTTTGATCGTTCTGTACGTGAGATTAATACATATTTTTCTGTACTAACGCAATCTCAAGTGCGCTCTTGTGATTGCATATTGTGAGAGGATTACAGAGAGGATTTTCCGTTCCGCAATCCGATTCACCTCCAAATTCATCATGCAATTGATTTCGCCCGCTGCTTGCCCGCTGCCATGGTGTAATTAACAAGGTGATCGTGAATTTTTAGCTTATCTCAAAAAAATTTTACCCTCTCTTGTCAAAAACAGCTGTTCGTAAATTCCAAGCAAAAGTTGCAAACAATCTATTACAATTTTTTATTGAGTGCAAGCAAATTTGACACTTTTCCGCAGCTTGTCTCTTTTTTTGTTACTTTCTCAACAGTTTTTGACAACCGTAGGGAAATTAGTAAACGTCACGATCACCTTGTTAATTACACCATGCCCGCTGCTTGCCCGCAGTCGCAGCACGGGCAAGAATTGTGCCCACCCCTATCGTAGAGGATCTGCCTGATGCACTACGTTCTAGGCGACGCTATACTGGTGTCATAGCAAGCGACCACATGAAGCCTTGGTGTGTATCAGCACCTATTCTAGATGGCAGTGACAACGAAGTAGATCTCGATTCTTTAGGTGACTCGTCCTAAAGGACGAAGGTCAGGAGTGGCCGAATTGTAAGAGAAGGCAAAGAGGCAGTCGGTTGAGAGACAGCAACATGAACGGACGATGCTGCAGCGCGAGAGTATATTTTAAAATAACTTATATATGATATGTCTTTGTTTGTATTATTTTCAATAAATCTAAATCTAAACATTGGCGTTCATTCTGACAATTGTAAGGTCGTTATTTTTTACTGTCTTCCTGAAAACGCAACTTTGTCCTTGCGGGGCAGGAAGACATCCTTTTTTTTTCTTAAATTTTTTTTATGGTGATCTGGACAACCCCATGCAACTTTTGAGACCTCTTAGAATACGATCTAAATTTTTCGATACGCCCTATTGTTCATCTCTGTATATCTTTAACGAGTGGGTAAAATACTAGATTTTCAGTAGTTTCAGATAGCAGCAAACCAGCAAATACCCACTGGTTAAAGATATCCAGAGGTGAACAATACGGTCCTTAAAGTTTAAGAATTCTATAGTGCTTTTAAACCCAGTTATCCAATCTCAACTATATTGGTGTAGTGGTTATGTTTAATGTTGTTATAAATTCATACCAAATAGTATAAAAAAAGAAAGTCTTTGGCAAAATTTAAATCGTATTGGTAGCGATGGGGTGCAGATATATAAAAAAATTAGTTTTCCCCATACAAATCCCGGTAAATATAATAATTTTCCATTAAAGACATTGTATTTGCGAAAATAATATAAAATTAAGCATCACATTAAAATAAACTCCCGAGTAACACCGGGATATAATATAATCTAATATATAAATAATATAAATAGGCGTAGGCAGAACAGTTAAGAACCATTTTCTCCCGTGTTTCTCAACCGATTTTGATATTTTTTTTTTAAATCAATAAGAGCAGGGAGAAGGAGTGCACCAAATATCTATGGTGGGCGTGGCACATCCCATACAACCCAAATTTGCAAAACCGAATAGCTTAAGAGTTATAGGTCACACAGTCTCGAAAATCAGTATTCGACCTCAACCATTCCACTGGTTATATTTTATGGGCGTTGAAAGAAGGGCGTGGCATTTTTCAACATCCCAAATTTTCGGTGTAACTTTCGAACCATAAGTTAAAAATCAATGAAACTCGGTAGGAACTTCCTATTTAGTCGTGTTCTTCGACTAGAAAAATTGAACGAGCATTAGACAAGGGGGCGTGGCAACACCCATACAATTCAAGTTTATATATCGAATAGCTTTGGAAGTAAACACCGTACAACAATGAAACTCAATATCGAGTTGCCACTTGGTGATATCCTTCTAGTATAGAGTAGAATATGGACAGTAGGATACTGGGACGGGCATTGGACAAAGGAGTGTGGCTCCGCGGAAGCCAAATTTTTAATATCCAATAACTCTGAAAGTAAAATCCACAGAACATGGATACTCAGAATGGAGTTATTTTTTTGTGATTTCCTGCTGGTGGTGCGTATGGCGCGGATTGAGTTCGGTTACGTTTGCACATGAGTGAAGAAAGAAAAAAATGTTTTCAATAAAAATACAAAAAAAAAAAAAAATCAATTTTTAAATGGTCAAATTTCGACCATAGGCGACACTAGTTTATTTAATTTACTCATGAAGACATTACAAATGACTATATGTTGTTTGTTATACGAGGGCTGCCTTTTAAGTCTTGCGCCTCGGCAACACTAAGCATTGCTAGATGAATTTTTACAAATCCATTTGAAATTTCGATATTTTCTAGCATTAACTTACTCAAAACGTGTTGGTGTATGTTCGCTTATTGTGTTGTTTATAGCGGTTTGAAAATTGTAGTTGAGCAAAAAAATGTTCAAAGCACGTGAACATTTTCGGGCGATGATTTTTTATGATATTGGACGTGGATTGACGAGAAAATAATGTGTCGATCAACCTAGTTTGACTTTTGGTGATGAAGCACCACACTCAGCGACTATAAAACGCTGGTTAAATTAATTCGAGCGTGGTCGTTATTCTCTTGAAGACGAATTTCGCCAAGATCGTCTAAGAACGACCGTTGTGGCAGAAAATATCGATGCTGTGCTCGAACTGTGGGAACCAGACCAGCATGTGACATATTGTGAGATGGAGTCATCATTCGGCATTAGTGAGACTAGCGTACATTTCATATGACATGAGCATTTAGGCGTCAGGAGGATTTGTTCCCGGTGAATACCCCATAATTTGACGGTTGCCCAAAAAGGCTCGTGTCAATTGGTGCAAGGAAATGCTAAAAAAATACAGCGGGGGTGGTTCAAAATACGTCTACGACATGGGCGTGGATCTACGCTTATGAGCCCAAAACTAAGCAGCAATCTATTGTTTACGTCTTTTAAAAGTGATCAAAAGTTGTTCGCTGACGGAGCTCATCCAAGCAGTTTCCACACATCAGCTGAAACAAACGAGTTTTTGAGCACTAAAAACGTAGAATTGATGGGTCATCCGCCCTACAGTCCCTACTTCGCACACAATGACTTCTTCTTGTTCCCTCACATTATTAAAAAAAAACACAGGTTAAAAAAACTGTTAAATCTGATGAAAAAAATTGCATTTTGAACACAAAAACTGCAATTCGAAAAAACGATTTGCTAAGCAATTTCTTTAATTTTTTATTAAAAACAGAAATAAAACAAATTCATTTGTATATAAAATTGTTGTTGTATTTTATATATAAAAAACTTCTGGTATTTTATTCACATTTCAGATCATTTTAAGATAAGAAATTCAGATATTTTTAATGTTTGTTGTTTAACATATATTATTATTACATACCACTATTAAAGTTTTGTATCATAGTTTTTGATACGTCAAAGCTTGAACAGTTATAATTTTTTTTTTTTTTTTGAGAGGGTTGGAATTTCTACTTGTCTAAGCGATTTATCTTGTCGCTTTTGCCAATCGAAATTTCCAAGTACTTATTTTCCTCCTAGGATCTACAAGGCTTATAGCCTTGTGGCTTGGAAAGAAAATACACAAATTCGCGCAAATAGAGAGAAGTGAGGTTGGTTCATGTTCAATGTTCAATGCGTGAAGTTGGCTGATGCTGAAGTTTAAAGCAGGTCTGCTTTGAAAAAGTAATTGAACCATAATGATGTTTTCGTAAAGAGAATTTCTGAAAACTACATAAGATTTTATATTTTCATAAAAACTGCATTTTACCCTGAAAAACTGCATTAATAATGGAAAAACTGTATTTTTTTAAGAAAAACTGCCAACCTGCTCAGAGTTAAAAAAACTGCCATTTGCAGGCAAAACTGCCATTCTGGCAACACTGGTGATTGGGCACACGAGAGAAGCGAAGAATTTTCGCGATTTCATAGATTTGTTAATTTAATGGCTTTTTTCGATTAAAATAATTTTTTAATATAAACTTTAAAATAACAAAGTAAACAAAAAAAAAAAATCACACGTTAATCTTCTCACCAGTAAGTTTTATTATATTTCATTATTGTTTTTTTTTTTCTTTCACTTAGAAAACGCACTTGTCGACGCACTTTTGGTCAATTGTTGGTCCTTCGCGATATGCAAAAACAAAAAAAAAAAAAAACACCATGTACCAACAACACAATTAACGATCGTTCGTATTTTTTTAAGCACTAAGCAACTCAATTTGTTCTTTTTAAGTAAATACTTATAAGTTACATATGGACGAACATGGCTAAATCGACTCGGGTGGTGATGCTTATCAGGAATATGTATAATTTTCTATATCTACCACACCTCCTTATGGGCATTACAAATAGAGTGACAAAATTTATATACCCCTTTTAGGTTTTATTATCGGAGCCCCCGTAAGGGAAAATAGTTTCTTTTGCAAAAGTAATGAGGGTCGGTCATACATATTAACACTCTCCGGCCCTCCCTTAAAGCCCCCTCTTTAGGCTTAGGGAATAAATATGTATACAAAAATCATTAAATTTGTATGGGAGCCGCCCCTCCCAATTGGGAGGGGTCAGAGGGTATAGGCCCCCAAGGGAAAATGTTCCTTTTGCAAAAGTAATGAGGGTCGGTCACACATATTAATCCTCTCCGGTCCTCCCTTAAAGCCCCTCTGTTCAAGTGTAGGGAATAAATATACAAAAAAAGAACTAATCTATATATTTATATAAAAAAGGAGCTTATGTTTGTAACTATGCAATAGACTCCTAAACTACTCATCCGATTATCATGAAAATTTGTGTATAGAAGTTTTTTGGTACGGTGCGTGTTTGTGGGCTATCAAAATATCCACCTTGTAGTGGATCCACCTTGATCCACCTTGCCTAAAATTCTCAAACCGCTTATGCGATTAGAATGAAAAGTGGTATACAGTGGGTTTCATGTACGTTGAGTATTTTGCTGCTATCTTTTTTGACCTATCTTGAACACCAGAGGGAGCTATAGTACAACTTTTTTGCAAAACCACCTAAAACTCCCAAACCGCTCATGCGATTAGAATAAAAATTGGTATGTAGTAGTTTTCAGGTACGATGAGTTTCTTAGCACTATCTTCTTTGAACCACCTTGGACACCAGATGGTGCTGTACATGAGCAAATATTTACAAAATATAAAATATTTTTTAAATTTAGTAAAATACAAATAATTTCCGTTATTTTCACATCAAAAACATAAACATATCTTGAAAACTATGAAAAATTTTACTACAACGATACATTTAATGCAACATCGTTGCTCAAAAATCAGAAAGAAACAATCAGAAATTTAATTTTGCGACTTTCGAGTCAAATATCTCCGCTGCTTTTTTATACATTTTTAAATTTTTTTTTGTCTTAAAGCTTCATCAAAACACTATAAAAATCTTACTGCAAAAATACCGTTAGTTGAGTATATATATGTATTTTAAATATTTTTTTCAAAAAAGGTCTGAAACTTTGGAGTTTTCCTCAAAAAAAGGCTGAAAATTTGATTTTGTTGTAAAAATAATTTAAATTCAAATTCGCAAATTTTTAACTCTATTTAAAAGTTATAACATTTATAAGCAAAATTTATTTCAATTTTACGCAAAAATTAAAAACCGTTTTTGTGATTCAAAAAGCAAGACTCCTGATTTTTTCGAACAAAATCTTTTGACGTGACGAAGTTACGTTATACTGCTCTAGTTTCCAAAAAAGTTGAAAAATTAATTTTTTAAAAATTCATCTGCGTTTCATTGAATTGTTACTCGCTGGGTATAAGAGCTATGATTAAAAACATAGTATGACCATAAAGGTTAATTCTTTGACTATATTAAAAAAGCAAAAAAAAAATTTAATACGGCATAGGGACGTAGTGGGAGCTGCGTAAGCAACGCAACTGAAAATTTGTTACATGGAATTATTACTCGCTGAGTATTAGTGCTAGGATTAAAAATACGACACGCCAATAAAGGCCTACTGGAAACCCTCACAACAAAATTAGACAAAAAATTTCTGACATCATGGGGACGCTGAGAGAGCCGCTCAAAGATCGATAACGCAACATTCATGCAGCGGCGTTGCATTGAATTTTTACTCAATGAGTATATAACCTACGATAAAAGTTTAAAAAGGAAAATAAAGTTTTTATACATGGCTTTACGATAAAAATAAAAAAAAAATTTCGGCGTCGTCAGGTCGTGAATATAGCAGCTTATGTAACAGAAATGTAATATCGTTGCATGGAATTATTACACACTCAGGAGGAATGCTATAGTAAATTTTGTTTTACGACAGAAGGGATGTGTTACTACGCTTCACAACTAAATTACAAAAAAAATTTTGTTGTCATGATTTCAGGGATGCAATCACATAATGCAGTAAAAATTCTACAGCCATGAAAAAACGTTGCATGGATTTTTAACTCTGTGACTACTTGTGCAACGGTAAATTTTAAGGAACGAAAACAAAGGTGAGCTCTTCGGCAATATGACAAAAATAAAAAAAAAATTTGACGGCGTGTCAAAAACCCTCAGGGAACCGCCTAATGTGACGCATATGCATCACTTTTGCTGGATTAATTGAAATTAGAGCACAACCAATGGGGAAGCAAACAAAAAAGCTAAAAGAAAAGCACCAAATCCAACAACAACTCCAACTCCAACACCAACACCAACACCAATACCAACACCAACACCAACACCAACACCAACACCAACATCAACACCAACACCAACACCAACACCAACACCAACACCAACACCAACATCAACACCAACACCAACACCAACACCAACACCAACACACCAACACCAACACCAACACCAACACCAACACCAACACCAACACCAACACCAACACCAACATCAACATCAACATCAACATCAACATCAACATCAACATCAACATCAACATCAACATCAATATCAACATCAACATCAACATCAACATCAACATCAAAATCAACATCAACATCAACATCAACATCAACATCAACATCGTTATCAACATCAACATCAACATCAACATCAACATCAACATCAACATCAACATCAACATCAACATCAACATCAACATCAACATCAACATCAACATCAACATCAACATCAACATCAACATCAACATCAACATCAACATCAACATCAACATCAACATCAACATCAACATCAACATCAACATCAACATCAACATCAACATCAACATCAACATCAACATCAACATCAACATCAACATTAACATCAACATCAACATCAACATCAACATTAACAACAACAGCAAGAAACTTCGTCACGTCAAAACCTACGGGTGTGTCCACGGCACAGCCAACTCTTTTTTTTCTAATATTGTGTTTTTATATTTTTGAAAAATAAACAAGCTAAAAAATTAATTTTTTAGAAAAAATTATCTTAGTATCTCTTACCAAACAAAAGATATAGCCAATAATCTATATATACAAAAAGCAAAATGCTGTCTGTGTGATGGCTGGAAACTTCAAAATGCTGTCTATGTGATGGCTGGAAACTTCAAAATTACTGAGCCGATAGAGCCGACATTTTGGAAGTACATTTTTTTCAAGTACGAGATGGCTTAAATTTCTGTCACACCCCCTTTTACCGCCCACAAATCAAAAAAATGCTGTATTTCATACGGTTTTCGTCGATTTTGCTACATTTTGGTAATTTAGTTTGTATGCTCAATGTCGGCAACTGTACTAAAACTGGGTAATGTCCATCTACTAGAAAACTGGGATGGCCATTATATAAGGGGGTGTGGCTCCGCCCATACAATTTGTTATATCGAATAGCTTTGAAAGTAAAAGTAGCAGTACTTACATACAAACTCAAAATGGAGTTACTATTTGGTGATCTCTTGCTACTGGGAAACTGTAACAGTCAGTGAAAAATGACAGTGGTGTCAAACTTTGAGTTTAAGAAAAGTTTTGAATACACCTTTTATGTTCCCATATAGTTGCTGGGTGCAGCAACGCGCGCCGGGAAAAGGCTAGTATGCAATAAAATAACTAAACAGCTCGTGGGCATGTTTTTATGACTCTGCTTGTAAGTATCAGCACATTTTCGATCCTTACCGCGTAAGCAACTTAAGTTTTAGTTGCTTAATTTTTCAGCAGGCTAGCTGCTCTGAAGTTGTAAGACAAACATTCAACAAGTTTGAGGCAATATTGTTGCTTAGAACGTAGAGCAACATATTTAAAAAGCACGAAAACTTGCTTGACTTACAGGCTGTTTATTTTTAAGCATAAAGACCTCTGGTAAGTAGAAGTAACAGTTTTGATTTTTAGTGCTCTTGTTTGTATAGCCAATACACAGTCCTTAGTGGTTATTGTGTTTTGGCTAATAGTTATTTTAGGATATGAAGGATATATAGCCAATACACAATCATGTAGATTATTTTGATTAGCTTTAGTTAATACACCTATCCCCGTTTTACACGGTAGATAGGTTCCTGAGAAATCCGTGTAAAGCGAAAATGAAATTTTTGTATGAAAAACCGTCTAAAACGAAAAGAGACATAATAAAGCTTATGTATTTATTTATTTTATTATTTATTGAACGTAAACTTAGAGCAAAATATTAAATAAATCATAAAAGTAAACAATTTAATTACAAGAAATATAAAATATAAATTCATTTGTAACATTGAATAAATGTCAATACTGCCGTCATAAGGAAGAGTGTGGCATCTACATATTTCAATATTCTGAGATAAACGACTTAGAGTAATTTATCAAAAATTCACTGACTAGGTTTTGGATGGTTATAAATATTTGGTTCTTCGGCATAATAATATCCAGTTTTTTTTTTTCAACAGTTATGATATTTTACGGAGTACCGTGTAAAACGGGGAATAAGAATACTTAACATTGAATCAGCAATGTTTCTGAACGAAGGCTTTTGGTTTGATGGTTAGAACATTAAAGTATCAGTCGTCTAGGTATGGGTTTAATTCCTGCAGCGGACAAGAAATGATTTTTAATTTAACATTTTCTTGTTGCAATAGACGCAAGCAAAAACAACATCAATTCTAAGAAAAAAGTTTCGGAAAAAAGTGTCGTTTTTTGAGGTTTCACTCCAGCAAATCACTGAACGAGGCGTAAAAAGCTTCGCTTCAAAAAATGTGAGCGTTTTTCTATGCCCGAACATGCCATTGAGGCCTTCAAAAATATGATTTCGGAGGTAACAACTTCAGAGTGGCAAAGCTGCTTCGAAAATTAGTTCAAACGATGCAAAGTGTATTGATCATCTTGGAGAATACTTTGAAAGACAATAAAAGCATTTTCACTGATTAATGAAAATGGGCTAGAATGAAACTTTTGTAAGAGTGATTGATACAATTATAGAAGATTAAGTCAAAGGAGTTTTTTAAACGAAGAAGCTTTATTTAAATGACTCCCAAAAGGTAGTGTTTGATTCAGAGGCGCTCTAAGGGGGAGGGCGCGGTCCGCCCCGGGTGACACCATTTTAGGGGTGACACCGTCCGGGTTTTTTTTTCTTTTTCATTTTGATAGAAATTAAATTGTATACTCAATTGGTGCTCAATGCCTATTAAATTCCACAAATGACTACACTCTCCTCTGCTTTCTTTTTATCTGGGCTGATGTCTAAAAAGAAACTGGCGCAACACAAATTTACCTGCAAAAAGGATTGACTCTTGCAGTCCAATTTCCGCAGGATGAACGAAGCAATATACACTAGAGCCTCGAGTTGCGTCGTTTCAAGTTGCGTCGTTTTCGAGTTGCGTCGATACAATATTTTGAATTTACAGTACATTATATTTAACAAAAATGAAATTGTTTTTCTCGTATATTATATGAACCGAAAAGACTGTGTTTTTGCTTTTTTTTATGAAATTTTAAGAATATTGAAGTTTGTTATATTTCGTTTTTATTAGATTTACTTCATTTGTCTGTCCCGTACAAATCTTGGAATCAGTTTTTAACCAACTTCCCGATGAGCTAGAGTTTTAAAACTTAAAATGTTCAGAACTGGATGACATCACAATATAAACTTATTTTCATATCTGTACGTTCATTTGTTTGGCTAAAATGCTAATTTATTTGATACATAACATTCCGTTCAAAAAGTTCATATGACTTTTATTTAGTAGTAACCTTGAAACGATATGTATATAAATTTGATCTGAATCAATCTGACTATTGATTCGTGAGTTATAGCATTTTGTGTGCAACTTTGTTATTGAAAAAACTAATGGAAAAAGTGAATTTCGAGTTTTGATAAAGCATTGCTTTTTGATGAAAAAAATACATTGGAAGCCAATCAATGGCTTGATAAACATTATCCAGATCCTACTCCATCGAGACAAATGGTAGAAAAGTGGATTGCTGAATTTAAACGTGGTCGTACCAGCACAAATGATGCAGAGCGCAGTGGACGTCCAAATGGGGCTGTTATTCCAGAAAACATAAAAAAAATCCACAAATTGGTTATTGACGATCGCAAATTGAAGGTGCACGAGCTTGCTGACATTGTAAAGATATCAGATGGTAGTGTTTTTACCATTTTACACGAACATTTTAATATGCGAAAGCTCTGTGGTGGCCGCGTAGGCTGACAGTCGACCAAAAACAACAACGAATTGATGCTTAAGAGCATCAATTCAAACACTCGAAATCAACTATGTTGAATAATATAATCGAGTTCAATCAAAATTTTGTTTTTTTCTTACTTATCCTACGGACTTACTGAATGACCTGTTACATACATACATATTAAAAATCAAACAAAAAAAATTAAAAGCTCATTGACATTTTAAAATTTCAAAAATTCACAACTGAAGTGAATTTTTTACCTCATTTAGAAAATATTTTGATGTAAGTTCTGTAGCTCAGAGCGTAAAGCGAGCGAATTTTCCGTTTTTTTTTTATGAAACAAACACACATCTATATTATTATTACGCAAACGCTTTTTTTGTGATGACGATCAAATCTATACCGTAAATGCGATTTTCATAAATGGAGTATCAATAGAAAGGTCTTGCTATGCAGATGTGCAATAAGGTCTTACTTTTTCTTAAATATTCTGTTTTTAAATTAAAAAAGCAAAACAATCTTCTGCAAAGAAAGTGAGTTTTCTATGTAGTGCCTAAAACTATGTGATATATTTTTTCCGAAATTTTCCAAAATCATTCTATTTTATAATTAAAGCAGTAGAGAAACGTACAAATATATTTTATAGGAAATGGACTAGGACAAAGATTTAGACACACTTAAAACACACCTTTCCAAACTAGGAAAGGGATTCGGACAAGGATTAAGTGAAGGATTTGTGGATAAAAAAAAACACTGTCACGTCAAAACCTACGGGTGTGTCCACGAAACAGCCAACTCTTTTTTGATATAAAAAGGATATTTTTAAATTTCCGCTGTCTTTGTCATTTGCTCTAACTATTCTGGGAAAGTTGGGAACAGTTGCAAT
Source organism: Pherbina coryleti (assembly GCA_943735915.1). Lineage (NCBI taxonomy): Eukaryota > Metazoa > Arthropoda > Insecta > Diptera > Sciomyzidae > Pherbina > Pherbina coryleti. Next base: position 128,265,464 of record OX030949.1, on the reverse strand, counting down.
TTACCTGCAAGCCCCAGTATTCACACACGGCCAACTATATTTGACATTAAGTCGAGCCCGCTATTTTGATGGCGTGAAGATTTTTATTAAAAAGAAGAGTATGCAGCGCGTTTTACCATTAATGAAGGTTATATAACATCAAATGTAGTTTACACAGACATATGTCAAAAAGTGCAAGAGTTTTGATAAAAAAAAAAAAACAAAATAAAATAAACTAACACTAGATATTTTACGCATTTTGGCGTTTTAACGCCATACGGGTTTACTAGTTTTAAGAAATTCACCACAGAAGGTGGAAAAAAAAACTGTAAAAAGTAGTTTGATTTATTGCTATCTTTAAATGGGTTCTGTGGCTCAGAGTACACGGCGATTGGTTTATAATCCTGAGGTTGAGATTTGGAGCCTCGATAATGTCAATGAATCTCTTTAGTTTTTTTTTAATTATTTATTGAACCATTTCGGTTCTGAAAACAAATTTTGTACTGATAAAAACATAAGACCTTCGAAATCTATTGTAAAATTTTACATAAGACTAAAAACCATAAAGTAATAATTTAAGTAAAAAAAAATGTTTAATATATTACGTTTTTAAAACGAGCTAAAAAGTATAAAATAATTTCTGCTAGAGTGGAGCTTTTAGATCTCATTAAAAAGTGAGGCGCATGCTATATTAGGAGTTAAGAAAACCTTGGTTAAGAAAGCATTTGTCCACTAACATATTAAAGTTTGTAATTGCTAATAAATAATTTCTCAATAATTCGTCAAAGATAGGCATAGATAGGAAATTTTTTTAATAAAAAAACTCGTCAGCCTTGAGAACTTCGATAACATTAAAATTTAAGAATTTTGAAACCCAAGTAGAACTAACTGGACTGAACGCAATAGATGTCTGCAAACTTGAATCTGCCATCCATGCAAGGACTTCTATTCTGACAGTCAAGGGACCTGAGTTAAGAAATCATTTGTTCACTAACATACTAGAATTGTTTATAACACTCCTTACTATTCTCTATAGCATGTGGGGGTTCTGTAGGGGTGACAACACTGGTTTCCGCACTGGTTGTCACCAAGCCTAAGAACGCCACTGGTTTGATTTACTGTATATGTAAATTGGGATTCTATGGGCTTTTATCAATCGATCATTTTTAGATATCATTTAATTGGCCACATATTCCAAAAACTTTAACCTAAATAATATTAATTTCATGTGTGCCCTCTTAAAAAAATATTGCAAAAGAAAACTTCAAACCATTAAATAAAATAATAAAAAGCTTCTATCAAATTTCAAAATATTCTAAAGACAGAAGATATGTCTTTTTGAAATTATTTAACGAGTGAGACAATGCTCTAATTCCGAATATATAAGAAAAATGAACCCTGTATCTTATTTTATTTATTTCATCTTTTTATACTATTTATTTTATTTACTTTTCTAAATAAAATATATTATTATATTATAACATTATTATATACGTATTGTTCAAGAAGTGCACAAATCTTTTTTAATTTAAGTCATTGGATCATTGAAAATCGTTATCAGGTTTTAAACGTAAAATCGGTTTTTAAATTTTGACGAATATTTAACAACACGTCTTTCATTGGAAATGCCACTTCCCTTGTTCAATCTCGACCATATTTCTTGAAGTGATTATGTCTATAAGCATTTGCTGCCGTTTTCAGTTTTAAGACTGCAGCTACTAAAAATTGAATGACGTTCCTTTTTAAGCTTGATAGCCTAAACACATTCACGACGGCTGCGGCCGTGCAGCAGCTGTCAAATTGTTTTTACATGCTTTTCTTATGGAAGTGTATGTGGTGAATATGTTGCAACGATAATGCTCGGCCGCATGGTGTAATTAACAAGGTGGTAGTGAATTTTGAACCTCTCTCACAAAAATGAACTCTCGATCTGTCAAAAACAGCTGATTGCATATTTTAACCAAAAATAAAATTTTAACCAAAACCATAGCAAAACAAAGTTTGTGATATTTGTTTTGGCTCTAGTATTTCACTGTTTTTTCAATTATTTTGATGAAAATCCGACGAAACTACTTATAATTGCAATTTATTACTTATTGTCTAATTTATCTCGTCGATATAGATTTAATTCTAATTTGACATGCAACAAGTGCAGCCATTTTTTGTTTTTGCTCAGTTGCTCTCAATTTTTACATAAGACAGATACTTTTTTTTTTGTTATTTCGGTGTTTGCTTTGGTTGTCGACCAACTTTAAGGTTATTAACGTAGTTAATATGAAAAATTTTGTGCGGAAGCATCCTGCTATATATGATCTTTATGATTGTTGCACCGCGTTCAAAATAACCAAGCCGCACACGACATTACAACATTTTAATATTCACCTCATCTTGCACTGCTGCAGCCGTCGTCAATGTGTCTAGCCTATGAGACTTATATGGGTGTTGCGACGCCACATTGTATTTGTACACAAATGGGTGTTGCCACGATGCTGAAAAATACTTCGAAATCCCTCTACAGGTTACACATTTTATCGGATTCAGACAAAAATTGTCAAACATAGAAATTGTATTCCATATAGATAGTTTTTCAAACAAAAACGCGTAATTAGTGTTGCTCCGTGACTCTTTAACCCTTTCAAAGCTTATTTTCAAGCAAACTTACTCAAAATACGTGTGGTGCCATTATTTTACAATAAGCAAGAAACACATTTTTTTATTGTCCTGTTAAATTAATCAAATAAATTCAATTTTTTTGCTTGTTCTTACACTGAAAGAAAAATATTTTAAAATTGACGGTAATTGTTATTAATTTGACGAATTTTGTGTTTAAAATAAAGCTTGCAAAAAATTTCATCAAAGTATGAGCAAATGTGAAATTGTGTTTAATTTTAAAACATGTTTTTCTCAGTGTAGCTTCAACTTTGCTAAACATTATTTGACTTTATCATTCACCGGCCTCAAGAAATTCAAAAAGTGAAGTTTGAGCGATAATTATGCAAGACAAGCTATAATAACTGTTTATTTGTTCTATTTTTATTATTGGTACTTTCAAATATTCCAAATTTATAATTCCTATCGCTTAAAATTAGATGTTGTTGAACAAAAAATAAGATCCGAAAAAACTCTTACAGATTATAATTCCAGTATCCAACGATTATAACCAGGAAATGATTTTTAACATTTAGTCTTAGCTCACAATTTATTAATGAAAATGCAAATTTATTTTGTTAACGTGTCCGGTAACCATCAAAAACATGGAGTTCATAACTACGTTCGCCTCTTATTTTTTAACAAGATAGCTCTGAGTCTTGTTTACAACGCTTACCTGCTTTGCTTCGTTCTTTTCCACTCTCGCTCTGACCGCTTAATACAACCATTACCAAATTCAGCAAACAAACGATAAAATAGGCATTGCTTTGTACTAGCATTTTGTTATTAGTTATTTTAACAATTTACTGTAAGAAAATCACAAGTATGATATAAGATTTATCTACAAACAGATTTTTTCACTTTTCTCTAGGTTTTCTTTGTAGTGACTTCACTTGTTAAGCGTGGTTTCCAACTGATGGCTTTCTACGATTTGCTGCAGAATATAAAACCACGAAGCTCTTTCTTTGCTGGTGAGTCACGCAATACATCGAATTTACCAACCATTAAAAATATGAGTAAAAGAGAGAAGCGAAACTGATCCACCAACCGCTTTTAGGCTAAAACAAAGCATTAAGAGTGGTTTGATTTAAGTTGCAGTCAGTGCTGGCTAGTAGCTTACGATTTCCATAGATCTTCCATCGCCTTTTCATCTCCGAGCATGTTTCTCAATATACACTCGTTTCTTAAGTACAACTTTTAACGGTGTTTGTAGAGGCGCTAGACGTGCCGGCTTAAAGGTTTCTTTCGACTTCTTTCGAAGCTTGCTAACATTTTTAATTATCTCATGTCTTCTTTGCTTTCATGCAATATTTAAGAAACATTTTGTATCCGATATATTTTCCGCATTTTTTATTTACTTAATGTTGCTGCTCTATAATGTGAATAAACTTTTGATATATGTGTATCAGTATTTCCCAGTCGGAATTACGAGGTGGTACACATTGAGACCATTTAAAACACGAACTTTTACTTAAAAGAAAGATAACGATATTTTCAGCTTGTACCGGCTATTATCATGTTAACACTCGGACAAACTAAATTTTCGATTTCAAGATCAACGAGTGATGGTTCATAAAAGTACCGGAACCACTTTTTTCTTATATTGTATTTTGAAAATGATTTTAACAATGTGTTTTCTTAGGAACAAGACAAGTGTTCACCAAATACTTGGATAATTTTTTTTCTATTTTCGAATAGCATTGCAATCTTTGGAGACAGCTCTTAAAGTAAAATCTTTAAACAAAATTCTTTCTTTATAAGAAATTCCTTAGTTACCAGCCCAATTAAATTTTTTAAGCGAAAAAAATTTTAAATTATAAAAAAAGTATTTCTCTAAAATGAAAATCAAACGATCGAATGAGTGCGTAAAATTTGGTAACGATCCTTGGTATAGTTTTTGAGTCTCAAAAGGAATTTTTCGAGAAAAATGCGTTTAAAGTTTAGCGTTTTGAGTAAGATGCTTCGAGAAAAAATGTAATGTGTTTTATCAACTTACATTCCTTAAAACTTTCTGAGAATATTTTTAAGATGTTAAATTCGTATGTGTTATATGACTTGTACTATATATTTCATATAAGACGTTAAGATGTAAAAAAAAATTGATTTTTGGTCGCCGAAAAACTTAAAGTATTATCGAATATAATCTTATATATAAAAAAGACTGACATCCGTGTGTACGCCCATAACTCGAGAACGAGTCATTTGATTTTTACAATTTTGAGCTTGATAGATTCGTATTGGCCCAAGGAAGGACACTATGCAGAACAATTTTGCCACACCCTCTTTTACTGCCCACAAATCAATAAAAGTGCTATATTTACGACGGTCTTGGTCTTATTAGACTGCAATTTGGTAATTTAGTTTGTATGCTCACTGTCGGCAGCTGTGCTAAAACTTGGTTGCCACACCCACCTTTTACCGCCCACAAATCAATAAAAATTCTACATATCGGAAGATTTTGGTGGTATTTTACTTAAATCTGGTAATTAATTATGTTTGATTGCTGTCAAAAACTGTGCTTAAAATAGGTTGCCACACCCCCTTACACCGCCAACAAATTAATAAAAATTCTATGTATCGGAAGGTTTTGCTGGTATTAGACTAAAATTTGGTAATTTAGTTTGTATGCTCACTGTCGGAAACATCTAAAAATGGGTTGCCACACCCCTTTTTACCGCCCAAAAAATCAATAAAACTACTATATTTTCGATGGTTTGGCCGTATTAGGCTACAATTTGGGAATTTAGTTTATATGATCACTGTCGGCAACTGTACTAAAACTGGGTTATCACACCTCCTTTTTAGCGCTCACAAATCAATAAAAATTCTATATATCAGAAGATTTTGGTGGTATTATACTAAAATTTGGTAATTTATTTCGTTTGCTTGCTGTCGGAAAATGTACTAAAAATATATTGCCACATCCCCTTTTACCGCCCACAAATATATGAAAATGCTATATTTCAAACGGGTTTGGTCATAATAGAGTTAAATTTGGTAATTGTGTTTGTCTTTCAAAACTACACCGTCATCTATTGAAAAAATAGAAACATCGAATATTAAGTTTGGGCAAACCAACTTTTGCCGGGTCAGCTAGTACTATATAAAAACAGTATTTTTAAATGAATCATGGCAATGGGAATCAGGAAAATTAATTCTATTTTTAAATACGACTACTAAGAAATAAAACTAAATTAAATTTAGATTTCTCCAATGGTTTCAATATTGAGTTCTGTCAATCTTATGCCAAATAGGTGGCTTTTCTATCAGCTTTATTTACCGAATTAGTCATTAATCCATGTCTTGAAGTTTTGGAATCGAGTTATTATTCTTCCTTCATATTTCTAATCAGTAGCGTATTCACAAACTCCATTTGGAGGTAGAGATCCAAAAAGTGTGACTTTGTAGTAGCGTAAGGTAAGATAGTTTTCAAAACCAAACTTTTTAACATTTACATTTTGGTTATTTCTTAAAAAGGTGGACCGTCAAGTGTGCATAATATATAAAATGTTTTATCTTGGCTTATGGTGGCGGCCGTGGCGCAGTGGGAAGAGTGCGTGACACAGTGGTTTAGCCCCATACAAAAGATGTCAATAAATAGAAATTATAGTCGTAGTCATAAAATTTTGCATGGAAGTTAGATTTTAAAATATAAAACCATAAAGCAAAAAAAAAATTTAAGACCGTCCACAACCACGCCCACCTTCCATACTATAAGAAAATTTAAAACGTCATATTTTCTTTCATATTGGCCCGATTTCAAAATAACTCGGTACGGAGATATCCAATAATGATGTTAATCTAAACGAGCGCACACCGGTCAACGCCGGAAGATAGTTATTCTCTGCCAAAAATGACTTTAAACTGTTTGTACAGTTTGAAATATAAAAAGTTATTTGGCTTAAATAAAATACAATGAATTCTAAGTCTAACTATGCAAGTTTGTTATTTCATATTATTTCTTTAAGACTAAAAAAACCAAATCATATTTTTTTCAGTGGTTCACATGTTATTTAATTTAAAATATATCTCTTGTTACAGAGAATTTATTGAACTCTTTATTATATATCAACTTTGATGGTTTCTGTACAATAATCCTGTAAAGGTTTAACCAAGACCTTTTGGAAACATGCTTATTGAATAATTCTTAAAAAATAAAAAATTTAATATCGGCCATAGGAAGCCATAAATTTTCGTATTTAAATCCACATTTAAACCACTGTGCGTGACCCATACGCCAGAGAACCTTGGTTCAATTCTGAAGCCATCTGATACAGAAAATTTTTTCGTCACCTCTCTGTAGACAATGGCAAACCTCAGAGAGTAAATAATGTCATGTAAAGCTTCTTGAAAACATGCACATTAGCCGTTCGGAGTCGGCATAAAACTAGTAGGTCCAGTTCTCGATCAATTGTGTACAAACATTTAATAACTCGCACAACACAATTTGATCATAAGAAGTTCGGTCAAAGTCCTTTCAAGGGCTGAAATGGCCAGTTTATTTTATTTTTATATTTTATTTTATCTTGGCTAATAGTTCGTTCTTAATTTTCCCCAAATTTCAACCCTTATAACTTCTAAAATAGCGACCTTTTTTCTTTTCTCCTTCGTAATCAGCGATGAAATGAAATTATATAATTAAATTAATTATCGCCAAAAATTGTATATTAGGTGATTATTCATTTCCGAAAATTTAGATGATCGTTTAATCATCCATCATCCAAAATGTACCATGCAAAATCGCTCAAATTTTTGGAGCGGTTCATTTTTAATTTTGTACGATTGGGTTTTAGACGATTGTTCGCATAGCCGTTTTCAACTTCTTCAAAAAGAGTTTAAAGTTTTATCTGACAGGATTCTTGTTTCTTTCATAATACTTTGAAGTATTATGAAATAATAAAGCTGATTCGACATCAATTTGTTTTTTTTCCTAAGGAAATAGCTTAGGGCTTGTGTGCTACTCAACACATCAGAGATATAAGCGGCTTCAACTGAAAAATTTGTCACACAAAGAACAATTCTTAAAGGGCTTACACATCGGCGAATCTGTTCGTCGAACAACATGGCGGCGCGAACGTGTGTGAAAAAACTAGCGTTCGAATTTAACGAACCTGTTCGTCACACAAGCCATTGATTTGTGTTGTTTTTTGTCATCATTTTCGGCTGCATCCCTTGTTCGACAGAGAAAATCAAAAATTTTTGTAAACACGGCCAGCCGTGTGACAAACTGTGGAACATCGCTTCTTAACTAGCGAACTTGTGTGAACATGGCCGCCGTGTGACGAACAGATTCGCCGATGTGTAATCCCTTTTAAAGCGTTTGATTTTTACGACGTTTTTTTAATCTTGTAGGGTTTATATCATTTTCGGAAGAGCAAAACGAAATTGCAAAACTCCTTCATATCTCTCGACCCATCTTATTTCATATAAGTTAGACAACTGAATACCCATTTTTTTTTTTTTTTTTTGTAATCTATTAGAACGCTTAGTCGAAGCATGGAAGAATGGTATCGTCTCTTTCATAGTGCCAACAGCATTTCGGATTATTTGAATATATGAAGATACAGATAAAGAATTGTTCAAAAAGTTATTGTAACAATGACAGTACACAGCATTTATAGCAACTGTGAGCATTTCTTCAACAGCTCCACAAGATTCTGAAATAATTTTTTACTTCTAATTATATATTAATATTGAATTTTTCCTTTTTGTTAAATTTTATTTTTATTTTTAAATTAGTAATTAAGTTTTATTTTTAAGTAGTCTGTAAGGATAATGTATTCCAAAGACTTTAACAATTAATAAATGAATAAATCATTGAACTGTTATTACAACCAACCATCTAATGCAACAGCAACGTATTTCTGAAGATTCAAATTCAGCGATTTCAAAGCATTCACTACACTTTTTTCTAATTTAATACCAATGACTTTAGGTTCTATTAATGCTCCGTCTTAAATTTCTCTCATAATTTAATATTAATATTTTGTATACGGCCTCTAATTTTTTATATTGAAAACAAGTTTTTCGAGCTCTAGGCCAAGCATGTTGTGAACAAGACAACATGAAGAACAAAGAAGGCAACAACCAACAACAACAACAACGGCTCTGTATAGAGCAAATCACACAGCTTGACTATACAGACTGTTTCATTGGCCGCTACACCAACTCATCAGTAGCCTTTGTATGACTTTACACTGTGATCCACTCAAGCTACTTAGGTTCTACATATACTGCCAATATGCCGAGAAAGTTACCCGGAATTTGTTTTTGGCAGAGAACGCTGGAATTTTTGTAACTGAGTTCTTATCTACTTTTTGATGCATACTGTACTAAGGTTAACAACCTAGATCGTATCATACTTTTAGGCATAGCCTTAATTCATGTGCATCTTCGAAATTCGATCACAGCGGTTTACTGCTATCAGAGCATATTGAAGTTGTTGTTATTTTTGCTGTTTAGCTCCTCCCTTTTTTTCCACACTTTCATTTTAGGGTTCAGTTAGTTTAACTGATGGTACACCTAAGTGGCGACCGTGGCGTAGTTGGTTAAAGTGCGTGGCCGCTATATCAACGAACTTTGGAGACCCAGGTTGGAACCCCAGCAGCGACAGAAAGTTATAAAATAATTTTTCTGTACGGCCGCCACCTCTCTGCAGACAATGGCAAACCTCAGAGAGTAATCAAATGCCATGTAAAGCTTCTTGAGAATAAGAACATTACGTTCATCGCCGTTCGGAGTCGGCGTTAAACATGTAGGTCCCTTTCTCGGTCAATTGTGTACAAACTTAATAACACGCACGACACAATTGATCATAAGAAGCTAGGTCAAAGTCCTTTCAAGGGCTGAAATGGCCAGTTATTTATTTTTTTATTTTTTACACCTAAGATGGCGTGGAGACCATTCTTTTGTTATGAAAGACTTTGTTGTTTTTTTATGTGATAAACACACAACCAATCATTTATCTTAACATTTTTATGGGCGTGCTCTCCCAGAATATTTAATATTAATATTTTGTATACGGCCTCTAATTATTTATATTGAAAACAAGTTTTTCGAGCTCTAGGCCAAGCATGTTGTGAACAAGACAACATGAAGAACAAAAAGGGAGGAGCTCGATAATGTCGTTATGCCGTAGTCATAAATGTCGATGCCGAACAAGATGGCGTACTCGGTTTTTGTCATGACCATATTTTTATATCCCCAAGCTTTTAGCGTAAATGGTACATTAATTTTGCCACTCCGCTTGAAACTCCCTTAAGGATGCGTGGTTGGTAAAAGAAACGCATATAAATTATTGATAAGCATCACCAGCTGAGTGGATATAGCCATGTGAGTAATTTTTAAACTTTCGTTATGAAATCTGATGTGTATGCTTGCTTTAAAAAAAAACGACAACCTCAAAAATGAACCAAATCAGGTGAAAACCACGTGTACCTCCCAAAGTACACCGGTTGTAGTGTGCCAAGCCAACCGCCAACCCCCCTACACGCAAACCCCTATATAAAAATTTACCATTTCGTCACTTTACCATAGCATTCTCAAAAAATTCCACAAAACTTTATCAAAAACCTATTAATTTTGCACAAAAGCTTTGATTCCAAATACTCACTCTACGTTGTATCAGCTGAAGCTCGAGATTTGTGCTTGAAGAAATTTTTCAAGTAACGTTCAAGTAAAGTTCGAGTAATAGAGAGTGACATTGTGCTTTCTCTCTCGTGCTGGAAAAATGTGTACGGAAACGCTTTCAAGTAACTGCAAGTTACGTGAAACGAGTACAGAAACAGACCTATTATGTAATATCCGAAGTAATAAAGTTTTTTCCATTTTGATGACTTCACCTTGCATTTAACTTTGGATAAGCCGTAGAATATACATTCCTAGTTTCATGAACTTAATACTATGAAAATTTATATTTTTAATATTCAAAACTAAGGTTAATACTTTTATAAATTAAATAATAAAAAGTACTAAGAACACTTACTTTTTTTTCGCCTTTTAATTAACTGAAGATTTAACATTAATAATTATTACTTTTACAAATTATGTGCATTTTTTAATTGTCATTATCTTGTTAAGTAATTTGACATTTAGTTCTTATGCCTTATGGATTTAAAGCCCTTTTTATTAATATTTATGAAAAATAAAATTTTTTGACCAATTTTTTAATCAAAAAATTTGGACGTTATAGAAACAAAAAATTGGAGCGCTGTTTTACTTACGATAATTTTATTAAGTAACAAATTTTACAATTTTTGAGCACTGGAGATATAACGATTTTTTAGCTGGCATATATAAATTGATCATCAAATTCAGACGTGAAAGAAAAAAGTCTAAGTAGGCCAGCATACTTGATTTATATAGGATCAGCTCTTACGGCTCTAGACCTATTTGGCCGCAGTTCTGTGTAATGAGACTACAAAAAATATACATGACTTCAAAGCTACGAACGTTCTTGGTAGATACACAGAACCAAAAACGTACTTAATAACAAAGAAAAAGTTCTTTGTCCCAATGTATTATACATTAAAATTGGTTCAAAGTACGAGTTCCTTGATTCAATGAATCTTTGTTCTTACGTTATTTCTTTGATATGTTATGAAGAAAAATGATTAATTAATGACACATACAACTGTTACAATAAGTTAGTCTGTCCTTAGAAATTTTAAAACAATATCAAGATATATTTTAAAAAATTATTTTCTTATTGAGATAAAATTCTCTAATGGTTTTTTAGATATTACAACACAAGAACTGGAACAAAATTTTAATGAACACGAACAATGAACTGTTCCTTAAAATTAAGAATAACGATTCATTGAACCAAAGAATTCGTTCTTTGGGGCAATGAATAGTTCTTAAAAATCAATGAATTTCGCTTTATGAACGAGATTCTTTGATTTTAAGAACAATAGTTGGTTCAGTGTAGAATTTTGTATAAATTATTGTTATCTAAGCATGCGTGAACACTATTCTAATTCAAAGTTTCAATTTTGGATCATAAATATAATTATACTTTTTTCAAGAAAATTTTGGAAAAAATTCTATCGAAGGTTAACAAAAAAAAATCCCAATGTATGTAAAAATGTTTTCTCGGAAAATGCGGTAAAAGATATTCCTTTTTATTGTAAACAACTTAATATCACGATTACATTTTTTATTTTTTTTTTTTCATACGATTTGTTTAAGTAATATCCAAAAATTAATAAACTGTTTTGGACTTTTTTTGGACGAAATTCAAAATGCATTTTTCACCCTCTCGAGAGTAATCTTTAACACCACCCGCCCTATCTCATCAGTTCAAATCACAAATCAAATCAAGTGATTAAAACAATCACTTTAAGTCATGATGCAATAACAAGGTAGGATCATTTTAAAATGGGTGCTCTAATGAGAAATTTTATTACAAAGCTGTAAGCATGGTATAATTAATCAGGTAGGTGTGACAGTTTTCCAGCGAACATGAATTGTCAAAAATCGTACAAGACAAAGCAAACAAAAAAAAAAAACAAAACAAAAAACAGACGAGTTTGACAATCCATGAACGATCTCGTGAGAAAATAGCCTGTTGTCAAACCTACCTGTATAATTGTATCATGGCTGTAAGTACCCCAAACGTCAAACGACAAAAGCAACAACAACAATTAGAAAAACTCAAAATCAAGAGCTGACTTTGACATTTAGCTCCCCTTTTTCTCCAATGTGAGACTACCTTGTAATTGTATCATACTTAAAGAACATATTTTGTTATTTTATTCTGGAAGAAAACTCTTTTGTAATGTTTATCCATCTGGTTGCTGGTTTCTTTGCCTTATTTTTGCGCTTTCTGAATATGATTTTTTCACATGTAAGGCAAAAAGGTTTCCTTCTGTGAGTTGTCGGTACATTTTATATTTTACGCATATGTACATTTGTGAGTGGCAGACAGGTTGAACGCGTTAGCGTGTGTGTTGGGCTAATTTAACGAACCAACAGATGCTGGGCTTAAATCCCAACTAAAACAGACAAATTGTAAATTGAAATAAATTCTTCTGATCAGTTGTCACCTCTCTACAGGTAATGGCTTACCTCAGAGAGTAAATAATGTCAGGGAAAGCTTCTTGAGAACATGAACATTAAGAAGCCGTTAAGAGTCATGCTGACTGTAGGTTTAATTCTCGATAATTTGTGCCAACACAATTCATCACAGGAAGTTCGGCTAAATAAAAATCAATGTTTTCCAAATCGATCTAGTGAATCGTTGCAATGCAATTTAAATGAAACGGTGTGACATTTAAATTGTCTGGGGTTTTTAATAATGTTAAGGGTCATTAATAATATATGTATTTCAACCTGGTTTGAAAGTTTTAAAGTTTTTTTGAATTAAGTTAAAACGAGCGGATACATCAGCAAGTTCCAACAAGAGTTAATGTTTTGAAAAATAGCGCATTATTGACGTGACGAAGTTACGTTCTACCGCGCAGGTTTCCAAAAAAGTTGAAAAATGCATTTTTCAAAATTCATCGGCGTTGCATTGAATTGTTACTCGCTGAGTATAGGTGCTATGGTTAAAATAATAGTACGACTAAAGTATAATAGTAAAGGTTAACTCTTTGACTTCATGAAAAAATTAAAAACAAAATTCAGAACGTTATCGGGACGCGGTGGGAGCTGGTTAAGCAATGCAACTGAAAGCTTGTTACATAAAATTATTACTCGCTGAGTATTAGTGCTAAGATTGAAAATATGATACACCAACAAAGGCCTACCCTAAGCCCTCACAACAAAATTAGACAAAAAATTTCTGACGTCATGGGGACACAGAGAGAGCCGCTCAAAGATCGAAAATGCAACATTCATGCAGCGGCGTTGCATTGAATTTTTACTCGGTGCGTAAATAAGCTGAGGTAAATGTTTAAAAAGGAACATGAAGCAATTTGAATTTATACTTCGCCTTGCGATAAAAATAAAAAAAAAATTCTGACGTCACCAGGTCGTGAATAAAGCAGCTTATGTAACAGAAGTGTAATATTGTTGCATGCAATTATTACTCATTCAGGAAACAAGCTACGGTAAATTTTGTTTTACGGCAGCAAAGATGTGTTATTACGGCTCATAACTGAATTACAAAAAAAATTCTTATCGCCATGATTTCAGGGTGGCAACCACATAATGCAGTAAAAATGCTAAAACCATGAAAAAACGTTGTATGGAATTTTAACTCTGTGACTACTGGCGTAACGGTAAATTTTAAGGAACGAAAATGAAGCTGAGGTCTTTGGGCACATGATAAAAATAAAAAAAATTTAACGAGTCTTGAGGCCCCTCAGGGAACCGCTTAATGTGACGCATATGCATTACTTTTGCTGGCAGCTAAGGCAAAGTTACTGCACCAAAGAAAAACACAACCAATGGAGAAGCAAATAAACAAAACCAAAAGCAACAAGACCAACACCAACAACAACAACACCACCACCAATACTAACACCAACACCAGCACCAACACCAACACCAACACCAACACCAACACCAACACCAACACCAACACCAACACCAACACCAATCCCAACACCAACATCAACACCAACACCAACACCAACACCAATACCAACACCAACATCAACATCAACACCAACACCAACACCAACATCAACATCAACATCAACATCAACATCAACATCAACATCAACATCAACATCAACATCAACATCAACTCAACATCAACATCAACATCAACATCAACATCAACATCAACATCAACATCAACATCAACATCAACATCAACACCAACCCCAACACCAACACCAACATCAACATCAACACCAATACCAACACCAACATCAACATCAACACCAACATCAACATCAACGTCAACATCAACATCAACAACAACAACAGCAACAACAACAACAACAACAACAACAACAACTACAACAACAACAACAACTACAACTACAACTACAACAACAACAAAAACAACAACAACAAAACAACAACAACAACAACATAAATAAATAACAACACCAACACCAACCAAAGGACTATGACACGAATAAGCACATGGATTTGGACAAAAATTAAGGCACACCTTTCCACACTAGGAAAGTGATTCGTTTTATTTGATTAAGTCAAGAATTTGGTCATGGATTAAAATAAGAGTTTGGACATGAAATAGAAGTATAAAGAAACACCGTCACGTTAAAACCTACGGGTGTGTCCACGACACAGCCAACTCTTTTTTTTATTTAAAATGATATATAAAAAATTTTAGTATACAATTTTTAACATAAATGTATGTACAATTTTCAAATTCTTAGGTAAAATGCAAAACTAATAATTCAAGAAATGCTTTGTACTATATATTCTTTATTTCAACTTATTCATCGCCGCCCAATATACCTTGAGTTCATTGCCTTCCCAATTCATTGATTTAGTAAATACACTGTAAAGAAAAAAAAATTTATGACAAAATACAATAAAAATAAAATTGTTACAAGAGTTATAGAATCTATGGAAGAAGAACAAAACATTAATTTTTAAATATAATTAAGAGTAAAATTTTCAAATCTTGCATTTTATATTATTTAGTTTTGACTTATACGTACGAGGGTTGCTAAGTATATTTTGGGAGTAAATATTGACCGTATTTTTTCAATGAAAATAGCTTCATTGTTTTCGAAATATTCTCCTTTATGGTTAATACATTTTTGCATGCGTTCAAACGTTCTATCATAAAATTTATACCATTACACCTTGAGAGGTTGAGACACCTCTAAAACATAGTTCTTGAACGCATCATCTTGCATTTTTGGCTTCGAAAATAACTGTCCACGCAGTGTGTACAGTGCGGGAACAAATAAAAGTCATTATATGCCAAATCAAGCGCGGATCCACGGTGGGGCGATAAGGGCCGACCGCCCCCCGAAAGCTTTGTGAATATACAAGTTCTCTAAGCTAGTCTCAAAACATATCTATATCTATACTATTATATAAAAGGGTTCTCTTGGATTTTTATCGTTCAATCACGGGGTAACCGATGAACCGATTTTAATAATTCTTTCACTATTAAATTGCTATAATAAGCGACCCTGCTACTGGGTACTACGTTTTTGGTAAAACTTTTTATTTAATTATTTAAGAATTCATGCATTTTAATCCATGCTGTCATTGTATAAGCAGCACAAAATAACAGCAAACAATAGCTTACGCTCTTTGTTGAGAGAGAGAGAGGTGAGATTCTACAACTCACCGTGCTGGTCTCTTGAGTGGATAGTTGCACTCAGGTAATTCCTGCTGCTGTGTTGCCATAAGACCAATATATCGTAGAGATATGAAAATATGTTTTTATATCATATTTATACTCCCAAGCAACGTTGGGAACGGGTATGCTAGTTTAGAATAAAGCATTTGTGCCTGAGTATTTATTTAAGGTATAATATACGTGTAACAACCAAAAACAGGAGCTGTTTTCAAAGAATTATTTTAGATACAAGAAGAAATTATTTTTTTTTTTTAAATTTATATAGGTTATTGTGCATAAAAAACAACAAACAAAATGCAAAAAAAATCATTGAAATTGAACCAATCGATTTCGAGTTATCTATCGAACCGTTTGAAAAAAACTAGTTTTGAGGAAATCGCGTTTAAAGTTTTTTATTTACGTTGCATGGAGTTTAGACAGCTTAACGAAAAGCGTTATAACTTCTGTTTTTTTTTTAAATACCGATTTGAAAATGTGTATGTACATATATTCTTAAAACTATAAAGAACACATTAAACAAAAAAATTTTTTACCTTAAGCGTAAGAAAACAGTTCTATTAAATAATGCAAAATCAGTATAGTATAAGTATAGTATAGTATAATTCATTGTTTGAATGTGTTCTTTTCATTTTGACACTATTAACCCGTTTAGCAAAGTACAACATGTCAGAAGCTGTTTATATTGCTGGATAATGTGATGATGGAATAAAAAAGTCGATTTTCAACAACTACTTTGGATTTATGTTAATTTTTAATACTGTTTCCTTATTCCAATACCTCGTAGAGTATTACATTATCTATATAAGCTGTGAGAAAACTTTGTAAAAGATATTACATTTTCTTCAAAGAATCCTCACAGGATTTAGAAAGATCTTTGATTAATGAGATGGAGATGTGGCACTTGCAATGTGAAAGAGAAAAGTATGATTCAAGTACTAGTGCAATGCAACTATTACACTGCTGAAGTATATCCTCTTAGTCATACTTTTTTAAAATTTTAATAACATTGCCTTCAAGTGCAGCAACTGCTGAAAGATCATTTTCTACATTGAAGAGAATTAAAACCTGTTTGAGATCTACGACAACAGAAGAACAATTGAACGGACTTGCTTTATTGCACTAAGAGAAAAAATATTAAATTTATCCAAAAACTTTTCTAATTTATCCAAAAAGCGAGTCATTTTGCACCAATAACGCATTTCCAGAAGTCGACTACGTAAATATTTAAAATTTATTTAAATACTTTTTTAATTAAATAAATATTAAAATATTTAAACAGAATTAGTAAAATATATATTAAAATTATGCACGTTTATGTTTTATCCAAAAATGTAAGCATACAAATTTTATATATCCCTTTTCATTTTTATATAAGTTATGTAAAATGTTTTTTTAATTCATGTACATAAAAACTGGTTAACTCTTTTTATTTAATATATTCGAAAAACTAGTTTTTCCACAAAACGATTTTTACATTTTATAGAATATTATGTTGCTTTTGATTTGATTTGGCGAACTACGATCTCCCCCCCAAATGAAGCTTCTGGATCCGCCACTGTGCTACATCAGTATGAATAAACGGTGGATAACCCATTAATTCGATGTTTTGAGAATTCAAAAACCCCTTTGTTTGAGCTGATATGTGAGAGCTCGCATTGTCTTGCAAAAAAATCTTCTACGTGTCTCAAGTGGAACCGCGGCCACATGACAACGTCGCAGTTTGCTTCGCAGTGCTTCGAGCTCGAACAATTTTTGTTGGATTTTGAATATCTTGAAAGATCCATACAATCGACTGCTGTTTAATTTCAGGCTCATATACATAGATCCATGATTCGTCACCAGTCCTGATTTTATATACGTTTTTCGAAGCAGCACGATTGTATTCCTTGAGCGTTTTATTGCACCAATCGGCAGGAGCTTTTATTCGAGCGATTGTTAAATTATGTGGAATCCAACGTGAACAAAGCATATTCACAACTACAGTGATGTGCGATGAAATAGAGCCACGGACTTGCTGATGATATTACTTAATTAAAATTTTTTGTAACAACTTGGCATGTTCTGAACCAAACGTAGTTTAAAAACCACTTCTCACATGAATATTGTACAGTTGTTTTTGAGTACAATTGCGCCTTTGTTTTTCGCTAATCTGTGAAACTGTGATATTGTTGCATTTAAAGTGTGAGCGTTAAAATAGAGCCAACCAATATAACTAAAAATTTTTTAATTTAAAAAGATCTTTTTTAATAAAATTTTACTACAGAACGTGAGTAAGAGTTCTCAGTTTTATGATTTTAAAATAAATTTTTGTGTTTCAAACAATTAGGTATAAATATAGGAAGAGCCAAGCACTGCAGTTCTGAAAACCGAAAAATTATTAAAAATTTGCGTAAACAAGGTAAAAGCCAAAGGATAATAGCCAGTATAGTTGGCTGCAAAGAAAATGGTTGAGAACGCATTAAAGTTTTCACAAAAAAAAAAAGACACCAGACGAAAACAACCCAAAATAAGTACCAGTTTGCAAAGACGAATTCTACGTCACGTAAGAAAAGATCCGTTTGTGACCTCTTCCGCTCTCAAGAAACAATATTCCTTGGACGTGGACACTTCAACGATTCGAAAAATTTTAATTAAAAACGGATTGAAGGCTAAACCTGCTCGAAAGATACCATTCCTTACCAAAGTTAATGTCCGCAAGCGATTTCAACTCGCAAAGGATTATGCTGGTTGGCCAACGAGCAAATGGCGAAACATTCTTTGGTCAGATGAAACCAAAGTTAATTTATTTAACTCAAACCGAGGCAGCCTTTCTATGAGAAAACTCCCCCAATACCGAATTCCTCCCTCAACACACTATAAAAACCTGTTAAACATGGCGGTGGGAGTATAATGGTTTGGGGGTGTTTCTCATAAAATGGCATATGTCCCTTATTTCGCTTCGAGGAAAAGATGGATGCTTTAAAATACACCAAGATTTAATATGCCACTTCGATAGGTGTTTCAGTAGGATAACGACCCGAAACACACATCGAAGCGGGAAACAAATCGTTTAGACAAAAATACATTGAAGTTTTAAGCTGGCCGCCAAAGTCGCCAGACCTAAATCCTATCGAAAATTTATGGCGAGAAGTTAAAGCGTCTCTTAGAGACAACGTCCAATCAATCAAAGAAATTCAAACTAATAAGTACCAAAAACTAGTGGATTCGATGCCTAGGCGTTACTCAGAAGTTATCAGAAATAATGGATACTGCACCAAATATTGAGTTAGAAATAATTATATTTCAATAATTTCTATTGATTATATCATGAAATTTCAAATTTTCTAATCACAAGTCTGGCTAAAATCAAGTAACTATTTCTGGCTCTATTGTAATTCACAGCCGAAAGACATATCATTGAATTTTGAATTTTTTCGTTTATGTTTCACACGTAACTTTATTTATTAGTGTACTAATATTAATTAAATGAATTATTATTTTTTACCTATTAAAAGAAAAAGTTAAAAATGCAAAGTTTCCTAAGATTTTTTTGATTTAAATAATTTTTATAGCACTGGCTCTATTTCATCGCACATCACTGTATGTGTTCTTTTAAAATGTTACGTGTGCTGGTGGAAGTAGTGCCCAGGGATGACTTAATCTCACGGTATGTCACATAACGATCAATCATTATAAGTTTGTGTAACAACAACAGATTTTGGACGCCCTCCCGAAATTCGTTAGTGAACGAAGTACAGCCTCGTTTCAGTTCTGTGTAGCACCATCTTCAGAGGTTTTTGATGGTGCTTCATCGCCAAAAGTCAAATTGGGGTCATCGACGTACTCTTATTGCGTCGGAAAAATGTGGAAAAGGCTTCAAGTAAGTTTCAAGCACAATCGCTCTTTTGACAATTAAAATTAAATCAAAATTGAATTGGCTGGTTGGTTTATTTAAAAAAAAGGAAAATTCAGAGAAGTTGCAAGTGACTTGTTCTCAAAGAGAGCTGGAATCATCTGGTACCACTACATTTAAAAAATCAACACTTCCATTTGCGTTCATTTTGCTTATTTTAACTATATTTCAATACAACACAAAAACTTAATTTTGTCGATTTGACAATCAGCTGTTTGAAGCTCGGGATTCGGGAGAGTTTTTCAAGTAAAGTTGGAGTAATAAAGAGTGATAGTTTGCTTCTTATCTCTCTCGTACTGAAAAAATGTGTAAAGAAACCTATAAGTTAAAAAATGTCAAGCTTTGTCAGTTTGACTAGAATACCATCAGCGTTACAAGATCCCGAAATATAAGTAGCAGCCTACGTATTAGGAGCATTCCACTGTTGGTAAGGGACAAATCGTACGCATTTGATAAGTTAAGATCTTAAATTAAAAATAAACCGAAATGTTACTGTACAAAGCATCTAGTACATTCATTTAGTGTAACGGAGGCTTTTCAAAATCAATTATTTGTTCCTGAAAATATTCATAAATAGGCAGTAATAAGTATGAAAAGATGTTTGTTTGTACGGGACAACCGCAGTCCACCATACTTTTTATTTTTTGAGATTATTGGAGAATTTTAGCAAAATTAATTATCTCTGTAAAATTAAAAATATACTTATGTAGACTTCGTCGATCATGGTATGACGAAACACTACAAGTTCGAAAAATTATCTATTAAAATGAGAATAAAAAAATAAAAATGAAATCGTTTGTACGGGACACTTTTGTTTGTACGGGACTCGTACGAAATTCAGAAATTAAGTCTTCGTTTTGAATCATTTTTTTAAATGAAAACTTAACACTATGATTATCTAAAGTGTGTTTCTTGCATGTTACTTTATGACCGTCGACTAATATATGATGAAATTTTGATATTCGCGGAACAGGCCTTGCAGCTTCCCATAGATAAACATTTTGGATTTTATCAGCTATTTCTGATTCAGCAATATAGAAAACCTTCGTAGAAGGTATTAAGTGGCTGCTAATGTAACGAAATCTTTTGCGTTTTGGATAACGGTACCATCTCCTTGAGCTCGAGCTTTTTGGCTTACAAGTTGCTTTACGTTACCACCAACTCCGTCAATCAATTTATAAAAAAACAATGAGATATGTGTGTGTCAAAAATTAGTATTTTCAGTGGAATGCTCTATTAGCAGATAAACAATAGTTGAAATGCAATAGTTGCTAACTCCCGACCTCCCGAAACTTTTATGTGTCCAAAATATAATTTTAAAAAAGTAAATATATAAAAAGCATGCTTTTCAACGCGCTCACATTTTATAATATGACTGTTATAGATAGAACCTTTATCCCTTTCGTGAAATATACTCAGTAGGGACATAAATACTGTTACAATATTGAACGCACCCATTCCAATAGAAAAGTTAAACATACCTCGTTATTACAACATGGTTTATGAAATACAATCTCTAAAGCGTTAGTCTGTGCCGGGAATTTAAAACTTTTTCATCTTTCACCATGAAGTGGTCCGATAACGAGAACCGTATCGCTGTTATAGCTCTATATAAGTGTGAAAAACTGTTTGAGGAGACTGGAGATGTTAAAGACCGCCTGAAGTCATCAAAGCTGTCAAATCTGGGACATTTTCTGACTGCAGCTTTGAAAAAAAAAATAGAATGGAAAAATTCAACCGTCTTGTGTTGGAACACGCAGATAACTTGCACAGAAAACTCTTGTTTACCGAGGAAAAAATGTTTACCGTGCACGAAAAATTTAACAAACAAATTATAGGGTGAATGCACGATAATCTAAAAACAATTTGCCAGCATTCATTTCCTCTGAAGAATGACCCTCTGGCAGTCCAGATTTGAACCCGCTGGTTTACAATTTGAAATTGTAGACAGTTTTAGAAGACACGGTTTTACACACAAAAGATACCCCAACATTGATTCTCTTAAGACAGCTTTGATTCTTGCTGTGGCCAATTTTCCAATGAACGAGGTGCGTGCGGCTATTGATGATTGGCCAGTCTGACTTATGGCGGAATGGGAATGGGCGGAAAAGGGAACACTAAGAAATGAGTATTTCCTTTCTGTATACAATATATATCAATAAATATGTAAACGAAATTTGCTTCAAAAACCTTAATTATTTTTAATTTCATAGTATGAGATGTGTGTAACAGTATTTATGTCCCTATTAAGTACTAGTATTTTTCATGATCAAAACTAGATCGACTCAGATAAAGCTACAAACAAAAGCAATCAGAATAAAAGTTAGTTAATTAGTCAAATTTCTAAAAATATATTTGTTATATTTTTGACTAGATGTTTACTTAATTGATATGTATTGACTAGTTAGATGAATATGCGGTTAAGATAACTATTTTTTCAGTATTTAAACAGCAGCAACTTGTGTTGGTAATATTATTAATCAGTAAAATTGCATTGCATTCTGCTTCAGTATACAAACAATTTACAAAACAATGGTCAAAGTTTATCGTACCCATTAACATCTAGGTAATGCTTCGTTTAGTTATACATATTTACCTATATTCATCAACATGAAGGCAAAAAATTATGAAAACAACAACATAACAGGAACTATGTTTAAGTGACAAAAAAGTATGGATTAATTTCACATAGACACTGAACTTAACATCCAATATAACCGCAATGGAACAGGTTTTTCTGTTTATTATGCAATCGGAAAAGACTTTGTATAATTCGCTCCCAATTGCACTCGTGTTTGATACTCTATCCGAATTACATAATTCCATTTCCGACTTTTAATTCCGAATACTTTGTGTCGCGACCACAGGAAAACCTGTTGCCACTAAATAGTATAACAGGCTTCACTTACGTTTCACGCAAAAGTAGTAAAACTTCCTGCTCTTTTTGTGTTAGGCCATTATAAACAGAGCTCAAATTGATGTCCAGTAGTTGACGACTTTGCATTCCGGTTAGAAAAGAAGTTGCGCCACTTAGTTGCATACAGTAAAACATGGCCAGCTTGCCAAGTTCGACATTGGACTCCTTACAGATGCTTGCAGCTTTGCGGCAATTTTCCTTTATTTCGTTGCCAGCGGGATGCCATGGTTGGGGGCCGGCGTTGGAGAGAAGACCCAAAGCGTGACCAGCAGCGCATATTATGCCCAAATTTTGTTGTTGAAAGAAATCAATATATGATTGTAGGCTATCATCTAGGAGACTATACCGTGCATATGATAAAACTAACTAGAAATACACTTTTCAATTTAGCTATTTCGTTATCGTTTATGCTTAAGCATATTATTGTTATTACATCAAATCTACCTGGTGCTTTCAAAATACATTCCTTTAGTCGTTCTAACGGATATCCTGTAACACCTATATATTTTGCTTTCCCCTCCTTTACAATCTTCTCCAATTCAGGCAAGCATTCATTCACGACGATATCTAGATCTTTGGCAAATTCAACATCATGAATCTGAAATTATATGTTATAATGTATGTAGATCATGCTCAAATATAAATGGAAATTTTAAGAATAAAATAAATAGCTTGACAATTTTAATTGTCCAATAGTTTTTGTAAACTTTAAAAATAAAGCTTTAATAAGCAAACTTATTTATGTAAAATAATATGATATATACAGGGCTTGGCAAAAGGTTAGCACTTACAAATATAAGTCAAAATAAATTATAGTCTGAATGTTTACTTGGCTTTTAAGTCTTGCGCCTAACAAGGAAAAAACAGTGGTTAAGCAGTGAAAATACTTTTATTGTTTTTCAGAGTATTTTCCAAGATGATCAATACACTTTTGCATTTATTTGAACCAATATTCGAAACAGTTTGGCCACTCCGAAGTTGGTACGTGAGGTAACAAGATGAAGTCATTGGGTACCAAGTTGGGTAACGGCGTATGACGCATAAATTCTATGTTTTGAGTACTCAAAAACTATTTTGAGCTGATTTTTGGGAACTCGCAATGTTGTGATGAAGGATGATATTTCTTCGGTGGTTGGTTTTCCTCAATTCTCCTAAGACTTGTGGCAAATTAATGGTTGTGTACTATTCAGTATTAACAGTTCTTCGTGGCCCCCGGAATTTATGCCCAAAAAATAATGAAAATTTTCCACACAAATCGGACATTAATTTTAGGAAAAAGTTCCCGAAATCTTTGTCGTTTCAGCCAAAAAATGTCGGATCTTTTTTTCAAAATTTTTAAAGTAGGAGAGATCCGAAAAAAAACTTGGAATTTAGGCCCGAAAATAAAATTGGGAGTTTTTGCCAAATTAAAATATGCAAAAACTGTCGAATTTTTCTTTATTCCCAAATAGATAAGAAATTTCAAAATCGTTATGATAAAACGTTTTTTTATCATAAAAAAAAACCTTTTGGACCTTTTGCGGACATAATGTCAATGAACCTCTTGTTCATGGAATAACATCAAAAATAAATAAAAATAAGGAAATCTTTCCAGATATTTTCACAGAGGAACATTAATTTGCAAGATTTGTTAATCTTACATTGAATCTGGATCAAGGAAACTAAGCCCTAAAAATTTGGAATAAAGCCCGAAAAACTGCGGAAAATTTCGGGCTTAATTTCAATTTTTTTCGGGCTTCATTTCCAAACCATTCGGGCGTAATTTCCATCTTTTAGGCTCAGTTCCAAAATTTTCCAAAATTCGATGGTATGGAAAATCGGTTCTTTTGTAATTTCTTTTTCGGGCGTAAATTCCGGGAGCCGTTCTTCGTTGCTCAAGTGGTACAGTTCATTTGTCGGGTTTTGCTCAGTTTGAAAGACCCCAAACAGTGAATTGTTGCTTAGTTTCGGGCTCATAAGCATAGATCCATGATTCGCCACCTGTGATGATATCGTAGATGGCATGATATGTTGCCTTTGCGGTTCATATCATGCATTCTTAAGACCATTCAGTGAAGATTTCTCGCAATAAGCTTTATCCAATTTACATGCGTGGATATAATTTTTCGAATGTTACATACGCATGACGTATAGGTTGCCATTAAAAGTTTGGCGAGTAGTTGGTGTGGAGAACCAGAAAGTTGTCAATGATAACAAAGAGACTATCCAAAGAGAATTCATGAAAGAGTTAGATTTAGTAATATATAAAGTGAAAATAGGTTATGAAACATCAAATGATGGGATTACTGCAAACAGGTTTTTTCAGAATCTTGAAGTATCTAGCAGAATTACCAAAATTGATATTACTTTACATAAAAATTGTTCTTTAATATTAAGAACATTGTCTTCTGGCAAGTATGTTTATTTAGCTGCATTTGAAATTTTATTAAAAGATATATTCGATATATTATATAAATACATGCAAAATTATGCATAGTAGTATATTCCAACGACTCTTCACAAAATTTGAATACATGGAAAAGATATAGTTATTCATTTCAGTATTCATATTGACATGCTTTAGAACCCGAACAGAATCAAAGCGGCTGTCGGTTGGCGGACCTCTCTCGGAGAAATCCGCTGAGAACACGTCCGGAATAGGAGCGGCTGTCGGTTGTCGGATCAGCGTTGCTTTTCGTTGTGTAAATGGTACAAATTCAACACACACACACACAAAACGAAATGTTAGTTCATGGAATGCAACACACACACACAAAACAAAACGTCAGCTCATGGTAAAAACTAAGCAAATAGCACTGAACACAGCCAATTCTTAGCTAAAATATGGCAACACTTACGCCACTTAAAGAGAAATCCGTCGGAGAAAAAATAGAATTGATTCTATTCTGGCGTTTTTCCGTCGCGGATTTCTACGGCCATTTAATTTTTGGCGGCTGCATATATTTTCATGTATTTTGTTGCACACGCATCCGACAACCGACAGCCGCTTTGGTTCTGTTCGGGCTCTTATGAAGAAGTGTTAGAAGCAAGACATAAGGAAATTCGCAAATGCCGTCTAAATCACACACGCAAATCTTCACGTGAAGCATTTTATAGCGACATATTAAGAAATCTGTTGATTTTTCAGATCCTACTGCATCTAATAGTACGTTTACATATGAGGATTAAGAGAAAGAAGATTAGCCTAATCTGCTACTGTAATCTGAACTGTTTACATTAGCCTGATCGAGATTAACTTTGACATTTCGTTGCTATGTTTTGTTTTATGTATTTACCTTCAGCCATGTTTTTATGTATTTGTTGTTGCAGCCATTTTCCTTCACCAGCAGTGTTGCCAGTCTAGCCTTTTTGAGGCTAGATCTAGCCTTTTTTCTGTCGTCTAGCCTCGAAATATACCATCTAGCCTCTAGCCTTTTGACGTAAAATACGTTATTCTCGGAGGTAAGTAGGGTGGTTGATAGTGATCAGGTGTCGG
Source organism: Pherbina coryleti (assembly GCA_943735915.1). Taxonomy (NCBI): domain Eukaryota; kingdom Metazoa; phylum Arthropoda; class Insecta; order Diptera; family Sciomyzidae; genus Pherbina; species Pherbina coryleti. The sequence continues at coordinate 128,239,312 of OX030949.1, read as the reverse complement.
TATTTATATAACTTTTTGAGCCTTTGGTGGGCCTAAAGTACTGATCGTACAATGTTGATGTTAGCACTTGTTGGTCTGCTTGATCCTCAATGCGACAAAAATTCATGTTAGAACTCTCTAACTTATATAAATTTTACGCAATAACATGAAATATAAAGCCAACATTTAATGTTTTTGTTTGCTTAAACTTGCTACCTATTTATCGACAGTTTCCGGTTTTATCGACAAAACCAATAAAATTTGTATGGGAGCCCCCCTAAGAAGTGGTCGGAAAGAATAGGTGTCAAAGGCAAAAATGTCCCTTTTGCAAAAGTAATGGGGGTCGGTCATACATATTAACCCTCTCCGGCACTCTCTTAAAGGTCATATGCTCAGGTGAATGGCATAAATATACAAAAACCATAAACTTTGTATAGGAGCCCCCCTAAGGAGTGGTCGGAGGGATAAGGTGTCAAACGCAAAAATGTTCCTTTTGCAACGGTAATGGGCGTCGGGGATACACATTAACCCTTTCCGGCACTCTTTTAAAGGTCATATGCTCAGGTGTAGGGAATAATTAAACAAAAACCATAAAATTTGTATGGGAGCCCCCCTAAGGAGTGGTCGGAGGGAATAGGTGTCGAAGGCAAAAATATTCCTTTTGCAAAAGTAATGGGGGTCAGTCATACCTATGAACCCTTTCCGGCACTCTCTAGGTCATATGCTCAGGTGTATGGAATAAATATACAAAAACCATAATATTTGTAAGGGAGCCCCCCTAAGGAGTGGTCGGAGGGAATAGGTGTCAAAGGCAAAAATGTTCCTTTTGCAAAAGTAATGGGGGTCGGTCATACATATTAACCCTCTCCGGCAATCTTTTAAAGGTCATATGCTCAGGTGTATGGAATAAATATTTTGCTAAATAGTTTTTAAAAAAGATGTCATCAAAAGCGAATTGACTGATTCTACGTCTTGTGTTACGACATAGTCGAAACTACTGTATCTTTTTTTTAGCCTTTTTTTTTGTTTCTTTCTAGCCTTTTTTGATATATTGCTTAAGATGTATGGATCAGAGATCTGCATAAATGGATCCATTTGTTGTTTAAAGTTCATTTATTGTTGTTTAACAAGTTCAAGAATTAAGTCGCTAAATGTAGAAAACTGAAAATGTAGAAACTTGAAATGTAGGGAAAAGGTAATTATTTTGCCTACAAATAGTTAATTTTCAAGTCTGTTTTTGAAGTTTGAGGAAATAACTTCGTGTCGTCAGTGCAAACTTTGTTTAGAATACAGTTTAACTTTAAAGCATTGGATTGAAGTATGTATGTTTGTTTTCTTTTTGTTGTTTTTTTATTTCCTGCACCTGAACAGGGGAGCTTTAAGTAGGGCCGGAGAGGGTTAATATGTATGACCGACCCCCATTTATTTTGCAAAAGGAACATTTTTCGCTTGGGGACCTATTCCCTCCGACCACTCCGTAGGGGTCAATTAATTTTGTCACTTTGTATAGAAAAGTATAAGTAGACGCTCGTCGGTGGCTTTCTACGGCAGCGTAGTCGCTTTGAATTGAAAGCTTGATTTTTTCTATCAATTAAGGTAGGGTAGAAACAAAATAGAATCAAGTCTGACTTATGGTTCGTTTTTCAGAAGCTAGTCGTGGCTTGTAGGTTAGAAACATATCAAGTTTCTACAAGTCAAGTCAAAACATGATTTTTTCAAGTTACTTGATTTTCAATTGATTTGTTGTAGATCTCTAGTATGGACCCAGTGAAACCCTGTGCTCTAAAAATCATAAATTTGGCAGAACTTCATAAATGAAAAGTTATTTCAGCTGTAAATGGAAAAAACAAATATTCTTTGCAATTCTGGTTTCCATTTACTAGATATTTCAATAAAGTTTCTTAATTCATACAAGATATGAGTTAGAAAATAGGTGATTCTATTGATTAAACTGAAAGTACTTTCAGCTCCAGCAATGGGGTTTCGTCTGATTAATGGAATTTGAGGAGCCGAGTGCAAGCAAGAAAAATCCGAAAAACTCGAAAAAATACGGTTTTTACACTTATTATATATTTGAGCTTGAAAGATCGAATTCAATTTTAATCAATTTCAAATATGTTCTGTTCTTGGTATTGTGTTATATCATATTCATATAGTATTTAAATATATAAATACGTACGTATATTCACAGAGTAAAAAATAATTTAAACAAATCTAGCCTTTTTTAACCCTTTTTTAAGCCATCTAGCCTTTTCTAGCCTTTTTTTAAAGCCAATCCAGCCTTATTCCCCAAAAATTTCTGGCAACACTGTTCACCATTATTATTATTTGCCATTACATTCTATTATGGCCAACTCACACGAGATTGCTTGATTGGCAATCAATGAACTTTCTTATGGCCAACTCACACGGGATTGCTTGATTGGCAATTAATGAACTTTTCTTACTCTCTTTCACATGCTGATTGTTGGTAGCTCACAGGACACGCCAATCATAATTTTGCATTTCCTTGAACATTTTATTTCGTAACCTAGCAACACTATTCAGATTGCAACACTATTCAGACATGTACAGCAATCTCAAAATGAACAAATTTAGATTGCTGCAATCTGTGTTCATCCGCTCCGGCTCTCAGAGCTTTTGATAGTTTCACATTGAAAGCAACAACAAAACGATTAGATTGTTTGATTGCCAATCACCGTGTGAGTTGGGGATTACTCTCTTTCACATGCTGATTGTTGGTAGCTCACACGACACGCCAATCATAATTTTGCATTTCTTTTGGCCAACTCACACGAGATTGCTTGATTGGCAATCGATGAACTTTTCTTACTCTCTTTCACATTCTGATTGTTGGTAGCTCACACGACACGCCAATCATAATTTGACATTTCCTTGAACATTTTATTTCGCTACCTAGCAACACTATTCAGATTGCTGATTGCCGACATGTACAGCAATCTGAAATGAACAAATTTAGATTGCTGCAATCAGTGTTCATCCGCTCCGGCTCTCAGCGCTTTTGATAGTTTCACATTGAAAGCAACAACAAAACGATTTGATTGTTTGATTGCCAATCACCGTGTGAGTTGTGGCTCACTTCTTTATAGTGTTGCATTTTTTAAGGAATTATCGCTGTTCACAGCGTTGCAAATCTTTTTTGAGGAGATTAGCAAGTAGATTAGTTTCTAATCTCGTTCCGAAGAGATTAACTTTTGTATGGCTAATCTCGTCAAAATCAACAAGATTAGCGAGTTAATCTCCTCAAAGGGTTTAATCTCGATTTAATCTCGATATGTAAACGCACTATAATCATAGACGAATTACTACCAAAAAGCAAGAATATAATTTAAATATAATGCAATATATGTACCTGAGGCAGTTACAGAAGAAGACATCGATTTTTTGCCAGAGATAGATTCAGATCACTCCGTTTGCAACTTCTCAATATCATAATATGAATATTTTAGCAGTACCGATTAAGATCACAATTAAATACAGGGTGTTTTTTTAGCTGCATGAGAAGTTTAGATGGTTGTTGTTTATGGTTCGAAAGTTGAGAATGTCAAACTGTGTTGAACTTTTTGTTCAGTAAAGTTTGGCAATTCATCATGAATCGTTTAACGCCAGAACAACGCTTCCAAATTGTGAACATTTTCTTTGAAAAAAATAAATCTGTTCGCGAAGACCATAGAGCACTTCGTCCATTGTACGGTTAACATAATCGGCCTAGTGAGCAAGCAATTCGTAGAGTTATTGATCGTTTTTGCACTAATTTTACTCTTCTCGATTCAAAACCATTAACGAATCACCATTACATCCATTAAAATTTATTGTTTGGTGCGGTTAATACGCTGGCGGCATCATCGGTACTTGTTTCTTTCGAAATGAATAAGGAGCTGCCGTTACGGTGAATGGCGAGCGCTATCGAGCCATGCTGACTGATTTGTTTCCAAAAATTAATCAGCTAAACATCGGCGCCTTTCCGTTCAACAAGACGGCGCAATCTGCCATGTAGCGCGCTTAGCCATTAATTTATTGCAAAATCCATTTGGTGACAACAATATTTCCAGAAGTGGTCCTATTAACTGGCCCCCTCCTTCGTGCGACTTGACGCCTCTCGATTAATTTTTAAGTCATTGGTTTATGCCGGCAAACCAGTAACTCTTGTAGCATTGGAAGCCAGTATTGACACCATACGGCCAGATTTATTGGAAAAAGTAGTGAAAAATTGGACTGCTCGAATGGACTATGTATCGTAGCAGCGGCGGATATATGCCAGAAATCATATATAAAAAACAAATCCCATGAAATTATCTTCTCGATTGTAATAATATAAAATTAATTTCTAGTCTTGTATTATTATTTAAGTTCTCAAGCTCATAAAAAAACACCATATATGTGATGATGTGCAATTGTAATACTATAATAAAAAATTAAATTTTTAAAGTAAATTTTAATATGTTTTGGAACAATATACCACATTACCGACGTTGGAAACTTCGGAGCTAGATGTATTAACCCTTTGACGACCATTGGGACACCGGTGAACCTTTTACTTTCGAATTTTTCCTGGAAAAACTATGCAATTCTATGTATCATTCAACAGGGAATGAATGTGGCTTCCAGAAAGTACTTAATTTCCAAGGGAAGATTCATCCCTTTGCCTACCAGACTACCCCAAAGTCGAAAAATCTTTACTTTTTCTCCCCTTCTTCTTGCTGCAATATTTTGGGGGTATGAGGAGCTATAGGTAAAAAATTGTTGGGGAAGTTGCGGGCAACCTTCCACTTTCTAGCAAAAAATAGCAAAAAAAGATAGTCCACTTGGGCTATCCACGCGACCACCTGAAGGGACCCATATGTCCCAATGGTCGTCAACGGTAAAAATCTAAGACATATTTACTTTTGTTGAAAAGTTGATTTATTTGAAATAAAAATAGATTTGTTTGCATTTTTGATCAATGCATTGAATTTTCATTTTCTTAGGATGAAATTTTAAGTTATTTCGATCATTGGTGAAGCAAAATAGTTTTTTGCAAAAGGCACAAATATTATTTTTTCTATGGCCTTTGTGTTGTTTTGAGCAGAAAATACATCCTTACGTCCCGTTTCACTTTTGCAGAATTATCGGACAGGGAAGTGATATCCGCAAGTTTAAATCTCTTAGGTAAAATAAATAAATAACTGGTCATTTCAGCCCTTGAAAGGACTTTGACCTAACTTCTTATGATCAAAAAATCTCTTAGGTACCTGTCTTACAACTTCGCGGTTGGTGACCGTATTGATCATTTGAGTAGCCAGTTGCCCGCGGACTTCCAATGCAGATATAAAAAATGAATTATTATTCGAAGTAGAAATTTTGTTGTAACCACAGTGCACAGCGTCGGATTTACATACGGGTTGAAAATACTTTAGCCGCCATCCCCTTCGAAACATTTTTTGTGTGAAAAAAAAAAATTGAAAATAGCGCTAAAAGCCGTTTCAGCCTCCCCCTTGGACTATAAAACTGTTATCTCAGTCCTCCCCCTCTGGTAAATCCTAGATCCGTCACTGATTGTGTACACTCAAATCAAAGCGATCGTGTTCGTAGTAATACTGAAATAAAAACACAAAATCAAAAGTGTAATTTTCTTTCTAATGGTGGTATTTTGGCCACTCTACGACGTCCAGAAGATATTTCCAAAATAAGTCAAAAATTCATTAAAAAATCCCAAACATTTTTTGTTACGGAGTTTTGTTTTGCACCAAATGAAAGATCCGATTTTTTAGAAAATTTAACCTATTTTGTGATATTTTAAATAGTCGTAAAGAGGTCAAAGTACCACCATTGGAAAGGTTATTTTTCAACCTTTCATTAGATATTCAACATTACGCCGTAGCAAATATAGAAGGCCAGATATTATGATTGAGTTTTTGGGGTTTTTTAACAATCTTTTTAAATATTTTGGGAATATCTCCCACACCAATAGTCATATGGAGGTCAAAGTACCATCATTGCAAAAGTTATTTTTTAAACTTTCAAAACAGATTAAAAACGAGTTCTCATGACGTAAATCAAAATTCAACCTCAAACTTTTCGTTCGCCTACTGTCAACGAGAGAAAATAGTGGTATACATTTTTACCGTTGACGACCATTGGGACATATAGGTCCCATGATTTTTCACACTTTTGCAGGCAAAAAAAATTGTCTTTTGCGACACTTTTGTTTAGTAATTTGGAGTCGCTTAACACGAATCCGTTGTCGGATTAACGAATTTTCCAGCGGTTCAGGAGTGGTCGTCAAAGGGTTAATCAGCCGATTGGGTTTAGTTTAATATCAACTTTTTCATGCCATAAAATAAATATGCCAAATTTTATTGATCTGGGATAATTTTTTAGGGAAATATACCAGCTTACCCATTTCGGTTAAATGGGAGCTGGACGCATCATTCTTCCGATTTGAATAAAATTTTGTGTGGATAATTCTTCTATCGTACTCATACAAAGTTTTACGGTTCTTCGGCAACTCTTCTATTTTTGTCCCATCGCTATATGGGTTTCGTTATACTTTGCGACCCCCACCATTAATTGTTAAACAACAGAAATGACAATATTTCAAATAAGCTAACTCGAATTTAAAGAAGGAAGGTATTGATAAAATTTTAAGGGATAAAAATGCATTCAATCCTTTCAACTACAATATAGTTTACTAATTGACCCGCAAACGTTGTTTTGTCCAGACTGAATTTTTGATGTATCTATTTTTACCAATAGTTTTTGGTGTGGCTATGTGAGTTAACCGAAGAGTAAAAAGGCTTAAAAATTTCTAAAATTCCTAAAACTGAGTTAACTTTAAAGTAAAGGAGCTTAAAATTTGTTTTGCCCAAAATGACGTTAAATTTAATAATTCGTGTAGAAAATAAAAAGAAAAATTAAAACTTTTTCGCTTCTTTTTTGATAATTTCTTTTTTAAATTTTGTTCATAGTTTTTTATATTAAACTTGTTCACAATATAAATTGTAGCAGCTCTCTGCGCGACCTTATGAATTTTTTGTCTATTTTTGTCATGAGCATATTTTTGATCCATCCTTAACTGACGTGCTATATTTTTTAACGTTGCATCTATACATAGCGTCTTAATTCATGTAACATATTTACAGTTTCGTTGTTTAGACTGCTCGCTCCACGTCCCGGTGACATCTTAAATTTCCTTTACTGCCGTGTCATTACTTTTATCATAACACCTAACTAATTGAATAACAACCCCGATAAATTTCAACTTTTTTTGAAACCTGCTCTGTAAAATGTAATGTTGTCACATCAAAAACAACAACGAAAGCACACAAAACAACTTATATAAACATTTCATATTTATACCTTCGAGTATCAACTAATGCGCACATAGTTTTCCAACAATAGATAATTTAGAAAATATACTGCTATATAGCTAACATGTGAAAAATTATTTTCATCAAATTAGCGTAGTGATTATTTTGTCGTACTCGTGGTATCATCACACATAAAAAAGAGGCACAAAAATGGTGATAAGTGCAACGCTTTATCAAAACTACTACCGTTAGCTGCAGAGGCGTAGATAGGGGAAAATTTAGGGGATAGATCCCTTTTGATAGAATTTTTTGCACTAAATTACAAAAAAGTCTAGAGTGAAGATGGTAGAAGTAATTTCTTGTGTGGGCTTCGCCTAAAAATTATAAATTTCGTATTCTGGCAAAATTTGAGGCCTCGATGTTTAAATTTTTCCATACAATACAAATGGTTTTGATTTGATTTTTTAAAATTTGTATCGGCAGCATTGCCTGAACATAATCGAAAAAGTTTACGATTTTTTTAATACACCAAAATGAAGGGCTTTTCTAAAAAAATTTGTAAATGATCAAGAAGAAACAATAAATATCTGTTGTCTATCCGTTCGTTAACTACTACTATATGGAACTTGGAGAAAGGTGCAATCAATAAAAATTTTCATTTAATAATTGAATACAGTAGACGTCCAATATAACGAATGGTTTCTTGTCCAGCCTTTTTGTTAAATCGAAGAATTCGTTATATTGAATGAATATTTTAAACAAAGAAATATAGTCGAATGACAACAAATCGAATGACAACAAGAAATTTGAATTCGTTATATAGAATAGTCAATGAAGAGATTTTGCCGTTCGTTATATTGGACATTTGTTAAATCGGGTATTCGTTATATTGGACATGTAAATATTTATATGTGTATATGTATTTATAATGTTTTAAATTTGCTAGACTTACTAAACACGAAGATATACTAAAAGGATTAAATATACTAAAGGATTTTCATTGTCTTTCAAGTTACAGAAATTGAAAAATAAGCTTAAGAATTTAAAAAAAAACGTTTATTTTACGGTAAATTTCATGACGTTAGTGCTTCTAAAGTTTTTAAAGAGTTGGAAATGTGGAAGTTATATTTGAACCATAGAATTTCATTCAGTATTATTTAACCGCCCCGATAATTTACCAAACATATACGTGCTAGTAAAAAATTTAGCTACATTGTCAGTGCGACTTTGAAGAGAATAAAACCAATCCAAAGAGGATAAAAACAATTAGCAAAATATTTGTAATAAATTATATTTTACAAGGTAGGACCTATTAAACGGTTTGACAGCACGCGAATTATAGAGACATAGTTATATCGGCTGAAGAACTCCTTGAATTAGCAAACAATCCAAGTCGGCTGGATTTTTCGCTTTAAGAACATTAACAAACAATATGAAAATAAAAGTTTACCTTTTTATACCCCCACGTTTAAAAAACGTAAAAGGGGAATATTAATTTTGTCACTGCGTTTGTAACGCCCATAAGGAGGCGTGGCAGGTATAGAAAAGTATATATTGATCAGCATCACCACCAGAGTCAATTTAGCCATGTCCGTCTGTCTCTCCGTCTGCGTGTCTGCCTGTCTGTGATCACAATTACACCGTAATTTTCAGGCTATCACCACGAAATTCGATATTTAAGCTTATATCTAAAAAATAAAGATCAAGTCAGAAAATTAGACAAATCGAACAAAAACCACTCCTACCTACCCTACAAAGTGACTTTATCAAAAAACAAAAGGGAATATTTTCTGTTAAAACTACGACGAAAATGTTTTTACAAATAAACATTTTATTGACTGCTTAAAACTTTGAATATATTTTGGTTCGGCCGTGGGTGTATTTTAACTTCGCCCCAGTCGAAGATCATTTCTTACTAGTTTTACAACGATTTTTACAAAAAATTTTTTTACGTATGTAAGTAACGAAAATGAATTTCATCCCCTCCCATTTCAAAAAGCTATCTACGCCATTGGTTATTTGGAGGGTGGAAAGATGGAGTAGTAAAGATAAGTTTTAAATTTCAAATAGCTCAAAATTGCTGAGGAACACTTTACCACAATTTTACTGTGCGACTGAAGAACGAATTATCTCGGTTATTCAAGGTTCTATAGGTTATCAAGGCAATGGTATAGGGATGGGCTAGTAGACCTGGGAAACACACGAGCTGATATCATCAGGTCATGTATCCCCTTGAACACTTCCCATGGCAGTTTCTGTAAAATTGGCTTAAGCAACGAATATTCGTCGATGCCAAAGAGAGTTGAGAGAAGATGATATGTTTTTATCTCCTATCTCCGGGCGAGATTAATTCCGAAGTAATCAATTTTGGAATGGATGGCGGTTCATGATCATCACAGGATACATCATCCATAAAGTGATCACTGCATAGCTAGCAGCTATATCTGAAGCAGGAACTAAACACCTTCGCTCTAGATTTACAAACTTGAGTAGTACATGATTAACGAGATTTCTCCCTCTCTGCAACATTTATGAGGGGTTCGTCGTCTGATGAGCTGTGTCATAATAGCTGGTTGTCATTTGCCATAAAAATGATATTCAAAAATCAAACTAATTCAAATCAAATGAAAATCTGATTTTTACCTCTATATGTATATAATTAAAAATACTTTTAGCCACTTATCTATATATATAAAAAAGGAGTTTATGTTTGTAAGGCCGCAATAGACTCCTAAACTACTCATCCGATTAACATGAAAATTTGTTTATAGAAGTTTTTTGGTACGGTGCGTGTTCGTGGGCTATCAATTTTGATCCACCTTAAACACCAGAGGGCGCTGTAGTACAAATTTTTTACAAAACTGCCTAAAACTCCTAAACTGCTAATGCGATTCGAATGAAAAGTGATATACAGTGGGTTTCTTATACGTTGAGTGTTCTGCTGCTATCGTTTTTGACCTATATTGAACACCAGAGGGCGCTATAGTACAAATTTTTTACAAAACCACCTAAAACTCCCAAATTGCTCATGCGATTAGAATAAAAATTGGTATATAGTAGTTTTCAGGTACGATGAGTTTTTTAGCACTATCTTCTTTGACCTACCTTGGACACCAGATGGTGCTGTAGTACAAATTTTTTACAAAATCGCATATTTTTAGTTGTTTTCTTATGTAACATGTGCAAATATTTACAATATATTAAATATTTCTTAAATTTAGTAAAATAAAAATAATTTCCGTTATTTTGACATCAAAAACATGAACATATCTTGAAAACTGTGAAAAATTTTACTACAACGATATATTTAATGCAACATCGTTGCTCAAAAATGAGAAAAAAACAATCAGAAATTTAATTTTGCGACTTTCGAGTCAAATATCTCCGCTGCTTTTGTATTCATTTTGTTAAATTTTTTTTTGTCTTAAAGGTTCATCAAAGTACTATGAAAACCTTATTGCAAAAATACCGTTAGTTGAGTAAATATATTTTAAATATTTTTTTCAAAAAAGGTCTGAAATATTGGAGTTTTCCTCACAAAAAGGCTCAAAATTTTCCCCCCTTTTACCGCCCACCACCTTTTACCGCCCACAAATCAATAAAAATGCTATATTTCCTACGGTTTTCGTCGATTGGGCTACATTTTGGTAATTTAGTCTGTATGCTTACTGTCGGCAACTGTACTAAAACAGGGTAATGTCCAACTACTAGAAAACTGGGATGAGCATTATATAAGAGGGTGTGGCTCCGCCCATACAGTTAAAATTTGTATTATCGAATAGCTTTGAAAGTAAAAGTAGCAGTATTTACATACAAACTCAAAATGGAGTTACTATTTGGTGATCTCCTGCTATTGGGAAACTGTAACGGGCAGTGGAAAATAACAGTGGTGTCAAACTATGAGTCTGAGAAAAGTTTTGAATACACCTATTATGTTCCCATATAGTTGCAGGGTGCACCAACGCGCGCCGGGAAAAGGCTAGTCTTTTATATAAATCTCTAAACAAATTGCAACCAATATACACAACAAATGAGGTGCACTGTCAAACTTTCAAAAAACTTAAAATTCGCTGAATGATTGAAATGCTAAATTTAAAAATATTTTTATTTGTTTTTTTTAAGTACTTAACTGTAGTGATTTTTAATCTTTAAACATAACAGAGGTTAAAATTCATCAATATCACAAGTTGTTTGCCACCCAAAAGCATATCGAACATTTCAGATTGAGGTGACCTATCAGTCGGACTGACCATCTCCGATTTGGCTCAAATTTTGTTCCTAGATTGGTTTATTACTTAGAAAACCAAATCCGAAGTTATAAATTTTTAGAACCATTTTTCAAGGCCAAGAGGGTGTATTTGGAAACGGCGTAGCTCAGTCAATTTAAATCCGATTTTCATAAATAAGGTATCATTGGAAAGGTTATTTTGTTTGTTTTAATGGAAAAATATAAAACTTTCGGAAAAACTGCAGTAAGTTGGCCCTTTCTTAATTTTAAAGTTTAATGCCGTGCCAACAACAGACGCTATAATTTTTTTTCAGTTTTTTTATTTTGGTTTTTTGTGCGTTTCAATACCTTTCCAACGATATAAAATTAAGATGTGCTCTTGAAGGGTACAGAAGTTATGGAGTAAAACGTGCAGTGTTAAAGAATTTTCAATACAAATTTAACTAGCTATCGACTTTTTATATTTTTGTTTGTAAAATTAAAAACAAAAAAAAAAAAAATTGGATGAAAATTTAATGAAATTGAATGTGTAGTTCAATTGTATTGAAAATTCCTTAATTATGGCACGTTTTACGCCATAACTTCTGAACCCTTCAAGAGCACATCTTAATTTTATATCGTTGGAAAGGTATTGAAACGTACAAAAAAACAAAATAAAGAAACTGAAAAAAATTATAGCGTCTGTTGTTGGCATGGCATTAAACTTTGAAATTAATAATGGATCAATTTACAGCGATTTTTTTAAAAATTTTATAGTTTATCCTTAAAATAGAGGAGATAACTATTCCAATCATACCTTAGTTAATAAAATGTGATTTAAACTGACTGAGCTACGTTGTCTCAAAATAGGCCCTATTTTGGCATTTGAATGGCTGTGGCTCCGCAAAAAAATTTTTTTGAAACTTTAAACTCTGGAATTGCTTCCTTAACAAAAAACCAATCTAAAAACAAATTTTGAGCCAAATCAGAGATGGTCAGTGCGACTGATAGGTCACCTTAATCTGAAATGGGCGATATATTTTAAAAATTTGTGGGTTACTATAGTTTGTTGAAATTTTTATTTAAATTCTTGGTTGGTTACGACTTTCAGGCATTTACGTTTTCTCCTTACCTACACAGAACCAAAAACGTACTTAATAACAAAGAAAAAGTTCTTTGTCCCAATGTATTATACATTAAAATTGGTCCAAAGTACGAGTTCCTTGATTCAATGAATCTTTGTTCTTACGTTATTTCTTTGATATGTTATGAAGAAAAATGATTAATTAATGACACATACAACTGTTACAATAAGTTAGTCTGTCCTTAGAAATTTTAAAACAATATCAAGATATATTTTAAAAAATCATTTTCTTATTGAGATAAAATTCTCTAATGGTTTTTTAGATATTACAACACAAGAACTGGAACAAAATTTTAATGAACACGAACAATGAACTGTTCCTTAAAATTAAGAACAACGATTCATTGAACCAAAGAATTCGTTCTTTGGGGCAATGAATAGTTCTTAAAAATCAATGAATTTCGCTTTATGAACGAGATTCTTTGATTTTAAGAACAATATTTGGTTCAGTGTATGACAAGTATGAGCATAGCACTTTGAGGATTTGCTCTCTAAATAATTCGTAAGATGAAAGTTTAGTACAATTTCCATGACTTTGGAGAGAATAGAGCATATCGCAAATGGATGCCAGGGCTCGTGGCATTGCCCTTCTTGGGTACCGACTGAATATTCGCGAACTTCTAACAGGATGGAAATACTTCTGTCCTGTATGCGATGTTGAAAAGGTTACGCCAAGGTTGAGCCAGTGTAGAAGCACACATTTTTAGCACAATTGGTGATGTACCATCAGGGCCAAAAGATTTGTTTATGTTACTCTTTTAACTGCTCTCGTTCCAAATTATATACATATATCTCCTGCATCGAAGAAGATCTGTTTTCTACGGTGGCTGATTGCTAGTACAATAATCTATTCCAACACTAAAATTCACAACGCTCCTATTATAATGAGTTAAAGATCAGAATTTCAGGTTTTAACATTCAAAACAACACTTTTATCAAATAGTTTATTAAGTATCATAAAATAAGCTATGTATTTTATCTCCACTTGAAACGGTGCAAGTTATGATAAGTTAAACAAGCCAGTAATCGCGATAATATGCATTTATTAGTTTATATATTCAACATATGTATATTGTCATTAAATGTAATTTTCGAATATCTTTAAATTTCTTCAAGTGAAAAACGTTGATTTTGTTTAAAAAAATAACTATTTGTATTTTTATTAAATCTCACCTGAATAACATCCACATAATCCAAGCCCAACAATTGCAGACTTTTCATTACACTTTCACGAGTTTTCTTTGCCGAAAAATCAAACATATCATCATAACTTTGCGAATAGCGTCCAACTTTGGTGGCAATGTAATAAGTCCCACGTGGTATATCCTTAAGTGCCATACCTAATACTTCCTCCGAACGACCCTGGCCATAAAAAGGTGCGGTGTCTATATAATTAATGCCGGACTTGAGTGCTTTACGCACAGTTTCTATTGCCTCATTTACATCAAGGTTTCTAAAAAATGCGTAGAAATGCAGTGTTTGACATGTTTTCGTTATCAGTTAATTTATTTTCTTAAAATATACCCATATAGATGGCTCAGAGTACCACAACCGAGAGATAATTTTGATACGTGCAAACCGGTTTTTCCAAGCACTCGATACTCCATACGACGGCATAAATCCACATCGTGAAATTCTTTGTTAAATGTAGCAGGCAAATTTGACATTTTCTTCAATAATTATACACTTAAGCAAAGTATCTTAACCGGCAAATGAATCACTTAATAAAAAATACGATCAGATGTACAAACAACTCTGCTCAATAACAACTGCAAATCACTACTGAGAATGTTTTCTAGAGATAAAAGCTTTCTAGGCTGTGAGCATGATACAATAAATACAATAATTGTAACATGGGCTGTGAGTAGAACAGCAAAACACTTGAAATTTTTTTTTTATTTCTCTGAACTTTCAGATGTACTCGACGCCTTTGAAGCAATTATAAAATATTTATGGAAAAAATAGAAATAATAAAAAAGCCTGTAAATACTTACATATATTAATAAGGTGAGTGTAAAGGAAACACTGCTTTTGATAATCGATATCTCGATTTTGTATTCGTTGAGAAGATTTTATTTTTTCAAGCAAAAATTGTTGCATACTAAATAATTAGAATCAAAAAACCCTCAATAATATTGGTAACTCTATATACAGTTATCGACAAAAAATAAATACACGTTGCGATATACTAGGTTTTACTTTTCTAAAAAAATGGCTCGTATTCTTCAATAATTTTATTGCGGACATACCTACAAGATATTTAACATTTAATAAAAAGTATTTTTAAGTTTCTCATTTCTTCCGCATCTCTTTTACTTTACTATTTGTAATGTAGTTCAGTTTTTATGTGGACCAAAAAATACAGGTTGAAATTATTCAAAACAATCCAATAAAAAGTCGCTTAATATTTGCATGGCTTTTGTTTTTAAAAACTTGCAATCCCTTTGGTCATTGAGTCGACTTCATTTCATCTGAAAATTCATCTGATAACAACTTTTTAAATAAGCTCTCAAGCCAAGGTCTTTTTCAACTAAACTGTCACTTGAACAAGAATAACCGTTTGCTGGATCTGGTATTCTTGAATGAGACCAATATTGCTTCAGTGTCAAGGTTCGATCACCTGGTTACTCCCGAAGATTCTCACCATCCGACTATAGAAATCAGTCTTAATTTTCCTTAACGTACTATTCAAACGTTCATCAATTTCATTTTTAAGAAAATTAATTATATTATTTTGGAAAATAGTTTGTCCAATATAAATTGCTCATCTTAACTGAACCTAAATGCAAAATTCTTATCGTCACAAAATCTGGATGCCTCGGTTTATGTGTTTAATTAAACGCTCAAGGGTTGCTTTCTTAGATCTATTCCTCAACAAAAAGCCTTTATGATTTCGGGCCCCGTGTGGTATACCAATGAGTTACGAAATTGGAGAAACATAGCATATGTGATTTTGGACGCTATCTCCTGATATACTATATGGATATCTCTTTTCGTTATGATTGTATGGCGAAATTTCGGAGCCCGCGTCCGAAAAAATATACCGAAAATAAATTGTAAAAAAAACTAAATTTATTTATAAACTTATCTATCGATTCTCGATGGCATGAACCTAAATTTATCACAAAATAATCAAATTTGGTGATTTGAGAGCACTTTTTTCAATTAAATCGAGTACGCTGTGTGGGAACATTTGTCAAATAGCGAAAAATTAAATATTTATGGCTAGATTTAAGAGCATGTCATAGGTTTTTATCTTTACTAAAGAAATTTAAAAAAAAAAAAAAAAAAATAAATAACTGGCCATTTCAGCCCTTGAAAGGACTTTGACCTAGCTTCTTACACTAAGGGAAATAACGCATATTAGCATTATCCACGCCTGAGTATAAATTTTATTCAAATATTTACGTGGATAAATCAAATGTTTTCCTTACAACTCGTTTTTTCCCGTATTTGAATTTTATTTATACCACACACGTACACACATATTTCATACAAGCAAGCAGCAACAGCATCGCACACTTACACACATACTCCGACAAGCAGCAGCAGCATCGCACTTTGTTCCTGAGTTTATTTCTTGCATTTGCAGTGCTTACAGTTCTCATTTAGTTATTGTTGCAAGAGTAATATATTATGCATGTTTGGCAAAGAAATTAAATTATGTAGGGTGGAGTGGCAACTCGGTATTTTCAAGAATATCTTGGACCGATTGTCATTTACCAGCATAATTTGCTTCTGCCTAAACCAGAGAAGGGCACGAACCTCAAATTTGAGGAATGACGTAACATTCTTGTATACACATATTGCAGTCAGCGTTGATCAGCAGAGATCAGTATGCTACGAAACTTCAAGCAAGTAACATTGCGTTCGTCTGTTTCGCTTTTTTATATGATTTTTTTAGCTTTCAGTGTAGCAAGCTGAGTGCGACACATATACATTGACATAATGTCGGTGTGTGGTGTGCCCATCTCTGGCCTAAACATATTTTGTACATTACTTTTTGTGACAGTGCACCAACTGTCAAAAATCATGGTATAATAATACATGGTAGCATTGACAACTGCTTATTTTCTCTTCAACAGGAAAACATAAACTGTCAAACACAGCTTGTTGTGCAAATACATCATCAGCTGCTGTGGTTGTTGTTTTTTTTTCACTTCAAGGTTTTCAACATTGCTTGTGTTTTCAATGGCGGATTGTGAGCGCTCTCTTTTTCAGTATATTTTTTGACAGTATATGATTTCCCAAGCAACTGTCAATGCTACCTTGTATTATTATACCATGGTCAAAAATAGTATAAATTAGAGAACGAAAAAGTGAAGCGATAATAAATTATACAGGCAATGGCATTTGATGAACGCAATAAGAAGAAAATAATACCATAAAACCATTAATAACATATTCAATTTAAATATTTTTTTTTTAAATTCAATATTTTTATTCAAATTTTCTTTAAATGCGATAGTTTATTTTCAAATAGTAAATATTTGAAAGATATTTTAAAAAAATTCGTGCATAATTTTAATATATTTTTTATTAATTCTGTTTAAATATTTAAATATTTAATTAAATTAAAAAAGTATTCAAATAAATTTTAAATATTTACGTAGTCGATTTATTCAAATGCGTTATTGGTGCAAAAACGACTCGCTTTTTGGATAAATTAAAAAAGTTTTTGGATAAATTTAATATTTTTTTCCCTTAGTGTATGATCAATTGTGTTGTGCGTGTTATTCAAGTTTGACCGAGAACCGGGCCTACAGGTTTAACGCCGACTCCGAACGGCGATGAAAGGAATGTTCTTGTTCTCAAGAAGCTTAACATGGCATTTTGATTACTCTCTGAGGTTTGCCATTGTCTGCAGAAAGGTGGCGGCCGTACAGAAAAATTATTTTAATTCAAATAATTTTCTGTCGCTGCTGGGTTCGAACCCGGGTCTCCAGGTTCGTTAATATAGAGGTCACGCACTTTAACCAACTACGCCACGGACGCCACCACGGACGCAAGGAAATTTTTTAGGTAAATTAATTACAGATCACCTCGAGGACATGGGTACTACCTCTCGCAATCAGCTCTGGTCGTAAACACGCGCTCCATCAATTGGTTGCAGAATCCGCCATTTTGTTTTTTAATAATTTGTAACAATAAAATTGTAATATTATGGACATAATAAAGAATCGTGCAAAATGTTATATCGATTGCTCAATTTTTTTTTATAGCGGGTTTAAAATCATACTCATTTTTATGCCTTGTCATTCTGGAACTTTGTAAATACAAAACGCAAGATTGACTACTGGCCTTCTTCTATTAAATACAATAATGTGAAGTCAGATAATGATAATAGTATTTTATTGTGAACCTTTTTGCTGATTTTTTCAAGTCGACTCATTCATCATTTTATTTTAATAATGGCAGCTATCTCCATAATGTTCAATCTGAGGTTATTTGTCTCCCAATTGTTGACACCAATACAATTTTATCATTCTAAAAAGATCTTAAAATTTTATAGAAGAGCGGCCCCGACAACATTCTCCCATGCATATGCTAATTCGGCTGCGTAGAATTAGTAGCCCACATCACTTTGCTTTTTACTTCTTTAAAATCTTACTATTTTCCAGCTGCCTGCAAATCCTCATTTATTATTCCGTTGCATAGATCTGGTAACAGGTCTTTAATTGATAATTACTGTGGAATTGCTAAATTAAGTGCTTGGCCCAATATTTTTTTGACCAAGGCAATTGTTACATCACAATTATTACTTAAGTCTTAAGTGTTAAGTCTTTGATGTCTATATGCCAACATCGATTCTTTTCTGGAAAATCGACTGTTACTAACCTACTTGAAATTACATCTAAAACTATAGAGAATTTTGGAAAAGGTTTTCAGACTGATGTCATCTACACGGATTTAGCAACCTTTTGATGTTGTAACTCACAAACTCTTAATTTTTAAAATTATCTGTTGTTGGATTTCCCATACAGCTGGTGAGGTGGATTGAATCTTATCTTAGTGCACGGGAATGCCCCTAGGCAGTCACATCGGGTCTCTTCTCTTTCTTCTTTTCATAAATGATTTGCAATCTAATAAATAATACATTCTAACATATTGATGTATGCGGACGACGTTAAACTATTCTTACAAATTAACATCAATAATCTTCATTACTGGTGTAAAAAAAAAACACATGAATCTCAATATGAAAAAATTTAAGCACATGACATTCTAGCATAAACCATGGCTTAGATGCACGTACAAAATTTGGCGTTACCATGGATCCTAAACTACGCTTTCATATTCATAATAATAAAAAGAGCAAATAGTACCCCAGGATTTATTAAAAGATGGACAAAAAATTTTAATGATCCTTTTATAACGAAAACTTTTTTCACTTCACTAGTGCGGCCTATCCTGGAATATGCTTCAATTGTATGGTGTCCACGATAAGGTAGTTAGAATCGCTGAGAAGCGCCTGTGGTGACTTAATTTTGTTTAAAACGTTATTTCTTTAAATTAATCCATGTAGTCAATTAAAAATGCTAAATATCAAACGGTTTTGATCGTATTAGATTAAAATTTGGTAATTTAGTTCGTAGGTTTAATGTCCGCAACTGTACTAAAAATTCATTGCCACACCCCCTTTTAATGCTCATAAATCAATAAAATAAAAATGCTATATTTCGGACTATTTTTCTGGCATTAGACTAAAATTTGGTAAGTTAGTGTGTATGGTTACTGCCGGTAGCTAAAAATATTCGTGGTCGCACTATATCTACACACAATTTTCAAAAATCAATATAATTAATAAGTTACAGCTTTGATAGTGAAACTTATTATGTACACTAAGGGAAAAAAATATTAAATTTATCCAAAAACTTTTTTAATTTATCCAAAAAGCGAGTCATTTTTGCACCAATAACGCATTTGAATAAATCGACTACGTAAATATTTAAAATTTATTTTAATACTTTTTTAATTAAATTAAATATTTAAATATTTAATCAGAATTAATAAAAAATATATTAAAATTATGCACGAATTTTTTTAAAATATCTTTCAAATATTTACTATTTGAAAATAAACTATCGCATTTAAAGAAAATTTATATAAAAATATTGAATTTAAAAAAAACATATTTAAATTGAATATGTTATTAGTGGTTTTATGCTATTATTTTCTTCATATTGCGTTCATCAAATGCCATTGCCTGTATAATTTATTCTCGCTTCACTTTTTTCGTTCTCTAATTTATATTTTTTTTGATAGTTGGTGCCCTAATATTGCACCAACTGTCAAACATAGTATAAAATAGAGAACGAAAAAGTAATCTACAAAATATACCTAGGTAGAAGCAAATTATGCAGGTAAATGACAACCGGTCCAAGATGTTCTTGAGAAAATACCGAGTTGTCACTCCACCCTACATAATTTCATTTCGTTGCCAAACATGCATACTATATTACTCCTGAAACAATAACTAAATGAGAACTATGAGAACTATAAGAACTGCAAATGCAAAAAATAAACTGCAGAAACAGAGTGCGATGCTGTTGCTGCTTGTCGGAGTATGTACACTAAGGGGAAAAAATATTAAATTTATCCAAAAACTTTTTTAATTTATCCAAAAAGCGAGTCATTTTTGCACCAATAACGCATTTGAATAAATCGACTACGTAAATATTTAAAATTTATTTGAATACTTTTTTAATTTAATTATTAAATATTTAAATATGTAAACAGAATTAATAAAAAATATATTAAAATTATGCACGAATTTTTTTAAAATATCTTTCAAATATTTACTATTTGAAAATAAACTATCGCATTTAAAGAAAATTTGAATAAAAATATTGAATTTAAAAAAAAAATATTTAAATTGAATATGTTATTAATGGTTTTATGGTATTATTTTCTTCATATTGCGTTCATCAAATGCCATTGTCTGTATAATTTATTCTCGCTTCACTTTTTTCCTTCTCTAATTTATATTTTTTTTGATAGTTGGTGCCCTAATATTGCACCAACTGTCAAACATAGTATAAAATAGAGAACGAAAAAGTAATCTACAAAATATACCTAGGTAGAAGCAAACTATGCAGGTAAATGACAACCGGTCCAAGATGTTCTTGAGAAAACACCGAGTTGTCACTCCACCCTACATAATTTCATTTCGTTGCCAAACATGCATACTATATTACTCCTGAAACAATAACTAAATGAGAACTATGAGAACTATAAGAACTGCAAATGCAAAAAATAAACTGCAGAAACAGAGTGCGATGCTGTTGCTGCTTGTCGGAGTATGTACACTAAGGGGAAAAAATATTAAATTTATCCAAAAACTTTTTTAATTTATCCAAAAAGCGAGTCATTTTTGCACCAATAACGCATTTGAATAAATCGACTACGTAAATATTTAAAATTTATTTGAATACTTTTTTAATTTAATTATTAAATATTTAAATATGTAAACAGAATTAATAAAAAATATATTAAAATTATGCACGAATTTTTTTAAAATATCTTTCAAATATTTACTATTTGAAAATAAACTATCGCATTTAAAGAAAATTTGAATAAAAATATTGAATTTAAAAAAAAAATATTTAAATTGAATATGTTATTAATGGTTTTATGGTATTATTTTCTTCTTATTACGTTCATCAAATGCCATTGCCTGCATAATTTATTATCGCTTCACTTTTTCGTTCTCTAATTTATACTATTTTTGACAGTTGGTGCACTGTCACAAAAAGTAATGTACAAAATATGTTTAGGTAGAAGCAAATTATGCTGGTAAATGACAATCGGTCCAAGATATTCTTGAAAATACCGAGTTGCCACTCCACCCTACATAATTTAATTTCTTTGCCAAACATGCATAATATATTACTC
Organism: Pherbina coryleti; assembly: GCA_943735915.1. Lineage (NCBI taxonomy): Eukaryota > Metazoa > Arthropoda > Insecta > Diptera > Sciomyzidae > Pherbina > Pherbina coryleti. The sequence goes on along the minus strand of OX030949.1, from coordinate 128,217,777 downwards.
TTGCAACAATAACTAAATGAGAACTGTAAGCACTGCAAATGCAAGAAATAAACTCAGGAACAAAGTGCGATGCTGCTGCTGCTTGTCGGAGTATGTGTGTAAGTGTGCGATGCTGTTGCTGCTTGCTTGTATGAAATATGTGTGTACGTGTGTGGTATAAATAAAATTCAAATACGGGAAAAAACGAGTTGTAAGGAAAACATTTCGACTCATAACCGCCAAAATATCTTAAGCGACATAATATCCGATTTTTGCGATGGTTTACATCGTCTGTCAAAATTTCATAGGTGTACGAAATTAGATTATGAATTTAAACCAAAAGCAAAAAATTAAAAAAGCACTAAGCACTAAGCAAAGATAATTACAAAAAACCTTCTCCTGTAAAATTTTCTTTTTGGCGCTTAAGATATTTTGGCGGTTATGAGTCGATTTGATTTATCCACGTAAATATTTGAATAAAATTTATACTCAGGCGTGGATAATGCTAATATGCGTTATTTCCCTTAGTGTAGAATTAAGTAGATCGTTCAACAAATAACGGAACTGTAGTACCCAAATGTCATAATTTGAAAATAAAAGGTATTTTTTTAAGACTTAAGATAGGTTCAGCTCCGTTGTTTTTGAAGCTACCCTCATGTTTCTAGTACCGAGGAGAATGACTGGTATTGCAAAAATTATTCAAATCGGACAATTTATTCGATAAGTTGTTATCACAACTAATCGCGTAAAAATGGTTTGGCGATAAATGCATTTAAAGTCATGGTAAGTGTTTTCGAAATAATAAAATTTGATAAGGTTTGTGAGGTTTTTATATTTGAGTGTTGACTGTCACAAAAAAAAATTCATCCAAATCGAATGATTGGTTTTTGAGAAATTAGGTGGTAAGTGTCCGAAGACATAGTATTCAAAAAAGTTCCTTCTGATTAGGAACTACCCGTTTGAAAAAAAAACAATTTTGAGAAAAAAAAATGCAACATTTTATTACTACTTTGCTTGCAAGAATACAAAATTAATATACATATGTATGTAAAGAATGTGCATAAGCAATTTTGTGCCTTACTTGTCTAGTGTGGGTAAAAAAAAAGTTGGAAAGCACCACACCCTATTTCAAAGCTGATTTTGAAGTACTGATTAAGCCTGAAGTACCAGGATTTAAGTGCAAAAACTAACTTAAAATTAGTAAAAAACACCCAAAGACGAATTAAAAAAAAAATTAATAATTTGCACTTATAGCGGAAATGAATTTTAACCAGCGCATTTTATTATAAATTTTATGGACAGCTGGACAATGGAAGCTGTCATACCCTTTTTTTCTAAAAGCAGATGAAATTTATAATAAAATGCGCTCGTTAAAATTAATTTCCAGTGCAAATTATTCATATTTTTAAAAATAAAAAAATTGTAAAAAATACTGGTGCCAGGATAGACCTCTTCATACCGGGCTTATTTTATTCGTATTGCTATTTACTATCCCTTAATACAAAAAATTTGAAATCCATGTAAATACACTATTAGGATTGATGGCTCCCCGCCTATTAGGGGTTAAACCTAAAAGAACCAATTGTTTTTATTTTGTTGTTATTTAATTAAACTTTCTTTTTATTCATCAGTCCTTTTGCAAAATGTTTAAGATTAATTTAACGAATAAAAAACTTATTTTTAATCAAACTGTTCAATATTTTTATTATATGCTAACTATTATAAACTGTTTTAATCACTTTGTCTTACATAAACTCAGAATAACTCACTATTTTCTTGTTTACAGTTATTTGCAGGTGGATTTCGCAATGTTATTGCTGTAAAATATGTTATGTTTCAATAAATATTATTGTAATACACATAATTTATTTATAAAACAAAAGATATAAGAAAAGTGATTTAAAAAGTAATAGGTAATGAAATATAATTTTTTAGTCCAAAACTTATTCGTCTTTATTGAATTTATATTGATTGGTTTATGTATCTAGATAATTGGATAATTTGACTACAAATGTAGGTTCCTTACATACTTTAAAGTGGAAACATTATATAAGGACTTAGATTAATTATCTAAAATAAGTACTTGTTTTCCCTAGTCTGAAGTTGGTAAACTATTAAAATAAATAGTTGATTTTTCTAAAATATGTAAGTGCCGTTTCCACTCTTAAGTGGGAATGCAATCTAATCAATTTTTCTGCACTTATTAGGTGGCTTACCTAATCTGAAGTGGACCTAGTGTAAAAGATAAAATTAGATAATTCTTCTAATTAATTATGTGTCTTGTCTATTTTATGGCTGAAAGTACACCTAAATATTTAAGTGTTTTATTTACTCTCGCAGTTAGACTACCTAAAACAATTGTAATACATTAATATTTAGAAATTGGTAGTGCACCTAAACAAATTAGTTAACCGAAAATCACCGGATTACTTTAGCTGAATTTAATACATTTTTAGGTAAATTGTTCTACTCTTTTTTTTCTGTGTATACTCGTATAATGCTAAAATTTATATGGGGAGCAGCCACTATATGCCGTTAAGGGTTGATAATCTTGGTTTTTCTTTTTTTGTTGGTTAGGCCATTTGCTTTTCACCTGCTCATAAATGCTTTTATATTTTTGTAATAAAACTGTTCTTGTCAAAACCAAAAAAGAGAAAAAAAAAATGCATCCTTAACGCAGACAACTTTTATTGTACGCGTATTATCAAAATTGTGGTGAAAGAAACGCAGTTTGACTTCTTACATCTGGTTTAAGGGAGGAAATATACCCAGAGGCCGAAAAAAAAGGTCATGTTTGTGAATTTTTTTAAGGAAATCTTAGGGATATTTTGAAATGAGGGTTTTTATACCTTAAAACATACACATTAAGGTACATAGATTTTATAGAGCGCTCTGAAAAAAAGGTGAATTGCGGTGACCAAGATTGCTCCCACTAAATTCATCTGAAACAAAAAAATTAATAATATTATTAAACTAGATACTTAAAACTCGTACTTGTCATAGCCGATTTTAAAAATATTGATTTTTCACAAAATGGTGGACTTCGGAACGTAAATTAACGATTTTCGACCGAAAATTCGTCATTATTTTGCCCATAAAAAATGAACGAAGCTACGAAAAAAATACAGGGTTGTCCATATTCGACGGACCCATCTGGCAACGCCATAACTTTTGACAGAGATGTCAGATCGCTTAATGACATACCGCGTTTGAAGCGTCAGTCCAAGCAGATTTTTACCATGGAACAATACACGCCACGCGAGCGCTCTGAAATAGTTGAAATTTACATTCAACAGAAGAAGTCAATTGTGAAAACTCAACGTGCTTTTAAAAACTTAAAAAATGTGAGAAGTGCGCCTTCTAAGAACACCATTAAGCGTTTATACGAAAAATTTTCGACTGGTGAGGCTCTTTCTAATCCGAAGAGGCCAAATAAAAGTCGACCAAGGCGATCGGCCGAGAATATCGCTGCCGTACGAGCCAGTGTTGAGAGGTCCCCAAGAACATCCCAAAAACGCCGTTCTCAGCAGTTGGGCATGGCTCGGTCCACTTTACAACGGATTATTCGCGTTGATTTGCATTTGTTCCCGTACAAAATTCAATTGACGCAAAGATTGTTGCCTGCGGACAAGCCTCGTCGATTGGAATGGGCCCATGGGTCCGTCGAATATGAGCAACCCTGTAAATCCTATGACAAGTACGAGATTATTATGAATAAAATAAGCCTGCCCAAAAATCAAAACGATCGGTTCACTGAGTTTCGAGAAATCTTGGTCACCGACTTTGAAAACAGCACTGCGCACTGGCCCTTATTTTCGCGCGAAGGCGATTCACTCACTAGGCTATTACTTTGTTATTTTTTGAGATATCGACTTGAAATTTTCACCACATATTTTTGAGACTTAAAGATTTAAGAAAGTGCAAAAATTTCTTATTTATTTTTAGAAAAAAAAGTTCTGGGTATATAACTCCCCTTAAAGCATTCAGCGAGAATTTGGGGGGGTGAATTTCTGGCTAAAGCATTCAGCGAGAATTACAAATAAAGTGCAATTTTGATGTATTGGAAATTTCGAATGATCTCAAGTATATATCTTTTTATACGCCTATTCAAACAGTGAATAAAGTGCCATAAAAGTGTAAAAAATGCATCACAAAAAGTGTTGTTTTGCGAACTTAAAATGCCAAGGGTGCAGCTTGTTAACAATAAATCGGAAGGGGAAGATTTAAAAATTATATTTAATTTATACATCCATGTACCACCATATCGTGCCTTTGCACATATGAAATGCTTTTCCAAGAAAGAGACTTTTTTATCATCAAAATACTCATATTATTTCCTCGTGAAGAATCAGTCAAAGAAATACGAAATAAAAATTTTCAATTATTTTCAAATTAATTATCTTTGATTGTTTATAAATAAAAAAAAATTCATATCATTCACATATATGAAGAAGTTAGATTATACTGTTTATATAATTAATATATTTTTAACTGATATACAATATAACTTAGCAAAAGTTTCTGAATAATTCTTTAGAAAAAAATTCCACCAAAGTTTTCAATAGGGTGCTTCTGAGTGGCATGTTGCGGTCCTTGCTGGCGACTCTTGGGCACTATCACATCATTGATTTCATGGATAATTCCGTTCGAAGCGATGCCATCGCACTTTGTTACACCAGCATTTTCTATTCTAGGACGACGATTGCGTGTTATATGCAAGTGAGCACCATTCAGAGCTTCAATGGTACGAACAAATGGCCAATTGGTTGGAATTATTCCAGCGCAGCAAACGACGTCATTGACAATGTGGGTTTTCACCAGATCAACTAATTCCGTTTGGTCCTTAGTCAAAGTCTTTTCCCAATCTTCGACCTCTTCGAACACATCATTTTTAGGAACAAGAACGGTATAGGACTCCTCAGCATTATTTAGTAATTCCGTGAGGTTAGCCGATTTAACTAGTTCTAGGAATTTGGCGTAGTTTGGTTCGGATTCGAGGATTTGTAGGAGATTCTGCAGGGAATATAAAAATGTTGTTAAATTTTGTCATATGTAAGTATATTTTAATTAAAAAACTAAATTTATAGGTTACCTTCTTTGGCGGCGTCAACACCTTGTCTACTTGATGAAGAACGGAACCGCAGCTCTCGTTGTCGAAGTGCACTAGACGAGCACAGTTTACCGTCGCTCGATTCATAACATTTGAAAATAATGCATGAGTGGAATACAAGTTGATGCGGACACTTGGACCAGCCGCGGTAGGCAGCAGTTTTTCAGTCAGATCACAAGTTTTAGTCATAGGACTTACAACATGATAATTAATGACTTCAAGAAGTTCTGGATTGTTTAAAAGTTTCTCCGGCGACTCGGATAAGATCTGAGCCCATTTTGTGCTCTGTAGTGCTTTGTCGGTTGGAGCAAATAGTGTAATGTTCTCCATATCATCGAACTTGTTATCTAAGCCAGCAGCTTCCAATAGCTGCTTAAAGAGAACAACATTTTGCTCTTGCATAAGTGTTGTCAATGGAAGCGCCGAAGCCGTTGGAAGTATAGTATCAATGACGTGCACTACTCCATTTGTGCCCATTAGATCTGCGTCGATGATTTTCGCAATTCCATTTATGAGGATTGGTTGGGACTTAACTAAATCTGAAACTTCAGATTTATCAGTTGAGGAAGTTGAGTTGCGATTGAAACGCATGGCTTCACCGAGAATATTGTAAACAGTAGTCTTTGCGCCGGAAATAGAAGCAGCCGAACAGAACGTTAAGTCCAGAATGTGATTTTTAAGTATGTCTGTAATAAAAAAGTGATAAAATAGGAATAACTCAGTCTACGAATTCAACCGACAATAATGACCATTATTTATATGAAAAATAAAAATAAAAAAAAAACTAAACTCAATTACACTGTCTTATAAAAATTAAAAATACAGCTTCCATTGATAAGACCATTTTTTAATGTGGCTCAAAGATTGACTCAAGAATCTCTAGACTTTATGCGCTTTATTCATTCAAAGTTTTTCCGAAATTCTTTGATTTAAATGAAAAATTCATTGAAGTTCATTGATTAAGAAAACAATCCATTGTCACAGAAAACATATTATTTAAGTGTTATTTGTTGTTAAAATACTGTTCATTGTGCGTAAGAACATTAGTTCATTCAATTTTTTAATTGGTATTGCTAAAAAAACTTAAGAACGCATTCTTACAGTTGTACATTGATTGAATGCGAGTAATACTTTCACTTATAATTCTTTAAAAAAAAAAAATAAATAACTGGTCATTTCAGCCCTTGAAAGGACTTTAACCTAGCTTCTTATGATCAATTGTGTTGTGCGTGTTATTAAGTTTGTACACAATTGACCGAGAACCGGACCTACAGGTTTAACGCCGACTCCAAATGGCGATTACTTTACATGGCAGCATTTTGATTACTCTCTGAGGTTTGCCATTGTCTGCAGAGAGGAGGCGGCAGTATAGAAAAATTATTTTAATTCAAATAATTTTCTGTCGCTGCTGGGATTCGAACCCGGGTCTCCAGGTTCGTTGACATAGAGGCCACGCACTTTAACCAACTACGCCACGGACGCCACATTCTTTTTTAGTTTAGAAAAATACAGCGTTAAGTACTTCCTAAGCAAGATTCTTCTTAAGGATTCTTCCCAAAGGGTTTTTTTCCGAGAAAAATTTTGCCTGTATTCATGTAATCAGTTTATTGTATAACTTTATATTTGAACTTGTTCAATGAGCCAATGAGGTTGTACTTTCAACGAATTTCAATTTATGAAACACTGGGACAAACAAGAATACAGAAATTATAACATTTTTCGGACCAAATTTATCATCGACCATTGACTCATCGACCTAAAAAATCATTAAAACTATTATGGAATTATCTGCAACTTGGGTGAAATTAAAATACTCCCACAGCCGTGTTTTTTCAATCAAAGCTAAGATCATTTGAGAAGAAAAATCCTGAGGAAAATTTTAAGTCATGGACATTGGATAGCAAGAGGAATGTGACAAGATCAACAAGGGTGGTGATGCTGATCAAGAACATATATACTTTTGTATTCCAGCTACGCCTCTTAACCCTTAACACGTGACTTTCGGCTTCTGTTCTGGCGACATGTGATAACAAACTGAGAAAAGAAAAGGCGTAATTGACGCATACAACCTTTCTCTATGCAACGAATGAAAAAAAGCATACAGATTTGTGATACCATTAGTTTTTGGAATCATACTTAGTGATGCCATATGGCATTATCGTCTCTTATGGGTTAATGTACATTACAAACTGTATGACGATGTTAATATGTCCCTTACGCAGCACGCGTGGGGCTATAAAAATTTTTGCGTCAATTGGTTTTTTTGACTGTAAGCTAGTGTTGAAACGTCATGACTATAAAAACTCGGTTTGATCAAGTCATATTTTGCTTAAATACTTACTTGCTGCACATGCCTTTCCTTCCTTTAGAGCTCTTCTTAGATGTGGTTCCAATTTGTCGAAAGCAGAATCATTGGGTACAAAAATAGTCACTGGCTTTTCTCCCTCAAGCAATTTACTTAGCTTTGTGTTTTCTAATACGGTGCGCATAATAGACGTGTCCGGACGTTCACGTATAATGTCCATCGCACTCATGACTACAGGTTTCATAACACCACGAAGGGTATGTACCAAGCCCTGTTCAGTTAATTGATCATGCTTTTCCACTGGCACACAATTTGCAGTGTACTGCAAAGGCTCTGTTGCCAATACATCAGGCATTTGGTAGGCATTAATCCTTACACTCTGGCCAGCCAGTTGAGTTTTAAATACTTGTTCGTTGGTAACATCGTCAAGGCTAACCGTATTTGATACAATATGACGCATAAACATATCTCTCATTGAGTCATCAGACTTTGATTCAACCATGTTCTGAATAACAAAACGAAATTAATTTTTATTGTTTGGTTACAGCCAACGATGAACGTAAAATCGCTTTGAGCTTAACCTACCTTTTCGTTTAGCATCTGTTCGTTGAAGCGACTGAACGGATCATCTAATGGCATAAACATAGTAACGTTTTTAAGTTTGGCAATCATATCACTGAAGTCGTTGTTCTTGGCACTGGCGATAAACATCTTAGCTCCCATATCTGCGGCTGTATCTTCTATGGACTTAATTTCGATCTTTTCGCAGGGTGTTGCAACATGAGCATTACGTGGTCGGCCATAACCATGACAACACTGGCGTGTGATTGTTAAAGTCTTCTTCTTGCCATTCTGGTTTACGCTGAAGTAATGATAGAGTAAAGGGTAAAAAAAAATTATTTGTGATGTGTTTTTAACCCATGAAAGCCCAAATACTTATCATATGCCTACAATATTGAATTCAGAATAAAGATGAATAATACTTCTAATTTCACTTACATTTTCGTGCAAACATGCTTGTTTGGCTTTTCAATGCAGGAATCAACACTTATGTGGAACGTTCCAAACAGTGGCGGACGCACTTCAAGTGTATCAGATGGTTCAGCCGCAGTGTCTTCAGGTTTTTCGCTATTATCCTTAGAATTCACTTTTTCCTCATTATCCTCTTTTTCGATGCAAACATTTGGTCTAGTATAAAAAGAAATTTCTAGAATTCTGAGATCTATGCAATTATTTTTTCAGCAAAAAATATTTCTTGCTTAAATTCACTAAGTTGCTTGCACTCATACCTACTCGTATGTTTAAGTTTTTTTATTGTAAGATTTTGCCCGAGGCTTTGCTGGTTTATAACAAAGCAAAACGATTTACATTTACATTGTTGAAGATTTATTGTACCTATAGCTTGTTGGAACACAAATTTTGTGTATTTTATCATGGCGGAAATGTTAAGGTCGCTTGAAATTGTAGCCCTTTAACAACCTCTGTACAATTAAACTAATCAAAACGAAACTCGCGGCAATACGAAGATAAATTAGATAAAGTATGCAACTTATAGAGTTCATTTGTTAATATGAGAGCATTTATTGTAAAGTCTTCATAAATTAGTAAGCTTTCAAACATACAACGATCAATTTTGTCAACAAATTGTGCCAACAAAGCAAATTATTACGCATTAGATGTGAAATAATTTAAAATTCTTAAGAGCCCAACCTGTGGGCAAGCGTAACCTAATGTAAGACAGTCTGTCCAGTGCCATTAGAAGCCTTATATATGTATAAGGCCTTATTTGAATATTTGTAATTTCAATAGTACTTGATGTTCTTGCTTACTGGCTGAAAACAAATGGAAAACGAACTATTTTCGAACATTTTTCAACATTATCCAAGGTTCTTTAGGTTTACTCAATTCATTTACACTTCGATTTTATATGGTGGAGAAAACATGTATTTATGGAAATTTTGCTGGTCGCAAGAGAAATGAAAATATATGAAAAAATAAACCACGAGATGGCTCCGTTTTAATTAGAAGATATAACTCACCCTTTCCACCAGGGTTCCTGCTGTGGACCAGCACCAAATCCAAAGCCACCAAATGAGTTAAAGAAATCATTACCAAAAAATGGGAAGGACTGCTGAATAAATACACCTGGTGAGGCTTCACTTCCAACTTCGCTGGTAACAATGTCAACGCCTAAAAATGTGAATCAAATTAGTATTTTAGCAGTTTATAAATGTAGACAAATGATACAAAAGCTTTTAAGGTAGTATTGGGGTGTGACGACGAAAAACCATTTAAAAATGTTTAAAATGAGAAGAAATAAATTTTTTATTTCAATCATCAACATTATAAAAAACCTCATGGAACGCTCGCCAGGTTAGCTCGCCCTAATGACAGCGCGTAAATTTTTAGAAAGTTCTATAACTTCTTCAGTTATTGTTCGATTTTCAATAACTAGAAAAAAAACAATTTAAAATAAAATTAAAAAAAAAGAAAAAAATATGAGCTTGGGTAAAAACGTCGTCGAAGCTAAAGAAGTCGAGTTGAGGAAAACATAAATTCCACAAAGTTATATACATATTTTGTTCGAAATGTTGGCGTTTCAACTTTTCAAAACTGGCAAGAAATCAAATCGGTTGATATCTGAATGAGTTTTTTTTTTAGGATTTAATGTGTTACAACTATTCAATCAAGTTTGCCTTGGTTTGAAAATGGAAATATAGAAAAGAGGGAAATAAATGAAAAATCAAGTGAATCACTTGTTGTGGCATGTTGTTTGTCTGTCGGAAAGATTTTTTTTTGGGAACTTGAATCTGGGGCAAGTGTTATGCCTTCACCTCAGTCAATTCAAGTAATTAAGCAATCCTATCCACAAACTTCTCTACGACCAACTACAACTTTTAAGTCGTAAATATTGATGAATTTTTAATATGAAGTTAAAGTCCAAATTTTGATTGGAACTATAGAACTACCGAGTAACAAAGTAACAACTTAGCAACTATGATGATTTTTTCGTAAGTTGGCAAAATACGAACAGTTGTTCCATATTTTTAATTGCATGAAATTTAAATGCATTAAAAAGAAAACCCAACGCATATTAAATTGAATTTTTTGTTGAAAAGTAAGTATTTTATAAATAAATTAATTTTTTTCTCTATTCCTTTTACTTATAAATTTTCAGCAATTGTAATTTACGAAAAGCAAAATCAGCTGTTATTTAACTATAATTACCAGGCTAACGAGATTAATCAAAAGAGTGTATTCACAGTTAACAAATTTAACGAAGTAACAACTAACCAAATAACAAACTAACGAGTTCGGTGTGAATACCCCTAATACCATTTATGCTGATTGTTTAACTGGTTGCCAATTGTCATGACATAAAGTGTACATATACATATGTTCTAAGCCTGATTCAGTCACTTATATTAAAGTTTTTTCTATATAGGTCGTGTTGTCCCATCCGAATCGTAATATATTTTTGTCAATACTTTTAATATTTTGGGTTTTTTTTTTATCTTTAGCAAATTTCAAAACAGCAATTTGTACTAAACTCAAGTGCTTTATAGCTTACTCGAAAATTCTTTGTGGAAGCTTATTGGAAACTTGGAGTCAACCCTTTATAAAGCTTCAGAATGTTATTACCTTTCCATGGCTTTTACATGAACTATGGCTTCACTTGTGGATAAGCCTTCGGCCGCAAGCTCGGTAGAAGTCGAATTGCTTCAACTGTAGTATCTTCAAATTCCTTAACCTTTTAGAATTTCATGTTTTAGTTGAAGAGTAAGTTAATCATCCAATTTTGTCCAATTGAACCAAATCTTTCATCCAATTGAGCTCATTTTCAAACTGAATTATTTTTTTCAGACAGAAGTGTACATTTCGAATTTCTTAACGATTGCTTCAACACGATGGCTGTAATCGGGATCGCACAAGGACATATTGAAAACGGTCAAGGCTAAATCGACTCGATTGGTTATACTGATTAAACATATACTATATCCTTTCCTATCCTGCCTTGAAATTAATATACCCTTAGTTATGACACTTACAATAACATATTTGAGTATTTTATATTCATACACCAACAAATTTCATTTAAATTTCATTTCACAACAAAAATTTAAAATTCAATATTAACATTAAGTTAACATATATGACGTCACACCTTAATAATGCCTTTATGTAATAAATACTACAAACACCTTTGTTCTACTTACCAAAAGGTTTTTCTTCCAGATGTGGACCTTGTGTGCGTTGCTGGGGATGTGGGGCTAACGGAAAGAATTCTGCATCTCTATCGAAGCTGCTATAAACCGGAAAAGGATAATTAGCGGAATTTTGCCATAAATGTGGTAATCCTGCTAATTCTGATGTCTGAAGTTGTAATGGTTCTAATTGTAGGGGTGGTATGGGACGAGGCGGTGTTAGATGATACATGAAACTACAAAAAAGAGGGCGTTTGTTTTTGTTTCTAATGTGTGGTGATTCAGTTTTATGAATATTTTCATATTAGTTAGACAATTTTTTTTTTCTTTTTTATGTACTTAAATAGTTCGTTAGTTTTTATGCAGTATTTTATATAAAATTAATTTGACAAAAACCGAAGACAAAAAAATCAATCAGTGACAATTTTTCATTCCAATCCAAAATAAAATTAGGTTAGAGAACCTTAACCACCAAAGGTTTCAAAAAGTACATAATTAAATAATGTGATGATTACTTAAAAACAATGTTACGCCAAATAGTCAGCCACCAGGAGAGCTGTTCCAAAAAAAAAAAACAATAAAAAAATGTTACTTAATAACATTGCGCGCGGAATATAAATGAAGATCAGAACATATTAAAATAAGCTTCTCACAAACTTATTCTCATATAGTATATGTATGTATGTATATATACATATAGCCAATAACTACGAAACATGCCTGGAATCATAAGAAACAATATTTATTTGAATCGATAACTATAATAAAACAAATATTATATTATGTTCTAATAAAAGTGAAATGATATTAATATCCGTATTATTTCATGTAGAGAATGTAGAGCCCGGAATTATGTCTCCATTTTAATAAATGTGCAGGTTTACGAAGAGTAAAAAAAAAGTAGTAAAGGGCGGTTTTTTAGCAACTTTCTTTGTGGCAACACTGTTTTTGGCAGCACAGCTTTTGTCGTGTAACATGTTACTGTTAAACATGTTCAGTTTGGTCTATAATTTCACCATGAATCGACTTACAAACGAACAACGCTTGCAGATTTATTATCAAAATTTGATTATCAAAATTCATGCTCGGTTAAGAAAGTGCATCGTGCACTTCTTCCATTTTATGGTCAGTTTGGGCGACCCTTCTAAGGCGGCTATTCGGAATCTTGTGACTAAACTTCGTACCAAATTTACATTACTGGACATTAAACCACCAACACGCATGCGTAAAGTGCGGAAAGAGGAAAATATCGTAGCTGTTTTCCTCAGTGTTGTTGTACAACACAGCTGGTTTTGGTGAATGGACGCTAGCAAAATTGGATGAAGATCCGCTTTTTTATCGGAAAATTGTGTTCAGCGACGAAGCTCATTTCTGGTTGAATGGATACGTGAACAAGCAAAATTGCCGTATTTGGTGTGAAGAGCAGCCAGAAGCATTGCAAGAACTGCCAATGCATCCCGAAAAATGCACTGTTTGGTGTGGATTATGGGCCGGTGGTATCATTGGACCGTACTTTTTCAAAGACGATGAAGGCAGGCACGTTACTGTGAATGACGAGCGCTACCGTGCGATGGTTACAAATATTTTTTTTTGCCCAAAATGAAAGAGCTGGACTTGCCTGACATGTGGTTTCAACAAAACGGTGTTGAATACCACACAGCACGCGAAACAATGGCCCAATTGAGAAGCGAATTCGGTGAACAGTTTATTTCACGTTCGGTACCGGTCAATTGGTCGCCTAGATCGTGCGATTTAACGCCTTTAGGCTATTTTTTGTGGAGCCATGTTAAGGCTCATGTCTATAGGGACAAGCCCTCAATGGTTGACGCACTGGAAGCCAATATTAAAGATTTTATTCAAGAGATACCGGCCGATATGTTAGAGAGAGTATGCCAAAATTGGACCCAACGTATGAACCATTTGAGGCGTAGCCTCATTGAATTATATAGATCGTTCTATCGACTTAAATAAAGATTTAATACATTTCTCTAAATTTTATGTTTTTTTTTAAATCAAATCCGAAAGCTCTTAAAAAATCACCCTTTAGCTGAGTGGATCACAGCGAAAATCAAGCAAGACTACTGATGAGTTGGTGACCGCTAGGTCAACGAAACAGCTGTCTAGTCTGCTGTGTAATTACTCTATACAGAGTTGTTTTTGTTGTTAGTTGTTTTCTTAATGAATTTACTTGACCTCGAGCTAAACAATTAGTCTTAAAATAATTCAATAAAAAAGGCCACATTTAATAAAATCAGTAGTTACCAAGTTTACAAATATCTTCTAGATCCTGAATTTAGAATGTTAATTCTACCTAATAAATTCTAATTTTACGTAACAAACTCAACTTTAACGTTCTGGGATAATGAAGTTTGCCGAACAAAACGACCGATATCTGTTGGAGAAATCAGGAAGTGAGAGACCAATTGGTTCAAATTATGATAAATTAATAAGAAAAGCAAAGAATGTTCTTTTGACGTCTTTCACCGAAAGCAGGCAGTGTTGTTGAAATCATAAAAAGTGTGACATACCATTAAAGAAAATCCATCGAAATATCTTTGTCTCTGGCTTTCTTAAGAAGAACTTAACTCAAAATGCTGGCAAACGATTAAACGTTTAATGTTGTTAAACTCAATGCAATTCATATATTAAGACATTAATTAAGAATAGTTTTAAATGTTCTACCTGATACTTAGTTTTGTTTTCAGTTGTTGATTCCACACACAAATGAAAATCGAATGGAGGTATCACCATTGCATCAGCAGTGCATTTTAACAACACTGCATTCCCAACAATGTCAGGAAATAGTCCAATTAACTAGTGGGGAAACGATTTTTGAATATTTTTTTGAGGAGATTTATGCAGGAGGAAGAGATATCGAATTCAAGAAACATATAAATGTTTGTAATAGAAATAACTTAATGTTTTCGGTTCAATAAATTCGCTGGATTATTTTATTTTATTGACCATAACAACCGTTTGAAGTTTCTTACAATAACATAGTTAAAATTTTTAAATATTATATGACTTTACCAATTATCCTCATAATATAAAATTAGAAAATATTTAAGCATGCTGTAGTTTTAATCATTTTACCATAAAACTAAAAATTTTAGGCATTCAAGTTATTAAAGATACAAGTATTCTAAATGGGATCGTCCATTTTTATTAATAATGAAGTCAATTTATTAATTTTCCATACTTTAAAATTAAATATTTTAAGTGCTTGAAATGATGAAAAAGTGGAATTAACTATATATTAAAAATATTCTGAGAATCTTGCGAAAAACTAAATAACGTTTACTTGACTTCGAGTGTACGCAGCCAACATTTGAAAGATGAATTGTTCGTCTTTCTCCGAGACAAAGCGATAGCGAAATCTCTGGAAGATATGTACTCATGCGAGTTGTCTTTTGAAAAGAAAGCGATTCGCTATCGTTATTGCTTAGCGAAAAAAGAAACATAAATTGTTTTTCAAAATCAAAATATTATAGTTTCGCCGTTTTCTCTCCTAGGCGAAAAGAAGGCGCCTATTTGATTCACCTATATCGCAGGCGATAAAGAAAGTAATACAATTTTTAAAAATAAGAAAAAAAAGTTAACATTGAAAAATGTCGTATTTTTTTCCGTTAGCTTCTTCCGTTTTTTTTTATTTTTTTGTTGAATTTAGTGTACTTGTTGAATGTTTGTCTTACAACTTTAGAGCAACTGGCCCGCTGAAAAATTAAGCAACTAAAAATTAAGTTGCACACGCGGTAGGGATCGAAAATGTGCTGATTCCCATTCAGTTTTTTTATTGCATATTAGTTCTTTTTTTTTTTGCATATTTATTCCCT
Organism: Pherbina coryleti; assembly: GCA_943735915.1. Lineage (NCBI taxonomy): Eukaryota > Metazoa > Arthropoda > Insecta > Diptera > Sciomyzidae > Pherbina > Pherbina coryleti. Next base: position 128,202,345 of record OX030949.1, on the reverse strand, counting down.
ACACTTGAACGAAAGGGCTTTAAGGAGGGGGCCGGAGAGGGTAAATATGTATGATCGGCCCTCATTATTTTTGCAAAAGTAAAATTTTTCCCTTGAGGACCTATCCCTCCGACCACTCCTTACGGGGGCTCCCATAGAAATTTAATGATTTTTGTATATTTATTCCCTACACCTAAACAGGTGGGTTTTAAGGGAGGGCCAGAGAGGATTAATATGTATGATGAACCACCATTATTTTTGCAAAAGGAGCATTTTTCCCTTGAGGACCTATCCCCTCCGAACACTCCTACATGGTACATGGTGTCTTTTTTTTTGTTTGGCGAAGGAAAATTAACAATTGACTAAGAGTGCGTTGACAAGTGTGTTTTCTAAGTATAATAAAACTTACTGGCGTGAAGATTAGTGTTTGTTTAGTTTACTTTGTTATTTTAAAGTCTTAAATTTAAAAATTATTTTAATCGAAAAAAGCCATTTAATTATAAAATCTATGAAATCGCGCAAATACTTCGCTTCTCTCGTGTGTCCAATGAGGCACCTGTGTTTTTTTTTCTGGGTTAGTACATCTGTCATCTCAATAGTGCTCAAATATTCCCAGAGTTTGTACCCAAAGTTTGTACCCAGCAGAAAAGTGGACCAAATTTGAAATAGTTCTGAACTAGTTCCACTACAATACCCTTTAACATTGAACGAACTGACGCTTTTTGTGGGTTGATGATCATAGGAAAAGACAATTGTCCCCAGCAACACTCCTTTTCCCCTATATTTGAAGTAGTTGCATTAGGAACATTTTTAAACTGGTTGCTTTCGCAGTAGCCTGAAAGTGGTTATGTTTTAACTAGTTTTAAAGTGAACATATCAAAAGTGTAAGAATTTAGTGCAATGGAAAGGTCCTAATGATCTCATTTGTACCATCTTTTCCATCCACAATCCAGAAAACATTTTGTCTATAAACATTTTTTTTTTATTATTTTTTCTTGTGCGCAGCAAATTTTAAAAAGTAGCCAGAACGCGTTTATTTTTGTCAGCAATACTTTTGAAAACAAAAGCAAAGATAACTGTTCTACACTTAACGCCTTTTGTTCTTTTTGAGAGTTACTGCGAACTGCGCTAAAAATGAACTAGTTCACTTTTTCAATTGACTCCAAAATAACTGCTGGGTATGTTCTGCGAATTTCGCAATGTCGCCCGATTTCTCCACTGAGTAACACATCGAACTAGTTCGCGATCTTAGGACTCAAGTTCTTCTTGGAACTGATTGTTGATTGTTAGCATAAGTCCACGTCGGCATGAGATACGATATGTATGGGTGATTTTTGGTGTTGACTATCGGGGCATAAGACGCAACTTCATTGCAGCAAGTTGAAACATCAAGATGATTGAAATAAAGTGATATTGTTATCACAAATTTCATTAATATTATTTAAGGCACGAAAAATATGTAGCAAAAGGCATTGAATCCAGATTATTGAAAACTGCAGTTCAACTAACGCTAAAGTAATTTATTGTGGTGCAAATTTTATCACGAATATAATAAAATTGATTATACAAACGTATGATTTATCTGGAATTCGTGATAATGCAGTCATTTCCACAACATCTGCAAGAAATATTATAAAAATCCTTTTTTTTTAACATGGTATCCCCATAGCTATAATCTATTTTTACTAATAATTTAACATACAATTCAATTATTCTATAACTGCACATAACAGCCAAAAATTATAATGGAAATAATAATTGATAAATCGAAAAATAGTTATAAACAAATTATTAACCTGTAACTCAACTTTTAAAAAAAGTTCTATATTTTGAAACAAAGTCTAAGTATTAAGATTGCCAGACTTCTGATTTCGAGGCTCCAACTAATACTCAGCAACAGTCGGTACCGACTTCCAAATCGAAGTATTTGTGTCTTAAATCTTTGTGAAGAAATTATTCAGAACTCGGAAGAGTTCTAAAAGTCGGAAGAGATCTAAAAGTGCCCTAATTCTCGGACTAGAATTTATACTCTGTGAAGAAATCAACCTTATGTATGTATGTCATGACTCTGTACATCATTGGACACCATAGCTGAATACACATGGAAATATTAAATTAAGAATGCCAAAAAATGCAATGTTTATATTTTTATCCGAAAAAGAGATTAAAAAATAAAATTTTTTGTGTATTGAACAAGTAAGTATTATGATTAAATAGAAAAATTTCAGCAAGTAAACATTTTATTAAAAGAAACCCTTATAATTAATAGAAAGGAATTTACACATTTCTTTCCTCGGCAACTTTAATTTGAACATTTTTCGCACATCACGAACCATTACAACAAAATTGTATACAAAGTGCTTTTGCATGGTGTTCGATAACATATTCGCGATTATTTGTGCGTATTGGACCTCTTTTCATTTTACTTTTTTATATCATCTTCCTTTAATGAGCTTTGCTTATGTTTGATCATTGAGGCTGGTATAATTCGATGAAACTCCAGACGCTGAGATCAGAGTATACTCTAAAAAAAAAAAAAAAAAATAAATAACTGGCCATTTCAGCCCTTGAAAGGACTTTGACCTAGCTTCTTATGATCAATTGTGTTGCGCGTGTTATTAAGTTTGTACACAATTGACCGAGGACCGGACCTAGATATTTAACGCCGACTCCGAACGGCGATGAACGGAATGGTCTTGTTCTCAAGAAGCTTTACATGGCATTTTGAATACTCTCTGAGGTTTGCCATTGTCTGCAGAGAGGTGGCGGCCGTACAGAAAAATTGTTTTAATTCAAATAATTTTCTGTCGCTGCTGGGGTTCGAACCTTGGTCTCCAAGTTCGTTGACTTGACAGAGTATACTCTACTAAACATTTAAAGAAAGATTGTTCAATTTAAAGCCGATATAGAAATTGCCCTATGAAATTTTTATATACATGCCTTACAACTGTTAAATATGTCACGGTGTTTCACTCTGTTCGGGATAATAAAATCCGAAAATAAAAGAATATCGTTTTTCCTTTCAAGTGCATTTTCAACTTTTAGTCGATATTTCTCCTTGATTACAACCGATTTATTAATAATTTAAAAATCCTTTTATAGAGCGGCACGAAATTTATTAAGAAAAATTATCGAAGGGAGCGGCAAAGCGATCCAAACCACAGGTATTACCTACCAAAACGTTTCCACTCACTGACGAGATCGCAAATTAGTCTTAATGCTTATGAGACAGTTCGTGAGGCACACATAGCAATGAAGGATAAGAATGAAATTATGGTGCAGTAGAGGATAAATAAACACCTAGGTGATTGATTGGAAGTTTTATCGGTTCTGTGGACTCTTAAAAAAATAATGATGACTTAATGGCCAAAAGGTCCCACTGGGATATAGTATCGATAAAATTCGGTTATTGGAACTTTAAATGCCCTCTTGCGTCCTTGTATTTATATAATTATCAATGTTCTTATATAACTCAAATCATGATTGAATCATGATTTTTTTTCATAACTGTTCTTATAATAAAAAATCTCAGAGAAGAGAAATCATATTTAGCATAATAACATCATATTTTGATTTTTAATTTTTTTTATTTTCTGTTTTATTTGTTTGCCTTTGCTTTTCACAATATCTCGAAAATTTATAATCGGCGCTCCAAAACAGTTTTTAATCTAGTTTGAGGGATTTTAAGATATCCGCCTGAGTGTTGGATACCAAAGTCAAAGCATAGAAAAACAAAAGATATTTGTTCAAATTTCCTTATTATATTCATAGATTTTTTAAGTCCACCTTCAATAATTGCAGCAAGAAGGTAATTCATTATTACAAGCAAGAGTGCTTCTTGAGTTGATAGCTGTGGTAACACCATTAATACTTAGACATTTATATTCATATTATTATAATTCTATTTATTGCTTGTGCGTTTAAAGACTTTTCAGGGTAAATGTTTAAATAATTGTTTCTGCTTAAATTGCTTCTTTAACTCAAAATATGTACTTCCGCATAACTAGCTTTCATTGAAAGAAAACATTGATGACCCACTTTCAACTTGAGTTGGCTTGTTTGTTTAGCGTTTAAAAAATGCTCACTTAACGAAGAGGTAAGATACAAGAAGTTTTCGGTAGTTTAACCAGCAAAATTTACTAAAAACATAATTGCGTAACCTAAATAATAATCGCCATTTAGCGAATCTATGAACTTCTTCCTAATTTAGGTTAGTATAGAAAAATTTATAAGTTTCTCTTTGAAACTATCTTTCAGTAAATAAACAGAAAATTTCACCAACTCTTTACCTTTGGCATACGCTCACCTACGTATACGCTCACACAAATACATATTATAGTGGTATGCTCGTATAACAAGACCTACCTATAATTCCTACAAATAACCAAATACCAAAACAAATAAACGGAAATTAAAGGTTATCCTGATCAGTTAACATGTATCAGTCCTCGAACAGCTGTGGTTTACTCATCCTACTTTTAAAAAAATAGCGATACAATGGTAATCATTACACAAATATTGTCCATACATTAGTTTGTAAAGTTATTTTCTTATTTTATTATAAAATTTAATGCATTAATTTTTTATAGCGTCATTCAGTTACACGATCTGTTCATAAAAACTTACTTTATTATTCGACAGTGATATTTTTTATAATTTCACCTGTAGTTGAAACAACTTTTAAAACATCGTTGTTTCTTATTAAAATAATGAAAAAATTTATTGAAAGTAATGAATTCGTTGAAAAAGAAATCGATAATTCTCGAATAATTTGCTACTCACTCTTCATTGAACGGTACTGCACCAATGGAACCGGCAATTAGGGAAAAGGTTAACACTGTTAAGCACGCTTTCATTTTTATTTATTTGAACCCACAAATGAATTCTTCAACACAAAAACACAATAAATCTTCTTTTATTTTAAAAATTAAAACTTTAAAATTGCTAAAAACTTTCTATCATAAATTTTTTCACACCCCGAACTTTTACAATGATCACTCTTCTTGCAAAATAAGGTCGTTTTGAAATTGTTTCTTTTGCTATTGATGTTAATATTTGTGCAAACCGAAAAGCACTCAATTTACTGCTTTAACAAGTCGTTTATTCTTGTCTGAAGCCAAGTTTAATACTAACTGAGTATAGAACCTGAGCTGTGGTATTTATAATCTGCGATTGCTGACTCTTTCTGTTTGTTGAGGCTGAGTTGGTCTGGAACAGATCGCTTTTTTTCGGTATTCGCCAAGACGTAAAAAGTGCACAATCGGCAGAATGAATACGTCGTTGTTGTTGTTTTTTTAATACCCTACACGCAGCTTTACAATATACTGTTAATATAAATTTTGATTATTTTATATAAGAGTAACAGTACAAAAATATCCAGAATATTCCTAATTTTGTTAATATTCTCTGATTTTTCTTTGAGTCTTTGCTAAAAAATTCCAGAATAATTAGTATAGCTTAAATTTATGTAACAATGAGTCAACTAAACATATCAAACATTTAAATTTTTTCGAATCGCCGATTGAACTAATTTTCATAGATATATCTTATATGATTAACGACATGTCTTTATCGTTAAAACCAACTTTAAATATATGCTAATTAATTTTTTTCGCATTTTTTTTATTACACACTCATTCGTCAGCCTTATCAAGAGAAAGATGTAGAAAACAACTACATAGACACTTTCATATATGAACAAGTACAAATTTGTATACATAAGTACAGAACATTAAAGAACATTTATGTATTTCAGTTGAGTTCAGCGCAAAATACATTGTACCTCTGATTGGGCTTTATTATGCAGGAAGGCAAGTATTTTGTAGTCTCTAATTCGGAGGAAGTGCATAACGTAAATAAATAGCGGTGAAAAAGATGTGAATTACACTGTACAACAATTTTAGAATCTATTAGTGGGAACAAAGTCTGACACCATCTGATCGAAGTACTATAAACTTACAGTGTATAAACAGAAAAGAATGTATTCTGTATAATTTACTTTGCCGAACATATAAATATTCTGTATTTAATTTTTTCTCTTTTCCCATTATATGTTATACACAGAAAGAAAAAATCAAGCATTCTATGCTTGAATTAAGCAAATAGGCTATCAGTTTACACCCAAGCGTAAATATTCAAGCATTTTTTTGCAAGAATTGAGCAAATTTAAAACACATGTTATTAAGAAAAAAAATGTTTAATTCAAGAAACATTAGCTTAAAACTCAAGAATATTTTTTCTAGATTCAAGAAACATTTGCTTAAAACTCAAGAATTTTTTTTTTCTAGATTCAAATTCAATATTCGCATGAAGTGAGAAAAATTTGCTTGATTCAAGTAAACAATTTGATGAAAACTAGATCAATTTGCTTGATTTGGGAAAATTATTTTTCTTTAATTGAGAACAATTTGCTTCATCCAAATAAACAATTTTCTCAATATTAGAATCCTTTGATTTGTCTTTTCCTTATAAAGAGTAAAATTTGCTTGACCCAAGTAATTAATTGTCTGAAAATTTGAAAGTTTTGTTTGATATATAAGAATATTTTTTATCTTTATATGAAAACAGTAAATAGCTAGCTACATTGTGTTTTTAAATTAAACAAAAACTTAACTTATTTGAAAAGATTTTTGGATATCTTGTGATAAATTAATAAATTAATTAACTGTGATTAGATAATGAACAAGATATTTTCAGATCAGAAGTGGGAAAGTGATTTTTTCAAGTATAATTTTAAGGCTAAAGGTTGAAAGATTTAAGATTAAAAGTACTTGTATAGTTTTACATGCTTGAATTAAGATTTTGTGAATTAAGATTTGATAGCGTTTGATTTGAGCGTTCTTGGTATGGTGGCAGGTCTAATACGTCGATTAGGAGTATACAGTCGAACACACCTATAACGAATTCGCACGGGACCAGAAAATCATTTCATTATATACAAAAGTTTCTTTTATACAGAAATTATGATATTTATTCCACTTTTAAGGGAGTAGTACCAATCTTTTGGTAGAAAAAAACATATATTTTGAATATGTTTTTTTTTCAATCATAAAATTTGAATTTTAAACTTTTTGTGACATATTTATAAATGTTTGAAGATAACAAAAACAAATTTTTTTATCACTTCTTCAGCCGGTAAAGGGCGATGAAATGAAGCATTAAAAAAAAAAGTTTACCCGCTGCTGCAACTTAATGTCAGGAACGGCTAATCTGAAACAAGCTTTTTAAAGCTTTTTTCGACTAGATCGAAAATTGATTTAAGTATCTTCTATGTTATCCTGACGTTACTAAATCAATTACAGAAATATTATAATTCAGCAGAAGGACATGAAAGAAATTGAATCAATTTTATATCTAGTCGTAAAAGCTACAGAAATGCAATGCTCACAGAAATCAGGCAGAAAAACTAATGCGTTTAACTCTAACTTAATATTTGTCGTTTTTTTTTTATTGAAATAACGAAAGCCAGTACTAAATTTTATCATTTTTTGTACTTGAAAAAAATTTTATTAATATGCGGCTTCGGCCAAAATTTCACATTCGGTCGGAAACTAGTCTCAAGCAATGAATAAAATGTTTATTTGCAAAAACATTTTCGTTATAGTTTTCACTTTTCATAAAGTCACTTTGTATGGGAGGTAGGCGTGGTTTTCACTCGATTTCGTTGAATTTCATACACAGAGTACATGTTATATAGTCAGTGGCGTTCCTAGGCTTGGTGACACCCGGGGCGGATACTCATGGTGTCACCCCTATAAAAAATTTCTAAATGCAAAAAGAAACCAATTCGATGAGATTAAGTGTTTTTATTACTATCTTTATCTTCTCCGAAAAAAAAAAAACAAACAACATATGACAAACAATAAGAATTTGTAAAAACCAGAATAAAAATATAACATTTTCAGGTGTCTACATTAGGGCGGGTCAAATTTTTTATAGATCAAGCGTATAGCAGAAACGTAATCTATGATGAATTCTGAGAAAACTTCCCCAAGAAACCATAGGTCTAAAATCAATCCCAATATCACGCATATTTAGGTCAAAATTTGTGTATGGATTTCATAGTTTTATATAAAAATACTGTAGAATAGTCCAAAAATGGCAGCGTATATCATTGATTTTGGGCTTGTTGAAAAGGAAATTTTGCCAGCTCTCCCAATCTGAATTTATTTGAAAAATATTTTGGATTTTAAACCAAATTTTGCCAGCCTATTATTTAAAAATTGTCAAAAATGTTAAAATCATCGTAGAATCGTTTTGATAACTTTTAATTTTACATTTGAATTCTTAATTTTTACTATTTTATTACATTCTTCACATTTTAGTATTTAAAAAGTAAACAAAACTGGAAGTAATAACCTCAGTTATACGAGTTCTTTCATACAAAAAATTTATCTCTTGACGATTTGATTGGAATTTGTTGCGATGGAGAAGTAAGCAATACTGGTACCGTAATGGCATTCTACGAAGGTTCGAAATTGCTCTAGAAAAATCATTACTTGCTTTGTTTGCTTGCTGCATTTTAATAAACTACCTTTTCGCCACTTGTTTGGTTTTTTCTCATCCGAACAAATTGACCCGCCCTAGTCTACATATTTAGATATGTAGGGATAAGGTAAAAAAGAAAACTTACACAAAAAAATTACACAAATTAAACAAAAAAATTACATTTTCAGGTACATATTTGTATATGTAGGTATAAGGTTAAACAAAGAAATCTTATTAATCGCGTTGTCTTAAAAACGAACTTTTCTTACTTTAAGAGCTGCAAAATTTGAAATAACCTCATCGAAATCAATATTACTTGCAAGCTCGTTTTCAATGGATAAAGTAGCAAGATCGGAAAGCCTTGCCTGTCCCATGGAAGACCTTAAATAAGTCTTAATTAATTTTAGCTTGGAAAAACTCCTTTCGCATGAAGCTACTGATACACAAATTGTTAGAAATAATTTCAATGCGACAAAATGGGACACATATTTGTTAACGTAATGTATTTGTACCTTTTTCTTTCTGTTTGAGAAATTAAAAAAAATATCGAAATGGTGTCACCCCTAAAATGGTGGCACCCGGGGCGGACCTCCCCCCCCCTAGGAACGCCACTGTATATAGTATAACATGTAAGTAATTAGGGTGCCTCAAAAAAAAAAAGTTACCATTGCCACCAACTAAAAATGAACCTTGATCTATTTTATGACGATTCCCAAAATATTTTTGCTGTCACGTTAACCACCAGTGGAGCTTAACCATTTTGAAATTACCTCCAAAAATCATGGTTTTCGTAAAAATTTCGGCTGGTGTGGTTGTAAAGAAAGAAAAAACGGACAAAAATAATAGTACCAAAAAAGTTCTTCCAAACTGCATCAAAAAATTTAAAATATTTGCTGTTGAACCAAAGATAATGCTGATTTTCATGCATTTTTTTGATTTTTTTTATAATACTTTCACTAAAATTCAAATAACTTCATTATTTATTATGCTATCCTCGTAATACATATTTATATTTTGCTACAAACACCTGCTGCAAAAATAATGTAAGCAATGAAATATTTTTTTTTAAATATTTTAGTTTAAATGGTAATTAAATTGAGAAACTCTGTCCAGGAATAAATAGAAGTAGTCAAAACCTTTCCAATGATATATTCGCAACGAGGATAGCATAATAAATAATGAAGTTAATTGAATTTTAGTGAAAATAATATGAAAAAAGATCAAAAAAATGCATGAAAATCAGCATTATCTTTGGTTCAACGGCAAATATTTTAAATTTTTTGATGCAGTTTGGAAGAACTTTTTTGGTACTATTATTTTTGTCCGTTTTTTCTTTCTTTACAACCACACCAGCCGAAATTTTTACGAAAAACATGATTTTTGGAGGTAATTTCAAAATGGTTTAGCTCACTGGTGGTTAACGTGACAGCAAAAATATTTTGGGAATCGTCATAAAATAGATCAAGGTTCATTTTTTGTTGGTGGCATTGACACTTTTTTTTTATGGATGTCGAGGCACCTTAAAGTATATACAGTGTTGCGCAAAACAATAGCAACAAAATCAGTGCGCTGCAACAAAATCGTGTATCTTTTTTAATATTGGGAGCACACTAAAATTATTATAGGAACCAAAGCACATATTCATACATCATATAAAAAACAAATCATATTCAAATTTGGTTTTGTTTTTTTTATTAAATTTAATATTAATGTGACTACATTCAATTTGTTTGAGTGCAAAACAAAAGCAACAAAACTTAAAAAATGTAAAAAGAGAACAGAAGTTCCAAAAAACAACGGTAAAAGTTCTTTTATTGTAAAGCACATGTTGTTTGTGAGTCATAAACATGTAAGCTTGGATTTGTTTTTGCCCTAATTGTGCCATTGACTGTTCCATTTATAATGGCACGTGATAAATACTGTAAAACACTAAAATAACAAATTATTTCCGAATATAAAATGGGAAAATCGCAAATATCTGTCGCGAAGCATTTTAATATTAATCGGTCAATAGTTTGTAGATTAATAAAAAAGTATAACATCACAAAAGACGTAACAACGGTATATTCAGGAGGGCGCCCGCGGAAAACATCGCTGCGTGATGACAGGAACATTTGTGGCGTGTTCAAGCGAAATACATTTGCCACCTCCAAAGAGGTTGTTCGGACACTTGATTTAGATATCCATCACAGCACTATTCGCAGAAGAGCAGTTGAGGAAATTTTAAGGAGTTACAGACCGGCAAAGAAACCTTTGCTTGCAGCTTAACTTAAACAAACAAGTTGAGGTGCTATAATTTAAACAATTTTCCAGGAAATTTTGACAAATTGCAATTTATTATTTTTTAGACTCAGTTTTGCAAAAGAGCACCTAAATTGGACCGTTAAAAAATGGAAAACCGTTTTGTTTAGCGATGAATCAAAGTTCAACTTGATTAATTCAAATGGTATGTCCAGGGTATTGCGCCGCCCAAGTACACGACTTGAAGCCCGAAACTGCAAAATAAATTTTAAGCATGGAGCCGGTGGTATTATGGTCTGGATTTGTTTTTCCTATGATGGAGTCGGACCATTTCATAAAATCGATGGTATTATGGATCAATTTGTATATAAAGACATTTTAGAAAGCAAGATGCTACCATATGCAAAGTGGAATATGCCGCTTCAGTGTACGTTTTAGCACGTCAACGACCCGAAGCACACTTCAAAGCTCATCAAAGATTACATTAGAGACAATGGGATTCAAGTCCTTGATTGGCTGGCACAATCACCAGACTTGAATCCCTTATAAAATCTTTTTGGGATTTTGAAGAAAAGAGTTTCTGGTCGAAGGTTTTCCATAAAACTGCACTGTGTGAAGCCTTGAAACTTAAGTGGGAACAAATACCTAATACCACTATATCTAATTTAATAGAGTCGATGCCGCGCAAATGTGCAGCGGTATTCAAGAATAATGGGTCTTACACCAAATATTAATTATGTTGCTATCGTTTTGCACTCAGACAAATTGAATATAGTCACATTAATTTTAAATTTAATAAAGAAAACAAAACCAAATTTGAATATGATTTGTTTCTAATATGATGTATGAAAATATGCTTTGGTTCCTTTAATAATTTTTGTGTATCCCCAATATTAAAAAAGATACAAGATTTTATAGCAGCGCACCGATTTTGTTGCTATTGTTTTGCGCAACACTGTAGCTTGTTATATAGTTCATATGCAAACTTTCAAGTCCATATATTAATTTCTGGATTTAAAATAGATTTTACCTCTTTGATAGCCACTTTGTATGGGAGGTAGGCGTGGTTTTCATCCGATTTAGTTTTTATACTCAGAGTTTATATTAAATATCAAAACTCATATGCAAAATTTCAAGTCAATATATTAATTTATGTGGAATTCTAAGGGATTTTACCGTTTTGATAAAGTCACTTTATATGGGAGGTAGGCGTGGTTTTTGTCCGATTTGACTCATGTTCGAACTTGAGCTTTAGATAAAAGCTTAAATATCGAATTTCTTGATGATAGCTTGAAAATTTCGGCTGTAATCGTGATCACAGACAGACAGACGGACAGACTGACATGGCTAAATCGACTCGGTTGGTGTTGCTGATCAAGAATATATATATTTTTTTATACCTATCACGCCTCCTTATGGGCGCTACAAACGGAATGACAAAATTAATATAACCCTTTTACGTTTTTTAAACGTGGGGTATAAAAATTGACGGCGTCATGAGGCCCCTCAGGGAACCGCCTAATGTGACGCATATGCATCACTTGCTAGATTAATATCATGTAGTTAAGGCAAAGTAAACGCACCAAGGAAAAGCACAACCAATGAAGAAGCGAATATAATAAAGCAACAGCATCGCCAACACCAACAAAAACAACATCAACAATATCAACAACAACAACAACGTCAACATCAACGTTAACAACAATAACAACAGCGACATCGACAACAACAACAAAAATCTAGTTAGTTATGCTTTCAACGGTTTTTTTCGTGACAACCAACACTGCTCACAAACAACAAAATAACACAATGAAACCAGAAAAGAACTATGACATAAATTAGGATATGGATTAGGACAAAAATTAAGACACACCTAAAACAAACCTTTCCAAACTAGGAAAGGGATTTGGTATATTTGATTAAGTCAAGAATTTGGTCATGGATTAAGACAAGAGTTTGGACATGAAATAGGAGTATAAAGAAACACCGTCACGTCAAAACCTACGGGTGAGTACACGACACAGCCAACTTTTTTTTATTTTAAGCATTTCCTGCATAATTTCTTTTAGCTTTGACCAAAGGTTTTCGCGTGTTACAACTATTCCATAAACTATGCTTTGATTCAAAATGGGGCGCCCAGCTAGGCCGTTGTTATGCAGACGCTTACGGGCTCATCACGGTCATGTATTTTTGTTGTTTCAATGTAAAAGGGAAATTTGCGAGAGTGAGCGAGGGAATTTATTTTGCCCAGAATGGTCACCAAATGATTCGAAAATAATATGGAATCACGATATCAAAACAGTGTTTCGTTGTGCAATTATTCACAACATATGTGTTTTTGCATGAAAATAGTACCCTTTTAGTACGAAATGCATGAAAGCAGTAATGAAACCTGCTCAATAGCAGCACTCACCGTACTCATACTCGTGATACTTTTATGCATTAAGTATTGAAATTAGCAAAAAGTGTACAAGTTTTCAGGGATCAAATGACCGTCTGTATAACATACTTTCATCACAGAGCTTATCAAACGAAAAAAGAGCGTAAAAAAGGACTTGATCGGAGATCATATGAGCGTTTGCATAACAACGGCCTTAGTGGAAAAGCAAGGGAAATCAAATGAAAAGTGTATAGGATGTTCTAAGTATAGCGTATAGCCATGTGTAACGCCATTACCACAGTCAATTCAAATTACTAGACGATCTACTTCCCAAAATTTCCTCCCACCAACTGCAACTATTAATATTGAAGTATTCAAAATTTCGTTTATTAGAAATAATAAAAAACCGGGGGAACCTTACAGGAGTCGCATATGATATGTAACATCTGACACCTCACTTTGGTAATAAAATAAAAACGAAATGGCCGTTTCAGCCCTTGAAAGGACTTTGACCGAGCTTCTTATGATCAACTGTGTTGTACTCTTTGCGAAATGTTTGAACACAAATGATCGAGATCTAGACCTACAAGCTTTATGCCGACTCCGAACGGCTTATGTTCTCAAGAAACTTTTCATGGCCAGTTTTGGTAATAACCCTGGTTAAAAAACATTTATAGTGATTAAAATCATCTGAAAAGTTTTAAAAACATTCCGCAAGTCCCTGTTACGCTGAGTTGAGTTATTCTTAATTTTTTTTTTTGCGTTACCTTTCTAACTTTAAATTTTTCCTCACTTTTTTTCTGCCGGTAATCTCGCAAGAGACTACGACATCATGTTCTGCGATTCACACCTGTGAACGAACGACTTGCCATAATCCGTGTCAAGGCAAGATTTTTCAACATAAGCCTGATTTGTGCGCACGCTCCGACAGAAGACAAAGACGATGAGACCAAAGACAGCTTCTACGAGCGCCTTGAAGATGCCTATAAGCGCAGCCCCCGCCACGACATAAAAATCGTGCTTGGTGACTTCAACGCCAAGGTGGGAAAAGAAAATATCTTTGGTCCAACAGTCGGAAAGTTCAGCCTCCACGACAATACCTCCGATAACGGAATGAGGCTGATTGACTTTGCCGCAGCGCGAAACATGGTCGTTAGTAGCACTAGATTCAAGCATCTCAATATTCATAAAGCAACTTGGCTGTCTCCTGATCAAAAGACGCGCAACCAAATTGATCACGTTTTGATTGACGGAAGGCACTCTTCCAGTGTTTTAGATGTACGCACGATCCGTGGTGCCAATATAGACTCGGATCATTATCTTGTCGCAGCCAAGATCCGTACACGCCTGTGCGCAACCAAGAATGCGCGCAATCCAGCACAGAGAAAGCTAGACGTCGAAAAGCTGCAATCAAAGCAAACAGCCGAAGACTTCGCTACTCGACTCTCACTCCTGCTTCAAGAAAGCACTCCTCCGATCGACTATATATGCGCGCATTGGAATCATATTTCCCACTCTATGCGTACGACTGCCGAAGAGGTGATTGGCTATCACCGCCCTCGCCGAAACCAGTGGCACGACCAAGAGTGTCGCGACGCCACTGCAGAAAAAGACGCCACCTACAAAGCCACCCTGCTAGATATCCAGAGTACACTGATGATGTGGAGGGAACACTTCTCTAGGCTTCTGAATGGCGACGACGACAACAATCCCGCCAATAGAGATGATATTCCGGAATCCCCAATTTTGGACGACAGCGTTGAAGTTTCGCTGCCCGACCATAGTGAAGTCTTGAAAGCTATAGCTCGGCTTAAAAACAACAAAGCCGCAGGAGCCGATGGCTTACCTGCTGAGCTCTTCAAGAATGGAGGCGAAGCTCTATTTAAATGCATTCATGAGCTTCTATGCAGAATATGGTCGGAAGAATGCATTCCAAACGATTGGAACCTCAGTGTGCTCTGCCCAATCCACAAGAAAGGCGATCCCACAATTTGCGCCAACTACCGTGGGATAAGCCTTCTGAATATCGCATATAAGGTTCTGTCGAGCGTACTATGTGAAAGACTGAAGCCCATCGTAAACCAGCTGATTGGACCTTATCAGTGTGGCTTCAGACCTGGCAAACCCACCATAGACCAGATATTTACGCTACGACAAATCTTGGAGAAGACCTTAGAAAAACAAATCGACACACACCATCTTTTTGTCGATTACAAAGCCGCCTTCGACAGTCCAATAAGGAATCATCTATATTCCACCATGTCTGAATTTGGTATTCCTGCAAAGCTCATCCGCCTTTGCAGAATGACACTGAGCAACACCAGCAGCACAGTTAAAATCGGGAAGGACCTCACTCCTCCATTCGATACCAAACGAGGTTTCAGACAAGGTGATTCCTTATCGTGCGACTTTTTCAACCTAATGATGGAGAAGATCATCCGAGCTGCTGATTTGAGACGCAGTGGCACGATATTCTACAAAAGTATTATGCTGCTGGCGTATGCTGATGATATCGATATCATTGGCCATAATACGCGCGAAGTCAGTGCAGCATTCTCCAGGTTAGCGAAAGAGTCGAGTCGAATGGGTCTTGTAGTGAACGCAGATAAGACGAAATACCTAGTGTCAACAAATAAACAGTCCCAGCGTCTTGGAAACCACGTCACTGTTGACAACATCTCCTTCGAGGTTGTTAAGGACTTCGTCTACCTGGGATCCAGCGTAAACTTTTTCAACGATGTCAGTATTGAGATAAAGCGAAGGATAACTCTTGCCAACAGGTGTTACTTTGGGCTGAGTAGGCAATTGAGAAGCGGAGCCCTCTCTCGACGAACAAAACTCACGCTCTATAAGTCACTAATCATGCCCGTCCTATTATATGCAGCACAAACTTGGACGTTGAGCAGTTCTGATGAAAAGACTTTGGGAGCCTTCGAGAGAAAGATCCTTCGTAAGATCTTCGGTCCAATCTGCGTCAATGGCGAGTACCGAATTCGATGGAACCACGAGCTGTATGAGCTGTACGCTGACATAGACATAGTTAAGCGCATTAAAATCGAGCGGCTCCGCTGGCTAGGTCATGTTGAGCGAATGGAAAACGACGCTCCAGCGAAAAAAAATATTCGAGTCGGTGCCCGGTGGTGGTCAACGCAGAAGAGGACGCCCACATCTTCGTTGGAAGGATCAGGTGTTGGATAACCTGACTACACTTGGTGTTTCCAACTGGCGCCAACAAGCGCAAAATAGAAATGGCTGGCGCAATTTCTTATACGAGGCCAAAACCGACCTTCGGTTGTAAGCGCCAGATAAGTAAGTAAGTAAGTAATCTCGCATATACTCTGCTCTGGATTTTCCCATCTCTGCAAGTCACAAAATTATTATAATCAAATTAAATTTATATATATTTAAAATATTAACCGTGTATGCCAAAAACAGCTGTTTGTTTTTGTTATCTTTTACTTTGGATGTTGGAAAAATAAGGTTATTATTTTTCTTTTACATGAAGGCTACACAGGTTTGTGTATAAACTAAATAGTAGCATGCGCTGTAGTTAAATAAAATTGAAGTTTACTGTGATTTAAACAGATATCAATGTGGTTTGTGTTTAAAACACATGTTTGTGGTTTGTGTAGCAGCTATTCGAGCCTAAAAGACTGCAATTAATTGTGTGATAAATTAAATGGCGCGTGCTTCCCCGACTTCCTGTTACTGCTTTCCGTCGTATTTCACGACATAGCTCCCACATGCTGGAAACTGATCGGTAAGATATTACATATCAAAAATTTAATAAAGGTAAAAGTGAAGTATTGGAAGTGGTCGAAACTCGAACCCGAGAAGCCCGGATGACACGTAGTCACGGAAGATGTACTGTAAGTGGTCTATTATAACGAATGATATAAAGTTTATATCAAGAATAAAAATCTAATTCGTAATAAGCTTGTCTTAACAAAAACCAGACAAATTGGCCATTTCAGTCATTAAAAGGGCTTTGACCGAGTTTCTTACGATCAAGTTGTGTTGTGCGTATTATTAAAAATGTGTGTTCACGAATGATCGAGAACTGGACCTACTAGTTTTATGCCGACTCCGAACGGCTAATGTGCATGTTCTCAAGAAGGTTTACATGACAGTATTAACAATCTGAGGGTTGTCATTGTCTACAGAGAGGTGACGACCGATCAGAAAAATTAATTTCAATTGAAAAATTTTCTGGCTCAGCTATTGCTTGAACCTGGTCTCAAATTGGCATCGAGTGGTCCATGCTCTGTTTAATGCACTCGGCCACGGCCGCCAACAAGCTTGTGTTATCAGATTCAATATACGGCACCACCACTGTACATCTATAACATCCATTCTAGTGAACATTTTTTCAAATTAGTTCTAAATACTTGAAAAACATGTAAATTTAAATTGTAAATTTCCACTTATACAGACATACTTTAATTCAGATAAAGAAAACTGCATATAAATCAATTTATTCCGCATTGCATTGTAATTTTTATAATTTTTAGAAGAAAAATACTAACGAAAGTGTTAAAAGTTTAAAAAAACTATCGACATTTTTCCTCAACCTATGTGTTACCACATAAATGTTTACCAATATGGACTTTTAGTTTAACTGCTTTTACACTATATGTTTTCGTAAAAATGATTCCCCAAACTAAGACGTAATCGCCCCAGTTTAAAATATTTATAAAATAAAGACTATCTGATATTCCCGGTGTTACTCGGTCATCTCGGTGTTACCCGGTGTTTATTTTAATTTAATTGATACAAGTACAATGTCTTCTATGGAAAATAATTATATTTCATTGTATTTATAAGGTTAAACGACATTTTTGTATATATCTCCATCATATATATTAGCATTTATATCGGGCCCAAAGTTTCCAATAAACTTTTTTTATTTAAATATTATGTGGTGTGAGCTTGAGTCAAATCGGCCCATAATTAAGAATTTTCCAAAAAAAGCTACTCCAACGCACCTTGGAGGTTTAACATAAGGAAACCGGAGCACCACACGAACATATGGTGTGAATATAGGGTGGATAGCTTCAGTGGCTCAGCCGTGTTAGTCAGACATACATACGCACCAATGTTTTTATATATAGAGATGAAAACTGGCCACAGCCCAAAAAAGTAAACAACCAATATGGCTAAAAATTGCGGCCTCGGTGGTCGAGTAGGTAGCGTGCTCGACTGCTACCCCAGAGTTCCTGTGTTCGATTCCCGGCCAGGCCATGGTCCTACGCTTTAAACCTTTCGCATTTGCAATTTTCTATCCTCGTTTCTAATCAACTGAAATTGAAAATTCACTAATATATACGACTTGAAGTAGTTGTAGTTGTAGTTGTGATGGTAGAGATTCTCTACTAGAGAAGATTGTGGACGAGATTGCCTTATAACTTGAATTGACTGAGGTAAAGGCATAACACTTGGCTCTGATTCAAATTCACATGTTTCTTTGGCTTTCCACCACGCTTAGAACATCCTACACCTTTCCTTCCCACTAATCTATCACCCCATTTCGAATCAAGGCAGACTTGACTGAATTGGTATTCCACCTGAAATTCTTGGTTCAAGGTTAAAAAAAAAAACAAAAAATTGGTGCCAATCGGACCAACACAGACCGCGAAATCTCAAATTCTCACCGTATCTACACATTCATCTCAAAGGGCGATGGTTTCACAAAAGTCGTTAAAAGATTTGTGTGATTTAAAATTGTTTGATGAAACAAGTTGTTTCAAAAGTTAAAAAAAAATCCTACTTAACAATGCTGATGACAGCGCGTAGAAAGTATGTAAAATAGAAACAACATTTTTGTTATTTTTTGCTACTTTTGTTAATTGGATAGCCAATCAGAGCTGCCAGGTTGCGGGATTTTTCCCCTTTTTCGGGATTTTTCGTACCAAACGGGGAGGCGGGGAAAACATTGATAAAAACGGGGAAAATTAAAAATGAAATAGCGAGTGCAAAAATATATCGGTTATTAGAAAACCAACTACAATGTTTTATTTTAATTACATCCATTTTTTGTTTGCCATTTTTTAGAAAGCTGAATGTGTCATATATGGATATAATAGAACTAGCTTTGAAGAATTTTGTTGATTGTTTCATGTGAAAGGAATACATTAATGTAGTCATAATAGTATTTTTGATGTAGACTTAAACGATTTCGATACTTTTTTAAGGAGCTATATAAAGGGCCACTCATAGATAGTAAAAATGAAAAATAAAACTTTAAGCTTAAAAATATTTTTACACGTTATTTCGGATCAATCTGAGTGGAATGATTTCGACCAAGAATATAGATCGTTAAGAAATATAAATTTTTCAAATATATCATTAGAAATTATCCAGGAATTCTGGAAAGAAGTTATATTTTTCATTGATTCAGATATTCAAAAAAAAAAAAAATAGTGTCGTTTATTTTTTGCTTTCCTTATAGCGGGGTAAGTGCTGAAAGTGCTTTTCAGCTAATAATTTAAATAAAACAAAACTAAGGAACTTTCTTGACAAAACCTCTCAATGCAGAACTCTACGCAGTAAATCTTTAATGAAATATAAAAATTGCTTTGAATTGAAATAAATTCAGAATTTTTAACTTTTTATAATAGAAATAATACACATACTCTTGTTTACTTGGTTTGATAATATGTATAACAATATGTATATTTCAAATAATTTCTAACAATTTTTTATAATCTCAAAAACGTAACGTTCGAGTCAAAATACAATATCCCTTAAAGTTTTTATTTTTTATTTTTATTTATCTTTAAGATACGTACGTTTTTCCTGTATTTATTTATTTTAGTATTGTATATATTTTAGTTTAAGTAAAGTGAATTAATGAACTTATTATTTCTTTAAATTGCTATTTATTAAACAATTTAAAACCGGGGAAAAAACGGGGAAACTCGAAGTTAAAAATGGGGAAAAAAATTAATTTGTATGCAAAAATAGGGATTTTTTTTCGCTGAAACCTGGCAGCACTGTAGCCAATACACAATCCTCCTAATAAATTATTGTGATCTGCTGCAACATAGTTTCAGTTAATACTTAATATTGAAGCAACTATTAGGCGCACGAAAGGTTTATGGATTAGTTGTTAGTGTATAAAACTATGAATCAATGGGATATGAGTTTGATTCCCACGGCGGTCAAAGAAATAATTTTTATATCACATTTTCTTCTTGCAAGCAAAAAGAACAACATCAATTCTAGGAAAACGGTGTCAGAAAAAGTATCGTTTTTTTTAACCGACTTCAAAAAGGAAGAGGTTCTCAAGTTCGTTGGTTTGTCCGCGCTTTTTTTTTTTTTTTTTTTTTTTTTTTAAATGTATGTACATCGATAACTCCTAAAGCACTTGCCCGATTTCCGTAATTTTTTGTCAACAGATAGATACCATGAACGCGGAGGTCCTTTTTTTAAAAAGTGGGCGATATTCGACAAAGGGGCGTGTCAATATAAGAAAAACACTGTATTTCAGTTAATATTGACACTAGGATACTGAAATTTACAGTAACAATACTGGGGTAGACACAATTGTTACAAATGACGATCAATACAGTGGGCGTTATTTGACAAAGGGGTGTGGTCATATTAAAAAAACACTGTATCTCAAATAGTATTGACACTAGGGTACTGAAATTTAGTACAGGGGTAGACACAATTTTTTAAAATTACTGTAAAGAAAGTGGGCGTTATTCGACAAAGGGGTGTGGCAATATTAGAAACACACTATAAATCGAATAATATTGACACTAGAGTGCTGAAATTTAGTGCATGGGTAGGCATAGTTATTACAAATTACGGTCAATAAAGTGGGCGTTATTTGACAAAGGGGTGTGGCAATATTGGAAAAACACTTTATCTCGAATAGTATTGACACAAAGGTACTGAAATTTAGAACAGGGGTAGACACAATTTTTAAAAATTACTGTAAATAAAGTGGGCGTTATTCGACAAATGGGTGTGGCAATATTAGAAACACACTATATATCGAATAATATTGACACTAGGGTGCTGAAATTTTGTACGTGAGTAGGTACAATTACTACAAATTACGGCCAAAAAAGTGGGCGTTATTCAACAAAGGGGCGTGTCAATATTATAAAAATACGATTTCTTAGTTAATATTGACTCTAGCGTACTAATATTTGGTATGCAGGTAGGTGGGTAGGTAGAATCATTAAAAAAGTGAGCGGGATTGTACACACGAAAGTACTATATTATGGTTAATATTGATACTTGGAAACTGAAATTTGGCACAGGGCTAGGTAGAATCATTGTAAGGTACGGTAAATAAAGTGGGCGGGATTAGAGAAAGAGCGTGGCACTAAAAATTGTAAAGAAACAGAAATGGAAAATACCCAACAAACTTTCAGGAATTAATAAAACAAATTTTTTAAGAACAAAGTTTCATGTTTGAAATTTTCCTCAAGAATACGATTACATAAAATATTTCATATTCTCTAAAAAGGAAGAAATAAAAACTTTTTATCAAAAAAAAAACCGCCTTCAAAATCACTACAAAGTAAAAAATAATTTTAAATAACTTTTCCCATTCATTTCTTGGTCATATTTTAAAAGCTATTTATATGTATTATAATATTGGAAATCTTATCATTTTCATTTTTTCTATTTTGTTTAATTATTACCCAAATTATTTAGTTTCAGCCATCATCTCTTCATTGGAGCCAAATCTCTTGCCGGCAAGCATTTCTTTGAGGTCAGCAAAGAGCCAGTAGTCGCTGGGGGCCAAATCTCGCGAATACGGTGGATGAGGAAGCAATTCGAATCCCAATTCGAGGATTTTCGCCATTGTTTTCATCGATCTGTGATACGGTGCATTGTCTTGGTGAAAAAGATTTTTTTTCTTCTTCAAATGGGGTCGATTTTTTAAGGTCTCCGAATCATCGACACGTTGTTGTTTTCGGTCCGGTGTGGGAAAACGCGGCATCAATTCGGAAAGCAGCTTTCTCTTCGACGAATGTTCCTATAATATTGTTCCCACATTGCCTTTCGATATCTTCAGAGCCTCAGCTAGCTCGCGCACCTTCACTTTTCGGTCGGCCAATACCATTTTGTGTACTTTTTTTATGTTTTGTGGAACAACTGCCTCATTTGGGCGTCCTGAACGTTCAGCTTCATTTGTG
Organism: Pherbina coryleti; assembly: GCA_943735915.1. Taxonomy (NCBI): domain Eukaryota; kingdom Metazoa; phylum Arthropoda; class Insecta; order Diptera; family Sciomyzidae; genus Pherbina; species Pherbina coryleti. The sequence goes on along the minus strand of OX030949.1, from coordinate 128,180,100 downwards.
TCTGTACGACCAAGTTTAAACTAAGCACGCCATCGGCAAATGGTTGCTTTTGACGGAGCAGAGTCCGAATAACACTTTCGAAGCCATTGCTCAGCTTGGACGGTATTTTTTCCCCATCAAAAAACAGTGATAAATCAACACACGGAATTGGTTTTGAATTCATTAATTTGAAAATATCAACAGTAGCGTCACTTAAATCACTGCAACTTCTGAACTAAACGTTAGATTGTCGTGAAATTTGTACACGTATTGTTATCCCCAACTCACACGGTGATTGGCAATCAAACAATCTAATCGTTTTGTTGTTGCTTTCAATGTGAAACTATCAAAAGCTCTGAGAACCGGAGCGGATGAACACAGATTGCAGCAATCTAAATTTGTTCATTTTGAGATTGTTGTACATGTCGGCAATCAGCAATCTGAATAATGTTCAAAGAAATGCAAAATTATTATTGGAGTGTCGTGTGAGCTACCAACAATCAGCAAGTGAAAGAGACCAAGAAAAGTTCATTGATTGCGAATCAAGCAATCCCATGTGAGTTGGCCATTTGAAGGTTCGAACTATCGAAATATTATATCGATATTTCGTTAGAGGTGCCACCTAGTAGTTAGTCTCGGGACTTATTGGACTATGTGTTATTTTATATTTTGAAATTATCATTTTATCATATTCTGATTCTGTTATGACCATTGGCACATAAAAGCATAACTGCTTACAATATTTAATTTCGTTGTGAGCTGTATTGAATTTTATAACATTAATTTCTAAAACTGAATGATATCAAGATCCTTAACACTACATTCTTATTTAAGAAATTTTTCTTAATATATTCATAAGTTATCAAAACTTAAATCTTAATTTGTATTATCCATTATCCATTATCCTTTATCCATTCTATTTACAGTATATGGGTCAATTGCATTCAAAACGCTCTTTTTTGTCCCCGCTCTTTTAACTCTGTTTTTAGGTAAAAACAAAAAGAAAACAAAACAAATAAAATATGAGAAAGTGATCACTAAAGAATATTTATTGACAAAACATATTTTTCAGAATCCTAAGATTGTTTGCATATTTGTTTTGAAGAATATTATATTGCTCTCTCGTACTCGCTTAATACAGAAACATATGTCCCCAGTTACACTTTTTGATGAAAAACGTGAAAAAAAAGTTTAAAACAATGCAAAAATATAACAAATAATAACTGTTTTGTAATGATAGCATTTATTTCTTATGTTTTATTTTGTTGTTATTCTCAAAACATTGTCATCGCGAATTTGGCTTTCGATTTACATTTAGTCCCCAAGCATTGTATTGAACATCACTTTTTTTTACACTTCTTTAGTTTTAATTTAGGAGTGGTATAGATGACAAGTAAGTCATATTAAAGAAGTGCAGAGATTAGTTCTCATGAAATTTTAAATATTAAGACGATTAAATAATATTAAAGTAAATTTTTTTGTGTTTTCTGAGTTCATTATGATAAGTATGTGTAAAAATGTATTGAACGTCACGTGGAGTTTTATTAAAGCAAAAATAGTAAATCGAAAAAATGCAAGTTTAAAATCACTGTTTCATGGGTTTTGATTAATTTCCTTAAAATATGTGACACCACCGGCTGAAGTATTCATTTTGTATTTCGTTTTTGTATATTTAAGAGTAAAATAGCAAAGTTAACGCCTGCTGAAAGAGCACGAAGATATCGGGAAACAATAAAGCTAGACACGGAACGACTAGATAAGGAACAACTTTGACCTGATTTTTGCTTTCTGTTTTTACTAACTGATATCGCCCATTTCACATTGAAGTGATCAGTTGCGCTGATCATCTCCGATTTGGCTCAAATATTTTTCTTGTATTGGTTTATTGATATGAAAATCAAATTCGAAGTTATAAATTTTTAGAATTGTTCGCTTCTAATAATATAGTATCATTGGAAAAGTAATTTAATCTATTTTGAGGAAAAGTACAAAATTTTTGAAAATATTGTTTCTTAATTTGTTTAAGTTTTATACCATGCCAGCAACATGTGCTACAATTTTTTTCTTTTTTATAATTTTCATTTCACATTTTTACGTTAGGTTATACCTTTCCAATGATGTAAAATGAAGATGTGGTTTTAAAGGGTTTAGAAGTTATATTGTAAAACGTGAAGCCTTAATAAAGTTTCAATACAAATTCAGCTAGCTATTGACTTTTTTAATTTTTTGTAAAAAAATAAGAAAAAAAAATTGGATGAAAATTTAATGTATAGCTGAAATATATACTTTATATATACGTTTTGTTTTTTTTTTTTTTTTTTTGTAAAAGAATAAATCTGTTTTTTGTTAAACTCCCAATTTTATTTACATTATTTGGTTAAGCGGAACAAAATTGTATTGAACGTCACAAAATGTATTGAGCGTCACTCTGTTGTTTTTTCTGAAATTGCTTATTATTTAACAGTTTTTTAATATTTATTGCTGCAAGTCTACTACTTTGAAAATAACCTCTATGTTGATGTCTTTTTGGAGAAAAATTTTAATTTTTTCCCGTTAAAATTGTAAAATATGTAGGTATTATTGGTAAAAAATTATTTCTGTAACTGAAATGGCGATTTTTGCAAAAGCTGATTTAACTTATTAAATAACTTAACAAGCATCACAGTTACTTTAATTTACAACATTTTTCAAATTTTTAGTGATTTTTCCCGTATATCTGCTGTGTGACGTTCAATACAAAAATCGTATAAAAACCATAGAAAAAATTATTTTTTGCAGGGCCTAAAAACAACTTCGAATTCACTTAATTCCATTATTTTTCACTTAATTTGACTACTCTAACGGGAAAATTTAAAAAACTTTAAAAACAAAACATGAAAACCTCTTTGTGTACGTTTTTTTTTGCAATTGACCCATATACAAATTCATTAGCAGTCTTTTACAAATCTTCCTGGAATAGACTATGTTGGAATATAAGCTGACAAAATATTTGCTGTATCATCTGGGAACCCAAAACCAGTTCTTCGTAATTTTAACCACCTAAACAACAAAATCCAAAATTGGGCTATTTCTAGAGGTTCTGTCATTCCTGTCTTCAAATCGGAAGCATTACATGTTTGAAAAAAAAAATATGCCATGAATCCACACTTAAAATAGAGAACATCAATATTCATCTTTAAACAAATATGAGAATTCTAGGAATACTTTTTAATAAAAATTTACTTTGGAACGATCATATAAAATACATGATTGGAAAACTAAGCAAAATTAATAATATTTAAAACTTATTTGCTCAAAAAAAAAGTCCACATTCCGAAACTGCTATTGGCATATGCAAATCTTTCACACATGGATTAATTCAACACTGTATAACTATTTATACCAAAAATATTTACAAAATAAACCCCGCTTTAAAGAATTGATTTCGAACTGCAACTGTACTTTTAAAAATAACACCTGTGTGGTCTCTAAGAACTGAATCTAAATCTTCAGATTTTATCACAATACGAAACAAAAGATCGATTAATTTAACACCCAAGCCATCATGGACTATACTTATAAAAACGAATGAAAATTTAATTTTATAATGAAATTTACTTAGCTTCTTATTCTAAATCAAATACTAACCTTGAGGCTTACAAAGGAATGGTTATAAAAAGACTTAATAAGTTCTCAGCAAAAACTTAACTTTATGCCGATCGATAGTCATTAATAATTGAAAACCCATATTTCCAATACACCATACAACACATTTTTAAAGTAATGAATTTTATATAATAAATATTAAAATGGGATAATTCGAATTGCTTTCCAAAACATCATCCTAACTTGAATAGACCAAGATACCATCATAAATTCACCAGACATCAATGCATTTCACTTCGTCGCCTCAGAGTTGGTAAAGCTTTATTCTACTCACAACATTACTATAATCACTTCAATGTAATAATTGATATATAATAATGAATGTTTACAATATTCTTAAGGAATGCCCAAAATCCATACCATCTGACCTTTAGAAAGAATTCTTGACTGCACAAAAATATTTACACTTATAAAAATTAAACAATCCCTCAACAAACAAAACTTAATAGACATATAATTATTCATTAATTTAATTTATTATACTTTGCACGCAATATAGTCTAGCTACCCTGCGTGTACTTCCACATATATTTAATAAATTTATATTTAATATCAATAATAATATTTACTTAAAAATGTACTTTACAGCAAAAATGTTTGTTTAACAAAGCGTGCGGCTGTCAATTAAGCAAATTTTATGGAATGGTTTTTAAAATTCTAGTGTACGAGTTTCCTATTTTTTGCCTCTTTGCATTTAAGAGCATATCGATTCATTATCGCCAAATTACCGTGTCAAAACTTAAATTTTACATAAGAGCTATCCCTTTATTTTGTCTGCATGCCTTTAATGGAAAATTGAATTATGTAACATTACTAATTTTATGACAGTGCAGGTTACAGTTATTATTTGATGGGAAAAGTCATCAATTTTTATATTATAGTTTCCTTATAAATGTTTTTCGGTTAAAATGCAGCAAACGTTAATATGGGGTTTATAGGACAATAGTTTTAAAAGAATAAAATACTATTAACATATCTGGAATCAGATCAAATTAGACAAAATTTCTCAGATTGATGAAAGTAAACTTACATTTCTACACTTCGAATACTGGGAAGAAAATTAAACATTTTATCTAGATAATAAATAAAAAAGATAATGCCAAAAATACACCCAAGTAGCGCTAACCTATTACGCCAATGTTGTTTTGAGTCATTCATCATATTAAGGATCTCAATTGCAGCTGCTTCGGTATCCTCAATACTCCCCGAATTGTCTACAACAAAGTGCGATAATTCACATTTTTTTTCCAGTGGCATTTGGGAATCGATACGATTGCGGGCATCCACCTCTGAATATTCATTTCGTGCTATGAGACGTTTCAGTTGCGTTTCCTGATCACTAGATTAGAAAAGAGTTTCATTTTAAAGTTGACTTACATAAACTAATTTGTTGAATAATACCAAGTAACTGTTATAATTTTATATATAAAGTCCATTAAGATTCCAGTTTCGAAGAGCAAGGGTAGATCTAAGACGATCCAACTTCTCCCACTCATAAAGAGCTTAAAAACTTCTATAAAAATCGCGCGATGTATGACCGGATGCGTTATTTTATTTAATTTAGTACGCAACTCTTTATCGTTGAATATGGCCTTGCCCAACGCCTCGCGGTTGATCTCTTTGGTTGGGTGGAAAACTTTATCGCCAAAAACTTCATGTATTTTTTTCCAACATGGTTTTCCAGGCTGCACAACTAAAAATTATTTCAGATGGAAGTTAGAGCGTTAGTGGTCATTTTTATTTTTATCATATTCTTGCTACAATTATTCTTACTTTCCCGGGCAATCTTGTCTGCATCTATCACTGGTATACCTTTTTTCTCAAACACTTTACTCACTGTACTCTTTCCGCTGGCAATTCCACCTGTAATTGCGACAATAAACATCTTTGCTTTAATTTTTAGTAGATGTAAATAAATTAATTTCAAGTCCTATGATATAACTGATATGCAAAATCAATGTATAACACTTTAGAGAAAATGTCATCAGCCTCGCTTACATCAAACAGCTGATTACTTTGTATTGTGTATAGTTGCCACCACTTAAGAAACTGTATCTAAAATTGGAAAAAATAAATTATTTGATGATTATCCCCGGGTTTTACCTAACTCTCCGTTCTTATATCTGTGTCCACAAGTAATCGCTTAAGTGGATTTTGGTTAAAACTGAATTTTCTATGTTACTATATGGATATTCACGATTTAGTGGTTTTGCTAGTGTAATTGAAGATTTGAGCAGTTGTGCACTTGTGCACATTGAAAAATTTAACAGCTTTAAAATAGTGATGCAACATTTGAGAGCTTATATACCAATTACTTGATAAATGAATTCAGCTACTTAACACAAAACGTGTAATTCGACTATTTATTTGTATTCATAAATAAAAAATATATAAATTTTTTGTTTAAAGCAGACAAATTTTTCATTATTTATTCTTAGAAATTAGCATAAGCTATCTGAGCTAAATACATAATTGGGGCCAAGGCATTTTGTACAAAATATATTGTACATCACTTATTATCAAGTTGTAAATTGTTTTTTTTATTCAATAAGAGGTGAATGGCAGAAATAAAGGCAAGCTCTCCTAAAATCAATACTTTTTATTTAATTTTATAATTCCTAAAAACCATATTTTTTAAGAATTATATTTTGAGCTTTATGCCAAATAATTCATGAAGCAACAGGACAAACCGAACAGACTAGACCATGGTTTCTTCGGACGCTACTCCGACTCATCAGTAGTCTCTGTGGTTTTAGCAGTCCACTAACTTTGAAAAGCTAATAAGCGTAATAGCAATAAAACCAAAGAGAAGTTATAGAAGCGCTATTCACTTTATCAAAGCAGTGATTTTCTACTCTTTTGCTAGTCGGAAAATGTTTGTACTTTTTGTTTTAATACTTTTTTCGGCATTTTAACATTTTGTTTATGAAATCCTTTCTTTTGCTTCCCGATAACAATAACAAACAACTGATTTTGATAAACAAGACATACTTCAATAAATTTCTCAATCAAAAGTGTTGTGTGTTCACAAAAACCTAACTTCATAAGTCCTCAACTGCACTGGCAAATCCACTGAATTGTGAATACCCCTTATATTCCGTGAACATTTTCGTCTTCAATCGTACCGGAGTAAATCGTCTATTTTGCTTAGGCCTTATGTCGTTGCAGCATTACACTAAATATCTTTTCCATAAGTCATGCATGTAAGAACAAGTAAGGAATGTATTGTATTATCGATTGTATTCTTTCCTATATTAGGTATCCTCCTATACGGCCTCCTTATGGGCATTAGAGACTAAATATACCCCTTATACAATAAGAAAAAATTGACAGATGTTGTTGCAAATGTGTTCAGGCTAATATTATAAGGGTATTCACTACATTTGTTAAGTCCTGCTAGCTTGCTAAACTTAATAAATAAATAAAGTCCTGTCAAAATTATGTATGGGAAAAGACTTACAGCTTATTACCGGGCGTCTCGACTAGCAATAATTCATTGCATGCCAACTGTCAAACATCAAATATTGACAATGGAAACGACTGAACTTGGCAATGAGCTGTCATTTTTCTTGTTTGACAGTAATTTTTATATATGCTGAAAATTAAAGCTGCTGTAAAAATTAAAGTTATTAAAGCTGAAACTTGAAATTTAAAAAATTAAATTAAGTTTCTGAAGTGGGGAAGAAATTTATAAAATAATAAATTTACACTAGCAATTTGAGTGCTGATTTAAATCATTAAACCCGCGAGAGCAGCGCAATAATTTGTTCGACGTAATTTTAAAAATAACATCAAAAACCCACCCTTAAAGTATTTCCATTGCATGGTTTAATAAATAAGGTTGTCGCATGGGTGAGAGCGAGTTCCCATAAATGTCAAATCGAAGTTGACAGCTCATACAAAATCTGAAAACGAAAATTAATAACATGAAAAGCCGTTGAAGTTGTTGTTGCTTTTCATTGATTTTAACAATTATGGGTACTGAGAAGAGAGTACGATTAGCCACGAGACAACCTTATTTATTCAACTATGTTCCATTGCTTGCAATTCCCAACTCACACGGTGATTGGCAATCAAACAATCTAATCGTTTTGTTGTTGCTAATCTAATCGTTTTGTTGTTGCTTTCAATGTGAAACTATCAAAAGCTCTGAGAGCCAAATTGGCCAAATCTCAAAATGAACAAATTTAGATTGCTGCAATCTGTGTTCATCCGCTCCGGCTCTCAGAGCTTTTGATAGTTTCACATTGAAAGCAACAACAAAACGATTAGATTGTTTGATTGCCAATCACCGTGTGAGTTGGGGATTGTTGAAGAGAAAATAAGCAATTGTCAATGAAACCTTGTATTATTATACATTGAACTAAACTACTTTTAACTCCGTCGAGAATGTTCTGTTGGCAATTGGTTTTATCTACGTATGACAATTACCGCTTTCAGCGGACTCGACGGTTATTGTAGAGGCGATCAGCAAATATAAAATATTTTTATAGAAATATACAATTTTTGATCCCAGTGATAAGTGATACGCCAGTGGCGTCCGTGGCGTAGTTGGTTAAAGTGCGTGGCCTCTATGTCAACGAACCTGGAGACCCGGGTTCGAACCCCAGCAGCGACAGAAAATTATTTGAATTAAAATGATTTTTCTGTACGGTCGCCACCTCTCTGCAGACAATGGCAAACCTCAGAGAGTAATCCAAATGCCATGTAAAGCTTCTTGAGAACAAGAACTTTCCGTTCATCGCCGTTCGGAGTCGGCGTTAAACCTGTAGGTCCGGTTCTCGGTCAATTGTGTACAAAATTAATAACACGCACAACACAATTGATCATAAGAAACTAGGTCAAAGTCCTTTCAAGGGTTGAAATCGCCAGTTATTTATTTATTTTTTTTTTTATGTTAGTGATACAATATTTTCTTAAAAAAAAAACTTAAGATTTCAATTCTCTTTTTTTCATGGTCCATCTTCATATTACATGACGACCTTAGCTCGTTTGACAATATTGGCTTCATGTATGTTTTTTTCTTTCGTCGTAATCCGTTGCTTATAAGGGCTTTCAATTTCGGGACTTAACAACAAGTTCGGGATTTAGGGATTAATAATTAAGAATCCCAGGATCCCGGGATGTGTTATTAAATGTTTGTACACAATTGATCGAGTACTGAACCTACTATACACCGAACGGCTAATGTGCATGTTCTCAAGAAGCTTTACATGGCATTATTTACTCTCTGACGTTTACCATTAGCTGCATTCCCGTGGTCGTTGATCTAGAGCTCGGCTCTATTTTATTCACAAAGAAAAAACAAAAATTAGAACCAGCTCTTTTCCTGGTTCTATTTCTGATCTGAAAATACTGCAAAGTTTAATGCATTTTTTGTTAAAAACGAACATAGTTGGCAAATCTAAAGTATGCTGTTTTGTATTGATTTCTATTGTTATCAAACAGCTGTTTCAAGACAGTGGTGCCAAATTGTTATAAAGTTGAACTAAAGTTGTTCCACTGAGATTTGACCTGATCCAATCCCACGGGAATGCAGCTATTGTCTGCAGAGAGGTGACGATCAAACAGAAAAAAATAATTTAATTGAAAAAACTTTCTGTCAGATGGAAATTGAACCAGGATTCTCTAGCGTATGGGTCACGCACTCTATCCTCTGCGCCATGGCCGCCACTATTATTAAATATTTATAATAAAAAAAAGGGAATACAACTTATATCATTTGAAAAGCACCGTGTCACAGATGTACCGAAAAATAAAAACAACAAAAGAAATTAAATATATTATGTGATAATTGCATTTTAAAAAAAAAATGTATGTATTATCATTTCCATGGCTGTAGTTTGAATCTCTCTCCCTTTCAAGTTTTGCAAACAATTGTTGCTACTCTCTCTCTCTTTGCTTGTTGCTTCCAAGCACAAAAGTGGACCAAATTTTAAATAGTTCTGAACTAGTTCCAAAAAGGACCAGTTCTATTTCCACTACAATACCCTTTAACATTGAACGAACTGACCATGATACAATTATGCAGGTAAGTTTGACAACAGGCTATTTTCTCACGAGATCGTTCATGAATTGTCAAAAACAGCTGTCAACAAAAAAAAAAAATAAAACAAAAACAAAGTCACCAAAAAGTATAAACAGAAAAGATACAAAAATTCAAAATATAAATAAAGGAATAAACATGGGCATACGTAGCAAGTCTAAATTGTGTATAATTTGTGGCAAACGCTTTCTGGTAAGCGATGTTAAATTTAATATTGTGCCCAAGTGCGATGCAAAACGTCAACGGTGGGTGCAAAGTTGTGGCTTTGTTGTCTCTCCAAATGAATTTGTTTGTTTTTTTTTTTTTTGCTTTGTTTTGTTTGATTTTTGACAATTCATTTTCGATTGAGAACTGTCACGCCTACCTGATTAATTATATCATGGAACTGACGCTTTTGAAAAGACAATTGTCCCCACAAACACTCCTTTTTCCCCATATTTGAACAAGTTGAATTAGGATCATTTGTAACTGGTTGCTTTCGGAGTAGTCTGAAAGTGGTTCTTTTTTAACTAGTTTTAAAGTGAACATTTTAAAAGTGTAAATATTTAGTAAACTAGAGCAAAGGTCCTAAAGACCTGATTTGTACGACCTTTTCCATCCACAAGATTTATTAAAGAAGAAATTTTGTTTATAAATGTCTATAAACATTTTGATTTTTATTTTATATTTTTTGTTATTATTTTTTCTAGTGCGCAGAACATTTTTAAAAATAGCCAGAACGCGTTTTTTTTTTTATTCAACAAAACTTTTGGAAACCAAAGCAAAGTGAACTGTTCTACATTGAACTCCTTTTGTACTTTTTCAGAGCTACTACTAACTGCTCTAGAAATGAACAAGTTCACTTTTTCAATTGATTCAAAAATAACTGATGGGTTTCTACATTATTTTGCTCATTCTACAATAAGAAATTAGGGTAACCCAACGTCTCCACGAGCAATATGTCAGTCAATGAAATGCTCCCAGAATTAAATTTCTCTACATATTGCCCGTGGAGACGCTAAATTGCTGGCAAGGAAATTTGAAAGCCAAAGCCAAACGAGTGAAAGTCAATATGGCCGTGCATAGAATATTGCTCTTTGGAGCAATATTTTTGACATATGAGCCCTGTCATGTAGAGTCAAAATGGCGAATGGCAAAATGCCAAATGAAGAGTGGAGGCGAGATAAAATTATAAAACTAATTAACTTGTATAGAAACCGGGAATCATTATGGAAAATGTTGAGAAATGAATGAACTAAATTTCTTTGATGTTTTTCACATTTCTCACGTAGCTGAAGCCATCGGTGACTGCATTCGTTAAAATTTCAATTCAGTGTGAATTCTTTACGTTTTGCAATTCATGTATTGAAACAATGTCTTGAAAACAATTTGTTTAAGCCTAAAGAGTTCACACTTTGAATGCTACAAAAAAGGATTTCAGTATTTCATAAAATATATTATTCAGAAAATGAATTAAAACTTTTACAGCTGTGTGTGTGATGAACTTAAAACTAAAATTTGAACATGTAAGCTCACCGTTATTTATTGTGTTTTCCCTGAAGCACCCCTGATAAAATGTCTTGACCTGGCAGCACTGGAAATTTGTAGTTTTTCACCACAGTCTCCATTTTGTCTTTGCATAAACTACCAGCATTGGAAAAATTATATACTTCAGTTTTTTTCCTTGTCGCGCTTTATTGCAGTAATATATGTGAATAGATAGTAATTGAAAACCTTTATAAGATTTAATTTGTGGCAATTTCGAATAATTTGTCGCGTTCATACTATCGTTCTCCGTTGCATATTTTAATATATCAAAATGGTTGACAAAATTGAAATGAGCTTGGATGATATTATAAAGTCGAACAAAAAACAAAAGCCAGCTGGTGGTGCTGTCAGCCGTGGAGCTAGACGAAGCGGAGCGCCTCAGCGGAATATGAGCCGTAGACCAAATACAGGATCACCTCGAAAGGCTGCCGGTGGTGGTGGTATTCTCAAGGGACGTAACCGGGGAATTCAAAAGGCGAAATTTTCACGGGTAACACGATAAATGGATTTTTTACAAGATAAATTGATGGAAAAATTTGAGCTATTAATGGAAGAAACTAGGCTACAATTTTAATGTGACAATAAAATAGAAGATTTGGAATGGTCAAGTTAAATGGCCGATTGAATTGCAATAACGCCAAATTGTTCCTCTATTGCGTGGAAGAGAAAAGCATATTAAACAGCAAGAAATTCTAACATAAAAACACGGAATAACTTAACAAAGTAGATGCAACCTAAATGTATATTCTAGTCCTTCAAGTATCATTGTATTTAGAAAATTTTCCTTTGAATAATTTTTTTTTAAACAACAACTTTAGTTAATAACTCAAAATACTAACATCAACGCGACACCAAGTTTTTCTGCATATCCTGAAGCAACGAAAACAAACGAACTCCCTCCTCCTCCTCTCTAGGGTGATGTTAACAGCGCATGGAAGCACGACATGTATGATGGACCTAAACGTGGCCTTGGCGTAGGCACTGGTATTTTAAAAAATACTGGCCTTGGTAACGATTCGTCAAAACTGCTTGTATCTAACTTAGACTATGGTGTTTCGGATTCTGATATTCAAGAGCTTTTTGCCGAGTTCGGACCTTTGAAGAAAGCAGCTGTACATTACGATAGATCTGGGCGTTCATTAGGTAAGATTTTATTAAGAAAACCTCTCAATCTACTGAATTAAATGGAATTTATTATAAAGGAACTGCCGATGTAGTATTTGACCGTCGCAGTGATGCACTCAAGGCGATAAAACAATATAATGGCGTTCCCTTAGATGGTCGCCCCATGAACATACAACTTGCTACTTCTGATGTATCTGCCTTGACTCGAAGTGGGCGCTTAGGTGCCAGCAACTCTGGTGTGAGTCCCTTAAGACGTCGGCAACCAGTTGCAGCATCAGCAAGACGTGGCGGTAAATATTCTGACGAATTAAACGAACATATTCTAATCGGAGAGTTTTAAAATTAAAATTTTGATAATTTCTTTAAGGTGGAGTACAACGTCGTATATCACCAAAAACTAATTCAGGTCCAGCATCTACTGGAGGTAGGCGAGGCAAAGGTCCAGCACCTACCGCTGAAGAACTTGACGCTGAGCTAGATGCGTATGTGAATGACATGAAAATCTAAGAATTCATTAGCTTAATATTAAAAAATAAAAAAAATTTTTCTAAAATATGCAAATTATGAATACAAAAAAAAAATAGATCTTCAAGTAACGTTTAATATAATTTTAATTTGTCAGCCTCTTGTTTTATTAAATGGTTCAAAGAATGGTCTAAATTCTAAGTGGTATGATGGGATTTCGTCTTTGTGCGTAATCTTTTACAACTGATTCACCTGATAAGGATGTTTAAGATATTTAGAGATATACAGGTGTAAAAAGAAGAAATAATTTATATTCCATAAATGACGCGTGAAATTCGTATATTTAGCTGTTATGTTTATACTGAAAATGACCCACGTTAACGTAGTCACGATACACAGCGTAACGAGTGCGGCCAAAAATGGCATACGAAAAAGTCGAATTTATAAATGTACATTTAAATTAAAAAAAAAATCTAAATATGCAGAATCTTAGTTAAGAGTATTAATATTCTAAATATAAAAGGATTTTGGAATTACGGAAAATTGAAAAATGTACAATGTATGAACACAGATTAGACTTTTAAGAAAAAAATAAGAAGAGATAATATTTTTATTTCATTTTGTGGCAACTCTGCATATTATTGATACACTATGCATTAGGGCGGGTCGATTTAAAAATCGCTCAATGCTCTGTGAAAATCGTATTCTAGGGATCAAAATAAGAAACTTCGCCGAAGGAACCATGCCTTTAAAACGAATTCAGATGTCCCCCAATTCGGGTCGAACTTTTGGGTAGGGGCAAATTTTGAAAAATCCCACTTTGACCCATTTAGAGTGCTCCAATCGAGTCCAAATGTATCACCGACCCCCACTAACTTCGGAGGCCAGACCCACCCATGCCAGTGGCACACCCCCCTGGAACCCCCCTGGGGGTTCCCCATACAAACATTTCAAAAAATCACCATTTTTGGCCTTTACATGAAAAAATTAGCGAAATGGCTATGTTTTTTCTTTATTTTTATATATTTATTTATAATAATATCTATTTTTTCTCTTTTGAAATTTATTTAGTCAGAACATATGTAAATGAAAAAATTAATTTAAGTTAGTTATAGAAAAGAAACTAAAAATATTATTGTTTGAAGTCTTTTTTACTTTAAAGTCTGGGCAATTTCGCACGGCACTCTAATGTCGTCGCCATAACAGCCTCTACATTTTCCGGTATAACCCGTTTGGAAACGCTAGCTAGCAATTGAACATGTCGATCTGTTCCTTGTATGTGTGATGGAATTTTTGGATCATTAAACTGTGGATCATCTTGATTTAAATATTCTTTCAATGTATCGTACGGAATGCTTCGCGTGAATGGTGGTTCAAATACGTTATTTATGTCATTCATATTGTTCATTTCCGTGTAACTTGTGCAATTAAACTTTATATCTGGTTTTTTTAAAAGCTCTAAGTTGCGTTGGGTCGTCAACATCTGTTCGATAGCGTAGAATTATGTTGATAGCACAGTCGCGCTTTTCTTTGCTATCATCAAACAACATTGATAACAAGATATTTTCCGAATGCGCATAATATGAATTATCTGTAATTACTTGATTGACAATTTTGCGTTAACGAGGTTCTAGAAATCGTGACCAACTAATGAAGTTGAAAAATAATGCACACGACAGAGCTGTAATACTTGATATTGAAGTTCATTGGCACATAACATTTAATTATAAATTCAACCAGAATTCTTAAATTTGCATCTGGATTTTCCGTTATCACATATAATCGTAATAATCTAGCGGCCTTGGTGAGCCACCGAGAATGTACAATTTTCCTTGGTTTGATGTTAGCCAGATCCACCGAAACCACGCCGCTAGAAATTGCATGGACCATGTCGTATAAGTACTTCGAATCGGTGGAAAATTCAATTTTTTTCTGGAGCGGGGCCATATTTTGCAACTCAATTTTCTGGAAGCCGTCCACCACCTGAAAATATATAATAATAAAATAATTAAAAATGGTTGATAATTATAATAAATGAGTGATAGCAATAACTTACCGGAAGAGTTTCACAAGTTTCGATTTGACTGCTCAGTTTTCCGGTTGCCGATCTTGGTCCAGTGCTATTTGATTTATCCAAAGCTTCAAACAAATGCCGAAACGGAAGTTCGTTGAAGTGTAGAAGGCAAACGAACCAATGCAATGGTCTTTTTAACAGCAATTCGAATCGTCGTATAATTCCACCGTGTGGGCCAGTGTTTGTTGGCTCACCGTCAGTGCATATTCCAATTAATGCATCCAGTGATATATTCTTATCGTTGAAAAAATCATTTAATTTGGTTGTTTTGTATTCAGCGGTCTCATGTTCCAGTCTTACGTAACCAATCAATTCAGAATTGGGTTCTCTCAAAATAACAAGATGAGGTTCTTTTACCATCCTAGTATGATACTTCTCATCAACTTAAGCTGTCGTTAAAGTATCATCTTTTCTGCCATCGAATGAAAACGCTAACAAATTGGTATGATCTAACCGTTTGCGAACCACTTCTTGTCTGCATTTCTCTTTTTCTCTGCGAACTTTCGTTTTATCCATGATGAGAGGTTTGCCATGCTTATCTTTAATTTTAAAATCTTGGAAAAGAGCGGTTCCCAATGCCGATGCTACTCTATCAGGCACACCAAATCTGTCACATACCAAGGCAAAGTTAAAACAATCGTATCTCTCTGCGTATTGTGAACTTGTGCTTCTATCCATATCTTCTTGAACCGGGGGCGGTGCGTATGTTGAATCATCGGAATCTTGGTATGTTGGCATTGATGACATAGACGTTGCTCCTTGCTCTCAGTTTCCATCACAACTGCATCCATTGTTAGTCTTCTCTGATTATGTTGATCGTACATGAACTCTTTGAGGCGTTCGGGAACCCAGCCGCATGCACATGGAGCTGCCTTCAAATCGCATTTACATGTTCCAATGTAAAAAATAGTTTCCAGAGATTTTACATACTCTGTAAATTGTTGGGTTTTGTTTCTTCTCTTGATTTGCTCTTGATACTTGTCAAGCAATTTATTCAATTTATTAAATACACTTTTTTTCAGCATTATTTCCATACCAAGTTTTTCCCAAATTCCATTCAACTTATCTTGTACTTGAATAGTGAATGATTTATGGGAAAAATTTTTTGTTCTGTTTTAGCACGTTCGCTTAAGTAAAAATAATATCTCAAGATATCCAGATGGGTTGGTAACTTAAGATCAGTCAAATCAGTAGACACACCAAAAACAGTAACATCGTGCTTGGGTATATGACTCGTTGGGTTTTCGATAGTTGTTGATGTTGTTGTTGCTTCATCTTGCGGTGTAGAGGATGGTGTATTCATTGTAAACTTTTTGATTTGGAATGGTCAACTTCACTTATTATTTTTTTTTTAAATATTTTTTTATCTGAAATTATCACTTCACACTTTGAGTTCTTCACAACGACTTAATGCATTCACAAAAACTGTTGCGTTATATATGGTCTACGAGACGAGGTAATAAGAATGAAATGGTAATTTCAATTCTACCTGCTGTGTCTTGTGGTGGCTTAAAAACGCACACAAGCAATTTTAGGATCTGCAATTGTGTCACAGTGATACCTTAATTTTTTAAAAGGGTTGCGGTGCATTCCAGTGATACCTTAATTGTTAAAATGGTTGCATAAAACGCGCATTTCTTAAGAAGGTGCCATAAAATACCCACAAAAAGGGTTGTAAAAACAACCTTCATTTCTTAAGTAGTTGCTATAAAAAAACTACACAATTTTTCGGGAATTTTTTTTCATAGAAGGAAAAAAGATATCGTTTTCAAATTTTGCACATATATTTATTAACATTAAAAAACTACAAAAAAAATTGTTTTGAGAATTTTTAAAGCGGGTTTTGACGTTATTTGATTTTTATTAAAAAAATGTGAAAAAATTGACGGTGTGCAGGATATCACCAGTCTGGAACATCTGAGGAAAAAATAAAGAAAATACAAATTAATCCTTGTTTAAGTGGCCACCGCCTGAACTAGGATGATTTTTATCCGCCGAAAAAAAACAAAATGGCGACAGATTTTGTAACCTCGAAAATGAATTTTTTTCAAATGGCCGCCATTTTGTTTTTTTTCGGCGGATAAAAATTTTTTTTTTATTCATTAAATGTTAATAAATATATGTACAAAATTTGAAAACGATATCTCTTTTGCTTCTATGAAAAAAAACTTTTTTTAAAAATTTGTAACCTATAAGGGGACCTATAAACAGTCAATAAAATGTTTATTTGTATGAACATTTTCGTCAATAACATTTTCGTTTTAACAGGAAATATTCTCTTTTGTTTTTTGATAAGGTCACATGGTATGGGAGGTAGGCGTGGTTTTCACTTGATTTTAAAGCTTGCATATTAAAGCTTATTTGCATAATTTCAAGTCATTCAAGTTATTTGCATATATTAATTTTTGTGGAATTCTAAGAGATTTTGCCGTTTTAATAAAGTCACTTTGTATGTGAAGTAGGCGTGGTTTTCATCCGCTTTGGCTCATTTTCGACCTTGATCTTTACTTTTTAGATACAAGCTTTAATATCGAATTTCGTGATGATAACTTGAAAATTACGGCTGTAATCGTGATTACAGACAGACAGAAATCCTCCAGTAGACACCTGCCGTAAGAGCTTAATTCTACGGTGCCCCTTGACACGAGGAGTCGTGGTTAATGGAATATTCATTATTGCAACGATATACCAAGAATGATAGAAAAATAGATTACGCATTGCGCAGCTCCATTATGTTGTTTACTTTTCATTTTGGCATTTCTTGCTACGAACAAAGCATTTTTTACGATCATGACGTCACGCTAGACCAAGATTGTTTCTTGAATCTTTTGCCATTGTTTCATATTTGTTCCAAAGAACTAAGATATAACTGTGCGTTTAGACCGCCTGAACGAACGAAAGAATCCTCGTTTGTTCGCGCGGTATAAACACTTAGCCCGAACGAACAGCGTTTGCTATAAATTTATCGCGAACGCTGTTCGCCCGGTGTAAAGAGTAAATTAGCGCGAACGAACGAAGATTCTTTCGTTCGAACTGATCGGCCTTCCCTCGATCTTTTTGGGCGAATCCAGTGTTGCGCTGTTTTTAAAAAAAGAAAAGTAGAAAAAAGGAGTAGCTTAAAAGAAGAAATCACAGAAAGTATATTTATTCATAAAAATATATACTATAAATATAAAAATAAAGAGATATCAACCCTACATTTATTAATGTTCGGCCGAATGCACAATTTCCTGTTTAGACCGGCTGAACATACAAGATGGCGGATAATGTTCGTTCGCTATCGATGTTCGTGCGGTGTAAACAGTACACCGAACGACGTTTTTATACATAAACATTCTCAAAGGGCCGTATTCGGTTACGTCGAAAAAGAAGGCTCAAAGTGTGTTGGTTAGAATTACATATAAAACCGGTGTTTAGAGTAATACGTTATTAGTAAAAGTTTGATAATTAAAGACCTACCTCCGTATTCATAACAATATCTTATTCATAAAAATTCTTACTCATAGACCGTATTCATAAAAATATAGTGATTTTTCATTCAGTTACGTTTATGATTCATGTTTTTAATTTTTTTCCAATTTTTTTCTTATGAAGGCTTTATAACCGAGCGTTTCCACTGCCCGAACGAACGAAGAAATCATCGCGAACAAATCGTAGCGATGAATTCTTCGTTCGGTCCAACCGTTTTCACCGCACGAACACAAGTTGCGAACATTGGTAAGTTGCCATCTTGTTCGTTCGTGTAGTGGAAACACTTAAAGGGCTTATCCGCACCTTAAGCTGGATTCACTAATCACCTTCAGCATGTTTTTTGCGCAAGCTCTATTGCTCTCAACAAGAGAATGTGGCAATTTTGATTCACTGACATGTAAAACATTCTGCAAGTTTGTTGTTTTTTCAATGTCATTCAGCATTGCCAGATACAATGTTCCTTTATTATAAAGACATGAAAAATTAAATATGCCTATTTCAACTTGACAAACTCCATTCTGGCAGTTCCGCTCAAAAACATTCAGCAAGAAAATTAAAATAAAGTTAATCAAGTTCAACAGATGCAGCAAGTTTTTGTTACTCTCTCATTGAGTGTGGAAAAAAATAGAGCGCATAAACTCCATATAAAAAAACTTGAAAAACATGCTGAAGGTGATCAGTGAATCCAGCTTTACACGGCCAATGATTTGACGTCAATCATTTGTATGTGTTAGTAAATATTTGTTTGTATGCATCGCACAGACTCGTTGATGGCTTGATTGACGAAAATCTAAAATTTTTGATATTTTGCAATGCTGGTCAAGCGGATTGATGCGTGTAAGGGCTTGATTGACGGCTTTTCGTCAGTTCGTTTATTTTTGTCGTGTGGCGGCCATGTCTGCGGAAAAAAAAGAAGCTGAAAAAAAGAATTGAGGAGGACAAACAATTTTTTATGTTTTATGTTTTTATTTTTATGTTTTTTAATAGCATTTGCTATTGCAATATCTGCGATGCAATCGTCTGTGTCACTCATGGCACGTCTGTATTTCACGAACAATTATGAAGTATGAAAATTTGACGCTATGCTTGATGTCTGTAAGGGATAGCATCAATCCACACATACACATGCTTGATGTCAAATGATTGACCGTGTAAGGTGCGCATTGCACATCGGCGAATCTGTTCGTCGAACAATATGGCGGCGCGAACGTGTGTGAAAAAGCCATAGAAGTAAAATATAAGGAAGCGGTGTATTTGAAGAAAAGTGAAGTACTTTTCTTATTGGTGTTAGTTTACACACTTACAGACACATTCAAACAGGGCCGCATTAGGTCCTGTAGTAAAGAAAGGCCGAAAATCTTTTGTTTTTTATATTTTTTTTTTGTTCTTATTTCATTTTTATTGTATTTCCACACCACCCGTGAAGTATACAATATGGTGCATTACCGATTTTTTTTTTGGTGTTCGGTTCCCCTGAAGGCCTATTTCACCCGTAAAAAAAGACAAATATTAGTCAAATGAAGTAAAAGACGTCAAGTCACAATAAAAATAAATTTTTTCAACAATAATTTCAATGATTTGACAAAAATTCATTTTAAGAAAATAGTATGCATTAAATTATAAGAAATTTAACAATTCAAAATAAGAAGAAAGCGTTCATAAATTTTAAGAAATTTAATAATTCAAAGTAATCACAAGGAGTAATAATTTTTTTTTGTTTATACATATAAAATAAAACTAATAAGCAAAACACAAATATATAACAAATACAACTCCTCCTTAAATAGTTTTATGAAGTTTTCGCCGAAGTGTTGGCTTTTCATTAGTTTTTTTTTTTTTGTTGTTGTGTAAAAGTAGCGTATTTAAAAAAAAAAATGTTAACCAATAACTTACTACTACATAAAATAACAACTACATAACTTAACATATTTGGAAATCTGAAAAAATAACACAGTAATTTTAGTTTATATGGTTAAAAATTAGCGCCCTGAAAAGTATGCCACCTTCAGAAATTGAATGCGCCCTTGAAGTGGTGTTTTAGTTTTGACAACCAAAATATCACAATTGCGATATTTTCAATGGCACCAAATCAGCGGACTAAGTAAATGCAATTGTCTTGTTTTTCCCAATAAGAAATACATTTATATATGTTTATTTCTCATTGGAGTTCACTTTTTACACTTCATTTAAATACAAAATAGTGATTTTGCGTTCAAAAAACATTAATAATAGTGAAATACTTACATATGAAATGAAAGCAGCTTATTTTTTAAACGCTGGCTATTGCTGCAATTTTTCACTATGCAACGCATTTTTGTTCTCACAAACAATATTTTAAAATATTTTGAGCCATTAAAATCACTTTTTTATTTATTTTTTGGAAATTTAAACACTTATTTAAACATTTTAATTCACTTCGTTTGCTTAAGCGCGATCTTTGCTTTACTTTACGTTCGTAATTGTGATATTTTGATTGTCAAAATAAGGTGGTTGTCAAACAGAAGTACTTCAGCACACATACACTGTATGTGAGACAAACACCTCTTCCTTATCTTCTAGTTCTTTGGAAAAGCTAGCGTTCAAATTGAAGGAACCTGTTCGTCACACAAGTCATTAGGGACTTTCAGACGGATGTACATGTCAGCCGACATTGTACGACGACGAACTAACGCTGCGGCCACACGTGCAAGTAATCACTTGCAAGTAGAGAATACATATTAACTTCGACAAAATTCAAAAATTGCTGCAAGTTGTTTCAGCGACCACATGTGCAAGTGCAAGTTCATTTACAAAATGTCATCGAATGCAAAGGTTCTCGCTACAATTGTAGTATTGCGAGAGCTGGCAAAGCTACAAAATGAAGAAAATGAAGAAAACAAGTTACCAGTGTGCTTGTTGTATTAAATTGTGAAAAATCTGGGTAAAATCTCCAAAAGATTAGGAAAAACAACACTCTTGTCCCCTTTTTTGACATTTACTTGCAGCAAGTGTCAAAATCCACTGTCTCTGAAAATTCGTTGACAGTAGCGCTGCAAGTAGGCTGCAAGTGCGAAAATGCGAGTGTGTTAGTAAAAATATTTGAATGTATAGAGTTTTTCGAACTTGCACTTGCAAACGATCGGACATGTACGACGACTTCATTTTTTGCAGACTTTCGAGCGTAACACATCGGTAAAAAACCGAAGTAAAAACCTTTTTCGCTTTGCCTAAGCCGATGTTTACTCGATGAAAACTTTATAGAAATGATAAATGCAGCGAGTCGGACCGACCGGCAGAAAAATCAAAAATTTTTGATTTTCTTCCCATATGTCGTCCGACCGTCTCATTTGCTTTCGAACGATCGTACATGTCGTCGGACATGCCCAAGTCGGATGACATGTACGTCCATGTGAAAGCCCCTATTGATTTTTGTTGTTGTTTGTCATCATTTTCTGCAGCATCCCTTGTTCGACAGAGAAAATCAAAAATTTTTGTAAACACGGCCGACCGTGTGACAAACTGTCGAACATCACTTCTAAACTAGCGAACTTGTGTGAACATGGCCGCCATGTGACGAACAGATTCGCCGATGTGTAAGCGCTTTTAAATTCAATCCCAGCCCAGCTAGAACACTGACCGTCAACTGATGTACTGAACACATTGACGACGACAGCGACGACAAGCTGTCAAATTAGGAATAGTTCTATATCGACGACACGACATTGCGACATTAGACCAAATTCTCTCCATAAGAAATACATGTAAAAAAATTTGACAGATGTCGTAATGTCGTTGCCGTCGTCAATGTGTTCAGTGCATGACGCGTCAACTGAAGCGCTGATTATAATAGACGGAACGGAACGGTGTCAAGTGTCACGTAACGTAACAAAACGGTGAAAAACGGAGAAGTGATTATAATAGGAACGGAAGTAAATGTTTAAACTGTCAAATTTGATAATTATTTGCTTATTAGAAATAAATTTGATAAGTATGGAAGAAGACGATTTTCAAATTGCTGTGATGTTCGGAAATATATGCGAACAATTTGTTCTTTTAAAGAAAAAGAATAAGCTTCGCAGGTGGAGTATTCGTCCAATCAACAGGGACAGGAAAAGTTCAGGGTATTTTGAAAAAGTTTTCAAGCCTTTGAAGATGAGTGACCAGGAACAATTTTTCATTCACACAAGAATGCCTTTTGAATTATATGAAATGCTCTACGGTTTGATGAAAAATTTTTTGCTAAAAACGTCGATTCGAGAGCCAATTTGCCCGGAGCAGCGGCTGTCGTTAACTCTATTGTAAGTTTGAAATCGTTAACCTTTTTATTAATAGATTTAACCCTTATTTTCTCATTAAACTTTAAGGCACTTGGCACATGGTAATTCCTACCAAGCGCTTGCCTGGAGCCATAAACTCGGTAAGACAACCGTCCGAAATATTGTGCTGGAAACCTGCGAGGCTCTTTGGGAAGTGTTATCGCCCATATACATGAGTGAGCCAACGGAAGCGCAGTATATGGACATTGCTAAGGACTTTTCTGAGTTGTGGAATATGCCGAATTGTGTTGGAGCCATTGATGGCAAACACATTGCTATAACATGTCCAAACAATAGCGGTTCAATGTTCTACAACTACAAGAAATTTTTTAGTATTGTCTTATTGGCGACGTGTGATGCAAGATATACATTCACATCGGTTACAGTTGGAAGTTAGGGCAGCGAAAGTGACGGAGGTAGCTTATATTTATACTTCATCTTATATTAAAAATAATAGTTGTGTTTTTTTGGCATCGCTATATACGCTTGTCCAAAAAAACGCTCATCGGCGCTTAATATTTCGCTTAACTTTTTTCTTAAAAATTTGGCAGCATTGCGTGTTACTGTCAAATATTGGGTGACATACTAATGGGTGATCCAAGTAGAGAGACTTTTTCAATAGTCTAAAGTTTATGCGGACAATCCCGCTTCCATCTGAGACGTAGCCGCGGCCAACATTTGATAAACATTGTCTTGAAAAAATAAATGCCAAAAAATGTTCTTTCAAATGATAATACAGATTCCTCATTAAAATTGAATTTTCCGTGTTTTTTTCTTTAAAACGGTAGGGAGCTTCGAAACGGATCACCCTTCATTTTATTTTTTTTTTTTTTTTGTTTAAATAATAAATGCACAAATTTCTACTGTTTAATACTTTTCGATACCAAACGTATTTACAGTTTCTTTGTAATCTCGGGAACAGCATTAAAAAGGTCAGCAACCAGACCAATTTCAGCGACTAAAAAGATTGGCACTTCGGCATCCTTTAGTCGCTCCACACAATAGTTTTGGAGTCTTTGATACCAGCCAGATGTTGAATAGCGCCAGAGATTCCGACAGCAAAGTATAGGTCCGAAGCTATAATTTAGCCCGTCTGTCCGATTTGCATGTCGTTGGGCACGAAACCAGCATCGACAACAGCACGTGAAGCACCGACAGCAGCGAAAAAACTTGTCTGCCAAATCGTACAGCATCTTGAAGTTGTCGCCCGATTTGAGGCCACAACCACCCGATATAATCACCTTGGCACTAGCTAGCTCAGGGCGATCAGACTTTGTGAGCTCGGACGAAACGTACTCGTCTAGACTTGACTTGAAATCACCAGTGGGCGCCTGTTCGATGGCACCCCTACCGCCGTCCGCAGAGACAGCTTCAAAATTCGTGCCACGTACGGTGATAACCTTCACTGGATCCTTGGACTTGAGCGTCAGTATCGCATTTCCAGCGTAGATGGTGCGCACAAACGTATCCTCCGACTTGACATCGATAATCTCTGAAATAGGCGAAACATCGAGTTAGGCGGCCACACGTGGCAGCACATTCTTGCCAAGTGCCGTCGCACCTACTAAGATGTGCGTGAATTTGTGTTGATTTTGGGCAGCCAGCACCAAAGGCGTTACAGGATTCAAAACCTCATTGTTGTGTTCAGCCACGACGAGGGTGCTTTTGCAACGATGCAAAACGCTGCTGCGCAAAAGGTTTCTGGTGCTGGCGCTGAACATATTTTTGATGCTTTATGTGTTTTTCTGATATAGACTTTTTTCTATCACCGGTCTGACGTAAACATGGTTGTTTTCCAAAAAGTGCTGCCAATAAATTATGTAAAATACCACTTTCTTGATCTGGCAATAGTGTTTCTATCGGCGACTATGAGCTAAGCGGCTATAATTATCCTGTCTTAGCTAAGCAATTTTTTGTATGAAAAATGTTGTTAAGCGTATATAGCGATGCCAAAAAAACGCACCTAATAATATTTTTTTTTAAAGGTAGGTATATTCAGAACATCAGAGTTCGGACGCGCACTTTTATCAAACGCTTTGCCTCTACCTCCAGATTGTTCACTGCCAAACCAACCTGGCGTATCGTTTCCTCATTATTTTGTAGGTGATGCAGCGTTTCCGTTAAAAACAAATTTAATGCGCCCATTTCCCAGTCAAAATCTCTCTAGAAGTAAAAGAATTTTCAACTATCGATTGTGTAGAGCAAGGCGCTTAATTGAAAATTCTTTTGGCATTCTTGTTGCACGTTGGAGATTGCTTCGTTGTACAATCGAATGTCACCCGGAAAACTGCGAGAGAATTGTACTTGCTTGCGTTGTTCTGCATAACTTCGCTATGCTAAATGATTTCAAGAGGTGGTACTGTTCTGAAAAGTTTGTGGATTGGGAAACAAGGAACAACCTCACCCATGAGGGCAATTGGAGAGATGAGATTGATGGAAATGGTACTCTTAGATCACTTCGAACATATATGCGAAACGCATCAGCAGAAGCCTTTGCCATTCGAAATAATTTGGCTGCGTATTTCGTGGATAAGGGATCTGTACCATTTCAAAATAGAGTAGTTGAACTTATTTATGGGTCTCATGAGTAATTTGGAACATATTTTCATTTGGTTATATTTTTTATTAAAAAATATTATTTACGTGTAAGGCCAATTTTTTATTAAACTTACTTTTCGTCTTTATGTTCAATATGTTCAATACATCTTTTTTGCCCTACAAAGAGATAATAAGCCAACTAATAAATGAAAACAAAATAAAAATCAATTAAAAAATTAATCTTTGATTTAATTCAGGCCCCTATTAGGTACGACAACTCAACTTGAGTTGAGTGTGTAATTTGTAAATTTGTATTGTCTATTACACATTTGAGGTACATATGTGTCTATCGACTGACAAGTATGTATCTCAGAGATGTGTATGTATTTTTTGTGGTATTAGGTTTAACAATGCAACTATGTCTCGAGTGTAAAAACTGTCAAAAACTTACATCTGCTTTGAGCTAGTTGTATAGCGTCTTTAGAGGTGCCCAAGCCCTATGCACTTGGTGCACATTTGTTTTTGTAAAAGCACTTAGGCATAGGCTGTGTATTCTAATATACACACACAGCACTCCGCACTAAGCAATACAAAATACACAAACAAATTTTTCTTTTTTGTTTTTGATCTTTTTTCGTTGCTTATACCGAAGTGCAAGCAACAACACTTTCGTATGCTTTGTTGGTACATTTTGGTGACAGTGATCTTCTACGTAGATTTTGTTGTTGTCTAACATAGTATGCTTTCGTTTACGAAAGGTTGCAGGATTTTATATGTATTAGTGTTTGCACTTCCATAAGAAAGTTTTGGGCACTCCTGCTCTATACTATTATTTCCTTGCTTTATTACTTGTGAACAAAATACATATACACAAAAATTGAAATTAATGCGAACAGCTGATTCATTTCAACGAAAGTGTCAAAATTTCGGTGTAATCATACTCCAATAGAAACAGCAATTTTACACCACAGCTCAACTGAAAATGTATGTTATGCGTAATATGGCAAAAAAGTTCAGTTGAGGTGTCTTAACTCAAGTCAACTTAAGTTGAGTTGTCGTACCTAATAGGGGCCTCAGTCTTATAAAAAAATTAAAAAACTCAAATGAGCTGATCAATACAACAGCGGCTCAGGGAAATAAAATTGTTTTAACAAGTGCCAGAGTTAAGACATGTTGCTACTTGGCGCACTCCGTATTCGAGTGAAAATTTAAAATTTTTGGGATGAATTAATACACTCAAAAAAATTGTTACAAAAGTTTTTCATTTATCTCTAACCGTAAAAATTTCGAATTTTCACTCTTATGCCGAGCACGCCAAGCAGCAACATGCCTTAAAAGAAAAGTTAGATAAATAATTCACTGGTAAGAATGGTTTAAAAAAAATTCTACGTTGAATGAATGTAGGATGTGCAAAAAATAAACATTAAATAAAATTTGGAAATTCTGTTGAGATTCCTTCATTTAGATCTTCTAACTCAATCACATAGTTAAGGATGGCCCGCATCCCTCTATTGGCCAAATTCCGGGGAAGGCGCTGCAGCTTATATTTGACCACATTAGCAAATGAAGCAAATTCGTCCTTTGTTGCCGAACCACGATCAGAAACATACTTTTTAAAAGTGTCAACAGCCTCACTAAATAGACTTCCCTCAGCATTTTTATCATTGGCTTTCCGTTTTCGGTTGACACGCTCTGTCGACGGCGCAGTATTGTCGTCAATATCAATTTCAATAATATCCTTCTCTGCAGCATATGAAGGTATCGATGATGGTGTTGCCATGATGGTGTTGTTGCATTCATCCAAAACATTGATGGAATGCTTCGTTCTAAAAAAATATTATAAATATAAAAACGAGTTATTGAGCTCTAGGCCAATCATGTTGAGAACAAGACAACATGAAGAACAAAGAAGGCGACAGCCAACAACAACAACAACAACGGCTCTGTATAGAGCCAATCACAACAGCTTTGACTATACAGACTGTTTCATTGGTCGCTACACCAACTCATCAGTAGTCTTTTGTGTGACTTTACACTGTGATCCACTCAAGCTACTTAGGTTCTAGTTATACTGCCAATATGCCGAGAAAGTTACCCGGAATTTTATTTTTGGCAGAGAACGCTTGAATTTTTGTAACTGAGTTCTTATCGACATTAGATGCAAGCTGTACCAGTTTCGAAGATGCACATGAATTAAGGCTAGGCCTAAAAGTATGATACGATTTAGGTCAACCTTGGTACAGCTTGCATCTAATGTCGATAAGAACTCAGTTACAAAAATTCAAGCGTTCTCTGCCAAAAATAAAATTCCGGGTAACTTTCTCGGCATATTGGCAGTATAACTAGAACCTAAGTAGCTTGAGTGGATCACAGTGTAAAGTCACACAAAAGACTACTGATGAGTTGGTGTAGCGACCAATGAAACAGTCTGTATAGTCAAAGCTGTTGTGATTGGCTCTATACAGAGCCGTTGTTGTTGTTGTTGTTGGCTGTCGCCTTCTTTGTTCTTCATGTTGTCTTGTTCTCAACATGATTGGCCTAGAGCTCAATAACTCGTTTTCAATATAAATAATGAAAAGGCCGTATTCAAAAATATTAATATTATAAATATATTGAGAAGAAGTATATATATTATAAAATGTTACTTTCGTGGCTGCGTGTGATCCTTTAAAAACATCATAGTCTCGAAATGTTCCCACATCACTGCTGGTCCCGGGGCACTGCCAGTTGGTTGATCTGCTCGCCGACATTCACGTACAAACCTGTCCCGCATGGAAGCCCAGCGCTTTGCACACTCGTCCACTATTATTCAGTAAAAAATAAGATGATTTATATTGATAAATTCCTGTAAAAAGTACGTTCTTACCAGGAGCTCCAACAGCCAAGGCAACTTCCCGCCAGGCTTTGGCTTTTATTTCAATGACTTTGTAGCCAGATCGTTTTTTGTTATATATAACGTCGTGTTCCTTTACCGACTGTATCAAGTTTTCGTCATTCATTTCGTCAACTAACTTAAAACTAAACAAATGAAAAAATTCAGCAAAATAACAAAAGCAATCGAACGAAATCGAAAAATTAATTTCAGCATCTGTCACAATCAGCTGTTTATTCACAACGGAATGGAACGCAACGGAAAAATCAAAAATCTATAGATTTCACCGTCACGTACCATTCCGTTACGTTGCATTATAAACACTCGTATAAGAAATGCTAGTAATAGATTGTAAAGTGACATTTGACTCAGTTCCGCACCGTTCCAATCCGTCTATTATAACTAGGCCTTGACGCTCAGCGCTGATAGAAAAATGTCAGTTTTTTGGTCAGTACGGTCAGTCGGTGCGTGGATATTGTTGTTGCCAAGATGTATTAAAGAAGGTGGAAGAAGTAGATGACGTCCATAAAACCAACACCGCTGCGCTGTCAAAATCGAAAGAAATGAAGTGATGCCATATTTTGTGCGATAATCCAATGAAAAATCCAATGTTTTCCTATTTGTTCTTATTGCTTCGATTGCACAAAAACTCGTCTAGTGTGATTTTTTTTAATTTTCTAGTGACTTGTGGACTACCTTTTATAGAAAAATGTGTCGAAAAGTTGTGCTATCTGCCATAGTACCTAGAATAATTAGAGTATATCATTCTTTAAAGTTCCAAAGGACGGCTTTCGAAGAAGAAAGTGGATCGACTGTTGCGGCTTGGAGTTGAACATGCTTGCTTAACTTTACAACTCAAAAATAACCCTAAAATTTGGCTGCTTGTGATGTTTCTAAACTTTATCCCCTTACCCGATTGCAAAACTCCCTCTCAAAGTGTTTGTCCCACACAAAAGAAAAATAAAGAAAGTGGCATCACTACAACGAAATTTGGCAGCACAACGGTGTCGATTTAATAAACATCAACCTACTTCTTCCACCTTCTTAAATACATCTTGGTTGTTGCGGTGGGCCAAAACTGACACTTTTTTCCTATTCGTGTGATCTGGCATCTCTGTCTGGTCTAGCTTTAAGTTTCCTTGTTTTGCAAACGTCTCTTGTTAGGAAAGTATTATGTGAATGTGTTAGTTGATACCAAAATTCGTATGGTTGTAGTTGAGATTTGTCAGTCCTGTCTTGCTGGGAGCCATGGTATAATAATACAAGGTAGTATTGACAGTTGCTTGGGAAATCATATACTGTCAAAAAATATACTCAAAAAGAGAGCGCTCACAATCCGCCATTGAAAACACAAGCAATGTTGAAAACGTTGAAGTGAAAAAAAACAACAACCACAGCAGCTGCTGATGTATTTCCACAAAAAGCTGTTTTTGACAGTTTATGTTTTCCTGTTGAAGAGAAAATAAGCAGTTGTCAATGCTACCATGTATTATTATACCATGGCTGGGAGCTAGACAGCTCTAACGTAGTTACGCACACAAGGAAACAAAATTTGGTGTTCACTAATGCCCATATTACACGATGTCCGTTTGTCCGGCTTACGCTAGGGCAGACAAACCATTTTGTTGTTGCATCCGCTCTCACCTTCACTGTTTTTTGACAGTTTCACATTGAAAGCAACAACAAAGGTCGGACAAACGGACATCGTGTAATATGGGCATAACACACTCTTACATTTTGTTGTCATGCTAAACAAAGAAAGTTGTATGTATTTACATAGCTTGCTCTTTTTCGCAGCAAACAAGCTGAGGGTATGAAAAAATAGCAAACAAAGCGTGTTTTATCCTAAATATAAATATGGTGGCCGTGGCGCCGAGGGTAGAATGCGTGTCCCGTATGCCAGAAGCCACGGTTCAAATTCCGTCTGGCACTTGAGAGTTTTTCAGGTAAATTTAATAGTAAATCAATTAATATAATATATAAGTGAAAAATAGTGATGTCTTAAAATAAACAAATAAAAACGACTCCTTTGCGAAGAAAAGTATACAGTTTCCTTGCTAATCTAAAAAAATTATTGCAATATTTGAAATTAGTCTTTTTATTTTCTTTAAATATTATATTCTTTAATTTATACTTTATAAATACAAATATTTATAATTTCCCATAATAAAAATAGAAAAAAAAACAATTATAAACAAAATTATAAGAAAAACAAAATTTGGTTTTATTTGTGGAGGATATGAACCCGCGCATGTTCGCGTTAAAAGCCAGAACTCTAACCAGTACGCTATGGTCGAAGAGCTCTGCTGAATGCTAACTGCGGACCATATTAAACAGCTGAATTTGTTTTTAATTCTTTATGGAATTTGTAATTAGTATGAGCAGAACATCTATAGCTTTTTTAATATATAAAACATGTGTGGCAGACAGAGATTCCAGACCACACGGATAGACAAAAAGGCGTTATATTTTGCACGACGCCAGAACAAATATAACGTAATTTGTATGGAGCATTTTATATGAATATAACGTCAAAGGCGTTATGTGTATTGGCCAACTCACACGGGATTGCTTGATTGGCAATCGATGAACTTTTCTTACTCTCTTACACATTCTGATTGTTGGTAGCTCACACGACACGCCAATCATAATTTTGCATTTTCTTGAAAATTTTATTTCGTAACCTAGCAACACTATTCAGATTGCTGATTGCCGACATGTACAGCAATCTCAAAATGAACAAATTTAGATTGCTGCAATCTGTGTTCATCCGCTCCGGCTCTCAGAGCTTTTGATAGTTTCACATTGAAAGCAACAACAAAACAATTAGATTGTTTGATTGCCAATCACCGTGTGAGTTGGCCATATGCCATATATATGCTGTGCATGTCAGCAATCAGCAATCTGAATAGTGTTGCTAGGTTACGAAAAAAAAATTTCAAGGAAATGGCAAATTTTGATTGGCGTGTCGTGTGAGTTACCAACAATCTGAATGCGAAAGAGAGTAATCCCCAACTCACACGGTGATTGCCAATCAAACAATCTAATCGTTTTGTTGTTGCTTTCAATGTGAAACTGTAAAAAGCTCTGAGAGCCAGAGCGGATGAACACAGATTGCAACAATCTAAATTTGTTCATTTTCAGATTGCTGTACATTACTATGTTTCCATGGCGAGTTAACTCGGGGTTAACTCGCTATGGAAACGTGAGTTGAGTTGAGTTTCGTTAAATCCACGAAACTCCACGAAACTTGTAAGATTTAACTGGGTTCTATCTGTCAAAGTGAATGCTGCCATTTAGTATCCATTTCGCTAGTAAAACAATAACAAAAATGCAAATGAAATTGACAAGTTCGACTCAACTCGATGCTGTGCATGGAAACACTATCGAGTTAGCGACGCCATTTTTTTTAACTCGACGAAAACCCTAACCCCGAGTTAACTCGCCATGGAAACATAGTACATGTCGGCAATCAGCAATCTGAATAGTGTTGCTAGGTTACGAAAAAAAAATTTCAAGGAAATGGCAAATTATGATTGGCGTGTCGTGTGAGCTACCAACAATCTGAATGCGAAAGAGAGTAAGAAAAGTTCATCGATTGCCAATCAAGCAATCCCGTGTGAGTTGGCCATTTCACATGCTGATTGTTGGTAGCTCACACAACACGCCAATCATAATTTTGCATTTTTTTAAAAATTTTATTTCGTAACCTAGCAACACTATTCAGATTGCTGATTGCCTGTACAGCAATCAGACATGTACAGCAATCTTAAAATGAACAAATTTAGATTGCTGCAACCTGTGTTCATCCGCTCCTGCTCTCAGAGCTTTTGATAGTTTCAGATTGAAAGCAACAACAAAACGACTAGATTGTTTGATTGGCAATCACCGTGTGAGTTGGGGACATGATACAATTATACATGGTTGAATAAATAAGGTTGTCTCGTGGCTGATCGTACTCTCTTCTCAGTACCCATTATTGTCAAAATCAATGCAAAGCAACAACAACAACTTCATCGGCGATACATGTTATCAATTTTCGTTTTCAGATTTTGTATGCGCTGTCAACTTCGATTTGACATTTATGGGAACTCGCTCTCACCCATCCGACAACCTTGTATAATTGCATGGTTGAATAAATAAGGTTGTCGCATGGGTGAGAGCGAGTTCCCATAAATGTCAAATCGAAGTTGACATCTCATACAAAATCTGAAAACGAAAATTAATAACATGAAAAGCCGTTGAAGTTGTTGTTGTTGCTTTTCATTGATTTTGACAATTATGGGTACTGAAAAGAGAGTACGATCAGCCACGAGACAACCTTATTTATTCAACTATGCAATTATACAGGTAGCATTGACAAGTATAGATTTTCTCAGCAACAAGGAAACGACCATCTGTCAAAAACAGTTGTTCGTGCAACAAGAATTAAACAAATGTAAAAATAAATAAATTCCGCAAAATATGTGCGTTAAATACACAATTATAATAGTGAAAGTTGTGAAAAAATTATGTGTGATATGTGTTTAACGTTTTCCAGCCGTGGTGTATTAATTTTAATTGAAAACTTCTTCAATTTCGTCCACATGCATCTGCAGCTGCTGAGGTTGCTGCACTTAAACGTTTTCAACCTTTTTTTTATGTTTGCACTTAATAACATTAAGTTTACAAATTATTTTCGTTCTAGTAATAATAACTCACTATTGATTAAATAAAATAGGCAATATTTTGTAAGAAAATGTAATCGCTGAAACATAAACAATGGTGAAAACATAAGAAATAATTGAACGCTCTCTTTCTTGACCTTTTTTTTTGACAGATGCTCGTTTCCCAAGCAACTGTCAATACTACCTTGTATCATAGTTGAATAAATAAGGTTGTCTCGTGGCTGATCGTACTCTCTTCACAGTACCCATAATTGTCAAAATCAATGAAAAGCAACAACAACAACTTCATCGGCTTTTCATGTTATCAATTTTCGTTTTCAGATTTTGTATGAGCTGTCAACTTCGATTTGACATTTATGGGAACTCGCTCTCACCCATGCGACAACCTTATTTATTCAACCATGCCTTGTATTATTATACCATGAGTAGGGGATTAATTACATCATGCTTCTAACAACTTTCGAGCTATAGAGAGCGATTTTTGCTTGTTCTTCTTCTCTCTTTTGAGCTAGAAAAAGTACGGAACACATTCGAGCACATTGCAAGCATGATACAATTATACAAGGTAGGAGTGACAGTTCTTTCGTCTTGCGCAAACTGTCAAAAATAGTATAAATTAGAGAACGAAAAAAGGAAGAAAAGAAAATAGAAAACAAAATATACAGGCAAATGACAGTCTGTGCAAGGTACTGGTGAGAAAAAAGCAAGTTGTCACTCCTACCTTGTATAATTGTATCATGATTGCAAGTTACTACAATCGAGTGCGGAAACATGTCTAATAAAAACGTATCCAAAATGGTATAAAAGTACTTTATTGTGCAAACCTTGACTGAATGTAGAAAATGCCGCCTTTTAAGCGATTAAACGCACCGAACTTCATATCCACTATAAAATTTTAGCTTTTTGTTGATTGTGGCAATTTTTGTGTAACTTTGTAATAAAGGCGTTAAATTTTCTTAAGTTTGTGTTCAAATTTTGAAAAATTCAATTTAGAAGATTTAGTTCACAAACAAAATATAAAGCTCTATCTTTAGGTATTCTATGGTGGACAATTTCATAATTGTATTTGCTACATTTTTAGTATCGAGTAGAGCCTTGTGGAAAACTATTACTCGTGTCTTAAGCCGGAGATTTGTGATTGCGAATAAAGTAACTATTTAATAAAAATGGTGGATCGCAGTGATAATGGTGAGCTTTGGTAGTGGAATTGGATAATATAGATTTTTATCAATTTTGTTCTTGCAGCTGAATCGTTTGATGATGCGGTTGAAGAACGCGTCATTAACGAGGAGTACAAAATATGGAAGAAAAATACACCATTCTTATATGACTTGGTGATGACGCACGCCTTGGAGTGGCCTTCGTTGACAGCTCAATGGTTGCCAGACGTAACTAAGCAAGAGGGAAAGGATTACTCTGTGCATCGTCTCATTTTAGGCACGCATACATCGGATGAACAGAATCACCTCTTAATTGCAAGTGTTCAGTTACCTAGCGAGGATGCACAATTTGACGGTTCACACTATGATAATGAAAAGGGCGAGTTTGGAGGATTTGGATCGGTTTGTGGTAAAATTGAGATTGAAATAAAAATCAATCATGAGGGAGAAGTAAATAGGGCAAGATATATGCCGCAAAATGCTTGTGTCATAGCTACCAAGACACCCTCAAGCGATGTTCTGGTTTTTGACTACACCAAGCACCCAAGTAAGCCAGAACCTTCGGGAGAATGCCATCCAGATCTACGTTTACGTGGACATCAGAAAGAAGGCTATGGCTTGTCATGGAATCCAAATTTAAATGGTATTTCTTTATTACATAATGTAAACCAAAACTTAATATTTTTTATCTGTAGGCTACTTGCTTTCTGCATCCGACGATCATACTATCTGCTTGTGGGACATCAATGCAACTCCTAAGGAGCATCGTGTTATTGATGCAAAGAACATTTTTACCGGTCACACTGCCGTAGTTGAGGATGTGGCCTGGCATCTGTTGCATGAGTCTCTATTCGGTTCGGTTGCTGATGATCAGAAACTTATGATTTGGGATACTCGCAATAACAACACTTCGAAGCCCTCGCATACCGTTGATGCGCACACAGCGGAAGTTAATTGTTTGAGTTTTAATCCATACTCTGAATTCATTTTGGCTACAGGATCTGCTGATAAGACTGTGGCACTTTGGGATCTTCGTAATCTCAAGCTTAAATTGCACTCGTTCGAATCGCATAAAGATGAAATCTTTCAAGTTCAGTGGTCACCTCATAATGAAACGATTCTAGCATCTTCGGGCACTGATCGTCGTTTGCATGTTTGGGATTTATCTAAAATTGGTGAGGAACAAAGTGCCGAAGATGCTGAAGATGGACCACCCGAATTGCTTTTCATTCATGGTGGACACACCGCTAAGATATCCGATTTCTCTTGGAATCCAAACGAGCCATGGATTATTTGCTCAGTGTCTGAGGACAATATAATGCAAGTTTGGCAAATGGCCGAAAATGTTTATAATGATGAGGAGCCGGAGATACCTGCCACGGAACTGGAGAGCGGAACAGCTTAATTAGTCAAGCGGAACATAAGTTTAAAAAACTATAAGCTTTTCGATTCGACTTGATATAAAATTATTAGTAACTTATTTTTAATTATTACAAAATAAACTCAATATTTGTACCAGAAACTATGGATAAATTCTGATTTATAATAAATGAAAACTCAAAAATTCAATATTAATGTTAATCCAAATAATATTTATATCTTTTTCCAAAAACCTCTATTGATATATTCAGTGACCTTGCACTACTAGAGCTGCGTCTACATTGTAAAGTACCACTAACAAGGTCGCCGACGCTTACTTCAACCTCTTCCTCTATAAAGAAGACTACCTGTTTCCAATGAGTTGGCTGATCAGTGGGCGATGTGCCAAACATAATCCGATTTGGCAAATCGAAATGAGTATCGAAATAGCCAACAAATGAACTGATTTTACCATTCTTGGTGCATTTCATGCAAAAATTATGGGTAAAATTTGAATAGTTTAAATCTACGGTGAATATATTCAAGTCGGCTATCATCTCTGATTCCGTAAGTACATAGTTCGGGTTGACAACGTCTATGAGTGGTTCGCACATAACCTCCTGCCGCATGTTCGACATATCCAGGCCATAAACATTATCCCAGAACTTAACGTGCGATGTAAATAGTTCCTCGTTGCCATATCCCTGCAAACTAATTGTGCAACGGTTAGGAAGCAACATTCCACCTTCCTTAAGGTGATTGTCACGTGCATATATAACGGTGTCAAGCATGCCTTCGAACAACAAAAAATAGCCCATCCATTCGGAGATGATAATATCATACTTCTGCTGAGGCAGTGTGGTATCCTCCAGTCGTCCTTTTACCAAGGTTACATTTAAAATGCCATTATTTCTAACGAAGAAAAAAAAATTAATGCCCACAAAAAATATCAAATGCTTGAGTGGTTAGAACTTACTTAATGATATCCATTGCATTATAAATAATATCGGAATTGTCAATGCCAACCACTGTTCTGGCTCCAGCTTGCGATGCAAATATTGACAATATCGAGGTGCCGCAGCCGACATCAAGCACATCCTTACCGCAGACGAACTCTTTGTTCTCAATCAGAGCATTCCTATAGCTCGTAGTGCGAACAACATCCTAGATTGAATTATATAATTAATAATAGAAGAAGGTTTCCAATCCCCTGCAGTAAAAAATCTTAGGTCATCAAATTTTCTAGTAAATTTATTAGCTACCCAGTTGTGCCATTTGTTAAGGCCTTACCAAACGTTATTAACATTATAAGTTAGTAAATAATGTTGCTTTCGATTGCCCTTAAAACATAAAAAAAATGTTTGCACTTATTTTTTTACTCTTGTTCGTTTTGTCTGCTTGTTTTGTATGCATTCTTTTGAAAAATAAACTGGATTTTTGCTTTTCCTGAAAATTTTAAAATTTTGAGATGTGTCTGTTTTGAAGATGGGGTGCGATTTGTTTAACGCTATCTGAGATAGTAGTTGCAACCTTTTTGGTTTGTGTATGATATGTCAAGAATTTTAATAAAAATTATAACATGCTTTTGATTCTGAGTGAACTCATGTGCGCGACTAAGCGACTATGCGACTACAAAAAGGAACAAATTAAAAAATTATGTTTTTAAATATTTCTTAAGATAGAGGTGGTTCAATGTAATAGTACGAATGTAAGAGATCTTTTTAATATCTTTATTAGAAAATATGTGATATTTAGTGCGCTAGAATTTAAAAAAAATGTTTTAAATATTTGTAAATATTTTTGTAGTATCTATCAGGAAAGCATTACGGCATTCAAACTCAGCTTATTTTGGTCAAAAACTGACCTTTAACGAAGTTTGGAATGTTTGGCACCGCCAGGGCCAATTTGGCTCTGAAAGGGTTAATAAGAATGATAATAATAATAATAAACTGGCGATTTCAGCCTTTGAAAGGAATTTGACCGAACTTCTATGATCAAATTGTTTTGTGAGTGTTATTAAATGTTTATACATAATTAATCGAGAGCTGGACCTACTAGTTTTGTGCCGCGTCCGAACGGCTAATGTGCATGTTCCCAAGAAGCTTTACATGACATTATTTACTCTCTGAGGTTTGCCATTGTCTGCAGGAGGTGACGGCCGAAAAGAAAAATTAATTCAATTGAAAAAACTTGCTGTGTCAGATGGAAATTGAATCCGGGTTCTTTGGCGTATGGGTCACGCAATCACTGAGTCACGGCCGTCGCTGAAAGGGTTAATGCTTCGATAAATCATGGAATTCGTAAATTCATCATAATAGTCAAATTAATTGATGTTCACGCTAAACTGTGATCATGACGGAATAGTAGAATTATTTCTTTTACTAGTAGAATTATTTTTTGTAATCGGTTTTTGGGTAGCAGTAAGGTTTTAAGTAAAAAAATGGTGTAATTTAACCGTTTGGTGAATGCGGCTGCAAACATCGACAAATCGCAAAAACAATTGGTCATGACTTTCTATCGCCTAAAGTTCTCCAGTGAAAATCGAATGCAAAGTATAGAGTTCTTCTTTCAAAAGCAATGGTTAATAATACAATTCAAAATTTTCAATGTAACAGAGATTTTAAATCTCTAAAGGTATAACCTCAATTTTACACCAAATGATTTTGGAGTGAAGCTTTTTATGCCTCGTTCTGTGATTTGCTGGAGTGAAATCTCAAAAACTACACCTTTTTTCCGACACCTTTTTTCTTAGAATTGTTGCTTTTTGCTTACGTCTATTGCAACAAGAAAATGTTAAATTAAAAATAATTTCTTGCTCGCCGTGGGAATTGAACTCATATCCCATCGGAAGACAGTCGCGCGCTCTAACCATCAAACCAAAACCCTGCGTTGTGAAATTTCGCTGATTTAATATTAAGTATTATCTAAAGCTATATTGCAGCAGATCACAATAATCTACAGGATTGTGTATTGGCTATTCAAATAGCAAAAAAAAAAAAAAAAAAAAGTCTACTTCCCACATGAAAAACAAAGCAGCCCTGCCGATATAAGGAATGTGGCAGGTTATAATTTTAATGCTATTTAAGAAGTCTACTTTTTCAAATTCAACAACTTCAATACTTTCATGATTGTCCTTGTGCACTTTGTAGCTGCGTAAAGTTGAGGTGGCCATAGCCGAATGCGTTGAAGGAAAAATTTTCAAGGCGAGAGGTCGGGGGTTCTAATCCTTCGCCAGACCCATAATTTTTAAAAAATTGTTTAATAATGCAGCATTAATGCCGTGAGAATAATGCAGCATTGCTGCTATGACCTGCCGCCCTAGGACATGCCTATAGAAAAAAGATATGAGGGTATGGAGGTCAGTATGTCTGCTTAATTTCCAAGGAATGTTGCCGGCAGGCATACAGTAGGGCTCATTTTTCAACTGGGTTACTACACGATCGTTAAGCAAGTGTATTTTGTTTTGTTGATGTGAATATGTTTGGATTGTTGTTAGTACATTTTTTTTTTTGTTTTTGCATATGGCGAAAGAAAAATTAACAATTGACCAAAAGTGCGTTGATAATTGCGTTTTCTAAGTGACAAAAAAAATTATTATCAAATGTAATTAAATTTACTGGTGTGAAAATTAAAGTGTGTTTTTTTTTTAGTTTACTTTGTTATTTTAAAGTTTTAAATTTAAAAATGACTTTCATTGAAAAAAACTTTCTTTGAAAATGCTTCGCTTCTCTCGTGCGTCCAATGACGCACCAGTTTTTTTGTTTAATGTTTAAATTGAAAAGCTTCACATTTTGAGTTGTAGTGCCATAATAGCTTGCGTTATATTTTATATTAATTGTTTAAAAAAATTACTAGCCTTTAAATTACTTAGCCAATGTACTAACCCTACTTGTTAAAAAGTATCTTTTTAATTTAAAAATAACTAATAGTTAAAAAAGTTACCCTTTTTCAGTCAAAATCATGAATTAAAATTCTCAAGAAGTTTTTAGCATATCCCTGTATGTAATGTATCCTTTTTCGTGTTTTCGACTTATTTTCAAATCAAGAAAACTAAGTTCACTTTAAAAAAAAAATATAAAGAAGCTTAACATGGCATTATTTACTCTCTGAGGTGTCCCATTGTCTGCGACCGATCGGAAAAATTAATTTAAATTTAAAAAACTTTCTGTTGTTGCAGCTGGAGTTCGAACTTACATTGGAATCGAGTGGTTTAACGCACTTGGCCACGGCAGCCACCGGTTCACTTTTTATGTTATTCTTTTTTTTTAACTTCATGTCACTGGTTTAAAAACCGAATATTATTTCATTAATAAATCGAAATTACACTTGTATAGTAAAACAAGTTCATTTAAAAGTACTGGTTAAAAAATTCTAGTCGCACAAAAATATATTAGCTCAGACTTAATGGACATGATAGGACCTTGTTTTGTTCTATCCCATCAACACAGTAATATAACCAGATTACGAAATTGTTATTGTTAAAGAATTTAGCATAAACTAGTTGTGCTATTTTTGAACTGTTGGCTTTACTGCATGGTTATGATTAAGTAATTTTTCTCACCGAAAGCATTTCATGATGTATGCCAAAGTGTGCATAGCTCGAAAAGTAGCTCTTATCGGATTGAATCGAAGCTGCTCCAACGCAATTTAATGGGGTGCTTGTTTCTTTTTCCACTAAACGCTTAAAACCAATACGCATTTTATTCATATCTTCCTGTGCTTGTTCCAAAAGCACAACTTGTGATTTAACCTTTTAAATACATAAAAAAGTATAAAACTTTAAGTTTTTAATTCACGTCTTTGCATACCTTTTCTTGCAACTGCATAATTTGACTCTGTAAGTCTTGATCAGAATTTTTAAAAGCTTCCGTTTGTCCATTGGGCATCCCATCGTAATCTTAAAAATGTATTCTATATTAACTTTCACCCCATTTGAGTTGATAACAAGTACCTTACCATAACTTAACCAAGGTTCATAGGTTTTTGGTTTTAAGTACTTTTCATCATCCCAAAACACTTGGCTTGTTGTACAGAGCTTACTTGCAGAAACATTCTCAGAACGTATACAATTGATCAGCTTCAAAAAGGAGTACTGGTCCATCTTGAACTTAGCTTTTAAAGCCGAAAAATTTATATCATGCACAGATTTTAAATGCTCTATTGCGGCATCTACAGAGTTTGTTGAGTTATCACAAAACAAACAGATGGTTGTTTCTTCATCATCGGTCCATATTTCATCATTGGAATCGTCCGAATCACTCAGTGGCAAATTTACTCCAACAAGTGGTGGTATATCTAGGAAATTTTGCTTGTTTTTATTGGCTTCTTTACATTTATTTACCTGCCATTATTTTCCATCTTCGAAATGAGCCTGCAATTCTGTTCAAAAGTAAACACTACTCAGCACGTGCTGCACAAATTGTCAAGTTCCGCGTTGCCAGTCAGAACAATTTTTGGTAACAAAACTCAGCTGATATCAAATATATGCAGTGTTGCCAGAACTTTTCTGAGAAAAGCGCGAGATTTATAAAAAATATCGCCCAAAATCGCTCCATGAAAAAAAAAATCGCCAAAAATCGCCATTTTTTCTAAGAAATTTATTGTATTAGAAAAAACAAAATAAATTATATACATTTTTTTCAAATAATATTGAGATCTGTTAATAGTATTAGATATTCTTATTTTCATATTTTTGAGATCTATAAAAAATAATAAAAAAGCTACTTCGTTTTATACAAGAATTTTGATCGTTAAAGAACATTTTTTTAGAGACTATAACTTTTTGGAATTTTTCAATATGCAACTTTAAAAAAAAGCTTTTTGCAAAAAACGTAGTTCCTTCAGACATAATAGACTATTCCTCCGTTTCGTGAATCCTCGAAGTATTGTTTAGTTCATACATTGATTTAGTATATACAAGATGAATGCCAACTTACAAATATTGTCAAACATTTTTCCGCCTACGGCTGTCTTAATTTTGTATGCCGATTACCAAAATTCTTCACTTTCAGATGGCACTTTGTTTTTGAAAACATTGCTCCATGGAAATGTCAACAAAGATTCATATTCGATTTCTTCTGCACGACGCTCTTCAAGAGGTAGATAATGAAGAGGGAGTTCAAGGAAAGAAGGTCTTATATAGTTTAAACATCTTTCAGGACATAAAATAAAAGCATTTTCAAAAATTTCTAACAGACTACGTAATCGTTTTAACATTTCCTTGATTAAAACTATAATAACATTCTGGCATTTTGATAGTATGTCTATCATAACAATATCATCACTTAATTTGTGAATTTCTTCATGGAACTGATAATGAAATGTAAGGTAATTAATTCTTTTATAATTGCTTTTATCCGCTAAAATTTTATTTAAGCTGAATGTAGCTAAATTATCAAAATTGAAATTTTTGACAATGTCTTCTTTAATAATTTTTGAAACAAGTCTTTGAATAAATGTTGTGATTTCAACATAAGCTTGAAAAAAGTCAATTTTTCTCGTTGAAAATATGAATTAAGTGAATTGATGTTTTGAAGAAACGGTCTCAAAAAAATAAGTATGTCGATATAAATAAATTATCGATAAGGGCTTGTGAGCTGTGTTCAGTCGCATTGTTAACAGAGTGTTCCAAACACTTAAAACAATTGTTATTTGGGCCTATTCGGCGAAATCTGTTATTCTGTTACGCATTTTCTGTTATCAATCGTAACAGATGCCGATCATAAAAGATCTGTTAAAATTGGTATTCAGTATATCGAACTTTTATGGCAACCTGTTATCAATCTTCGAAAATAAAAATCTATTACAATTCCGTTAACTTCTGTTATGAAACAGCTGATTATTGTAAATAAATTTATTCAAGCAAACAAAATGCAGAGCGAAAAGGTAAGTTAAGGGATGTTTTAGGCAAAGCTAGTTATAAATTAAACAATTTTGTTCTACAGTATATTTCAGTCCAACAACTGATCCAGCTGTGGGCTTCAAGGATGCTGCCGCTGCCTTCATGGTTGGTTCAATGCCATATAAGAAGGGTATGGAACGCAAGGATTTGCTCTAAGCGAACGTGAAAATGCATAAGATGCAGGGCCAGGCGGTGGATCTACATGCACGCAAGGATGTTAAGGTACACATATTGCTGTAAAAAAAAATAATTTTTCGACTAAATTCCCTTATTCTAGAAATGAGACAGTGTGCATAAAATCAGTCTGGGATGTCGACTTACTGCAGGGAAAATTTGCTGAAACCATGCAAAAGCGTGGTGTTGCTGTGATTTCCGCACGTAAGATGTCTTCTGCTATGTGCGCGGCTAAGGCTGCTTGCAATCATATGCACGATCGGTCGCATGGCACTCTTGCTGGTCAGTACCTCTTAAATGTCATTTCGGATGGTGGAACGCCCAAGGATTCCAACGCATTCCCTGTTGTGATCTCACACAAGCAAACAAATTTTTAAAGGTTTGCAGATCAACACAATTGGTTGGCTAAGGAATTTGTATTTGGTATTTTATACTTAAATTTTATAAATGTTTATTCAGTGCATATCTTTTATGCATATTAACACTATAAATGCAAGTTTAAGAATAAAATGTTTTATTCTTAATCCATAAAACAAAAGTATATTCAAAGTCTTAAGCAGCCAATAAAATGTTTATTTGTAAAAACATTTTCGTCAAAGTTTTAATAGAAAATATTCGCTTTTGTTTTGGTTTTTATTCGATGGTTGAATTTCATACTCGAAGTACATGTTAAATATCAAAGTTCATATGCAAAATTGCAAGTTGAGTGCATATTAGTAAAGATATAGAAAATCATATTAAAAAAGATTAAATATCGAAGCTCGAATTTCGTCGTCACAGACTTTGGATGTTCCACGATTGGTTCCAATATCTTCATGAGCAGTCGAGCTGATAAGGTGAATATCCAATCAAAATAGCTAAGGATGCGCACGGCAGGAAGCTCGGGTTCTTCTAAAAAACAGTAAATTGAACACAAACATATACATAAAGGGTGTTTTTTTTAGAGGTATAGAACTTAGAATTGAAATAAAACACAAGAAAATCGTTTTAATGTCCATCAATTTGGCTTTATTGGAAGGATAATTTTATGCCATTAATGTTTAAATATGATTTCGAGCATGTGGCCGCCGCGGCTGGCTCGAATAAAGCTAATTCTACAGGTCCAATTTTCAACCACTTTTTCGAGCATATGGGGCCGTATGTCGGCAATAACGCCACGAATGTTGGCCTCCAAGTCCCCTAACGTTTCTGGTTTGTTGGCGTAGACGAGCGACTTCACATATCCCCAAAGAAAATAATCCAATGGTGTCAAATCACACGATCTTGGTGGCCAATTGACAGGTCCATTCCGCGAAATTATGCGCTCATCGAATGTTTCCTTCAATAAATCGATTGTGACGTGCGCTGTGTGGCATGTAGCGCCTTCTTGTTGGAACCACAACTCATCCACATTCATGCCATCCAATTCGGGAACAAAATAGTCGGTTATCATGGCTCTATACCGGTTTCCATTAACGGTAACTGACTCTCCAGCATTATTTCGGAAGAAGTATGGCCCAATGACTCCACCAGCCCATAGAGCACACCAAACAGTCAGTTTTTGTGGATGTAATGGCGTCTCAAGGATCTCATGTGGATTCTCTTCACTCCAAATGCGGCAATTTTGCTTGTTGACGTAGCCATTCAACCAAAAATGAGCCTCATCACTGAACAAAATTTTGCGATGTAACTTGGCGAACTGAACCATTATTTTCGAAATAAATGTGCACGATTTGCAAGCGTTGTTCTTTTGTCAACCTGTTCATGATGAAATGGCAAACCAAACTGAACATAAATGACATTAGAGTTGCCAGATTTGACTACAAAATGCCAGTTTTATCTCTATTCGAAAAACAAACCCCTAAAAAAAACACCCTATATATTTACACTTAACCGAGCGTTTCCACCGCCCGTTTCCACCAGG
The DNA here is from genome assembly GCA_943735915.1 of Pherbina coryleti. NCBI lineage: Eukaryota > Metazoa > Arthropoda > Insecta > Diptera > Sciomyzidae > Pherbina > Pherbina coryleti. The sequence goes on along the minus strand of OX030949.1, from coordinate 128,135,899 downwards.
CGGTGTAAACAGTTTGGTCCGAACCAAGGTTCGGAACATTGGTTTTTTACAAAATGCTCGCGAGCGCTATTCGCGCAGTGTAAACACTTTTCCAGCACGAACGAACGAAGATTTCTTCGTTCGCTCTGATCGGCCGACGCTCGATCTTTTTGGGCGAATCTAGTGCTTATTTGCGCATAGGTAGTAGATTTGTTGAAATTGTAGTTAATAACGTAGGAAAAACAAAAAAGAAAGAAAATATATTGAAAATTTAACGCAAAAGAACTTTAATTTACTTTGTTATTTTATTAGCACTTTATATAAGCAAATGATTTATATAATATTTGTTGAAGTTTGAAGCCCTGGCTGTCGATAAAACAGAAGAGTAAAATGTTATGTAATATTATTGTTATGTATCTTAGTATCTTTTTGGAGTACGGTATTTGTTATTTGTATTAGTAAGTCTTGCATTATATGTTTGCTTATACCGTATCTGTTATTTCGTACTAGTTAAGATTTTTTAATTATATAAACAAATGTCTATAACTATTTCAATGTTAATGTATTTGTAAATTTTAAATTAGGCTGTTAGGATTTTTTCTAAATGTTGTTAATTTCTTTTACGTCCAGCAGCCGAGGAAACCAGTAAGACTTAATTTATATTTAACTTGATCTATATTATATTTCATATATTGTTCTTATATTTATCCTAATTATTTCATTTTGTCCAATATAGAGAATAAACTTTTCTTAAAATAGTCGCTAAATGTCCTGAGTTTTTTATTTGTCGCTTTGTTTGAGTTTTTTAAGTCCGACTAATACAGGGAGTTTATTCACGGCCGTTGGGCACAAAAGCCAACAATTTTATTCTTGTTTTCAATTTTGCCAAATAAATTCGAATTTTCGCCACCTTTTTGTGCTACGTTTTTGCGCCTTCTATTTGCCGTCCGCCGGGATCATATGCCTTTATCCCAAGAAAATCCGCAGAAACGAGTTAGCAGCCGCACAAATAAAGGAATCCCACCACCTAGATTCGACGAAGTCAATATGCCACTTAACCACTCACCTGCTAAGGGTTCAGCCACTACGCCAGCGCCAGCCAAGCAGACTCCATTGAAGATGCCACCAACGATGACATCACCAGCTCCAGCCATGCCGACGCCTCCAGCCGCTAAAACTGACCCACAAATCGCACCGAAACCTGCCATCGAAAACGAAAAGTTCGACGCCATTACACGCGAATTTGATCGGAAAATTAACAGCATGATGAACGAGTTTAAGCGCCAGATGCATTCTATGCAAGCCCTGGTGGTCACAAATAATCAGCAGCTTCAAGAGAGTGTGCTTCAACTAAGAAGCGAAATTAATCAACCACAACAAAATTTGATGGATTTACAGTCTACATCACCGCCAGCGATACAGCCGACTCCAAGGTCAAATATTCCGGAGCCGATACCGCCGCCGACGATGCAGCAAACTCAAACACAGGTAAAACCAAACACACAGCCTTCATCGCTCTTACATCCATCAGCGCCAACGCAGCCGACGTCGCAATCGTTACCGTCACCAGAGCAGATTTCAATATCTCAACCGAAATCGTCGGTAGCACCGCCATTTTCTACACAGACGACGTCGCAGACGATGCAGCCATTTTCGGCCCAGCCGATGCCACAAGTATATACGCAGCCAAAGCCCCAGCCGACGTCGCAAATGGCGCCGCCACATTCGATCCAGCCGACGTCTCAGATGCCTTCGTACATGCCGGCACTGCAGCCAACACAGCAGCCGACGTCGCAAATGGCGCCGCCACATTCGATCCAGCCGACGTCTCAGATGCCATCGTACATGCCGCCACTGCAGCCAACACAGCAGCCGACGTCTCAAATGGCGCTACCACCTTCAACCCAGCCGACATCTCAGATGACCTCGCATATTCCGCCAGCAGCGTTGCCGGTCCCGGCGCCGCAACAATTCAACCTGCAGCCAGCACCACAGCAAACAATAATGCAGAGTTCGTCGCAGCCACAATACCAGACTTTTTGCCAGAATTATAGGGAAACTCCGAATTCGTTTTACGATGAGAGCCTACGGTCCAACCGCCACAAAAAAATTTACCCACTGCCTATATTTTCAGGTTCACCCGAGGACTGGCATACGTTCGCCGAATCTTTTCAGAGCACCACGACGGAATTTGAGTACTCGCCACTTCATAATATTATGCGCCTGCGCGATGCACTTAAAGGATCAGCCCGAGAGACGGTAGAGAGCCTCTTATCCAACTCTGCCAATGTGCCAAGCATCATGGACATTTTGAGAGAAACGTTTGGACGCCCGGAGCAACTTATAAGAAGCCAACTCCAAAGGGTACGTGCGATAGCACCACTAGCCGACGACGACCTGAACGCGTTAGTTATTTTCGCGAATAAAATTACGAACATGGCCACATTTGTGAAGAACGCGCGAGGTGAACATCACCTGTCTAACCCGACGTTGCTGAGTGAGCTGGTCGCGAAACTACCGGTAGCAAAACAGCTGCAATGGGCTGAAAGATGCATCTCGCTTGAGGGTCCGCCATCCATAGAGGACTTTAGCCAGTGGCTCAACCGCTTACGACGCCTGGTGAACGCCGTGACAGATTCGTTGCCTACTACATCTTCCGCACGTTCCGCTCCTCAACGCAAGCACGCAGCCAATGAACACGCCATGAACATTGGCCGGAGATTTGCGTGTGTCACAGTCGCTCCGTCAAAATGCTCACTATGCGACAGCGACTGCAGTAATATTTCTAAATGTCCACTTTTTTTAAATCTTACAGCTAACGAACGATGGGAGAAAGTAAAACAAATGCATGCGTGCTTTTCCTGCCTGAAAAGAGGTCACCAAGTTGGTAAGTGTTTTTCACGAAAACGCTGCGGTACCGAAGGATGCAATCACATCCACCACAAGTTGCTTCACTGCGCCGGCACCGATCGCCAAAGCACCACGATGTCTCAACCAACAAACAATGCAGCGCGAAGGGTCGACCGATCGTATACTTCGAATCCATCGAGTTCCACTGAAGCTCCACAAGACCGGCGAAACTGTCACGCGCATGAAAGCCATCACGGCGCGGTGCTTTTCCAGGTTATGCCCGTCGTAATCTATGGCAAGGACCGAGCCATCACCGTATACGCTTTCATTGATGACGGAGCGAATGTTTCAATGATAGACCAGGAGTTGGCCAACGAATTAGGATTCCACGGACGCAGCGAAATGTTGGAGCTTCAGTGGATCAACAAAAAAAGCACGCGGCAAGAGTCGGAAGTAGTGAATTTGCTGATAAGTGGTGTTGAAAACAATGCCCAAAAATATGAACTGTCAAACGTATACACTACCAATAGTTTAGCGTTGCCACACAGTCATTTAGTTGTGGTGAGTTTTTAGGTACTAATAAAAACAGGCACTTGACAGGGTTGCCGCTTAGTGAGTATGACAATGTTCAGCCAAAGCTCATTATAAGCTTGACGCATGCCTTTTTGACGGTGCCTTTGGAAGTTCCTAGAGCCCCTTCAGAGGAAGGTCTTATCGCAGTCAAAACACGTCTTGGATGGATGGTATATGGACCAACTAACAAAAAGGTAAAATATGAATCGAAACATGTTCTTCACGTACGAAAAAGTTGCGGATGTGATACTGCGTTGGACGCAATAAAAAATATGATGACTGCGTACTTCGACATGGAAAACTTCGGAGTGAAGCCAGGTGTTACGACATTGCGGTCAGAATCGGAAGAAAGAGCTATGGAATTACTGAAGGCAAAAAATCTGGTGAAAGATACGAAGCTGGATTGTTATGGCGAAATGAAGAGGTGACGTTTCCAGAATCCTTCCAGATGGCGCTACATCGTTTAGAGAGCACAGAGCGTAAAATGATTCGCGATCCAAACTACGCCACCGAGTATTGTGAAAAAATTGAAGAGTACGTCAGAAAAGGATATGCCAGGTGTCTAAATACAGATGAAGCTGAAATTCGCACGGACAAAACATTTTATTTGCCTCACTTTGGTGTTAAAAACCCAAACAAAAACGGTATACGGCTCGTATTTGATGCTGCAGCTGAAATAAAAAATGTATCACTCAACAAAGCCTTACTTCCGGGTCCAGACATTAATAAACCTCTTTTGCAAATTCTTTTCCAATTTAGAGAAGCGCCCATTGCAGTTTGTGGTGACATAAAAGAGATGTTTCACCAGGTAAAAATTAAGCGAGAAGACCAGGACTGTCAACGATTTTTATGGAGAGGCGGTAACGTTAATATGCCAGTGAAGACCTTCATTATGGAGCGAATGATATTTGGAGCAACGTGTTCGCCTACAATCGCACAGTACGTAAAAAACATCAATGCTCAGGAATTCGCTGAAAGGTATCCACGCGCAGTTAAAGGCATAACAGACAAGCACTATGTAGATGATTATGTAGATTGCTTCAATACAGAACGCGAGGCCATTGATGTCGTAAAACGCGTAATAGAAATACACAAAGCCGGTGGTTTCGAAATGCGTAACGTAGCGTCAAATTCGGAGCAACTTTTAAGTGAAGTTGGCAACGCGGCAGCAAACACATCAATCAGTATTGAAAGTGGTGAAAATGGTGTTGAACGTATCTTAGGTATGCAATGGTCTACGCAAACAGATGTTTTTTGTTTTGCTCTGCAATTCGCAAAGGTTCCCAGCGAAGTTTTAGATTGTCAACGAAAACCAACAAAGCGCGAGACATTGTGTGTCACAATGTCTGTCTTCGACCCTTTTGGATTTCTGGCCAATTTCACAGTGTGCGCCAAAATAATAATGCAGCAAGTATGGAAAGCCGGAATAGACTGGGACGAGCAGCTTCCGGATAAAATCTTTGTCAAGTGGAAGAACTGGCTAGAAGAGCTGAAAAAGGTGAGAACATTTCAAGTGCACAGGTGTTATTTTGTTTCTCTAAGGTATAGCGATTTGGAGCTGCATATATTTTGTGACGCAAGCGAGGAAGCGATGGCGGTTGTGGCTTATTGGCGATATCAGGAGCCGTCTGGTGTGAAGTTGACTTTTGTTGCAGCTAAAACATCGTGTGCACCAACTCGGTATCACACTATACCCAAACTGGAGTTGCAAGCAGCAGTGATTGGCGTGCGCCTAAAAGACACCATTGTGAAATATCATGGTTTAAAAATTGGAAAGTGTAGTTTCTGGACAGATTCACACACAGTAATTCGCTGGATTCGATCAGATCATCGGGTCTATAAACAGTTTGTGGCAAACAGAGTGGCAGAAATTTTGGATTCATCAAAGATAGCTGATTGGCGATGGTGTCCTGGCAAACTGAACCCGGCGGACGATGCAACAAGAGCAAAATTTCCAATGGGATACAACGCTGAAAGCAGATGGAAGAACGGTCCAGAGTTTCTACGACTTGAAGAATGTGAATGGCCTGATGAATCATCTCTACAAAACAACGAGGACAAGAGTCACGATGAACTTCGGACAAAACACTTTTCTTTTCATTTGAGCCAAGTGAGTAGACTTTCTGTTCCAAATATTAACCGTTTTTCGAAATTCCAGAGGTATAAGCGAGCGATGGCTTGGGTACTGCGGTTCAAGAAAAATATTTTGAAGTCCGTCAGAATGGAGTGCAGAAGCAAGGGTGAACTAACTGCTGACGAAATCAACGAAGCTGAAACGTTCATTTTCCAATGGGTTCAACAAGAGGTATTCTTCAACGAACGAGCAAATCTGGTGGAGATGCAAGCGATATCCAAGGACAGTTCTCTCGTATCGCTCAACCCTTATCTGGACGAGAATGGTGTCATCAGGGTCAACGGTCGGATAGAACATGCTCCCAGCTTGTCGATGTCATCAAAACATCCGATAATTCAACCAAAGCAACATACTCTCACGCGTCTTCTGGTAGAATATTATCATGCTAAGTTTCGACACATCAACACGTCTACTGTTATCAGCGAGATAAGGCAGCGGTTCTGGATTCCTTCGATACGCTCTTTGGTTCGAAGCGTGGAGTCTCACTGTACCTTCTGCAAAGTCAGGAAAGCAAGACCGGTACAGCCTCAGATGGGAAATCTTCCAGTAGATAGAGTGACACCCTACGTCCGGCCATTTACGTATACTGGACTTGATTATTTTGGCCCTGTCTTCATTACCATCGGCAGGCGAAAGGAAAAAAGATGGTTGGCCCTGTTCACGTGCCTTACTGTGCGAGCTGTGCATTTAGAAATGGCAACAGATCTTACAAGCGATGCCTGCCTAATGTGCATTAGAAATTTCGTCAATCGACGAGGAGTACCTCTCCAGATAAGAAGCCGACTTCACCTCAAGATCCCGAGCCGATTACGCCAAACCATTTTCTACTGGGATGTACGAACTCGACACAAACTCCAGCGCCATTCGAACCAAAACTTCTATGCTTAAAAAAACAGTGGCGAATTTTAAAAAATTTAAAAAATGGTTTTTGGAAGCAGTGGATACGCGAGTACTTGCCAGAGCTCACTAGGCGAACAAAATGGTGCCTGCCTGCTAATCCTATCAGCTTTGGATGCCTAGTCCTTGTATGTGATGACAGCGCCCCGAGGTCACAATGGAGAAGAGGTCGCATAACTAACCTTTTTTACGGCAAAGATGGCGTTGCGAGATCAGCGGAAGTGACCACTAGCAGCGGAACAATAAAGAGACCGGTATCCAAACTTGCGATCATCGATGTGGAAGAACCTAGCACGCAAGAAGGTGAGTCTCCCCGTCCGGGGTCGATTCACGGGGGTGGAGATGTTGAAGTTTGAAGCCCTGGCTGTCGATAAAACAGAAGAGTAAAATGTTATGTAATATTATTGTTATGTATCTTAGTGTCTTTTTGGAGTACGGTATTTGTTATTTGTATTAGTAAGTCTTGCATTATATGTTTGTTTATACCGTATCTGTTATTTCGTATTAGTTAAGATTTTTAATTATATAAACAAATGTCTATAACTATTTCAATGTTAATGTATTTGTAAATTTTAAATTAGGCTGTTAGGATTTTTTCTAAATGTTGTTAATTTCTTTTACGTCCAGCAGCCGAGGAAACCAGTAAGACTTAATTTATATTTAACTTGATCTATATTATATTTCATATATTTTTCTTATATTTATCCTAATTATTTCATTTTGTCCAATATAGAGAATAAACTTTTCTTAAAATAGTCGCTAAATGTCCTGAGTTTTTTATTTGTCGCTTTGTTTGAGTTTTTTAAGTCCGACTAATACAGGGAGTTTATTCACGGCCGTTGGGCACAAAAGCCAACAATATTCTTTATATAATAAATTCTTTACATAAATACTTACATAAAACCTAAATTAAAAGGCATAAAAGTAGTAAAAATTAATCAAATTTAGTACGTTTGCATAAACAAATATTGATCAACGCTGATGCTCGCAAGCATTGAATTTAAGTGTTTCCACTGCACGAACGATCAATATGGCGACTTACCAATGTTCGCAACTTGTGTTCGTGCGGTGGAAACAGTTGGACCGAACGAAGAATTCATCGCGACGATTTGTTCGCGATGATTTCTTCGTTCGTTCGGGCGGTGGAAACGCTCGGTAACAATTAGTTTACTTACATTTTTCGCCTTTTTCGGAATTTCTTATTGAAATTCTCAAATAAATATCCATTTCAGATATAAAATGTCACTTCAATAGAATTTGTTATGATAAAAGACTCAAAAATCTGTCTGTTATTCTGTTATGGTTTTTAACAGATTTCATAACAGATTTTGTCATGCAGAATATGAATTTAGAACGCATAGCAGATTTTTTGACAGCTGAAAAATTTGTATGGGAAATCGTAACAGAATAACAGAATTTTTTCATAAAAGATTGCGCAGAATAGGCCCAATTATCTTTAATTGAAATTTTAAACACATTAAATGAGTTTATGAAGAAAGGTTGTTTTACAAAAATCGCCCAAAAAATCGCCAGGCGATTTCCTAAATACTTAAGCGCAAAAACAAGAAAAAAGCGCCCAATTGGCGATAAATCGCCCAATCTGGCAACGGTGAATATAAGTTCATTAGGGGCTTTCACATGGACGTACATGTCATCCGACTTGGGCATGTCCGACGACATGTACGATCGTTCGAAAGCAAATGAGACGGTCGGACCGACATGTCGGAAGAAAATCAAAAATTTTTGATTTTTCTGCCGGTCGGTCCGACATGTCCGACGTGTGAAAGCATGTCGGTCCGACTCGCTGCATTTATCATTTCCATAAAGTTTTCATCGAGTAAACATCGGCTTAGGCAAAGCAAAAAAGGGTTTTACTTCGTTTTTTTACCGATGTGTTACGCTCGAGAGTCTGCAAAAAATGAAGTCGTCGTACATGTCCGATCGTTTGAAAGCTAAACAAAATATTCCCGTTAGTTTGTCGTCGTACAATGTCGGCTGACATGTACGTTCGTCTGAAAGCCCCTATTGGCAACGCAGATTTGCATAACCTGCATTATTTTAAGGTTGAAAAATAATTTTGTTATTAAGAATGTTCAGGGTAAGTTGCCTTAACAATAATTAAAAAATCATTAAACATTAATAAAATCTTCAGTCCTTAAGTTTGATAACGACACGAATTTCTGGAAATGCATTCGCTACGATCGGAACAAGAGCATCACTCTGTACACAGCCTGTTAGCGCTTTGCCTTCGGATACCAAGAACAGCACCACAGAGACGTTGATGGAAACAAACATAACGGAAAAAGATAAACTATTCAGTAAACTGGAAATAGAATTGCGTGGCGTTGATCCCGAGGTTTTGAAGAGCTACACTTGGTTTGCGAACACCGCTGCTAATCATTTGGGTATAGAGGTGGGCAACTGGTTAGTTCAATGAAATTTTATACTGTAAAGATTAGCATTTGAATATTCTCTTTAATTTAGTTGGTCTCCACGAAAGGCTCACCATGAAAGAATGACGCTACTGAAATCTGTGCATATATACAAAAAACATCGAGTTCAATACGAGGTACGCACTTATTTCCGCTACATCAACTTTTACAAACTTACTGGATCAACATTAGACACTTTCCTGGAATATATTGAACGTAATCTTCCCGAAGGAGTTGCTTTAAATGCGAAAAAAACTGAAATTCAAGTTATTCCAGATCATTTACAAGAGCCACTTACGATGGACTAGTCTCGTTAGCTAAAATTAAAATTAGTTTAAATCGCTTATTTACATAAACACTACTGATCAATAATAAATACATTAAATAATAAAATTATACCAGTTGCAGATCCCGTGCAGCTTTCTGAGGATTCAATCGAATAATTTAGATAGTGACTACTTAAATTCAATAAAATTATGTAGATATATATAGTGCAATGTTTAAGCGGGAGGTTGCAGTAATATATTTCAAAATAGACACGTTTCCAATTTTAAGAATACATATATCTTGAAAGAAAAAATTATTGCAACTCTCAATTTTAGAGTTGCATAGAAGGCATTGTATCCTTCTTTCTCTAAAATCACATAATTTTTCTTCCTTTCCAATTTTCTGATAACATCTTCCTTAGTTTCCAATTTTAAGACTTAAGGCTTAACCTCCATATGGAATTTAGCATTGGGATTTTGCCTACGCCCTTCCCCATCTCAAAGATATTTCTTGGAATAATTATGCCTGGCAGCATATATCCTCGTTCTTTATTTTAAGATTTAAGCTTAAGCTTCTATACGTCGCAAGCTTTCGTATTTTAGAAAATTTTAGTTTTAGTTAAATAAATAAAAAAGCAAGTTACGAAATAATTGAGTGAAATAAAAGAATATAATATGACGAAAACCATATCAAAATCTCCAACGGTCAGTCTGACAAAAAAAAAAAAAAATATATAGAAGCAGTTTTTAATCGAAAATATCAAAAGTTATGCATAAGATATGCTTTAAAACTTTAATCATTGGTTTGTCGGCTAACTTGGACGCATAGCACTCTTAAAAATTGCGTTGATGTGATAAGTAAACAGTTTTTAGTTGTTGTTGGGGCATATATAAATATAATAATTGTATGTGTTTTTATAATCTTTGAATTAATGATTAATGGTGTTATTAATGATTTTCATAAGTGGTTAAATCCATGGGCAATGTGTGGCCTTTCAGTCTGTGGTTACCATTCGTCCGATATTGTTAAGTAATATTTTTCCAACAAAGAATTAAAAAATTGCGATATGCGGCCCGCATACTTTATGGTAGTTTTTGTTGTTATGTTCCGTAGTATTCCATCTACGGAAGGTGTTAAAAACGACAGCATTATAGAACTACTGGAAGAGTTGAGAGTTCGGATGTGCCATCCTATTGCCAAATGGGGTCTTCCGGCTCTAGATCCATTCGTAATTTCTCACATGGAACAGTCAACTAATAACAAATATTTAAGAGAGTAAGAACGAATGATTCATAAGACCATAAGACTTATACTTTGTCGTTATAGAGATTTTGATAAATTTAATTCAATCTCAATGCATGCGCATCATTTTAAATTAATTTTTTAATTTTCAAAAAAATAAAGGACAAATAAAGCTATTGACAAAGTGCTTGTTTGCCATAACAACGAGATCCCTTGATCCCTTTTCTGGATCTTTAGAGTCATAAAATTAATAATAAATTAAGAACTTTTTCAATAGTTTCACTGCTTCCATAATGGACCTTCGTTTGACTGGTATTTCTGATTTTATTATTAATGAAATAAAGATTACAACTTTTCCACTTCAACGATTCACTTTCGATTTTAACTTTCCTTTAACTATGGTGAAGTCTCTTTATACAGCAAAAGGTTCTGTCGCTTATATAGTGAATTTAACCGGTGATGGCGACGCAAAGTAAGTATTTTAAAATTAGATTTTTTCATTAAATTGTTCTTTCGATTTATTCTCGTTTCATCATTGCTTATAGAATGTGTTTAAGCACTTCAAGTTTTTTTTCTTATACAAATTTTCAACTTAAAATGGATTAATTTCAAGCAAAGAATCACATTTTTGCAATATTTTTAATGAAACAATGTTTTCAGGGTATCTATTGAACAAGTACGCATAAAAATAACTGGCAGTTTAAGGTTGGGTTTGACTGTTGGCATACGAAATTTAAACATAATGGTTGGTGCTCTTGTTTTGTTCTTTAATATAATTGAATAACCAAAGAAAAATCTTTATTAGATCACAATTGGTGGAATCGAAGTCTTTTTCGAGAATCTTATTGAGGAAGAGCGGATAAATGATTTCGTTCATGCTTTGATTAACGAACTCGGAATAGAATTGATGGATGATATCTGGAAACCTGAACAAAAACTTGTCCAAGATGTGCTACAAAATGTAAAAACTTCTGATATTTAAATTAATTATCGTTAGTTATTTGTGCTTTCAGAAAATCAACGAATATCTTAGTAACTATACCTTAAGCGATATTATAGCCATTATTGGTGGTGTTGGGGGTGGTGATCCAATTTTTGGACCTGAAGATCCACCTGGTGATTGCAAAAGTTATTTTTAGTGGATTAATAATGATTTAATCAGACTCAATGGATTAATGATTTGATGGAAGCCATGTATATTTACTATCACTACTACAATACAATCACTAAGACAATACAACTTTAATGTTTTCCATACAAAGAATGGTTATTTTTACATTTTTTATTTTTTTTTTTCGTTATGTATTTTTAAAATATGATACAACTAGCGGTACCCGGTGCGCGTTGCTACACCAGGCAAGTATATTGAAAAATAATAAGTAAATTCAAAACTGTTATGTGTCTCTTAGTCTGAAACCACGCAGTGGACCTGCCCGTTACAGTTTCCCAGTAGTAGGACATCAGTCTCAGGTGGCAATTCCTGTATGAGTTTTAATGCTGTGTGACTTTTACTTCCATACCTGCCCAATAGAAAAGAAATACCTGCCCAATTAGTAACTTTATACTGAGTGTCAGAGCTATGCGACATTTACTTTCCAAGCTATTCGGTATCAAAAACTGTGCTTGTATGAGCGGAGCCACAATGTCTTGTCCAATGTTCGTCCTAATTTTCTATAAGAAGGACATAACCAAGTTGTAACTATTTTCTGAGTTTCAATGTTTTGTGACTTTTATTTTCAAAGCTATTCGATACCAAAAATTATGTTTGTATGGGCGGAGTCACATCCCATTTTCCAATGCCCGTCACGGTTTTGTAGTAGATGGATACCAAGTGGCAACTTTATATTGAATTTTATTGTTATGCGGCATTTAGTTCCAAAGCTATTCAATACCATAAATTTTAATTGTATGGGCGGTGGAATGCCCCTTGTCCAATGGTACGTTTTTACCGAATTAAATTGATAAGTGGCTTATAGTTCGAGAGTTATACCGTAAATTTGGGCTGCTGAAAAAGTGGTAAAAATAAATTTTAACCAGTTGAACGGAACGCGAAAACTGTATTCAAATAACGATTTCCTGTGCTGTGTGACCTATAATTCCAAAAATATTCAATATCGTAGATTTGGATTGTATAGGCGGTACCTGGTACCACGCCTTCTTGTCCCCACTATTGAGCATTCTTCGAATTTTCTTTTTTGCTAAACCTTCTTGTAGCAATTACGAACAATCCCGCAGAATAAAGTATCCAATTTGGTCCAGTCGTTTTCAAGTTTTAAGCATCCAAACAAACCACGATCCATTTTTATATAACCAGATATATTCGATATCCAAAATTTGGCTTGTATGGGTGGAGCCACACCCTCTTTTCCAAAGCCTGTCCCAGTTTTCCAGTAGAAGGATATCACCAAGTTGCAACTGCATACTGAGTAACATTGTTGTGCAACATTTAGATCCAAAGAAATTCTATATCAAAAATTTAGCTTATATGGGCGGAACCACATCCTCTTTTCCAAAGTCCGTCTCAGTTTACTAGTACATAAAAGGACATCACCCAATAGTAATTCCATTCTGAGTTTTATTGTTATGCGACATTTATTTCCAAAGCTATTCGATATCATATTTTTTAATTATATGGGCGGTGTCACACTCCCTTGTCCAATGCTTGCTCAATTTTTCTATTCGAAGGACGCGATTAAATACTACGCTCTAACCAAGTTTCATTGATGTGTGACTTATAGCTTGAAAGTTATACCGAAAATTTGGTCTGCTGAAAAATTGCCACGCCCACGTCCAACTCCCATTTTAAATTTGGGTTGTATGGGAGATGCCACGCCCCCTTGTCCAATGTTCTGTGAATTTTTTCCAAAACCTTTGCGTAACAATTACGAACAAACTCACAGAAGGAAGTATCCAATTTGGTCCAGTCGTTTTCAAATTTTAAGCATCCGAAAAAACCACGATTCATTTTTATATATTAAGATAATGGCCTGATGTAAATGTTCAAATTCCATATAAAAAAGAAAGTATACTCGTATTCAAGCTTGGAAGGCCTACGAAATTCATATGAAGGTAAAGTGTGTGAAGAGCCAACTTCCTTCGATATTTGATCGTCGCTATTCATCTATATTAACAGGATTAAAGTAAAAAGACTTTTTAGTTTTACATCCTACAACTGCTAACTGGGGTGGTTTATGATTATTTTGTACTTTTTGATTATATACAAATGTTATGCCACCATGTTCGAACGCACAGTACTTTACTTCAAAATGTATGAATCTCTGTTATTTCAGCCTTTTGCAAAGTTGAGCCGTTTCTTTCAAATATATTCACAGGGCTCTTTATAATTCTTAAAAAATATTTGCTGTAGATTCATAATTAATTTGTGGATATCATTCTAACAATAGAAATATTTTATAGAACTTTGGTTAGATAAGGAAGAAACAAAAATACCCCTTTAATTGATTTTGCCTAATCTTTTTAGGATAATCTCATTTGTGTTATGAGAATAAAATCTTATCGTTGATAACACGATATTTTTAATTTGAACATAAAAATTTACAATTCTCAAAATCTAATCGATATAAAACAAAGATGGTTATTGTAATTGCCATAATAGCAAGTTAATCAAAAACTAGTAAGAAATGATCTTCGACTGGGCCGAAGTTAAAATACCCCACGTCCGAACCGAAGTATATTCACAGTCTTAAGCCGTCAATAAAATGTTTATTTGTATAAAACATTTTTGTTATACCTACATAGTTTTAACAGAAAATATTCGCTTTCATTTTTTATAAAATCACTTTGTATGGGGGGTGGGTGTGGTTTTCACTCGATTTGGTTGAATTTTATACACAAAGTGCATGTTAGATATCAAAGTTAATAAGCAAAATTTCAAGTCCATATATTATTTTTTGTGGAATTTAAAGAGATTTTACCTTTTTGATGAAGTCACTTTGTATGGGAGGTAGGCGTGGTTTTTATCCGATTTGGTTGAATTTCATACTTAGAGTGCACTTTAAATATCGGAGCTCATATGCAAAACTTCAAGTCCATATATTAATTTTTGTGGAATTCTAAGAGATTTTACCGTTTTGATAAAGGCACTTTGTATGGGAGGTAGGCGTGGTTTTCATCCGATTTGGCTCATTTTCGAACTTGATCTTAGTTTTTTAGATAAAAGCTTAAATATTGAATTTCGTGATGATAGCTTGAAAATTACGGCTGTAATCGTGACGACAGACGGACAGACGGACAGACAGACGGACATAGCTAAATCAACTCGGGTGGTGATGCTGATCAATAATATATATACTTTTCTATACTTACCACGCCTCCTTATGGGCGTTACAAACGGAGTGACAAAATTAATATACCCCCATTTACGTTTTTTAAACGTGGGGGTATAAATATAGCCTATTGGAAACGCTTAAATGTTGACCATTTGAACATTAAAATAAATAAAAAGGGGAAAAAACCCCAGCAAATTTGGTTGTCGGCGAGGATGGCTTGTATTTGTGTTGATTATGTATGGTTTTTGTAGCACATGCGCTTCGCAAAAGTTTTGTAGACAATATACACCTAATTCTGTTTTACACCAATGCCGGGCATTGTCGCTCGCGGGCAAAGATCTTCCTCTGCCTTCACACGTACGCCTCACACGCACGCTGTTAAAGCTTTTTACACACTGTTTTAACATTGGAAAGCTTTTGAATGCACAAATACACATAAACGCCAAGATTGCGGCTGGTAATGGCCAACTCACACGGGATTGCTTGATTGGAAATCAATGAACTTTTCTTACTCTCTTTCACATGCTGATTGTTGGTAGCTCACACGACACGCCCATGATACAATTATACAAGGTAGGAGTGACAGTTTTTTCGTCTTGCGCTAACTGTCAAAAATAGTATAAATTGGAGAACGAAAAAAGAAGAAAAGAAAATAGAAAACACAATATACAGGCAAATGACAGTCGCTGCAAGGTACTGGTGAGCATGGCAGAATTATAAGGTAGGGCCGGGTCGCTGAGTGCCCTCACGCGTCAACGAATAGTGGATAGTGAAAAGGTCGGGTAGTTGTCAAAATGACGAAGTTGGTGGAAATGTCAAATGAAAAAAGAAATATCATGTTTTCAATTTGTAAATAGTGCGGACACGTGTGTTAAGTTTGTGTTAATTTGAGTGGAAATATTGTAAAAACATTGTAAATAAATCTATAAAATGTCGCGGAAGTGTTAAATTTGAAAAAAAGCTTGTAAAAAGTTTAACCTAAAATCAACTGCGAAACATGAACATAAAGAAACTCGATATGAATAGCTGATTTTGACAACTAGCCCCCTTTTTCGCTGCTTTCCACTCCATTCTTCTCCGAGTCGGCCCTACCTTATAATTCTACCATGCTGGTGAGAAAAAAGCAAGTTGTCACTCCTACCTTGTATAATTGTATCATGGACACGCCAATCATAATTTTGTATTTCTTTGAACATTTTATTTCGTAACCTAGCAACACTATTCAGATTGCTGATTGCCGACATGAACAGCAATCTCAAAATGAACAAATTTAGATTGCTGCAATCATTGAAAGTAACAACAAAACGATTAGATTGTTTGATTGGCAATCACCGTGTGAGTTGGGGATTAGGGATATGTTCACACGTCAGTCAAATGACTGAAGTTCATCACGATTTTTTACTCTCTTTTACTCTCACTAAAAATTTTGACTGACGCCTGCTCACACACAATCTTTTGATTGATGCTCTGACGACGCCATTTGTTACTTTTCTGCTACCTACTATATTGTGAAATCGTATCGTGCTGTAAACAGAAAGTAAACAACACAATAAACAAAACCCGATTTTAAATTTTTTAATAGAAAAGTTTTGTTGCATTTCATTTTGTTCGCAAGGGTTACGGATTACATCCTTTTCTCTTCAAAAAACTACATTTGTTACCAAAAAACTACTAATTAACTACTTTTCTTGACATAATTTCCTACTAAACAACAAACAATTAACATAATGCAACCATTTGACTGATTGATCCAGGTCTAGAGCATGATATAATTATACAGGTAGCATTGACAAGTATAGATTTTCTCAGCAACAAGGCAACGACCATCTGTCAAAAACAGTTGTTCGTGCAACAAGAATTAAACGAATGTAAAAATAAATAAATTCCGCAAAATATGTGCGTTAAATACACAATTATAATAATGAAAGTTGTGAAAAAATTATGTGTGATATGTGTTTAACGTTTTCCAGCCGTGGTGTTTTAATAATAATTGGAAACTTCTTTAATTTCGTCCATATGCATCTGCAGCTGCTGAGGTTGCTACATTTGAACGTTTTCAACATTTTTTCTTATGTTTGCACTTAATAACACAAAGTTCACAAGTTATCTTCGTTGTACTAATAATAATTCACTATTGATTAAATAAAATAGGCAATATTTTGTAAGAAAATGTTTGGTTATTTGCAAGCGCTGAAACATAAACAATGGCGAAAACATAAGAAATAATTGAACGCTCTCTTTCTAGACATTTTTTTTGACAAATGGTCGTTGCCCAAGCAACTGTCAATACTACCTTATATTATTATATCATGGGTCTAGAGCATGGTATAATAATACATGGTAGCATTGACAACTGCTTATTTTCTCTTCAACAGGAAAACATAAACTGTCAAACACAGCTGTTTGCGAAACGAAGCGAAAATTAAAGCAAGCGAATAAAACAAACATAAAAAACTAATAAGAATATTGTGATAGCAGCCGCGATAGAATCTCGCCATACAATTAACGCGCGATGTGCGTGAGGCGAATGTAAAGTTTAGTTTCTCCAACAGGTTGTCTTTTTTTGTTTCTTTTTAATGCCCAGTTCAGGAGTATAACCATGTACAATCACCAGCTTCTTCCTTGGACCAAAGATGAAATGATGAAAACAAAATTAAAGAAAAGGCACAAATCCATGCTATAATCTTTGAAGATTAGTTTATCATGACACAAAATATATTACTCACTTTACGAAGACATCAATTTGAATTAAAATTTATTTCATTTCGGTCATTTGCATCTGCAGCTGCTGATGTTATTCTTTTCTTCACTTCAACGTTTTCAACATTGTTTGTGTTTTCATTTATTAACAATGGCCGACCAGCGAACGCTCTCTTTTTGAGTATATTTTTTGACAGAATATGTTTTCCCAAGCAACTGTCAATGCTACCTTGTAATATTATACCATGGTCTAGAGCTCAATCAAAATTTTGACTGACGAGAGAAGAATTTGGAGTTCATTTTCGCTCTGAGATAAAGTTCATTTTTTTACATAGGAAAGCAACAACAAATTTTGACTGATTCAATCATTTGACTGACGTGTGAACATAGGCAATCACCGTGTGAGTTGGGGATAAGAATGCCCACCAATGTTTTACACGGTAGATTGGTTCCAGAAAAAAACCGTATAAAAAAAAGACATTGATCGTATGAAAAAAAGGGATTGATTCCTTATCTCTAAAACCTATTAAAATTAGTGAAAAACAAGGATTTTTTAAGAACAATAATTCATGTTTATTTTATTAAATCACATATGTATATAATGTGTATTTACACAAGCATAGTTATTAAAGAAAAATGTCTCTAAGCTTAAAAGCAATTGAAATTTCATTTTTTTTTTATAGTTCTTACTGTGGCTTCGTTTAAACCAGTGGTGATCAACGCAAGGTTCAAACAACAACAAAGAGAGCTTTCCGACTGCACAGCTTTACACTGAAACAAGAAGTTGTTAAAAGCTCTCACAACTTTTGGTGCAAGAAACTCTTGTCGAGTGTTGCATTTTGAGTATAATCATTTCTTTTTTATTTTGGTGTTTGTGTTTTGCTATTTTAACATAGAAAACATCAAGCAAAAATCTATTAATGCTTTTCCTGAAACATTGCAATATATTAGCGTATATTCATAAATAAAACAGCGAGCAACACCATTACCACGTGAACGTTCAAAGCATACTGCAGAGATAAAGAGATTGGAAACTTCGGCAAAAAAGAGATAGCCGTATGCCAAAATGCAGTCAATACCATTGTATAATAATACAAGGTAGCATTGACAGTTGCTTGGGAAAACATATTCTGTCGAAAAATATACTCAAAAAGAGAGCGTTCGCTGGTCGGCCATTGTTAATAAATGAAAACACAAACAATGTTGAAAACGTTGAAGTGAAGAAAAGAATAACATCAGCACAACGCACAATATTCTTATTAGTTTTTTATGTTTGTTTTTGTCACTTGCTTTAATTTTCGCTTCGTTTCGCAAACAGCTGTGTTTGACAGTTTATGCTTTCCTGTTGAAGAGAAAATAAGCAGTTGTCAATGCTACCATGTATTATTATACCATGGTCAATACTAATGCAAATGTTATAAATGTGTTAGTAAAATTTCATGACAAACTCACCCCTCTCCCTATATTCACCGCTCTCCTGGGAAATTGGACGATAGTGAAAATGCAATTTTTTCAGCGAAACCACCACCATACACATAGGGAAAAACAAACTTACAATTTTTATTCAAACATTTTCATGCTTAAACAAATCAAAACTGAGTTTTAAAAACAAAAATAGAGTAGTTTTGAAAGAAAATTAATTATACTTTTCTGTTAACGACAGCACTTGTCAATAGAACTAACACTTGTTATTTTAAATTCAATTTTTTTCCATCAAAAAAATTTTTTTTTATTATAAAAGCAACTCCATAAACTAGATTGACAATACTCACATTTCTGTATTGACTAAATTTTTTTATCGACTTTTATTAACACTATTCTTGCTCAGCTTAAAACAATTTTCTCTTAAATATGCAAGACTTTTTTGGGTGTAGTACCCATTTTTGACAACTATGAGGAAAACTCACATACACAATACGTGATTGCAAAAAAAACTGAAGAACAAGCATTTTTATCTGTCAAAATCAACAGAATTCACAATAGAAACGAAGTTTCCCATCTCATTATCTCTGGCATACTGACCAAAGATAACAAGACAGTGATGTGATTCTGATTTAGTTAAAAATCCCGATTGCATCCCGATTTAAACCTGTTTATCCCACCAAAATTACATAAAAAACCCACAAAAAATCCCACCCAAAATATATACCAATAACGTTTTTATCCAATTTCTGAAAAGATATAATCAGAAAATTTTTACATTGAAATCTGAATTTTTTGCTTGAAATAGTTTTCCAAAAATGTACAACAGAATAATCGATTTGGTCATAAAAAAAAGGGCGAGTCATTGCATTCATCCTCCAGGGAATACTTATTTACCTCTACAAATTCGAGAGGGAATTGCTCTAAAGCAACTTTAGGTTCTAAAAACTCTTCAATTTTAAAGAATTTATCATTTATCGGCAATTTATCAAGCAACTTAGCAATACATTTTTTCATAAAATGTCCGCAGTTTGTTTTTACTTTTAAAATTCCATCTGAGGACAACTACTCTTCAGTTGCTTTCAAAAATTCGCTTATAAAACACATTTGGCCCAACGACAACTCAGTTCTATTATTTACAATGCCTTCACTGGTTAATTCCTCTTCTGATTGAATTTTGTATTTACAATGTCCTTATTTCAAATATTTTTTTCTAAAATAATTATCATCTGCTTAGACTCTTCATAAATCTTATGTATTAGTAGTTCATTTGCTTGAAATAAAGCATTAAATCTATTAAAGAGTACGAATATATTCCTAAAAAAATAAAAATATACTTTTATTTACGACTTATTTAATATTTCTAGGTTTCTCTTTGCTTTTTTTCTTTCTGAAAATTTTGCATTCATCAGGCAAACAATTTTTTTTCCTGCTTTTAAAAAAACTAGTGCAGATGAATAGCAGATGCATTCAATCAGAATCAAGTTATGAGCTTGTTGAATATACATATTCCTTTCTTAGATATATAGAGTCAATGAAACACCAATTGAACGAACAATTGTAAAAGATTACAAAAAAGTGATGCCAACCAGTTTTGTAAAGAATTTAAACTTTTAAAAATTATGGCACAGTAGAAAATCCCACCTAAGCATCCGAAATCCCACACGTTCTCAAATAGGCCAAATATCCCAAAATGAGCCCGAAATCCCACCAATTCACATCACTGTAACAAGATGGGAAACTTAAAAAACATAACCTCAAAAAAGGTTTGCAAAAAAGGTTTGCATGTATTAATGCGACGAAAAATCAACCCTGAATTTTACTCTTGTTCTTCATCGGCCGCAAACTCTCAAAGAAATCACTTTGCAACCCCTGAAAATAATGCAAATAAACTATTTATTATGATTTGAATATTTAAGTTGAGTTGCAATAAACTGTTTGCAACCAAAACTGATTATTAAGTCCCTTTATTTTAGTCCATACATGCGTTTAAAGTTTGCCAATTTCTTCAATTGTTGAATTTGTCAACATTTTTGAAAAATTTTTATTTTACACAAACCCCCGCTATTTTACACAAAACCCCGCTATTTGAGGTGAAATTTAAAAAAGGAACGCTCTTGTTTTTCTCCTGCATTTTTCTGCTGAAACTTCGTTTACAAACAAGAAAAAAATGTATGGATTGAGTGCTTGAATATTTAAATCTTTCAGTTATGTTACAGGAATCTGTTTAACACTCAAATAATTATATGCATTTTCTTATTTTATTCTTAATCGCCAAACAAAGTTTGCGAATTTTGGCACTTGTTGTATTTGTAAATGGCATTTTATTTTCACCACGGTCGTTTTGTAAAAGTTGTGTTGCATTTCATCCCATCAGAGTTGTCAACTATCATTGTTTTCTTTGAAAATTTGCTTGGTTGGAATTAATATTGCTTTGGCAAACTAGCATTTGTTTTATCTATAAAATTTGTTTGATTATGCTTTGATTATGTATTTGCGTAATATATTAAGTTGAAAGTCATGATGATGTTAGATGAAAAGTTCGTTTAACTATTTGACGGTGCTTGCCACAGAGTAGGCTTCAGCGAATATTTGTTCCAAGAAATTAAGGGAATTGCACCATACTCTTGCTGCATCAACTGCAATAGTGATATACTTCTTGGTCTTTTCATTAGAATTAGATCATATTTTATACTTAAATTTTTCAATCGGGATGTATCTGAGCCAAATTTTAAAAATAAATTTATATGTGTTTTGCTTACTTACTTACTTACTGACTTATTGACACTTATAAGTCATTGTCACTTATATAATCACATATATACATTTGATTTGATTCATTGAAGTTCAAAGCCAATAAAATATGTCTTAAGGCTCAATATGTTATTATTATTGTATGAATTCTTTAAAGTATTTCATTGCATAATTTTTGGGTGACAAAGGCCTGCAGGGGAACCGAACACCCAAAAAAATCGGCAACGCACCAAATTGCATACCTAAAAGGTGGTGTGGAAATGCAATTCAATTTTATTTACGTTCATTTTTCCATTTGTCCCATATTACCCCATTATTTGCCATAAATATTATTTTTTCCATTTATGTTCCTACGGTTCAATCCGCAAACTTTTAACTCCAATTTCTATCATTACTTATCCTTTCTGAATTTTACGGGAATACCTGTTACATTTATGGAAATATTGTGAGCACTTAATTTTGACTCATATAGCAATAAGAAATTATAAGCAATATTTGAATGTTGAAATTATGAATCAATTAAGTTTACAAACTTATATATTTTGACTTCCGTAGACCCCATTGATTTCCTATGATCATCGTTGTATATTTATAAGATAAATTTATGCATTGCTATCCTAAAACAGATATAATAATTAAAAACCTATTAAAAACGAAAAACTAAAAGCTATCCAAAAAGAGATAAATTGGCAACACTACTTCTAACACACGAATGGAAAAAAAACATTTCATTCATAAATTCACCCAGCTAATATTATTAACCTTTAAGTTACATGCACAAATTTTTTGCTTTTCGTAAGGAAATAATGTGGTTTTTTATGTATAAAATCTTATTGAACATGAAGCTAAAGCACAAAAATAAATATTTTTAGCATATATAAGAATATTTAGAGAACTTTAGATATTTTTGTTTTCGTTATAAAGCCAATCAATAACGAACGCGTTGGAAGGGTTAAGGAACATAACCCGAAACCGACATATTCACCTCACTATTTGTGGTGAAATTGGGTCTCTCGTATGCAGTGTTGCCAGAATGTCAGTTTTGCCTGCAAATGGCAGTTTTTTTAACAATGAGCAGGTTGGCAGTTTTTTTTTAAAAAAATACAGTTTTTCCATTATTAATGCCGTTTTCAGGGTAAAATGCAGTTTTTATGATAATATAAAATCTTATGTAGTTTTCATAAATTCTCTTTACCAAAACATCATTATGGTTCAATTACTTTTTTAAAGCAGACCTACTTTAAACTTCAGCAGCAGCTTCAGCACACTTCACGCATTGAACATTGAACATGAACCAACCTCACTTCTCCATTTGAGCCAATTTGCGTGTTTTCTTTTCAAGCCACAAGGCTGCAAGCCTTGTAGATCCTAGGAGGAAAATAACTACTTGAAAGGTTGGATTGGCAAAAGCGACAAGATTAGTGCGACAACTAGAAATTCCAACCCTCTCAAAAAAAAAAAAAAATATAATTGTTTTTTTGATACGTCAACAACGCTTTGACGTATCAAAACTATGATACAAAAATTTAATAGTGATATGTATAACTAATGCAAATAATAATAAATGTACAAAAACAAACATTAAAAATTACTGAATTACTTCTCTTAAAATGATCTGAAATGTGAATTAAATACCAGAAGTTTTTTATATATTAAATACAACAACAATTTTACATACAAATGAATTTGTTTTATTTCTGTTTTTAATAAAAAAAAAATAAATAATAAATAACTGGCCATTTCAGCCCTTGAAAGGACTTTGACCTAGCTTCTCATGATCAATTGTGTTGGGCGTGTTATTAAGTTTGTACACAATTGACCGAGAACCGGACCTACATGTTTAACGCCGACTCCGAACGGCGATGAACGGAATGTTCTCGTTCTCAAGAAGCTTTACATGTCATTTTGATTACTCTCTGACGGAGCGTTTCCACTGCCCGAACGAACGAAGAAATCATCGCGAACAAATCGTAGCGATGAATTCTTCGTTCGGTCCAACCGTTTCCACCGCACGAACACAAGTTGCGAACATTGGTAATGGCCAACTCACACGGGATTGCTTGATTGGCAATCGATGAACTTTTCTTACTCTCTTTCACATTCTGATTGTTGGTAGCTCACACGACACGCCAATCATAATTTGACATTTCTTTGAATATTTTATTTCGCCACCTAGCAGCACTATTCAGATTGCTGATTGCCGACATGTACAGCAATCTCAAAATGAACAAATTTAGATTGCTGCAATCTGTGTTCATCCGCTCCGGCTCTCAGAGCTTTTGATAGTTTCACATTGAAAGCAACAATAAAACGATTAGATTGTTTGATTGCCAATCACCGTGTGAGTTGGTGATAAGTCGCCATCTTGTTCGTTCGTGCAGTGGAAACACTTAAATTCAATGCTTGCGAGCATCAGCGTTGATCAATTTTTGTTTATGCAAACGTACTAAATTTGATTAATTTTTACTACTTTTATGCCTTTTAATTTAGGTTTTATGTAAGTATTTATATAAAGAATTTATTATATAAAGAATATTATATAAATAATTTGATTATATAAAGTGCTAATAATATAACAAAGTAAAAGAAAGTTCTTTTGCGTTAAATTTTCAATATATTTTCTTTCTTTTTTGTTTTTCCTACGTTATTAACTACCATTTCAACAAATCTACTACCTATGCGCAAATAAGCACTGGATTCGCCCAAAAAGATCGAGCGTCGGCCGATCAGAGCGAACGAAGAAATCTTCGTTCGTTTGTGCTGGAAAAGTGTTTACACTGCGCGAATAGCGCTCGCGAGCATTTTGTAAAAAACCAATGTTCCGAACCTTGGTTCGGACCAAACTGTTTACACTGCCTGAACGAACGAAGAAATCTTCGTTCGTTCGGGCAGTGGAAACGCTCGGTTAGGTTTGCCATTGTCTGCATAGAGGTGGCGGCCGTACAGAAAAATTATTTTATTTCAAATAATTTTCTGTCGCTGCTGGGGTTCGAACCTGGGTCTCCAAGGTTTGTTGACATAGCGGCCACGCACTTTAGCCAACTACGTCACGGACGTTTTTAATACAAAATTAAATAAAATGCTTAACAAATCGTCTTTTCGAATGGCAGTTTTTGTGTTCAAAATGCAGTTTTTTCTTCAGATTTAGCAGTTTTTAAAAAAAAATACTGGCAACACTGCTCGTATGTGTGTTTACTTTTTCCAATTTCAGATTCCCCACAGAAGTTTCCCATCTTGTTATCTTTGATACTGACTTGAAATTTAAAGCACAGCAGAAAAAACAAACTTTTACGCAGTGTACAAACACAGCGAGCCGATTGCTACTTCGTGTGCAAAAGCTCAACAACACACGATGCCCGCGGGCTATGGGAAACCGTGTAGTGAGCACCACTGGTTTAAACCGAACATTTTGCCAAGAAATGTTAAGCCTTTTCCTTTTCGAAGGCTATTTAAAATTCCCTTAGGAAATTAGTAAACGTCACGACCACCTTGTTAATTACACCATGGTTTAGGAGATAAAAATCTTGAAAATTTATAAAATTCATATTTTTCATACACGAAAATATTCATATTTTTCTACAGAAGAGTGGATATTTTTACTTTACTTTTTCGAAAGAATTTATTTTCAATTTCGTCAATTTGCCTAAGAGATCGCACATTTGCATACGTTTTTGTCAAGCATGGTATAATAATACAAGGTAGCATGGTTGCTTGGGAAACCATCTCCTGTCAAAAAATATACTCAAAAAAAAAAAAAAAGAGCGCTCACAATCCGCCATTGAAAACACAAACAATGTCGAAAAGGTTGAAGTGAAAAAAAACAACAACCACAGCAGCTGCAGATGCATTTCCACAAAAAGCTGTTTTTGACAGGAGATGTTTTTTTGTAGAAGAGAAAATAAGCAGTTGTCAACGCTACCTTGTATTATTATACCATGTTTGTCAAGCAAAAGTACTCTGTGACGTCATGCACTCAGTTGAGAAAGAGATCATTAGATAACGGGACTACGAAATGCGTAATCTTGTTTCTATCATTCTTGGAAATGAAAATAAAAATTACCTCGAAAAGAAAAAATATTCCTTCATGTCAAAGATAACAAGATGGGAAACTTCTGTGGGGAATCTGAAATTGCAAAAAGTAAACACACTTACGAGAGAAACTATTTCACCACAAATAGTGAGGTGAATATGTCAGTTTCGGGTTATGTTACTTAACCCTTCCAACGCGTTTGTTATTGATTGGCTTTATAACGAAAACAAAAATAATTGTTTAAAAATATTTATTCTGTGCTTTAGCTTTATGTTCCATAAGGTTTTATTTATAAAAAAAACACATTCTTCCTTACGAAAAGCAAAAAATTTGTGCATGTAACGTAAAGGTTAATAATATCAGCTGGGTGAATTTATAAATGAAATATTTTTTTCCATTCGTGTGTTAGAAGTAGTGTTGCCAATTTGTCTTCTTTAGGATTGGTTTTTTATTTTTCCTTTTATTAGGTTTTTAATTTTTATTTCGTTTTTAGGATAGCTACGCCTAAAGTTCTCTTATAAATCTACAACGATGATCATATGAAATTAATTGGGTCTACGAAAGTCAAAATATATAAGCTGGTAAACTTAATTGATTCATAGTCTGAATCAGGGACCGAAAATAACTGTTATTTTCGAAATTTCGATTCAAAAAGTCAGGCGGAAAAAAGTGTCTTTTCGATATTTGAATAAAGTAGTGCGATGCTTGCTAGCTAAGGAATATTAATCTTAAAAGATTTTTATTTTTTTGATTTTTTTAAAAAGTCAAAAAATAATAATTATTTTTTGACCGATTTTTTATCGGTCAAAAATAAAAGTTGAAAATTGACTTTTATTGTTTTGGTCAAAAATAAAAGTTAAAATATGACTTTTATTTTTCCGGTCAGAAATACAAGTTAAAATTTGACTTTTATTTTTTTGGTCAAAAATAGTCAAAGTTAAAATTTTACTTATATTTTTTCGGTCAAAAATAAAAGTTAAAATATGACTTATATTTTTCCGGTCAAAAATATAAGTTAAAATTTTAATAAAAATAAGTAAATAAATAACTGGCCATTTCAGCCCTTGAAAGGACTTTGACCTAGCTTCTTATGATCAATTGTGTTGTGCGTGTTATTAAGTTTGTACACAATTGACCGAGAACCGGACCTACATGCTTAACGCCGACTCCGAACGGCGATGAACGGAATGTTCTCGTTCTCAAGAAGCTTTACATGGCATTTTGATTACTCTCTGAGGTTTGCCATTGTCTGCAGAGAAGTGGCGGCCGTACAGAAAAATTATTTTAATTCAAATAATTTTCTGTCGCTGCTGGGGTTCGAACCTGGGTCTCTAAAGTTCGTTGACATAGAGGCCACGCACTTTAACAAACTACGGCACGGACGCCAGTTAAAATTTTACTTTTATTTTTTCGGTTAAAAGGTGAAAAAATATAACAAAAATACAAATTCTATTCACTCTACTCTTATCTGCCTATGTTTGGCTTATCACTATACCTTGCGTTCCCTGTCACTGTTGTGAACTGAAATGATCATCAGAGAACATCAGAGAACTGAAATGAGTATCCGACAGAAATCGGACCGAAAAAATATAAGTCAAATTTTAACTCTTATTTTTGACCGAAAAAATAACAGTCAAATTTTAACTTATATTTTTGACCAAAAAAATAAAAGTAAAATTTTGACTTATATATCTGACCGGAATAATAAAAATCATATTTTAACTTTTATTTTTGACCGAAAAAATATAAGTCAAATTTTAACTGTTATTTTTGACCGGAAAAATAAAAGTCAAATTTTAACTTCTATTATTCACCGGAAAAATAAAAGTCATATTTTAACTTTTATTTTTGACCGAAAAAATATAAGTCAAATTTTAACTGTTATTTTTTTAAAAAAGTCATAACAGTTACGGTCCCTGGTCTGAATTTTAAGAAAAAACATGGTTGAAATAATATAAGCATGTGTAATTAAATATTTTCTTATTATTTACCCAAAGATACATTTATTATTGATATAATTTTTTATTGTTATGAGTCAAAATTAAGTGTTCGGAATATTTCCATACATGTAACAGATACTCCCTTAAAATTCAGAAAATATAAGTAATGGTAGAAATTGGAGTTATTAGTTTGAGGACTGAGACGTAGGAATATAAATGGAAAAATAATATTTTTGGCAAATAATGAAATAATATGTGAAATGACTTTAAACTTAATATATTAATATATATTATTATTAATATATTATTATATATATTTATAGATAAAACAAATGCTAGTGCGTACCAAATAATATTTATTCCAACCAATCAAATTTTCAAAGAAAACAATGATAGTTGACAACTTTGATGGGATGAAAAATAACAGAACTTTTACAAAACTGTCGTGGTGAAAATAAAAAGCTATTTACAAATACAACAAGTGGCAAAATTTGCAAACTTTGTTAGGCGATTAAGATTAAAATAAGAAAATGCATGTAATTATTTGAGTGTTAAACAGATTCCTGTAACATAACTTAAAGATTTAAATATTCAAGCACTCAATCCATACATTATTTTTCTTGTTTGTAAACGAAGTTTCAGCAGAAAAATGCAGACGAAGAACAAGAGTGTTCCTTTTTTAAATTTCACCTCGAATAGCGGGGTTTGTGTAAAATTAAAATTTTTCAAAAATGTTGACAAAGGCCGTGTGCTATTCGGAAACTTTTCACTCGTGGTAGGAAAGAATTTACTGAGTTGAATACAATTTCTGCCTGTTGAAATAAAATTTTAATTTTTGCTGTGCCAAAAGGACGATGAAATTTTGACAACTAGAAATGTTGACGTTTTAGATTTTGGTAGTGCATTAGCACAAGAATTTAATTTAATTTGCGAAATTGTTGATATATATTGAAAATTAGGAATTCTGGTTGCTATGCTGTCGGAAACACAAAATTTTTAACTTCTTTACGACTCACAAACTCACAAGTGTTTTTTTTTTCATTTTTGCTTGTGTCAAAAATTCTCTTTCCGATTGTCAAAAATTATACTAGCCCCTGGGGCTACATGAATTTTTGACAGTCATATTCACCTCACAAGTGCCAAATATTCTCTATCAGACTGTCAAAATTTCATCATGCAAGTGAAAAGTTTCCGAATAGCACACGGCCAAATACAACAACTGAAGAAATTGGCAAACTTTAAACGCATGTATGAACTAAAATAAAGGGACTTAATAATCAGTTTTGGTTGCAAACAGTTTATTGCAACTAAACGTAAATATTTATATCATAATAAATAGATAATATGCATTATTTTCAGGGGTTGCAAAGTGATTTCTTCGTAGGCTTGGGTAGTTCATGAACGAACTAGTTCAATTGAACGATTCCCACTCATAAACTATGTGAACTAGTTCAGTGTTTCTCGTTCTTTTAGTTCTTTTAGTTCATTTTAGTTCAATTGATATTGCAGCGAGTAGGAACAAAACGAACGAGGGCAAGAATAACTAAATTTACCATGCTATGGTTTGAGTCCTTGGTTTGAGACACTTTTTGTTTATGCACTAATACAAATGGTGAATTTGATGGATATCACATATTCATACCAAGTTTGTTTCATTTTGTATACCTCATGATATAATAAAACAAGGTAGCATTGACAGTTGCTTGGGAAAACATCTCCTGTCAAAAAATATACTCAAAAAAAGAGCGCTCACAATCCGCCATTGGAAACACAAACAATGTTGAAAACGTTGAAGTGAAAAAAACAACAACCACAGCAGCTGCAGATTGATTTACACAAAAAGCTGTTTTTGGCAGGAGATGTTTTCTTGTAGAAGAGAAAATAAACAGTTGTCAATGCTACCTTGTATTATTATACCATGGTATACCTGGACATGAAAGAGTAAACGAAATGAACTAAAAGACCTAACGAACTAAAAGAACGAACGAACTAAAAGAACTAACGAACTAAGAGAACAAACGAAGTAAAACATGCAACGAACAAAAATAACAAACGAACTAAAAGAACTAAAGCCGGGAGTAGAATGATTGCGTATGCGTTTTTCTTCCGTTTACTCGCTGGCGTTATAAAATAGAAGTATGTGAAAGCTTATGGGAGCGAGTTCAATGGTTGTGAACGTTACGCTGGCAAAACGCTAGTTACGCAAGAAGGTTGAAAATACTTCAACTTTTCTTGCGTAACTAGCGTTTTTTGACAGCTCCTTACTTATAACGAACAAATAGAAGAAATAAAAGAAACGAGTCAGAAACTCATTACTTTTAGGGATAGCTCTTGTGAATAAATCTTAAGAATTAAGAATGTCTATAATTTTTTCATTATTAATTTCTCAAAAGAACTTTTTTATACTCAGGATTTAAGATTTTTTTACTTATAAATGAAGACAATTTAAGTATTTTTGTGTAAATACAATAAAAACTCAACATTAAGAACATACCAAATGTTTTATAATTTTGTAGCCCTGCTTAATCCGAACGTAAAACGCAATCATTGAACTCTACCATAATTTTCTTGCGTAAATTGCTCTAGCGAGTAAACGGATGAAAAACGCATACGCAATCATTCTACTCCCGGCTTTAGTTCTTTTAGTTCGTTCGTTCTTTTTGTTCGTTGCATGTGTTACTTCGTTTGTTCTCTTAGTTTGTTAGTTCTTTTAGTTCGTTCGTTCTTTTAGTTCGTTAGGTCTTTTAGTTCATTTCGTTTACTCTTTCATGTCCAGGTATACCATGGTATAATAATACAAGGTAGCATTGACAACTGTTTATTTTCTCTTCTACAAGAAAACATCTCCTGTCAAAAACAGCTTTTTGTGTAAATCAATCTGCAGCTGCTGTGGTTGTTGTTTTTTTCACTTCAACGTTTTCAACATTGTTTGTGTTTCCAATGGCGGATTGTGAGCGCTCTTTTTTTGAGTATATTTTTTGACAGGAGATGTTTTCCCAAGCAACTGTCAATGCTACCTTGTTTTATTATACCATGAGGTATACAAAATGAAACAAACTTGGTATGAATATGTGATATCCATCAAATTCACCATTTGTATTAGTGCATAAACAAAAAGTGTCTCAAACCAAGGACTCAAACCATAGCATGGTAAATTTAGTTATTCTTGCCCTCGTTCGTTTTGTTCCTACTCGCTGCAATATCAATTGAACTAAAATGAACTAGAAGAACTAAAAGAACGAGAAACACTGAACTAGTTCACATAGCCTATGTTCACACGTCAGTCAAATGATTGAATCAGTCAAAATTTGTTGTTGCTTTCCTATGTAAAAAAAAAATGAACTTTATCTCAGAGCGAAAATGAACTCCAAATTCTTCTCTCGTCAGTCAAAATTTTGATTGAGCTCTAGACCTGGATCAATCAGTCAAATGGTTGCATTATTTTAATTGTTTGTTGTTTAGTAGGAAATTATGTCAAGAAAAGTAGTTAATTAGTAGTTTTTTGGTAACAAATGCAGTTTTTGAAGAGAAAATGATGTAATCTGTAACCCTTGCGAACAAAATTAAATGCAACACAACATTTCTATTAAAAAATTTAAAATCGGGTTTTGTTTATTGTGTTGTGTTTACCTTCTGTTTACGGCACAATACGATTCATTAAAATAGTAGGTAGCAGAAAAGTAACAAATGGCGTCGTCAGAGCATCAATCAAAAGATCGTGTGTGAGCAGGCGTCAGTCAAAATTTTCAGAGAGAGTAAAAGAGAGTAAAAAATCGTGATGAACTTCAGTCATTTGACTGACGTGTGAACATAGCCATAGTTTATGAGTGGGAATCGTTCAATTGAACTAGTTCGTTCATGAACTACCCAAGCCCATGATACAATAAGAAGGTAGGGTAAGGAGCTTTGACAAGACCGTCTGCTAATGTCAAAACCATAAAATACAGTGCTACCATATCTGAAGAAAAAATCCCATGACAAATCCATGTTTCATGGTTTCAGTAGGTAAGCGTTTCATATGAAATGCGTTGCTGAAAATTATGATAAACGGGGAATTACTAATTTTTCGGGTGTTCCACTGTCAGACAAAATAAAAAAATTTTTTATTAGATATCGTATGCACATTCGCATAAAATTTTTATATAAGAAATTAAGAATACAAAAAGCTAAGCAAAAAATTATGGGCAATAGTAAATTAGTGAAAATAAAGCTTTAAAATTACTAAAAAATTTATTGTTTCAATTATAGATAATTTCATTTAATATTTTTCTTATTTGCCCTACACATAATTCCTTTTCTAAGTGTTTGTTCCACATTTAAGAAAAATACAGAAAAGTGGCAACGCTAAAAGGCTTTTTGACATAAGCAGACGGTCTTGTCAAAGCTCCTTACCCTACCTTCTTATTGTATCATGCCCAAGCCTATGGTGAACTAAAATGCCCAAGCCTATTTCTTCGAGAGTTTGCGGCCGATGAAGAACAAGAGTAAAATTCAGGGTTGATTCAAAGAACTAAAATATAAGGAAGTGGTGTTGTCTACACATACAGCGTACGTGAACTGTGGCCAATTTCGTAAATTAAGCGAGCGAGACAGAGTGTGTTCTTTTGACATTTCTGAGCGATCATCAGCTGTTCACAAGTCTTCTCAGTAAAAAAAAATATTCACGCCAATTTGATGCGACCACAGTTGTCAAAACGCAATCACTGCTTCAGGGGCGCATTATTTTGTCACTCTTTAACACGCTTTTGGGGCGCTCTTGTCTTCAGTTTATGATATCACGAATTCCACGAAAAAGTCAACCTCATAGGTCAAAAATCAAATTGTAAAGAGAGAAGAGAAACTATATAGAATATATTCTATCGAATTCGGACAACACGTTTTAAGTTGAATTTTTCAAGATAACGGTAGTTTTTCTGTGTTTTTTTTACTTTCGCGTGGTGAATAAGTTGAGCGAAAATTTTGCAGTTTTATTTTGATATTTGCCGTGAGGGCGTGCGCTGTTTATTACAACAATAAAAAAAAAATATTTGCTTAAAATTTTTTAATATTTTCCTAATAATCATACATATATATGAATAAATAATTATCAACGACATACCGTGGTAAGAGCAGTTAAATAAATTTAGAAAATATGTAGCAGGTGCGTGACAATATTGATATATGTTTCAATGCAGACTCTAATATAAGAAATTTTTTGCGGAAAATGCTGTTATGTGTGGATATTGAGATGGCAAACCAGATTGAAAAACATTTTTTTTACTATTTCCATTGAAAAAAATTCCACGCGTTTCGCACATGTTACACTTTTTTTTATACAACAATGTAGTTTTTACACATTACGTGGCCGTTCATAAATTACGTTACCAATTTAGAGTGGAGGAGGGGTTTTAAAATGTATTACGATTAGTAATGATATGGGGGGTATCATATATAGCAAAGTGACAAAAAATAAAACAACTCGAAAAAATTGAAATTAATACAACCTTCATTTAAAAAATTTCCATTCTTACATCAGCATTAGACGGTCAAACGTCTAAATTGACGGTTAACTATTGACAAGTGTCAATATGAATTCTCATAAGTGAGCTTTATTTAATTTAACCCTTAAATGCCCAGTGTATCTTTTTGGATACAGCCGAGAAAATAAGCTATTTATTTTAAAATATTGCAAAAATTAAAATGCTGGATATTTAGTTTCACTCAGAAAATTTCAAATATAAAACAAAAATTTAATTATTGGCATAACTTTGTTGGCTTGGGAAATATTGACCGTCAAATTAAAAAGTTTTTTCATTTTTACGGAAAATTCGTTTTTTGACATGAAGTACCTTTTAAACTATTAACAATTTTAGAGTATCATTTAACAAACAAATTTAGAGTAATCATAAAAAGAATCGTTTTCCACGTTTTTGCCTTGAACTCCTACAACCAAGCTGATTGATGGTATACGTCAGAATGCCCACTGTATACAACCATGTTGGATACAACCATGTTTTCTTTAAACAAAAATTTTTTCCAAAAAAAATAAAAACGGGGTCATGTTAAGGGGATCATTCATCATAGCACAACATAATTTTAATGATATCGGTGTTGTTGGGCATTTAAGGGTTAAAATAAATCGGAATATAAATTATTATTCAAATAAATCCATTTTAAGGAATCATATTCACAAAAACACTGAACTTGGTGGTGTACGGGTGCAGCCTTTACGGGTACTCTCTCATAGGCCAGGCGAATTTCTTTGCATAAGAAATGAGAATACACCTGAATAGGTCAACATGGAATCTGTTGAAGAATTTGAAAAGTCCCCAAAGTTCCAGCTCCTTCAATTCCAGTGATTGAGAGCATCGACTTTTGGATCGAATAAAATAGAATAGTTTTTATCGATTAAAATAATTGATTTTCAAATTTTTTTCTTAAATGTATCTAGTCATGACATAAAAGAGATTAAAAAAAAAGAAAATAAGAAATTTTTAATCCTTTTGTTTTGTATTTCAGTTTTTAGTAAATATGGTCGAAGGTAACAGTAATGAACGTACGGTGTAATTGTGCGTGACGAATGTAACATGTGCGTGACGGTGTTTAAAGTTGAAAAAATTGTTTTATAATTTTTTTTTTCAAATAATTTAACTACTAATATAATTTAGGATAACCTCTTATTGCTGTAAAAAAATATGAAAATTCTATCTGAAGTCAATTCGCAGAAATTTCAGATAGAAGCTGACATCAAATTTTTAAGGGGAAAATTTTGTAGCACGTGCGTACGCTACATTTTGCTTAATATCACCGAAATTCATAAGTGGATTCATAAAAC
Source organism: Pherbina coryleti (assembly GCA_943735915.1). Classification (NCBI taxonomy): domain Eukaryota; kingdom Metazoa; phylum Arthropoda; class Insecta; order Diptera; family Sciomyzidae; genus Pherbina; species Pherbina coryleti. The sequence goes on along the minus strand of OX030949.1, from coordinate 128,101,576 downwards.
CTTTACACATTTTAAATAGACCGTAAAATTAATTAATAAAAATTGCAAACCAGTTTTCGCAAAAATTTCTTCTTAAGTAAATCAGTTGTAATTATTCGCAAGCTGTAACAGTGCGTGACATGGAATTCATGATATATAATTGTTATTTTTAATTTTTTTCAGATTTCCGCATATTTTGGATCTCAAATTATATTATATTATATTATTATTACACAATGAAGTATCAAAAAAAAAAAAAAAACAGAAAAAATATGTGGTGTGAAAATATAATAAAAACAAAACTATATTATCATATTTTTAAAAAGCCTTAATTTATAATAATTTAATTATTTTTATAGTATATAATTAATTTAGCTCCAAAATCAGTAAATTTAACTCAGAATCTATTGTATATGTGATTCCAATTAGAAACCATTTGGACCTTCTTTAACGATCTTACCGAATACGGCCCTGAGTAAAATAATTCTGTATTACAATACAATTGTCTTTTAATATATTAGGTCTTTAATTATCAAACGTTTTATTAATACCGTAAATATCTAAAAAAATATTTTATGTTATTCTAATCAAAAACATTTTGAGCCTTCTTTTTCGATGCAACCATGGTGTAATAATAATTATTACACCATGGATGCAACTGAATATGGCCCTTTGTGAATGTTTATGTATTTGTGCCAACCAACACGAATAAAAAAAATACCACACTTTTGTGCAATAACATCCATGATACAATAAATACAGGTCAAAGAAACAAAATATAAGGAAATGGTGTTGGCCACACACACAGTGTACGTGAACTGTGGTATGCTTTCTAAATTGAGCGAGCGAGATAGAGAGTGTTTTTTGACATTTCTGAGATCACTTAAATATAATTGAAAGTTTGTGCAGTGAAATAATTAAATTAAAAGCGTTTTTCGCTGAAAGCTATGTAATTTTAAAGAAAAATATGACCATAAATAATTATAACATGCGTTGTGTGGTTAGAATTTGCTAAAAATGCAAATTAGAGCCAGTTGATTTCGCACCAATTTGCACTCACAATGGTGCACCCACTTCTGTCAAAATGCTTCAGGGGCGCATTCGTTTTTCACAGCTGAATACATTTTTGGGGCGCTTCTGTATTCAGCATAGTTAATCAGATGTAATATATTTTGTTCATTTCTTTTCAGATTTCCGCATATTCGAGACCTTAAACTGACTATTCGTCAAAAATTGTATAAAACTATACAATTCGAAATGTGTAAAAACAAAATTTTTCATTTATTTTTTCATGCGTTTTATATGAATATCAGTATAAAAGCCCTTCCTACGACAGGTTGTACCCAAAAATAATAAATACAAGATTATGCCATGAGCATATCTACCTACGTCATCATCGACACATTGTCAAAATCAGCTGTTTTTCACTGAGCAAAACATAAACAAACAGAACTGTAGCTGAAAAATAAAACGCAGAGAACTATTTCGCACTATATTTCGTCTTTTCTTGCACGAACAGAAAATCAGTGAGAAGAACAGAGAAAGTGTTTTTTCCTATCTACGTCACGAAAGACCTAACGTCTTGCGAATAACGGTGCAACTTTTTCTGCCTCTGATGGCGTAATCTGATTTCTATTATTTTTGGGTTGTACCCATGTAGAGTAATAAATATATAAACTTATTTCCATGTTATTTGAAAATATTTTTTTTATATATTTACTAGTGATTTTTCTTTTTATGAGTGATATAGGCCTACAGGGGAACCGACCACAAAAAAAAAACAAAACTCGGTAACGCACCAAGGGTGGTGTGGAAGTGGAAATACAATACAATTTTCTTTTAATATATTAGCGGCAGTATTCATGAAATATTTTGAACCTCTTATAAAGCCTTCATAAGAAAAAAATCGGAAAAAAATTAAAAACATTATTCATAAACGTTACTGAACGAAAAATCACTATATTTTTATGAATACGGTCTATGAGTAAGAATTTTTATGAAAAAGATATTGTTATGAATACGGCTGTAGGTCTTCAATTATCAAACTTTTACTAATAACGTATTACTCTAAACACCGGTTTTATATGTAATTCTAACAAGCACACTTTGAGCCTTCTTTTTCGACGTAACCGAATACGGCCCTTTGAGAATGTTTATGTATTTGTGTCAACCAACACGAATAAGAAAAATACCACACTTTAAAAAAGTAAAAAAGTAAACCCAGTAAAAAAGTGGATCATCCTATGAGCGATCCGGGAGTGCTCCCTGAGGAGCAGTGGATTGCTCCCTATTGATCCAAGCTGAGTGCATTTTGTGCTCTCTTTTAACATTGCATGTCCTAGGAAGGCGAGCGCTCCTTATAACATCCCAGAGGAGCGGATAAGGAGCGATCAATATATGATCCATTGCGATATGCAATGGAGCGCTCCCTATAACATCCGAAAGGAGCGGATAAGGAGCGATCAATGTATGATCCATTGTCTTATGTAATGGAGCACTCAATTCCTGAATCATGTCGATATTTAGTGGAGTATTTTTTTAATATAGATAATAATAAAAATAAGTTAAATTTTATTTTAAGAAAAATATAAATATTAATAATTTCTCAATTTGTAAAAGATAAAGATCAAATTGAATTCAATAAATTATATAAAAAAACTTAATAAATATATTTTTTGGTCTTAATTCTATATGTTTGCCGATAACAAGAAGGAAAGTTCGCCTTCCTAAAGGCGTATTTGATGGCCTTCTCATATCCTGAATGATATTTTAAAAATTTTCCCTTAATTCTTCTGGAATATAATTATTATAAGTTGGTAAATAAATTAAATTATATTTCTAAAATTACCAATCAAATAAAAAGTTTGATTTTCAATCTTCGATCGGCTCTCTCCGACACTTTCACTTATCTCTTCTGCAATATCACAAGTTTAATTTTTTTTCAGCCGTGTCACTGACTGAATTTTCTAATAAAGTTTCTTCACTTATATTTTCTATTTAATTTTTTATAAGGCCTCTTGTTTTTAATTCATACTATATATGTATATACATATATTTTATTTTTTTTTTGCACAAGCCTACAATTTTTAAGATAACTTTTTTGCATCACATTTAATCGCTACCGCTGTCAAAATACTTTTAGGTCGTTGGCACGCGTCTTCGCATATTTTTTTTTTTTTGTAATTTTGCATTCCAAATATTTTCTGCCCAAATTAACCGTTACAATTGCTTTTGCATTTACGATTTTGTTCGTTAATTAGTGCTTTTATAATACACTGTTTGCTCACATTTTGATCCTAATAGATCAATAAAGGAGCTTTTGAAATGTTTTTTTACAACAAAAAGTGAGAGGACATTTTTAAAATATTCTTCCCTCACTTAGTTTTCTTATTTTTGCATTATTTGCTCGCCTATTGCTCCAAGAAAACAGTAAGGGAGCTCTACCGCAAAGTGCTCGCTTTTTGCTCCCATAAAACAACAAGAGAGCGCTCCCTTGTTGATCCTCATGGGAGCGATCCTACATTTTTTTACTGGGACGAATAAGAAAAATACCACACTTTTTTGCAATAATATCACTTCCTTATATCTTAGTTCTTTGATACAGGTAGATTCGCTAGATGGCAGCGTACTGCCGCGAATGTCAACACCAGAGATAAAGAGATTGGAAACTTCGGCAAAAAGGAGATAGCTATATGCCAAAATGCAGTCAATACTAATGCAAATGTTATAAATGTGTTAGTAAAATTTCATGACAAACTTACCCCTCTCGATGGATTCTCGATGAATTCACCCCTCTGGATGGACATGAGCGCTGGTGAATATCTCACTTTCGACAGCTAAGCCACCACTGTACACATAGGGAAAAGCTAGCATCTCATTATCTCTGGTCAACACGAAGTTGACAATGCATATAAAATCTCAAAGCTATAAAAAAGTTCATAGAAATTAAATGTAAGCAAACAACTTTTTTTATATGGATTTTGACAGTTACGGCAGTATTAAAAGAGAGCACAGTCAGGTCTGCATCTACCTCTATTTATTGTATCATGCTAACATCACTTCCTTATATCTTAGTTCTTTGGGTTGATTTTTCGTCGCACTAATACATGCAAACCTTTTTTGAGGTTATGTCCCTGCAAGACATGCCTAACTGAAACTCCAACACAATCACAACATTTGCAGCAAAAACTAATACATTCTCAGTTATTTCACTTTTGTCAGTTTTGTTAGAATGAGACAACAATATAAACATTAAATTACGCAGCAAACAAGCTGAGGGTGTGAAAAAAAACTTTAAGAGGTGCAAGTGTAAGTCACGCAATAAATAATATCCTAAAATAACCAACTTGAATGATAGTGGCCGAGGCGCAGTGGGTAGAATATGGAACTTATATGACTGAGGACCGCGGTTCAAATATCGCATGAGGCATAAGGATTTTCAATTGTGCTTAGTTAATAAAAATATAGTTCAAAAGTGAAAAGTGATTAAAAATAGACAAATTAAACAAATAAACAAAGACATTCTTTCTAAAGAAAAGCAAGATTTCCTTGCTAGAGTAAAAAATAAAAGCGTTATTCTGGGGCTTTGTTTTTATATTTTTTTAAATATTTTACTTAAATTTATCTTTTGTAAATACTACCCATTAATAAAAATAGAAAAAAACATTTCTAAACAAAATTACAAGAAAAAAATTTGGCTCTATTTGGTGAAGGGTTTGAACCCGCGCATGTTTGCGTTAACCCAGCGAACACATGAGACAATTTGTCATGGCAATTTCAACACATTTAAACTTTTGTTACCAACACACTCATAACTTTTCAATTGCCAGCATGATTGTTTGCAACAATCACCTTGCAAGTCGGCTTGCAAGAAATTTGACATAGAGTGGCAAAATTTGACGTTTACTTGAGAAAGTGTAAAAAAAAAAAAACAAACACCCTGAAACTGAAAGAAATTACACTTTTTGTCATGCAATTGTTATGCCACCTACGTCACTATCGGCAATTGGCTTGTTGGCGACAATAATTTGACAACTTATACATATTTTAAAATTGTTATGCCAATTTGTCATGTGTGTTCGCAGCGTAAAGGCCAGCGCTCTAACCACTACACTATGGCGGAAAGTTTTTGCGAGACGCTAACTGCGTACTTAAGTAAACAGCTGAGTTTGTTATGAAATTCTTTACGGAATTTGTTGATAGTGTGAGCAGAGCAGCTGTGTTCAGCAAGACATTGAAATACTTGCGTAAGAAAGAGATATGAAATCACACTTATACATAAGTTTTGGTTAGATTTTTCACATTGCCCTTAACAAACTGATAGAAACTTTGTTCTACAGGCTAACCGAAATTTCCGACAGCACTATTGGTTAAATAACGAATCATTTAACCAGTACTTGTTTTGCAGGGTGTCTTATAGCTGAATTACAATACTGCGTTAGGTCGGTCGGCCTTTGACCGTACTTTGGTCTGCGTTGTAAAAACTTTACGATATAAGCTGTCAAAACGGACGACCTCAAACTTTGCAAAACTAAATGTTGCGTTGACAGATCGTGCGTCTGTCATTTTGGTGATGCCAATAAAAGCAGCTATACTAAAAATCCCACAAAACGTCCCTTTTTCCGAAATCATGCAATTATAATTGTAATCAATGAAAAATTAAAAGATAGTGTCATAATAGCGTTCAATAGCGTTAAAAATCTTTTTTAAATGCTTTATAAATGAGATAATTTTAAAAATGGAGGAAACCTTCAATAAACCCTCGATAAAGCATTTTTAAATTTTATTTTGTTTTCATCTGAGCACAAATTATGTCAAAAATACATCAAATTGTTTCATAATATATAAAAAAAAAACAGAAAATGTAAAAAAAAAAAAATTATTGAAAATGTTTGTTTATAAATGAGAGGATTTTTAAAAATGGCTGAACATCCAATAAATCCAATAAACCCCTCATAAAGCATTTTTAAAATTATTTGCTCTCATTTGAGGACAAATATTGTGAAAAATAATTAAAAATACTTCAAAAATTTGGATAATATGTCAAAAAAATTCAAAATTATAAAAAAATTCAAAAGAAAAACAAAATAAAAACAAGAAAATTGGTCAAAACCATGGTATAATAATATAAGGTAGTATTGACAGTTGCTTGGGTAACGACCATCTGTCAACAAAAATGTCTAGAAAGAGAGCGTTCAATTATTTCTTATGTTTTCGCCATTGTTTATGTTTCAGCGCTTGCAAATAACCAAACATTTTCTTACAAAATATTGCCTATTTTATTTAATCAATAGTGAATTATTATTACTACAACGAAGATAACTTGTGAACTTTGTGTTATTAAGTGCAAAGATAAGAAAAAATGTTGAAAACGTTCAAATGTAGCAACCTCAGCAGCTGCAGATGCATATGGACGAAATTAAAGAAGTTTCCAATTATTATTAAAACACCACGGCTGGAAAACGTTAAACACATATCACACATAATTTTTTCACAACTTTCATTATTATAATTGTGTATTTAACGCACATATTTTGCGGAATTTATTTATTTTTACATTCGTTTAATTCTTGTTGCACGAACAACCGTTTTTGACAAATGGTCGTTGCCTTGTTGCTGAGAAAATCTATACTTGTCAATGCTACCTGTATAATTGTATCATGAACCGGACCTATGTACATGTTTAACGCCGACTCCGAACGGTGATGAACTGAATGTTCTCGTTCTCAAGAAGCTTTACATGGCATTTTGATTGCTCTCTGAGGTTTGCCATAGTCTGCAAGAGGTGGCAGCCGTACAGAAAAATTATTTTAATTCAAATAATTTTTTGTCGCTGCTGGGGTTCGAACCTGGGTCTCCAGGTTCCTTGACATAGCAGCCACGCACTTTAACCAACTACACCACAGACGCCACGATTTTGTGAAATAGTATCGTACTGTAAACAGAAAGTAAACACAACCCAGCTAGACACCCAAAGAAATAAAATATAAGGAAATGGTGTTTCTCACACACACAGTGTATGTGTACTGCGGCTTTTTTTCTGATTGGATTTTTGACATTTGCGATCTTACTGCAAAGCAAAAGAAAGTGCGTGAAGAAAACATTAAAAAAAATATATCAAAAGTGATTATAATTGCTCGAATCAATTTAATTTGTAAATTAAATATAATAAAGAACATTTAAAATTAAGCGTTGTGTTGTGAAAAATTGTTTAAGTGTCCAGAGACTGAAGAAAAAGCTGGTTTCATTTCACAAGTAAGTATTTTGCAATTGTGTTGAAACGGTTACAATTTTTTTAAGAAAAAAACTTAATTTAAACAGAATTGGTTGTAGTAAAGTGTTCTTAAAATAAAATTTCACAAATTTCTAATCAGAAATTAAAGAAAAAGCAATTACTGAATTTAGTTAATTTCCCGCCATTTTTTGCAAGAGCGAAAACGTCAAAACACAAAACGTACTACAAGGGCGCATTCATTTTTCAGGGTGCTTTCATTTTTCATGGTGGCATATATTTTAAGGGCGTCATTGTCTTAAATGGATAATATTTTTGTATAAATTTATTTGTTTTGTTTTCAGATTCCCACATATGCTAGATATTAGGCATAAATGGATCCGGGCCCTAGAGTTAGATCCCACTACAGTTACAGCAAGAACTGTTGTATGCTCCAAGCATTTTTTTGAACATGACTATTGATTTTCAAAAAACCAATCGGAGATTATATCGATCAGCAGTACCATTTTTACATGCTGCCGATGATGAGATGTAAGTAATTCTTTTTTTATTTTTATAAAATTATTACATTACATATGAAATAATTATTTAGACATATTGTCCCAGTTCCTAACTGTAGCAAAAGTTTGGTTGCAGAATTAAATGAAATTAAATAAGACAAAAATAAGGAAAAGCCAAAAATAATTCAAAAATTGCATAAAAGTATACATTTTAAGGGAATTTAAAATAAAAATTAAGAAAAAAGTATGCTTTTATTTAATTCCTCTTTTATTTTAATGCATGTTCATATTATTAGTGGGTTATATTCTTAGTAAATTTCTTACATTTTTTATATAGCATATTTTTATTATTATATTGTAGTATTAATACAATTTCTCTACATATTCAATACTAATATTTCTTTTTTTCGGGTGAAATAGGCCTACCGGGGAACCGAACACCCAAAAAAATCGGTAACGCGCCAATTTGTATACCTCAAAGGTGGTGTGGAAATAAAAAAAAAAAAAAATTAAATAAATAAGTTATTAATCTCTTTCGCTTCGTAGAAATTCTTTCCTATATTTATGAGTACGTTAAAAACTATTTTATTCCAACCAGAATGTATTAGTATGCAATTGCAATAAGAAATAATTTACGCCTTATTTTCCGCTTTAACCGAATGCGGCCCTGAGGAAATCTTTCTGTATTGGTGTAAGCCAACACAAGCAAGAAAAGTCCCTCACTTTTAGGCCAATACACCGCTTCCTTATTTCTTACTTCTTTGTAGACACCTAACTGTTAGATATGCCATATATATGGCATATTTATAACGCCTTTGACGTTATATTCATATAAAATGCTCCATACAAATTACGTTATATTTGTTCTAGCGTCGTGCAAAATATAACGCCTTTTTGTCTATCCGTGTGGTCTGGCATCTCTGTCTGCCACACATGTTTTATCTATTTAAAAAAGCTACAGCTGCTCTGCTCACACTAACAACAAATTCCGTAAAGAATTTAATAACAAACTCAGCTGTTTACTTAAGTACACAGTTAGCGTTCCGCAAAATTTTTCCACCATAGTGTAGTGGTTAGAGCGCTGGCCTTAAATGCAAACGAACGCGAGTTCAAACCCTTCACCAAATAAAACCAAATTCTTTTTTCTTATAATTTTGTTTAGAAGTGTTTTTTTGTTATTTTAATTAATGGGTAGTATTTACAAAAGGTAAATTTAGGCAAAACATTTAAAGAAAATGAAAAAATATCTCTCAAATATTGGCTTTTTTTTTTAACTCTAGCAAGGAAAAGTCGCGTTTATTTAGATAGGAATTTTGCCATTTTTATTAATCATATTGCTCTTTATTGTATTTTACACATATATATTTATATATTTCAATTTATTAAATTAAACTCAATGAAAACTTTCCTGTGTCGGGACGGTATTTGAACCGCGGTCTCTGCCACATAAGATGCGCATTCTACCCAACGCGCCACGGACATCATATTTCAATGGTATCATTTAGGATATTATTTTATTGCTTAACTTACACTTGCATCGCTTATGGCTGAATTACAATACTGCGTTAGGTCGGTCGGCCTTTGACAGCTCGACTAGAAACAATGGGTTCTTATGAAGCAACACAAAATATGACCTCATGCATTGCGTCGACCTCATCCCGTAAATATGAATTTGAGGGGGTGACGTACGATCAACGCTATGAGTAGCGACATGCTCAAGCTAGGTCGTGCTTTTGACATTCCATATTAACGCTGGGTTGCATTTTCTTTGAGCAATGCTAAAATGTGGGTATTCTTGGATTCCGATGTAAAACTCAGATTTTCATAGGATTATCGTGGGAATTTATATTTTGATGCGAGTTTTTTTAAAATTGATCAAATTTTTTAAATTAACATGCTGCTTAAGTAGTATAAAAATGATTTTGATGAATTTAGCATGATATTAATATTATTCAATTGTATTTCATATTAAAATTTATGCATTTTTTAGTATATTATAAATAATATTATAAGGGTATTCATGCAAAATGGCAAACTTATATATTGGTCAATTAGATATTATAATGAGGTTGGTTGAGGACGAATACCCTTAATATCATTGTTTGAATAATATAACAGACAAAAGAATGTTGTGGTAAGGTAGATTGGCAAATTCCGTTCACTTTGTTTTTGTAAAGTTGTACCCAAGTACTCACTAATTACAAGTGATTCAGCGAGCATTGTACAAGGGGGCGTGGCAACTCGAATCTGCAATATCGAATAACTTTAGAATTATAGGTCGCACAACATTGGAATTAGGTGCTCGGCCTCGATTTACATGTGCCGTTCCACTGGTAAAATTTTATGGGCGTAACTTTCGAACTATTAGTCACACATTAATGAAACTCGGTAAGAATGTACTATTTAGTCTTGTTCTTTGACTGGAAAAATTGAGTGAGCATTGGACAAGGGGGCATGGCACCGCCCATATAAGTCAAACTTATGGTATCAAATAGCTTTGGAGTTAAATGCCGCATAATAATGAAACTCGGTATGGAGTTGCCACTTGGTAATGTCCATCTACTAGAAAACCGAGACGGGCATTGTACAAGGGGGTGTGGCTCCGCCCATACAATTACAATTTTTGATATCGAATAGCCTATGAAAGTAAGTCACAAAACGTTGAATTTTAGAATAGAACTACTATTTGGTGATGCATTTCTTTTAAAAAATTTTGACAGGCATTGTTCAAGGAGCCACACCCCGCCCATACATGCCAAAGCTTTGATATCGAATAGCTATGGAAATTAAAGTCGCATTACATTAAAACTCACAATGGAGTTCTTGGCGATATCCTTCTACGCCTATGGTACTTGTAAATTTGTACTACAGCACCAACTGGTGTCTAAGTTGGATCAAAGAAGATAGCGATAAAATACTCACCGTACCTCAAAATCACAATATACCAATTTTCATTCTAATCGCATAAATAATTGTACTACAGCGCCCTCTGGTGTTCAATACAGGTCAAAAAGATAGCAGCAAAACACTCAGCGTACATGAAAACCACTATATACCGATTTTCTTTAAATTTGTACTTAAGCGCCCTCTGGTGTTCAAGGTGGATAAAAATTGATTGAAATTGCCCCAAAACACGCACCGTACCAAAAAACTTCCATACACAAATTTACATGAATATTTCCATACGTATTTCCAACTTGCTTTCGTTGACGAAATTTCCTACATTTTTCTCTCAAATCAAGTAATCACATTTAATAAAAAAAAACAATATACATATATATATATATATATATATATATAAATATCGATCAATCAAAGAAACATTTTTTTGCCATAAAAACTGAAATGTGTTTCCATAAATTCCATTTTAAATCTTAATTTAATTTCACATTTTATCATTAAATTGGAAAGTGTTCATTTATTTTGAAGCTTCTAGTCCGAATTTTCACGTTAATATGTGACATTTTTCATTATTTCGCAGATTATATTACACTTAATAAAAAGATCTTAGCTTTCTAAAGTAGGTTTTATGGTTCTTAATGATTTTATGACAATATCTTTTAATTTTTTATTGATTAAAATTATAATTGCATGATTTCGGAAAAAGGGACGTTTTGTGGGATTTTTAGCATAGCTGCTTTTATTGGCATCACCAAAATGATAGACGCACGATCTGTCAACGCAACATTTAGTTTTGCAAAGTTTGAGGTCGTCCGTTTTGACAGCTTATATCGTAAAGTTTTTACAACGGAGACCAAAGTACGGTCAAAGGCCGACCGACCTAACGCAGTATTGTAATTCAGCTATTAAAGTTTTTTGCTACTTTTTTCACATCCTCAGCTTGTTTGCTGCGTAAAGGAGCAAGCTATGTAAGCACATACAACTTTCCTTGTTTAACATGACATCAAAATTTAAGAGTGTATTAGTGAACACCAAATTTTGCTTCATTGTGTTTGTAACTACGTTAGAGCTGTCTAGCTGGGAGCTTGAGCATGTCGCTACTCATAGCGTTGATCGTACGTCACCCCCTCAAATTCATATTTACGGGATGAGGTCGACGCAATGCATGAGGTCATATTTTGTGTTGCTTCATAAGAACCCATTGTTTCTAGTCGAGCTGTCAAAGGCCGACCGACCTAACGCAGTATTGTAATTCAGCCATTAAGTTTCCCATCTTGTTATCTTTGCTTCATGTGGCAGCACTACGCGCTTCAAGTTTATTTTGTTAATTTTAAGTTGAAAATAAAAAATACGATAACATGAAAGTAATTGTGCAACGTGCTACTCTAGCTAAAGTGATGGGTAATTGAACCATTGATAATATTCATTAGTTAATTTACTCACGACAAATGCTTCAGTGAGCGATGAGCTAATAAGCTGTATTGGTCCAGGGCTGTGCTGCTTGGTGGGAATTACAACATCTGACACGGAGAAGGATGCCGACTACATGTTTGTAGATCAATGGCATAAACATTTTTTCAAGTTATTAAATTATAAACATTTTACAGTGCGCGCAAAATCCTGGCTCTAAGATTATTCGAAGATAAGGCTGGCAAACGGTGGCAGCGATGCGTCAAAGATGAACAGCTAGAAATACTCTGCGTATCTCAGTTCACTTTGTACCATCGACTTAAAGGAAATAAACCCGATTTTCACTTGGCCATGGGTGGTGATGCCGCACAAAATTTATACAATTACTTTTTGAAGAAACTAGGCAACGAATATAAGACGGAAAAAATCAAAGGTGACATATATTGCACATAAATTGCATAAATATTTAATTATAAATAATTCAGATGGCAAATTTGGTGCTTACATGCAAGTGCATATTGTTAATGATGGTCCGGTGACATTACAATTGGAATCCCCATCATCAGTGAATACTACGGAAGGAGATGAACTGCCAGAAATATAATGATAATAATGCTTTTAAGTAAAAGTACCATTAGTTCTCGATGGGTTGGTGAAACCATCAATGTTAAAGTCTCGCTGTATTAAATATATAAGCCAATTTAAAATTGACGTTCACGATTAAACGGTTAAATGTGCGAAATAAATTAAAAAATAATCTAAATAAATAAAACCAAGTCTGGTTAGTTACACCATTTATAACTCAAGAACGGCTGTATCGATTTTGATGATCTCTCGTTTGTTGGATTTGTCTTCGCCACGAAAAGCAGATTACGCCAGCAGAGCGAGCTGATGAGTTGGGCATCACTAAATTAGTACGATGAGTGATTTCAATTGAAAAATATTTCAAATTAGTTTTCTTGCCAGTTTTTCTAAAGAAGTTTTCTTATAGATAAAATGTATCTATAAGATAGCTAGCAAGATAGCTCAAAACCTACTCATCCGATTGCTACATTTTTCACACTTAATTTTTCACTTACGAATAAGGGGTGTTTAATCGTTCCATGTTTTGTTTTTTAATACATATTTTGGTTTATAACTAAAAACGATTCAATTTTTTGAACAAAAAAATGTGAACAAATTTTTTTTTTTTTTTTTAAATGAACCATTTAAATGAACCAGTCTGTAGGTCCGGTTCTCGGTCAATTGTGTACAAACTTAATAACACGCACAACACAATTGATCATAAGAAGCTAGGTCAAAGTCCTTTCAACGGCTGAAATGACCAGTTATTTATTTTTTTTTATGTTTCATAAGGAAGCTTGCGAAATTTTATTATGAAATCTTAAAGAAACTTTTTATGAAAACCAATGTACAGCTATTAAAAAAGATGATATATTTAATTAAAGGGATTACAAAAATCCCTTTATTTACAATCCCTACAATCCCTTTTTGTATATTTAAATTATTACAAAAAAAAATTCTTTATTCAATGAAAAATAAAATTAAAAACAAAAAGCCCCATAGCTCATTACTTATGATATGTATATTATTATTCTATAATAATATTAGCTATGTATCTTTGAATAATTCATAAAAATTCCAATAACTTTCTGTGTTAAAATAGCACATTTCAAATCCACGCCAAATATAACTCATGAGCTCATAGAATTATTGGAAGATCGCATACAGCGCAATAGAATCACTGGTCTATCAGCCAAAAATCAAGTAAATATTGTTTTATGATTCATAGGCATTTTGGAACTTTTCTATTTTTTTGTAGGTTTTGCAGCATTGCGTTTTTATGCCACTGGCTGCTACCAACTCTGGTCGATTTGAACATTTTGAATTAAATATTTATTTATCCCATAGTTGAATAAATAAGGTTGTCTCGTGGCTGATCGTACTCTCTTTTCAGTACCCATAATTGTCAAAATCAATGAAAAGCAACAACAACAACTTCAACGGCTTTTCATGTTATTAATTTTCGTTTTCAGATTTTGTATGAGATGTCAACTTCGATTTGACATTTATGGGAACTCGCTCTCATCCATGCGACAACCTTATTTATTCAACCATGATTTATCCCATGGTTTATCCCATGGTTGAATAAATAAGGTTGTCGCATGGGTGAGAGCGAGTTCCCATAAATGTCAAATCGAAGTTGACAGCTCATACAAAATCTGAAAACGAAAATTGATAACATGAAAAGCCGATGAAGTTGTTGATCAGCCACGAGACAACCTTATTTATTCAACTATGATTTATCCATATTAATAATATTAATTTTCTGTTTGTTTGACCAGAATACAAATCTTAACAGCTTTAAGGATTTTACTCAAATTCAACACATATGTATATTACTTGAATACAAAGGTTGTTGCATACTTAGTTTTGACCACGCCTCTTCCGCCCCTTTACAACAAACGCAAATCTACCCACTAGCATACTTTTTTCTAGCGAAAATGTTCGTCTATTAAATTTAAACAAAAATTCTGTTATTTTGATACCAAAAACATTTACATATTTTCAAAATTGCACAAGCTTTTAGTACAACCTCTTTTTCTGATAACATCGTTTCCTTAGAATAACAAAAAACTATCTTAAATTCGTATGTTTTACTTTCGATGCAAATAACTCCGTTGTTTTTGAATATATTTCATTAAATTTTTTTCGTTGATAAATTCAATTCTTAATAAAAACTATTAGAAAGGTATTGTTTTAAATTTTGCTCAAAATTTTTTTTTTGCTCAAAAAATTTGTACAATAGCTGTTTTGTTGGTTAAATAATAATATATCAAAATTGCATTTTGATTACCTTAACATGACAGCGTTTTTTGCTATAAATATATTTTCTCGGGCTCTCGATATACCTTTATTTTCAACAGATAGAGTGGAGCTTATTCTCATTATTTGGATTTTTAAATTATTACAACAATGACTAAATATAAAAATTTTACATTTTTTTCCCCGAGTTAAACCGGGTCTATCAGCGAGTAACTGAATAAAAATGACATTTCTCACCGATAAATAAGTAGTGCTGCCACTTTTTTCACTTAAATTCGTAAACTTTTTTCGACCGAAATTTATCGCAAAGTAGAAGTTAGTGAATACCGTTTTCAGTATGACAACCGAAAAAAGTCGCAAATTACGATTCCGATCGGAAGTTGCGAAAAAGATACAGAATTCCACTACTGAAGTAAAAAAAAATTCTAAAAAATAGTTTTTTTTTTATATTTTTAGGAGAACTAATAGCCTTACTCTAGGAGAAATTGTTTTATACTTTATAGATTGTTTTAAAAACTATACCACATTTTACCAAATTTTTTTACTTAAATAACTATTTATATATAGATGTAAGATGAGAATATTTCTAGTACGATGGAAAAATTCCGAGGCTCAAAGACTTATTAAAAATTATGTATATCGCTCATTCCAAATAAGGCATTGGAACATTTGGAGTACATATATGGAAATACATTTAAGTTCAGAAATATTTGTGGAAAATTTTTTTTAATTTTTTCTACAATAGAACTACTTATGTTCTTACCAAATACATTTATATTAATACTAAATGTGCAAAAGTTTTTTAGAATCATGCATTACAAAAAAATCAGGCATCGAGACACGAGAAATTTTTTTTTTTTTTTTTTGAGATTATATTTTGTAACACAAGTCTCTGCGTTTTGAATACATTTACAAATAAAAGTTTTTCCACGAAATTTGTGTAAAGCATTACCCCTTCATAACATAGCTTTATTATCTTTATAGGTCAGTTCAATGAAAAAATATCACATATTCATCTCGAATGGCATCGGGACACAAATTGTATGGCATAGGGACTTTTCCGTTTTTCATGAATAATTTCATATTAAACTTACTTACTTGCTTATCTGGCGCTTACAACCGTTGGTCGGTTTTGGCCTCATATAAGAAATTGCGCCAGCCATTTCTGTTCTGCGCTTGCTGGCGCCAGTTGGAAACACCAAGCGTGGTCAGGTTATCCAACACCTGACCCTTCTAACAAAGATGTGGGCGTCTTCTTCTGCGTTGACCACCACCGGGCACTGAATCGAATATTTTTTTCGCTGTAGCGTCGTTTTCCATTCGCTCAACATGACCTAGCCAGCGGAGCCGCTCAATTTTAATGCGCTTGACTATGTCAATGTCAGCGTACAGCTCATACAACTCGTGGTTCCATCGAATTCGGTACTCGCCACTAACGCAGATTGGACCGAAGATTTTACGAAGGATCTTTCTCTCGAAAGCTCCCAAAGTCCTTTCATCAGAACTGCTCAACGTCCAGGTTTATGCTGCATATAATAGAACAGGCATGATAAGTGACTTATAGAGCGTGAGTTTTGTTCGTCGATAGAGGGCTCTGCTTCTCAATTGCCTACTCAACCCAAAGTAACACCTGTTGGAAAGAGTTATCCTTCGTTTTATCTCAATACTGACATCGTTAAAATAGTTTACGCTGAACTCCAGGTAGAGGAAGTCCTTAACAACCTTGAAGGAGATGCTGTCAACAGTGACGTGGTTTCCAAGACGCTGGGACTGTTTGTTTGTTGACACTAGGTATTTCGTCTTATTTGCGTTCACTGCAAGATCTATTCGACTCAACTCTTTCGCTAAGCTGGAGAATGCTGCATGACTTCGCGCGTATTATGGCCAATGATATCGATATCATTAGCATACGCCAACAGCATAATACTTTTGTAGAATATAGTGCCACTGCGTCTCAAATCAGCAGCTCGGAAGATTTTATCTCATTTCATTTTCATCATTAGGTTGAAAAAGTCACACGATAAGGAATCACCTTGTCTGAAACCTCGTTTGGTATCCAATGGAGGAGTGACATCCCTCCCCATCTTAACTGTGCTGCTGGTGTTGTTCAGTGTCATTCTGCAAAGACGGATGAGCTTTGCAGGAATACCAAATTCAGACATGGTGGAGTAAAGATGATTCCTTATTGGACTGTTGAAGGCGGCTTTATAATCAACAAAAAGATGGTGTGTGTCGATTTGTTTTTCTAGGGTCTTCTCCAAGATTTGTCGTAGCGTAAATATCTGGTCTATGGTGGATTTGCCAGGTCTGAAGCCACACTGATAAGGTCCAATCAGCTGGTTTACGATGGGCTTCAGTCTTTCACATAATACGCTCGACAGGACCTTATATGCGAAATTAAGAAGGCTTATCCCACGGTATTTGGCGCAAATGGTGGGATCGCCTTTCTTGTGGATTGAGCAGAGCATACTGAGGTTCCAATCATTTGGAATAAATTCTTCCGATCATATTCTGCATAGAAGCTTATGAATGCATTTAAATAGAGCTTCGCCTCCATTCTTGAAGAGCTCAGCAGGTAAGCCATCGGCTCCTGCGGCTTTGTTGTTTTTAAGCCGAGCTATAGCTTTCAAGACTTCACTATGGTCGGGCAGCGGAACTTCAACGCTGTCGTCCACAATTGGGGTTTCCGGGATATCATCTCTACTGATGGAATTGTTGTCGTCGTCACCATTCAGAAGCCTAGAGAAATGTTCCCTCCACATCATCAGTGTACTCTGGATATCTGTCACTAGATTCCCATTTTCATCCTTGCAGGAAGAGGCCCCGGTCTTGAAACCATCGGCCAGGCGTCTTATTTTTCACTCCACTGATCGTGCGTGCATTTAAAACACGTGCAGAGTGCCTTCCTTCAATCAAAACGTGATCAATTTGGTTGCGCGTCTTTTGATCAGGAGACAGCCAAGTTGCTTTATGAGTATTGAGATGCTTGAATCTAGTGCTACTAACGACCATGTTTCGCGCTGCGGCAAAGTCAATCAGCCTCATTCCGTTATCGGTATAAGGTATTGTCGTGGAGGCTGAACTTTCAGACTGTTGGACCAAAGATATTTTCTTTTCCCACCTTGGCGTTGAAGTCACCAAGCACGATTTTTATGTCGTGGCGGGGGCTGCGCTCATAGGCCTCTTCAAGGCGCTCGTAAAAGCTGTCTGTGGTCCCATCGTCCTTATCTTCTCTCGGAGCGTGCGCACAAATCAGGCTTATGTTGAAGAATCTTGCCTTGAAACAGATTATGGCAAGTCGTTCGTTCACAGGTGTGAA
This sequence comes from Pherbina coryleti, assembly GCA_943735915.1. Taxonomy (NCBI): domain Eukaryota; kingdom Metazoa; phylum Arthropoda; class Insecta; order Diptera; family Sciomyzidae; genus Pherbina; species Pherbina coryleti. The sequence continues at coordinate 128,083,410 of OX030949.1, read as the reverse complement.
TCGCAGGACATGATGCCGTAGTCTCTTGCCAACCACGAATCCGCATCCAAATTCGTGCTTCTGCATGGCCGATGTAGTAGATATCACAGGATGCTTGCCATAAGCAACTCTGTCCCTTCCATCGCATTTCTTGGATTGCAGTGATATCAGCTTTGTGTCTTTCTAAGATATCTATCAGTTGGATAGAGGCACCAATTAGGGGTTCGGACGTTCCAAGTGCATATCCGTAAATCATTGTCAGTTTTTCGTTTGCGGTAGTCGTCATCAGTTTTGGAGATCAGTTTTATCTTATTTCTTTTTTGTTTCATTGAAATGATTTTTTACGTGGTGGGCTTCAAACCCAACGCACAACCCTTCAAAAGCCAGGTAGCCCGCCCCTCAAATTAGCTGTCAAACTAACGGTTGCCAGTTTGCCGTTTCTAGAGGACACCACGTAGAGGTTTTAGTTGACTTGAGACGAGTTCGACGTGGATAATGCTGGCCTCACCAGGTTGAGGCAGTCAGACACGTTGCCATGTGAAGATCGCCCCCTCTGACCTTCACACGTTGTCTTGTGAGGATCGTCCTCCCAAGGACGATCACATTTTTCATATTAAACCGACACACAAAAAAAGTTGGAGTGCGAGAAGATAGACCCACATATTCCCATGTATTTTAACCCGCTGAACACGAATCTGGCATCCATTTTGACCAGTTGGCTCTTGGTAATCTTCAAAAAAATTGAATTGTAATTATTTAACGGATGTGTGGTATGCTTTTTTTTTTTGGAATGAGCAATATATAATGGGATGATAATCTGGTCTACGCAATAAATCAGAAAACTTGAAGGTATAAGGTCCGGACCAGGATGTAAAGTAATGTATCAATATTATCAAAATCAAAATAAAATCAGTGTAAACGAAGTTAAACAGTTGAAGCTGTCTTGTTATATTAATTAAAACTTGTAGTAAATGGTTATTTTCGTGTTTTTATTGATATTAAACTAATTTAAAATTGTTTCCAGCCAAACATCAATGAAAATTAAACACAAAAACTATTAACTACGATCAGGAAGCACAACTAAACAACAACAAAAGTACAGCAGCATGGTGTAATAATAATAAGGTGTTTGTGAATTTGACACTTCTCTCTCAAAATGATAAATTTTTTCGCCCCGCTCCTGTCAAAAACAGCTGATGGTGAATTGGAATGAAAATAAATCAGCTAATGTGCAGTCGGTCGAAGCTCAATGAAATGTCTACTTCTTTTGATGGCTATTATCAGTTGAGGTTTATTGAACATTATTTCATTCGATATTTTCTTGAAGCAGTCGATGAAGGTGCAAGACAATTTGCATGCTGTCCAAAGCTTCATGTCGGTGGAACCTTGCAGCGCACGTTTTTGATAAAATGACAAAACCATTCAATGGCGAACTTGGCAAATAGGCGAAGACAACTGCAATAACTTTTTGCCAACACAACACGGCACAATTATTTAATTTAAATATTTATTTATACTCAATTCGCACAATAACCTATAAAAACTATAACACATCATCATCTAGCAACTAAAACAAATAACACAATTTGACAACTATCAATGGCTCTTCTCTTTCGCTCTCAATTTTTTGACAGAAAGAAAGCTATTCTTGGTGTTGTCAAAAATTCACTAATGGCCAACTCACACGGGATTGCTTGATTGGCAATCAATGAACTTTTCTTACCGAGCGTTTCCGATCAGAGCGAACGAAGAAATCTTCGTTCGTTCAGGCAGTGTAAACAGTTTGGTTTTTTACAAAATGCTCGCGAGCGCTATTCGCGCAGTGTAAACACTTTTCCAGCACGAACGAACGAAGATTTCTTCGTTCGCTCTGATCGGCCGACGCTCGATCTTTTTGGTCATGAATAGACTTACTTAATAGACGATCATCATGAATAGACTTACTAACGAGCAACGCTTGCAAATCATTGAATTTTATTACCTAGAAAAGTTGGCAGAAAATCCGCTTTTTTATCGACAAATTTTGTTCAGCGATGAGGCTCATTTCTGGTTGAATGGCTACGTAAATAAGCAAAATTGCCGCATTTGGAGTGAAGAGCAACCAGAAGCCGTTCAAGAACTGTCCATGCATCCCGAAAAATGCACTGTTTGGTGTGGTTTGTACGCTGGTGGAATCATTGGACCGTATTTTTTCAAAGATGCTGTTGGACGCAACGTTACGGTGAATGGTGATCGCTATCGTTCGATGCTAACAAACTTTTTGTTGCCAAAAATGGAAGAACTGAACTTGGTTGACATGTGGTTTCAACAAGATGGCGCTACATGCCACACATCTCGCGATTCTATGGCCATTTTGAGGGAAAACTTCGGAGAACAATTAATCTCAAGAAATGGACCGGTAAGTTGGCCACCAAGATCATGCGATTTGACGCCTTTAGACTATTTTTTGTGGGGCTACGTCAAGTCTAAAGTCTACAGAAATAAGCCAGCAACTATTCCAGCTTTGGAAGACAACATTTCCGAAGAAATTCGGGCTATTCCGGCCGAAATGCTCGAAAAAGTTGCCCAAAATTGGACTTTCCGAATGGACCACCTAAGACGCAGCCGCGGTCAACATTTAAATGAAATTATCTTCAAAAAGTAAATGTCATGGACCAATCTAACGTTTCAAATAAAGAACCGATGAGATTTTGCAAATTTTATGCGTTTTTTTTTAAAAAAAAGTTATCAGGCACTTAAAAAATCACTCTTTATAATAAATTCTTTATATAAATACTTACATAAAGCCTAAATTAAAAGGCATAAAAGTAGTAAAAATTAATCAAATTTAGTACGTTAGCATAAACAAATATTGATCAACGCTGATGCTCGCAAGCATTGAATTACAAGTTCGCTAGTTAAGAAGCGATGTTCGACAGTTTGTCACACGGTTGGCCGTGTTTACAAAAATTTTTGATTTTCTCTGTCGAACAAGGGATGCTGCCGAAAATGATGACAAACAACAACAAAAATCAATGGCTTGTGTGACAAACAGGTTCGTTCAATTTCAACGCTAGCTTTTTCACACACGTTCGCGCCGCTATATTGTTCGACGAACAGATTCACCGATGTGTAAGTCCTTTTAGGCTCAATCGATTGAAGCACGCTTTTGAAAGCTGTTTTATTCAGTCGGAAATTATCTTCAAATCTGTATTAAGTAATACTTTTAATAACAAAAATAAAAATATTTTTATCTGTGAGTTTGTTGATAAAAGACACGGACATCAACGTGCGAGAGGGTAAGCCTATGTTCACACGTCAGTCAAATGATTGAATCAGTCAAAATTTGTTGTTGCTTTCCTATGTAAAAAAAAATGAACTTTATCTCAGAGCGAAAATGAACTCCAAATTCTTCTCTCGTCAGTCAAAAGTTTGATTGAGCTCTAGACCCATGGTATAATAATACATGGTAGCATTGACAGTTGCTTGGGAAATCATATACTGTCAAAAAATATACTCAAAAAGAGAGCGCTCACAATCCGCCATTGAAAACACAAGCAATGTTGAAAACGTTGAAGTGAAAAAAAAACAACAACCACAGCAGCTGCTGATGTATTTCCACAAAAAGCTGTTTTTGACAATTTATGTTTTCCTGTTGAAGAGAAAATAAGCAGTTGTCAATGCTACCATGTATTATTATACCATGTTCTAGACCTGGATCAATCAGTCGATTGGTTGCATTATTTTAATTGTTTGTTGTTTAGTAGGATATTATATCAAGAAAAGTAGTTAATTAGTAGTTTTTTGATAACAAATGTAGTTTTTTTTTAAGAGAAAAGGATGTAATCTGTAACCCTTGCGAACAAAATGAAATGCAACACAACTTTTCTATTAAAAAATTTAAAACCGGGTTTTGTTTATTGTGTTCCCAGCTAGACAGCTCTAACGTAGTTACAAACACAATGAAACAAAATTTGGTGTTCAATTGACTCTTAAGCTAGGTCCACACGATACAGCGGCTGTACAATCGCTCATCGTACAGCAGTTGGCTAATTCTACCATTCGACCGTGCAATATTGCAATAACTTCGTCGCACGCTTGCATCCAAACGATACAATAATCGCACACAACCGTCAAATAGCAGCCGATATTGGTACAACCGTTGTATCGTGTAGACCTAGCTTTAAATTTTGATGTCATGTTAAACAAGGAAAGTTGTATGTGCTTACATAGCTTGCTCCTTTACGCAGCAAACAAGCTGACGATGTGAAAAAAGTAGCGAAAAAACTTTAAGCGATGCAAGTGTAAGTTAAGCAATAAAATAATATCCTAAATGATACCTTTGAAATATGATGTCCGTGGCGCGTTGGGTAGAATGCGCAGCTTATGTGGCAGAGACCGCGGTTCAAATACCGTCCGACACAGGAAGGTTTTCATTGAGTTTAATTTAATAAATTTAAATATATATATGTAAAATACAATAAAGAGAAATATGATTATTAAAAATGGCAAAATTCCTATCTAAATAACCGCGAGTTTTCCTTGCTAGAGTTAAAAAAAAAAGCCAATATTTGAGAGATATTTTTTCATTTTCTTTAAATGTTTTGCCTAAATTTACCTTTTGTAAATACTACCCATTAATTAAAATAACAAAAAAACACTTCTAAACAAAATTATAAGAAAAAAGAATTTGGTTTTATTTGGTGAAGGGTTTGAACTCGCGTTCGTTTGCATTTAAGGCCAGCGCTCTAACCACTACACTATGGTGGAAAAATTTTGCGGAACGCTAACTGTGTACTTAAGTAAACAGCTGAGTTTGTTATTAAATTCTTTACGGAATTTGTTGTTAGTGTGAGCAGAGCAGCTGTAGCTTTTTTAAATAGATAAAACATGTGTGGCAGACAGAGATGCCAGACCACACGGATAGACAAAAAGGCGTTATATTTTGCACGACGCTAGAACAAATATAACGTAATTTGTATGGAGCATTTTATATGAATATAACAAAGAACTAAGATATAAGGAAGTGATGTTATTGCACAAAAGTGTGGTATTTTTCTTATTCGTGTTGGTTGACACAAATACATAAACATTCACAAAGGGCCGTATTCAGTTACGTCGAAAAAAAAGGCTCAAAGTGTGCTTGTTAGAATTACATATAAAACCGGTGTTTAGAGTAATACGTTATTAGTAAAAGTTTGACCTACAGCCGTATTCATAACAATATCTTATTCATAAAAATTCTTACTCATAGACCGTATTCATAAAAATATAGTGATTTTTCGTTTAATAACGTTTATGAATAATGTTTTTAATTCTTTCTCTGTTCTTCTCACTGATTTTCTGTTCTCTGCGATTTATTTTTCAAAACAGCTGATTTTGACAATGTGTCGATCATGACGTAGGCAGACATGCGCATGGCATAATCTTGTATTTATTATTTTTGGGTTCAACCTGTCGTAGAATGGGATTTTTACTAATATTCATATAAAACGCATGAAAAAATAAATGAAAAATTTTGTTTTTACACATTTTGAAATGTATAGTTTTATACAATTTTTGACGAATAGTCAGTTTAAGGTCCCGAATATGCGGAAATCTGAAAAGAAATGAATAAAATGTATTACATCTGATTAACTATGCTGAACACAGAAGCGCCCCAAAAATGTATTCAGCTGTGAAAAACTGATGCGCCCCTGAAGCATTTTGACAGATGTGGGTGCACCATTGTGAGTGCAAATTGGTGCGAAATCAACTGGCTCTAATTTGCATTGTAGCAAATTCTAACCACACAACGCATGTTATAATTATTTTTGGTCATATTTTTCTTTAAAATGACATAGTTTTCAGCAGTGAAAAACGCTTTTAATTTAATTATTTCACTGCACAAACTTTCAATTATATTCAAGTGAACTCAGAAATGTCAAAAAACACTCTCTATCTAGCTCGCTCAATTCAGAAATCATACCACAGTTCATGTACACTGTGTGTGTGGTTAACACCATTTCCTTATATTTTATTTCTTTGGAATATAACGTCAAAGGCGTTATAAATATGCCATATATATGGCATATCTAACAGTTAGGTGTCTACACAGAAGTAAGAAATAAGGAAGCGGTGTATTGGCCTAAAAGTGAGGGACTTTTCTTGCTTGTGTTGGCTTACACCAATACAGAAAGATTTCCTCAGGGCCGCATTCGGTTAAAGCGGAAAATAAGGCGTAAATTATTTCTTATTGCAATTGCATACTAATACATTCTGGTTGGAATAAAATAGTTTTTAACGTACTCATAAATATAGGAAAGAATTTCTACGAAGCGAAAGAGATTAATAACTTATTTATTTAATTTTTTTTTTTTTTTATTTCCACACCACCTTTGAGGTATACAAATTGGCGCGTTACCGATTTTTTTGGGTGTTCGGTTCCCCGGTAGGCCTATTTCACCCGAAAAAAAGAAATATTAGTATTGAATATGTAGAGAAATTGTATTAATACTACAATATAATAATAAAAATATGCTATATAAAAAATGTAAGAAATTTACTAAGAATATAACCCACTAATAATATGAACATGCATTAAAATAAAAGAGGAATTAAATAAAAGCATACTTTTTTCTTAATTTTTATTTTAAATTCCCTTAAAATGTATACTTTTATGCAATTTTTGAATTATTTTTGGCTTTTCCTTATTTTTGTCTTATTTAATTTCATTTAATTCTGCAACCAAACTTTTGCTACAGTTAGGAACTGGGACAATATGTCTAAATAATTATTTCATATGTAATGTAATAATTTTATAAAAATAAAAAAAGAATTACTTACATCTCATCATCGGCAGCATGTAAAAATGGTACTGCTGATCGATATAATCTCCGATTGGTTTTTTGAAAATCAATAGTCATGTTCAAAAAAATGCTTGGAGCATACAACAGTTCTTGCTGTAACTGTAGTGGGATCTAACTCTAGGGCCCGGATCCATTTATGCCTAATATCTAGCATATGTGGGAATCTGAAAACAAAACAAATAAATTTATACAAAAATATTATCCATTTAAGACAATGACGCCCTTAAAATATATGCCACCATGAAAAATGAAAGCACCCTGAAAAATGAATGCGCCCTTGTAGTACGTTTTGTGTTTTGACGTTTTCGCTCTTGCAAAAAATGGCGGGAAATTAACTAAATTCAGTAATTGCTTTTTCTTTAATTTCTGATTAGAAATTTGTGAAATTTTATTTTAAGAACACTTTACTACAACCAATTCTGTTTAAATTAAGTTTTTTTCTTAAAAAAATTGTAACCGTTTCAACACAATTGCAAAATACTTACTTGTGAAATGAAACCAGCTTTTTCTTCAGTCTCTGGACACTTAAACAATTTTTCACAACACAACGCTTAATTTTAAATGTTCTTTATTATATTTAATTTACAAATTAAATTGATTCGAGCAATTATAATCACTTTTGATATATTTTTTTTAATGTTTTCTTCACGCACTTTCTTTTGCTTTGCAGTAAGATCGCAAATGTCAAAAATCCAATCAGAAAAAAAGCCGCAGTACACATACACTGTGTGTGTGAGAAACACCATTTCCTTATATTTTATTTCTTTGGGTGTCTAGCTGGGTTGTGTTTACTTTCTGTTTACAGTACGATACTATTTCACAAAATCGTGGCGTCTGTGGTGTAGTTGGTTAAAGTGCGTGGCTGCTATGTCAAGGAACCTGGAGACCCAGGTTCGAACCCCAGCAGCGACAAAAAATTATTTGAATTAAAATAATTTTTCTGTACGGCTGCCACCTCTTGCAGACTATGGCAAACCTCAGAGAGCAATCAAAATGCCATGTAAAGCTTCTTGAGAACGAGAACATTCAGTTCATCACCGTTCGGAGTCGGCGTTAAACATGTACATAGGTCCGGTTCATGATACAATTATACAGGTAGCATTGACAAGTATAGATTTTCTCAGCAACAAGGCAACGACCATTTGTCAAAAACAGTTGTTCGTGCAACAAGAATTAAACGAATGTAAAAATAAATAAATTCCGCAAAATATGTGCGTTAAATACACAATTATAATAATGAAAGTTGTGAAAAAATTATGTGTGATATGTGTTTAACGTTTTCCAGCCGTGGTGTTTTAATAATAATTGGAAACTTCTTTAATTTCGTCCATATGCATCTGCAGCTGCTGAGGTTGCTACATTTGAACGTTTTCAACATTTTTTCTTATGTTTGCACTTAATAACACAAAGTTCACAAGTTATCTTCGTTGTAGTAATAATAATTCACTATTGATTAAATAAAATAGGCAATATTTTGTAAGAAAATGTTTGGTTATTTGCAAGCGCTGAAACATAAACAATGGCGAAAACATAAGAAATAATTGAACGCTCTCTTTCTAGACATTTTTTTTGACAGATGGTCGATGCCCAAGCAACTGTCAATACTACCTTATATTATTATACCATGGGTCCGGTTCTAGGTCAATTGTGTACAAACTTTTTAACACGCACAACACAATTGATCATAAAAAGCTAGGTCAAGTCAAAATCCTTTCAAGGGCTGAAATGGCCAGTTATTTTTTTTTTTAGCAAAAAATTGATTTCAAGTCTTCACCAATGTAAAATGGGTCTTTCTACTTTAAGGGGGCATATAGGTTACAGATCAAAAACAAAAAGGATAATTTTTTTCCGCCGAAAAAAAAACAAAATGGCAACCGATTTTGTAACCTTGAAAATCTACTTTCTCTTTAAATGGCCGCCATTTTGTTTTTTTCGGCAGAAAAAAATTATCCTAGCTCAGGTGATAGCCACTTCAACAAGGATTATTTTAGTTTTTTTCCCTCAGATGTTCCAGACTGGTGATATCCTACACACCGTCAATTTTTTGGCATTTTTTTAAAAAAAAATCAAATAACGTCTAAAACCACTTAAAAATCAGATGCCCTCAGATGTTCCAGACTGGTGATATCCTACACACCGTCAATTTTTTGGCATTTTTTTAAAAAAAAATCAAATAACGTCTAAAACCACTTAAAAATTCTGAGCCAAATTTTTTTGTATTCTCTAAATGTTAGTTAATATATGTGCAACATTTGAAAACGAAATCTTTTTTCCTTCTATGAACAAAAAAAAAAATTCCCGAAAAAAATGTTTTTGTTAAATATTTGTAACCTATATGCCCCATTAAGGTGTTTTTTATTTTCTTCATCGCTTGAACTTGCGTCCAAAAAAAAATAACATTTTGCGAAAAAAGCTTAAAAATATTTGAAGCATCTGACAAATTTATTTCAAAAATTAATTTTATTTACATTTATCGATAAATTGTCGTCATCGTCACGTCAGTGTTACCTGATATAAATTTAACAATGTATTGATGTCGACGACGCTTTTTTCGATTTTAGGATGACATTTGCAATTATCTCAAAAACTATAAGAGCTAGAATCATGACCAATGCTTTCTATGCCAAAAAAAGTAATTTGACCAAAAATTATAATTATAGGTCAACTACCACGCCCTCTTCCCATACAAGGCCTTTTTGTATGGGAAGTATGCATTCTTCCATATATAACGCAGATAAAAAGACATCTCCGGTACAAACATGTATATATATATATTCTTGATAAATTTTACCTCCTGTGTCGATTTAGCCGTGTCCATCTGTCCGTTTGTGCTAAAATTACGATTACGGACAAACAGAAAAATCTAACCGAATGAAACTTGATGTGTATATTACTTTTGTCAATATATTGCTTAAGTTTTGAAAATAAGCATGGTCGGTCAAAGACCATGCCTACCTCCCATATAACATTCATGTATATAATGGTTTAAAATGGCATAACTTTCGATTCGTACAGTTAATTTCATTGATATTTGGTAAGCAGCTTCATATCATTACAAATTACACTATTAAAACTGGGCGTGATCCTCCCACTTTTACATAAACCTCCCAAAATGATTCTGTTTCTTTAAATAAAATAGATAAGCAGCCAATAAAATGCTTATCTGTAAAACCATTTTCGTCATATGTAGTTTTAAAGGAAAATATTCGCTTTTCACTCATGGTAGGAAAGAGTTTACTGAGTTGAATACAATTTCTGTCTGTTGAAATAAAATTTTAATTTTTGCTGTGCCAAAAGGACGATGAAATTTTGACAACTAGAAATTATGACGTTTTAGATTTCGGTCGTGTATTAGCGCAGGAATTTAATTTAATTTGCAAAATTGTTAATATATTTTAAAATTGAACAGTATTTTACGCATATATTTACCACTTCGAGTTGCTATGCTGTTGGAAACACAAAATTTTGAACTTCTTTATGACTCACGAACTCAAGTGTTTTTTTATTTCTATTTTTGCTTGTCAAAAATTCTCTTGCCCCTGGGGCTACATGAACTTTTGACAATCATATTCACCAAATATTCTCATTCAGACTGTCAAAATTTTATCATCGGAGTCAGTGCGTTTTAGGGCAAAATTTGATTTTTAAGACTTTTTTTCAAATGAAGTAGTTTTTCTTAGTGGCAGCTAGAAGCAGCAGGGTTTTACAGAAATAAAAGTATGATATTTTATGATAATTATAGCCTTTGACTTTAGTAATGCTGAATTAGCTAATTTTCTACTAAATTTTACTTAAATTTTCATTCCTTGAAAAATTTGCAATCATGTTTCTAAGAGTTTTCTATTTTTACTTATTAATATTTTTTATTGTATTTTACATTTAATTATTCAATGGCGGTTCGACATAAAAAAAATCCAAAAAACAAAACCTTGAAATATACTTTGTGCTCGAAAAATGTTTCAACTTTGACGAATTTATAAAAAAAAAACATAAAATACATCAAGTTTCTAATATTACATTCATAATACATGTTTCATAATCTGACGAATGAAATTATTTTTTTATAAAATTTAAAAAAAAACCCCCAAATGTCATCCTAGAACTGAAAAAGCGCACTGTGCGACGTCTGTTATGATAGGGCTGAATATATCAAGTTCTAGTCGCCCGATTTACTTGAAGTTTGGCATGGATATTCTTTATATATTCCTCTATCGTATCAACCAATAAAAACTAGAAATATTTAATATTTTTAAAAAATTTGGGAAAGATAAAAAATTAGTGGGAAAATCGACGTCAATTTTTGAGTAGCCGTCATTTAGAGAAAACATTTTTTTTTCACTTTCTCTGGTCCATACGATACTGACATTTATACTGATCAAAAATTATCCATAATTTTATTTTTCAGGTGACCAGGAAGGTAGATATCATGACAACCGGGACACGGCTTCCCCCCCCCCCCCATACTTCAACCATGCATAACTTGCTGAATCTTTAATATTTTTTTTTTATTTTTTTATGCACTCTCCAATTATTATTCTAATAAGATAATAAAAATAATAATTATGTACTCTTTAAATGAATAAATAAGTCATAATAAATGGATGGTAAAAATATCAATTGCTTTTTTTTATAAATCCTCAAAAAACTTTCGAAATTCGAGCTTCTAGACTAGAATACTGCATATCCAGAGGCCGAAAAAAAGGTCGTTTGTGAATTTTTTTAGGGAAACCTAAGGGATATTTTTAAATGAGGGGTTTATACATAAAAATATACACATTCAATGTTTAGTTTTTTTTATTAAAATTTAATTTAATATAAAGATATATACAGCATTTTTTTTTAGAGCGCTCTGAAAAAAAGATGAAATGCGGTGGCCAAGATTGCTCCTCCTAAATTCATCTGAAACAAAAAAATGAAAAATGTTATTAAACAAGATACTTAAAACCCCTACTTGTCATAGCCGATTTTGAAAGTATTGATTTTTCACAAAATGGCCGACTTCCGAACGTAAATGAACGATTTTCGACCAAAAATTCGTCATTATTTTGCATATAACTAATGAACGAAGCTACGAAAAGAAACCCTAAGACAAATACGAGATTATTATGAATAAAATAAGCCTGCAAAAACATCAAAACGATCGGTTCACTAACTTTCGAGAAATCTTGGTCACTGACTTTGAAAACATGGTTTCGAGAAAAACGCGTTTGAAAATAAGGGCCAGCACTGCGCACTCTAGAAGCCGGTTTACTCAATAGGCGGCTATACCTTTTGAGATTTTTTGAGATATCGACTTGAAATTTTCACCACATATTCTTGAGACTTAAAGCTTTAGAAAAAGTTCTGGGTATATGACCCCCCTTTAAGGAGTTCATATGAATAATTGTTTAATTGATTTAAATCGCTCTACGAAAAGCCAGTCGTCGAGATTAACGAAATCTTGAAGAAACTGTGGCTCTTTAATCTTTACATGATTTCGCTTTCATTCTGACAGCATGTGGCTTTTATGGCTAATAAGCCTCGCATGGCATAGCAGCGCATGCAACGTAGCTAAGCAGCTAGCATATAGAAAAATAAATGCTGATTATGCAAAACAGAATAGTTTCACAATAGCTGTCTCGGCAAAACGTGAAATGCATAGAAGATACACAGAAATCAAAATTAAACAGATCTTGTGTTTATCTATGTATCAGAGATGAATTTTTATTTGTATCTGAGCATTTCCACGCGTTTTCATGTTGTGCATAATCAGATACATCCAAATTCCATTTAACAAATCCCCACGTGACACTTATTAAGCAATGCGCTGCTATGCCATGCAAGGCTAATTATACCATTATACTCAGGACTTCATGTTGACTTTCCGTTTATGTTTCAAATTAACTGTTTACATACTTACTTCTTTCTTCAAATATAAGAATAATAAATGCAGTTCCCTTTCTGATATTCATTACGAAATTTATTAAACAAATTATATGTTTTAATTTTTCCACAATGAGTGCATGTATATAATTATGTATATAAATTATGTAAATATAGATGAAATCATATATATTGTTGCAATTTGGTTTACCAATACATACATAAAATTAATTAAAATTATATGAGTATATTTTTCGAAATAAATGAACAAATTATTTGTAAGTTTTACAAAATATAAAAATAACATAATTAATAAGCATGTGAATAAAAAGCTGATATATAAAATGCAATATGATATATGAATGAATTGATTATTTTATAAATATTTCATGTTTCGTATGCGTGTCCAAAATATTATGTGAGGGGAGATAGAGTTGTTTAATTAAATATACGAGATTGATGATTTTTCGTCCAGTGACAATTTTTTTAATATTTTGAGCAAACTTCTTAAGGACAGTGCATTTATTTTTCTGAATTCAATACGGATGCAAAGATGCACTCTTCGTTTAAAGGTTTTTAAGAATTCTTAAGAAATTAACGTCAGTCGCATGTATACAAAATATACAAGAATATTTTAGATTTCATGTTGGATTTTTTCGCCATGAAAGTATATGGAATAGATTTTTAATTTAAGTAATTAAAAAAAAATTTAAATTATTCGTGTGAACATTTCAGCCAATTTTAAGTAACCGTTTCGGATCGAAATTGAAGCTCAGAGTATTTAACCATTCAATTGGAACTTTTATGCCGCAGTGCATAAAATACAATAAAACGTATTCTTTCATTAGTTTTCTTTTTTTGTTTTAAATTTAAGATAATAAAAATTATTGCTTAAAGTTCATTTTGCAGCTTTGATTTGTTCTTTGTATCTACTTTAACATTACTAAAAATGTTTTTGATATTTTAAAGTTAGATTTCGTTTTTTAATTTTCATAACATTGTTGTGACGGTTTTAAGTATGCTTGAGTTTAAAACTAAAATATTATTATATATGGTTCATATAAATAGTTGCAGCCGTTTCTGTTGTATTTGAATGCTGTTGTATTTAATGTTTTCATTAATTATTTTTACTTCAACCTCTTCACTACGTTTCGTAATATTTTATTTTTATTCTTTCCGACTTTGAAAACTGCATGATTTACCACAATCCAGAAGAAAAACCACCGGGTGGGATACGATTTTTGTTGATAACTTGATTAGTGCCATTTAAGCTGGGAACAGATGAGTTCATATCGTTGCCAGGTTTGTAGCCTTCGCCAGTAACTGGGTTTCCATCTAAATAAATAAGAAAATTCAAATGTAGAAATTAAAGAAGTATTATGAGAAGTTATAAATCAAATAGGATAATAAAAACAAAGCATTGTAATTAAAATAAATAAATATTGAGCTGAATGGAACATAAAAATTAATTCTAACAATGGATGGGAGATATTTAGTTCATCAGAACTTTTTTGGTGTTTTGTAAGTAAAGATTTAAGAACAAGGACTGAATTTGAATTATGTTAGTTTTATCAAAAATTTAAACTTAAGATTTCCACTTCGCGGTCTATCAGTTCTGACGGAATAAATTTTTCCGGTATGTTTAATTTCATGTAAGCTTATCGCTTCTAACTTCAAGAAACTGAAGAAGTTTGTATAGCAAAATATCACAAGACTTAAAAAAAAATCATTGTCAAACCTCGACGGCTTTTGGGTTTCTTTGGCTTTATGCCACCAACACCATCTTCACCCAAACCCAAGCCGGTTATAGGATTACGATGTGCTGAAGTTGAATGTCTTTCTATACAAGCTCCAAGTGGTTCTTTCTTATCACTGGGCGGTGACATTTTGGACAGCGAATATGGATTGTCAGGATTACAACCGGAATCACGTCGTGTCTGAGACGCAACATCGCCTGCTCCAACATCATGTTTCTCCGATAATTTTGAACGTGCCGAAAGGCTCTTATTTTCACACGGTAGATCGATATCAAGTGGACCCGTTTGCAAGTTACCTGGATCGGAGGAGGTTGGATCAGTTTGTGGACAGGCTTCGTCGGCTTCTTTTTGTGGATAAGGATTGATTTTCGTTTAATTTGATAAAATGAATCAGAGATAAGCCAAGGAAAATTTGGAAATAAAAAGTTAATAACACTAATAAGTACGGGTATGAGGTATAAATATTTAGTGGACTTGATTGACACTTACTACTGCTCATATTGCGCCAGACTTTAGTTGTTTTCGTAGTGAAATCGTTGATTTTGGTCGAAAGTAGTGGTTAATTTAATTCAATTGCCGCGTGTAATGACAACCATAAAGTCAAAAATTATCAGTTTATTAAAATTATTCACTATCTATTATTTTTAAAATTAAAAGTTGTAAGGTCGTAATTTGCTTACAACAATGTACTATTTTTGTAGATATTTAATTTTTTTGTTATTTATGACTGAGAATTAATATATTGCTTTGTTTTTTAAAATTCGAAAACACAAAAAAAAAAGAAATTGAAGTTTTCATTTTAAGTAGACGAGCTTTTGTCGTATAGCAAATAGAAATTAAATTAATTTTCTAGTAGTAAGTCATTTGAATAATAATAATAGCTGTTTACTACACATAAATTCAACATTAAAGATTGCATAACACACCCAATTAAATGGATTCATCAGCAAGCTGTTTGACGTTTCGTGTAATATTCAGTTATGAAAGTAATAACTGAAAGTAGTTATGAAGGGGTTGTATAAAACTGAATCTTCTTGCGTGCTCTATTTAATAAACGAACATATAGATATCTGAATTGAATGTTGTCTACCTATTTCCGGAAAAAGAAAATATGCACAAGTACAGGAAGTGAGAAAAATTTATCGCATAGAATGTTTTTGCTGCGCTACTCTGTTCAAATCTCTACGCTTTATCAAAACAATGATTTGAAGCGACCGATTTTTTCCATAGCATTTTATTAGGTTATACTCTTATAAATACATCAATTGAACAGGGAACCAGGTGTACTCTAGTACATTTAATAAATGTTTTGGAATTCCAACTGATGGATTGTGGCGTCCGTGACGTAGTTTGTTAAAGTGCGTGGCCTCTATGTCAACGAACCTGGAGACCCAGGTTCGAACCCCAGCAGCGACAAAATTATTTGAATTAAAATGATTTTTCTGTACGGCCGCCACCTCTCTGCAGACAATGACAAACCTCAGAGAGCAATCAAAATGCCATGTTAATCTTATTGAGAACAGGAACATTCCGTTCATCGCCGTTCGGAGTCGGCGTTAAATCTGTAGGTCCGGTTCTCGGGCAATTGTGTACAAACTTAATAACACTCACAACACAATTGATCATAAGAAGCTAGGTCAAAGTCCTTTCAAGGGCTGAAATGACCAGTTATTTATTTATTTTTGTTTTTTTGAATGAGTAAGACAGTTTGCCATAATTGGACTTTGGTTGCTAAATTTCACTTAGTGAACTCATGTAAGAGAAGATATTAAAATAATAAAGTATGTGTGAATTCTTTATTCTTTTTTTTGTATCGCTGGAATATTTAAAAAAAAAACCAACTATTTATATTAGTAATAATCAAGTGAATGCAAAGTGTGATAAATCCCAAAATCCAAATTTGTATGTTGTTTAAAGCTTTTAGGGGCCTCAAATTTTGAAACTTTCAAATAAAATTACAATTTCCCTTATTTTAATAAATATTTTTATTATTTCGTTTCAAATTTTGGGAACATCGACCAGACTTCTGGCCTCAAAACATTGGTAATATAGAAATCACTGAAATTTTAGTCCTTAAAGTTCTTTATAGTTTAGATTGTACTAAGGGTTCTGGTTACGATTTATTGCCACCAACAACAATATTCCTATTTTTTTGCTGGCAGTCCCAGGCAGACCCAGTTGCATTAACTTTGCTATTTTTTTCCAACTTCTGCATAAATACCCTCGCGAATGGTTTTAAAGTGGACGTTCTATATACTGATTTTGTAAAAGCCTTTGATAGTTTCAGCCACAGCTTACTGATTTATAAATTAAGTAAGCTAGGGTTCCACTCAAACTTTTTGCAATGGATGTTGGATACATACCTTACCTTACAAAAAGAAAATTAATCATAAAAGTTTATAACTGTTACTCTAGTATGGTCGAAGTTATTTCCGGATAACTTTTGTTTATTTTATATATAAACGATATGCCGATTTGAAATTGTTTTCTTTTATTAAAAATGCCTCGGATTGCTCGAAATTTCAATCGGATATTAACGTCCTTCTGTTATGGTGCAAATTAAATGGCTTAAATTTGAATTTATCTAACAAGGGAAGGTCCCCAGGTGTCAGCCGCCGATTTGAATGATTTTCGAATATGTGTTAGAGGATGAAATTCTAAGGTTGACGTATTTTTTTTATATGTGCTCAATCGAATATTTAGGGTTACAAAATGGCAACCAACATTGCGGCGATACCCAACAGAGTTGAGAGGCAAAAAAATAAATAATACTAGTAAACCCGTATGGCGTTAAAACGCCAAAATGAAAAAAAATATCTAGTGTAAGATTATTTTGACGTGACGAAGTTACGTTGTACCGATCAGGTTTCCAAAAAAGTTGAAAAATGAATTTTTTAAAAATTTATCTGCGTTGCATTCAATTGTTACTCGCTGAGTATAAGAGCTATGATTAAAAAATGGTATGACCGTAAAGGTTAATTTTTTTGACTTTATTATAAAAACAAAACAAAAATTCAAAACATCATCGGGTCGCAGGGGGAACTGTTTAAGCAACACAACTGAACATTTGTTACATGGAATTATTACTCGCTGAGTATTAGTGCTAGGATTAAAAAAACGATACGCCATTAAAGGGCTACTGTAAGCCCTCACAACAAAATTAGACAAAAAATTTCTGACATCATATGGACGCTGAGAGAGCCGCTCAAAGATCGATAACGCAACATTCATGCAGCGGCGTTGCATTGAATTTTTACTCAAAGAGTATATAAATTTTAAGGAACGAACACGAAGGTGAGGTCTTCGGGCCTATGACAAAAATAAAAAATTGACGGTGTGTCAAAGACCCTCAGGGAACCACCTAATGTGACGCATATGCATCACTTTTGCTGGATTAATTGAAATTAGAGCACAACCAATGGGGAAGCAAAAACAAAGCTAAACGAAAAGCACCAACTCCAAATCCAACAACAACTCCAACACCAACATCAACATCAACATCAACATCAACATCAACACCAACATCAACATCAACATCAACATCATCAACATCAACATCAACATCATCAACATCAACATCATCAACATCAACATCAACATCAACATCATCAACATCTACATCAACACCAACACCAACACCAACATCAACATCAACATCATCAACATCAACATCAACATCAACATCATCAACATTAACATTAACATTAACATTAACATTAATATTAACATTAACATTAACATTAACATTAACATCAACATCGACATCAACATCAGCATCAACATCAACATTAACATTAACATTAACATCAACATCAACATTAACATTAACATTAACATTAACATTAACATTAACATCAACATCAACATCAAAATCAACATCAACATCAACACCAACACCAACATCAACATCAACACCAACACCAACACCAACACCAACATCAACATCAACATCATCAACATCAACATCAACATCAACATCAACATCATCAACATTAACATTAACATTAACATTAACATTAATATTAACATTAACATCAACATCGACATCAGCATCAACATCAACATTAACATTAACATTAACATCAACATCAACATTAACATTAACATTAACATTAATATTAACATTAACATTAACATCGACATCAACATCAGCATCAACATCAACATCAACATTAACATTAACATTAACATCAACATTAACATTAACATTAACATTAACATTAACATCAACATCATCAACATCAACATCATCAACATCAACATCAACATCAACACCAACACCAACATCAACATCAACATCATCAACATCAACATCAACATCAACATCAACATCATCAACATTAACATTAACATTAACATTAATATTAACATTAACATTAACATTAACATTAACATTAACATCAACATCGACATCAACATCAGCATCAACATCAACATCAGCATCAACATCAACATTAACATTAACATCAACATCAACATTAACATTAACATTAACATTAACATTAACATTAACATTAACATTAACATTAACATTAACATTAACATCAACATCAACATCAACACCAACACCAACACCAACATCAACATCAACATCATCAACATCAACATCAACATCAACATCAACATCATCAACATTAACATTAACATTAACATTAACATTAACATTAACATTAACATTAACATTAACATTAACATTAACATTAACATCAACATCGACATCAACATCAGCATCAACATGAACATTAACATTAACATCAACATCAACATTAACATTAACATTAACATTAACATTAACATTAACATTAACATTAACATTAACATTAACATTAACATTAACATCAACATCAACATCATCAACATCAACATCAACATGAAAATCAACATCAACATCAACACCAACACCAACACCAACATCAACATTAACATTAACATTAACATTAACATTAACATTAACATTAACATTAACATTAACATTAACATTTACATTAACATTAACATTAAGATCAACATCAACATCAACATCAAAATCAACATCAACACCAACACCAACATCAACATTAACAACAACAATAAGAAACTTCGTCACGTCAAAACCTACGGGTGTGTCCACGGAACAGCCAACTCTTTATTTTTTTATTAGAGCTGTTTCACTTTTTAATATATTTCTGTATTAACTACTATTTTTGATGTTGTGAAACCTTCATTGTTGGGTAGGATGCGCTATATACTCTTTTCTTTACTAACAATTTTCACATCTAAAGAACGGACCCGACTTAATCCCAAATATTATTGGCCGTGTGCGAATACACGCGTCGGTTTATTCGTGCAATATAATGCAGGTACATTGCAACTTTTCTCAACGACTGTCTGTTATTAATAGGCTCTTATTAATAGTCATAGCAAATTACAGAGACCGGAACTTGAAAACGTTGCATTTTAAATGGAACAAATGTTTCCGATGGGCTGAGCTTAATGTTTGGTATAAGAATTCGCTGAACAGTGCTTGCACCGGTTAGTAAAATTTAGTCGACAGTATTATTGTAAGGATTAAAAATCTCCAGTCAGGTTGTATTGATGCTATATTAAGATTCCTCATCAGTATAACAATTGCATCTATTTTGAGCGTTAAGTGTGTAGCGGAAGACCACTTACCTACTTCAGTGCTATTAAGGAACTCCGTTGGGAAGATAATTTGTGCGGCACTTCATCAGAAACGGTTGTGCCAACATGCTTTTATACAAAACTTCCAGATAAAATAATAGTTCAATTACTAACAAATTCATTTTGAAACTATACTTCGTCTGTCGTAAAAGGAGCTGATCAAAAATTAATTATCCGGTACTATAATATCTCTAGGTAGTGTGTCACAGCCAACTTGTCGCAAATAACTTGCAAATTCCTTTTCGCCTTTGTCTAACCGCATGTTTTTTTTCAAGCTTTATTGTTTTAACTAAGACCACAATTAATCACTTTTTATGCTATTTTCTATTGTTACAACGCGTCCGGAATAAGGGATTACTGGAATTGTTTCCTTAAAAACACCAGAAAATACAAAAACTTTTCAAAAAACAGTTTACGAATGTCTGGTAATATCGCGAAACATACGATAAATTATTGTCAGTGCTACTCCAGAAATCACATTTGCTTCATCAATAATGATAAGATGAACATAATCAAAGACCCTTCCGTGCGCAAAATTGGGCTTAACGCCTGATACAGATGATGGCAAAATTGGGCTTAACGCCTGATACAGATATGTCAAAAAGAGGTCTAGGAAGTTTGAATTGGCTGTGGAAGGTACGTCTTCGTTCAACCAAGCTAGTTGCGATACCAGTAAAGGCTACTGGAATAGCGATTTTGCATGAA
Source organism: Pherbina coryleti (assembly GCA_943735915.1). Classification (NCBI taxonomy): domain Eukaryota; kingdom Metazoa; phylum Arthropoda; class Insecta; order Diptera; family Sciomyzidae; genus Pherbina; species Pherbina coryleti. Next base: position 128,062,619 of record OX030949.1, on the reverse strand, counting down.
GTTTTTATTTTACGGCTGGTAAATGCATCAAGATAATAGTTATTTTAACGTTTTTCGCTTTGCTCAACTGCTTTAATTATACAGAAGTATGCATTTGAAACTTAAAAAAAAAAAATATCACACACTTAGATATCTCAATATCTCATAGAAAACTTACTTTCTTTGCAGAAATTTGTTTAATTTAAATACACAATACTTAAGAAAAAGTAAGACCTTATTGCATAGCCGAGTTATGCGTAGACAAATTCAAGTAAGAGCAAAGAAACGTGCTCTCTCAGCATTATATTGAGTTCTGCTTCGTTCAGTTCTCAACTTAGTGATTTTTGTAAAATATTGTAGTTTTAAAATCTTGAGTGAAAGCGCTTTACTTCATAGTTTGCTAAGCAGAAAATGGTTGCAGCCTATATTTATAATAATTTTAATTTTGCGTAGTTATTTCTTGCAGCAGATTTCTAAGATTTAAGGTAAACTTCGAAAGTTTGCATGTGAAATTCGGCTAGAATTGATTCATACTGAAAGTTTTTCTTCAGCGGACTTTGTTTTGGGCCTTAGCCCATCTGCAACAGCTTATTTAATTTTTCTACAAAAAAAAAAAAAAAACTAAAATATACCCTCTCATCTTAAATCATGCATGTGAATAAAAAGCCTAAAACCGTGCAACAAAGTGATGCAAAAAAAAAAATAAACAGATTTCGGAATGCAAGATATAACAAAACTCTATCATTGCATATAAGAGTTTTGAGAAAATACTATCCAACTTAGGTTTTCTCAAGCAATTTTTTTAATATTTTCAATTTTAAATACTCGCAACTAAGTAAAAGACTTTATAACGATCTTTAAACCTTTATTCTATATTTCCATTAAATATCTTACCTGACTTATAAATGCCGTTCATTTTTAAATTCTCGGTAGACGAGGAAACCGATGATGATGCCGAAGACACCGATCCACTTTTCTCATTCAAATGATGATGTCCATTTCCATTCGCCAATAACTGTGCAGCTGCCTCAGTATTCTTACCGAACATAATGTTGCTTTTCATGTGGTTTTTGGCGGGGGTGTTTGGGCGGTTTGGCTCTCCAAAGAGGCGCGAGTAGGAATCAACACTCTTTTGTCCACGACGTGGCTGATCACCTGAAAAAGAATATTGTATTAAGTGAAAACAAAAAAAAAAAAAAATGGAAAAACTGGTGCTTGAATTAATGTTTTTTTTTCATGACATTTTTTTGGATTGAGACAAATTTTTTAAACTTTTTATATTAGTTATGGTTATTGTGTATAAATTATAGTGAAGTTAAAACACAAAAGTATTATCTTTAACAAAATATTGAAATTTTCATTGTAAAGCACCCTAGCTTAAAAGATCAAAGAATTTGTTATGTCTCACTGCTTATGGGGAAAGAATACTTTTGTTTGTTTCTATATTAAACATTGAACCTTTTAAAATAACTATTTACTAAATGCCGCAATTACTAAAAAAACCATTACTAAAAAAATATACAATTCACTGACTTAAAGAGTTTTTTTAAAGACTATTAAAAATAAAAAAATTATCAATTTTTTTACGGATAATGTCAAATCTCGGAAGGTAAACAATCGTAGGCTTTATATAGCTTCTTTATAACATGAACATTAGCCGTTCGGAATCGGGATAAAACTTGTAGGTGCAGTTATCGATTATTCGTGTTCAAACACAATTTGATTATAAGAAAGTCAAAGTTTTTCAAGGTCTTAATGGGGAATTTGTTTTTTTTTTTATTGATACTTTCGACAAGAAATAAAATTCCAGCAGTAATAGGAAGAGTTTTTCAAGTTAATTTAAATAAAACTGGTTTATTTAATTTGTGTTTCCATAAAAAATTTGATAATTTACTTTCATATGAAGCTAAAAATGGGTCAACATTAGATTTAATCAATTGACTACTTTTTCTAAAATATGATTTCAGGAGAAAAGTCTATCTTTTTTTTTTTAAATATAAAATACTACTGTCTAGCTTACAAATGTTAGCATTTGTATGCAAAATTTGAACTATCCAGTTTTCTTTTTGGCGGAGATACGCAAGCTTGGAGAAATAAATACCATATTATGAACGGTGAGAAAATTCGTAGTTTTGGTTTTGGCTTAATAGTTAGGCTAAAAATTTTCCGTTTGAAGATATTATGACATATTTTTTTTAATATTATTCTTTGCCATAATATAATAAATTTTTATTTTTTGGTTTCCTATCCTATTTTTAGTTCCAGAAAAACATTCGACGAAGGTATTTTCATCACTAAAATTTAAAAAATCAAAATCGGGCTTAAGTTCGTTGCGACCGTGTGTAGTGAGGAAGATCAAGTTTAAAAATGACTCAAATCGGAGGAAAACCAAGCCTACCTCTCATAAAAAGTGACGTTAAAAAAGCTTTGATTCCAAATGTGCATGCTGCGTAGTACAAGTACAGTAGAATCTCGATTATCCGAACATTCGGTTATCCGGACTTATTCTTCGCGGTTCTCATTACCGATTTTGTAGATTATGTATTATTTCTAACCAAAGTTTTAAGTTATATAAGTATTATGTAATTTTTTTATATTGTATTGTCTAAATGACGTATGTAAAACCCTTTCCATAATAAAAAATATTAAAATATAATTATTATTATTCTTCGATTAATCGATTCGAATAATCGATTTCGATTATACGGAATACCCCTGATTTTAATTTTTTCGGATAATCGAGATTCTACTGTAATCATAACTGTAAAAAGAGATTTTTGATTGACAGAAATTGTTTATATTAAAAAAAAATTGTGATTTATTTCGAAAGATCATCAATTCCAAATACTTTTGTGAGGCACTGTAAGTGGTCGGTGTTCTGGTACTCGTGTTTTTTTAAGTGTATAATAAACATGTTTATTTTCAACACAAGTAACAAAAACTTGTGTGACACCCGTCGAAATCGACTTTTGCAAATTTTCACTTAGGTTTAACAGTCCGTTCAAAAAGCCCATAGGATGACACATAGATGGCGTTACTAGATTTTTTCCATATGATTTTTATTTAGTACTAACTTTCAAACGATACGTACATAAATTTGGCACCAATTGATTCGTGAGTTATTGTGTGCAACTTTTGTTATTAAAAAAAAAATGGGAAAAAGTAAATTTCAAGTTTTGATAAAGCATTGCTTTTTAATAAAAAAAAAAAAATACAGTGGAAACAAACAATGGCTTGATAAACATTATCCGGACTCTGCTCCCTCGAGACAAATGATAGAAAAGGGGATTGCTGAATTTAAACGTGGTCGTACCAGGACAAATGATACAGAGCGCAGTGGAAGCCCATATGAGGCTGTTCCAGAAAACATCAAAAAAATCCACAAATTGGTTATGAACGATCGCAAATTGAAGGTGCACGAGCTAGCTGACATTGTAAAGATATCACATGGTAATGTTTTTACCATTTTACACGAACATTTTGGTATGCGAAAGCTCTGTGGTTGCCGCGTAGGTTGACAGTCGACCAAAAACAACAACGAATTGATGCTTAAGAGGAGTGTTTGGCGCTGTTAAACCGTAATAAAATCGAATTCTATCGTCGATATGTGACAATAGAGGAAACCAGGCTTCACTATTACACACCAGAATCCAAAAGATTGTCAGCTGAGTGGACAGCAGTCGACGAACCGAACCCAAAGAAAGCAAAGACCCAACAGTCGGCCTGTAAGGTGATGTCGTTTTTTTTTGGGATGTAAAAGGAATAATATTCATCGACTATCTTCAAAAAGGAACCACCAGCAACAGCGGCTATTACTGTGCACTATTGGATCGATTGAAGGCTGAATCGCAAAGAAACGTCCACATTTGCAAAAGAAAAAAGTGTTGTTTCAACACAATGCACCATGTCACAAAGTTAAAAAAGGTAAAAGTTAAGGCGTAAGGATATGGCGACCTCGATCGGTACTTGAACCCAGAATAGCCTACATGGCGTGCAAGCTTGCTATCGTTTTTAAACAAAAGGCGCTTAATTATAGCAAGGGAGGTGACACGGCTCGTTGTCCATCTCAACTATACATCACCCATATTTGATTGCATATTATATAGTTGAATTCTACTTTTTTTTAAATTTTTGATTTGATTTGATAATACCGCTTTCGACAATGAAGCGTTTTAGTTCTTAACATAATCTCCTTTTAGATCGATACATGTAGTCCAGTATTTTTCCAATTTTTTTATTCCTTTCAAATAACAGGTTTTATCAAAGTTCTCAAAATAGGCGTTTGTTCCAGTGTTGATCTCTAGAATTGACGAAAATATCTTAACACCGAGCGATTTTTTCAGATTTGGAAATAGGATATAATCGCAGGGAGCTAAATCTGGAGAATATGGTTGATGAGGTAGCAATTCGTAGCCCAATTTGTGAATTTTTACCATGGTGCGTTGTCATGGTAAAAGAGCACTTTTTTCTTCGCTAAATTTTTCCCATTTACTTTGGCTGACAGGAACAGTGTTGCATTTAAAGTTACTGCGCGGGTTAAAAAAGTTCCTGACTGCTCAAATTGTCCTCGTATCATTTAGGAAAATTTCACTGTTCTAAACACACACAAAGGGTTTTCCATTAAGGACTTGACAACTTTTTTTTTTAATAAAACGCGAACCATTTGATATATTTCAAAAACTTTATTATCGGCTTGAAGTACAGAACATTTATGAATGGAACTCGACTTCGTTCATGTGGCCACCGCGGACACGAATGCAGCGGTCGATTCATTGGACCCAATTTTCGATGACTCGGCCACACATTTCAGCCGAAACGGCCGCTATTTCGCGTTCAATGTCGGCTTGTTGGCATAGACCAGTGGTGCACAGCGTTGGCCGACCTTCCAATACAAGCGCAAAATTTTTATTTAAGTATGTGTGTGCGAACAGAATACTGAAAAAAAAAAACAAAATACTTTTGCAAATTCTTTTACACTCATTAAGTAAAATGAGGATAAAGTGTTTTTGATAGATAGATTAAGGCTCAAAATAAGGGTTTAAATAAATAAATTCCTATTCAGATCGAAACATGTTTAATTCATTCATATATTGCGTCCGTTTTAATTTAACAAAATTATTTGCGCATGAGATACTTGCTCCACGAAGTGCAAGCGCAAACTGATTCTCTGCTAGCGTTGCAGAAGTTCGGTACCTTCGCACACACGACTTGTATGTGAAAGCCGAGTGGCTCCGTAAGCATCTCGTGTGCATCACTGGCATAGACCAATGACTTGACGTAGCCACAAAGAAAATAGTCTAGAGGCGTTAAATCGCACGAACGAGGCGGCCAATCGACTGGCCTGTTTGAACGTCCTGTTAGAACCACATGTCGTCCAAGTCCATATCTTCCAATTCAACCCAAAAATAATCTGTAATCATGGCGCGATAACGATGGCCATTCACAGTAACGTTACTATCGTTATCGTGGACGAAAAAATATGGTCCAATGACGCCGCCGGCATGCAAACCGTACCAAATTGTTATTTTTTGCTGATGAAGTGGTGATTCATGAAGCACATGTGGATTTTCACTCGCATATTTTGCTTATTGACGAACCCATTGAGCCAAAAATTAGCTTCGTCACTGAAGATGATTTTGCGATGAAATTCATCATCTTGGCGCATTTTTTCCAATCGGAGAACGTACGTCGCTTCAAATGGTCCATCGGCTTCAATTCTTGAGGCAGGTTGATCTTGTATGGGTGTAAACCAAGATCCTTATGCAAAATTCGCATTAAAGTGGTCTGGGCGATGCCCAATTCTTGAGAACGTCGTGAAATTGACTGTTTTGTAACGTTTGCTACGGACGCCTGAACGGCAGCGATATTTTCGACATTTCGACCAACCCATTGTCTCACTGGCACGGCAACATCACACAACGAATATGTATACTCAAATTTTTGCACTAAACTTGTTATTGCCCGTCTACTAGGGCGAGAATTACGACCGAAAATTGCAGTTACCGCTCTTAAAATTTTGATCACCGACTTCGAATTTCGGTAGTAAATTCTTATAATTTGCAGACATTATTCGTTCGTGTTCTTTAAAATTACGAAAATGTTGAGTTTACTGAATAAATTGACAGTGACAGTTCGATGATTAGTGAAAGAGTGCTTTTAGCAATTTAATTCAAAGTTGTCAAGTTCCTATTGAAAAACCCTGTACTTGTTAAACCGTTGAACAAACTATGAATACTTTAAATATATTTATTTTTAAAATAAATATTTTTAAATCAAAATAATATTCCAAATACTTATAACTCGTCAATTAATATTCATCAATTATAATAAAGTTCCCTCATATAACGTTAATACCCCCTCAGTGGTAGTAAGAATAAAAGTCAAGAATTTAATTACATTTTACCGAATATATTGATAAGAATAACACTATAAATAAATTTTACAATCGTCTTTTTAAAGTAGGAAAAAAGGGTAGACAAAATGTTAAATTAAAAATTAAACGTGGCTTTCCTAACGCCCCAATTGAAAAATGACGCTTCACGGTCTGCATGATTTATTTGCTATGGATCAATGGATTTAAAAAATTGAAAAAGATTCTTGTTAAATAACTTCGCTGAACAAATGATGTCATTAACATGCAGAAAACGTCTTGTAATCGTCACTGTAACCTACATATGTGTATGTATGTTTATAGCATTTATTAGCAGCACGTCTGCGTGCATTTTATTGCGTCAAAAGCGCATCAAAAATGCCTTAACATGTGGCTATGGCTTGTCTAGCGTGTAGAAACTATACAAAATAAAAAACTTAGGTAATCTAAAGAATTGTTGTAATTTATAGCTAGTTTAGTGAAAGCCCTATTTAGTAGCCAATCTATATGATTCTTACAGAAAGAAAATATTTGATTGGGTTCATTTTACTTCTTATGAGATCAAAGGGAATTTCATAAATTCTCTTCACTTGTCATACGAGGAAGTCATGTTTTCAACTGTTTGTGTGTTTATTGTGTGGTGTGGACATATAAGATCAGTTCATTTTTAACTTTATGGTAGTGAGTGTGTGTGTGTGAGAGAGTCTGTGTGTGCTTAATGTTTGCCAATGAAGCAATCTGTGTGAACAATTTATATCCCCTTGTTGCTTTGCTTTTGTTATACAAAAATGCATATTTTCTAATTTTAACACATTATATGGAAGATATTAGAAAATATATATTTGTTCATGTTATTAGACAACGAAAATAGATGAAAAAAATACCAATGAAATAGAATCTGTGAGCTCCTTGTCGAACTGCAAAGATATGGAGAGAGAAATAGAACAAAACATAACATTTCAATGTAATACTCTATTGTTTTTTTTTTTTATGATAACTTTACATTTAAAACGATCAATTAACAATTACTAACTGATAACACGCTAATAGTTCTATTGTTTTTCAAAGAAAAATATAAAAACAAGTTAGGTCGGGACCATTAATAACCTAACTCACAATAAATTAAAAAAAAAACTGATCCTGCAAGACAATTTTATAATTTTTATATATAAGTACATGCATAAATCACTTCAAATCGCCAAATAACAAAACATAAATGCAAATCAGAAAAAGAAAAGAAAAAAGACAAAGTTGCATTCCTTACATAAATATTTAACAATGATTGGACATTTTAACGTTAACTTACCATTATTTATCATTGCAGAGTTCTTTTCTGATGAAAAAATATGTGATTGCATGTGATTTTTTACGCTCCTAGGAGTTTGTGGCAAGTCAACTCCAAATATGTCACTCGAACCGCCACCTGGTGGTCTCAACACCCTGAAAAGAAGAGAAGAAAAAGCTTTTAATTAAATAAATCAATTTAAACAAAATAAAAAAGGTTTGCTATTGGATAATGCTCAGTAGAAGAAGAGCATGGATTGTTTGCATGTTTGCATTAACGCACATATTATGCATTATTTCTTGCCCCTGTAAAAAACAAATGATATATGTGTATTTCCAAAAATAGAAGCGCTTAAGTGTGTCAAGCCAATTTTACTTTTAAAGGATGAATCTATTCAAATACTCTAAGATTATGTAAGATGCACTCGGCGAAACTCATTGAAAGGCAGCTGAATGTCTCGAAAACGTTTCATGTGTCAAAAAATTCTGGGTTCTCATTGGCATGGAAATGTCATAATAAATTTAAAGTATAAAATTAGCGCTAAAGCAGGTAGTCTTTGTCAAGCCAATAATATTGTTAAATTTTCTTAGTGGAAAACTATGAATATTACTACTGTTACTATATGTAGATGACTTAAAAATATCACGAATAATTCTAATTACGTAACTTCGATAGTTTGAGTATGTAAAAAAAACTAAAAACTGTAGCTTTATTATAATTAAAAATATCATTTCAAGCATGTGCGCCACAGTTTATTTTGCATTGGTTCGAAAGTGGGATCATTAGCAGTGAAAAAGTCAGCGATGCGAGGGCTACCATTAAAGTCTTGCCCCTCGGCCACACTAAGTATTGCCAGACGAACATTTTCTAGCATTTTCACAACTTTTGGGTCCATGTGCGCTTATTGTGTTGTTTTCAGTGGTTTGAAAATTGTATTTCAGCAAAAAAAAAAATTAAATTAATACGGGTAATGATTTTTTTACGATTTTCGACGTAGATCGACAAGAAAAGAATTCATCGATAAACTTAGTTTGACTTTTGGTGATGAAACACCACACCCACCTAGCGTCTGTAAAAAGCTGGTTTATTGAATTCATCGTCGTGGTCGCCGTTCTCTCCAAGACGAATTTCGCGAAAGTCGTCCAAGAACGGCTAATGTGGCAGAAAACATCGATGCTGTGCATGAACTGTTGGAAGCAGATCGGCATGTGACATAGTACTGTGAGATGGAGTCATCCTTGGATATTAAAGGAACCAGCATACTATACATTCGATTTTAAATGCGCATTTTGGCGTCAGGAAGATTTGTTCCCATTGGCTACCCTATAATTTGATGGTTGCTCAATAAAAAAGCTCGTATCGATTTGTGTAAAAAAATGCTGAAAAAATACTGCGGGGTTGGTTCGAAACACTCAACGACATCACCACAGGTGACGAATCATAGATCTAAGCCTATGAGCCCGAAACAAAGCAGCAATCCACTGTTTGGATCTATCAAAGTGAGCAAACCCGCCAAAAGTTTAATGGGTCATCCGCCAAACAGTTCCGACCTGGCACTCAATAACTTCTTGTTCCCAAACGAATGCAAAAGTGTATTGATCATCTAAGAGAATTATTTGAAAAACAATAAAAGCATTTTCACTAATAAACAACTATTTTTCATTGTAAGACGCAAGACTTAAAAGGCAACCCTCGCACGTTGGGCAAAATAGAGGCAAAACGCTCGCGTTAGAGTTATTGGAAAGTAACGGGGTTTAAATTTTTTCAATACTTTTTGTAATCTAAACACATTCCTTGTGTAGTAAATCAGTTTTGTTTGTTAAATTATCGTATGATATAGTTTCCACGGTCAACTAAAGATGGCGCTTTTTTGAAAAAATAAAAAAAAAAAAAAATAAATAACTGGCCATTTCAGCCCTTGAAAGGACTTTGACCTAGCTTCTTATGATCAATTGTGTTGTGCGTGTTATTAAGTTTGTACACAATTGACCGAGAACCGGACCTACATGCTTAACGCCGACTCCGAACGGCGATGAACGGAAAGTTCTCGTTCTCAAGAAGCTTTACATGGCATTTTGATTACTCTCTGAGGTTTGCCATTGTCTGCAGAGAGGTGGCGGCCGTACAGAAAATTTATTTTAATTCAAATAATTTTCTGTCGCTGCTGGGTTTCGAACCTGGGTTTCCAAAGTTCTTTGACATAGCGGCCACGCACTTTAACCAACTACGCCACGGACGCCACAAAAAAAAAAATGTTTGTTTATTTTATTTTTATATGACACCACTCAATAAAATTGCCTATAAAATCTTTAATTATAAAAAATATTTAATGAAACTTTACACAATGAAAGCTTATTAATAGAAGGTTAGTTTTGTGCATTTTTTTTTTAAGAATTGTTGTTCTTGGGACAGTGACGCATGTTTGAATTTGTGCGTTTTTTTGTGTTTTTTCCTGAAAATTTGTAATTTTGAATAAGCTGTATTTTTTTAATTCCACTCAAAACCACGAAAAATCTTCAGAGCCTACATTTCAAACTTTCTTCTTTCTGGTGGTACCAAAATTTTTTGCGACTACTTTCGCCTTTTCGAGTATTTGAGCTTTAAACTATAACTATACTACCGAGTATGCACTGAAGCTGAAACGTTCGATTACCCGCTATAGTTAAAACACTATACATGGCTTGTGTTTAAGCTAAAACAAATTTTGTCATATAGTTATAAGACGTGATATCAAAATGTTTGCCAAGAACATCGTATCGCCCACTTAAAAGCCCATTTCAGTGAGCAAGCTATCAAATGGATTTTATTCAACATGAAGAAATATATTTGATATATGGTAAAAAAAACAAATACTATTTCGTGTGAAAAAGTGGGAGTGACTCACTCAAGATTATGACTTATACAAAGGCTACACACATAAAATTAAAAAACTAACGGACGTATTCATAAAAATTTAGAGTGCTTCCTTTTTTCAGAAAAACTTGTTGGGATTGTTAAATACGAATTCTAATTATTTGATAGTTTAAATCAGTGTTGAGTTTTAGGTCATGATGTTAGAACAATTAATTGTTTTACCAAATTTATTCCCAAAGTAACACTAGATAGTTATGTGAGTTAGTCATAAGAGCGACGATTTATGAGATATAATGATGTTATACTTAAACTATTTGTAAGTTTTAAGAAAAGTAATAAAGATTTAATGGCGTCCGTGGCGTAGTTGGAACCTGGAGACCCAGGTTCGAACCCCAGCAGCGACAGAAAATTATTTGAATTAAAATATTTCTTAATTTATTAATTTGTTGAACACATCTGTTAAAGTCGTTATCCTGGAGTTGCGCCTTGCATTAAGGCTTCTATAGCTTTTGAAATCTTTATTAATAAATAAAATAAATAATATATAACTGGCCATTTCAGCCCTTGAAAGGACTTTGACCTAGCTTCTTATGATCAATTGTGTTGTGCGTGTTATTAAGTTTGTACACAATTGACCGAGAAATGGACCTACAGGCTTAACGCCGACTCCGAACGGCGATGAACTGAATGTTCTTATTCTCAAGAAGCTTTACATGGCATTTTGATTACTCTCTGAGGTTTGCCATTGTCTGCAGAGAGGTGACGGCTGATCAGAAAAATTAATTTCAATTGAAAAAATTTTCTATGTCAGCTGGGGTTCGCTTCTTAGTGCACTCAGCCACGGTCGCCACATAGCATAGTTATATGCAGAACAAAAAAACCATCAATTATTAAAGTGATGGGACCCTTGACCTACTTCAACTTTTTTGGTTCGCTCGCCTAAAAAAATTAGACTTATGGGTCATTCTCTTTTTTATTACGCTCTATGTTGATAAAGTTTGATACATTTACACTTCTACAGTGGTACGCATTCGTTTAAACGCACTTACATTTTGAGTTAAACATTTTAAAAAAACTTAAAGAAGTCAACTTTTTTTTAATGTTTTAAATTTATTTGTAGCTTGCTTATGAGGTAATAAATTCAAAAGAAAAAGACTTAAAGAATATGTGCACGTTTAATTTTTTATAAACTTTTTTTCTGAGACTAAAGTTTTATGTGGCGTATTCGTTTAAACGCGGAACCAAAAAAATAATTAAAACTTAAATCTATTTTCCATATTTTGAAATGATTCATCAAATCCATTTGGTATTGAATTCCCAAAATTTTCAAATTTTTGTGACTCAATTTCAGACCAAACTTACTTTATTTTGAGTTTAAGTTCCGTGATTGTAAGGAAATTTTGGATTTTATGGATACAGTTATCATCCATTTTTTCTTCCATTAAAATCAGCAGTATGTCTACCAACATTTCAGTGCTCATATCTGAGTTAATTTTTGTTGGGATAAAACATATTTTATCTTATCCTTCTGCAAGAACGCTACCCAGACCATGACATTTCCGCCTCCAAAGTTCCTTTTGGACATATGAACATCTTAGTGGTGTAGATTCTGTCAGTAACAACTCATAGTCAGGATCATCCAAACTGAATTTTCTCTTCTCAGAAAATACAATATTCTTATATTCCGTCGTCCATTGCATGTGTTAGCGGTCAAATTTCAATCTTGCGCTTATTTGATGTAATCGAAACGAAGGCCTACATTGAGGCTTTTTCCATTCAATGTAATATATTGATCGCAAGATTCAAGAAACATGTTTTTTGTTAGGGGAAGGTCGAGTTTTCTGTGTATTTGGGTGTTATTTAATTTATTTTGGGTTACCTCATATTTTATGGTCCTTACTTTTCTTTTATTAAGTTTCTTGTTTCCTTTTGTTGTCTTCTCGAATCCGTAATTATTTTCCTTTTTGAAAAATTTTGTAATTATATGACCAACTTCCCCATTTCAATAACCTCGGTTGTGATACGATACAACTTAAACTTTCGGAGTCAGGTAAAAATTTGTTTTAAGCATATTTTGGATCCTTTAAAAAAAAAACAAAAAAAAAAATGAGCAGTCACGCCTTTTTGTCTTTAACACATTATTTGCTTACCAATAAAATACAAAAAATTCAATAAAATATATTACACGATTTAATTTACTTATTCAACGAAAAAGAAACTTGCTGCGCTTAAGGTATAATAACGTGTAAATTTTTCGAAAAAATTAAATTTTTTTTTTTGTTTAATGTATACACATACACATTTTTAAACCGATATTTAAAAAAAAAACAGAAGTTATAACGGTTTTCGTTAACCTATGTCTAAGCTCCATACAACAAATAAAAAACTTTAAACGCGATTTCTTCGAAACTAGTTTTTTTAAAATGGTTCGATAGATAACTCGAAATCTATTGGTTCAATTTCAATGATTTTTTTTTGCATTTTGTTCGTTATTTTGTTCTTTAAGCATCCCCCCTAAATTGAAGTATCTATTTTTTTTTTTTTTTTTTATATATAAACAAAAAAGCGCGCGAAAATGTATATATTTTTCGAACGTTTTACTTCAACTTCCGCCATAATTAAAAAAAAAACCCCGGGGGTCTTGCGTAGGGGGGATGCTTAAAATAAGGTCTATGCTTTAAAATGTCATTTGATTTCCGATACATGGGAAAGGCCATATCCATCGAACCGTGTTGGATGTCTTGTTTTCAATGCCATTTTCAGCGCCCCCTATATAAAATCCAGAACTGTATTTAAAAAAAAAAAATATTTTTATAAAGTATTTTTTATGTACAATAACCTGTATAAATTTTAAAAAAAAATAATAACTTCTTATATCTAAAAAAATTTTTTGTAAACAGCTCCTGTTTTCGGTTGTTACACTTATATTATACCTTAAACGAATGTATTGATCATTTTTACTTTATGTCAAGGAAAATAACTTCTATTATAGAAAAAAAAAATTTTTTTACCGTTTTAACAGGGTAACAGTTCACAGCCCATATATGGGCTGTTCATCGATTATAAAAGCTAAAAATATTCGCAGCCCACATGTGGTCTGTGGACTCAGAGGGCGATTTTTGGGAGATTTTGTTTCAGGAAGTCCACAGCCTATATATGGGCTGTAAAAAAATAACACCCTTTAAAAAAACACCTTTTATTTTAAAACATGTACGTATTTATATAAACGCCTAACACACCGATTTTACAAAACAATGGATGTGTGAGGCAATCCTCAGTTTATTCCATGGACTGTTAACCTGTTAAGGAGTAGACTTCCAATTAGGAAATATTTCGATAAAAAGGAAGAAAATCTTAAAATATTGAAAGTGCATTTTAACGAATGTGTACCACTGTATTCTCAATGAACAAAAATGTATTTAAGAACAGAGGGATTTTATTTCCATTGTGCTAATTGTATCATGATGATTTCTCATGTAAAACTCATACTAAGATTGGAGTAAAAGTGCCTTGTTTGGCTATAGTTTCAGCTGTTTAAGCTTTCTTTAATTTTAATATTTTTGTTTTTTTTTTTAGGTTCTCAGGAGTAAACACAACTCTATTTATAACCATAACTAATCTAATAAAGCCGGAACCTATCTAAATTTCAATTTATCTTAATTAATTGTTCGGTGTAGTTAAGTATTTCTATTAAGTTTAGTAATTTGAGCTGCTCGTTTAGCGTTATGTATTCAACAAGTTGCAATGAGTTATAACTTCACCAGGATAGAACTAAAATCAAGCTATTAAGCTGCTTATGATTGCATTTGTTAAAACGGTTAACTTTGCAAAGGTTTGAATGTATTTTCAATTAACTAATTAATAGAGAATGGACGGGTAAAGTGTATATAATTGGGCTCTTTGTGCTTAAATGAAAATGCAGTAATTAAGAGCAGCGGAAGCAGCAACACACAACAAATCACGAAGCGTGAAATGCACATTTTATGAACCTTCTTACAATTTCTTCTACAATACTGGCTAATTTAGTGGTTTTGTGGTGCTTCGAGTGTGCAGTGAGCAGTTAAGAATATGTTTTCTTTTATATATGTAAGAAGGTAAAAACAGTAACGTCGAGTGTCTGAAGCATTACATTTTGACTAACTTCTTTTTGAAGGCAACCATAGTGTTGCTCTATACCCTACAGCTGATGAGTAGACCTACTCATTTCTGCAATTAGAAAGGAATATAATGGTAAGTTAAATATTAGAATAATATTTATCTCTGCAATATAAAGGAAAAAGCGAATTATATGTAAAGCAACACTTACTCAACAAGCTTATCAAATCAAATTATAGTCAATCCAAGCTCAGATAATTCAATTTTAAGACGAAAACCCGTTTAAATATAAGACGTACTCGTATAGTTTTTAATGCATTTCTATTTCATGCCAGAAACGACCAAGAAACTTCATCAGCAAATATTTTATAATAAATAATTATAATGCTCAAGATACTGTGACGAGTTGAACCACAAAATCCGACCAACAGGCCAAGCGAGAAACATTGAAGCAACAACAGCCAGCCAGCCAAATAGCTAAATAATAGTTACTGCAATATTGAAACGAAAAACCAAAAAAATAAAGAAATAAATAAATAAAAATAAAACCATACAGATTTAAGCCAACAACAAAACACGACAAGATGTGGATGAGGATGACGAACTGCTGCTGTGCTGGCCTTAGCAGATTTTCCAATTTCAAGCCATCAAATACGAGACGATTTTGTTGCCAGCTCGCTGTTGTATTTGTGCTATATGAACCATAAGCAATTTTTATTGCATTTATTCGTGGTCTCCGACCAAGTGCATCAATATTGCATTTGTTTCCATCGACATTCATCACTTAACACATGCCAATGTTTGCGATTTCGGTTTTGATTAATATAACCAACCAACCATTACGGTATAACTTATTATTGTTAAAACCATTTTTTTTCTTATTTGCTATTTTTTTTTTTCTTTTCTTATTGTCTTGGTTTAAAATCGAAATGACATTTTGCTGAGTGCTTGAAATTTATTTCTTTTCTTCTAACGGTGAAAATGTATGCGGAATGGCATGGAAATTCGTTCAGAGGAAAGGATTTTCTCATTAAAAATTTAATACTTTTCGTAATTGTTGCTGCTTTCACTGTAATGACTCAAAAAATACTGAATAAATTGTTCATTTCGTCAGACACATGTTTAATGTGTAATGTTAGAGAAGAAAAAAAAAACAAAATAAGTGTCACAAATTATGTTTTAAAAATGGTTTTCTTTTTTGTTAAACTTTACCTCCATTTTTGATAAATAGATTTAATAATTTTTAAATTTTTTTATAAGAACAGTTACAAGACACAAATTTGCACGGATTTTTCCTTACAACTTAATGCTTTAATTTAAATGCAAACATCAAACAAAATGAATAAAGTAATGTACAGTTGTAATTTATGCTTAGCACGACATTAAGTTGTATTTATTATGTTACATAAGTATAACTTCATAGAATATACATAACTTGTGTCATTTTTGCATTTTAATAATATAAAGTAACAAACTATTCTTCCTTATTCACATACACACGATGTTCCCATAGAAAATAATTTATTACTTTTTCACACAGAAATATTGCACAAAGTGAAGAAATGTGGTATCATGAACGCTACTGCTATGTTTACACGATATACATAAAAGAGTCGTTACTGTACTTACACATGACGTACTTATTTTCAAAGTCTTCGGTAAGGTTAAAGGCTTCAATCGTTCTATATAAATTCGTAGATTTTATTTAATTGGATAGTGATATAATAACTGTTGAGATACTTATTACTACTACTTTAATAAAAACTCGTGTTCTAATTTGATGACGTCAGTTTGTATGGAGATAGACGTGATTTTTACTCAATTCAACCTCATGAACGTTTTTAACACTCTACACTGTAGAGTCTACAGCATAACAATGCCTTTCGGCACACTTACGTTTGTATTCAATTCTAGAACTGAAAACCTTTTTTCCAAATTCAGAAGTCAAATCTTAGATTATATATTAATTTTATGCACTTCGGGCAACATTTTTTGTAACGGACGTTTTTCTAGCTTAGCGCATTTTGTAATTATTGTCAGTTGCAATTGTAAAAGTGAGTGTGGCACTCAAAAATCAAGCATTAGAGTGTTAATATCAAAGCTTATGTGTAAACTACAGACAAGACAAGAATTATTTTTTTTTTAGAATTTTTGAAGGCTTGTATATTGATAAAGTCACTTTGTATGGGAAGTAGGCGTGGTTTTCATTCGATTTTGAAAAAAGTTCTAACTAAAAATCATTTATTTGAAAACAGTAGTTTACATGTTTAAAATGAGATTAATTTTTGTGGAATTTTAAGATATTTTGACCATTATTATAGTCACTTTGCATGTGAAGTAGGCGTGGTTTACATACAATTATTATAAATGTCAAATAAAGAGTGCATATTAAAGCTCATGAACAAAATTTCAAGTGTTTGGATACTTTTTTGTGGAATTTTTACCATTTTGATGACGTCTTTTTGTATGGAAGGTAGGCATGGTCTTTATCGGATTTTGCCAAATTTCAAACTATTAGCAACCAAAGCTCATGTCCAGAATTTCAAATGTTTAGATATAAATTTTGTAGAATGTTAAGAGATTTTACCATTTTGATGACGTCATTTTACATGGGAGGTAGGTGTGGTTTTTGTCAAATTTGACTCATTTTAATCCTCCTTTTTTGAGCAAGACTTTGAGCTGATTATTTTAAAAATAGGCTCATAAATTAAATCTCATTGCAAAAGCTTCAAAATTACGGTTGTAATCGTGACGACAAGCATCGCTAAATCGACTCTACCATACCTACCACGTCTCCGTATAGGCGCTACAAACGCAGTGACCAACTTAATATATCCCTTAAGTAAGCGTGGGGGTATAAAAATTATAATTAACTAGACGATTGATAGTGGGTGAAGGCCGTGACCGAACGCGTTAGCGTCAGTGAACTGTTCTACGCCAATTTTAAGAACCGAATGATTCCAAGTTAAAATCTTCTCATCGGAGACAAAAATTTTTAATTGAAATGGATTTTTGTGACTGGCCGTCAACTCTCTATAGACAATGGCAAACATCAGATAGTAAATAATGCCATGGAAATCTCCTCGGTAACATGAGCTTCAGTTTTTCGGATTCTCAATCAAAAAGTCAATTTTACACGCACAACACAATTGATAATATGCCTTTTTTAGGGTTGAAATGGCCTTTTCCTCTTATAGTTTCGTTTCGTTTCAGTTATAATCAGATTGATTTAGCAAATGGGATCGGGTATTTGATAAAAAATTTCAAATAATAACTACAATGTTCTACCTTGTGGAATATAAAAGCTGTGGTTAGCATTTTTTTTTATTTTTAAGGTGTGGGGATACATTGCACGATAAAAAATAAATATAAAAAATATAATATTCACACAACGAATATTAAAGTAACTACAAACGATGAATAACAAGTAAAAGATATTGTCTCGAAAACCCAAGCTTCTCGTTGAAGCTTTCTTTGTGTCGATGTCTCTCTTTTCTACCCTTCATCTTATTTTAATCATTTTACATTTAAAATAATGCCTCTAATGTCCAAATTCAATAACGATCAACTATGATTTTTTTTTACCATTTTTACCGTGACTAAGATCTCTCTGAAAATCGATGGTATTCACTTTAAGCCTAAAAATTAGCAATGTTCCATTAAATAAATGCTTTAGAAATACTTTAGAAATAAAAAATAAAATAGAATAGAACTTTGGATTCAAGGATGCTATAAGAGCATCATTTGATGCTATGAGAGTTCTTATATTTTGAAAGTTCGAGAGCTTCTCGGTTTTATTTTTTCGATTTTTATTATATGATTTCGGGTTATTTTAAGTGCAGATGCTTTTTTTATTCGTGATCTCAGAATTTGATTGATATGCCCGATGATCATTCATTAAAATTGGTCTTTGTTAACTTACGAGTTCATTGGCTCAATGAATCTCGATTTTCTTACAGCCAAGGAATCGGTTCTTTAAATTAATGAAATAGTTTTTACTTTCGATGAACTTAAATTTAACTCTCTGACTCTCTAATGTAAAGAGTTCATAGACACAAGGTACAGATAAATAAACCTAAGTTACATTGTTCCTTATCTCAAAGAACACATTTATTAAATGAAGGTCAATATTTCTTTAATTTAAAGAACTTATATATTACGATAAGTTAAAAAATTTGAAGAAGTTATGTAATTTTTCGTAGCACTTCTACTCAGCGAGTAATAATTCTATGGAACAATTTGCATATTTGTTGCATAAGCGACCTGACGACGTCAAAATTAATATATTTCTGTCGAAAGGCATCAATCTCTTTTTGTTTTATAACATTTACCGTGCCGTTTAAACTTACCGGGTAATAATTTCATGCAATGTGTTGCATGATTGATGCAATATTTGGGAGCTCTCTTATGGGAGCTCTCTCCGCAGCATATCATGACGTCATAAATTTTTTGCCTATTTTTGTCATAATAGCTGGCCTATAATATTTTTTACCGTAGCATCTATACATAGATCTATATATAGATTTTATAAACATATATTTTTGTTGATCTTTATTTAGATTTTATAGATAGTTTTTTGTTCTTATATGTAAAAAAATATGATGTATCGTTGTTTAGTAGGCTCCCCCCGTGTCCCGATGATGTCATAATTTTTTTTAAATTTTTGTCGTATAGTCAATAAATTATCCTTTATCCCTGGAAACCTGCGCGGTAGAACATAACGTTGTCACATCAAAAAATAATAATTGTACAATAAACATCAGTGGCAGTGCCTGAAGGTTTTGAAAAAAAAAAAGTGTAAGTTACAAATATTAACTATGCCCCACTTTATATAAAATCCTGCAAACGCCCATGCCTTATCCATGAATAGAAAAACCGAAAACATGCTTCACTGTGCGAAAAGCTGATTCAATTAATGTACCATAAAAATAAAGTACGGCATATTTTCTGCTCTTGCCACCATTATATAGTTTTTTTTTATACATCATTCGCAAAAGGTTAATGTTCTCATTTCTCATACTTGTGTTGTTCGTTATATTTATGATTTTCTTTCTCTATTTCTCACTACTTAAAATTTCTTGGGAAAATGTCTAGGAGAATATTCCATAAAAAAAAAATAACAACTTAAATCAGTGGAATTATTTTCATTATTTTGCATTTGCAGTCTTTTGCGAAATCTACGGTCTAGTCCGCTATTGTGGGGAATGCGCTGAGAAGTATGCTTTTAAAATCGGTGTTTGTTCCAATTTCTCTTCGTGCAGAACGAATTCATAAAAGTGTTACAGACAGAGCAGATTGATAGAAAAAAGCGTAAAAGCACCTGGCTGTTAAATTATAGAAAAGTGACATGGAGGCTTACGCGTTTACCCCAATAATGTGTAATGTTTCTTTTAACACTCCAGGTATCCAATTTTTTTTTATTTTTATGAATGACACTAGTTAAAGCGATAAGCCAGCAATGACCAATAGTAAATTGCAAAATCAAAAACATTACTTGCATTTCTTACTATGTTGCACTTTTAAACAACAGTTCAAATCCATTCAACACATGAAAAATTCCTCTTTTGTTCACCTGATTAACAATGAATTAATCATCGTCAAATGCTGCACTTTGGAAATTTTGATTTATTTCATTAAATAAAAAAAAAAACAACGTCATTCACTCAGCTTATTAATGGAATAACAACGTTATGCGAACGAGATTATAATTGAACGGGAAGAGGTTTGGGCTGGGGCCAATGAAGCGTTGCGAGACCATCAATTTTATTCGATAACTTCGTCTCTCAATTAAAAATGTGAAAATAAAAATTAGATATGTATTCGTAAACCTGCATGGCATAGCTTAGATCCCATATGGGAGTGTTTGATTGAACGTTACGTTGGATGGCATTGTTGGCTGGAGCTCAAGTGAAGCTAACAACATTAACGAGAGAGGGAAAATTGTTTTTACGCAATCGGCAGTATGTCAAAACCAAACCATTTGAACCTCCCACTTTTATGGTTTCTCTACAATTTTCATCAAGAAGAGAAAGGGAAGTAACATGCGTTATAATTGAAAATATGTCGGGATTAAAATATTACATCCCAAAACGGACAACAAAACAATCAACAGAGAAAGCAACTTTTGTTGTAAAAAAAACAAAAAAAAAAAAACACCGAAGATCGAGTGAAAATAAAGTTAAAGTAAAATTTGTGAAAAGGTAATAAGTGATCAGGAAAGTTCGGGTTAAAGCTGAGAGTTTGGTTACATTGTGAACATTCATTAATTTTATTTAAGCTGAACGCTGCAGTATTGTCTAGACTAATTTCGAATGTAGTGACGTTAAAAAAACCCTTCATAACATTTTTCAGCTTAACGTTTAAATGTTCAATTGTTATTGTAATTGTAATTATATCAACAAGCGGACGTTGGAAAAAAATACCTTATTGAACAACATTGATATTTGTACGATTAAACTGATATTATATTGATACAAAAAGTTTCTAAATGTAGGTTTATCATAATATACGGTTAAAAAGCAGTTTCCATTGTTGCCAACCAAAATAATTTTTTGATTCTCTAGTATTTTTTGGGTTAGAACGCATGTTAAAACTGTAACAATTGAATTTTTTCATCCGTGAACTGTTTTACGCTTCCCCAAGCAGGCAATTAATTGGGTTTCAGAGTAAATTAAAAAAAAAAAAAAAATCATCATTGTAATTTCATATATAATCAACGAAATAGTCGAGATAACACATATAAATCACGTCTCGCTTCATTTCGTTACATGCTGCAAAAGTCCCCATTTCATAAACTGGCGATACACGGTTGCTTTGTCTTGTCTGCACCTGTTTTGCTTTCTACACTTTGCCGGTCGTTTTTTAATCCTAAACAAAAAAAATTGTAAAAATTGTTCCCTGCCTCTATTGATATTTATTCCTCCATGAACTTTGAATTCAATCTCTTGTTTTATTTTGAAGGTAAGCTTGATTTTCTTGTTCGTTAATTGCCAGGTCACGGTTGTGTTCATGGATTTATATTAGAATTCATTTATTTTTTTTTTAACTTTTCAATTTTGCTTTCCCGCTCATATCATATTAATATACACTCAAAAAAAAAAAAAAAAAAAAAAAAAACACACACAGTAGCGATCATAAAGCATCATGACATAGAAAACTAATTTTTAAAACTGAGCTAGTTAAGAGCTTTGACATTTTGCATACGTATTTGTATAGGTCTAGGCAATCGGTATAGGATGCAACATTTTTTTACACTATCTTATCCAAAGAACATAGTCGATCATTAAATATTCAACCTTTGGAATTGATTTTTCTTTTTTTTTACGTGACATTACGTTTTACCGCGCAGGTTTCCAAAAAAGTTCGAAAAGGGATTTTTTTCAAAATGCACCGCGTTGCATGGAATTGTTACTCGCTGAGTATAGGTGCTATGACAAAAATAATGGTACGAAGTCAAGGTTCTTTGACTTTATGAGGGAATCACATCGAATTATAACACATCATATATGGGTGCTAAGGAAAAAATTATTATACGTCAGTTAAGGCTGATTCCTAGTCCTTACGGTCGATGTCATGCATCAATCATGTAACGGCGTTGCATGTAATTATAGTCAGTAAGTTTATGTGGCACGATTAATGTAAAAAAAAAACAAAAAAAACAGAAATGCAGGATTTGTACTGGCTCCCGGAATGGTACCACGGGTAGTCAGAAGCCTCTGGTGTATGCCAGTCTGACTTGGGATGGCCCTTCGGGGAGTATCGTGGTGGCTGTGGTTTATTACCTATATCGCGGGTAGAACTATCCAGCTCGATGTAGAGTTGCATTCTCAACTTGGGTGCCGTACTCCTGAGTACGGAAGAGGTGTTAGATAGGCCTCCACCCAAACCAAGGGTTGCGACATGCCATCATAGCATGAAGCTCATTTGGTACCTTTGAACTCTCAAAGGGGCGTTGGCCGACGCAATATTTCGGTCCCACGCTTTGGAGCACCGTAGAATTAAACCCATACGGCAGGTGTCTACGTTAAACACTAAAGGATTTCTGGCTCCCGGAATTTACGTCCCAAAAAAAAATTACAAAAAAACCCGAAATTCTCCATACTAAATAGGGCATTAATTCCTAGGACAAAGTACCCGAAAATTCGGGCGATTATGTAATTTTTTCGGGTGTTTGTCCCAAAAAATGTCGGGTCTTTTTTCCAAATATTTGAAAAGGAAGAAAGACCCGAAAAATAAGGTTGGAATTTAGGCCCGAAAAAAATGGGGCATTTTTGCCAAATCAAAATATTGAAAGACGTTCGAAATTTTGTTTTTCCAAAAAAAATAAGTAATTTCAAAATTGTTATGATAAAACGGTTTGTCTTTGTACGGAAGGTAAAAAGCAACATTCCGTATAAGAGCAAATAATTTTATCATAAAAAAAAACACCATTTGGACCATATTCGGACACCTTGTTCATAGAATGACATCAAAAACAAATAAAATGAATATCTTTGCAGATATTTTCACAGAGGAACATTAATTTACTACCCAAATCTGTTCTGTTATATTTTGATAGTCTGGATCACGGAAATAGCCCAAAAAATCTATATAAATACAAATGTAAATTTATTTTTGTACAAAATCTCAAATCTTCGAAAATTCTTCACCGATTGCCTTGGAATTTTGACACAGCAGTGCATTAGAACAGGGTCGTGTTTTTATATAAAAAATGTTGCCACTCCCCCTTTTCCCGCCCACTAATCAATAAAAATGCTATATTTCAGACGGTTTGGATCGTATTAGACTAAAATTTTTAAATTTAGTTCGCACGGTCACTTTCGGCAACTGTACTTAAAATGAGCGTAGTCGAACCATATCAAAGCCCATTTTTCAGAAAGAATAATTCCTGAGTTATACATGTTTTGATAGTGAAACTTGGTATATAGGCGCATGGGTCCAAATGGCAGTCACTTTATATGTATATAAATGCTGCAACGCCCACTGTTACCACCCATCTATATATATAAAAAGCAAAGCAACGCGTGTCTGATGGCTATAGACTCTTAAACTACTGAGCCGATTCGGCTGAAATTTTGGCAGTCAATTTCTTTTTACTGTCAACAAATCAATAAAAAAAGCTATACTTCATGTCGTTGAATTGATCTCTTCGAAGAAAGATAAATACATTCATTCATTGATTCATTTATTGATTCATTCATTCTTTTTGGCCGAAAATCTGCTGAAAATTTGGAACGTAATTTCCATTTTTTTTTTGTGCTAGTTTTCGTAACTATTCGGGCGTAATTTCCTTCTTTCGGGCTCTATTGCCATTTCGAATTCGGGCGTTTTTTCCAAAATTCGATGTTATGGAAAATCGGGCTTTTTCGCCATTTTTTTTGTGCAAGTTCATCGGGCGTAAATTCCGGGAGCCTTAGTGTTTAGCCTTATTAAAGCCTTTGTCAAATTTACCTTAATATAATTGTCCCAAATATATCAGCAATTCTTGGGACAGCAGTGGTTAATTGCTGAGTGTACCAGATCCAAATAAAATAAATTAAGTTGTATTTCTCCAATTTAGCACACGGCTACATCAAACACTCACGATTTGAACCCGTGACTCCTGGGGTGGCAGTCAAGTATGCTACTTACTCGACTACTGAGGCCGCCTCGGTTTATTTGTCAATTCTATTGATTTTATCAAAATCGCTTTGATTCAAAACAGTTTGATGCAGTGTGTTTTTTTTTTATATAAGTTATTTTTTTTTAGATTTATACAGGTTATTGTACATAAAAAAATACTTTACAAAAATATTTCTGTTTTTTAAATACAGTTCTGGCTTTTATATAGATGGTGCTGAAAATGGCATTGAAAAAAGACATTCAAAACGGTTCGATGGATATGGCCTTTCCCATGTATCGGAAACAAAAAAATCAAATGACATTTTAAAGCATAGACCCTATATTAAGCATCCCCCTACGCAAGACCCCCGGGGTTTTTTTTTTAATCATGGCGGAAGTTGAAGTAAAAAGTTAAAAAAATAGATACATTTTCGCGCGCTTTTTTGTTTATAAAAAAAACAAAGATACTTGAATTTAGGGGGGATGCTTAAAGGTTAAAATAACGAACAAAATGCAAAAAAAAAATCATTGAAATTGAACGAATAGATTTCGAGTTATCTATCGAACCGTTTTAAAAAAACTAGTTTCGAGGAAATCGTGTTTAAAGTTGTATGGAGTTTAGACATAGGCTAACGAAAACCGTTATAACTTCTGGTTTTTTTTTTTAAATATCGATTTAAAAATGTAAATGTATATTCTTAAAACTATAAGGAACACATTTTTTCGAAAAATTTACACGTATATTTACCTTAAATGTGGTATTTTCAGACTTTACTGCGACAATCAGCAGTATATGTATATGGAAATTAATACTACCTTCATTTTACTAAAATATCCTCTCGTAAGAATCTCGTTCCAATATTTTTTGTGGGCTGAAATGTTTGTCAATTCAATTGAGTTTCGAAATGGTTCAAAAATAACTACGTGTTTACGCCTTAAAAAATGTACGACCGGATTAAAATGAGGTTGAATCAAATCAGTTTGAATTTGATTCATCGCAGGTTTGCATCAAAACGACTTGAGTCGAATTTTGTCTTTAATTTCAATATCACTAACGATAGATGGATGGTAGGTCGTTTTATATTGAGAATGGTCTTTTCATATCTCGAATATCATTAACGAAAAGATATCTTTTGGGTTGCTGTGAATTTTCATCGAATAGATTTAATAAAAAATGCCCTTATTTTTCAATTGAATACACCAATTCTTCGATTTTTTTTTTATTTAGCGCATAAAACTTCAACTATTTTTACAGCATTTCAAATAGTTCAATTTTATGGAACTGAGTTATGGAACTAAAACAGTTACAAATGGGCTACCGTTATATACAAAGAAATATAGATTGTTGATCATATGACTCTGGGTCGCATTTATTACGATCGCTTCTGCTTCTGCAAATATAGACGAGATTTTACGAATTTCAGAGATTTGAATATTTAATTGATTTCAGGCATATTTGATCAGTTATAAAACAAAATTTTGAAATAGTTACAATCTTAATTGGTAAAGAAATCTTTTCCAGTTTTTATAATTTCAATTTCAAATAACTAAGAGAAATGTTTAAGTTAAACGATCTTAAACTCGAAAATTAATTTAACACACATATGAATATTTCATAACAAATAAATATTTTTAAATTCATCCCAACACAACATAACAGTTAAATTTATGCAGCAATGTAAGTAGATAATTTAGAAACTGGTAACAAGCTATAAAACTCAGGCTTGACGAGAAGGCTCACAAAATACATTAATCAACAGACTTTACTATAATTATTATTTTTTTTTTGGGTGTGCGCTTTTGGACTTTTTCGTAGTAACAACTTCATGGCTACCTAGTTGTTTTTTGTTTTTTATTTTTTTATTTACATTTCATTACTTTTTTTTATTACATTCGCAGCACTGTTTTTATATGTTGGACTTTTCCAAAAAGCAGAAAGAAAATCTTTGGGATATATTTTTTTTTTACTTTCACTGACTGGCAACTAACTACTTCTCAGGTTTGCATGTTGTGCCTTTCTACATCGGTGTTAAATGTTTGCCTTAGTTTGGCCTACAATTGGTATTCGAACTTGTTTTGGATTCTTACAGTTAAACAAGCGTGTGCAGCTGTGAAAAGCGTTATTATGTTACTGAACATTATTTTTATTGCTCTCAAATATCTATTCCATAATTCAATTATTCCTTTCTTTCCTTTCTTATAAATTTAACTGCAGACGTTATCACTTTTGATAAACATTGGGCTTAACATAAAAAAAAAACCTGACACAAAATCAAGCTGTATGAGTTGAAGAAATGTAAATTGAATCTTTTTATGAACAACTCCCTCCGCCTACATGCAATATAGCAGTAATAAACTTATAGTGTGTATGTGTGTGTGTGTGCTGCCCCCAATGACATTAATCAATGCTGAGCATCTACACATCGCATAATCAAAACAGACGGCCACTTAAGAGGATACATCAAGTGGCAACAGTGATTTTGTTGAATACAATATAGCTGCTGTGGTTGCTGCTGCTTATTGATATGCAACAATTTTTATTTTAATTAATACTTATGTATGGTTTGTGTGTGTGCACATGCATTCATCTAAAGCACTTGGCAGAAAACTTTAACAACCAGAACGCATAACACTGCGTTTGAAAGGCGTTTTCATTAACACATCGACTTTTATCAATTTTACTTTTTAATATCAGTCTCTATCATTTTCACTGATATAATGAAAGGAAAACATATTCTGCACATTTGACTGAAAATGGATAATATTTATTAATTGGAAAGGACTTTCTAAAATATCAAAATTAATCAATCATGATCGTTATTAATACGTTCGCCAAACGTTAAGCTGAGCTCCAATCACTCAGTTTTTTAGTAATACTCGCAGCACAACTTAAGGATAACTTTGTTGCATGCTATCTTATAATCCATATCTTGTGACATTACAATTATTTTGTATTTAAATTTCACATTCGTGCATCACTTTTAAGCCAATTTAATGATCCTCTGTAGTAGAATTTCGGTGGCTCTTATAGTGAAATTTGTGAAAAACTAGACAGTGTAACAAAATAGATAACAAAAGACGCATTTTTTTTTTCGTTTCAAAAAATTCACGTTACTACGGCTTTCCATCACGCCTAGAACATCCTACACATGTTTCGCTTGATTGTCCCTTCCTTCCCAATAATCTATCACTCCATTTCGAACCAAGGCAGACTTGACTGAATAGTTCAATAGGTTACATTTTGATTCAAAGCTAAAAAAAAAAATTTAGGGGAGAATATTTCTTAGCGAATCTACACGGAAGGAAAAAATTTACTATTATTAAGAAGAAAAAAAGCTCAACTGATTTCTACTAGCAACAAGTGGAATTTCACTTAATTTTAGTGGAAATCAGAAATTTGAGTTTCTTGCAACAAGAAAATAATTTACTCAGATTTCAAAAAAAATTTCCAGTACTATATACATTATGCGGAATCTAAGAAATTATTTTCTTATTGCCAAGTCGAAGCAGTTCACTGTTACAAACTCTATCCTGCAAGCGCTCCTAGAAACACAGCATTTTATACGCAGTTTAGGTACACAGAAAAAAAAGAGTAGAACTTTTACCTAAAAATGTAGTCAATTCAGCTAAAGTAATCCGGTGATTTTCAGTCAACGAATTTGATTAGGTGCGCTACCAATTTCTAAATGTTAATTATATGCAATTATATTGGGTAGTTTAACTGCGAGAGTAGCTAAAAAAACCTAAATATTTAGGTGTACCTTCAACCATAAAATAGATAAGACACATAATTTATTAGAAGAATTAGCTAATTTTTTTTAAACTATGACCACTTCAGATTAGGCAAGCCACCTACTAAGTGTAGAAAAATCATCTAATTATTTAGATAGCATTCCCACTTAAGAGTGGGAATGCCGTGCAAAAAATATGCAAAAAATATGTTTTTTGTTTTGCAATTTCTATTTTGAAGTGAAACTTTCCTTAGATGACTTTACTTCATTTCGTCACATGATAGAGAAGAAAGATTTGTTTTATAGTAGATAGAATGAGAGAGATATATACATTGTATAAATGACTGAAAAATTTCTTTGCCACCGCTGAGAATCGAACCTGTGATCTCAAGATTTCAACAACCAACGCCTTATCTATTGAGCTAAATTTCCAATACAGGAATTTACTCTACATACCAATTAATCAAATTGCTGTGGAAACATAATTTCAGAGTTGTGGACCTCATATTTTTATATACATTTTATTCACAAGTTATCAAACGGCGTAACAGCACAGCGGTAAAGCGTTTGACTATAACGCCAGCGGCCCGAGTTCAAATCTCGCAATGAGGCTTTAATTTTTGTAAAATTTTCTCACTTTGTTTTTATTTATGTTTTTTATAGGAGAGCGCTGTGCTCCTATAAAATTCAAATACGGGGAAAAAACAAGTTGTAAGGAAAGCATTTGATTTATCCACGTAAATATTTATATAAAATTTATACTGAGGCGTGGATAATGCTAATATGCGTTATTTCCCTAGTGTACGAACAAATCGACAACTTGCATTAGGTAAAATAACTAGAAGAATTAGATGATTTAATAAGCAAAATTTTAGTTGAATTAACTAATTTTAATTAGGTGAATTACCTAATGCATGATTGTTAAATTAACTGTGTAAGTAGAAAAGTTGTTGAAAAGATTAGGTGAAATAGAAACTTTCACATTAGCTAAACTAGTTTAGGTAATAAATCAATTCTTTTATTTTCTGTGTATGATTTGAGGATGCGGTCTTCAGAGTTCAGATTTGTGGAGCTCATATTTTTATATACATTTTGTTCTCAAGTAATCAAGCGGGCAAATAGCAGAGCGTTAGGTCATTCGATTGTAATGCCAGCAGTCCGAGTTCAATCTCTGCATGTGACAAGTACAATTTTTTTGCATCTTCATTTGTCGTTTACAAAGTTAACTGCATCCACAAAGCTTCCCAAAGTGAATTTTGATAGCGCAGCAAATATCCATTTGATTTAAGTAGATTTTGGTTGGAATATTTATTTTGATACATGAGAAAATAATTTACTTGATTTAAGCTTATATTCGCTGTGTGCTATCTGTGGCCGCAATTTTCTTAATTCCCACTGAATTTGAGTATATTTTTCTATCCGTGTAGGAATTAAAATGCAAGCATTTCACCAGCTTGTCATTGTCTCTTGTCAAGTCTCTTGTCATTGTTTCATCATTCATACACATTAATGCAAAGTGATTTTTAACACCACTGAAAGGTTTCTTAACCCCAGGATACTGCCTGATACGAATTTTGCAACAGTTTATTACAACGATATGGAAAAAATGGAACGAATTATCATTGAGTTCAAATGATATGAAGCTGTGTTTTAATAGTTGCGTTTTTAACTATAAAAAAAGAGTTTGCTCTTCAGCGTAACTGTGCCGCTAAAACTAGTTTCATAGAATATTCAAAACTTAATAAAAGTTGACTTTACTTTATTACTTTTTTAGAATCATGCACAAGCATTAAATAGTACCAGTCGGTAAGTTAGCATCAACCGGGTTATTAAGTTTCCGCTGTTGTTAAGCACTTTTTGCAAATTTTTTTATGAAGTTAACTTCGGTAGAAGCGCGTTTACTGTTATTATACTGCAAGTTAATATTTTCTTATCTAAATGTTGCAAAAATTTATATTCATAAAAAATAATATTTTGTTTTTACGTAAAAGGAGCAAATCATAATGTAAGGTTGTGTTGGAAATAATAAGAAAAATCATTGTCAAAATTGAAATAGCCAACAAAACTGATTTCGCTCAACTTTTGAAATGTCATTTTTCTCTGATCTTACATACAAATTTTTTGAAGATTCAAAACACCAGGTGCAAATACCCAGGTTCTACGCCTTCCTATTCTTTTAGGGCTGGTTTTAAAAGTTATTTCAATTTTGAAGGTTTCTGATACACAAAATTTTTGGGACTTTCAAATTTTTTTTTTTTTTGTTTTTGGTCATTGTAGATCACTAAAATTATATATTGCAACAAGTGCCAACATTTTATTTTGGCGTGACAACGTTACGTTTCTAAAAAAGTTGAAAAAAAAACATTTCTCCAAAATGCATCGGCGTTGCATGGAATTGTTACTTCATGAGTACAGCTGTTATGAGAAAAGTAGGTGACATGACAGTAAAGGTTAGTTTTTTAATACTTTATGACAAAAATAAAAAAAATTAAAACGTCTTCGGGACCCGGACCGGGAGGAAATTGCCAAGGCAAGGAAATTTAAAATTTGTTATGTTAAGGTGCTACGGTAAAAAATATTGCACGCCAGTCAAGGCCAGTTCTTAGCCCTCATGACAAAAATTAACGTTTCATGACGTTTCATAAGACCGCAGAGAGAACCGCTCCAAGTTTGAAAATGCATCAATCATGCCAATGCGTTGCAAGGAATTATTACTCGGTAAATGCGTTAGTGTAAATGTTTATTTGTCCAAAAATCGGTTCCACAAGAAAATATACCTCTCTACTTCAGATCAACTCCACTATGTTTTCTGTATATTTGAAATTATGTCCGATGATGACGATAAGAAAATTTATGTTTTTAAAGTTATTGTAAACTTGGAGAAAACAAAGAGAAGCAAATTTTTTAAAAAAATAAATTTTCTCTCAAAAGTCGGCTAGCAAAAAAAAAATTGTTTTCCTGCCATAAAAATTATCTCATTTGGATAATTTTTTTAACTAGTAATTGAAGTACAAAATTCGAAACTTTCAGAAAAAAAAGATCGCATAGTTTTAGGCAGCACATAGGAAGCTTACGTTCTTTGTTCAAAATTGTTTTGGTTTTTTTTTTTGTTTAAAAACACAATATTTACGAAAAAGTGAGACCTTATTGCACATTTGCAGAGCAAGACCTTTCTATTGATACCCCATTTATGAAAATTGCAGTTATGGCATAGATTTGATGGTGAAAAGGCACTTGCGTAATAATAATATAGATTTCTCCTAAACTTCATAAAAAGGTCAACAATTCTTCAGCATTTAAATTTGAGAAAAATGCAGTGACCTTAGCGATGGTATTTAAAGCTTCTAATTCAAAATCGAAAGAAAAAAATAGAAAATTTTAAATAAAGTAGGCCAATTTTGGTTCAAGGACTAATTTTATTAAAAAATCTGATGGCATATTTGTGTTAAGCGGACGATTTTACATTAGAATATGTAATGATCAAAAGTTTTGTAAGACGTAAATATAAATAGGAAACACGATTTGAAACATCCATTTTATACTTCTTCCAATTCACGTTTTTTAGCGACACCCATCCAGTTTGAGCATTTAATGGATTTTTTTCGTGTCACGTCCTTATATTACATCCAGGATTCTGAATCTGGCCTTTTTGATTTTTTTATTACCAATAGATTACATAACCCTTTCAGACCGTGATGCATCGTTTGTGCGGGTGGGTTCTGTCTTTAATATTTCCACTTTTATTTAACGAATGTTATAAAGAACGAAATGAATCGATTGTGGTTGTTATTGTTTACTTTTGTTTCTCACACTGTTCCGCGATTCGCTTTACCGTTACTTGAACACGCGTGGAATTCTTGATAAACTTTTTAGTTTTGTCAAAATGAGTCGCAGAGGTTAGTTGTGTCTTCAATTACAAAAAATATAAACAGTGTAAAACTAGTGAAATTAACGCATTTGAACTTAAAATATAATAAATTTTGATGTTTCAAATAAATTTGAATCATTTGTTGCTAAAAAAATGGGTTTCAGATAAAGTTTTAAACGAGTACATCAAAATTGTGCGTGTCCTGAAAATCCTTGAAGGATATGTAAATTGCGAAACCTAAACATTGAGAATATTTTCATACCATATAACAACCATACATTCCAAAAATCATAAAAAAATGTTCAGTAGAAAAGCGTCGGGTCTGAAAGGGATAAAGTATTTTTTAAAAATACATTTTCTAAAATTTACTGCAAAATAGTGGCTTTATAGAGATTTTTGTAAAAAACATCCAAATTTTTGACCGAAATCCGAACACTTTTGCACTAAAAAAATTCTCGAATCTAACAATCTCCCTATTCATAACTTTGTGGCCCCAGATACTTTTGATTTGCACCATACTTTAGGGTAGTTATTTCACTTATTTTTGGCGAAAAAGTGATTTTTTTCTAATCAAAACCTCTGGCAGACGGTTACACCGATATCTATATCCTTATGGATATAAGATCTATTTGAATCCAGCTCCCAGAATGAGTGTCGAAAAAATTTTTTTGTTCTATCCACCTTTATACATATATTAATTACGTAAAAAAAGTATTTAAATTATAAATTATGTGCACAGCTTTATCGCAGTCCTAGAAACATATGAAGCAATAATAAAATACAATCATATCATACAAGCAGTCCTTTACATCTAACTTATTTGAAATGCTACTCTTATTTAATTCAATAATTCAATTTAATTTAATTTACACAAAATATTGTAGATTATTATTTTTTTTTTTAATTCTGATCAAACAACTTTCGATCAATGATTAATTCTTAAGTTTGATCGAAAAAAATATCGATCAGAAATTAATTTTTATTTTGATTAATATTGAAAAATTACTGATTTTTCTATTTGGTCGGAAAAATATTTAAATTGCGGGCTCAGCAGTCGAGTAGGTAGCGTGTTCGACTGCCAACCCAGAGGCCTCGAGTTCGAATCTCGGCCAGACCATGGTCCTACGCTTTAACCTTGCTGCATTTTCTATCCTTATTTCTAATCAAATGAAATTGAAAACTCATCAATATTTACGAATTGAAGGTGTAGTTGGTGGAAGGAAAATTTGTGGATAAGATTTGCTTAATAACTTGAATTGACTCAGGTAAAGGCATAACAATTGGCTCTGATTCAAATTCACAGGTTTCTTTGGCTTTCCAACACACTTAGAACATCCTACACCTTTCCTTCCCACTATCACCCCATTTCAAATCAATGCAAACTTGACTGAATAGGCATTACACCGGAAATCCTTAGTTCAAAAGCTAAAAAAGAGTTATTCGAGTTTTGTTTTTAATCAAAAAGCAACAAAAAATAGATTTTAAGTGATTTTTTTTATTATAAAAATAACGAAATTTCGAACTCAAAACATCATATCACTAAATAAATTATAACAATTGTATTTTCTAATTTTTTTTTTTTTTTAAATAATCGTAAATTTGGGTCTTTAATTGTGATACTCACAATTTTTGAGCATCACCTGGTAAATATAGAAACGAAAAAACAAAGAATCATGGAAGGCACTTACACCTTGATTAGAACAAAGCCTCTCTGGGGTATCATTTAAACATACTCCCAATGCTAGACTTACGATAACGGCACATTAACATAACAAAACATAGTCAATTATCATTCGTATAAAAATTGTGATTTTTTGGGCAATAATAAAAGTTAGCAGGAAGATTCCGACCGCAAGTCTTCCTCTATATTTCAAGAACAATACCATAAAGAACAACTAAAACATCAATTTTTGTTTGATTCAATGTAAATGGTATTCGTACCTGTTACCAATCAACTCTAGTCGAAGATACATAAAATTATAACTGCAAGTTATAAAAGTTCTCGCAAGTCACATTCTAAAAACGTTACAATCGTCACAAAGAATTATAATATTTTGGTCGATATTTGCAATAACCTACACACACATTTCCTTGAATAAGTTTTGCCATTTTTGGTCTTATTTCAATTTGGGTTACATTTAATTTAGAACAAAAATACAAAAATACCAAAATTCATCAATACATAGAAACATACATACAAACCAACACGCAAAAATATAATTGGTTGTAGGTTGAATAAAATCTCATCCTTATATTTCTTAGCTGACATTGTGTTGGAGAAAAGGATATAATATAACAAATGTTTGTCCTCGTTTTCCTTGCTGTGCTTTGCGGGAAGTATAGTACGAACATGTTTTAAGAAAAGTATATGACATGGATAAAACTTGAATCGCAAAAGTAATTGTTAAATCAATAAAACCTATTGGGAGAATTTTACAAGCGAAAATAAAAACATTTAAGATATGCAATTTTTTTATGTGATGCAGTATATAAAGGAGACAAATATTAATACACTACACCACTACACTCAGTACCAATAAACAAAACATATATGTACATGTATAAAAAGAACTTTGGCTGAAAGAGCACTTAGCACTGAAGGCAGCAACAAGTTTTTAAATATTTTTCTCTGAAAGCTTGTAAACCTTTATAATCTAATAGTTTTAAGAAATTGAAAATATATATTTAATAGAAAATGGACGAATTTAAGAAATGCGTAACGATTTAATAACAGTTAACTGAATTCAATTTACTAATCAATGATCCGGCTAGGGGACGACACAAACCATAACCTTGCATTTATGTACATCAGACCCAAAAGCTTCCAAAAGTTCCAAAAAGTATCAGAATATAAAGCAGTGGTTTGACACAAATCAATTTTAGTTCTTTTTCAAAAATTTTAAAGAGTATATTAAATACTGAATTGTCATCACAAAAAGATAAGATACGAAAAAAAAAACTGTTAAAAGGGTGATCCATATACAGATATCTTCTTTTTTAATCATATATTGTCATTTGACCCCTTTTGACTTTTTATTGTGGGGTGACCCTTTAAGATCCATAATCCAGAAACGATGCAGACTTATAGACGAATAAGGTTATTTGGGAAACAAAACCAGAAACCGGAAACAAGGTTTTGGAAAATTGGGTTGACTGGAAAGCTACAGCGAAACCAACTACATGAATAAAATTATGATGTTTAAATTATGGGAACGGTTCTTTCTTATAAAAAAAAAATAATATACCAAAAAACGTAAAGTTTTATCCTTTTTATTTAATTTTTTACGGGTTACTTTTTTTCTTTTTTAGCATTGAACCTAGGATTTTAGGTGTAATACATATTCAGTCAAATCTGCCTTTAGTTCGATATGGGGAGACGGATTAGTGGGAAGGAAAGGATTAGAAATGAGCATAGAAAATGCAAGCTACCTACTCAACTAACGAGACCGCATTTTTAATTTAATTTTTAAGACAAATTAAAGTTTTAAAATCGTTAAATACAATAAAATTAGACGTCATAGACGTCAAAACCCGAAGTTCATCATCTGTTCACACCAACATCATTGATTTATATCAATCATGAATGAAAAACTTTTGAAGCGCTGACGCTACCAACAATTTTTTTTTTTTCTTTAAAAAATGACGTGTTCTTTTTAAAATGTCGCAATTATGTTAATTAAAATTCAACCGCGACAGTTAAAGTCTTTGCCAACCTCTTGAGCACCCGTGATTTATGTTAGATCGATTATACTGCCCGAAAAGATAGTTTTTCCCAGGATGATTTTAAGTTTTTGAGGAAGATTTTTTTGATGGTGTGTAAGATTTCTCGAGTTTTTTAGATATTTTCAGCTATAATAGCGTATCCGCTCAAACCGCTTAGGCTGTGGCATATGTTATGTTTTGATGACTTGTCTAAAAGCTATAATTGACAAACTTAATGCAATATCAACCATTTCAATACCTGTTTTACTCTCTAAGATATGTGAGTTCAAAGTGTTAAAAGGTTTTTTTTTAAATCATGACTTTTGGAAACAATTTTCTTGATTTGCATACTTCTTCGCTATACTAAGATTTCTTTTGTTGACAATTTTCTATGAAT
This sequence comes from Pherbina coryleti, assembly GCA_943735915.1. Lineage (NCBI taxonomy): Eukaryota > Metazoa > Arthropoda > Insecta > Diptera > Sciomyzidae > Pherbina > Pherbina coryleti. Next base: position 128,026,739 of record OX030949.1, on the reverse strand, counting down.
CCCTCAAATTCAATACACAAAGGTTTTCATAAAACTATTTTCATATAAGTGAAAAATGGTTTGTGTCCCTCTTTTTTGTTGGCTATATGAAAATAATACGAGTAATTTTTGTGCTTCAAATGCAGTAACTTTTTATGAGCTGCTTAGTGGACAATATAAAAAGCTTAAGATGCCCATGCAGAGCAAAAAAATTTCGAGTAAGTCATCTGCAAATTTCAATTATTTCGTAAAAAACTTGATATAAAGTCGGAACACATATCGCTCGTTTTTTTCAATAACGTCACAGCTCAAAAAATGGAAAATCAGAGTTAAACACGTAGAAATACTTGTCATAGCTCAATTTCAATTGTGTGTAACCGGGGTAACGATATCTTATTTACTTTTCACGCTCGAGGAAAATGTGTCGTTATTTCGTTCAGTACTTTCAGAAGTTTTTTATCAACAAGACCGACTCATCCTAGTTACTAATTTTGAATAATTGTATTTAGCTCCAATCTTTTTCCAAAATAGTGGTATATTTCGTTTTAAGGCGTTGTTTCCGAAAGGTAAGGAAATTTTCAATATATGTTTGTTTCGTGTACAATGTGTTATTTCGAGTTGTGACTGTTTTGATGATATATTAAGCGAAAATTATGGTTTTCATAATTTAAGATAAGACGTTCTTGCAGAAAAGATTTATAGTTTAATTTGAAATATAATTTATTATGTCGCTATAACAAACAACATGTTGGCAATCAAATCAATTTTGTAATATGCGACAATGTGACGTTCTTGCTGAATGTATTGAGAAATTTTATTGAATATGAGGCTAATAATTCAAAATAACACCATCTTGTTGATAAAAATGATGAGTGCATCAATGAAAAATAGTTTATAAGCATACACAAATTAATTTTTTCCATCGTATTTCAGAGATGTCGGATCACCGTTGTATAACTAAGCCCTATAGCCATTCTTCTTCCTCATCATCATCAAGCAGTTCAAAATTTATAGAGGACTGCGATGATTCCATAATGGACAAAACTTATATTCCAGAAACTCCTAGCAATGATGTCACCGACAGCGATGAAGGTTTTACCAAGACAAGCAAAGTGAAAAACAATGTAAATGTTGAGGGCTCCCCAACAGCAGTTTTCCAAGATTCTACAGAGTTTACTTTTGGGAGCCAGGATCCGCTTGCTGATGTCCCGAAGTCGAATGAACAATTTATAGTTGAGTCGAATCAGTCCTACTAGTAAAGGTTATAAAAGGCGTAAAAATCCTCAGGACTGGAAAAGGAACATGGTCAAACATAAACGAAATAGCGGGAAAGCATATGAATCTCACTCAATGAATAAAACAATTCGAGAAGCAAGCCAGATAAAAGCTTCATGTTCCGAAATTTGTAAATATAAATGTTCAAAGAACTTCAATGAAAATGAAAGAACACATCTTTTTAATTCGTTCTGGGAGCTAGGAGATATTGAACGACAAAGGCAATTTATCGCAAACAGCATGGAAATAATTGAGTCTAGATATCGTTATATTCGCATTGGAGGAACTAGACCTCTACGTCTAAGCAATAACGCATATTATTTCCGAAAAGATAAAGAGCTTTGTGAAGCTAATGGACACCGTAGAGTAAATGAACTCAGTACGTGCGTACTACAATACCTTACGACCTTATCTAAAACTGATGATGCTGAAGTGATTTTTTATTCTGATAATTGTGATGTGGCGTCCGTGGCGTAGTTGGTTAAAGTGCGTGGCCGCTATGTCAAATAACTTTGGAGACCCAGGTTCGAACCCCAGCAGCGACAGAAAATTATTTGAATTAAAAATAATTTATCTGTACGGCCGCCACCTCTCTGCAGACAATGGCAAACCTCAGAGAGTAATAAAATGCCATGTAAAGCTTCTTGAGAATAAGAACATTCCGTTCATCGCCGTTCGGAGTCGGCGTTAAGCCTGTAGGTCCATTTCTCGGTCAATTGTGTACAAACTTAATAACACGCACAACACAATTGATCATAAAAAGCTAGGTCAAAGTCCTTGCAAGGGCTGAAATGGCCAGTTATTTATTTATTTATTTATTTAATTGTGCTGGGCAACAGAAAAATAAGTTTATGGTCGCTTTATATTTATATGCCGTACGACAGTTAGGAATAAAGTCAATCATACACAAATATCTAATGAAAGGTCATACTCAAAATGAAGATGATTCGGTTCATTCCTTTGTATCAATCATCCGCTCAGCGAAAAAGAGGCGATCCTTTTCAGGTTCATGAGCTATGCTTTGAGGACTTTTACGACTTAAATACACTGGCAGTTGAAATCGGGCAGTTAACTATGTCCGCTTGCAAGCTTTCAGTTGCAAAAGTCTTAAAAGTAAGCCGAGAATCGCCAAACTCAATATTTTTTAAAACCTCTTACACTGCCGAGGATTATGAGGAGGCAATAATTATAAAAAAGAAGCGTAAAAATATAGCGACTTTAAAAAGTGCTTTCCATATAAAGCCTGAACTGCCACAACGCAAAAGAGAGGATCTTCAAGATCTACTAAAAAAAACTAATACCTTCTTTTTACAAGGCTTTTTATGAAAATTTGTGACTCGCTGTAATTTAGTAATAAATTATTTTATGCAACAATTTTAAATTTCTGCTTTTGTGTAATGAATTCATTTTATGTCTTTGAATATATAATATCATTTGCAACTTTATTGATTTGATTTTAAATAAAAATATTAAATAAAATAAAATAAATTCGTTGGATTCCACACATTTCTATGCATAATAAGAAAATATATTTTTTCAGCAATAATGTCATATTTGTACTTATAATACCTTTGGCAAGACTTTTTTGCAGCAAGAACGTCATAATTCAGAACAATGATAGGTTTTAACTTGATACGGGGCCTTTACTTATTGGTAAAGGGTTCTCCTTTTTTATTATAATATATATTATCATAAGCTTGTAATGTCAGCAAGTTCAGCAAATATATTCAATCCTGCAGAGTTGTAAGCTGTTAAAAACTTAAAATACGTTTACCAAAAAATCGATTTTACTGAGTTATAACGTTATTGAAGAAAATGAGCGGTATGTACACTGTACCTACATTGTACAGTAGGTGGAAAAAATACGTTGTCAATAATAATTATCCCACAATAGACCACAGTGAGTTTTTGTTAGGTCTATGAATAAATTCCTTTAAATAAAAATGCATTTAGCGTTGTTGTAAACTAAAGTATTTTTGGTACCAAAAACGAAGTCCATTTCCATAAAAATTAGGTCGCAAAAGTAAGTTGCCAACAATCTTATATCAGCAATGGCGAAAGTTATGATCAGGGATTTTGCCAACTTTCTGTGTATCATCAAGCTCAGAGCCCCAAGTATTCCAATCTTGTAGAAAATTCGTCCAATTTCGGATGATGTACTCTCTCAAATCCCCCAAAGTTTGAAATTTGTCCCGCGATGTGCGTATTTTCAAGTCTGCCCACGCATTTTCTATTGGTGAGAAGTCTGGACTCTGCGAGGACCATTTCAAAACGTTAATAAAGGGTATTTTTTGTTTTAGAGGCGGAAAACTTAAAATTGGCAGCTGTTTTCTGTGATAACCGATTTGATACTTCTCGGTTGTTTTGAGGTTAGTGTGGATTGACTATTGATCATGTATAGACTCACGCAGGATCAACACTTTTTCAATGGACTAAAACAAAAACTGGCACCCATCGTTTTATCGCAATATTCTGTTTAGCGATGAGGCTAATTTGGGCTCAATGGGCATGTGAATAAGCAAAATTACCGCATTTTGGAGTGCAGATCCACAAATCCAGATTTCATAAAAGAAATTATCCTACATGGAAAAATTCAAAAGACCTTGTATCTCCATAACTAGAGCCAATTTGACATATAATAAATTTGTTTCTTAAAAAAAAGTTTTCCTAGTTTTGTGGACCAGTGTTCAGGCTTCTTGAGCTTTTTATAGGGTCGTTTAACGTAAGTTTTTTTCAAAATATTTTAATACATATTTTTTGTCTAAGTCTAAGCTAGTGCCTATGGTGTGCACCGCTATACATTTATAGCGTTTACTTAGATATATAAATACTGCACATGGCAAATCGGGTACAGCAGCATGGAGTGTAGTTTATATATGTAGAAGATATATGCATACAAACCTTATCCACTTCGAAGAACGAATTAAAGGGAATAGAAAGGGAATCTTTCTAGAATATATGGAATTTCAACTCTTATTCCCACATGTTTATGTTTTTTTTTAGTATTTAAGTCACATAAGTTTGTATAATTTCCAGAATCTTATAGCATTAATAGTTTGCAGAAAAAAAAATACACAAGCTTTTTTTTGAAAACAGCTAATATTGATTGAAGAAAAACATAATTCCATCAATAATTTTGCTGCTCTAAATTAACAAATTTCCACGCAATCTATCAAAACATTGTTAAGAATACACGAAATGGATTGAAGAGTTTTTTTCTTACCCTTTAAGACAGTTAAGCAAACATTGACCAAAACTTATGCAATAACAAAGGAATAACTCCTGGATTTCCTTCTACAAAGTAAGAAAAAAATTCAATCAATATTTTTGCTGCTTCAAACCGCTTACTTGGATTTACCAACAACCTAACTTAGCACGAAAAGAAGGAAGCGAAAAGGAGTCAGTGAAAAGGTGAATGTACTTTGCATATGGCTAGAAAAAGCTTAAATATTTCAATTCAGTCGAGTGTCTTCACTTATTGTTTACATATGTAAATATACTCTATGAAAGCTAATGCGTCCATCTTTAAACATTAGAGTTTGCGTTGTTCAAATGTGAAAATTGTAATATGTAAAGTTTGAAACTAAGTAAACTCGTGTCGATTTATTGAAAGATTTTTGTGAATATTTTTCACAAGGCGTTATCACACTCTTTTTAGTTGAGTTATGCAAAAATATGCACTAGTTTAGTGGAGAAATACAAAATAGTATTAATTATTCGTTTCATTAGCGGATGCATTTGTTCCATGGAAATTTCATCTTATCATTAAGTTTTTAGGCTCTATGAATTAACTTTTGGCGAAATAAATCCTAATGAGTTAAGTGTCAATGTTTAAACGACCTAACGACTGCTAGAAATGACTAGAAATGAAAACACCATGCAACACCTATACATTTTGGAATAAAACCTTTGTTAAATTGGTTTTTTGCAATAAAAAGAAATAAGAATGCATATTAAAAGGCAGCAAACTTGAATAACTCTTGAAAGTTAATGATTAACAACTATAAAAAAACTCATTAGGACCAAAGTCATGCATCCCTTCTTAGGAAGAATTTCATTATGAAATAACCTTGAATAAAAAGTAAATGCTAATGAAAATAAAATAATTTAATGGAATATATAAATCCTAGTTTTAATAGTTATTTCAATGAAATTGTTGCAAAGCTTGTGTAAGAAGCAAGTTTACAATTTTAAGAGTTAATATCTTGAGGAAACTTAGTACATTTTAATTGAACGTAACTTTCATTCTATAATTTCAAAAATGTTCATACTATAATTTCAAATTTATTCACTGGGTTTTATAAGAGCGATACAACAAATCCTTTCCGAAACATCTTTTATCCTCGATGAATCAGCTGATTGGACAGGCCTTAATCTTAATGCATAATAAATTTGTTTCCTTGCTTTGCTTTAAAATTTTAATAAGAACATTATTAAAGGCGGCTCTTATATTGTTAACTGACTTTCACTGCAATAGGGAACTGAAATAAGGTCATGAAGTAAAGGGCCGCCACACTTTATAAGAACACTGCATTTGGAGAGTATGAAGCGTCATAATTTGGTATATTTTGAGCTGCGTTACTTACCTCTTTTTGGTTTTGCCCACATTATAAAGTTCGACATGTTTAAATGCAGCGTATGCGGCCATTTTTGTTGCTGTTAGTTTTTGTGGTTAGCTGTTGTGAATATTAACTTATTAACGGTATTTTTTGGATTAAATTCTGAAATTGCCATGTTTAAGCATTTAAAACTTGCAGTGGTGCATAAAATTTTAAACTTTTTTGTAAATTTTGAAATTTAGACTAAGCACATGAGTCAAAGATCGCAAACAGCAAACAGTTTATTTTTCTTTACAAGTATTGAAGATAATCTATTTAAGAACCACTTTTTTTTATTCTAGCATTGGGCAAAGATTACTAGAGTAAAAAAGCTGCGCTTAACTTTTTAAAAACTCAAGAATTATAAAATTTCGTTTTGATATAATAAATACTGTAACGGTAAAATTAAATATATTTTAACAGAATTTGTATTCCTTATGTTCAGTCGTAGTCCTTAATAAAAACGAGTTTAAATTTTTTTTTTAATATGAAAAGGGTTCTCTATTTAAACAAGTAACACGCTAAATTTAACACTGAGCTTGATAGTCAACCCATGAAAAGCTACAGGAAGGCAGAGTAAAAGTTCTTCTCACTGGCATGTGCATCCTTTAACAGCTTTTGTTTGTTTTGCAAGCTGCATTTGCATCTGAATTAAGAAGATTTAACGCGTAACATAACCGTAAAATGTATGCGTGGTAGATTGAGAGCAAATTGCACTGGGAGAGAGAAGCTCAAGAGATGGTTCGAGACGAATCTTAGATCCCACATGCAGTCGAAAATAATCAATAAACATTGCAGATAAGTTGCACATCTTCGCTGATTAAAGCAGACTTTGTTGCAAATAGATTTTTTTTGTGCAGCTTCTTAAACTTGTTTTTTATTATTTAAAAGTTTCAGAGATTTCCACAAATTTTCTTTATCTTAAACACAGCAATTTCAGCAGAACTTTTTACAATACGAGTAATTTTTTTTTTATGAATCCTTTTTCTTACTGAATGCAAATGATGCAAATGGGTATGAAATGACTTTTGATGTTTTCACCAAAAAACAGGAAAAATAACACCAATAATAATAATAATATCGCGATTATCACAAGAATTTATTTTCTTCTTTAAGAAAATTGGAAGAAACAGAAACGGAGCCAGAGATTTTTTTTTATTTAATAGAAGCTACTTTTCTGTATGTGCTGACGTTTTGAATTTAAGCTTTCGACTGAACCAAACATGGAAATATGGAAGTCATTTTATATATCGATCCAAATTCAAAAACAACAGGGAGAGAGAAAAAGAGACAGCCAGAGCGAGTAAGAGAATACAAACGCTGCATTGCACTGAGCAACTGTGGGGCAATGGAGAACATTTGTCATATTGGGGCTGCCTGCCATCAACGATGACGACTATGTGGAAAAACATCAACTTAGCCTAAATAACAACAAACAGTGGTGTTGGCCAACACATACAGCTGTTTCCGCTCGCTCGAATGAGCGAATGAGCGAAGCTTCAGAGTTAAACGAGAATTGAGAGAAGTAAGTCGGTGGTCACTTGGAAAGCACTTGAGATACTCCAAAATGTATGGATACGACTATGACACCGCAATGCTCTAGAAAGCCAAAACTTATTTCGGTGAAGCAAAAGTTGTGTTCGCAGCAGGCAAGAGTTCCGTTAGCTGCATAGCGCTGCGAATTATACCGAATGGCTTGCATTAGTCATCGCCGCAATAGTTCAACAACCGTGAAATACAGCTAAAATTTGTTTATAAGCATTGCTGCAGAAGGTGCGGAAGAGTTCCTAGCAACATTCTGCGCTCGCAGATACAAGTGTTTATGCAAGAAAAATAATCACTGAGTGAAATGGTGTTTTTCTTAGTGAGCACTACTTAAATAACTTTAATAATTGTATGGCTTGAATACATGGATCGTAATTGAAAATCTTCTTGTTACTGAATGGTATGGTTTATTATAGGAAGACGAATTTATATATAAAAATATGTTAATGAAAAGTTTGTTCACTTTTTGCTAATAAACAGCTACACTATAGTACAACCAAATTATCATTTGTTTATTCTTTTGAAGGTTTTTTTTTTATGTTGCACTTGAGGAAAATAAAAATCAATTTTATTATTTAAAATTTCGTTTTGATGAAATATCTTCTTATAATTTATTTAAAATTTAAAATATTTACAGCGCCTCACAGTTTATTTGGTACTTAAATATTTTGATAACAAAATCATTGTAGTATAAATAAAAAAAAAAATAAAAATAAAAAATAAGTGGAAGGGCTCTACCAAGAAACAGTTGCTATTTAACCTGTTTACCTAAGTAAGCCACGACACATAAAATAAATGAGTCTGTGGTTATAAAAGTGAAACTTCTAGACACAAAATTTGAGACATAAAATAATAAAGTGTCTTCTATTTTGTGCTAAGGAAATCAAAGTTATAACGATTTAAGGTCTTTCCCGTATTTCTTTAAAAGGTTATGATGAAAACTCTATAGAAGAAAGGCAGTCTGTCGAATAAAACTTCCCATTTCATATATTCATAGAGCGTATAAAATATATTTTAATATAAAATATTGAGTATTGAGTTGTAATGTCTTATTAAAATAACGTGGTTGCAACTTCACGCTCAAAACACAGGTCTGTAAAAAAATGGGGTCATGACTGTTATTGGGTATTTGGGGGTCATTCTGCAATAATTAGAATAGAACACGAATTCGTGGTCATATTTGAGCCATAACAGTAGGAATCCAAGATATTTGAGATTTATGTATATACTCGAAAAATTACTTTTTGGGCTTCTTTTGAGGTTATGTACAGGCAGAACGACTTTTAAGCGCTTTTCTGCCAAGTACATCTTTTAAAAGTAATCTTCCCTTTCGAAATGAGCAGTTTAAAGTTGATAATCAACTTTAAGTAAATACTATCCTATAGAAATTTCAATAACAAATTTTTCTCTTTGTAAAAAAGAAAGTAATACTAAAACTTAAACTACAGGGTTTTTCAATTGAAGTGTCCCATAGAAAAAACATTGTAAAATGCATATTTTTTACTATTTTTCTTTCAAATTTAGGTTTTTTATTTAAAAATAAACAAAGGAACAAATTTGCATTACAAATTTTCAATGTAACCCCCTTTGACTTTTATTACATCGTTAAGTCTCTTAAAAAATATGTTGCATGCTTCCCACAGCTGTTCTTGCGGTATTTCATTCCATTTTCGCGTAAGTGCACGTTTAAGAGACTGCAGGCTCTCATATTTTTTCGTGGATACCTTACTCTTCAATATACCCCACACAGAGAAGTCCTTTGGATTCAAATCAGGTGAATTCGGCGGCCATTGTTTTGCGTTGATAAAATGCGGAACGTTCTCCCGCAACCAATTTTGATTCACGTTGGCCTTATGTGAGGTTTTTTTGTAGACTTTGTCAGCCCATGGTTTTAAACAGCTTCTAAAATTTTTGTACAAAACACTTCAGCGTTAATTTTGACTCCTTTTTTAATAAAAACCAATGGAGAACGAAAATCTGAGCTAACTGCGGCCCATACCATAACGTACATAGGTGCTTGGTTTTTGGTGGCCGATCTGACATCAAAATTTTCAGGCAACTTGCCTTTTAACCAAACTCGGTCTTTTGTTTGTTTACAAACTGCTCAACAGTAAAAATTTTTTCATCAGAAAAGATAATGTTTGGCAACCCACCAGTCGCGGCCAATCGCTTCAACTCTTTGGCTCTTATAGTCTATCTTTTTTCTGTTTATCATTAAGCCCATGAAACTTTTGAATTTTGTATGTTTTGAGTTTAAGCTCATTTGTAAGTATTCAATGCATGCACTTGCATTTCCTTAGCAATTTTTGGAATACTACGGCGTGGATTTCTGGAAAGGCGCTTTTTTACTTTTCTCAAAATTTCTGGAGCAGTTGCAGTCTTACGTCTTCCACCTCCATACAGTTTTTTACACTACCATTCTCCCTGTATCGCTTTATGGGACGATAAACAAATTTTCTATTCACTTTTAAATGTTTCAACTCTGTAACGATAGCGTTGTTTGGTTTTCCCGCTAAATAAAGTGCAATAACGGCGTTACGACTTAGCTCCATGTTGAATAGCTTCAGACTGATTGAACATATGTTAAAGTGCTTTTGCAGTAATAGTGTTGCCATACCAAAAAAACAATTCAGAAAATATCATACATGTTTGTCAAACGGTTTTCGAAATACAGATGGTTAAAGTTGTGGGACACTTCAATTGAAAAGCCCTGTATATTAAAATCTGTAAGGCCCACTGTGCCAAGATTGGACAAGTTTACAGTAGACGTGACCCATTTATAATAAAATTTGTTAAAAAAATCGTCAAATTTTCTTTTCTTTTCTTTTCACATTCTTATACTCCAACAAGCGAAAAGTTAAAGAATTAATAGCATCATTTTATTAACTTACTAGCATACCCATCCCCAGCGTTGCTTGGGAGTATAAAGATGATATGAAAACATATTTTATATAAAGACTCAAGACTCAAATATGTATAATTAATTTTATTTAATTTGAGAATTAAAATCAATATAAATACGATATATTGGACTAATGGCAACACTGCAGCAGAAATTTACTGAGTGCAACTATCCACTCAAGATGACAGCGCGGTGAGCTGTAGACTCTCACTTTTCTCTCTCAACAAAGAGCTTAAGCTATTGTTTGCTGTTTTTTTGCGCTGCTTATACAGCATGGATTAAAATGCATCACTTCTTAAATAATTAAATAAAATGTTTTACCAAAAACGTAGTACCCAGTAGCAAGGTCGCTTATTATAGCAATTGAATAGTGAAAGAATTAATAAAATCGGTTCAGCATTTACCCCCTTGATTGAACGATTAAAATTCGAGAGACCCCTTTTATATTTAGTATATAGATAAAACGCAACGCTCCATGCCATGATCTTAAGCGTTGAGTATAGAAATAGCGTAGTGAAAACAGTGCTAATTGTGCAGGTTGTAAAACGCAACCCTTGGATTTCGTTCACTTGAACTGTCAATTTAATCACTGCCGTTAGAATGGATGGAAAGTTGGCGTTGAAAAGGTAATAATTTTTTTTTTCACTAATATATTCTAAATTGTTTAAATATAGGTTAAAAAAACAACAACCAAACAACAGTTCGAAATGTAGCTAAAAGAAATAGAAAAAGTTACCGGAGGTAGCAAATGCTGTCATACTATTTAGTGTTTATATTACAATTTCAATTTAATGATGACTGAAGAGAACAGCAGATATGGTTGCCAACATGTCAAGATATGTGGAATCTTGAATTTTTCAAAAAATTTACAATAATAATGCTAATTTTGTTTTACATCTGACAACCCTAAACTGTTGTTGACGGACAGTTCATCGTGATAACATAACATAGCTAACGCAATAACGTAGTGATTATAAAAAATAAAATAAATAAATAAATAATTGGCCATTTCAGCCCTTGAAACCTAGCTTCTTATGATCAATTGTGTTGTGCGTGTTATTAAGTTTGTACACAATTGACCGAGAACCGGACCTACAGGTTTAACGCCGACTCCGAACGGCGATGAACGGAATGTTCTTGTTCTCAAGAAGCTTTACATGGCATTTTGAATACTCTCTGAGGTTTGCCATTGTCTGCAGAGAGGTGGCGACCGTACAGAAAAATAGTGATTAATAAAATGTAAATTTTTAATCCAAGTGATGCTCTGCGTTAGCGTTGCGTTTCATCACGGTGATTTATAAAATGATGCTATAAGAGTTTAAGTAAAATTTAGTGATTAATTCACAGATTGCGATGCATTGGAACTCTGTGCTATTTTTCATACAAAGCGTTGTTGAGTTGTTGCCGTCAAGGATCCTTTCATCGACTATAACCGTGGTTTTAAGAACACAGTCACTGCTGAAAACGACCTACTGGTTTTTAGCGGTCAGTAAGTCAGAAGTTTTCAGTGAACATGGTCTGTCCAACACTCAGTTAGACGACGTTGGCGCTATTTAAAATACATCATGTCATTTTTTCGTCACTAGCCCAAAAATCACAAAAATTTCGTTAACTTCATGACGTTTGAAGGTGTTGCCACATTAAATAACTCTAAATTGTGGTTATTCTAAGAAAGCACTGATAAAATAATATTTGTTTTTTTAACGACGTCCATATAACTGAACTCAAGTTAGTTGAACAGCACTGAAAAACTGACCTTATAAATTACTCAATTTATTTTTTATGAATGAGTTGTGAAAGTCATGCAATGTTAGAACTTCGGGCTTTATTGCCCGACAATATTTTAAGAAGGTATTTTTAAGAAACATAACCGCTTAACAAACAAACCGCATAACATCTTCCGACTTTAGTACAAATTTTTTTTTTAACGAACGATTTCTTGTGTGGAGAGAACAGTTGAATTAACTGAGAACTAAAAATTTTCCTAATTTTCTCAAAAAACTATTTATGAAAATTAACCAAAAATACCATTCGCGATTGTTCTCATTGTTCGTTACCGTTTATATGGAATTGTCCCGTTTTGATGATAATGCTGGCACAGTTAAATGACATGATCGTCTTAGAGAATCTAAAGATATTGGCTGACCAAAACAAAAATGTCGATTCCAAAATGGTAAAAATAAAATTTCGCAATAAAGATCCTTGGTTCATTTGTACACTATTTTTTTCAAATGACATTAAAATTTGTTTTTTTTTTTATTTTTAGTTTATGAACAAAATTTCCTTAAATTTCCTTAAATTTTGTTAAAGGCACTGAATCAAAAAAGCTGTGTGTGACCCACTAAATATCGAAATACCGCGGCGAGACTAACTTGTTGTTAAACTTACCTTGAAAAATTACCAATTCAGTTGTATTGTTTGTTGTGAAGCAATTAAAGTCATGTACCGACAAGTACAGAACGTAAAGTGATAGGAAAAATATTACAGATAAACTTACTTGGTTTAATTAACTGTTTATTACTTTCATCGACAAAAGAAACCCGCTACTTTATATGCACAAATAATAGTTTTCCGCTCAACTAATTCCGATTTCATCTCTTTAATAGCGACAGTATAATTTTCTTTCACTATCATTTATTTTCTTAATACGTTCAAATCAATCACTCAAGCAGTGCAAAACACCCAAAGAAGAAAATAAAACCAAACAAAACAACATATTTTCAATAAGTCAAATAAATATGTTTTTGTTTGCAGGCATTGTTTAAATTTGTACGTTTAACAAAATGCATTAACGGCAAATTCAACCTGAAGCATTTAAGAGAATAAAAAAAAAAAATACCTACACTCAACTTTTGTTAATATATGCATCGGGCAACATTGAAACATTCCAATAATAAAAATAAACAAATTATAGTTAAAACATTTTTGAGTTAGCTTTCGCTTTAATAATTAATAACATATAATACAAAACCATATAAAAAAAGAGTTAACGAACGCACACACACACACACACACACACACACACACACACACACACATACTTAAAACAGTTGTTTCTCCCCCTTTAAAAGGTGTTAATCGTGTAAAGGGCCGCACTTAACTGCTTTTCTTTTCCCATCTGAGTTATTCGTTAATGATGCAACTTCCCATGAAAATTCAAAGTTTAACATTTGTTGATTAAAGTTTTTTACTGACGATTTAACTCCGGTCAATTAAAAAGTGTTTATACGTAACAACTATGTATGCATGTATTTTGCAACCTACTTTTACTTATACTTTAGAAGAACTATGCATAAAAAAATTAACTTTACAAGATTCCCACCCCTTTTATTAAAATAAAACCACAAAACTTAGCGTTATACACCCGGGGGATATTGTCAATTTTACTTTTAGGATGTGGTCTGGTGTCCGAGTTTCCAAGAATAAAAAAAAAATCTGTTAAAACTATAAAAAAGGGTTTTCTCGAAAAAAGGTTTTTTGATCGGCCCAGGGCACAGTGCGCTCCCTTATAAAAGTGGAACAAAAATAGAAGTGGTCCTACACGCAAAGAAAAAAAACGTTTATCGCCAGTTTGCCGCAAACGAACTTCGTTTGTCGTGCTTGAAATCGTTTATTGCAAACGTTTCAACAGTTGTCATAAACGTTGAACGAAAAATAAACAAAATTTTCAGTTGTGAGAAACGAGTCATTTAGTTGCAGGAAATTAATTTCGTTTGTCATAAACGCGAGTGATTTTTAAAGTGCAGCAATTGAAAACTTCGTTTTTCCCAACTGAAAATTTTGTTTATTTTTCTCTTCGTTGTATAAACATAACGCTTATAGTTTAGAGTTACTTTTTGGACAAATTGTTACTATATAACGAAATTGATAGTTTGCTTAATACGCGGACGGAGATAGCAACGGAGGTGCAATGCATAAGAAGACGGACGAACATAATGAGAAAGATTATTAATATAATAAATAATAATGACCGAAATAGCTTGCGGTTTATATATATAAGATATATTTTTAAGTTGTGACAACTGAATATTCGTTTGCGGCAAATACAGCTCGCAAACGAAGTATAGTTGGTGAATTTTTCAGTTGTGGTAAACGAAAAATTTCTTTGCGTGTATATAAAAAAAAAGTTGACTGATCTATAACTCGGTAAGAAGGCTATGCAAACAGAATAGATGTGTACTAAATATGGTAGAAATCGGTATGACCCCTAGGGGTACCTCCCTTGGACCTACATTTTTTACATGATTTCGTATGGAAGGTACATCTGATGTCCGATAAATCTTCCCATTTTTATTTCGGGCAAATTAAGTGTACTTTTAGGCAAATTTAATTTTATTTACAATAAGAAAATTAATAACTCATTTTTATTAACAAAATGTTTATTAAAAAATAAAGTCCTGCTTCAAGAAAGCGCTCCTCCGATCGGCGATATATGCGTGCAGTGGAATCACATATACATCACTCTATGCGTACGGCTGCCGAAGAGGTGATTGGCTATCACCGCCCTCACCGAAACCAGTGGCACGACCAGGAGTGTCGCGACGCCACTGCAGATAAAGACTCCGCCTACAAAGCCACCCTGCAGTCGGTTGTAACGCGTGCTGCTAAAGAGCGATACAAAAAGAAGAGGAGGGAAGAGAGACACATTTTCAGGCGAACAAAATTTTTCGAAAAAATAAGACGCCTATGGCCGATGGTTTCAAGAGCGGGGTCTATTCCTGCAAGGATGGAACTGGGAATCTAGTGACAGATAAGCAGAGTACACTGATGATGTGGAGGGAACCCTTTTCTAGTCTTCTGAATGGCGACGACGACAGCAATCTCGCTAATAAAGATGATATCCGGGAAACCCCAACTTTGGACGACAGCGTTGAAGTTCCGCTGCCCAACCATAGTGAAGTCTTGAAAGCTATAGCTCGGCTTAAAAACAACAAAACCGCGGGAGCCGATGGCTTACCTGTTAAGGTCTTCAAGAATGGAGGCGAAGCTCTATTTAAATGCACTCATAAGCTTCTATGCAGAATATGATCGGAAGAATTTATTCCATATGATTGGAACCTCAGTATGCTCTGCCTAATCCACAAGAAAGGCGATCCCACCATTTGCGCCAACTACCGTGGGATAAGCCTTCTTAATATTGCATATAAGGTCCTCTCGAGCGTATTATGTGAAAGACTGAAGCCCATCGTAAACCAGATGATTGGACCTTATCAGTGTGGCTTCAGATCTGGCAAATCTACCATAGACCAGATATTTACGCTACGACAAATCTTGGAAAAGACTCTAGAGAAATAAATCGACACACACCATCTTTTTGTCGATTACAAAGGCGTCTTAGATAGTCCAATAAGGAATCATCTTTACTCCACCATGTCTGAAGTTGGTATTCCTGCAAAGCTCATCCGTCTTTGCAGAATGACACTGAGCAACACCAGCAGCACAGTTAAAATCGGGAAGGATGTCACTTCTCCATTCGATACCAAACGAGGTTTCAGACAAGGTGATTCCTTATCGTGCGACTTTTCCAACCTAATGGAAAAGTTACGATATTCTACAAAAGTATTATGCTGCTGGCGTGTGCTGATGATATCGATATCATTGGCCATAATACGCGCGAAGTCAGTGCAGCATTCTCCAGATTAACGAAAGAGTCGAGTCGAATGGGTCTTGAAGTGAACGCAAATAAGACGAAATACCTAGTGTCAACAAATAAATAGTCCCAACGTCTTCGAAACCACGTCACTGTTGACAACATCTGCTTTGAGGTTGTTAAGGATTTCCTCTACCTGGAATTCAGTATAAACTCTTTCAACGATGTCAGTATTGAGATAAAACGAAGGATAACTCTTACCAACAGGTGTTATCTGCTGCCTTTGTGCTGAGTAGGCAGTTGAGAAGCAGAGCCATCTCTCGACGAACAAAACTCACGCTCTATAAGTCACTAATCACGCCCGTCCTGTTATATGCAGCACAAACCTGGACGTTGAGCAGTTCTGGTGAAAAGACTTTGAGGTCCTTCTAGAGAAAGGTCCTCCGTAAGATCTTCGGTCCAATCTGCGTCAATGGCGAGTACCGAATTCAATGGAACCACGAACTGTATGAGCTGTACGCTGACATCGACATAGTTAAGCGCATTAAAATCGAGCGGCTCCGCTTGCTAGGTCATGTTGAGAAAATGGAAAACGACGTTCGAGCGAAAATAATTTTTGATTCGGTGCCCGGTGGTGGTCAACACAGAAGAGGACTCCGACATCTTCGTTGGAAGGATCAAGTATTGGATAACTGGACTACGCTTGGTGTTTCCAATTGGCGCCAGCAAGCGCAAAACAGAAATGGCTGGCTCAATTTCTTATACGAGGCCAAAACCGTTGTACAACGGTTGTAAGCGCCAGATAAGCAAGCAAACAAACTTCCTTTTAAAATACTTGATTTCCTTCAAATTAAAAGTTGTAGTATAAAGAGCTCGCAATTGTTTATAAAGAAAGATATTTTAAAAAACTTTTAAATTTTATATAACTAAATAATGTAGTTTAATATAGCATACTTTAAAAAAAAATAAACAAATTTTTGTGCAGGGGTTTGAACAAATTCTATCGAGCCGATTGGTCTGAAATTTTAATACGTTATTCTACACGTCAATTACACTCACAGATAGTAGACTAAATTATTTTTAATCATTACTTTTTCAACTTGAAAACTAGCTTGCAACTACAGAGTGTGTTTCTAAAAAATTATAAGTGAATTGCAACTTGAAAGCAACTTCTAGATCCTGTAACCCCCGTGTAGTGTCAAAATACAATATATAGGCTGGTGCTACACGGTGACCGTTTGATCGTCGTTCAATAAATCTTTTTTACTCTCTTCAACATTCTGCACGGTGGTAAGTTACACGACAGAAAACGTATCAACGGCAGACGTATCAACGATCACAATTTCACTGGCATATTGGCATTGGTCTTACGGTGGATAGTCTTGTTCAAGGCTGGGTAAGACGGGTAAGATGCACATTAGCAGTTCGGAGCTTTCGATCATTTCTGTACAAACATTCAATAACACACACAACACAATTTGTTCATAAGAAGTTCGATCAAAGTCCTTTCAAGGGCTGAAATGGCCAGTTTATATATATATAAATATTCTTATATAGTATATATATATATAAGACGGTAATATGCGGTATTGAAATTGATGTATCAGAGTATGAAGAGTATGATGTATGAAATGAGGTATCAGAGTTGGGTACTCCGAGGTAAAAAGTATATCTTAGTCGCCTTGGAGTGCCAGATTGAAAAGGTGCAATTTAGTGGTGTTCAGTTAAATTCCCACGGTGGACAAGTAATTATTTTTAATTTTACATTTACTTATTGTAATAGACGCTACCAAAAATCAACATCAATTCTAAGAAAAACAGTATCGGAAAAAAATAAATAAATAATGTGGCGCAAATGCCTTCGGTCACAAATTCTTAAAAAATTCATAAAAAATCGTAGCAAACAAACCTTGAATCGAATCGAATGAGCAATATTTGTCCTCAGATAAAAGAAAATGTTAAAATTGTTTTATCAAGGGTTAATACAAGGTTTCAACAATTTTTTAACTGTTTTCATTTATGAAAGGCTTCAAAAAAGTTTTTCAACGTTATTGTACGTTTATGAATGATTTTTTTCGAATTTATAACTTTTTTTAGAATTGAGGCGTTAAATATTATATAAATATTGAAATATTTTTTTTTAATATAACACTCTATAAAACGGTGGCGTCCGTGGCGTAGTTGGTTAAAGTGCGTGGCCGCTATGTCAACGAACTTGGAGACTCAGGTTCGAACCCCAGCAGCGACAGAAAATTATTTGAATTAAAATAATTTTTCTGTACGGCCGCCACCTCTCTGCAGACAATGGCAAACCTAAGAGAGTTATCAAAATGTCATGTAAAGCTTCTTGAGAACGAGAACATTCCGTTCATCGCCGTTCGGAGTCGGCGTTAAATCTGTAGGTCCGGTTCTCGGTCAATTGTGTACAAACTTAGTAACTCGCACAACACAATTGATAATAAGAAGCTAGGTCAAAGTCCTTTCAAGGGTTGAAATGACCAGTTATTTATTTTTTATTTTTTGAATAAAATTAAGTGATTAATATTTGCACAATTGATTAAAATATTATTCTAACCCAGTTGATTTACTACCGTAAAAAATTACACGCAGAATTCGTTGTGAACATATTCTAATTTCAGCTTAGCAGTTAAAGAAAATTTAGATGTCATTTATGCATGAACGTCAAATATACTTTGTATTATATCAAGTACACGATGAGTTAATTTCAGTTGTGAGTATCATTTATATTTCTTTACCTTTACCGACAGACAACCCACTAACTTTCTCCGCTTCTTCATAGACTGTTTGTCTATGTCTATCTAATAAACTTCTTTTTAATTGCCAAGTTAAAAAATTGCTTACTACATGTACTTCGCCTATTTTTGTATCTTTGCCGCTATTATTGTTGTTGTAGTTGTTGTTTTCATTATAATGGAGTGTTTATTATTTTCGGAAGTCATTTAAAAAAAAAAGTAACAATAATATAATTGATTTTCATGCGGTGCGTAAATAAATGTTCCCTCAACAATATTTGTTGAAAAAGTACATGTTTATTTAATAAATACTAAGATATAATTTTGAACTCAAGATGTAGTAGGTTTGCTTTTTTAATACTAACAGTTAGGCTGAGTTCCTAAATGCATTTTTACAAAGCATCAGTGTGTTTTTCCTTGAACTGTGGCTTACCAGATTCACCAAAACTGCGCAACTAGATTGTTATTTTTAACCACGCTTTGGTTGCGCAGTTTTTGGTGAATCTGGTAAGCAGCAGTTCAAGGAAAAACACACAGATGCTTTGAAAAAATGCATTTAGGAACACACCCTTATTGTCAGCGAGCAAAGAAAACGTATTCATTGAAACAGTTTTGTGTTCAAATGTCAATTTTATTTTATATATTTAACACATGGTCCAATAAGTCCCGAGACTAAATAATAAAAAAACTTTTTTTTGCAAATATTATTCTTTATTCATCAGTATAAATTCCACCGCAGTATTCATTCATTCCACCGCTTTTCTAACTTTTCAATACCGGTTTTGTAGAACAATTTGTGCTTCACCTCAAAATACGCTTCAGTTTCAACATCACCTCTTCATTGGAGTCAAATCTCTTGCCGGCAAGAATTTTTTTTGAGGTCAGCAAAGAGCCAGTAGTCGCTGGGGACCAAATCTGGCGAATACGGTGGATGGGGAAGCAATTCGAAGCCCAATTCGTAGATTTTCGCCATCGTTTTCATCGATTTGTGACACGGTGCATTGTTGGACAAGGTGCAAAAGAATCTTTTTTTCTTCTTCAAATGGGGCCGATTTTTCGCGATTTCATCCACCAAAAGGTCCAACAACGCCATATAATAATCGGTGTTGATTGTTTTTCCCTTTTCGAGATAGTCGATGAACAAAATTCCATACGCATCCCAAAATAAAGATGTCATAACCTTTCCAGCCGACTGTTGTGTTTTTGGTTACTTTGGCCTGCTTTCATCGGTTGCTCTCCACTCAGTTGACGACCGTTTTGATTCCGGTGTGTAATGGTGGATCCATGTTTCATCCATTGTCACATACCGACGCTAAAATTCATGTTTATTCTTTGTAAACAGTGCCAAACAGTTCTCCGAATCGACACGTTGTTGTTTTTGGTCCGGTGTGAGAAAACGCGGCACACATTTGGAAAGCAGCTTTCTCATCGACAAATGTTCCTGTAATATTGTTCCCACATTGCCTTTCGATATCTTCAGAGCCTCAGCTAGATCGCGCACATTCACTTTACGGTCGGACAATACCATTTTGAGCTCAAATCAAATTATGTTTAAACAAAAATTTTAAATAAACCTTTGAATTGAATATAAAAAGGTTATGGTGATGATTGCGTATCACGGTCACTTGTGTTTAAGTTGTATAAGTTTTGGAAAGACAAAAAGAAAAATGCGATGGACAGCGGAGAAATAAGCTCCTTAAGGG
The DNA here is from genome assembly GCA_943735915.1 of Pherbina coryleti. NCBI lineage: Eukaryota > Metazoa > Arthropoda > Insecta > Diptera > Sciomyzidae > Pherbina > Pherbina coryleti. The sequence continues at coordinate 128,006,394 of OX030949.1, read as the reverse complement.
GGGGAAGACCCTCCAGACAACAGTTTTTTCAATAATTTTTTACAAAGAACTAAGAGTATTTATAACATTGAACGAAATTGCATATTGACATTGATGTTCAAATGTATAGGTACACAAAAATTTTTTTATAAGAAAAAAAAAATGGCGGCGCTACAGCTGCTTAAATTTGGCTCCTTCAATTTGCCCAGCCCCTTGTAAAATAAATATAAATAAACTTTGACCGAACTTCTTACGATCAAATTGAACCCAGCTCCTTGTAGTCAACTGAAATCATTTCTGAATTAATCTGAAATTTCTAATAATGAACACAAAATTTTGTCTATGTCTATGCGAAGGCCAATACCCTGAAGAATATCTGAGCAAAATTTCTAGTTTATATCTTAATTACTTTTGAAGTTATATTCCACAGCGCGGGAAAAACATTTTTTGAGATAAACTCGATTAAAGTGTTCGTTCTTTTAGTACTTCCATCGTGAATTTTAAAAAATGTAGGTTAAAAAAAAAGATACGAAAGTATCTTAAAGAACGATCAGGTCAAGTTTATATACGAAAAATACAAAATACGATATACGACTCAGTAGCGCTACAAAAGCGATCAAAAACTTTTTCTCTCTGCATTCCGTTTGTTGCTCTTCGGTTCAAACAAAAGCACTAGCACCATAGTGCAGAAATGAGAGATCGGAACAGAATGGTAGCGGGTTGTTTTTCGAGCATAAACCATAATTTGCTGTGTTGAGGTTTTTACTCGCCATCGCTAACTGAAACCGTACCAAATTGCGGTTCGGTTCTGCAGTTGTTCGTTTAAGAATGTTATTGCTACTGTTATTGGCGCCAGCGTCTTCCAAAGAAAAATTGCGGATAGCTGATTTCGAATCCGATGTCAGAATTTTAAAATTTAAGATAGCTGATAGGGCTGCCACCTATGTTTTTTTATTTTTACGAATTCGGTGCTGTGGCGAACACTAGGTAAAAATGGGTCGCTGCACCCGAATCCGTTGTCAGAATTTCAAAATTTTGAAATTTTTAACCCTATAGGGTTGCCACCTAAAAATATGCTTTTTTAAAAGTTTTAAACACGATCCTACAGTTTTAGGGGGTCGCTGATTTCGAATCTGATGTCAGAAATTTAAAATTCAAGATGGCTGGTAGGGTTGCCACCTTATTTTTTTTTATTTTTACGAATTCGATGCTGGGGCGAACACTAGGTAAAAATGGGTCGCTGAACCCGAATCCGTTGTCAGAATTTCAAAATTGTGAAATTTTTAACCCTATAGGGTTGCCACCTAAAAATATGCTTTTTTAAAAGTTTTAAACACGATCCTACAGTTTTAGGGGGTCGCTGATTTCGAATCTGATGTCAGAATTTTAAAATTCAAATATTGTACACCGCAAACTATTTGGATCATTATTTATTATATTAATTATCTTTCTCCCTATGCCCGTCCGTCTTCTTATGGATTGCACTTGTCGCACCTCTGTTGTTATCTCCGTCCGCGTATTAAGCAGATTACCATTTAACTCTGAACAAAAAATAAGCGTTGTGTTTAAGGGAAAAACAAACGAAGTTTTCAGTTCGGAAAAACAAATTTTTCAATTGCTACAATTTAAAAATCACTCGCGTTTGTGGCAAACGAAATTAATTTCCTACAACTAAATGACTCGTTGCTCGCAAGTGACTATTATTATGACAACTGTTGAAACGTTTGCAAATAACGATTTCAAGCACGATCAACTGATTTGCGGAAAACTGGCGATAAACGTTTTTTTTCTTTGCATGTAGGAGTGACATGAATCACTTTTTATTACACTGAACAACAAAATCAATTTTCTTCCAAAATAACAAGGTTCCGACAGTGAATTCTTGTAAAGGGGAAGAAAAAAATATATAACACATGGTCCAATAAGTCCCGAGACTACACTAAGGGAAATAACGCATATTAACATTATCCACGCCTGAGTATATATTTCATTTAAATATTTACGTGGATAAATCAAATATTTTCCTTACAACTCGTTTTTTCCCGTATTTAAATTTTATTTATGCCACACACTGACACACATATTCCATACAGCTGCCAAGCAGCAGCAGCATCGCACTCTGTTCCTGTGCGATGCTGCTGCAGTTTCTTCGCACCAGCAGTTGCAGGTCTTATAGTTCTCATTTAGTTAATGTTTCAAGGGTAATATATCATGGATATTTGGCAAATATGATTTGTGAGTGCGGTGGTGAGTGCGATGCATGGTGAATTGATGTAGGGTGGAGTGACAACTCGGTATTTTTTTAAGAATGTCACTCCACTCTACATGATTTCATCATGCATCGCACTCAACACCGCACTCACAAATCATATTTTCACAAAAAGAAAATAAAATATACCACTAAATGGCGTTTGATATGGACGCAGCTCTTGGGAAATATTCAAATAAATTATTTTTCAATTTCAATATTTTTATATAAATTTTCCTTAAATGCGATAGTTTTATTTTCAAATAGTAAATATTTGAAAGATATTTAAATATATTCGTGCATAATTTTAATATATTTTTTTATTAATTCTGTTTAAATATTTTAATATTTTATTTAATTAAAAAAGTATTTAAATAAATTTTAAATATTTACGTAGTCGATTTAAGTAAATGCGTTATTGGTGCAAAAATGACTCGCTTTTTGGATAAATTAAAAAAGTTTTTAGATAAATTAAATATTTTTTTCCCTTAGTGTAGTAGTTAGTCTAAATAGTAGGCACCTCTAACGAAATATCGATATAATATTTCGATAGTTTCAACCTTCAAACAATACGTGTAAAAATTTCATTAAAATCTAACGTTTAGTACAGAAGTTGCAGTGATTTAAGTGACGCTACTGTTGATATTTTCAAAATAATGCATTCAAAACAATTCCGTGTGTTGATTTATCACTGTTTTTTTGAGAGGAAAAAATACCGTCCAAGCTGAGCTATGGCTTCGAAAGTGTTATTCGTTACTCTGCTCCGTCAAAAGGAACCATTTGCCGATGGTATGCTGAGTTTAAACTTGGTCGTACAGACACAAATTATGCTGAACGTTCAGGACGCCCAAATGAGGCAGGTGTTCCACAAAACATAAAAAAAGTACACAAAATGGTATTGCCCGACCGTAAAGTGAAGGTGCGCGATCTAGCTGAGGCTCTGAAGATATCGAAAGGTAGTGTGGGAACAATATTACAGGAACATTTGTCAATGAGAAAGCTGCTTTCCAAATGTGTGCCGCGTTTTCTCACACCGGACCAAAAACAACAACGTGTCGATGATTCGGAGAACTGTTTGGCACTGTTTACAAAGAATAAACATGAATTTTAGCGTCGGTATGTGACAATGGATGAAACATGGATCCACCATTACACACCGGAATCAAAACGGTCGTCAACTGAGTGGAGAGCAACCGATGAAAGCAGGCCAAAGCGACCAAAAACACAACAGTCGGCTGGAAAGGTTATGACATCTGAATTTTGGGATGCGTATGGAATTTTGTTCATCGACTATCTCGAAAAGGGAAAAACAATCAACACCGATTATTATATGGCGTTGTTGGAGCTTTTGAAGGATGAAACCGCGAAAAATCGGCCCCATTTGAAGAAGAAAAAAATTCAATGCACCGTGTCACAAATCAATGAAAACGATGGCGAAAATCCACGAATTGGGCTTCGAATTGCTTCCCCATCCACCGTATTCGCCAGATTTGGCCCCACGCGACTACTGGCTCTTTGCTGACCTCAAAAAATACTAGCCGGCAAGAGATTTGGCTCCAATGAAAAGGAGCCAAATGGCTGAAACTAAAGCGTATTTTGAGGTGAAGTCCAAATCGTTCTACAAAACCGGTATTGAAAAGTTAGAAAAGCGGTGGAATGAATGTATTGCTCTTGAAGGAACCTATGCTAATGAATAAAGAAGAATATTTGCAAAAAAAAGTTTTTTTATTACTTAGTCTCGGGACTTATTGGACCATGTGTTACGTGTATCGGTCTTACGTATGAGTCTTATTTTAGGAGGATTTAAATTTTCCCCTTTTTGAACATTCTTATAGTAAATCGGCATAAGAAATCATGTTATCCTTACATTTTGGGTATAGAATGTGTTCTGAAGATTTATGTAGAATACTACGAGAAATATTTTTGTGAAACATTTTAACTCCCTAACTTCTCAATTTATGGGTCTTTTTTGGCCCTATTATGATAAAAGGCAAAAAAAAAAAAAAACCCCATAAAACAAGGATATAACGGGTTAAAGTGTACACTTAAGCTGAAAACTCAACTTAAATGCCAGAAATAAGTCAAAACTTAAAATGTGTTTCTAGGTTAATTTCGTACTTATACAGAATTGATACTAAAATGTCGCACAAAACTTGGTTTTATGGGGTTCGCTTCTATGAAAAAAGTGTTTTAATCATTTGGTGCATCAAACTTAGCAATAGCAACGAACCTTATCAGATGCACTTTGGCTGATAAAATCCATTAGGTTCAAACAAAAAACTATGAAAAGCAAAATCAAAACAAAAGTTAAATTGAATCCCCTCCTCCGGTTCCCATTATTTTACTGTACCAAAACGTGTTACCATATGTCCATATACTTGTTATTTATAGAATCATCATTTAACTTGTTCAAATATAAATCTGGTAAAAAAGTAAATTCTTTTGCCCCCACTGCATATAAAACTTGGTGTGGTAAAAAACTTTATTAAATGTTTGACAGAAATGGATCGGCATTCAATTTTTTGAAAACATTGTTTCCAAAACTTAGCGTAGCACAAATAAAATAAGATATGATTCAAACTTTACTCTTTGTCATTGTTTTAATACCAAATAAATATAAAAACTTGTATCTATTCATTATAGCAGGTGTTTTTGTTGGCCCTGATATAAAAAAGCTTATGTACAACGATGAATTTGACCAAATGCTCTCACCAATTGAGCTTTCCGCATGGAAAAGCATTAAAGAAATCCTTGGCAATTTATTAGGCAAAAATCGTCCCCCTACTGCTCGAATATACGTCGACACCATGTTACGTGCTTTTGAAAAGCTAGGTGTTCATATGTCAATAAATATTCATTTTTTGAATTCTCATATCGATTATTATCATTATCATATCATATTGTAAACTTTCAAAACGCCGATACACGTGTATTTTTTTTTTTCTCTCTATCAGAATCCGTTGTCAGAACCTTGTTATTTTTTTTCGTGTTGAACAGTGTTATTTATTAATAAAAAAAAAAAAAAAAAAGATACAGTAGTTTCGACTATGTCGTAACACAAGACGTAGAATTAGTCAATTCGCTTTTGATGATATCTTTTTTAAAAACTATTTAGCAAAATATTTATTCCATACACCTGAGCATATGACCTTTAAGAGAGTGCCGGAAAGGGTTCATAGGTATGACTGACTCACATTACTTTTGCAAAAGGAATATTTTTGTCTATGACACCTATTCCCTCCGACCACTCTTTAGAGGGGCTCCCATATAAATTTTATGGTTTTTGTTTATTTATTCCATACACATGAGCATATGACCTTTAAAAGAGTGCCGGAAAGGGTTAATGTGTATCACCGACCCCCATTACTTTTGCAAAAGGAACATTTTTGCGTTTGACACCTTATCCCTCCTTAGGGGCTCCTATACAAATTTTATGGTTTTTGTATATTAATGCCATACACCTGAGCATATGACCTTTAAGAGAGTGCCGGAGAGGGTTAATATGTATTACCGACATTCCATTATTTTTGAATGTCGGAAAGGGTTAATATATATCACCGACCCCCATTATTTTTGCAAAAGGAACATTTTTGCCTTGACACCTATTCTCTTTCCTCCTTAGGGGGACTCCCATACAAATTTTATTGTGTTTGTGCCGGAAAGGGTTAATATGTATCACCGACCCCCATTACTTTTGCAAAAGGAACATTTTTGCCTTTAACACCTATTTCCTCCGACCACTCCTTAGGGGGGCTCCCATACAAATTTTATGGTTTTTGTTTATTTATTCCATACACCTGAGCATATGACCTTTAAGAGAGTGCCGGAGAGGGTTAATATGTATGACCGACCGCCATTACTTTTGCAAAAGGAACATTTTTGCTTTTGACACCTATTCCCTCCGACCACTCCTTAGGGGGGCTCCCATACAAATTTTATGGTTTTGTCGATAAAACCGGAAACTGTCGATAAATAGGTAGCAAGTTTAAGCAAACAAAAACATCAAATGTTGGCTTTATATTTCATGTAATTGTGTAAAATTTATAAGTTAGAGAGTTCTAACATGAATTTTTGTCGCATTGAGGATCAAGCAGACCAACAAGTGCTAACATCAACATTGTACGATCAGTACTTTAGGCCCACCAAAGGCTCAAAAAGTTATATAAATAGCGACACCTGATCACTATCAACCACCCTACTTACCTCCGAGAATGACGTATTCTACGTCAAAAATAATTAAAACATAAATATAAAATTAATATACTTGATCCTTTGACAAGAATATACAGTTACTTTTGAAACAGTTCATAGAATACTACTTTGTTCAGTATAACTGATATAATATAAAGAAGGATAAAGAATATTTTTAAAAAACTAGTAAAAAATTCAGCGTAAGCATAATATGACTTTGGAAAGAGATACCCCAGCCAACTGTTTGAGATTTTGTGCAAAGATGAAATTTCATTTAAGTCGAAAATTTGTACCTAAAAATCTGCATAATTTTGGAACAATTTTTACAAGGTTCAGATAGGAAATTTAATTGCCTTTATGCCTTAAATGTTATGACATGTGTAGTATGCTTTAATTTTAACTATGACTTGACTTGATTATTCACTCAGATGAGGTATGTAAGAATATGAGTTACTATGAGAAGTTTTATAAGCCGCTTATGATCTTTCATAATATGCAAAACACTGGAGACAAAAAAAAGACACTTGATGAGGACACCATTAAAGCCAAAATTCTTCCTGGAAAATATAATAAACAAAATGAGGATTGGAAATATTTCCACTAATTTTGCGATTTGCTGCTTGAACGTGTGTTCCTTACTGACTACTATACGAAACTTTTAAACCCTGACCATTCTTAAAAAACAAATTAATTTCTTTTTGTGCCCAGCTCAATGTTAAGATGTCATATTTTTGTTCCCGTCCTACACTCTTACTAAGTGCGACGTGTTTCCAAGCAAATAAATAACAATTATTCCTTAACAAGTTTGTTACATACTCGTTACAACTTTTTCTGTGAAATACAAGCATTTCTTTTTTTTTTAATCGAATTTTTAATTCTCTTTTCTTATTGAATGGGTATTAATGGGGCGATTACAAGAATGTAACTAATAAGAATTTCATTTCCGCATGAAATCTCAACACCAGTCTCGTCGTCGGATGTTGTTGAAAATAAATTCTTTAAGTACCTGCTACTCATAAAATAAGTTCAGTTGTTGACCTCTTCACTCCTTCATATTCATTGAAGTCGATTCAGAATAATAAGCAGCGCACGCCTGCTGACTGCTTGCCGTTATCTTCCCATGTCGTCGCTACTTAAAACTCAAACGTACTCAAAATATAAGGGAACATTCTTGCAATTTATAAAAATACCCTACGCCTACTTGTTAACCACACGTTTACTTCGAGTCTCCGTTTGTACTGCTGAAGTCCAATTTAATTTGGTTAATTTTATGAGCTTAGCATCTTCACAGTGCAGAAGATATATCCTAGATTTCATAATGATGATGTACTATATTTAGCTAAATATGTAAACTTCTTTTTAACTTAAGAAAAAAACCTGCCACTTTGCATACACTTATATCTTTAAAAAATAATTTTATTTGTAAGTTCTCACGTTGGAAACATTTTTAGAGATTCTGCATGATTTCTTTGTGACTAGAATGAAATCTCTTCCGTGTTTAGTTCTTAAAAAAGAATGCATAAGTGGAGCACATTGCATCTTATTGATAGATGGCAGATGTCCCAAAAAATGCTTCATACAAAATCATATTACATACAAGGGTAGGTAGTCCCAAAAGTACCCGACCTGACGTATCGATGGCGGTTCTTGTTTGAAAAGAATGATTATGGTAGAAAGAACCAAGCTTAAAAAGCTTAAGTTTAAAGTTCGACGACGCTACGTTGTTCAGTATTTGTTTGGCAGCCATTAGAAGTGAACGCTCTCAGTGAATTTGTAAAGTTGGAACAAATTGGTCATCGTTATGTGATACAATATTTTAATTTGAAAGGCCTGAGTCTACCCAATATCAAAGCGAAGCTATATTCTATTATGGAGAGTGTGCTCCATCAGTAGTGTGCAAAATTAAAATAAAGGATGGCAGAGTTTAAACGACGCGGTACGAGCTGCAAAGACGAACATCGCAGTGGTCGACCAAGTGAGGAGACCACGTCAGTAATGATGAAGAAAATCCACAAAATGGTATTGGATGACCGTCCGACGAATGAAAGTGCGAGGGATAGCAGACATGTACATCGCATATTAACTGAAAATTTCGTTAAGGATGTTTCAATCGAGTGTTTGAAGGAGTTTTTCAGTAATAAATAAGACTTTTTGCGTCGATTCATAACCATGAATAAAACATGGGTCCATCACTACACACATGAGACGAAGGAACAGTCAAAACAATGAACAAAAGGGTAGAATCGGCTCCAAAGAAATCGAAAACAGTTCCATCTGCAGGCAAGGTTTAGGTGTCAGTTTTTTGGATGCGTGTGGAATAATTTTTATTGATTATTTTCAAAAAGAAAAAACTCAAAGACGAGTATTATGCGAATTTATTGGAGCGTTTGAGTGATGAAGTAAACAAGAAACGGCCGCATTTGACGAAAAAGGCAATGCACCAGATGACACATCCATTTTACACTTCCATCGCGAGATGTCCAAAATCAATGAGTTAAAGTTCGAATTACTTCCTAACGCATCCTATTCGCCAAATTTAGCCCCCTCGGATTATTTTCTGTTTTCAAACTTGAAAAAAATGGCTCAGTTGTAGAAAATTTGCCTTCAATGAAGGGCTGGAGTCAGCGGTGATTGCTATTTTGAGAAGCTCGAAGGTTCACACTTTAAACAGGGTATCGAAGCTAATGAACATCGCTGAGGGAAGTGCATCAAGCTAAAAGGAGACTATGTAGCGAAATAACGATATCTTTTTGTTTTATTTGTTATATTTTTTTTTTTGCTTTTTTTTTATTTAACAAAAAATTTTGACAGCAATTTTAAGAATAGATAAGTTATTTCAAATAAATAAATAAATAAATTAAATGCATGCATGATTCCTTAACAAAACTGTAGTAACTGATTGTAGGGATGCATATCTGCATAGATTAAGATACGGCAGATATAAAAAAAAAAAATTAATGAATGCCATCTCTTTGTTCAAATTGGTGCGTGATAAATCACAGAGAAATAAAAGTTACGAACGATGTAGTCCTATCTTGTTAAAAAAGTATATGTTATATAAGAAACATATAACATACTATATATGGATGATATCTCTATAGCTAACCCAACATTATTAATAATACCCAATAAATAATACCATGTACAGCTTCTTTAGAACATGCACATTAGCCAATTGTGGTCAATTGGTTTTTTTTTAATAATTTTAGTATGCAAAATATAGTTAATACGAACCACACAAAACATTTATATCAATGTCGATCACGTAGACCCTCGCGAGCTTCGTCTTGTTACGTAAACAGGAAGGGGTATGAGACATATGCTATTGCTGTGATATACAATGATGGAAAAAATAATAGAAACGGCTTGTATGCTTTTCTTTTGCTTGATTATTTTTTGTGTAATGAATTTTGTTTTCAAAGTTTGCATGTGACTTAAAGATTAAGAGAGTATCTATCAGATTATAAAAAAAAATTAACTTCACGCAATTCATAAAACAAAAAAAAAAAACATTTCATTTATTGTCCTTGGAAAAAATAATAGAAACAAAATGTTTATAACTAACATACTATTTTTTGTTTTCTTAAAATCTATCACTTTTATACTGTAAACTAATTTAACATTAATATTTTGTTGTGCTATCAAGGTTTTTAGACCTTCAAAGCCCCGACGGCCCATGGAATCCACCAGTTTAGCACAAATTAAGGGATCAATAGCATACTGCACTTTTTTTCCACAATTCTTCTTTATTTTTGGATTTATGGCCAGCTATTTTCTTTTTTAAGATCCCCAAAGGTGTTCAATTGGATTAGGGTCTGGTTGCTGCGATGGCCATTCTAATAAATTAATGCTATTGTCCCGGGACTATTTTTTTGCCAGTTGCGATGAGTGTTTGGGATCGCTATCTTGCATAACTTTCCATTTTAACTTCATTTCTTCGTCGGAAAATGACAGCATTATGCTATTTAATATATTTAAATAGTCTGTGGTCCAAATTTTACTTTTAATCCAATATATTGGACCTACGCCCGACGATGAAAAATAACCCCATAGCATTACGAAAACACCACCTTGTTTAATAGTTTTAACTGCGTGCTTCGGATTATGTGTAGTATTTTTTGAGTGTCTAACATTAGGCATTACATCGGATCCGAACAAATTCACCATTATTTTGTCTGGTCACTACTCGTTTTTCCAATTTTTTTCGTATCAGATGCTTTCTTGGAAAAGCTACTCTGTTGCGAATTTTCTTTTTTATATCAAAAGTATATCACTATTTTGCGGAATGTGCTTTAAAATAATTTTCTATTAATCTATTCCGTACTGTGTGACTAATTACTGGTACTTTTAACTCTTTCGTGGATTCTTCCGATGAAAGAAATGGATTTTTTTTTAGTTTGTCGAACCAACAATACTTGAAACTTTGCATAGGTTGCTCGTTTTCTGCCTAGTTTTTCCTTCTTTGGTTCAAAATTCATAGCAAAATACATTTTTTTTTTAAACACTTCAATAATTTTGCAATTTCACACTTTATTTTGTCTTAATTTTCGGATGAACATCTGTTGAATGCACTCCGCTTCCAATTTTAATTTTAATTAAAACTTTCTAAACGGTATTTGAATGCAATTGTTTAACCCTTAAATGCACAAGGCCCCCGATTTTTACCGAAAAAATATATTTTATGTAAAATTTAATAAAAATAAAAACTGCGTTTTTAGTTTTGAAAATTTTTTTTTTTTTTTAGTTTTTTAAAAAAGTGGATGTATCTATAAAGATACAATGTGAATTTACCCACATCTAAAAGTCCTATTAAAATATATCAAAATAAAAGAAATGTGTTATGAAATTTTTATTATTTCATTTATTTTAAAAAGTTAAAATTATCAAAAGCTGCAAGGAGTGCACACTATCTTTAAAGATACAACCAACTAAAGTGAACCAGTGAGGTGCCAAATGATCGAAATTTTTTCGAACCACTTAAAATCACTAAAGGACATGTTTTGAAAGCAGTCAGTATTTTTTCCTAATCAAAATTATTTATCTGTTCCTAGAAGTTAAACTGTTAAAAATAGTGTTTATTTAATTAAAAAAAAATTTATTTTTTTGTACATATTTTTTTTTTAAAAGTATGACAAATAGAAGTAAAAACTATTTTTTTATTTAAGACTTTTTTTTATTCTTAATATTTGAATACGGCCTTTCATTATTTATATTGAAAACAAATTTTTGAGCTCTAGGCCAATCATGTTCACAACAAGACAACATGAAGAACAAAGAAGGCAACAACCAACAACAACAACAACAACAACACCAACACCAACACCAACACCAACACCAACACCAACACCAACACCAACACCAACACCAACACCAACACCAACACCAACACCAACACCAACACCAACACCAACACCAACACCAACACCAACACCAACACCAACACCAACACCAACACCAACACCAACACCAACACCAACACCAACACCAACACCAACACCAACACCAACACCAACACCAACACCAACACCAACACCAACACCAACACCAACACCAACACCAACACCAACAACAACAACAACAACAACAACAACAACAACAACAACAACAACAACAACAACAACAACAACAACAACAACAACAACAACAACAACAACAACAACGGCTCTGTATAGAGCAAATCACACAGCTTGACTATACAGACTGTTTCATTGGCCGCTACACCAACTCATCAGTAGCCTTTGTATGACTTTACACTGTGATCCACTCAAGCTACTTAGATTCTACTTGTTCTGCCAATATGCCGAGAAAGTTACCCGGAATTTATTTTTGGGTAACTATATATAAAACATTTTTGTTATACATAGTTTTAACAGAAAATATTCGCTTTAATTTTTTATAAAATCACTTTGTATGGGAGGTGGGTGTGGTTTTCACTCGATTTGGTTGAATTTTATACACAAAGTGCATGTTATATATCAAAGTTAATATGCAAAATTTCAAGTCCATATATTATTTTTTGTGGAATTTAAAGAGATTTTACCTTTTTGATGAAGTCACTTTGTATGGGAGGTAGGCGTGGTTTGTATCCGATTTGGTTGAATTTCATACTTAGAGTGCACTTTAAATATCAGAGCTTATATGCAAAATTTCAAGTCCATATATTAATTTTTGTGGAATTCTAAGAGATTTTACCGTTTTGATAAAGGCACTTTGTATGGGAGGTAGGCGTGGTTTTCATCCGATTTGGCTCATTTTCGAACTTGACCTTTATTTTTTAGATAAAAGCTTACATATTGAATTTCGTGATGATAGCTTGAAAATTACGGCTGTAATCGTGACGACAGACAGACAGACGGACAGACAGACGGACATGGCTAAATCAACTCGGGTGGTGATGCTGATCAATAATATATATACTTTTTTATACCTACCACGCCTCCTTATGAGCGTTACAAACGGAGTGACAAAATTAATATACCCCCATTTACGTGGGGGTATAAAAATAAGTCATACAGAACAAGGTTCGAAATGCAGAGCTCTTCTGTATAATCCAAAATGGATGGTCTCCGTAGGTATGACATACATATAAAAATTGTTAAAAAAGCTTTTTTTTATTATTTTATATTTTCATGTACACTTGTTTTCTGAAAACTGCTTCGAATTATATGAGTCAGCGTCATAAGACGAAAAACAAGCAGCTAAAAGTATAACGAAATGACCCGTTTATGTGTTACCTTGGGTCAGAAAAGTAACGAGTAATCATAAACCGAGTGAAGAGAATAGCTGTTATTTACTCTTCGTAGTGGCAGGATATTATAAAGCAAAAAAATTTCCTGATCGTATTGTCGTTAGAAAGAACCGATCTTTTGGAAAAGTTAATATGTTAGTAATATAATCAAGAGAATATTTATGTTATCTTATAAAAAAATGTTTACTTTAAACATAAATTTTACCTACTAAGCATCTGGCCATTTCAGCTCTTGAAAGGACTTTGACCGAACTTCTTATGATCAAATTATGTTGTGCGTGTTATTAAATGTTTGTACACAATTGATCGAGAACTGGACCTACTAGTTTAATGCCGACTCCGGACGGCTAATATGCATGTTCTCAATAAGCTTTACATGGCATTATTTACTCTCTGAGGTTTGCCATTGTCTACAGAGGTGATGGTGATGGCCGAACAGAAAAATTAATTCAATTGATAAAAACTTTCTGTGTCGGATGGAATTGAACCAGGGTTATCTGGCGTATAGGTTACGCACTCTACCCACCGCGCCACGGCCGCCACTTCAGTAGCTTATTATGTGAAAAAAAAAATCAACTTTTACTGCGACAAAATTTAACCGACGAAACTAAAGCTTGTTAAGCAAAACAAACATACTTTTTCATTTCTCAAGACTCGAAATTCGTAATTTTATCGTATAATAATTTTTTGTTCATAAATAGTACCTACAATTTTGACAAACCTTAAAATTTCAAAAATAAGTGGAAAGTGTCTAATTATACTCAACAATAATCATATACAAAAATTGTCTCTCCTTTATATTAACTTTTTTATTTTAAACTTGTAAATACAGTAATTTTCGCTTAAAGCGAACTTCAAGGGACCGGGCAAAATGGTTCGTTTTAAACGAAGTTCGCTTTAAATGAAGACTTCAATTAATCAATTGTATGTGCACATTAACTCCTTTGTAAATTTATTAAACATGTTGAGATGTTTTAATTTAAAAAATGTATTTTTAAAAAATCAGTTAGTTTAGTTTGCTTAGTAGCAATATTAGTTTCAGTTAGATACACTTCCACTTGAGTCAAGGGGTCAAGAATTTGTTGTGGAGTGTCGCGCGACTGAAGAAAATTTCTTACATAGCTTACGCTTCACACTGCATCCACGTCAGTTGCGGCTTGGATTGGCTCTATCGTTGTCTATATCGTCATCGTCTAGGTCGTCATCACCAGCGCAAACAGACTGCACAATAGGCATATAACAAATTTTGACGAAAAATTTGGCATACCACCACGTGGTGGCAAATATTGTACAAGTAATGAATATCACTTTTTTAGGTGATTTCGGTTCAAAAACGTTCCGCGCAAAAATCGATTTCTAAAAAAGTCAGATTTTTTTTTTAAGATTTTTATTTTTTTAATATTTTTATTTTTAAATTTTTGTCAATTGTTATATGAAATAAGTTTTAAGTTTAAAGTATGTGATGATTTACACAATGGTAAAATGTCTTGCACAATTTTAATTGCACGCTCTGCGCAGATGTTACTTCGCTGAACTTCCTTCCAAAAACTTTTTTTGTTTTTTCAGCAGTTCTGATAAAAAAGTAATTTCGTTTTGCGCGGAAACTTTTTTGCAATTTCGCAAAAAAAAAAATAATGGGGGTTCATACTTTTTATGCTCTATTCGACTATGGTATGCCGTTTTTCGTATTTGCAAAAATTGTAAAAAGTTATATGCATACTGCACAATAGCTTTTCGTCCAATTTTTCCGTATTTAAAAGGTCGTCATCAAAACATTTGTAATCGTGTTCCAGCAAACAAACATTAAACTTAGGGGAGTTCCCGGATTGGAGACAGGAAAAATTAAACACTGTGTGTTATAGTGTTGTCAAAGCAAATATTATTTTTACTTAGCGGCACTTTTTGATTCGTTTTAACCGAAAAATAAACAAGTTTTGCATGCAAATAAAGTTCGTTACAACCGAAAGTTCGCTTTAAGCGAGTTCGTAATAAGCGAACAAAAATGCATGGTTTATTGGAATAAAAACGCGTACTTTTAAAATTGGTTCGTTTTAAGCGAAAGTTCGCTTTAAACGGGTTCGCTATAAGCAAAAAGTACTGTATATGAATTTAAAATTCGATAGCTAGGCGGAAATAAAATTTAGCATGAGGCAGAATTACCGTCAATATACGGCATCACAATGATACACAAACAAGATGTACAAATGTAAAAAAAAAAAATTTTAATTTTCATCAGAAAATAAGACGCTATCATACCTCAATACTCATCGAGAGCTTTTCTCTTTCAACAGAAGAACGCAATTAAGTTAAAGAAAACTAAATGGAAGACCTCAAGTGCATTACGAAATGTGCAGCTTCTAAGGAACAACAATTCAAATGCGCTTCTTAATTCATTACAATCCAAATCTCTTAGAAATTATGCACGAAACAAGTAAAAGTAATCAATTCAAGAAGGCCACACTCTGTCCGCGTTATAGTTTGTAGTTTGTTCAACTATACTAGTGTATGTCTGCTTAACACCTGGTCAGGATTTTAACCTCTGTCATTTAATTTAATAAAATTAATAAGAACTTGTAAGCATTACATGTGTAAGCATTTATTCAAAATAATCACTAACTTTTTTAAAATTTCAATATAAATCAGTTCTAAACACAAAATGAACACTGAATGACAGTTGTCGCTTACTTGCAATAGCATGTTTATAATTTACTAGCATACCCGTTCCCAACGTTGCTTGGGAGTATAAATATGATATAAAAACATATTTTCATATCTCTACGATATATTGGTCTTATGGCAACACTGCAGCAGAAATTAACTGAGTGCAACTATCCACTCAAGAGAACAGCGCGGTGAGTTGTAGAATCTCACCTCTCTCTCTCAACAAAGAGCGTAAGCTATTGCTTGCTGTTATTTTGTGCTGCTTTTACAATGGTAGCATGGATTAAAATGCATGAATTCTTAAATAATTAAATAAAAAGTTTAACCATAAACGTAGTACCCAGTAGCAGGGTCGCTTATTATAGCAATTGAATAGTGAAAGAATTATTAAAATCGGTTTAGCGGTCACCCCGTGATTGAACGATAAAAATCCGAGAGCACCCTTTTATATAATAGAATAGATGCGTTTAAATCGCAATCATTAGTGATTTTTCAAATCATTTAAAAATTTATCATTTTATACGTAATAGAAAATACATATATATTTTTAATTTTCTTTTAATTTTGTATACTTTTGTTTTTGGCCAATTTGAAAAAAATGATGTCGCCATCACCTTGTTAGTTTAGTTTAATTAATTTAGTTTTAATCAGATAAAATTGCATTTGGCCCAGATGATGGTTAATGCGGACAAGAACCCACAATGTTCATATAAAGTTTAACCGAAGCAAAAGCCACAGGGTGATGGACGATGATTAACACGGACAAGAACCAAATAGTTTCATATGAAGTTTAGCCGAAGAGCAAACCGGAGGTTGCATGCAACGAAATTTTTTTAAATTAGTGAAGATGAATATGGTGTAGGTGAATATGGTATAGGTGAATATTATATAGGTGAATATTATATAGGTGAATATTATATAGGTGAATATTATATAGGTGAATATGGTATAGGTGAATATGGTATAGGTGAATATGGTATAGGTGAATATGGTATAGGTGAATATAATAAAGGTAAAAATGATATAGGTGGAATTGGTATAGGTGGAATTTGTATAGGTGGAATTTGTATAGGTGGAATTTGTATAGGTGGAATTTGTATAGGTGAATATGGTAAATAACACAGTGCAACACGAAAAAAAATAACCATATACGGACACCACTACGTGATAAAAGACTAAAAAAAGAAGACCCGTGTCTCCCAATTTTTCCCAAAGTCATGCACTTTTTTGTTTATGGGCCGCCAAAGGTTTGGGGCCTCGGTATCATTTTCGCAAAAAAGTGATCATTTTCTCGGGCTCATATCTTGCAAACCGTTCAGAATTTCGATTTACTCTCTGAGGCAAAGTTGTAGCTCTTGTCATAAAGAACAAAAATTGCGAACATATAAAATCAAAAAAACTTCACCTTCCAGATCAAAATCGCAAAAAACTTAAAAAAATTCGATTTTTCTTTACCTTTTTTCCCGTGTTCAGGTCCATAGGTAGCAAACCGTTCAAAATTCAAGGAAACAATCAACTACAAAAATTTACCTAAGATCTCAATAAACAAATTTCTAGAACATATAAACTTCCTGGGAATTATTCTTAAAGACACGGGTCTTTTTTTTTAGTCTTTTATCACGTAGTGGTGTCCGTATATGGTTATTTTGCCATGATTTAAAAAATTACGCACAGTGTAACCAAACCATTGAGACTTGTCAAATTGTTTGGTAAATAAATAAATAATTAAATTCGAATTGTGAGAATGATAATGATCTTATGCTGGAATGGAACTTCACTCCATCCGATGAAGGTTCACTTTCTATTTTACGACCGGGTTCGCCTGAGCAATTTGAAGAAATAATAGCAGAAGAATAAGAGGAAACTTCTGAGCCCACTTCCTTAAGTCCCGTTGGAAACAGAAGTGGCAACTAGATCAATTATATTATTATGAAATTAATTTTATATATTATATAGGTACATAAGGGGTGGATCTATATAAGTAGATAGGTATCATATAATACGCATAGTTTTAACAGTGCCTAAAACAAAATTTAATAAAATAATTTTAATGGCATTTTAGAGATGACAAAATGTAGAGATTTAAAATGTGATAAGATGTAAAATGTTGTTGTTGCATTTTGTTCGTTATTTTGTCCCTTAAGCATCCCCCCTAAATTCAAATATCTAGTTTGTTTTGTTTTTTTATATAACAAAACAGCGCGCGAAAATGTATCTATTTTTTAACTTTTTACTTCAACTGCCGCCATGATTAAAAAAAAAAACCCGGGGGTTTTGCGTAGGGGGGATGCTTAATATAAGGCAGGGACCGTAACTGTTATGACTTTTTTCAAAAAAGTCAATAAATAATAGTTATTTTTTGACCGATTTTGTTTTTGGTCAAAAATAAAAGTTAAAATATGACTTTTATTTTTTCGGTCAAAAATAAAAGTTAAAATATGACTTATTTTTCCGGTCAAATATGTATGTATATAAGTCGAAATTTGACTTTTATTTTTTCGGTTAAAAGTATAAATCATAACAAAACTATAAATTCTATTTAAATATAAGATTTAACTGTTATTTTCGACGGAAAAAGTAAAAGTCATTTTTTAACTTTTATTTTTGACCGAAAAAATAAGTAAAATTTTAACTGTTATTTTTGACCGTAAAAATAAAAGTCAAATTTTAACTTATATTTTTGACCAAAAAAAATGGCTCAAAAAATAACCATTATTTTTTTTACTTTTTTTAAAAAAGTCAAATAAATAAAAAGCTTTGAAGATTATTATTCCTTAGCTAACAAGCATCGCACTGCTTCATTCAAATATCGAAAAGACATATTTTTTCCGCCTGACTTTTTGAATTGAAATTTCGAAAAAAACAATTATTTTCGGTCCCTGATATAAGGTCTATGCTTTAAAATGTCGCTTGATTTTTTTGTTTCCGATACATGGGAAAGGCCATATCCATCGAACCGTTTTGGATGTCTTTTTTTCAATGCCATTTTCAGCGCCCTCTATATAAAAGCCAGAACTGCATAAAAAAAAAATATTTTTATAAAGTATTTTTATGTACTGTATAAATTTAAAAAAAAAATAATAACTTCTTATATCAAAATAAATTTTTTTAAAACAGCTCCTGTTTTTGGTTGTTACACGTATATTATACCTTAAATAAAATCTTCAGCTTCTTCCCTTTTTTGTTCTAGCTAATTATACTAAGTTGTGGCGTCCGTGGCGTAGTTGATTAAAGTGCGTGGCATCTATGTCAACGAACCTGGAGACCCGGGTTCTCGAATCCCAGCAGCGACAGAAAATTATTTGAATACAAATAATTTTTCTGTATGGCCGCCACGCCACCTATATGCAAAGACAATGGCAAACCTCAGAGAGTAATCAAAAATGCCATGTAAAGCTTCTTGAGAATAAGAACATTTTTCTTTTTTTTTTTATTATTTTACAATGGTTCATAAGTAGTCAGTAAGAATTTCCTATGTTTGATGGAATAGATAAATAAAAAAATAAAAATTAATAATTTTCATAAAAATTAAGTTAAATTAAATTGAAAAAATTACACGGTTTAATTGACTTAAGAAATTTTTCTTTTTCTTTCCCTATGGGAAATACGAACATTCCCGGATATAAGCAGGAAACATTCTATAGAATTCCCTTTTCCCAGCAGGAAACATATAGAATTCCCTTTTCCCATTCCCTTTCGTTAGGCACACCATTTCTTTTTTACACACCATGAAAGAAACATTCCTCTCCGCTGTCTTAAAAATAAATCTGGAAACATTTTTCTGCGCTGTCTAAAAAATTAATGTGGAAACAACAACATAAATATCAAATAAATAAATAATAAAGTTCTAGTCGAAAAGAACAAAATACCTATAAATATTCGGAGTTCTGGTGAGTCTTGTGAGTTTCCATATTTTTAATGTAGTCATTTACTGCCAATGGGTAGTGTGAAGTGCAATGTGGCTTAAAATTAATAAACACTGATCCAAAAAAAACAAGGTTTTCTATCGGTGTATTCCGCCCTGCAATGCAAATTTCGCACTGCAGGATATAATGGATTACCTTTTCGCAACAGTCTTTATAATATCTCAAAAACCAGTTTAAAAATTTGTTGAGTCCAGCTAAGAGGACATTTTTTTATTTTTTTCAATTTGTGTAATTTTAATTAGCTGTAAAAATTTACCAAAATCTGCCAGAAATTTTTTGTAAATGGAGCTAAGTAGAACTTTAAAGCAATGTATAGAATCTTTTCTGTGTATTAGTACTTATATAATTACTAATAATTACTTATATAATATAAAAAATTTGTGATTTTTCACAGGAAAGTGTTGATCAAATCAAATTTAAACTTTTAAACGTTCCTCGACACTGAATCGCTGTCGCGACCAACTTGTTGTCTACAAAGTATTATTTAAAATTTAAGAAGAAAGAATAAGAAACAGTCGCCTTAGAATGCCAAAAAGAGAATGAACTTGACTTAATGTCACCAAAGTAACTCAATTCCAATTTGCAATTTTGGTTGACTTAACGTAACATTTACAAAACAATTGTATTTCCACATGTTATATGATTTATTGCCACTTCTTTAAAGTTGGAATAGAGGTCTTCAACCATTTCTGTCTTGTATTAAATGATTCATATTATGAAAATCTATAAAATTTTCATTGAATTAACAAAGAAGTTTCTCTTTTTTTTAACATTTTAAGTCGAACAAAGTGCATGTCGAATATATTTTTTAATATGCAAATTTTTATGGTTTTCTCCCATTTGTATTGATCAGAATGGGTTTGTCTTAGTATGACATATAAATACAAAATTAATGAGGGATAGTTCAGAAGAAATGAATTAGCAAAAACCTGTTCAAAAAAGAAAAAAAGCAGAATTAAATAATTATTAGAAAATCAACTTCAAGAAATCAGCATGAAACGGTATCAAATTAAGAACGAGTGGGACCCATTTAAGAAATGTACAAATGTATTCGTTAGAAATTCCTGTTTTTGTTGTACTCAAGCGACATTTTTACAATGATAACAACAACTAGTCTGCAGTTTTATTTTGAATAATATCGCAAACAACTACAACAACGCATAATTTATTAAAAAGACTAGCATCTCACACAGATACTTGTTAGCTGCTGAATAGCGAATTTGATGATACGGTGTCAAAAGTGAATGAACTTGGAGTGCACACGATGGAGATCCACAGAAAGATGCTATAAATAAAAAATTAGTTTCGATTATAGCTTAACGTTGAAATCTTTATCGTCGTTCGACGAACGAACCATTTTATTCAATCCCAGGCGTTTAAATTGATCGCGAAAACAATGAAAATTGCCTAATCTCTCAAAATATTTACTATTTACATTCCGAAGAATACTCATTCGTAGCCTATAAATGTTAACCTTGGCATTTATAAAACATTAACAAAGTTTTATACCGCAAACAATTTCTATTACAACACATTGAAAATACATAAATAATAAAAATGAAGAAATAACCTTG
This sequence comes from Pherbina coryleti, assembly GCA_943735915.1. Classification (NCBI taxonomy): domain Eukaryota; kingdom Metazoa; phylum Arthropoda; class Insecta; order Diptera; family Sciomyzidae; genus Pherbina; species Pherbina coryleti. Next base: position 127,985,067 of record OX030949.1, on the reverse strand, counting down.
ATTTCCATCTACTTCCAAATCGCTTCATTTCTAAAAATACCTACGTAAACAACACCAAGTCGAGAATAGGCGTTGTCCATAATTGTTACCATATAAGTGGTGTCTATTATGTTTTATAAAAAAATCTTATTCAAAGAAATTTAAAATTACGCTTCATTTGACAGAGAAATTATGTTTTTTTTTCTTTAATGCATTTTATTTGCAAGAAAAATAGGATGGTCGCTAACACTGCGTACTTGAATGACTATTAAAACGATCAATGAGGCACCACGGATAAATAGGAGTGTGTGTTTATTCAGTTTTGTTTTTAGAAATAGCACAGTATGAACCACCCCATAAAAGTTAATTTAATTTCAAATTTTGCTGTACTTAAAACAAAATAACCATTTTCCGAGCATATCATTCTATAACTGGAGCATAATCCATAAAGTGTGTGGCTTAATTTTACATTTAAACCACCACCTAATTAAAAACGCTGATGTACTGTTAGGACAGTCACAAGAAGTTTGAGTTCTATCAAAATTAAATATACAGGCACGGCTGAATTTTGCGAATGATACTATAATAAAGGACCTGATATTTTATTTATATGGTATTTTGCAGCAAAGAAACTAATTTTTTTTTGAGTTATAAAATTGTGGCATATTTTAATAAGTTTATTTCTTTTATAATTCTTAAAAAACATATTTTTTGTTGTTGTAGCAACCTGTTGCTTCATGAATTATTTGGCATTAAGCTCACAATATAATTCTTAAAAAATATGTTTTTTAAGAATTATAAAAGAAATAAACTTATTAAAATATGCCACAATTTTATAACTCATGTAAACTGGTGCGAGCACGACCTACGAAAACATGATGTAATATTATATGTCTGCGCATATAATAAACATCTGCTTTCAAAAAAAACCTTCTTCACGCCTTCTATGGTTTAATACCAACAAAATGTTGGAACCTAGATTGATACGTGATAAAGAAGAAAACAAAAAAGCGCAACAACAAAATCTTTGCAGAATCAATGCAGTCAACTTTTTGAAATTTTGCGACTAGCAAAAGAGTAGAAAAACATTGCTTTGACAAAGTATAGCGCTTCTATAATTCCTCTTTGGTTTTATTGATCTTGCGCCTATTAGCTTGTCAAAGTTAGTGGACTGCTAGAACCACTGAGACTACTGATGAGTCGGAGTAGCGTCCGACGAAACCATGGTCTAGTCAGCTTGGTTTAAGTTCTGCAAAGAACTTTGTTGTTGTAGCAACCTGATGCTTCATGAATTATTTGGCATTAAGCTCACAATATAATTCTTAAAAAATATGTTTTTTAAGAATTATAAAAGAAATAAACTAATTTTTTTTTATCAGATATGATGTTGTTGCGTCCGTGGCGTAGTTGGTTAAAGTGTGTGGCCGCTATGTCAAAGAACTTGGAGACCCAGGTTCGAACCCCAGCAGCGACAGAAAATTATTTGAATTAAAATAATTTTTCTGTACGGCCGCCACCTCTCTGCAGACAATGGCAAACCTCAGAGAGTAATCAAAATGCCATGTAAAGCTTCTTGAGAACGAGAACATTACGTTCATCGCCGTTCGGAGTCGGCGTTAAGCATGTAGGTCCGGTTCTCGGTCAATTGTGTACAAACTTAATAACACGCACAACACAATTGATCATAAGAAGCTAGGTCAAAGTCCTTTCAAGGGCTGAAATGGCCAGTTATTTATTTTATTTTTTATGATGACAAAAAATGTGTGCGCAGTCCAAATACCAAAAACTCGATTTGAAGTCATCACAAAAACTTAAAACAACGGATGGAGTAAGCATCGTGATGTTGGGTACAGATCATGATCTTGGATATAAGTATTGTTAACCGGCTATTAACAAACAGGAAGAACTGAGAAGAAACTGGATAGAATATCGGTTATTGGGGTATAAACAAGGAATGTGGTAATATACCACATATCTCGTTCATTATTGCATTTTTTTGGATTTTTATATAATAGTTTTGTGTTAGTTTTTTTTTGCCCACTTCAGTAAAACGTTAAATGCAAAAATTTGACTTTTGATAATTTTAATTAATTAATGCACTATAAATAATAAGCAAACATTGTTGTTTTAGTCGCTTGTTTAGATATTTCCTCAAAAGTATTTTTACAAATCCAGTTAAAATCAGTGAATTCGTTACGACCACGCTTGAATTCTGGGTATATGGTATAGTGCTTTTTCATATATTTGCATTGCTGGAAATCTCTATATTACCTCAGAGATAGACATTTAACCAACTAGAGTCGGAGAAAGAAATATATTACCCGCAGTCAAGCCATGCGTTATAAAGTGCCTTATACGACGTTGCATAGAATAGACAAGAGTGAGAAAAATTTATCAGATTTTTACAAACGAAGCCATGTGAAAAACCTATCAAATTGATAATGTAACCTGTTAAGATATCTTTGTAGAAACGAAAGTAGTTGCACACAATAGCGAAAATAGTAATATGCATATCGCATATTAGACTAATGCGATATTAGTCTTTAATTTTTTCCTTAGAAGACTTAGTTTTGTAAAGAGTTAGCCCTTTGGTTTTTAAGCACAAATAAAAATTATGATTATACTACTAAATACTAACATGATCTGTATATTCAGAAGAACCTATATGCTATATGCTATATGCTATATGCTATATATATATATATATAAATTAATTTGTCTCTAGAACTGTTTCTAATTTAATAAGACTTTATAAGTTTGCTTTCTGTGACGAACAAAAACTTGCTAACATAGGCTTAAATAACTTGATGTCTTATTACGCACACTTTGGACCTTCGAAAAACAACAAATTTTTGAAAACAAACGTAGTCCCCTCAGTCAGGTTTTTTTTCGGTTGATATATAATAGAAAACTTCGGACACTATAAAATGCATATAACTTATTAATTAACCTTTCGAAAACCCGATTTTTGCAGGGGCCCACACAAAGGAAAAGTAAAGAAAGTCTAATTGAACGTTGGCTATGAATCACCACTTAGACCACCGGTCTAATCACGGATAATTCAAAATGTCTTAATGTGTTTCCAAATCAGGTTGAAAGTTAAAATATTTAAAAATGCATTCTTCACCTTGAAACTACTGAATGATGTATATTATCTTTGGTAAGAGAACAAGAACACATGGTGAGTCATTTGAATGCTTTGTCTGGGAGGGCAGAAACACACATATGCAGTTTGCTGAAGTTTGTTGGTGTGCCAGATGAATACCCACAAAAAATAGAAAACAACGGGTAATGTAAGCAGCGAAGGAAGGAGCGCTGGGACAGACAGACAGACATTGTCGGTAAAACATGTTCTGCTGCAACAATTAAGGGTGTGTAGCAAAGCACTGCGTTGGTGTTTCCTTCTGGAATATTTCATTTCTTTTGTTTATTATTGGAGTAAAAAACAAAATAAATTCGGTCAGCTGTGACAGTGATGAACCCTACATCCTGTAGATAGTAGGTTAGTGTGAAGTTAGTAGCTGAACCATTATGTTAAAAATGTATTCATATCGAATATTTATGTTGAATCATAAAAATACAGTCAAACATTTTGATGTTTGAAATCAATTTGAAAATGTTCTTAATATATTTCTAGAATTACTTTTAAAAATAACCTTGTACTAAGCATTATGGCGCGTGAGCCTTGATCTTTTTCATCCTTCTTTTTCCATTATATGAGTTCAAATTTTATATATTTTTTATTATTTTGCTTTCTTATTAATCTTAAACAATTATATTCATTAGCTTATTATTTCTTGTAATTAGTTTTAAAATAAGTTATATTTTATCTTAAGTAGTCTGTAAGAGTCACACTGTTTGATGAAATGAAATAAATGAAATTTCTGACATCATTGGCAAACATATTTCAAAAGTACCGAAGAACTTTTAAATAGACTATAGACATTACAATAAAAAAAGTAGAACTTTCCTATCGATTTAAAATTATGTAGGGTACAAACTAATTTGAATAACCAACGCAAATTTATTTCAATACAACAATGAAGAGTAGCGTGAATCATTGCAAAAGAATGCATATGTATGTATGTGTGTAGTCTTTAACACGCCATGAAAGTCCTTTCTTTAATTAACGCTTCTTTTAACACTGCGAACTGATGCAGCTACATCAACTAAAAAAAATTAAAATGTAAAAAAATGTAAAACCAAGTCAATACTTTAGTAGTGTATAGTATTTCCTGTTGAACAATCGATTGACTTGCTTGCAAAATGCAGTCAACGACCTTTAAGCATGTGCTTTAAACAAAATGTCGTCTCTATCGCGTGTTTAGGTACAAACAATAAAATTCTTGTTAATTTTGGTATCCTGTGGTAACCAACAAAAGAGTATTATAAAATTTAAATAATTTATAATATTCTGTGAATTCATGTCACATTTTTGCACTCTCCCTGGCACATGGTTTGCCAGCATTGAACAATAGAGATTTTGTTCTCATCTAAAGAAGGTTCACAAGATATATATTTTAAACATCAAAATAACTTTAATGCAATCTTCAATATTGTAGAATTCTATACTTAAGGTGTTAGACATTTCTGTTGTTTTTAGTAGGTTTTTCTCTGATTCGGTCTGATCTTTTTTCAATGATTCGGTCAGTGGATTTGTTCACTGAAAAAAAGCCAATATGATAAAAGCAAAGCTTATAACACTCGAACAACAACTTTGAGTCCAGTACTCATCCGCACTTCAATTTGATACTAAATAAAAAAAGTTTATAATATTCTAACATTACCTCAAACTGAACTATCAAGTAAAAAAGTTATCAAATTTATTTTCAGATTTTTGTTCTACGGATGGATTGTCTAAAATTAATTTAAAAGATTCATTTTTATCTTTAAACAATTAATTTCTGTACTCCAAAATAATCGCACACTAAAGTGCATGATAAATACCATTGCATGCCAAAAATAGTATGTTTCCTGACCGACATGGGTTCTTATAGTTAAACCGCCACAACTATTTTTTGCAATCATATGATACGCATCTTTGAAGCCACTTATTTAGCCACTTTCAAATGTGGCTTCGGACTTTAACACTATTGATTGTATATTTACATGGTGAGTTTAAAAACTGCTACGACATATTTTAAAAAGATATTGGAATGTTGAAACCTAAAGCAGCAATTTATTCAACTCACACAACGTAAAGACATAATTTTCTCTGTAGAGTTAACCTCGTTTGAACTTTAAACACTGCACTTCAAGCAAAACCTAACTCTATGCTGGCATTTTTAATTAATTTAATACCCTTAAATTACTACATACTTCTTTTATACGATCTCGCATCGATAACAGGTCTTTAACTTAGAATCCATTTTCGTCTTTTGAGAATTCAAAAGAGCTATTTAAAAACAAAATATGAGATTCATGGTTTCTTAATAAGTTCTTCATTCTTGCGCTCCCTTATATACCGGACAAATTTGCTTTCTTCATTTATTTCAGTTCGTTTCATCTACTAGGGATTTTGGACTTTATTTTTCCGTATCAGTATCTTCGTAGTCAATTCAATTTTTGAGTTTTCTTACTTAAATGTGCTTATTCTCGGAGCGACCCAAATACATGCATAATCGAATGAAAGCATGTCTTGGCATATATTGATGTTTAAGGACTATTCAAGAAACTAGTTTAAAAAAATCTCAAGCTTATTTCAATATTTTATACTGCTTGTTATTTATTTAATTTATTGTGTAATTTTATTGTGAACAATTTTAAAACCTGTATTTTTAACATGTCACATAAACGATCTACAAGGGCTATTAAAAATTTAAAGATTAATTTCAATAAATCCTTAAAGTATGTCATTAGGCTTAACATTCGAAAAAAAATTGCTTATGCCTATGTATTTTCCAGACATTTTCTTTAAACTATTAAATATTGTAACAAGAACAATAATGATCACCACGCCGAATTGCTGTTGAGTAAAATAAGTTTTTTTTTCGCTTTCCTGAAAAGTAATGATTATCAGATTCGCAACTTCACATTTGTAATGACGATATATTCTTTAATCATTCGCCGGCTTTAAATCTTTCTGCATTCCATAAAAATTATATTAGTTTTTATGCGTTGTTATGTCGTATCATTACTATTGCTTTTTAAAAATACTATAATTTATATTATTAAAAAAAAAATAACGAGTTTATCGTTCGATTTACCAACATCTGGTTTGTTTGTTGGTAAAATAATTGCTTCAATTTCTAATCCGCCCACTCATGTTGTATTTTGTTGTATTCAATCTATGAACAATTTTTTTATAGCAATAATTTTCGTTTTAGAGTTTGAAAGCAATCGTCAGAATTATAAACTGTCAAGGTGAAGAATGCAAATAAAAGAATTAATGCAATATCAATGCAATATCAATGCAACTTGACAGGAATTTATAACAAGCTTGGTCACAATAATTTTTTATTTTAAAATGGCGCTTTGTGACTTTAATGGTTGAATGTAGACGTAACTACATTACGTTGTTAATACAATTCTTTTGTTATTTAATTCAACGAAAGGCATTTTCTGTTGTCTTAGCAATAATGATTTTGACCACATTCGCAAAACATTTTGTAGATAAGACTGTAAATTGCGTACGACTAATAAAGAAATGCAAAAATATCCATCAATAAGTTTGTTGCACTTGCATACGTTCCTGAATAAATAATGAGTTAAAACATAATTGTAGTTGTTGGAGTAGATTTTAATACAGAGACCTATGGAGGCTACGATCTCTGCTGTTGCCATACACGCATTATTCATACTTCTTCGGCAGTTTCATACTTGGCTATGAAGGTGTGGTGTGGGAAAAATAGTTTTGTAGTTAATTTTTAAACAAAGAACTCCTCGGTTTAAGAACCTACAATTTGTTAATTGGTATTTGATATTTTAAATGTTTAGCCGCCACGCCTCTATCTGCAATAAATACAAATAAATTGTATTTTTTCATAAAACCTTTTACCAAATTTTTTACTTAATAAAATTTTTTACTTAATAAAATTTTTTACTATCAGAACTTGTTCCTGTATTTAAACATTTTATCGGAATTACTCCAGAAGAAAAAAAAAATCACGCAGAAAAGCTCGAATATAAGTATATTTCTTGCTTATTAATCACCAATGCTTATCAGTGGTGCGCTGTTTATGTTCTTTCCTTCAGTGTTTAATTTCTCTTTATTTTTACTAATAAATTATGATTGAGATAAGAAGAATAAAAAGGTGATCTTATTTTTGCCCGAGTTAACTTACTTAACAATACTTTGGCTAGACATCCACAACTTAATTCTTCTTTGTTTCAATCTAAATACTAATTTTCGAAAACGAGGCTGATGTAGATATATTCCTGTTGCCATGTCACCCTGTGAGCCTCAGACACAACAGCTGCGTCAGCGCGACCGGACTTGGATGAAAATAAAACAGCAGTTCATTTTTTTATACTTGGTCGGCAAATGCAAGCACAGAGGCGACACAATACAGCCATGCTTTTCTTCAATGCACCATTATGTTCGATGCCAAGTGAAGAATGAAGAGTAAGCAGAACAAATTATTAGTTAAACAAAGCAGAAGTAACTAAAACAGAGATTGAAATATTACTGAATTTGGCGAAAGTAGTAGACTGCAAAATAAAACGAGAAGTGGAAGCCGCCTATGACAAATACAACTACAAAACTTCAAGAAATTTTAATTTGATGAATAGAATTGAAAAGGGCGATCCCAATTTTTTTTCTTTTAATCTTTCTCCAGGATACAGATAAGGAATAATACATAACATATATATTTTAACATACTTGGAGGATGGTTTGTTGTTTTCAGTGATTCCAATTAAGTTGCTCATAATAGCGGCTTTCTTCTTTGCCTTGCTTTGCTTTAGCTCAACGCGAATAGATGCGATTTAAAATTGATTAAAACGGACGCGCCTTGCTAAGTGATAATGCACTAAACGAATTTGTTTCTCAGTTTCTTAAGTTTTACACTATCAACTTGAACTAATTGTTATTGGTATCAAACGAAGTTTTTATTAATAATGCTAGCAATTATTATTTAAATGAGTGTACAAAATAAATTGGAGAACCAGTAATTTAATTACTCAACTATACTTTACGAAAGGCGTTTGTAAATTAAAATGCAACCAAATTTCAAACTTTATTATTGCTTCTAGCGCAGCGTTGTTTGTCACATTCACTACTAATTATTAGTAGGAGGAAGTGTGTATGTTGACAAAATGTACTTTTTCTCGCATGGTATAACATAAAGCCAAAAATAATAGAAAACAGATTACGCCAACAGAGGCAGAAAAAGTTGCACCGTTCTGCGTAAGACGTTAGGTCTTTCGTGACGTCTATAGGAAAAGACACTCTCTGTTTTGTTCACTGATTTTCTGTTCGTGCAAGAAAGAGACGAAATATAGTGCGATAGTTCTGTGCGATTTGTTTTTCAGTTACAGTTCTGTTTGTTAATGTTTTGCTCAGTGACAAACAGCTGATTTTGGCAATGTGTCGATCATGACGTAGGCAGACATGAGCATGGCATAATCTTGTATATATTATTTTTGACATAAAGTTAAGGCTAAACTCCGAAAATCGCCTAACTAAAACTGTATTTCTGTTGCTAAACCACTAACAGTATTATTTATAAACACATTTTAGCGCTTGTTTAACTTTAAACAGCATTTAAATATGAAAACGTGATTTATAAACATTTTTCATAGTTGTTTAAAACTGCGTAACTTAAACGCCAAAATTTGCGTTTAAAGACTGCGTAAGTCTAACCTAAAATTTTCAGCAATCAGCTGACCTAGAATGGAAACGATCAATCAAAATTACTAATTTTCGGTTGCATTTTCACTTAATGCCACCGATAATTGCAATTTCAGTTGCATTTCCTCTGAATGTAAAATATTATTGTAGTAGAGTGTGTATATTTTTGATATAACACTTGCTTAGTTACACAATGAATATAAATCGTTTATAAACAACAATTTAAGCAAGGTTGCGTAGCACCTTAAACGATGTTTAACTAAACAACTGCTTAAGGGTTGTTTAACAAAATCTGTTACAGTCTTTTATTTATTAGATTTCGTTAAACAACCTTTAAAGGCCGCTTTACATTGCCTACTGTGTATTACGACATGTGAGATCATGTCATGTGTGATCACATCACACTGTCATTTTTTAATTTTTGTATAAAGAAATTAATTTTTCTCTTTTAGACTATCTCACAAAGTCACATTGCACTTTTATTCAATAAAAATTTAAAAATTGAAAATTCTTAAAATGAATCGTGACATAGCAGCTATTGTAAGCATTATAAGGGCCAATTGTGCATTAAAAATAGAAGCAGTCATTATTTTGCTTGCTTTTAAACATTTGATGAAATGTAACTTGCAGCTTGGTGATTTTCAATAAATTAAATTTGAAGAAATCTTATAAAACTCATCTCTGGTCGGATAGAATGTGTGATGAAATTAGAAACAAACCTAAAAATTAAAATGTAGAACGACATGTCAAAAAATCAAAACAGGTTCGAACACACTTTGCTTTTCGTTGTTTACACCATTCTACATTCTATCATACAAGAAAATTTTGACATGTCGTAACACACTGTAGGACAATGTAAAGCGGCCTTAAGCAGTTGTTTAGTTAAACATCGTTTAAGGTGTTACGCAACCTTTCTTAAATGTTCACGAAAACCTAACTGCAAAAGTCCTTAAGTCCTCAACTGCACTGGCAAGTGCACTGAATCGTGAATACTCCTATTGTCTAAACTGTGTTACTAACTTACTAAACGACAATTTACATTATTTGCATTTTCGAGACTAGAAATGACAAAAAGCACTTTCTGTCTCACTCTAACAGGTACTTCATCACACGTACTATGCCTGTGAGGGCAATACCATTTGCTTATATTTTATTTCTTTACAACAACAGCAATTACAACATAAAGTTATGCAAACAAATATATTTGCTGCTCCCTTTCTCTCTCTCTTTAGTTAGTCCCATAGTATAATTATAGAGGTAGATGCAATGTTGATTGTGCTCTCTTCTTCATTACTGCCGATATTGTCAAAATCAGCTGTATTGCGAATATGTACACCCAAAAAAGTCTTGTATATTCAAATAAAATTCTTTTCAACTGAACAAGAATCTTGTTGATAAACATCCATCAAGAAATTTTGCCAATGCAAGGATTTGAGTATTGTCAATCATTTATATGGAATTGCTTCAACAATCGACGAGAATATTTTTGATAGAAAAAGGTCGAGTTTGAAATAAAAACTCTATTGTTCTATTTACAAGTTATGTTGTTAAAAGAACAATATGATTCAACTTCATTCAACAAACCGTATGTCTTTGTATTAAAAACACAATTTTTACTTGAATATGAATGAAAATATTCGAACAAAAACAATATGGTTGCTATAACTAGAATCATTTTATATTATCAGCGCTCCATCATGAGACCGAGGAGAGAGCAGCTACAATATCTAAAATGCATCAATCATGCAGTGTCGTTGCATAGAATTATTACTTGCAGTGTTTATGTCGCTCGATAAATGCTATCTATACTATTATATAAAAGGGGTCTCTCGAATTTTCATCGTTCAATCAAGGGGGTAAATGCTGAACCGATTTTAATAATTCTTTCACTATTCAATTGCTATGATAAACGACCCTGCTACTGGGTACTACGTTTTTGGTAAATCTTTTTATTTAATTATTTAAGAATTCATGCATTTTAATCCATGCTGCCATTGTAATAAACAACACGAAATAACAGCAAACAATAGCTTAAGATCTTTGTTGAGAGAGAGAGGTGAGATTCTACAACTCACCGCGCTGGTCTCTTGAGTGGATAGTTACGCTCATAGGCTAGACACATTGACGACGGCTGCAGCAGTGCAACATGAGGTGAATATTAAAATGTTGTAATGTCGTGTGCGGCTTGGTTATTTTGAACGCGGTGCAACAATCATAAAGATCATATATAGCAGGATGCTTCCGCACAAAATTTTTCATATTAACTACGTTAATAACCTTAAAGTTGGTCGACAACCAAAGCAAACACCGAAATAACAAAAAAAAAGTATCTATCTTATGTAAAAATTGAGAGAACTGAGCAAAAACAAAAAATGGCTGCATTTGTTGCATGTCAAATTAGAATTAAATCTATATTGACGACAGCAACATTGCCGCAGCCGCATTGCGGCCGATCATTATCGTTGCAACATATTCATCACATACACTTCCATAAGAAAAGCATGTAAAAACAATTTGACAGCTGCTGCACTGCTGCAGCCGTCGTGAATGTGTTTAGGCTATCAGTTAATTTCTGTTGCAGTGTTGCCATAAGACCAATATATCGTAGAGATATGAAAATATGTTTTCATATCATATTCACACTCCCAAGCAACGCTGGGTACGGGTATGCTAGTATTATATAAATGAAGGGCTTTTAAGATAAGACAAAATTTGACTATATAATATTGTTGCATAGATTTTGCTTAAAGTTTAGCGAGTAAACGAAAAAAAGTGCTTCTAAGCCATGTTTCAATTATTGTGTACTTTTTCTATGAAGGTGGCAACTGTGACGAATTGTCAGTTAATAGTGATACATGAAGTCGAAACTTTTTTGAACCCAATATTTTGAACGAAATTTTCAAAATGTCTTTTTCACCAACATTTCTATAGAAGGCACTATTAAGTAAATAGGATAAACAAGTTTTATCAAATAAACCCATTGCTGAAAAATTATAATTGGTTTTTCAAGCCTAAGGTTTCCAAAACTTTTTCGGTATCGGGTATTTTTGAGAAACGAGTTTTAAATATTTGATAGATAAAAAATTATAAAACAATAGCTATCAATGCAATTGAAACCTTCAAATAATCGATGACAAAAAAATCAGTTTACATTTTTGACACATCGGACAATTCTTCCAAGTTTAAAAAAGATTCTTAAGCGACTAAGCACTCGTTTTTTTACTATCGCTGGGTAAAAAACACAGCGAATATGGTGTAAATGTGTAGCTTACTAACTGGTCCCATAATACAATTACAAAGTAGGCTTATACTGGCAAAAACTTGAGCTAGATATCAAAATCAGCTGTTAGTTTTGGGTTTTGCTAATCGTTGCTGTTGCTTTTGTCGTTTGTGGCCATTTTAAATGAACCTTGTTATTGTTTGGGCTCTTATTTTACAGATTTATGAGATAACAAATTTTCAAACTCAACAAATTCTTTAGTCTCAATAGTACTGTCTACTGTAGCGATAAGGCAACACTGGAAATTGTAATAGAACAGTTCATTTATTGCGCAACACTGAAATATTGCTGGTACAATTATTTCTACAACAACAAACACACATGCAAGCTGTACAATAGATCCAGCAATTTTCTTAAGTTCCACAAATACGCGAACTAAATAAAAGCATCAATAGCGCAAATAAGTTTGATTTGATTTTCGGGAATAATTAGTGCTTACTTGAATACTAAACATTGTAAATAATATTGTACAATAAATTATTCATAAAATCAAGTCTACGGAAAAAACAAACCTTTCTTTAGGCTCAGCAACTTTTTGTGCATGCAACATAATGTTAAATCCAATCGCCTCGGAGGCAATCTTTTCCGCCACATATGTGGACAATTACATCGATTCCGTTGAGAACCTACCAGACGATGTGCAGCGTCAACTTTCACGAATACGGGACATCGATGTTCAATATCGTAGTAAGTTTCCAATATTAAATTTAGCAATGAAAAAAGAGATAAGTAGTAAAATGGTTTAAGAGGGAATGTTGTTTGTGGGTGCAAAACAACATAACCTCTTAAAGTAGGATTAGCAATAGGCTTGGTCAGTTCTTTCGATAGTTATGTAGATATATGTATGTCGAATACAATGCCGATTTAAATGTACAGGCTGCAGCATTATTCAAGCATTTATTTAATTTTGTTTTTCCTCAGGTCATCTGCGCGATGTAGACCATTACTATGATCTTTGGAAGACACTTCAGAATTCCGGCGACTCTTCCGCTAATCGACGTTCTCGAGCCATTGTGCGTATGCAACAAAGTCTCATCCAGGCACAGGAACTTGGCGATGAAAAGATGCAAATCGTTAATCAACTTCAAGAACTGATTGATCACAAAACACGCCAACTAGACTCGGACCAAAAAAATTTGGACATAAAAGAAGAACAGCAACAGACCGACATCCAAGGCGGAAGTACACCAGTTAAAGTTGCACGAACTCAGAGTCCTATACGCGAAAACATACCTACAAATGGCACAAACAATTCTACAGAAGCAGGTGGATGTAAGGAACTGGTCATGTATAGTACATACCCTGCCAGCAACGTAGTGAGTTCGGGTAATGGTGCATCTACACCTACACTCGATCGTACTGTTCATGCAAGCAATGGTAATGCTGCTCAACTTGTATCCAGCCTTGCTGGAAGTAGTACTCAAGCAATTGGAAACAATTTGAATTTAAGTGCTTCTGATTCTCAACGAGCAGCTAGCAAACGTTCGCGACGTCGCAATGAAACTGTAACTCAAATGGAGTTGTGTGGAAATGAATCAAACTCTGCTAATGAAGCTGGAAGTAGTGGTGGTGGCATCGTTGGAGTTGATAAAAATACACTTGTTGCCAACATTGGCATCACGTCACAGAAGCAATCTTCAGTATGTGGTGGTAGTAATGCTTCACAAAAGAAAAATTCTGTGCAAGGCCAAGGGGTATCGGGGGCTGCAAGTGCTGCTGCAAGTAGTGGCAGTGGAATTGGAAGTGGGACTGGTGGAGGAAATAACTCTGGCAAGAAAAAAAAGCGTAAAGCCCGTGGTACACAAGCTTCAAACACACAAAACACACGCGAGGAGACTCCACCACTAGACCCCATCGATCCTGATGAGCCAACTTATTGTCTGTGTGATCAGGTAGGCAAAAGATACAGTTACGTTTCCGATACTGAAATTAATACGTACTTTTATTTGAATAGATTTCATTTGGTGAGATGATACTGTGCGATAATGATTTGTGTCCAATCGAATGGTTCCACTTTTCGTGTGTGTCTCTCGTGTTAAAACCAAAGGGTAAATGGTACTGTCCGAACTGTCGCGGTGATCGTCCGAATGTCATGAAACCCAAGGCACAGTTTCTAAAGGAATTAGAGCGGTACAACAAAGAGAAGGAGGAGAAAACCTAAGTCGGTCTATTGTTTTCGAGAAGTATCGAACAAGCACCAATTTTTCTATATAAATTGTTGTTAATTAATGACAACTAACCATTTCACTAACTATTTTATTTCAGAGGTTAGGTAAAGGTTTTACGAGTTTTTCAACATGCCTTAAATTTATCTTTTATTTTGTGTTCTTAATATCTATGTGTATAAATATTTCTTTATTTAACCGTACATTATTTGAAAAATGTAAAAAGCTATGTGTAAACATATTGAAAATGTGAATATGGGATTTTTAGTTTTTAAAGTTTTTTATTTTTAATTATTAAACCTTGTGATGATGTATTCATTTCGAGATGGCAACAAAGAGTTATTTTCCATTAATTAATGAAGATGCCTTTAACTTGTTTTTTTTTTAATGTTATTTATTTTCATCAGCTAAATTGAAATGAGAAAATAATTAAAAATAATATTATTTGACGTGTAATACAATTTATTATCTCTGTACAAATAAAATTACATTCTTTTTAACTGTTATCTTGAATAAAAATTAAAATAAAGTATGTTTTATTTTCTTATGAGTGTTTTGTGAGTCGCAACCCGCCGCATGTCTAAAAGACCAAGTAAAATGGTGTGCGCCCGTCCAGTCGATATATCAAGCTCGGCAGCTATCTCTCTCACGGCCACGACGATTTTCGAGCGCAATTGCCTTTATTGTTTTCATTGTTTATTTGATGCTGCTGGACTTGAAGGGTGAGGCAAGTTGTCAACTGATTTACGATCCTCTAAACAATTTGTACCATTTCAATGCCTGCACGCGTGATACAGTAGAATCCCCATAGGTTTTCTGCAACATTTTTAATGCATCCGGAAAAGAAATTCCGTTGGTAAAACGTTCATATACAGTGGCGTTTAGATGAATAGCACAGCACTGAAATTCAAAGATGTTTGGATAAATATTTCTAGTCTATAATTTTAGGATCCGGAAAACCCATTATCATTCCTATATGAACTTTACTTAGTTTTGAGTTATAAATTAGTTTTTCCTATATGGTCGAATTTTTAAGATAAAGTTTAAAATTTTAAATTTAAAATATTTTCTAAAATACAAAATATTACTTTTTATTTTATGGTGTGTAGTTTAGATTCTAAATAAAAAAAAAACTAGGAATGGTCAAAAACGATTAAAACAACCTATATCTTGTAAATTTTATCATATAGCAAAAAACTGAGTCGGATTTGGAACCAGTGTTAAAAGTTCATATAGGAATGAACATATTTGAGTTTTAGTGCGATGCTAATTAGTTGCACGCCACTGTTCATAGATCGGTATGTATAATATTTATTATAAAATAATAAATAAATAAATAAATTTCAGCCCTTGAAAGGACTTTGACCTAACTTATGATCAATTATTACAATTATTACTTTATATTTATTATAATAAAGTAAATTTAATAAACCTAATAAAATGTTGACAAAAATCAAAATTCGGCATATTTATAAATAAATAAAAATATATATAAAGTTTAATTTTATTTCGTGTTAAGTTTATTTTACGCGGTCATAAACAACAACGAAATTCAATTTATATAAAGTAACTCATACGACATGTTGCACAATTGCTGATTTCTAAAATACTTTAAGGATTGATTAAAAATAAACCAATGAAGCGATTTAAATGAAGTTTTGCAGAACTATCGTAAATATATTATATTTTATCAACAAATTTTTTTGTTTTAATTGGAACAAAAACTTCAAGGATATAAAGAATTTAAGAACATACAGGACATTTTTCATATCCTTTTTTCGTCAACTTTTTCAATTAATATGTTCTTAATTTTCTGTACTTTATTCTATTTAATTTAATACCAAATTTGTTATGATAGGACATAAACTTCTATAAAAAAAAAAAGTAAATAACTGGCCATTTCAACCCTTGAAAGGACTTTGACCTAGCTTCTTATGATCAATTGTGTTGTGCGTGTTATTAAGTTTGTACACAATTGACCGAGAACCGGACCTACATGCTTAACGCCGACTCCGAACGGCGATGAACGGAATATTCTCGTTCTCAAGAAGCTTTACATGGCATTTTGATTACTCTCTGAGGTTTGCCATTGTCTGCAGAGAGGTGGCGGCCGTACAAAAAAATTATTTTAATTCAAATAATTTTCTGTCGCTGCTGGGGTTCGAACCTGGGTCTC
Organism: Pherbina coryleti; assembly: GCA_943735915.1. NCBI lineage: Eukaryota > Metazoa > Arthropoda > Insecta > Diptera > Sciomyzidae > Pherbina > Pherbina coryleti. Next base: position 127,968,676 of record OX030949.1, on the reverse strand, counting down.
CAGGTTCTTTGATATAGCGGCCACGAACTTTTACCAACAACGCCACGGACGCCATAAACTTCTATACTAAACAATTATTCAAAGATAGTTATCTTTTAAAATTTCAAAGTCCTGTAGGGACCAAACTAGACGTGATCCGAAAAAATAATTGCATATTCGTGAACAGCGTACACAAAAATATAAAGAACCGATAACAAAGTCGGCGGGGTTTTTTGCGTGTTGTACCGTGTAATTTAAAATTAATTTATATTACTTTAACGTGTTTGATATTCTTGGACTCTAGAGAGCTCTTTTTAAAATGTCCTAAGTGTATTAAAAGATACCATGAAAATTAGTTCTTTTTAAGTCCAATAAGACCTAGTGCATTAAAGTAACATGCATGCGAATTATGTAATTTTTTCGTGTTTTATTTTGTTGAGTGTTTAAAACACCTATTCACATTTATTACAGATTACTGAGGAACAAATGATTCAACAAGTTTTGGAAGCGGATAATGAAGAACCTTCGCCTTCTCCACAACAGCCGTCAATTTCGTTGCTGTCAACACCTCCCTCAACGTCTTCTCCGCCTTTAGTGCCTTCAACACTGCAGCCTTCACATCCATCTGTAGTAAAAACAAGGACTACGAATAAAGGAAATCTGCCCCTCAATTCGCCTTAGAGGCAATTTACTTAGAAATGGAGCAAAAAAACTCAAGCTAATGGAGGAAGACAATGTTTTAAAAAAAAAATTAAATTTGAATTAGAGCACAACATTTTTAAAGCCAAAGAGAAGTGGAAAGACGGGGAATATGCCTTAGAATTAAGAAAGTTTAAAATTATGGGAAGACAATTAGAAATACAAAATAAAAATATCTAAATGTAATTACTTTCTTGTCCATGTTTGTATTGTTTATGTTTGTTTGTGTTGTGTTATGTAGTTTTTTGTAACATTTTTAAAATTAAAAAAGTAAAAAATTGACAATGGTTTTTTATTTTATTAACAGTTGAAATAAGTGTTTACTAATTGATTTCGTGTAGTTCTAGCTACATTTTGCATAGCATTTTGAGTTGTTGCAGTTATCTCTTCATCAACAACATTTTGATCTTCCTCTATGACTTCGGTTATAGGCAAATTAACTTTGATTTAGATGTTAGGTCTGTTTCCGTACGCACACTGTGGAACTTGTGGGACACTATTTTCTGTTTCCGTACTTTCTGTGCTTAAAATGGGAGAAGAAGAACAAGCATAAAATCGCTCTCTCGAGCACACAAAGTTATGGCCAACTCACACGGGATTGCTTGATTGGCAATCGATGAACTTTTCTTACTCTCCTTCGCATTCAGATTATTGGTAGCTCACACGACACGCCAATGATAATTTGCCATTTCCTTGAAATTTTTTTTTCATAACCTAGCAACACTATTCAGATTGCTGATTGCCGACATGTACAGCAATCTCAAAATGAACAAATTTAGATTGCTGCAATCTGTGTTCATCCGCTTCGGCTCTCAGAGCTTTTGATAGTTTCACATTGAAAGCAACAACAAAACGATTAGATTGTTTGATTGCCAATCACCGTGTGAGTTGGGGATTATATGTTTCATTGAAATTTGTTTTTACGTGGTGGGCTTCAAACCCAACGCACAACCCTTTTAAGGCAGGGAGCCCGCCGCTCAGATTAGCCGTCAAACTAACGGTTGCCAGTTTGCCGTTTCTAGAGGACACCACGTAGAGGTTTGAGTCGACTTGAGATGAGTTCGACATGGATAATGCTGGCCTCACCAGGTTGAGGCAGTCAGACACGTTGCCATGTGAAGATCGCCCCATTGACCCTCACGCGTTTCCTTGTGAGGATCGCACAACGTATCTTGCAATTATTTATATATTTTAAATTCTCTTAAAAGCAATCAAAATCGCTTTTAATTAATTTATTATTTGTATACCCCCACGTTTAAAAAACGTAAATGGGGGTATATTAATTTTGTCACTCCGTTTGTAACGCCCATAAGGAGGCGTGGTAGGTATAGAAAAGTATATATATTATTGATCAGCATCACCACCCGAGCTGATTTAGCCATGTCCGTCTGTCTGTCCGTCTGTCCGTCTGTCCGTCTGTCGTCACGATTACAGCCGTAATTTTGAAGCTATCATCACGAAATTCAATATTTAAGCTTTTATCTAAAAAACTAAGGTCAAGTTCGAAAATGAGCCAAATCGGATGAAAACCACGCCTACCTCCCATACAAAGTGCCTTTATCAAAACGGTAAAATCTCTTAGAATTCCACAAAAATTAATATATGGACTTGAAATTTTGCATATGAGCTCCGATATTTAAAGTGCACTCTAAGTATGAAATTCAACCAAATCGGATAAAAACCACGCCTACCTCCCATACAAAGTGACTTCATCAAAAAGGTAAAATCTCTTTAAATTCCACAAAAAATAATATATGGACTTGAAATTTTGCTTATTAACTTTGATATATAACATGCACTTTGTGTATAAAATTCAACCAAATCGAGTGAAAACCATACCCACCCCCCATACAAAGTGATTTTATAAAAAATGAAAGCGAATATTTTCTGTTAAAACTATGTAGGTATAACAAAAATGTTTTATACAAATAAACATTTTATTGACGGCTTAAGACTTTGAATATACTTCGGTTCGGACGTGGGGGTATTTTAACTTCGGCCCAGTCGAAGATCATTTCTTACTAGTTTTCACTGAAAAGACTTATGAACAGCTGACGTGCGCTCAGAAATGTCAAAAAACTCACTCTGTCTCGCTCGCTCAATTTACGAAGTCGGCCACAGTTCACGTACACGTATGTGTAGACAACACCACTTCCTTATATTTTAGTTCTTTGTCTAGTTAAATACCCAATTAATTTACCAGGACTGTTCTTGCTGGGCTATTTTCGAAAAACTTTTTTATTTTTTTTCTTTGCAACCCTGCTCATGGAGTTTTTCGAAAGAAGACAAGTGTCAGAAAAACGAAAGTAGCGCGTACAATTTTTTATATCACTGAATCGCATTGATTTTGAGCAGAAAATTAAACGCTCCGTAGAAAACAAAAACTAAACTTTCCAGTAAAAGGATCCTCGATAGGAATAGTAAGAACCACCAGTTAGAATCAATAAAACAAAAAAAAATGTCTCAAGTGGATTTTGTAAGTATTGCGCATCTCCAAGAACATACAAAATGAATTAGTTTTAATTGTTCCCTTCAACGCACATTTACTTAATAGAAAAGAGCTTTTAATAAAATGAAACATGACCTAGAATCCTGGCGAGGTCTTATTATTTCCATAGATTCTGTTCTGAAATGGGAGAAGAATTACTACCCTGCTTTAGTATTTGCCGTGGTCACTGTATTCTTCCTTGTTCTGTGGATGATGGATATGTCGACACTGACAATGTTAGCTATCGTAGGGCTCATTTGTATTGCCTTCGATTTTGCATATCCTACGATTTCGAGATTCTTCTTTAATACCGATAATTGGAATGGTGTGCAGGAGACTCAGTTCGAAGAGGTTTGCGATCAGTTGTGTACCATGAAGATGACACTTGGGGCTTGGTATGAGTTTATGTTTGCAGCTAAAGAGAGGAAGTCGACCATGGTAAGTGCAAAAATTTTTGCTGGATCTGAAAAAATAACCAATTGATTAATTGTTAGTTTGTGATCTTCATGAGCTTGTCACTTTTGGCATTGGCTTGGATTGGTGCTATTATTGACAACTTTCTTCTTTTGTACGTTCTCTGCTTGTCTCTGGCCATGTATCCAGGCATTAAGAAGCAGGGCGTACTTGATGGGTTGAAGAGTAAGTTTGGCTCCATTTTAAACTCCAAGATGCAGCAATTGCGTGAAAAGACTAATAAAGCAGAATAAACATATTTTATATCTCGCAATTATAATTATCAACATTTGAATCACCTCTTAATTCGCAGGCAAACAAAAGCAAAATGAATAGTTGCGAAATCTTCGTATGATTTAATGATGAAGAAATTCGAGAAGTTAAGATTTGGAATGCGAGGAAAGCTATCGTCATTTAAACGTTATAAAAGAATGAATTTATTTATTTAAAAATTCATTTTCACTACAAAATTGACCAAAGGACTTAAAAAAGTAATTTATTTTATTTATAATTCAACTAGTTTTTGTTCATATGCCAGAATTGCTAGTTGTGTGTTAATCAGTATTCACTGCGCCATACAAAACATGCATTATACATATATATATATCGGTGTCGAAATAGAAAATAATACCAGAAACATTGAAGAGCATATTTATTTTCATTATTGCAAATAATCACATATAATTGCAAATAATGGTCTCGATTTTAAGCTTTTGCCATACTCACGTCTAAGACTTACGTAGAAGATAGATATAAAATCTCATTCGTATCATCCTTGCACTTGCAATGATTGTAATCTTTAAGATATTTATTGTTTTCGTACCGCATTGAATTAATATGAATTTATTTTAAGTTAATCAGGAATTTTGTGTTATAACAAAAGATGATAGTTTTTAATATTAAATTAAGAATTTATTCCAATGTTACTTATTCCCATGAATACATTTAAAAAAATTTGTTCATAATGCCACTCCCTTCTCAATATGTATAAATATAAAAACTGAAAATTTCTTCTTAAAACTGTGTTGTGTTTAAATATTTGACTTACCAATATAATGCCCAATAGAATTCTTAACTTTCGGTATAATTTTTTATTTTATATTAATTTTTGCTTTTGTACAAATAAGAATTATCAAAATTTTTGCTTTATTGCCAAAAAGCTATGATTTCTAATTCATAATAACGTTATAATTATAAGAAAGTAATTATAATTATGTCTAACTGAGATCATGTTTCCCAGTGATATACAAATAACGAATAACAAACATTTAGACACGTTATTTTATCACTTGGAGCTGTAGCTTAAATTTCTAGGTACTCTTAATCTGAATTTTGCCAAAGGTCTCAATGATATGTCCTTTAAGATGTTCGATGCACTCCAAATAAAAAAGCTCAAGCCTGTGTTAGATAACACGTGCGCATAGGTCAGACGTAGAATACGTTAGTCATTAACAGCCTTATTCAATAGATTCCCTTAAACAACCTTTAAACGCTTGTTTAGTTACGCACTGTTTAATGCACTGAACACATTGACGACGGCAACGACATTACGACATCTGTCAAATTTTTGTATATGTATTTCTTACCGAGCGTTTCCACTGCCCGAGCAGAAGATTTCTTCGTTCGCTCTGATCGGACGACGCTCGATCTTTTTGGGCGAATCCAGTGCTTATTTGCGCATAGGTAGGTATTGAATAAGGCTTATATATAGGCTTATTATATAGGCTTATTATATAGGCTTATTTGCGCATAGGTATTTGTTGAAATTGTAGTTAATAACGTAGGAAAAACAAAAAAGAAAGAAAATATATTGAAAATTTAACGCAAAAGAACTTCGTTTTACTTTGTTATTTTATTAGCACTTTATATAATCAAATTATTTATATAATATTCTTTATATAATAAATTCTTTATATAAATACTTACATAAAACCTAAATTAAAAGGCATAAAAGTAGTAAAAATTAATCAAATTTAGTACGTTTGCATCATGATACAATTACCAGGTAGTATTAATCGCTACTTTAACTCGTTGCTGTGGGCATATAGTGTCAAATAGAAGTATTGCAATCATAGCAAGAAATAAAAGGGGATTTTTTTTTTGTTTTTTATATATAAACCAATCATTTAAAATATTAAGAATAAAATGATTAATGACGAAATTAAACCGTTGTTTAGGTTTTGCTTTGTTTTTTATATTTAAAACAAACATAATGAAATGATTAAATTGAAGAAGTCATCTCTATATTATTAACACTCGCACATGTAAACTTTAAAAATTATTTGAAAACTGCATCAACAATAACAACAAAACCCAATAACACCAACAAATTGTTAGAAAAGTTAGCAATACACATAAAAGTAAGTACAACTGTGTTGGCAGTGTCCACCATAGCGCACAAGTTCTTATAGGTATGTATGTATGTATGTTCACGCTTGAAACATATAAAAACAAATTCGTTCGTGATGTAAGCAACATGATATCGCGATTCTATTGTTTTACCCTCTACCAAAAAGTAATCAACGCGCTAAAAGAAGTTTTCACTTCAAAAATATGAAAAATTGTTATAAAAATCGCGCTATTTTCATTTTGAAAAATACAATAAGCAACATTGTTTGCACCTACTCGCTACATTTTGACACTATATGCCCATATTGACAGTTTTTCCACAGCTGATTTTCAGCGAATAATACTACCTGGTAATTGTATCATGCGTTTGCATAAACAAATATTGATCAACGCTGATGCTCGCAAGCATTGAATTTAAGTGTTTCCACTGCACTAACGAACAAGATGGCGACTTACCAATGTTCGCAACTTGTGGTCGTGCGGTGGAAACAGTTGGACCGAACGAAGAATTCATCGCGACGATTTGTTCGCGATGATTTCTTCGTTCGTTCGGGCGGTGGAAACGCTCGGTTATGGAGAGAATTTGGTCTAATGTCGCAATGTCGTGTCGTCGATTTAGAACTATTCCTAATTTGACAGCTTGTCGTCGCTGTAGTCGTCAATGTGTTCAGTACATAAGGCTGTAAGACATTGAGGATGTCTTAAAGACGTGGCCAACTGGGTAAGCACAATTTTGTTTCTCTGCTTCGCTTATCAATGTTGTGTATGTACACATCGTTCGCTTCTTGGTCATTATACTTCTTCTCTTTCTCACACTGGTTCTGTGATGAACACACAGATAATCGTACTGCTCTTACACATGATGTTATAATACATAAAATACAAAGCATATGAAAATGAATACAAAATTTGAAGGAGTAAAATTTTGATTTACTTATAGAATCAAAAAAATGATATGTAGCAATATGATTATTTAAATACAAATCAAAAGAAGATATATTAAATATGTTACGACCATACTTGAATTTTCTTCAATGTATGCATAAAGCATTAAAAACTTATAATGAAAGTGACAAACATTTTCTCAAAATTTTGTGCTCCAGATTAACACCCCCGTATAACGCATTCTACGTTAAAAAATTAGATATTTTCCATGCTCTTTATAACGTAACCAAATATATGGATATTCCAACATCTATACAAACTATTTAAAATTATTGGATTTTGGGTTAATGTCAACAGCGTCAAAGTATTAAGAAGAACAAAAAAATGAAAAAAGGTCATTGGCAAATTTCTTAAAGATCTTCAATATTCTTAATGTGAATTCAAATGCGTTTAACTGCTTTTGTAATTGTTTAAAGTGCCAGAAAAAGTTCACATAGTTCTAAAAGAGTATTTATTATGAGTATTAAAAGAGTCTTTATTGTGAGTTCTAAAAGAGTCTTTATTATGAGTCTTAAAAGAGCATTAAATATGAGCCTTAAAAGAGTTTAACTTTGAGTCCAACATGAGACATAAAGCAGTCATTATTATGAATCATATTTTGAAGATCGCATTATGACGATAAAAACTCATTTATATGAGTTTTAAAAGAGTCTTTATTGGCAATTATTGCCCATTCAATTGCCACGGTTGGCAATTCATTGCTAGCAATATTACTTTCCATGTATTGCCGCAATAGATTTGACATTAGAACTGTCACTTCTGCAGTGTGAGAGGAAATTTTCATAATTCTGCAATCGTGGGAGTGGGAACACAGCTGATATTTATAATATAATAAATTCCTAGCAGAAAAGTGGACCAAATTTGAAATAGTTCTGAACTAGTTTCAAAAAGCATCAGTACTAGTTCCACTACAATACCCTTTAACATTGAACGAACTGACGCTTTTTACGGGTTGATGTCATAGGAAAAGACAATTGTCTCCATAAACACACCTTTTGCCCCATATTTGAACTAGTTGCATTAGAAAAATTTTTAAAATGGTTGCTTTCGCAGTAGTCTGAAATTGGTTATTTTTTAACTAGTTTTAAAGTTAACATTTTAAAAGTGTAAAAAGTTAGTGTACTGAAGCAAAGGTCCTAAGACCTGATTTGTACGATCGTTTCCATCCACAAGATTTATTAAAGAAGAAATTTTGCTTTTGTGTCTAATTTTTTATTTCTTAAAAGTAACCCAAATAAGTAACACAAATAACAAAAACCACAATTAAAAACACAAACACAATAAACACAAGCAATAAAAAAATAATATTTCATTTTAAACTTAAATAACAAAAAAAACTACACAAGATTTTATACAGAGTTCTTATTAAATTTTAATTTTTTTTTTTTAATTTATATATGTATAAGAAAGGGTCGTCAAACAATAAAAAAATAAATAATAGGTGCGTTATTTTGGCATCGTTATATGCGCTTGTCCAAAATAAAAAATGTTACTAAGCGCATATAACGATGTCAAAATAACGCACCTATTATTTAAAGAGTTTTTATATGATATTCATTTTTTTGTCTCTTGATATTTTTTGAAGTGTTTCTTCTTGTTGTATTGAAGTGCTTTTCTTAATTGAACATCAGGTGTTCCGTTTGATGGCAAAGTTGTCATAACAGCTGTAAAGGAAAAGAAAGTATTAGTAGATAAATTAGTAAATAAATCTTATCTTATGTCATTTTAAAGTTGACAAGCAGGATATGTGTTTTTTATCTTAAGTTATCAACATTTTATCAACATCCCTGATTTTGATCTTCCACTTTTTTTTCTTCATTTTCATAAGAAATTTCCGTACATCTTTTTAATTTTGCAATATACCTTTCTTTTTCAATTTTAAATTTTCTTTTCAAACTCCGTTTGGACATTTGAACTTACCTTTGCGGATTTGTGTACTTTTATTTTTATATAGCACTTTTCTTTTCACTTTTTCACTAATTCTTGAGCAACAACTGATTGCGTCTTGTGCGCAGCAAATTTTACAAAAAAAAAAAAAAAACCAGAACGCGTTTATTTTTTCAGCAATATTTTTGAAAACAAAAGCAAAGTGAACTGTTCTACTCTGAACGCCTTTTGTACTTTTTCAACTTTGAAATGCGCTAGAAATGAACTAGTTCACTTTTTCAATTGACTCCAAAATAACTGCTGGGTTTATACAGACATTTTGAGCAGAGACCAGAGACTATAGATTGTATAGACTTTGCATCTGAAAGCCACTTTCAACATTGAACAAATCGTAGGATGCATGGTATAATAATACAAGGTAGCATTGACAACTGCTTATTTTCTCTTCTACAAGAAAACATCTCCTGTCAAAAACAGCTTTTTGTGGAAATACATCTGCAGCTGCTGTGGTTGTTGTTTTTTTCACTTCAATTTTTTCAACATTGTTTGTGTTTTCAATGGCGGATTGTGAGCGCTCTTTTTTTGAGTTATTATAAATTAAGACTTTTTAAAAATATGATATAGTTTTGTTTTTATTATATTTCCACACCACCTATTTTTTCTTTTTTGTTTTTTTGGATATTTCATTGGGTAATAATAATATAATAATATAATATAATATAATATAATTTGAGATCCAAAATATGCGGAAATGTGAAAAAAATTAAAAATAACAATTATATATCATAAACTTTGTTGAAGACAAACGCGCCCCAAAAGTGTGTTAAAGAGTGAAAAAATAATGCGCCCCTGAAGCAGTGATTGCGTTTTGGCAACTGTGGTCGCATCAAATTGCCGCGACTATTTTTGTTTTTACTGAGAAGACTTGTGAACAGCTGACGATCGCTCAGAAATGTCAAAAAAACACACTCTGTCTCGCTCACTCAATTTACGAAATTGGCCACAGTTCACGTACACTGTATGAGTAGACAACACCACTTCCTTATATTTTAGTTCTTTGGGTTTTTGTTATTGCTCTTCCTTCTTCCTTTGTCTGTAGGTTTTTGTTTCGCTAGGATTTTTAGCTTAATATTTGGCGATCGTCAGAAAATTTATATTTTTGCGATTTTGTATATCTCAATGAAGTCATAGAAAAATCGCTGTAACTTTTTTAATTCAGTTTGGACTGAAATGCAAATTTAGAAAATTTGATCACCTTTAAAATGACATCAAAAATTATTTTTTTTCTAAATTTATTAATTTTTTTTTTAACTTAACTTAATATTATATCTATCTATCTAAATCCATCCCTTCTGAACCTATATAATAAATATAATTTATTTCATAATAAATAAATTGATCTAGGTGCCACGCAGGACAATCGCCAGCTAGAACAACTAGGTTGTCTTGTTGCCACTAAAATATGCAATAAAAATATATTAATAAATTAAATATACCTTGTTTGTTATTGTAAATAAGCTATAAATCAATTACACTATAACGAACAAGAAAAAAATATTTTTAGATTATGGCCTTAAGATCCATTAAGTTTTAAAAAAATTTTCGGACATAATTTTATTAAAAATATTTTGTAATTAAATAAAAAACTTATTTTTGATATTTCAAATAAAATATTACTTGTAAAAAAATTAAAGTGTGGACAAAATGAAAGCTAACAAAATATTATAAAATATAAAATTGAAAAGAAGAGTGCATTTTTATTATTGTCTTATAAATAAACTAAAAGCTAATTTATAAAACAAACAACGTTAAAAATAAGTTTTAAACAAAACGCAATGACCAAAAATTTGTTCAAAAATGAAACAGTTCAAATATAACAAAGATTAAAAGAAAATTAAATATAAATCGAAGTGTTAAAATAAAGCAATAAAATAAAAATAAAATATAAAAATTAAAAATGGTCAAAAGTCAAAATAAAAAATATAAATTATATATAAGAAAAGTATATATAAATAAATATAAGTAAAAATGAAATATAAAACTGAAAATTAAAAAATGGATTTATTTTATTTAATTTGATTTGATTTATTGATTACTTATTTTTTTATTGATGCGTTTATATGCTGTTAAAACTATACTTTTTTATTTTATTTTTGCACTCAATAATTTAAAAATATATAAAGAATTTTATTTTATTTTTATTAATACTATTGATTTTCACATTTAAATTTTTATTAATTAATTATACAATTTTTGTCAGCTTGTTATAATTTGATTCTTATTTAATTTTGTTTCATACTTTTAAGATTTTTAAAATTGTAGAGAGAATTAAAAAAATTGAAGTATTTGGAAATTTTTTTTTAATCTTTTCAGCGTGTTTTGATGTTTTGGTTTCATTTTTATGTATTAAAAATTACTATTGTATTCGATGTCTTTAAATATCTTATAAATAATAACAAATATAAACGAAACAAATTTATACGTTTATATTATCAAGCATTCAAAATAAGACATTTTTTACAAGTTTTTAACTTTTTTTTCATATTATGATAATTGACTCGAACTACAAAATACATTTATTTACTATATTTATCGAATTTTATTGAAATGTTCGCAAATTAATTTTAATTATAAATAATTTAATTTTTTAATCATGTTTTTAAAGGTTTGGCTTGTGTTTAAAAAAGTAATTAATTTTATTTAACTTGAATAAATACTTGAAAACGTAAAGATATATAAATTTGTTTCGTTTATATTTGAGGTTGTTGTTTTTTTTTTCACTCAACGTTTTCAACTTTGTTTGTGTGTTCAATCATGGTATAATTATAGAGGTAAACTCGCTAGATGAGAGCTTACTGCCGCGAATGTCAAAACGAAGTTGACAACTCATATAAAATCTCGAAGCTATGAGAATGACAAGGGAAAGCAAGAATTGGCGAAATGTAAACGAAGTTTAACAGTTGAAGCTGTCTTGTTGTGTTAATTAAAAATTTTAATAAATGGTTATTTTCGTGCTTTTATTGATATTAAACTAAATTAAAATTGTTTCCAGCCAAACATTATTGAAAATTAAGCACAAAAACTATTAACTACAAGCAGGGAGCACAACTAAACAACAACAAAAGTACAGCAGTAAGTACACAGCTGATTCTGACAATATCGGCAGTAATGACAAAAGAGAGCACAATCAGCGCTGCGACTACCTCTTTTATTATACTATGTTTTCAATGGTGGATTATGAGCGCTCTTATTTTGAGTATATTTTTTGACAGGAGATGGTTTCCCAAGAAACTGTCAATGCTCCTTGTATTATTATACCATGCGCCGGTCATTAAAAGAAAAAATCAAGAACCTGTAAATAAATATCATCAACTCAAGGAGATTTGATGCTTCTGGTCTTAACAGCCAGTCTTTTATCGCAATGTAAATAAAAAATATCCCGTTTGAATTTTTCAAACGGGATGTGTCTCAGCCAAATTTTAAAAATAAATTTTTATGGGTTTCACACTTATAAGTCATTGTCACTTATATAATCTTATGTATACATTTGATTTGATTCATTGGAGTTCAAAGCTAATAAAATATGTTTTAAGCCTCAAGAGGTTCTTATCATTTTATGAATTCTTTAAAGTATTTCATTATATATTTTTGGGTGACATGGAACCGAATTCCCAAAAAAATCGGTGACGCACCAAATTGCATACCTCAAAGGTGGTGTGGAAATGTAATTAAATTTTATTGACGTTTATTTTTCCATTTGTCACATATTATCCCATTATTTGCCATAAATATTATTTTTTCCATTTATGTTCCTACGGCTCAGTCCGCAAACTTTTAACTCCATTTTCTATATAAACTTATCCTTTCTGAATTTTACGGGAATACCTGTTACATTTATGCAAATATTCCAAACACTTAATTTTGACTCATATAGCAATAAGAAATTATAAGCAATATTTGAATATTGAAATTATGAATCAATTAAGTTTACCAACTTATATATTTTGACTTCCGTAGACCCAATTGATTTCCTATCATCATCGTTTCAGTTTAATAAGAGAAATTTATGCGTAGCTATCCTAAAAAAGAAGTAATAATTAAAAACCTCATAAATAGAAAAAACTAAAAGCTATACTAAAAAAGATAAATTGGCAGCACTACTTCTAACATACGAATGGAAAAAAAACATTTCATTCGTAAATTCACCCAGCTGATATTATTAACCTTTACGTTACATGCACAAATTTTTTACTTTTCGTAAGGAAATAATGTGGTTTTTTATGTATCAAATCTTAATGAACATGAAGCTAAAGCACAAAAATAAATATTTTTAGCATATATAAGAATATTTATAGAACTCAAGATATATTTGTTTTTGTTATAAAGCCAATCAATAAAAAACGTGTTGGAAGGGTTAAGTAAGATAACCCGCTACAGACATATTCACCTCACTATTTGTGGTGAAATGGTTTCTCTCGTATGTGTGTTTACTTTTTGCCATGGTTGAATAAATAAGGTTGTCTCGTGGCTGATCGTACTCTCTTCTCAGTACCCATAATTGTCAAAATCAATGAAAAGATACAACAACAACTTCATCGGCTTTGCATGTTAATAATTTCCCCTTTCAGATTTTGTATGAGCTGTCAACTTCGATTTGACATTTATGGGAACTCGCTCTCACCCATGCGACAACCTTATTTATTCAACTATGCTTTTTGCAATTTCAGATTCTCAATCCCCAACTCACACGGTGATTTTCAATCAAAAAATCTAATTGTTTTGTTGTTGCTTTCAATGTGAAACTATCAAAAGCTCTGAGAGCCGGAGCGGATGAACACATATTGCAGCAATCTAAATTTGTTCATTTTGAGATTGCTGTACATGTCGGCAATCAGCAATGGCTATGTTCACACGTCAGTCAAATGACTGAAGTTCATCACGATTTTTTACTCTCTTTTACTCTCTCTGAAAATTTTGAATGACGCCTGCTCACACACGATCTTTTGATTGATGCTCTGACGACGCCATTTGTTACTTTTCTGCTACCTACTATTTTGTGAAATCGTATCGTGCTGTAAACAGAAAGTAAACACAACACAATACACAAAACCCGACTTTAAATTTTTTAATAGAAAAGTTGTGTTGCATTTCATTTTGTTCAGGACGGTTACAGATTACATCATTTTCTCTTCAAAAAACTACATTTGTTTCCAAAAAACTACTAATTAACTACTTTTCTTGACATAATTTCCTACTAAACAACAAACAATTAAAATAATGCAACCATTTGACTGATTGATCCAGGTCTAGACCCTGCAAACACACTCCGAGTTAATTAACTAGTTTCCTAACCGGTTGAGTCTCTGTTAGTTTTTTAGTTAGAAAGGATAGGCTGTCGGGAAAAATCTAACCTATTTACTTTCTATCTGTATGTCAGATACAGATGGCTGACTCTTTCTAACGCATGTACGCAGACATCGCTCTTTTCATTTTAAAGTGGTTAACAACCACGTATTTATAGGGTTTTATGCCTAGTATACTAACCGTTTCCTAAGCAATATTCTAACCGCTTTTAAAACTACTATTCTTACCGTTTTATAACCATTTTCCTAACCAGTTTTTTTATTCATATCCTAACCTCGTTCTAAACAATATTCTAACCTCTTTTTTAACTTGCATGCTAACAGTTTCTAACTAATATTCTAACCGCTTTTTTAACTAGTATTCTAACCCTTTTCTAATAACATTCTAACCAGCATGCTGAATATTTTTGAAACTTATTTCTTTATTAGATTATTTATATACAGTAAATAAATACACAAATTGGTATTTTTTAAAATTTTTTTGTTGTTTTTATAACTATTATTTGTTTATAATAATATATGTACATTTGAAAATAATATAGGTACATTAGACCGTATCACCTTGTATGGAAAAAAAGTAAACCCATTTTGACCCCGCCTCAATCGTTAGTCATTTAAAAGACATTTTCAAAAAAAAATTTTTTTTTTTTTTTGAAATGGTCCCTATGGTGCTTTTTTCTTGTTTTAGTTATATCTTCTGTGTTTCTTGTTCGATCCCAAAGATTTTTCATACATGTGTTTATTGTTTTTTTGCAATTTTTTTCTGATTTTATTTTTTCGCGAATCTTGTTTTTATTAAGTTATCACCCACCTTATCTCAGTTGCTACTATGTTAACAAAATCTAAAAAGAGCAAATAATTAAAGCTCACAAAAAATCATTAAGACCATGGAAACAAATGATATCCATTAAATTCATTTTTAAAGCAGTTCCAAACGATTTTATCCCAAAAATAATACTTCCGAAATGTTCGTCACTCATACTCGAATTTTTATTAATTTTCTAAATCTTTACGGGATTCAAGGTGGCTGTAGCACTCGAAGCTGTCAAGCTTCACGAAAATGTGCCCCAAAAGATTTTCGTCAGCGACTGCTGTGGCCGACTTTTGCACAATTTGGACGTAACGCTCGATGTTTTGCGAGTGACAAGGATAATCTGTGAAAAACATATAACATGATAAATACGATTTAATATATGACGTCAAATTTAATTATTTATTTCATAAAAAAAATATCTGCTGTAATGCTCACCAGGAATTTTAATAATGACGTCCAAGTACTGTAGATCAGTCAATTGCTCTTGAGTAAAAAACTGAAGACATGGTGGATCAGTGATCTGCAATTTGGTCCAATCGATCATTTCAGTGTATGTGGTGCTGCCATATTGGATAAAGGGCTGGTGGTTGGGTCCACGAAATTGCCGAATACGATCTGTTAGGTTTGAACGGGCTTCAAATCGAAGACGAAGAATTGGTGTATGTTGCTATTGTTGTTGTAACAATGATGCAGGCAAAGCGAAGACGTTTGTTGTTTTTGTTGACTGCATAGCGAAAACGAAGAGTAGGTGGTGGTGATGGCCTTTTTTGTTGTTGGTACAAAGTGTTTAAATATTGTTTGTTCATGAATGGAAGCGATGATGAGCTGGAGGGGGTGGTGTCATTTAAAGCCGACAACAACTACTGTTGGGCAGAGTTTGTAACAGAGCATGATTTTATTAGTTAAACTTACTCTCAACGAAAAATAATCGTCAATTTTAATAAACAATTAGAGATTTTATTACAATTCTAGTAAACATCAAATTTCAAATATAAAAGGTTTTTGCAATCTTCAACACTCGATATAATTGACTTTTATTAATTGTCTTATGAGAACAGTTGTGATTGAAAAAGCCAAGTTATTTGTTTAATAAAAAGTCGAGTATGACTGACGAAAATTTCGAAAGTGTTATTTTTGGGATAAAATCGGTCGGAACTGCACCAAAAATAAATTTTATGGATATCATTTGTTTGCATGGTCTTAATGATTTTTTGTGAGCTTTAATTATTTGCTCTTTTTAGATTTTGTTAACATAGTAGCAACTGAGATAAGGTGGGTGATAATTTAAAAAAAACAAGATTCGCGAAAAAATAAAATCAGGAAAAAATTGCAAAAAAACAATTAATACATATATGAAAAATCTTTGGGATTAGACAAGAAACACAGAAGATATAACGAAAACAAGAAAAAAGCACCATAGGGACCATTTAAAAAAAAAAAAAAAATTTTTTTTTGAAAATGTCTCTTAAATGTCTAACGATTGAGGTGGGGTCAAATATAGGTTAGTTTTGGTGATACGGTCTAAGGTACATATTATGAAATAATTCAATATTTAAAATTATATACAGAAATGTTCAAAATGGAAATAAAAATTGATTGAAGTCCTTTTCGTCGACGCTCGGCAGCTCCTTCAAGAATCTATAATCTATTTTGATGTCGATCTATTTTGATGTCGAGTTTTTGTTGCTGATCTTCCAGAGTATAAAGCTTCTTCTTGAATTTATCTAAAAATAGAAAAAATTGACATTTCGTTGTTTTAATTACTTAATAATAAAAGAATAAAATTATTAATATTATAATAAGAAGTCAATAGTTTAATTACTTCAATAAATTCAACATTTACAATTTGTAATTTTATAAATTGCCTTTCACCAAGTAATGATTCCTCATATCGCACACCCTCTTCAAAAGTGAACAACTCAAAATGTTGAAATTTTCAGCAGAGTAAAAAAATTATTACGTTTTCAAGCAACTTCATACAAAAGAAGGATACAAATTGATTTTTTAAAAATTAACGAGCAATCAGATTAAAACAAAATGTTGACAGTCGATGGATATGAGCATTACGAATTCATTTATATCAAAAAGTGGAAATTGGAAAATTTCGAGTTGTGTTACTTTTGAAGAGGGTGTGTGATATAATATATAAAAACCGATATTGATGAATGGAGTTTTTTTAGTTGAAGTGATTAAAAAATGTTATTTTGCATAAATAACAAGTGGTTCTATGACCACATTACGAAAAAATAAAAATATAAATTTTGGGGCCACGAGATCACAGAGGCAACCCGGCTTAATGACGTATAAATGTAACAACAATAAAAAAACTTTGCATGGAATTATAACTTCATAATTATTGACACCCCAGTAAATTTTATAGAACCAGAGTAAGTTCAGGTTTTTGGTCACATGATAAAAATAAAACAATTTTAATGGCGTCATAAAGCCTCTCAGGGAATCCCTTAAATGGAGTAGCAAAGCAAAAATAAAGGAATAAAAATATAATTAAAATTAAAATAAGAACAAGTATTGAGACAAGGTTTTAGTCAAGTATTATGGAAATTGTTTGACAAGGGATGAGAGCAAGGATTTCGACAAAGATTAGGAGATAAGATGAGTAAGACAAGAATTTTAACACAGATTAAAGTACTGAGTTAGACAAGCATTAGGACAAGTATTAGGAATACGACTCTACAACAACAGACACAATGGTAAGGACAAAGTTTGAGACATACCTTAAACAATATTTGGTACAAGATTGGGATAAGTAAATAAAAAAATAAATTGGAAAATCCTCTGTCGAGGAAGTACTAGCCGCTCCGGTAGAGTAGAGGGTGGAAGCGGCGCAGCGCGCCATCAACTCATCGTACGGTTTATCGTGTAGCAAACAGAGCACAACTATCATATTATGGCCATCTAGTCCACCCATCTGACAATCAAGCGCTAGGCAATGATTCATCGACTCTTCCCAGATCTCTACCGGAAACATTCCCATGCCGATGCGCTTTTGGCAGAAGTCGATGGTTCTTTGTTACTCATAACGTTCTATATTCATATTCAGCCTGTTTGTATATGAAATTCTGCAAGTGCTTACCGGCATACTGAGCTACTGTAGTGCCAACATTGGCTGTGGAGCACCACTAGGTTGCAATGGCCAGCGGAGTCCCTATGCTGATGCTTGGCTGTCTCCCACACTAGATTTTTTGCACTTGCATATTCATACACACATTCACTGTTTTTCTTACCTTTAAGAATTCTTTTTTTATTTGTTTTATTCAATTATTTTGATTTTTTTACTCAATTTTTTATTTATTCACTTATTTTAGTTATTTATTCACTTATTTTAGTTATTTAATTTCAACAATGTTCTAATGAGATGTGAATAATTGAGATGTGACAAATTTTGGCGCTTAAAAATTTTTCACATTCGTCTTCATCTATACCTTGTTCTGTCTTTCACACGCAATGGTTAAAGCAGACATATTTTTTTCACTGTTTCACCAAATCTTTGCTAAAGTAAATAGAAAGGGTCGTTTCAATGTGTAAGTAAACCTGCAAATTTGTTTTGAATGTATGTGTACTTTCGGTAGCCGATGTTTGCAGGGGAGCTCAATCAAAATTTAGACTGACGAGAGAAAAATTTGGAGTTCATTTTCGCTCTGAGATAAAGTTCATTTTCTTTTTACATGGAAAAGCAACAACAAATTTTGACTGATTCAATCATTTGACTGACGTGTGAACATTACGTCACGAAATAAAATGTTCAAAGAAATGCAAAATTATGATTGGCGTGTCGTGTGAGCTACCAACAATCAGCTTGTGAAAGAGAGTAAGAAGAGTTCATTGATTGCCAATCAAGCAATCCCTGTGCTATTCGGAAACTTTCGTCATTTCGTCCATATGCATATGCAGCTGCTGAGGTTGCTGCATTTGAATATTTTCCACATTTTTTTTTTATGTTTACACTAAATCACATTAAGTTGACAAATTATTTTCGCTAAAGTAATAATAAATCACTATTATTACAATGCTCACTATTTATTATTAAATAAAATAGAAAATATTTTACAAGCAAATGTTTGGTTAACGCAAACAATGGCGTAAAACATCAACAATAATTGAACACTCTCTTTCTAGACATTTTTTTTGACAGATGGTCGTTGCCCAAGCACCTGTCAATACTGCCTTGTATTATTATACCATGGGTGATAGCCATGATACAATTACAAGGTAAGCTTATTTTAAGATG
Organism: Pherbina coryleti; assembly: GCA_943735915.1. NCBI lineage: Eukaryota > Metazoa > Arthropoda > Insecta > Diptera > Sciomyzidae > Pherbina > Pherbina coryleti. The sequence goes on along the minus strand of OX030949.1, from coordinate 127,949,450 downwards.
GCTGCTCAATTGAGAAATTTTGCAACAACAAAGCTGTAGGAGCTAAAAACGTCAAACGACAAAAAACAACAACAACAATTAGAAAAACTAAAAATAACCAGCTGATTTTGACAACTAGCGCACCCTGCTCTCCAATATGAGCCTACCTTACCGAGCGTTTCCACCGCCGGAACGAACGAAGAAACAGTTTGGTCCGAACCAAGGTTCGGAACATTGGTTTTTACAAAATGCTCGCGAGCGCTATTCGCGCAGTGTAAACACTTTTCCAGCACGAACTGCCCAGCTAGACAGCTCTAACGTAGTTACAAACACAATGAAACAAAATTTGGTGTTCACTAATACACTCTTAAATTTTGATGTCATGTTAAACAAAGAAAGTTGTATGTGCTTACATAGCTTGCTCCTTTACGCACCAAACAAGCTGAGGATGTGAAAAAAGTAGCGAAAAAACTTCAAGCGATGCCAGTGTAAGTCAAGCAATAAAATAATATCCTAAATGATACCTTTGGAATATGATGTCCGTGGCGCGTTGGGTAGAATGCGCAGCTTATGTGGCAGAGACCGCGGTTCAAATACCGTCCGACACAGGAAGGTTTTCATCGAATTTAATTTAATAATAAGTTAAAATATATATATGTAAAATGTAAAATACACTTAAGAGAAATATGATTATTAAAAATTAAAAATGGCCAAAATTCCTTTCTAAATAAACGCAAGTTTTCCTTGCTAGAGTAAAATATAATAGCCAATATTTGAAAAATATTTTTTATTTTCTTTAAATGTTTTGCCTAAATTTACCTTTTGTAAATACTACCCATTAATAAAAATAACAAAAAAAAAAAAAACACTTCTAAACAAAATTATAAGAAAAAAAAAATTTGGTTTTATTTGGTGAAGGGTTTGAACTCGCGTTTGTTTGCGTTAAAAGGCCAGCGCTCTAACCACTACACTATGGTGGAAAAATTTTGCGGAACGCTAACTGTGTACTTAAGTAAACAGCTGAGTTTGTTATTAAATTCTTTACGGAATTTGTTGTTAGTGTGAGCAGAGCAGCTGTAGCTTTTTGCAATGTTTAAAACATATGTGGCAGACAGAGATGCCAGGTCACACGGATAGACAAAAAGGCGTTAGGTTTTTCCCAACGCTAGAACAAACCTAACGTAATTTGTATGGAGAGTTTTATATGAACCTAACGCCTTTGGCGTTAGGTATATGCCATATATATGGCATATCTAACAGTTAGGTGTCCGGCTGGGTGATCGGGCGACGCTCGATCTTTTTGGGCGAATCCAGTGCTTATTTGCGCATAGGTAGTCGATTTGTTGAAATTGTAGTTAATAACGTAGGAAAAACAAAAAAGAAAGAAAATATATTGAAAATTTAACGCAAAAGAACTTCGTTTTACTTTGTTATTTTATTAGCACTTTATATAAGCAAATTATTTGTATAATATTCTTTATATAATAAATTCTTTACATAAATACTTACATAAAACCTAAATTAAAAGGCATAAAAGTAGTAAAAATTAATCAAATTTAGTACGTTTGCATAAACAAATATTGATCAACGCTGATGCTCGCAAGCATTGAATTTAAGTGTTTCCACTGCACGAACGAGCAAGATGGCGACTTACCAATGTTCGCAACTTGTGTTCGTGCGGTGGAAACAGTTGGACCGAACCATGATACAATTACCAGGTAGGCTCATATTGGAGAGCAGGGTGCGCTAGTTGTCAAAATCAGGTGATAGCTTCTAGTTTTTCTTTGTTGTTGTTGTTGCTTTTGTCGTTTGACGTTTGTGGCTTCTACAGCTTTGTTGTTGCAAAAATTCACAATTAAACAGCCATTTTAAAATGAGCCTACCTTGTAATTGTATCATGGACCGAACGAAGAATTCATCGCGACGATTTGTTCGCGATGATTTCTTCGTTCGTTCGGGCGGTGGAAACGCTCGGTTATAATTGTAACATGGGTGATAGGCCCTAACCAAAATAGACGAAACGAGACGATTGCAACTTGCCGAACGTTTGCATTCGTTACGTCTGTTTTGACATTTAACCCAAAATGAAACGAGTACCTCCAATCGTCTGAAAAAAGAAGAAGACTACTCTGCACAGCTGTTGTTGACGAGTTGAGACGCTAAAAGTTCGGTTCTTACGGAACAAACCGTCTCGTCACACCGTTTCGTTCAGTTCGTTGAGTTTACGTTTGCTTATTTTGGGTAACAACATTGGCTATGTTCACACGTCAGTCAAATGACTGAAGTTCATCACGATTTTTTACTCTCTTTTACTCTCTCTGAAAATTTTGACTGACGCCTGCTCACACACGATATTTTGATTGATGCTCTGACGATGCCATTTGTTACTTTTCTGCTACCTACTATTTTGTAAATTTGTATCTTGCTGTAAACAGAAAGTAAGCACAACACAATAAACAAAAACAGATTTTAAATTTTTTAATAGAAAAGTTGTGTTGCATTTTATATTGTTCGCAAGGGTTTCAGATTACATCCTTTTTTCTTCAAAAAACTACCTTTGTTGCCAAAAAACTACTAATTAACTACTTTTCTTCACATAATTTCCTACTAAACAACAAACCATTAAAATAATGCAACCATTTGACTGATTGATTTAGGTCATGATACAATTATACAGGTAGCATTGACAAGTATAGATTTTCTCAGCAACAAGGCAACGACCATTTGTCAAAAACAGTTGTTCGTGCGACAAGAATTAAACGAATGTAAAAATAAATAAATTCCGCAAAATATGTGCGTTAAATACACAATTATAATAATGAAAGTTGTGAAAAAATTATGTGTGATATGTGTTTAACGTTTTCCAGCCGTGGTGTTTTAATAATAATTGGAAACTTCTTTAATTTCGTCCATATGCATCTGCAGCTGCTGAGGTTGCTACATTTGAACGTTTTCAACATTTTTTCTTATGTTTGCACTTAATAACACAAAGTTCACAAGTTATCTTCCTTTTAGTAATAATAATTCACTATTGATTAAATAAAATAGGCAATATTTTGTAAGAAAATGTTTGGTTATTTGCAAGCGCTGAAACATAAACAATGGCGAAAACATAAGAAATAATTGAACGCTCTCTTTCTAGACATTTTTTTGACAGATGGTCGATGCCCAAGCAACTGTCAATACTACCTTATATTATTATACCATGGATTTAGGTCTAGAGCTCAATCAAAATTTTGACTGACGAGAGAAAATGTTGGAGTTCATTTTCGCTCTGAGATAAAGTTAATTTTTTTTTTACATAGGAAAGCAACAACAAATTTTGACTGATTCAGTCATTTGACTGACGTGTGAACATAGCCATTGAATTGCATTTAAGCGAACATTTTTGTCTTCACTCGTTACGTAGCGACTCGTCTATTTTGGTTAGGCCTATAGCATGGAGATGCGGCATAATACAAGATTTTTTTTGGTGTAGAATTACAATAATTTGAGTAGAGTAAATTTTGATGTATATCGATTATAATTGAGAGTAATCGAGAACTATTAAACAAAATGTGCGATCACTACGTGTGGCTACTTTAAAATAATAATAAATAATTTTAATAATTTATAGAATGTAATATAAAAATTTGTATATAAAATGATTTTAAGTTAAAAGGGCTTACTTGTTTTCATCATGATCTGAATTGAATTCGTGAATTGAATGCGTTTGCTCAATATAAAAAAATTCATTATTAAGAACTCTGGTTTAATTTTTAATCTACGATGTGGATTGTTTTTCTGTCAACTGCAACAACAGAGCCTTCAAATCTAGTTAAAAAAAATATATTTTATAGTTTTTCGAAACGTAAGTCGAGAAATTGTTAGGAAACTATGATGAGCACGCGAGCATATTCTGCTTCCGAGAGCGATGTATCGGAAAGCAGTGAAAACACGTACTGCATTTTCCTGCATATCGTGGAAGGTATGTGAGAAATACTCGAGTCTGTCTGTGCATGTTAAAAAAAAATTTTTTTAAAGGTATTGGATTAATTGGCAAAGATGGAATAGGTGACTCTGGTGGAGATCGTATCAAGGGAAGAGTTGTACTTATTGCGTCGCTTAATGGCGTTAAATTTGAGGTGGAAGGCCACAGTACAGAAACGGCCACCATATTCAACAGTAACTGTATTTGGGAGTGTGAACTGGGTGATATTAAGAGGTGTGTAGTTATTTATTTTTACAAAATTGGTCAATTATTGAATTTCGATTAATGACATTGAAATTAGAATGAAAACGGATAACCGACCGGTTAAGTTGGAATGCTTTATAAAATCTGCACATTCTGATAACCTGCCTCGCAAGCTTATCGGATCGCTGCTTTTGCCAATACGTGGTCTTCTTACAATATCCAGTATTCGCAATCTGCAAGTAAATGAATATAATTGATGAAGAATTTGAATAGGAAAATAAATTTTAAACATTTGATTCGCAATTAACTCCAGTTCAAGCTGCACTGGCATAAATTAGGTGCACTGTGTTCAGAATGGAGGCAGCTGAAACCGGAAATCTACTTGCTTCTTATTATTGTCAAAAAAACTCTAGTAGAAAATGGTCAATTGGAGACTCTTCTAGGGCAAGTTAGTTTAAATCATATATAAATAAGCGACATAATTGTTGTAAATAAGCGATTTAATCGTTTTCCTCCTTACCCTCCTGATTAGAAAAAGAATCTGCCACTTGATTTACTGTCACCACCGATCTCTGAAACAACACTCATGCTGCAATCTAAGAGCAATATCTACGTTCAACTACTTGAGCAGGTTGGCTTGATACAAGTTGGCAATAATCCGGATATCGACTGCGACATCTTCAATGTCTCATTAACTTTTAAACAAGTAAAAAATTTGGAGCAGCTTCTAGAACGTGAACGTATAAATAGCATGCAGGCGCAAGTATTTGTTTTCCATTATGACTTTCTTGGCAGTTCCTCACATTTGGAGATTTTTGTAAATCCGAGCGACTGCTATACTATAAATGAGAAAATAACGCTAAGCTTTAAGTCGTCCCTCAAAAGTCTGCGCAACTATTTCCAACGGATATTCTACCTTCCAATTAATTTGTATTTAAATGCTGTTGCAATAGGTGAGTAAATTAAATAAACAAAATATAATCCACTTAGGTACTAACAATTCTGTTTCATTTCAGCGAACTACCGCTTGGACTTTTCAAAACTCTTACCCAACGATGATTATTTTAACAACCAAACCATCTGGACTAACAGTGGTTCATTTTACTTTGATCGCTTGCACAAAATACTTAGCCCAAGAGCGCTGAAACCTTCGGTTGATTATATATTCAGTGTTCAGCTTTTGAATTGTAATGGAAAAAAGTATAACTATGATAACAATTCAGTGCTGAATGATACCTTCACAACTTGCGTACGTGATACTAAAGCAGCTGGAGATATCACAGAACTTTATCGCAATCGAGAATTCGCACAGACATTACTTCCGTTAAAGCGACTACCTACTGACAACTTGCCGCTGAGTTCACGCAATTTAAATAACTTTGAGGATCTTCAAAATAGTTTTCCAAAATCTAACTCAGAACCTGTACTAGCCGCCCAGGAAATATATAAAACTTCTAACGAGTCCGAGACATATTTAAATTCTACAGAGGAAACTATTGTAGTTAATAAAATTACAAATCAATGTACGCCAACTAAACCGGATATGGCCTATATTAGAATAGAGCAGCATACGAACGAACAGAATATAACGCAGCCTACTTTGTGCATACTGAATAATGATAGGAAACACACAGAGTTAACAGCACCAAATGATACCGATGAGCTAACATTGAATATAGTTAAGGAGTTGGAGGAGTGGAAGGAGCAACAAATGACACATTTTCTGCAAGAGCTTGAACGCAAAGAAGCTGACTACCTTTCGGGACTGAAACAAGAATGGGAAAAAGACCGTTTAACCTTGCAACAGCGTCTTGAAGCTCGAATAGCAGAATGCGAAGAGTTAAATAAAAATCTAGAACGCGCTCAACTGGAGTTAAAAGCAAATGCTTATCAGCAGAAAACCCACATTGAAATCGCTGAAACGATTAAATATGATATTCAGCGCAGTTATGCGGAAAAATTCCAGGCTTTGGACGAAGAAATGAAGCGACTACAGATGGAGATGGATAAGAAAGGAAGCTACTTGGAGGTACAACACAAGGAGCTCCAATCAGAAAACAACAAGTTGGAAAATGAGCGCACTGAGCTTAGAGCTCGTATCACTGAGTTAGAGAAACATTTGAGTGCGGTGGAAAAGACACATTTGTCTGCGAATGAACTCAAGGAAGTCTTAAGTGATTTGGTGAGTAATACTTGGTATAGGGAATCTAGGGGCTAGTTGTTTCAAAATTTGGAAAAATAGATATACAGTAGACGCTCGTAAATTAGAACCACTTTGTTCCTGGGGTAGTTCTAATTTTCGAGAAGTTCTAATTTCCACAGGTTTTTTTTTTAAATAAAAATTAACATAAAAGTGCATCTTCGCTTAGAAAATACACAAAAAAACACTTTGGCTTAAAGTTCTTTTATTTTTATTCATATAAAAGGAACACAAGACATACCGATACATTAAAATTCATCAAAGTTTAAAGAAAAAAAAAATATTTCAAATAGTTCTCTCTTATTCAGTCGTTGAGTAGACATCAAGAGCGTCGTTGAAGAGAGATATGACAGAACACTCATACGAAAAATTTTATATGATATGACGACCATGGTAGAATTATAAGGTAGGATCGACTTTGAGAAGAATGGAGTAAAAAGCAACGAAAAGCGGGCTAGTTGTCAAAATCAGCTGTTCATCTCGAGTTTCTTTATGTCCATGATTCGCAGTTGATTTTGGGTTAAACTTTATACAAGCTTTTTTTCAAATTAAACACTTCCGCGGCATTTTACAGATTTATTTACAATGTTTTTACAATATTTTCACTCAAATTAACACAAACTTAACACGTGTCCGCACTATTTACAAATTGAAAACATAATATTTTCATTTCATTTGAAATTTCTACGAACTTCGCCATTTTGACAATTAGCCTCCTTTTTTATTCTCCACTCTTCGTTGACGCGTGAGGGCAGTAAGCGACTCGGTCCTACCTTATAATTCTACCATGCAATTTTCTACGACTATGCAATTTTTCAGTATTAAAAGCAAAAAAAAAAAAAAACGCTCGGAAATTAGAACTGACGGTTCTAATATTAGAGCGTGTAATGTATTAAAAACCCTAGTTCTAATTTCCGAAGGATTCGAATTTCCGAGAGTTATAATTTTCGAGCGTCTACTTTATATTCAAAAATATTTATCATTTCAGGATAACAACATATCAGGATAACAACTGAGACCTTCCTATTGATACCCCATTTATGAAAATCGCATTTAAGGTATAGATTTTTATACCCCCACGTTTAAAAAACGTAAAGGTTAGGTTGGGTTAGACCGGTCGCCTCTCGTAGAAGTCTCACATAGACCATACAGGTCCTTAGTGGTACCGGTTAGGTGGAGGCTGAGTGGGTCAGGAGAATTTATTAAAGATTTGCGTCGTGTTCACGAATTTTAGAAGGGATTTAAGAGGGGTTTTGGCTACTTCTTTTAGTGACGAGAACGTCGGAGAGCCTAAGAGGTTATGTCTTGATCTGAGTATAGCGGGGCATGTGCATAGTAGGTGTTCCAGGGTCTCTACGGTGCCTGGTTCCTTACACTTCCTGCAGCTTTCATCCATGGTGATGCCCATCTTCTTAGCGTGGGCTCCCACCATGCAGTGACCAGTAAGAATACCTACTAGTGTTCTGCAGACACTCCGTGGGTGTGCAAGGATGTATGTAGTTCGTTTTCCGCAGCGTGCCTCGCACATGGTTCTGGCAATTTTGCAGGTTGCCGTGTCTTTCCACCTGCGACTTGCTGTTAGTGCGGATCGTTTTTCTAGGTTGCTGTATAGTTCTTGTAGTGGGATCGGTATATGCTCAGTGAGCTCTGCTCCCAGCCCGGCGCCCTCCTTTGCTAGTTCGTCTGCCATCTCGTTGCCTTCGATGTCCTGGTGGCTTGGAACCCAGTAGATACGCACTTCCTTTCTGTCGGACAGAGCGTCTAGTGCTTCCCTGCTCGCCAGGGCATTTCTGGACTTGATGGTATCGGAACTCATGGATTTAATCGCCGCTTGGCTGTCTACAAATATATTGATTCGAGAATGATGAGTGTTAATTCCGAGGGCTAATTCTGCGGCCTTCCTTATAGCAAATACCTCTGCTTGGAAGATGCTGCAGTGGCCCGGCAGTTTGTACGGCTGCCTTATGTCGGGCTCTGCACAGTACACTGCCGCTCCAACCCCTGTGCGCATTTTTGAGCCGTCAGTAAATATGTTTACTGCCCGTTTGTTTAATTCCATTGCACCAGTCGTTCGGTCCTACGAGAGTTGGTACTCTTGATCTGGTGGTTATGCGGGGGATCATATAGTCCGTGAGACTGGACAAATCTTTAAAGATTGTACAGTGTCCGAAGTTCTGATTCTGTATGTTATCAGCCGCTAAAAGGGTTGTGCCGTTTTTCCGGCTATTAGTTTAGCGTGTATGTCCAGGGGGTCCATACTTAGAATGGTTTCTAGGGCCTTAGTTGGAGTTGTCTTCAATGCCCCCGTTATACAGATCGCTGCCTGTCGTTGGGATTTCTCCAACGTTTTGAGGTATGTTGATTTATTTACTGCCGGCTACCACACTATGATTCCATGGAGTAGAATGGGACGAACTACCGATATGTAGATCCAATGCATCAGAGAGGGTGAGAGGCCGCAGGTACTGCCTAGCATCTTCTTGGATGCATATAGAGCATTATTGGCCTTTTTCTTAATACTTAGACCGACTGAGTTAGTCCATCTGAGTACCTCTTTGAGTGTTGTTTCCATTATAGAGCTTATTGTTGGTAGACATTTCCCCACAATTATAATGCTTATGTCGTCTGCATACGCTGTTATCCTTGGGGCTTTGCCTTCAAAGTATTTGAGAAGTTCGTTCACAACTAGGTTCCATAGTAGGGGAGAGAGAACCCCTCCTTGGGGTGTTCCTCTGCGTGCTTCCATTTCCATGGTTGTTGTACCCCACTCAGCTTGGACCATTCTGCAATTTAGTAAATTGTTTATCCAGTGCTCGATTGCTGGTGGTGTATCTATTGCGCGAAGTCCCTTGAGTATTGCATTTGTTGAGACATTATTGAATGCTCCAGAGATATCTAAGAATGCGCCTAGTGCGTATTCTTTATGGTGTAGGGCTTTTTCTATGGGCGCTACTAGGGAGTGTAGCGCTGTCTCCACAGATTTCCCTTTCGTATAAGCGTGCTGATTTGATGCTAGCACGGATCGGTTCGCACCATTCCTCAAGTGCAGGTCTATCAGTTTTTCCAGTGTTTTTAGTAGAAAAGACGTTAGGCTTATGGGCCTGTAGTCTCTCGGATACAAGTGGCTGCTTCTACCTGATTTCGGCAGGAATACAACTCTTGCTGTCCTCCAGACAACGGTAAAATAATTTACCCTAATACAGCCTTTGAATACGGTTTCGAGCCATGGGCCGACTCTTGATTTGGTCGTTTGCAGCATGGCTGGGACTCTCCCGTTCAGTCCAGGAGTAGCTTCGAGAGTAGCTTCCTAAGCCTTGCTGTGTCAGTAGTGTTCTCTATGCTAGAGCAGAAGTTCTTCTAAGATATCCTTTTTACTCTGCGTACGTTCTTCTTGAAAAGTTTTAGTTTGTCTTTGTATTCCCCCCATATTTCTTCTTGTTCAGCTATTTTTGCTAGCTTAAAGAAATCTCTTAGGTCGCGTCTTTCCTCTACGAGATCTGAGTTCCACCAAGGTGGTCTAGTCTGTCGGTTCGTTCGCGTGGGTTTACAACATGTATTATATGATTTGAGAAGCAATTCTGTTAGGGTCTTCAGGGAGCTCTCTATATCGGCTTCTGAGATTATATATATGGGTGTAGGTAACCTGGACTCAACTAAGCTTTTGAACTGTTTCCAGTTAGCATTAGCGGGGTTCCTATTTTGATTTTTTGAGATGGGGTATATTTGAAGCTAATATTAAAGCTTATATATTTGTGGTCTGAGAAGAAGTCTTGTTTTAGTACCCTCCAATCCGTGACCTGAGTGTTATTACAAGAGGTTAGCGTTAAGTCTAGGACATTAGACGACGAGGGACCTACGTATGTGTGTTCGTCGCTTGTGCTTGCTATGTTAATGTTAGTTTGTAAAATAAAGTTTAGCATGGACTCACCTCGATCATTGGTGTCTGGGCTCCCCCATACTGTGTGATGTGCATTGGCGTCTGCTCCGATGACAACTGTCTGCTTCTTTGCTTCGGTTGTTTCTACCATCGTGCGAAGCTCATACGGTGGTGCGGGTTTGTCGTGAGCCATGCAGCATGAAGCGACAAGGATTTTCTTGTCTTCGTCGCCCTCTAGTGTTACGACTGTGAGGTCGTCAGTGCTGTAATGAGACATTAAATAGGTATGGATGCCTTTCCTTGTGAGGATGGCGGTTCTTGTTCTATTTACTGTTGTTGCGAAGAATGTGTTGTAGTTGTTTGACTTTAGGCCGGAGACTGTGTTGCCCGAGGCTATCCACGGCTCCTGCACTAAAGCCACATCGTAGCTTCCTTCCTCTAGTACGAGAAGGAGTTCTATGCTCGCTATTTTGCTTTTATGCAGATTGATCTGGAGGACCTTCAACTGCATTATTTGTAGGCTCCTCCACGGGGTCGACTGCACTTATCGTTCCTCCTACTCCATCTGCGTCGTCTATGCTGAGTCATTTGGTAGCATCAGTCATGGCTTCCAGACCTAGATCCTTCTCTACCTCTCCGGACTCTAGCGTGTTTTTGTTGTTGTCTTTGCGCTTCTTGAGGCGCAGGTACACACTGCCAACGCCCCATGCCATCTTCCCATAGCGTGCGTATAAAATATCACCGGCCTCCTTGTTTATCTGGAGGACAACAATACCGCCTCCACTACCAGGTAGCGGCTCAGCAACTTTTAACGCCTTCCAGTCAGCTGTTGGCACGTCTGGGTTTTGCTTTTTCAGCAGCTTTAGTGCGCAATCTGGTTTCGCCTTTGGTAGAGACGGGATACTAGTCCTGTCAACTACCTCCAGCTGGGCGCCATCCCATAGGCTGCGGTCGATTAGTGCCACAATCAGATGTCGTTTGGCTACCCCGCTCGTCTTCGCTTTTTCCTCCGTTCCGAGCTGCGTGTTCGACTTCTGCTTTTGCTTTTTGCTCTCAGGAGCATCAGCCTTGGAGCTTTCCGCCGACCTTTGGCGTTTCTGTGCCGAATTTTCTTCCACCTTGTTCGCATACTGCATGGTGGAGGCTACGAAGCTCGGGTTTTTCGCGAAGTGTTCGCGGCCCACTTTTACCCTTTGCTCGGCCTAGGTGAGCCTCTCCTTCTCTTCGGAAGATAGATTGCTCTTACCTCTTAGGGCCGCTTTATAGCTTGCCTTCGCTTTCAGTCCCTCCTTCGACTTCGTCTTGGGCCCTTCCTTCCTAGAGGAGCTGGCACCCGCTGACTGGTCTGGAGGGGAGAGAAGAGGCTTGTCTTCTATTTTAGAGTTACCGCCGAGGTCCGAGTCTTCATCGACTATGGCACCTTCGCGACGTAATGAGTAGTTTGTGGCAGTAGCTGACTTTCCGACAGGACCTGCTCCCATCCTGTGGGTGTTCTTGGCAGTAGTGTTGCAACCACTATGGCCTGCTCCAACTATAGGGGAGGTGTGACTGCTGGCGACACGTAGAGAGGATTGCTCCTCACCGTGCCCGCCGGTGGTAGCAGTCACGCATTCCACCGACGTTTGGGTTGACATCCCAACCCTGGTTTTTCCCTTATCGACCTCCATTTGATTATTATTTTCTGGGAAATCACCCATAGCGTTTTATGCCTGCCGCCAGACACCTCTTCGCAGGATAAGACCTGCGCTAGACACTGTATAGCCCGGGGGCTGTGCAGTGCCCATTGCCCGGCCGGCACCCTCTTGAAGGGTTCAGTCAGAGGGTTTTCGCCAGCCTAAAAAAAACGTAAAGGAGTATATTCATTTTGTCACTCTGTTTGTAACGCCCATAAGGAGGTGTGGTAGGTATAGAAAAGTATATATATATTCTTGATCAGCATCACCACCCGAGACTCTGCCATGTACGTGTATATATGTTTTTTTGTTTAATGTATTCTTTATAATTTAAAGAATATACATACACATTTTTAAATCGATATTTAAAAAAGAACAGAAGGGATAACGGTTTTCGTTAACCTATGTCTACGCTCCATACAAAGAAATGAAAAACTTTAAACGCGATTTCCTCGAAACTAGTTTTTTAAAACGGTTCGATAGATAACTCGAAATCGATCGGTTCAATTTCAATGATTTTTTTTGCATTTTGTTCGTTATTTTGTCCTTTAAGCATCCCCCTAAATTCAATAATCTATTTTTTTTGTTTTTTTTTTATATAAACAAAAAAGCGCGCGAAAATGTATCTATTTTTTGAACTTTTTACTTCAACTTCCGCCATAATTAAAAAAAACCCCCGGGGGTCATGCGTAGGGGGGACTATAAGCTAAGCTAACAGTGCCTTTCGAATGGTTTTTATTAGGTGCTTGAATTGAATTTACGTTGCATTAAAATTTTATGCAATTTTGAAAATATGTGAATGTTTTTGGTGTCAAAATAACAGAATTTTTTTAAATTATTTAGAAAAACATTTTCGCTAAAAAAAGTATGCTAGAAGGTAGATTTGTGTTTCTTGTAAAGAGGTAGAAGAAGCGTGATCGAAACAAAGTATGCCATAACCTAAGTTAAGATTTAAGTAACATGTGTGCCGAATTTGAGTTAAATCCGTTCAGCCGTTAAGATTTGTATTCGGGTTAAACAAACAGAAAATTACTTTTAAGAAAATCGATTTATATTCACATAGTAAAAAATATTCGATTCGGTGCCCGGTGGTGGTCAACGCAGAAGAGGACGCCCATATCTTCGCTGGAAGGATCAAGTGTTGGATAACCTGACTACACTTGGTCTTTCCAACTGGCGCCAGCAAGCGAAAACAGAAATGACTGGTGCAATTTCTTATACTAGGCCAAGAGTATAAGAAATATACTAAATATACTAGGCGGTTGTAAACGCCAGATAATTAAGTAAAAAAAAAAATAATGTAAAAATATCTTTTACAGCCTTTTAAGCCTTTTTCTTTAAGCCATCTATCTTTTTCTAGCCTTTTTTTTAAGCCCATTTAGCTTTTTACCTCAAAAATTTCTGGCAACACTGCTTAGGACATCGATAACTCTGGGAAAATTTAAAAATTAATGCTTATAATTGGTAAGATTGTGTGGTGGAAATAAACATTTTCCCACCACAATGTTTTTACCAAAGACAAAAAGATAGGAAACTTGAAAAACATAACCTCAAAAAAGGTTTGCATGGATTAGTGCGACGAAAAATCAACCCTGAACGTCACTCTTGTTCTTCATTGGCCGCAAACCCTCAACGAAATCGCTTTGCAACCCCTGAAAATAATGCATATAACCTATTTATTATGACTTAAATATTTAAGTTGAGTTACAATAAACTGTTCGCAACCGAAAATGATTACTACACTGAATCAAACAATTGCACATACAGCAGTTCATTTTCCATTTAAAGCTATATTTTTTACAAAATACGTTTTAAATATCGAAAAATTTTATTAATATTTATTGGATGGTTTTATTACAATAAAAAAACAATTTATAACATTTTCTGAAAATTACACTTCATTTATGAAAATTATTTAAAATAGTAAGCTAATTAACTTGAACTCAAAAAATTGTACATACATTGCTTAAATAACTTAATTTAAGTATTTTATAAAGAACTTAATAGCTAGTATGGTATCCATTTGCATTAATGACCTCTCGTAAATGGCGTTTCATCGATTCCACCAATTTGGATGTATCGTCCGACGATATTTTATTCCACTCCTCTAGGATAACTGTTTTCAGCTCCTCTCGGTTGGTTATCTCATGCTGTCGTACTTTACGCTCGAGCAAATCCCAAAGATGCTCAATAGGATTGAGGTCCGGTGATTGAGGGGGATGTGGAAGTGTCGATTTGCAGTTGTAGACAGTCCAAGTTTTGATTAGTATTGAATTATGCTTGGGGTTATTATCTTGGACCAGCATGTCATCACGACCGAGTTCTAATTTTTCAGCACTATCTTTTAAATTATTTTTTAAAATTGATAAATATTGAAATTTGTCCATTGTAGTTTCAACGAAAGCTAAGTTTCCAACACCGTTAGCTGCCATGGCACCCCATACCATAACATTTCCACCTCCATGTTTTACGGTTGGCGTTAAATTTTCTTTATTAAGAGAAGTATTAGGTCTTCGCCAAACGAAACGACGTCCAAATATTAAATTTGCTTTCATCAACAAAAAAACTTTTTTCCAAAACTCTTCAGACTTATTTATATATTCTTTTGCATATGCTAAGCATTATGCTAAGAGCATTATTTTTAGATGTAAACGGTTTCTTGCGGGACACGCAACCTTTGTAACCATGTGAATGTAAACAATTTCTTATTGTTTGTGATTTAACGGATGGACCTCCATGTTCTGCGAGTCTTGCCGAAATTTTTGGGGCACCAATTTTTGGGTCCGCTTTTACCATTCGGTCAATTAATAGCTCCTCTCGTATCGACAATATTTTTTCCTACCTCTTCCAGATGCAATATCAAATGATTTCTTTCGTTTAAAATTGTTTACAACAGATTGGATTGTTGAACGAGGTCTATCAACAATTTCACTAAAATTTGAATAACTTTTTCCTTAATTTTTTAACTTAACGATTCATTTTTTTACGTCGATAGGCACTTTTTTGTGTGTTCAATTCATTTTTAAAAAAATATTAATAATCTTTCGTAGAGAGCTTTTAAGCACGACTAATTCCTTTCACAAAATGAACTTCTGTTATTAATTTGGCGTACCAGTTAAAATTTTGACATTTAATCGAGCTTTTTACTAATATGATGTACGTGTATCTGCAATTAATTGAGTTGCAATTATGGGGCTGCAATTACTTTCGCTCTTTAACTCTCATTTGCGGATAGCATTGGCGTGAGCACAAATACTTGGTAGTATGCGTAAATAAAGAACTAGTTGAAGGCAAAACAAATGAGTTATTGACTCTCACTCATTCACTATGTAAATAAAAAGAACTTGCAAGAGGAGTACAAGTAAGCAAGTACTATAAGTACTTGAGTATTCTAGAAGATAAATTTTCATTGCATGTATGGCTATAAGGGAGGGCCGGAGAGCGTTAATATGTATGACCAACCCCCATTACTTTTGCAAGAGGAACATTTTTTCCCTTTCGGACCCTGTTCAAGTGTAAGTGTAGGCTATAAATATACAAAAATCATAAAATTTGTATGGGAGCACCCCTGAAGAGGGGTCCCAGTGGACAGGTCCCAAAGGGAAAAATGCAAAAGTAATGAGGGTCCGTCATACATAATAACCCCCTCCGACGCTCCATTTAAGCTGATAATACTGATAATTGTAACTGGTTAAGGAAACTGATATTGCTTTTTGTTTTCAACATACGCAAGTATTTGAAGTACAAGCTAGAACTATATAAAGGGTCCGTCAAATAAATTTTTTTTTTGAAAATGCTATAAAAAAAACTACTGAATATTTTCTCAAATTTCTTTTTTTATTGGAATGACCAATCCTTCCGGTTAATAATGGAAAATAATTTCATTCAAATGGCTGCCTCGGCTGGCCATGCAGTAGCCTACACGATCGGTCCAATTTTTAAGCACATTATCGATTGTGTGCAGCTGTATTTCACCAATGGCTTCACGAATTTTATCGTTTAAAGCGTCAATTGTCTCTGGCTTGTCGGCGTAACACTTATCTTTGAGGGCAAAAACAGGGCGCAAAACATCAAGTGTAGCTTCGGCTGTGTGGCACGTAGCGCCGTCCTGTTGAAACCAAATGTTGCCAATATCCTCCTCTTCAATTTTTCTGAACAAAAATTCGTTCAACATGGCCCGATAACGATGGCCATTGACTGTAACGGCCACTCCTTGCTCATTTTCGAAGAAAAATGGCCCAATTATGCCTCTGGACCAAAATCCGCAGCAAACTGTGACTCGTTTTGGGTGCATCGGCTTTTCAATGTATGTGTGAGGGTTTTCTTTTCCCCAAATGCGACAATTTTGCTTGTTTACAGGGTTGCCCATATTCGACGGACCCATGTTTTTGTTAAAAAAATCAAAGAAAAAAATAAAAATTTGGCGGTTGGCAATCTTAATCATTTAATTTGTTCCAAGTAGATTTGTTTACATCAATTTTTGAATATGATATCTCTCAAATGGCCGCCTCTGGCGTTGATGGCGTATTGTGCCCTTTTTGCAGCATTTTCCATCGTTTTCGCCAACATTTCGGCCGGAATAGCGGCTATTTCTTCACGAATGTTGTCCTTGAGCTCTTCTACGGTCCTTGGCTTGTTAACGTAAACCTTTGACTTCAAATATCCCCACAAGAAGAAGTCAGGTGGCGTCAAATCGGGCGAACGCGGTGGCCAGTCCAAATCACCACTTTTCGACATCAAACGGCCCGGAAACAAATTCTTCAGAAAATCGATTGTTATGCGACTTGTGTGCGGTGGAGCGCCGTCTTGTTGAAACCAGAACTGCCTCATACGCTTTCGACGAATAATTGGCATCACAAAATTGGTCATCATGTCGCGATAACGCTCCTGGTTGATGGTAACAGCATGGCCATTTTCATTTTGGAAGAAAAACGGCCCAATGACCGTTTTCGCACTAACGCCGCACCAAACTGTGACTTTTTCGTCATGAAGAGGCACTTCTTGAATCTCCTGAGGATTTTCAGTTCTCATTAAAATCAATTGAGGATTTTAATGGTGTTCTTAGAAGGCGCACTTCTCACATTTTTTAAGTTTTTAAAAGCACGTTGAGTTTTCACAATTGACTTCTTCTGTTGAATGTGAATTTCAACTATTTCAGAGCGCTCGCGTGGCGTGTATTGTTCCATGGTAAAAATCTGCTTGGACTGACGCTTCAAACGCGGTATGTCATTAAGCGATCTGACATCTCTGTCAAAAATTATGGCGTTGCCAGATGGGTCCGTCGAATATGGGCAACCCTGTACATACCCGCCAAGATCCAAATGAGCTTCATCTGAAAAAATGATTTTTTTGGCAAAATCGGCATCTTCTGTAAGTCGATCGCAGGCCCACTCAGCGAAGCGAAAACGCATTGGATGGTCAGTTGGCTTCAACTCCTGAACCAATTGGACTTTGTATGGCGTCATACCAAGGTCTTTATGCAAAATTCGTCTCAATGATGTCTCCGAAATGTTCAATTGTTGAGAACGACGGTGAAATTATGTTGATGCCGCTTCACGCACACTTTCTGCCACAGCAGCAATATTCTCGGGTGTACGCACTGTTTTTGGGTTTTCACGCTTTGGTTTATCGATGAGGATGCCAGTTTCTTTCACTTTTTTCACAAGATAACGAACATACGGAGCTGACGGTGCTTCTGTTTTCCAAAATCCGTACGCAATTTTCGCACACATTCTGCAACATTACCATGATTTTCGAAGTAATGTCGCAATATTTCCCAGCGTTGTTCAAGCGTATACACACCCATATTCGTTCAGCGGAGGGATAAAGCTAATTATCTGTCAAATCAGACATGCGCTAAGTGTTACCATTCACGAAATAAGCACTAGTTGAAAAAAACGTTAGATGGCGGACCCTTTAGTTATTTTTTCATTTGCCGTGATAGCGGCCGATAATTTTTATAATCGAAGAAAGCAAGTTGCGTATGCATTTGATCCGAGAGAGAGAGAGAGAGAGAGTTGAAATATTACTTGTTCTTTGAGCAACAAGTAACGCGTTTACGCTATCTCTTTCTGAATTATTCTACAAGTGATGTGCTTTACTTAAAGTACTTGGTGCAAGCACAGAAGCAAATGCATTTGTGCAGTCCTTTCATGTGTACATTATTTTAGAAAATACAATGGATTAAATAAAAAATGATCTATTGTATGTGCAAATTTTTGATGCAGTGAAAGTCCCTTTATTTTAGTTCATACATGCGTTTAAAGTTTGCCAATTCCTTCAGTTGTTGTATTTGTGAACATTTTTGAAAAATTTTAATTTTACACAAACCCTTTATTTATCATTTATTTACTTATCATTTAATATGATTGTCAAAAATTCATGTAGCCCCAGGGAATAGTATAAATTTTGACAGTCGGAAAGAGAATTTTTGACAAAAGCAAAAATGAAAAAAAAACACTTGTGAGATTGTGAGTCGTAAATAAGTTCAAAATTTTCTGTTTCCGACAGCGTAGAAACTAAAATTGCTAATTTACAACATACTATATTAACAATTTCGCAAATTAAATTAAATTTTTGTGCTAATGCACTACCAAAATCGAAAACGTCAAAATTTCTAGTGGTCAAAATTTCATCGTCCTTTTGGCACAGCAAAAATTACAATTTTATTTCAACAGACAGAAATTGTATTCAACTCAGTAAATTCTCTCCTACCACGAGTGAAAAGTTTCCGAATAGCACACGGCCATAGTTTGTAAATTTTGGCACTTTTTGTATTTGTAAATGGCTTTTTATTTTCACCACGGCCGTTTGGTAAAAGTTTTGTTAGATTTCATGCAGATTTCATGCAATCATTTTTAAGTGGGCAATTCATCTCCAGCTCTGAAAGTCAAAGATTTTTAAGTCAATTCGCTTATAGTTGAAAATGTTGTGCTAAACTTTATGATTTTATCCATACGCCACTCCATTTTATACTTTTGCACTCAGTTTTTGCTGTTTTTAACAACCCAGAATATTTTTCTATATTAAATAAAAACGCAAATATTCCAAAATATTTAATTTTGCCATATTATGTGTGAAGATGAATTGCAAATTGTGTATTATTAACTGCTTACTTTTGTTAGCAGATATTAATCCCCCTCTTATGAAATACCTATCTACGGCGTTGTGCATACACATACATATTTTACTGAAAAATGTAAAAAATGACGGCTCATTTCATGAAGTATATCAAGAAATATTTCAAGAGATAAATTTCATGAGATGAGCAATTTCATATTGCAATGTATATATATAAGGAATAAATATTTCATGAGATCAATTACACTGTGCGACAGTCCAAAATACCTGGGAGATAATGCTATTTTTCTTGTAGGTCTTGTCGAGTTAAATAATTTTCTATACTTGAAATTTGCCGGACACCCCCAAAATCTGGACTTATGGTCAAAAAATCGATTTTGCCTACCTTTGCCCACTTATTGGCTTATAACTTACCTGATTGCTAACCGATTTTAAAAATTTACCCGGATCCTGAAAGACGATACTTGAAAATTTCTAACGATATATATATTGTTTGGGACAACTTGAGAAACTGTGTATATTTACTCTGCAAATACAACTTTTTTTCAATTTTTTTGACTTTTTTCAACTTTGACGATTTTTCTATACACTAAATTATATTGAAACCACACTAGTCCTGTACAGATTCATAGAAAACATTTACTAGGAATTTCAACGCAATTTAGTTTTAAAAAATTGGTCAGTAATTGACAAAGTTATTGAACTTCTCATGAAAAGAGATTTTTTTCCAAAAATACATTTTCGGTATGACAACTCAAAAATGTTTGCTTGATTTTTTTTTTTTTTAAGTCGGCATCATTACTTTCGAGTTGTAATGACCAGCAATACTCCGAAATTATTTTAATTTTATTTTTTCCTTCAAAATGTTTTTCTTAAAGGGGTGTTTCCAAAATTAAGTGAAGCGAATATAAAAGTAGGTAAAAACATGATACAATAAATACAGGTAGATTCCCTAGATGACAGCGTACTGTCGCGAATGTGAACGCGAAGTTGACAACGCATATAAAATCTCAAAGCCATGAAAAAGTTCATAGAAATTAAAAGTAAGCAAACAACTTTTTTTATATGGTTATGGCAGTATTAGAAGAGAGCACAGTCAGGTCTGCAACTACCTCTATTTTTTTTATCATGGGTAAAAATGTATATTTTTTCGTATCTATTACTTTTTAATCTTTTTATCTTTATGAACTTAAAGTATTTTCATTGGACCTCAAATCCGATAAGTCATAAGAGATACAAGAAAGAAAGTTAAATCTTTTTTTTTAAGAAAGTTAAATTTCGTGGAACAACGTGCGTGGAAGAGTTTTGTTTCGCTGTGCACTAATTTCCTCGGACACCATAGAAGCCACGACTATGTCGCAATTATTAATAAATTTTGATGTGCATATGGTGCAATGGGATGCAACATGTCTATAAAAATGCATTTTCTCCGTTCGTATTTGGGCTTATTCCCAGAGAACTTAGGCCAGTTAAGCCATGAGCAAGGAGAACATTTTCACCAGAAATGGCAGCAATAGAAAAATATTTTGAAGGAAAAAATAAAATTAAAATTATTTCGGAGTATTGCTGGTCATTACAACGCGAAACTAATGATGCCGACTTAAAAAAAAAAAGATCAAGCAATCATTTTTGAGTTGTCATACCGATAATATATTTTTGGAAAAAATCTCTTTTCATGAAAAGTTGAATAACTTTGTCAATTACTGACCAATTTTTTAAAACTAAATTGCATTGAAATTCCTAGTAAATGTTTTCTATGAATCTGTACAGGACTAGTGTGGTCTCAATATAATTTAGTGTATACAAAAATCGTCAAAGTTGAAAAAAGTCAAAAAAATTGAAAAAAAGTTGTATTTGCAGAGTAAATACACACAGCTTTCTCAAGTTAGAAAGGTTCAAGTATCGTCTTTCAGGATCCGGATAAATTTTTAAAATCGGTTAGCAATCAGGTAAGTTATAAGCCAATAAGTGGGCAAAGGTAGGGAAAATCGGTTTTTTTACCATAACTCCAGATTTTGGGGGTGTCCGGCAAATTTCAAGTAAAGAACTTTCTTTAACTCAACAAGGCCTACCAGAAAAATAGCATTATCTCCCAGGTATTTCAACTTCGTTCCATTTTGTCGCACTGTGTTATTGCAAGTGTAGGCCGCATGTTATATTTCTTTCCATCAGAGTTGTCAACTATCGTTGTTTTCTTTGAAAATTTGCTTGGTTGGAATAAATATTGCGTTGGTAGGAATTAGCATTTGTTTTATCTTTAAAATTTATAAAATTGCATTGCATGTTATTTTTTAATATTGAGACTTTGAATCAATTAAGTTTACCAACTTATATATTTCGACTTTTCGTAGACTCAATTGGATCCCTATGATAATTTATTTATTTATTTATTTTTTGAAAATAAGTCTATGCATCAATATACTTACAGACTAGTTAAAATATAAGGCCTTATACATAAAAATAAAGTAATTCACAAGATGGAATTTAAAATGGATTTCATTTGATTCTTAGAGATAGAAAAATCTAAATTATAATTTGAATTTAAGGAATTAAACAATTGCAAAGCACGATTTATTGGAGCATTTACTGCATAATTCGCTCGATACATTTCCAAATAAAAAGGATAATTATGTCTGAGCGCTCTTGCAGGAGCATTGAAATCAATCATTTCCAATAGTGCAGGGCAGTCAACAAAACCATTAATGATACCAAAAACAAATAGTAAAGACAAAATACTTCTTCTACTATCCAAAGTCTTAAGTCCTATTAAAAGGCAACGGGTATTATATGAGGGAGATACATCGTCTATATTAAAAGAGCGCAAGGCAAACCTTGTGAAAGATTTCTGAATTTTTTTAAGCCGTAATTTATGTGCCTCATAAAATGGGTTCCAAATAATAGCTTAGCTGCATATAGCTACATATTCCATTCTAGATCGAACAAGAGAAATAAACAAAACTTTCAGAGTGCATGGGTCCAAAAAGCATGCACTATTACGACGAATAAACGCAAGCATGGCATAGGCTTTAGGAATAATGTACAATAATGTGATCTACAATCATCGTTGTAGATTTATAAGAGAAATTTATGCGTAGCTAATAACCTTTTCAAATATTTTTATTTGGTGACTAAACAGGCCGCTGCATTACTTTAGCAATATCTTATGTTGGTTTTTTCCAAATTAAAATCTATCCTAAAAAAGATAAATTGGCAACACTAGTAATGACAACATAAATTCACCCAGCTGACATTATTAACCTTTACATTACATACACAAATTTTTTACAATTCGTAAGGAAATAGTGTGTTTTTTATGTATAAAATCTTATACATAGCTAAAGTGCAAAAATAGACATTTTTACCATATATAACGATAGTTAGAGTACTTAACATAACTTTGTTTTCGTTATGAAGCCAATCAATAACAAACGTGTTGGAAGGGTTAAGTAGCATAACCCGCTACTGACATATTCACCTCACTTTTCGTGGTGAACGGACTTCTCTCGTATGTGTGTTTACTTTTTGACATTTCAGATTCCCCACAGAAGTTTCCTATCTTGTTATCTTTGGTTTTTACTCTTTGTTAACATTCCACCACTAACGGTTTCAATTTTTGCTAACATTACACCACATAACGCTTATAGAAGCCTCAGACGCTACGACTTTTCATCCGATTTTGACAAGTCGTATAAAAAGTCGTAGTATGTGAGAGCAAGTCGTATAAGAAACTCAAGTCGTACGCGCAGGTCGTATGAAAATCAAAATTATTTGATTTTTTCTCAAGTTGAAGTAAACGTCTGAGAGTGTGAGGCAAGTCATACGACTTCACGCTTGTTTTCATTCATCATTCGCATTTTGTAAAGCAAAATAATCAAGGATAAGGACTTTTTTGAGGTAAAAAGTGCACGCAGACTGAAGTCTGATGAAAAGTAGTATGAAAAAATCGTAACGTATGATGAGAACGAACGACTCCGTCATACTACTAGGTAGAATGAAAAGTCTTCGCGTCTGAGGACCCTATTACACTTTTTGTTAACACTCTATTTCAACCCCTACCTGTTTTGCTATACCTATGAGAGATTTGCACAACCCCAATCGTCATTTTTTGCCACTCGAATAACAATCGTCATCAGCCAAAATCGCACACAAAAATTAATGCAAGCATACCGCTCGAGTTCGTAAACAACGATTGGTGCTAAGCAAAGGCAGCCTCCAGACAATGCAGACATTCGGATGCTTCGCTTAACACTCGAGTGTTTGGTGCTGCATGAATCTTTGTTGTTTTGATACTTCTCTGCCGTTCTCTAGCAGCGCTCTGTGTTGTTTGTTTCCCTTTGCTTTAACATTTACAATTTTTTTTTTCTCTGTGCGAATGGATATAAAAGCATGGATATTCATTGCTTTTGGCGAATGTTGCTCATGTCTCGCTTCGTTGGGTATTCTTGTGTCGTAGGCATTCGTAATCGCGGCTGCTCTTACTCTATGGTAGGGGTGGGCAAAGTTGCCCGTATGGGCATTTTGCCCGTACGGGCATTTTGGTTGCCCGCTGCTTGCTGCACGGGCGACAGCATTGCTTCATAAATTCGATGGTAAAGGAAACGAGGGACATGCGAAAATATAATGAGATAGAGCGTAAGAAGAGCGTAATATAGATAGTGATATGATACTTGTGCTCATTGCGCTCAGAGCAGTTCATAATCAATGTTGCATGCCATTTATACAAAAAAAAAGGGCGTTTTATAATTTTACTATTTAACATTTTGAATTTAATTGAATTCAATCACGTTGAATTCAATCATATCTCGATAACTTCTTGTGTCATAAAATTGCTTTTAAGTAGTTACGCGCAAAATAAAAGTATAAATTTATTATGTGATTCAGTTCTAACAAAATATTAGTTAAAAATATGTTAGGAGGCAGATGTAGAATTGTTATGGTTGCATGCTCTTGCAAAACAATTATAAATATGCCAAGAAGTTGTTTTTGCAAAGTGATTTTATAGCTGCTGGTAGTAATTTAAAGAAAAAAAACTCCCTTTTAATAAGCAATCCTCTTAATATATTAGATATGCAACACTTACTTTTCACAACAGCATGCTCTCGCTCTTACGGTTTCTATTTATAAAGCACACTGAAAACAAAGTAGTGCTAAAGTGGTTTTTGCGGAAATTTTATAGATATTTGAGATTTTTTCTTTGCTCTTATTTATACTGCGAAATGAAATAAATGTGTAGTGGACGGATTATAAAAATTGAACACAGTGACAGATGGTTAAAGTGAAATACAGATACAGAAGCAAACGGACATGTAAAAAGCTGAAAACTTTAAATTTTTTGGTTTGTATATCTCGGCTAAAAGTGCACAAAATTTTATTATGGGACGGCGATGGGCTCATGGAAAAATCATAAATGAAAATAAAAAAATAACAAAAAATTTCATAGAATGTTAGATTTGATTTTTTGAAACAACCCAACAAACAAATTGATTCACTAATGTTATCGCTAACGAATCGCATTCTCGTACATTTTATTCATTAGCAATTATTAGAAGCGATTCACTTATAATATCGCGAGCGGGAGAAATTCCTCCTTCGTTAACGAATCGTCAAATCCAAAAAAGGAATTCGTTAACGAGTCCCACAAAATATAAAAAGCAATTCGATAACGAATCTTATTTTATCTTATCTTAATGACAGATATTTTGAATAAAAATTTTGGTATGAATCAGAGCTTTCAAATGATATAAGTTTCATTCGAATGTGTTGTTTAAAAAAGGGGTAAAAAGGGAGGCGGTTTAAAGTTTGCGCATTATTATAAGAGGTAAGAATCATAAATTTTTAAATAAGAAAAATATATTAAATATCGGAAATAATTGGGGACAAAAGAATTCGTTCACAAATCGTAAAATAAAGCTTAAGTCAATCGGTAACGAATCGCTAAAAATAAAAGTAGTGATTAGTAAATGAATTGCTAAAAATGAGAGAAGCCATTTGCTAACGAATCGCTAAAATTTAAAGACTTGATTCGCTAACGACCCACAAAAATGTTGAAAGGCGATTCGATAGCAAATCGATGCTAAAAGCGTCCTCAATGGAATTTAACAAAGTCATGATTTCAATCAGTGCTTTCTTTAAGCATCAAGCCAATCTCTGATGCAGTAGGAACGAAACTATTCGAAAACAATTAAAACAGCGATTCATAAGTGATTCGTTAACGAATCACCACTCGCCACAATGTTTGTTGGGAAAGAAATTGTTATAGATCTTGAATGATTTTAACAAAAAATAAATCGGACTTCAGGGTAGATGATTTAAAATAAACATTTATATTTATTTGAAAAAAAAAATGTATGAACAAAAAACTACTGCAATAAAAAATGGTACAGTTTGATGCAGAAGCATCTATAAATTTGCATGCATGAAATTTTGTACAGTGTACAATTTTTCGTCATCTATTCAAGCAACAGGCCAGCGCAGATATTGCTGCTTGACGTTCGCTTGAACACTGAAGCTTTGATCGTTCTGTACGTGAGATTAATACATATTTTTCTGTACTAACGCAATCTCAAGTGCGCTCTTGTGATTGCATATTGTGAGAGGATTACAGAGAGGATTTTCCGTTCCGCAATCCGATTCACCTCCAAATTCATCATGCAATTGATTTCGCCCGCTGCTTGCCCGCTGCTTGCCCGCAGTCGCAGCACGGGCAAGAATTGTGCCCACCCCTACTCTATGGTATTTGTATCCGTAGCGATTGGTGCATGTATTCGCGTATTAATTTTAATGCAGAAGGCACATACGGTGCTCGTATATTGAGGATACATTCGAAACGCCAATTGAATGCAATCAAGTTGTTTTCTGATACCTATATGAAAATCCATTCTTAAGGAGTAAACTCCAAAAAACTCGAATAGCAAATGTGAATTCTTTGTATCTTATAAAAACTTTAATAAATTATATCTCTTCTCTTATTGTAGCGTGTACAAACAGAGCGTTTTTCTGAAATGGAAAAATCGAAGAACTACTACAAAGAACAATGGGCGAAAACGACACGAGACCTGCATAAACTCAAACTGGATGTATTGCAACAACGAGAGACATGTATACGCGAGAGCAATACAAATAACCTAGGGTGCATTCAATTAATTTTTATATCTTTTCAGCATCGTGTTATAACCTTTTCATTTTATATTTATAGCATTTGTTTGGAGGAAATACTCACTGAGGAACAGGACGCACTTAATAGTGATCGCAGCGATTTAAAATCCATAAAAGATGAACTCTTCGTTGCCTCAGATACATCGTCGACTTGTGATTTTGATGATGAATAAACGATTCAAATGATTAAACAACATTTTAGTTCATAATTTTTACTTATATTAAGCTATAGTTTGAAACAAAATTATCTGTGATATTTAATTTAGGATAAGATTTTACACAATTTTTCTGAAATTCTGCTGAAAATACTCAAGAAAAACTTAAATTAATGTATTTTACACAATTTTAACTATCTTAAATAAACAGCTAAGTAAGACTTGAGCAAACCGTGCTGGTGTGAGATGATTATGTGTAAAAACATTAAGCGCAAAGCACACAGTTTTTTTTGTGTTCAAACATTGACGCGAATGAAATATGGCAGCGTGTCTAATGGTGCTTTATAATTCATGACCCAAATTGGTCCTCTATACACCTGTGCAGAGTTGCCATCCTGCCATTGGCCTTTGGGTAAATATATATCGCGCTCTTGGCTGCCTTCGTAGATGACTGGTGCAGCTATGATGTCTTCACCTAGCAGAAATTCTACAAAAGAAATAATATAATATTTTGTTTGCTCATTTTTGCTGCCTCGTAACTTACGGTCGAAAATACCCTGCGCTACTTCATCTTCTGGATCAACCCACCACAATGGTGGATTAACAGGCTCACCGGTTTCTGCTGCAAGTTTAAAACGTTCCATTATCTTTGGAGTATACTGACTATGCATTGCAGTAAACTTTTTGCTGATTTCAATAGTCTCGTCATCAAAATTCCAGGGAACGAATGAAAATTGCAAGCTTGGCATGAAAACATTGGCTTGTAGCCAACGTATAAATAACTCTTTCGATGGAGGTTTGTTATTGTACCCATTGCCACCGATCATGTCCGGCAGCACGAAGGGATAACCGTTCATATTCATTTGCAGCAAAGTTGTGATTAGCGTGACCAATCCATTGTTCCAGTTCCATTCTGAGTCCTTATCGATCATTCGTACAAATATGGGCAAATCTTGGGTGCCCTGTCCGGAACGCACTTCTACCATCGAACCAAAAGCACCCACGGTGCGAACATAGTCCCGTGTTATTTGACTGGGATGGAAATTAAGTGGACCCTGCAGAACGGGATCGTCCGGCACCCAACTCGATTCACCAGCATCAAATTTAAAGCTATCAATGCCATCTTCCGTTTGTAGACGTTTCAAGCGATCTGAAAACCACTGCTGTACCTCCGTTTTGGTGAAGTCAACATAGGCTGCATCGCCCTTACGGCTATTCCACCATTGTGTGTCTGGATTGCCATTGTGATCAAGGACCAAGTAACTGAAGTAATGGAAAATATTATAAAGCTATGTATATAAATCTGCAGACTGCTTGGAGTTTGGAACTTACCCCTTTGACAAAGCCTCATTATATATAGTAGTACAATTCTTATTAATAAATGGATGAACCCAAAGCGTTACGCGAAATCCTTGCGCTTTCAAGTCATCTGTTAACTGCTTGATGTTCGGGAACTTTGCCTTCCGAAACGTTAGCGCCCCATAACAATCTTCCCAATCATCATCGATTTCAAGTTGACTGTTATTGAAGCCATTCGAAATGATGGCTTCGCCGAAGCTGCGTACGACAGAGTCGTCAATTTCTGCTTTGTAAAGAGCCCATGTAGACCATATGGGATGCTGTACCATGCGTTCATCGGGGTAACCAACGGGACTTCCCAGAAAATTCTTAACAGCATACATATGCGCTGCCTTCGCATTCTTGCCGATTCCAATGTGATAGATAAAACTAACATCAGCAACACGGGTATTATAAGGTAGTCCGCTAAAAGCGCTCAAGCACATTTGATTTTCGTGACCCGGAGAATTCTGATCGATGAAGAGTGGTGTGGTATCCTCAACATACAGGAAGACACCCTTTGAGTTCAACCAGTAACGCTCCGCCAGGCCAGCGTTGTGGTTTTCCTTTGTGAGGTATGAGTTGTTTGTAAAGCTGGTGCGTTCGATGGGCCAATATTGTTGGCGGTCTTCGGATCCACCGTACCAGTGCATATGTGGCATATCGAGTGGAATACAATCGGTAGGTTTTTTGCCTTGTGCGATGTTATTGCGTGTGACTCGAACATGTGTAACATCCACTGTGGCGGCAATCAATTCGAATTCTATCGTACCTTCAACAGTAGACAGCGTAAGGGTACCTTCGTCCGTAGGCATAAGATTGTTAGCCGTCGAAAGATTGTCGAAGGTAATGCTCTGTAGAGTTTTGCTTCCTATGGAATATTAAGTTGACAGATATTGTTATATCCTTAAAGACTCAAAAATGTTCCTTGATATTTTTTCATTACCTCTCATTATTTGATATTGTAGCTTAGTAGAACGCACCAAACGCAAATAGACATCAGTGTCTCCAAATTTAAATCGTTGATCCACATTTTGACATGATTTTGTAAATGAAATCCCAATAAAAACCAGCCAAGAAATAATGCTCCAACTAAAATTCATCGTGGAGGTTAATTTAAGTAGTTCTTGTTATAGCCAATTATCTATGAATATTCGCTCGGTTCACCTTGGTCAGCGCTTATATAGCCAAGTTGTTGTGTTGAAGTAATTTGTTTTTATTTAATATAA
Source organism: Pherbina coryleti (assembly GCA_943735915.1). Classification (NCBI taxonomy): domain Eukaryota; kingdom Metazoa; phylum Arthropoda; class Insecta; order Diptera; family Sciomyzidae; genus Pherbina; species Pherbina coryleti. The sequence continues at coordinate 127,920,590 of OX030949.1, read as the reverse complement.
GTTGTACACTTCAAGATAAGCACTTGCATTGAGGCACTTCAATAGTCGAATGAAGATTGGGATAGGGAATGAATGCTTTTATTGTTAAAATATTCAATTATTTATCCCTATAACAATGTGAGCTTAATGGTTGTTCACAGTTGCACTTGAGCTGTTTGGGTGTTCTATAAAATGTTTTGATTTGTGATTAGCGAGTGACAATATTAATTTATTTATTAAGCACTTGAGAAGATTTGGACCTACTTCCATTTCTTTCAGAAGGTTTACTGAAGAGCTTGAATTAAAAAACAAATCATGGTATACGATAATACTCCTAATGGCATGATTCATAATACTGCTCTAAATCCGTTCTGCTCGAAGAGATTTGAATATTTTTCTAAAGTTGGTTGTTTTAAAAATCCACGGGATTTTTAAGTTATTTTGAAAAAAAAATTTTTAGATGAAAACTGTTTGCATCTATGTAAATCTGTTTGTTTTCTAAATTTTTTCACTTTTTCGTCCTTTCTTACTGTTTTCTTTCCTTACTACAGCAGAGAAGGACGATGAGACCAGCGAAAGCTTCTATGAACGTCGTGAAGACGCCTATGAGCGCTGTCTCGTCACGACATAAAAGTCGTGCTTAGTGACTTCAACGGCAAGGTGAGAATAAAACATTTCTTGGTCCAACAGTTGGAAAGTTCAGCCTTCATGACAACAACTCCAATAAAGGAATGAGGCTAGTTGACTTTGCCGCAGCAAGAAACATGGTCGTTAGCAGTACTAGATTCAAGCATCTCAACAATCCAAATGCCACATGGTGGTCTCCTGATCAAAAGACGCGCAGCCAAATTGATCAAGTTTTGATTGACGGAAGGCACTTTTCAAGTGTTTTAGATGTACGCACGATCCGTGGTGCCAATATAGACTCGGATCATTATCTTGTCGCAGCAAAGATCCGTACACGACTTTGCGCAACCAACGACGTCGAGAAGCTGCAATCAACACTGACAGCTAAAGACTTTGCTATTCGATTCTCAAGAATCTCTCCTGCTTCAAGAAAGCATTCCTCCGATTGACGACATGTGCGCGCAGTGGACTCACATTTCCCACTCTATGATACGGGTGCTGAAGAGGTGATTGGCTACCACTATCCTTGCCGAAATGAGTGGCAATACCAGGAGTGCCACGACACCACTACAAAGAAAGATGCCACTTACAAAGCAACCCTCCACTCGGTTGTAACGCGTGGTTGTAATCGCTAAGAAGCGATACAAAGAGAAGAGGAGGGAAGTGAGACGACTTTTCAGGCGAAAGAAAAGGAAGGCAGAAAAACGTGAGTACGAGAAGATTAAGATGCATGGTAACAGGAATGAGGTCACGAAATTTTTCGAAAAAATAAGACGCCTGGCCGATGGTTTTAAGACTGGGGCCTTTTCCTGCAAGGATGAAAACGGGAATCTAGTGACAGATATCCAGAGTACACTTGGAAACCACGTCACTGTTGGCAACATCTCCTTGGATGTTGTTAAGGACTTTGTATACCTGTGATCCAGAGTCAATTCCTCCAACGATGTTAGCATTGAGATAAAACGAAGGATAACCTTTACCAATACGTGTTACTTTGGGCTAACTAGGCATTTGAGAAGCAGAGCCCTCTCTCGACAAACAAAAGTCATGCTCTTTAATCCTTAAATGCACGAGACACCCGATTTTTACCGAAAAAATATATTTTATGTAAAGTTGAGTAAAAATAAAAACTGCGTTTTTAGTTTTGAAAATTTTTTTTTTTAATTTTTTTTAAAAAGTTTTTAAAATATTTTTTTTTAAAAAGTGGTTGTATCTATAAAGTTTCAACGTGAATTTACCCACATCTTAAATCCCTATTAAAATATATCAAAATAAAAGAAATGTGTTGTGAAATTTTTATTAATTCATTTATTTTAAAAAGTTAAAATGATCAAAAGCTGCAGGGAGTGCACACTGTATCTTTAAAGATACAACCAACTAAAGTGACCCAGTGAGGTGCCAAATGATCGAAATTTTTTCGAACCACTTCAAATCGCTAAAGGACATGTTTTGAAAGCAGCCAGTATTTTTTCCTAATCAAAATTATTTATCTAACACTAGAAATTAACACTAGTAAGACTTATAATATTCTCAACAATATAGAACCGATTTGAAAAAAATCAAACCAAAAATATAGCCGTAGGAGTTTTTTGAATGGTTGTATCTTTAAACGGTGCATTTAAGGGTTAAGTCATTTATCATGTCCGTCCTATTATATGCAGCACAAACATGGGCGTTTAGCAGTTCTGATGAAAAGACTTTGGAATACTTCAAAAGAAAGATCGTTCGAAAGATCTTCGGTCTAATTTGCGTCAATGGCGAGTACTAAATTCGATGAAACCACGAGCTGTATGAGCTTTACGCCCCGACATAGACATAATTAAGCGCATAAATATTGAGCGGCTTTTCTCCTAGGTCATGTTGAGCGATTGGAAAATGACGCTCTAGCGAAGAAAATGTTCAATTTGGTGCCCGGTGGTGGTCAATGCGGAAGAGGAACAATCTTGACGCTTGGTGTTTCCAACTGGCGCCAGCAACAGACAGAAGTGGCTGGTGCAAATTCGTAGACGAGGCCGAGCAACAGTTGTTAGCGCCACATAAGTAAGTAAGTGAGTTACGGTCTGTTTTTTCAGATATACGTGCTCGAAGACAAGTACCTTAGTAAAAATTCCATGTGAAACACGCTCATATACGCGAACGCAGACGAAAATGCTGAGCTTGATGCTGAGCTCAATAATGCTGTACATGGCAAGAATGAAAGAAGAGTAGAATAATTGTAATGAAAGAATACGTTGGGGGAGAAAGTGTGGAAAAAAAGAAGGGTATTTCGAAGATTAGATTTGCTTAGATGAAAATCGAATTCGGTGATCATGTTATTGGTTACACGAAGCATCCTAAATATAGGTTCACCGCATCCATAGTCGATGCGATGAAAGCTGAGGTGAAAAAGAAGTTCAGACCTAAGATTGCGTGGGTTGGGATTAAGGGATATCCGATGAAGCAGAGCAGGATAGTTAGTGGTTTCGTCCAGAAGCTGACTAATAAAGATTACATAGGCGAATTCACTGCGTTTTTCAAGAGTTAGCATGTTAATGAACATCAATCGATGAGCATTAGCAGGTATATTGGAACTGTCAAAAGCGGGAAGACTGAGAAAAGCGAACCAAAGGAATTTCGCTGTGCTGCTTAGAAACGCTTCGAATGAGAGCAATAGGAAGGGGAACATATCTGGCTAGCATATACAAGGTTGGGTTTTACAAATGAGGTAAAGAGATTTTGTAACGTAGGGTTGAAGAATTCTCTAAACCAGTGTTTCTCTCTATTTATGATGTTATTGATATGGGATCGAAAATTCAGTTCCTTGCCCCAGATAACACCCAAGGAATTTATTGAGTGAATTGGTTTTCCCAGGGCCCTGATCACGGATGATGAGAATCGTTTGACGATATCGTCTTGACGATAGTTTAAGTTCACGTAACTCTAAAACTGTAGTATCGTCTTAACGATATCGTTTTGCTTGCTTCATGTATGGCTTACAACTGTCAAATGCTATCGTTTTGACGATTGAATTGGCACGATAGTTATTTTGGTATCGTTTGTGGTTGTTATATTATTTTAACTTTTAAATCAATAAAATTAAAATGTTTCGGAGCCGAAATTTAGTTTTTTTCATACGTGACGATGAAGATGATGAAAAAATTGATTTGTTGCGACAACGCAGAGCCCTAAGAGATAAATCGGATCCTTTATCTCTTCCAACAAAAAGGTATGTATATGTTTAGAATATTTCATTGTAAGTATTGCTAGTAATTTTTTTTCAAATAAATTTAGCTTTGTTCAGCGCTTCCGTTTGTCTAAGGAGGCATTTTTATATGTTTTAGCAACAATTGACCTACAAAATGGGTGTCGGTCAACACACATTCCACCAATTTTAAGGCTGTGTGCAACATTAGAAGTCCTTGGAGGCGGAGGCTATCAGTGGTTGACCGGAAATGATTCTGGTGTGTCTGTCGCACAAAGTACTCTTTCTGGAATTGTGTCTGATACCACGAAGATTTTGGAGCAAAAAATTTGTCCAATGTGGATAAATTGGGAGATTGCTAGAGAAAATAGGAGAGAGGAAATAAAGCAGTGGTTTTATCATAAATATTCGATACCAGGAGGTAAGTTTTAACTATTTACAACAAAAGAAGTAAAAACAAGTTTCTTTCAGTTATCGGCTGTATAGATGGAACACATTTATTTTTCCAAAGACCGCGAGAAAATGAGCAGCTTTTCTTTAACAGAAAGGGTAAACACAGCTTGAATGCGATGATTGTAAGTTTCTTTTAAAATTTTAAGAAATTTTGAATTTTATTTTACTTTTGCGCAGATTTGCGATCATAACATGAAAATAATGGCAATAAATCCCAGATACGCCGGATCTTCTCATGACTCCTTGGTATGGAGGCATTCCAATGAAAGGCAGTTTTTTGAAAGTACTTACAACGAGAGGCAGTAGTTCTTGGTTATTAGGTAGATATTGGTGAGGTAAAGAGATTTTGTAACGTAGGGTTGAAGAATTCTCTAAACCAGTGTTTCACAAAGGCCAGTGCAGAGTTGGCTCTATTTATGATGTTATTGATATGGGATCGAAAATTCAGTTCCTTGCCCCAGATAACACCCAAGGAATTTATTGAGTGAATTGGTTTTCCCAGTATGTAATAAGTTCTTGAAGGAGACTGTTATCTCTTTCCAGTATATGCGATAGCGTAGCATTTCTTGACGTTGACAATCAGAAAAAATTTGAAAATCTCTATTACTCAAATTTTACTTGAAAAATTTCTTTGAGTACGAATCTCGAGCATCAAACAGCAGATTGTCAAAGTGAGAAAATTAAATTGTTATGTTGTGTTGTGAAAAATTTATGTAATTGGTCAGAAAATTAATAAAAATAAAGATAAAATCAGCAAAATAAAAAAAAAAAAATAGAAGTGTTGACCTTTTGAATATACTGCTACCAATTCCTGAAATTTGTATTTTTGAAATTTGAAACTAGATAGTTTATTCATCACAGTAGTTTTATCACAATGTTCTTAATTTTAACATGATTTTAATTTCAACTGTCATTTCAACAGCTGTTGTACTTGAAACTTACTTGAAGTCATTTCTATACTTTTTGCAAATTTTCTTATTTTGACAGATAATCAAATTATTCTCTATTACTCGAACTACATATACTTGAAGTGAGTACGGCAACAGAATTATAAGGATCTTTTGAAATTCCTGAATCGTTCCTCGTTTATTAGCATAACATCGACCTTTAACGGTACCACACAAAAAAGAAAAAAATTCAATTCTAATGATGACAAATAGCCGCAGGGATGAAAATACGTCTCTTACAAAATGTTTTTTTTTGAGAAATTTCCCGGCTGCTCCAAACCACATTTGGTATCGAGGAGATGTCACTGAATTTCTGTCCCTTTTTTGAGCGCGAAAATAACGTGACGTGAAAAAATAAACCGGACGGTGGCCCACCCTACTTACTCATAACTTTTTGCAGAATAGCTCGAATGTGTGTGCTTCCTTAGTTTTAATTTCCGATCACATTGCTGGAAAAACAATGATAAGTCATTTTCTACATTGAAATAACGATTCAAAAAATTTCAACAATATTTTCTAAGTAATGTTGGGACGGTTTTATTTTTACTTGTATTTTTGCATGTATATTGCGACAGCATTATCTTCTCTCTCTACACATATAAAAATCTATTTGCTTAAAAAATAAAAAGAAAGTGTTGTTTACATTAAAATATGTGTCGAATGAGTACAAAAATATCTTAACGTGAAATCAAATAATTGCTCGACACGTTTGCAATATTATTACAAATTTTATTATGTAATTTTTTTCAATTTAAAATTAATAAATATTTTATATGAATTTCTTATATTAAATGGAATTTTTTAATATTTATATCTACAAGCTAAATAATTTAATTAAATGAAATTCTCTGGATACAATCGCCCAATGATGTAAAACAGCCTATAAATTAAAATGTAAATGAAAGCATTATTAGATCATTAATTTTTAAAAGTTGCTTAAGTAGTACAGAAACAACTTCTAAGTCTAATTCGTTTATTTCAATGTTCTTTTTTTTTTTGTTTTCGGTAAAGATACAAATGTTTACTCTGTAAGGCTTATCGTTACTAAAAAAACGACAAATGCTATTCGATTTTGATTACTTAATAAAACCCATTCTTACTTGTGCTTAATGGCATGTTCTCAGGACTCTCTGAACTAAATTATTCGGCTTGTGCATCGCATGATACAATTACAAGGTAAGTTCGTTTAAAAGTGCCTGCTCAAATGTGAAATTTTGCCAAAACAAAGCTGTAGGAGCTTCAAACGTCAAACGTAAAAAGCAACAATTAGAAAATCTCAAAATAACCAGCTGACTGACAACTAATCGTTATCTAATTTATACTATTCTCGACAGTTGGTGCAAGACGAAAAAACTGTCACTCATAGCTTGTATAATTGTATCATGCTTTCCAATATGAGCCTACCTTGTAGTTGTATCGTGGTGCACGGTTTAATTAATAAAGTTGTCGCAAAGGTGAGAGCGAGTGTCTATAAATAGGTCTGTTCGCGTACTTATAACAAATTATCCGCTTTTGGTGTTCGCATACGCAAAAAACTTGCAAAATAAGAGAAATTGAGAGCGCAAAGTGACAGTTGACTTAGAGGGGAAATTGCAAATTCCTGCTGGAAAAATTTTTACTCTCGAGAATTTGCAAGCTAGAAAACAGCTGATTTAAGACACTTGCAATTTGAACATTCAAACAAATTTAGTAAAATTGATGGTCACAAACCTGAGGATTGACTGCTGCAGTTGTGAAAATATGGAAGGTATCTTAAATTTTTGTAAAAAAATTTTCTACTGGGTATTTATAACTTCTCTTATTTTTTCTGTTGAAAATCTCCTTCAAAAAAATTTAAAAACTGAACACTTCACGTCCAATTTCCTTTTGTTTTCCATTCCACTTGAAATGTAAGCAAGACATTATTCAGCTGTTATAGAGGCTTGCAAGGTTTTGCAAATTTTTCGTTCACGTACTTTTTTGGATATTTTTCTTTTTGAGAATTGTGCGTTACTCTCTTGCAAGTTGCTGCTGGATATTTTTCACTCGAGAAGAACGCGAACAGACCAAATGTCAAATCGAAGTTGACAGCTGATACAAAATATGAAAGAGAAAATTGGAAACATGTAAAGCCGATGAAGTTGTTGTTGCTTTCCATTCATTTTGACAATTGTGGGTACTGAGAAGAGACTACGACCAGCCCCGAGACAATCTTATTAATCCAACTATCGGTTTGTGCATAGTACAAATACACACGGCGGAGAGCCATGGCTCAAACTGTCAGAAAAACACCGAACAACGCGCAACAGCAAAAGAAACTGAAAATTATTTGTATTGATTTTGACAGATTCGAATCACAGCGAGAGAGGATTTTCAGCCCCGAGTCTACCTTGTTTATTTTATTATGGATCTGTGAATTACACCGGTCTCACGATGCATTCGTAATTTGGTTTGACAGTTGTGCTTTGTGCATTTTTGTGTCGAAATTTGTTGTGTACACAAATATGCAGACAAAATGTAAATAAAATGTAAAACATAAAAGAATTATGAAAAAATATATTTAATTTATTCTTCGTTTTGTCTATCAGCAAGAAAAAGTGCAAGCAAATGGGAGCAGGCGAGTGAAGGGGCATTGATTTCTATTTGTTTTGTTTTGTTTTTCTTTCTTCTTATAAGTGCTGTTTTCGATAAGAATTAGAGATGAAACCGATTTCTATGTTATGAAAAGCTTTTGGTGTTGCTTTCAATGGAAAACTGTCAAAAAGCAGAGAGTGAGAACGGAAGAACCTTTTGTAGAGCGCTCTTTTTTTGAGTATATTTTTTTGACAGGAGATGGTTTCCCAAGCAACTGTCAATGCTACCTTGTATTATTATACCATGCACGACAGCAATCACTGGTACAAACGAATTGAACGCCGATCACACTGCTGTGACCGAGCAGCAATCAAAATGTAAAATATAGTAAAGCATGTTCTCATCGCACTCTGAATTAAGTAATTCGTTCTATGAATCACGACTGTGAATTACTCCGTACTCACGAAGCAATCGTAGTTCGGTTTGACAGGTGTGTTTTGCGCATCTTAGGTTTGCATTTTGTTTCAGTTGATCTAAACTCAAAAATGGAGAAAAAAATCAAGTGAAATGTAAAATATAAAAGAATTATGAGAAAATGTATCTTATTTCCTCGTTTTGACTATCACAAAGAAAAGGTTTAAGTTAGTAGGAGAAGGTGAGTAAGCGAGCTTTGGTTGCTATTTATTTTGTTTTATTTCTTCTTCTTAGTGCTGTTTTCGATTAATTTTCGATAAAATTTAGAGATGAAACCGATTTCTACGTAATTCGGATGTTAATTCAAACTGAATTACCTTCGAATCCATGGTACAATAATACAAGGTAGCATTGACAGTTGCTTGGGAAAACATCTCCTGTCAAAAAATATACTCAGAAAGAGAGCGTTCACAATCCGCCATTGAAAACAATGTTGAAAACGTTGAAGTGAAAAAAAAAACAACCTCAGCAGCTGCAGATGCATTTTCACAAACAGCTGTTTTTACAGGATGACACTAGATGTTTTCTTGTAGAAGAGAAAATAAGCAGTTGTCAATGCTACCTTGTATTATATACCATACTTCGAATCATGATACAACTACAAGGTAGGCTCATATTGGAGAGCAGTGTGCGCTAGTCGTCAAAATCAGCTGATAATTTTGAGTTTTTCTGATTGTTGTTGTTGCCTTTGTCGTTTGACTTTTGTAGCTCCTACATCTTTGTTGTGGCAAAATTTCACATTTGAGCAGAAATTTTAAAATGAGCCTACTTTGTAATTGTATCATTGCCGCGACCATCGAATGAGAGCGGAATTACGTAATTCAAGGTGAGAACATGCTATTAAGGGGGTTATATACCCAGAACTTTTTTTTGCAAAAATTGTTTTAGCTTTAAGCATTTTCTTAGTCTCAAGAATATGTGGTGAAAATTTCAAGTCGATATCTCAAAAAATAACTAAGTTATAGCCTAATGAATAAACCGCCTTCCAGAGCGCGCAGTGCTGGTCCTTATTTTCAAACATGTTTTTCTCGAAACCATGTTTTCAAAGTCGGTGACTAAGATTTCTCAAAACTCAGTGAACCGATCGTTTTGTGATTTTTTTGCAGGCTTATTTTAATCATAATAATCTCGTTCTTGTCATAGGATTTTTTTTTCGTAGCTTCGTTCATTAGTTTAGGCAAAATAATGACGAATTTTTGATCGAAAATCGTTAAATTACGTTCGGAAGTCCGCCATTTTGTGAAAAATCAATATTTTCAAAATCGGCTATGACAAGTACGAGTATCTAGTTTAATAATATTTTTAATTTTTTTGTTTCAGATAAATTTAGGAGGAGCAATCTTGGTCACCGCATTTCACCTTTTTTTCAGAGCGCTCTACAAAAAATGCTGTATCTACCTTAATATTCTTTTTTTAATAAAAAAAATTAACATACTCGTGAATGTGTATATTTTAAGGTATAAAAACCCTCATTTAAAAATATCCCTTGGGTTTTCTTAAAAAAATTCACAAACATAACCTTTTTTCGGCCTCTGGGTATATAGTCCCCCTTAAATAGAATATCCCTTTTTAATCGACTTTAATAAGCGATGCTGAAGTTGTTTTAAAACTTAACAGTATATAATATATGAAAATAAATAACTAAATTTTTTTGAAATATATATATATATATATGTCCTAATAGCGTGGCTTTTAAATAAGGCGATAGTAATGGAGGATCAATGAAATGTGTTTGTTGATTGTTGTTGTGTTTAAGGAATATAACCGTCAAGCCATTGAATTAGCTGCTACGGAAGCGATCACATCCGGTTCTGAATTTGAGTTCACCTCAACTACGTAGTCGATTGTAACTTTTTCGGGCTGAGGCTCAACATCGACCTCGGCTCCTTCCTCTACATCCTCATCTTGTTCTTCTTCCGGCAGCAGCGCAACACGATCATAGGAGTAGTTAGTTCCTTGCCTAATGCCGCAATGACACCACGGCATTTTTTTGCCCAGAGCTGTATTAAGGAAAACTAAAACTGAAATTATAACCGCTGCCGGTACAGTGATCATCAGAAACATGGCGAGGTCTGCACGCAAACCATTTTGGGCGCCATTGGTAGCGCTTGACAAAGATGACCTGTCTCCACTGTTGCCGGAGCTACGTTCAGTGAAAACGTAGCAATAAGTTTCGTTTGAAAGAAGCGCTTTGCGTAGTTGACTACCGGGAAAACAAGTGCTGCACTGAGAATTTAGTGGACCATAGCAACGCAGACAGCTTCGATCGCATGTTGAGCAGCTGCGTTCTGTGTCGAATGAACGTTGCATAGCGTCTGCCTCGTCAGTGACGGGCTGTAGTGGTGCACGTTTGCGATCGATCGATTGTAGCTCTTCATTCTGTTCACTGCTGGTTGTTGGAAAATTGTTGTCGTTGGGCTCGTTAATGCGTTCCTGGCTGGTCGGTGCAAAAGTGTGCGGTGGACACTCCAGGTAGCAGCGACCATCGTAGATAAAGGTAGGAAAAGCACAAGCTGTGAAGGAAATTCATATATTAGTATAAAATTTTGAAGCAATAAAAAAGATGTTAGTAAATAAAAGTATGGGTGCATTTAAAAAAAAAGGTATGTTTATAAAAATGAGCATGTAAAATTATATAAGAGGTATTCGCTTTTCTTGTTAAGCATTTCTTGTCTTTTCTGTTCAAAAAGAACATAGCTTTTCGTTGATATTTTACTTATTTTTTTAATTTGCTGATTGGAAAATTCGAATTTAAGGGATCTGTCTAGTTTTTTACATGAAAAATTTATTGATCTTGATTAATTTCCACTTTTTTACTAAACAAAATTAATTTTCTTCCCCGTCTTATTGAACAAGATAATGAAATTTACAATATGGATAAATATTTATTCAAGCTTTCAATTTATATAAATTTTCTGATTTTCTAAGTTCCATGTTGCCAACAGTTGATCTCAAATAAAAAAACTTTTTTTGGTGTTTGAAAATAAAAACCTCGAAAAATCCATTTAATTTTTGCTTTGATGACGTCAGATCGTAAGTGGAATAGGCCTGGTATTCATTAAATTTCAGGTATTCAGTGCAAAAGTTCAAGGATTAAGATTAATTTTAGTGGAATTTTTAGAGATTTTACTATTTTGATGACGTTACATTTTTTGGGAGGAAAGCGTTGTTGCCAAAAAATAAGCACATAAAAAGTGATTTTTTAAGGGTTTGGTTTTTGAGAATTGAAAAAAAAAACAGAAAATCTGCAAAAGAGAATTAAAAATTTATTTGGATCGATACATCATTGCCTGCCATTTACTTTTTAAAGATTGTTTCATGTAAATGTTGCCCGTGGCTACGCCTACGGAGGTGGTCCATCCGTTAGCTTAAATTTTGGCATGCTTTTTCCAGCATTTCGACCGGTATCTCACCAACGGCATCTGTATTGTGACTGGCTTGTCCCTGTACACGAGAGACTTCACGTAACCCCACAAAAAATAGTCAAGTGGGGTCTAATCGCATGATCTTGGCGGCCATTGGACTGCTCCAAGACGTGAAATTAATTGCTCACCAAACTCACCTCTCAACAGGTCAATGGTGTTGCGTGCGATGTGTCATGTGGCACCATCTTGTTTAATCCACATGTCAACCAAGTTCAGTTGTTACATTTTGGGAAAAAGAAAGTCGGTAATTATCGCACGGCACCTAGCTCCATTGACTGTAACGTTGCGGTTTTCATTATTTTTAAACAAGAACGGTCCAATGATGCCGCCGACCCATAAACCGCACCAAACAGCGCATTTTTTACGGTGCATTTGCAGCTCTTGAACTGCCTCTGGCTGTTCTTCAGACCAACTTCGGCAATTCTGTTTGCTGACATACCCATTGAGCCAAAAATGAGCTTCGTCTTTGAAAAGTTCAAAGGATCTTCATCAAACTTTTCTCAGGCCCATTCACCAAACAAACGACTTTGTGTCACCCGTCTTTAGTTCTTGCACCAACTGTATTTTGTATGGTTTCATACCGAGGTCCTTACGTAAAATGTTCCAGGTGGTCGAATAACACAAGCCCATTTGTTGAGAACGGCGATGAATTGATATATCGCGATCTTCATTGACACTGCCCGATACAGCAGCAATATTCTCCTCGGTACGCACTCTCCGCATACGACTTGATGGATTGATATCCAATAAAGTGAAACTGGTGCGTAATTTGGTTACAATACCTTGAATAGCCTGTTCGATGGGTGGCTTATGACGACCATAAAATGGACGTAATTTGCGAAACACAATTCTCACAGAGCACGAATTTTGACAAATTAAATTCAATGATTTGCAAGCGCTGTTCGTTTCTTGGTTTATTTATGATGAAATAACGAGTGAGCTGTCAAAAAATTTGCACTGAAAAAACAAATAGCAAAAAAATCACCCTTTATATTAAATTTCAGTACGATAAGACAGACCTTCGCATTAGCTTATATGTTTATGTATGTATGTATATGTTACCAATGCGTTAAAAGTTCGACATGTAACTATAAAAGAATAATCTAGAGATATTAAGAAATCCACAAATCTAGACAGAACCCCTAACATATCTTATAGAATTTTTCAATTTAACAAAACTTTACAAGTTGCACGAGTATCCGTTTTAAAAGCCTCTGATTCCAGGTTGTTTTCTTAATGGAATATTTTAACATAATTTTCTTATTTTTATAAAATTACATTACACGACATTAATATATGTATGTAACACTGTAAAGAGTGATTTTGTGAACACACCGGAAAAAATAAAAAATGTACAATATATAAATAATTAACACTTAAATTTTGAAATTAAATTTTAATTAAAATGCCGCTACTAAAAATTATAAAAACATAACAAAATCAAAGAAATGAATCTTCATGAAAAGCGCAAACGAAACATGCTGAAGGACTTAATAAAAAAAGGTACCAATAACAAGAGAAGAACATAAGAACATAAGAAGAAGCCATTACCAGAAAATAGAATAAAACATTTCAAAGTAAAATGTACAGATCAACCACAAAGAAGTTAAATTCAGATAAGTTGCAAAAACGAAAAAAAATGTTAATTGTTTATTTGTTTTAAATAAATGTTGTATGTTTTGTGTTAAAGTGTATGACTGAATGAGAGCACAAAAGTTTTTAATGTTGTGAGTATAGAAAAACAGAAGAGAACATGAGATCATGGTAGAATAAACAAGCACCGAAGAGAATTTCTCCTATTTCTGAACATAAAACTAGTTTAAGAAAAGAAAAAAAAAACACCCATTGATACGCCTACTTTTTGATACGCCTACTTTTTGTAGTTTTGTATTAAAATCATTAAATGAAGAGTTTCTTGAAAATAAGACTTCGTAAAGCTTGAACTATCCTAGTCATACCGGGCACATATATATTTTAGAGTATATTCGAGTTTTTATATTCGGTTGTGGCGTCCGTGGCGTAGTTGGTTAAAGTGCGTGGCCGCTATGTCAACGAACTTTGGAAACCCAGGTTCGAACCCCAGCAGCGACAGAAAATTATTTGAATTAAAATAATTTTTCTGTACGGCCGCCACCTCTCTGCAGACAATGGCAAACCTCAGAGAGTAATCAAAATGCCATGTAAAGCTTCTTGAGAATAAGAACATTCCGTTCATCGCCGTTCGGAGTCGGCGTTAAGCCTGTAGGTCCATTTCTCGGTCAATTGTGTACAAACTTAATAACACGCACAACACAATCGATCATAAGAAGCTAGGTCAAAGTCCTTTCAAGGGCTGAAATGGCCAGTTATTTATTTTTTATTTTTTTTATATTCGAGTTTTTCGGATATTTCAAGCTTGCATACTTTTTTATATGCTCGAGTTTTATAGCACTTTGTAAGCTCATGTCAAATTGAATTGAGTTATTTAATGACACTACAGCCAAGCGCCACACAAGAAGCTTTACTTCAAAATAAAAATTTCCAAATTCGAAACTACCCGGGCAGTTCGAAAACCCGAAACTATGTGAGAAGTGATTATCAAACTATTTGTGTCGTGCTCAAATACTAGGAAATTAGAGCTTTCAGTGCTAATCGTATTTCGCATCCGAACAAAGCTAAGAAAAAAAACATTAAGAAACTCGCTTAGGAGTTTCAAGCTCAAAAATGATCGCATGAATTGGTGTTTTTGATTGTAAACTAGGTTTGTCTCATGCTATAATAACACAAGGTAGCATTGACAACTGCTTATTTTCTCTTCCACAAGAAAACATCTCATGTCAAAAACAGCTGTTTGTGAAAATGCATCTGCAGCTGCTGAAGTTGTTGTTTTTTTCACTTCTACGTTTTCAACATTGTTTGTGTTTTCAATGGCCGATTGTGTGCGTTCTCTTTTTGAGTATATTTTTTGACAGGACATGGTTTCCCAAGCAGCTGTCAATGCTACCTTGTATTATTATACCATGGTCGACACTGATATAAAATATTAAGGGTATTCTCAAAAACGTGGCTTTCAGTATGGTTAAAAACCCAAGGCTATAATACCTCACTTTATCAAGCGGTTATTATATTTGTTGTTGTTTTAAATGAAAGCTCTAAAATCCAAAAGTGCGGTAATATCAAGTAGACCAATGATATGTTAAGCAAATGTGGTTTTTAAAGTTACATAAAGAGCTGATCGGTTGCCAGTTATTTTCTAATTGTAAAAATGGAAGAAGCTCAAAATGTAAGTTAAACTTCTTTAAACCATAAATGAATAAAGTATATCAAATTGGATAATTAATTTATTTGCAGAGTAACAAACATTTTTAAATTTTATTTTGAAGGGTGCTCATAATTGTGGTTTTCAGCAAAAGTAATAAGACCACAATTGTATTTGCTGTTTCTTGTGCTGGTTAAAATGTTATTGCTTTTTTTTTCATTTTTTGACAGCTACAGTTGTTCTCATCTGTTCTTATTCTTAATCATTTATTTTGTTTATGTATTGAAACATCAATAGGGAGAGCAACATCCAATGGTTCTGATCAAAGTGTAATAAGCAAGGTGTATGTAACAGTTAAATTGTTGTCTAGATCTGTCAAACTTATGAGCGAGTGAATGAAACAGAAAATATGATTTTGTATGGTTTGACAGCTCAGGAGTTCAAGGAGTTTTTTGAGAGAAGCAGACCACCTTGTTTATTACATCATGGAGCCGTGCAGCTTCTTTGTTTATTGAACTCTGGTTTTGATCATGATACAATAAGAAGGAAGGCTCATTTTAAATTGGCTGCTAAAATGCGAAATTTTACAACAACAAAGGTGCAAGTGTTACAAACGTCAAACGACAATAGCACAAACAAAACTTAGAAAAACTCAAAATCAAAAGCTGACTTTGACATCTAACTCACCTTTTTCTCCAAAATGAGCCTACGTTGTTACTGCATCATGGTTCTGACATATCTTAAAATTGGAAAATAACTTTTCTCATTTATTTGAATGAAATGGAATATAGAATAGCTCTCTTGTTTGTTGTACCATGAATTAAACCAACATATGGCCCACCTGCTGCAAATGTGACATAATTGAATTTTTTAAATTTACTATTAATTTCGAAATTTCAATTCGATTAAATTACGATTCCGTCAGCAGGTAAAACACAATTTAGAATTTTGCAGCAAATAAGCGATATGATACTTCCAAATGTATACTTCCGCGATAGATAGAGAGAAGAAATAGCTAAAGAGTAAGAAGGAGAGAAAGAGAGTTAAAAAAGTTGAACAAAACTCACCGTGTTCGCCCAGCACACTTGAAAAGTTTTTTTCAACTGTCAGTATATTTTGAGTGTAAATTTGAAGTTTTATTAGATTGGTTGCTTGGGAGTTGAATAATTTTGAGCCTGCGTTTGTTTTCTAATTTGTTAAGGATAATTTCACAGTGAGATATTAACTCAAATACGACGTTAACTCACAAGATTCTTAATATTAAAACCATTAATAAAAGTTTAAACTCTCATATTTTGTGATTTGAAGTCGATATTAAGTTAACCACGCACTGTGAAATGGATCCTTTTTTAAAACTTGGAAAGAATTAGAGTGCATGTTAATATTAAAACCATCCTTCAAGCCGGTATCGGTTGCGCTTTTATTTGCTGAGAACAGGAAAGATTTTTTTTTTACTAAGAGCGGGAGAACAATAAACGTTACCTTTTTGAATCAGTATTTTTACACTGTATTTTCACCGATTGTCACTCGACCGATTGTCACTCGACTTAAGATTCTGTTTTTTGCGGCCACTAGCACTGCCATGCATGCCTTTGTGCCCTCTTTGAAGCATTGTTTTTTTTTCTCCTGTTAATCCTGTATCTGTTCAAAAAGTAATTCTTTCCGCTCTTTGTAAATAATATTTAATTCTGTCAATTTTTAGTAGCGCTCACAAAAAACTTATTAATACTCCCTAAAGGTTAGAGAAAAAAGTTTTTTCTTTGTAAACTTCATCTGGTTTCGTGAAAACATGCTTTCAATTTTCTTTTTATCTCATTTATTTTTATCAATTGTGATTATTTATTTACTGCTCAATAACTTTCTAGGCTTTATACACTATATGCTTCATTAACGTATATTATATACAAACATACAGATATAAAGTGTTGCTTAGTTTACATTTATCTTTATTATAATAAAACTTACTAAACATACTTTGCGCTTAAGTTATTGTTTTTACAAACCTTTTTTCATAATTCTTAAATACATATCTACGAATGTTTAATTTTTGTTTTGTATAGGTATATTTTACAGTGTTTACGACTTACATAACTAAGCCGAAGTATTGTATTGAGCTTTTATAGGATATACATTTATTTATTTTATATAATCATGTTCTTATTAAACTTTTTTTTAAGTTTTTGACATTTTTTTTTACCCTTTATAGTTAAAATTTCTTAAAAAAAGGTTTATTTTAGTTAAATTTGCAATATTTTCCCCTATTACCGTTAAATTTAAATATATATATATATATATGTATTCACTATTTTTATTTGGCTGTTTTAATATCAAAGTATCTTTAAGATTTCAGCAATACCATAAGCGATAAACTGAGATACTATTTTTTAATTATTATTTTACGACTTTAATATTTTGTGCGCAAGAGACAAATAATTTTTATTGATTGATAAGCCGAAATATATATAAGTACAAAAGCCAAAATTATAGAAACAATATTTTTTATTTTTTTGTGTTTTAATTTAAAATTAATTTTAGTTTTTTGCACACTAAATGGATTTTTTTTTCTATAAATTTGAAGCAAAAAAATATGAAAGTACAACTCAGACGCTCATATTTGGTGCTATTTTAAAGAATTGCTAGGAAACAACATAAATTTGGCTACTTTGTTTTATTTTTTTTGTTTTTTTTTTAGTTCTGTTTGTACTACAACTTAACATTTTTACAAAAATATATCGTTTTAAATAAGATATAATTAGTTCAATAGCAAATGCAGTTTCAACTTTTTTCTATAGATTTTTTTATATAGATAGATTTATTATAACTTGGAGTGTTTTCATTCTTAAAATAGCAAACTTTTAAATAAGAAATGACATTACTAACTGTTGCTATTTCAAATGATTAAACTTCGATATGTGAGAAATGATTTCCAGATATTTACTTGAACTTATACAAGGCGATTTTTTTCTATACAATAGGTTTTTGGGCAACTATTTGAATAATTACATGCGGGAGTAACTAAAAAAAATATATCAACAAAGTCACATTAAAATTATCATCACAAAATATATGGAAGATAATGATTCTATTTGATTTCAATTATTATTAATTCGATGCACCCTCCTACAGCCAGCCGTTCGCTCGCGTACGATTCATTAATGTACACGCTCATGTATGCGTACCCTTTTAAAAATTGTACAGCTCTCGTCCACGATCGCGTAACTTTTGATGAGAGTATAAGGAAAGAGATCTAATTCTTTGTACTCGTACCTACCAGAACGTACCTGTGACAGACAATACTGTTCACGAAAGTAATGAAATTCACCACTTTAGCAACTTCGTGCTATGTAATGACTGTTTGGCATCCCTTTTCTATTTTTAACGATCATGTAATATATTTACTATCTGATGATAAACCTTTTTTTTTAAAGTAAGGGTTCTTTTCCATATTTTTGACAAGAAAACATTTGATAGTGAACAACAATCCAATCCGCAATCAATCCACAGTAAGAATTATTAAAAATTCACATACATATATTTTGGGACTAATCTGATAAAAAGTGAGTAAAATTGTTAAAATTATTAAAGTTATGAAAGTGAAATTGTTAAACCATCAATTATTGCAACCTTTAGAATGTTAGACATGGGTAAAGCAAAAAAACCAGTTTTGAAGGCGGCCATGCGGAAAGATATAAAAAAATGGAGTATCTTATAGAGACATTGGAAAAAAATTAACATAGCACTTGGATTAATCAATAAAATAAAAAAAGGGACGTGATTGCCCCAAGAAAATGCTATCCCCAGGCGTAGAGTGCATAACCAGGCGTTTAACATTTCTACCACTGTTCGATTTATCGATCACTCAACAGCTTTGATAACAAACATTTTTTTTCCATGGTAGGAAATGGGCTAATAATCACTGGCGCTACAAATACTGCTTTGGACACCAATCAGGTCCTGAAACAGAAACTCGGAGTTGAGGACAATGACAAGATAATACGCAGAAGCCTAAAGAAAAGTGAACTTAAAACTAAAGGGTGTTTTTTTTAGGGGTTTGTTTTTCGAATAGAGATAAAACTGGCATTTTGTGGTCAAATCTGGCAACTCTAATGTCATTTATGTTCAGTTTGGTTTGCCATTTCATCATGAACAGGTTGACAAAAGAACAACGCTTGCAAATCGTGCAAATTTATTTCGAAAATAATGGTTCAGTTTGCGAAGTTCACCGCAAGCTCCGTCCATTTTATGGTCGACATAATCGTCCATCAGAGCAATTAATTCGGTTAACCATGGGTCGTTTTCGCACTACGTTTACTCTATGTGATAATACGCATCCGCAGAGACGTCGAACAGTGCGCACCGAAGAAACAATTGTCGCTGTAGAGCAAAATGTTGAAGAGGACCCGAATGAATCGATTCGCCACCGTGCACAGCAATAGAGCCATGATAACCGACTATTTTGTTCCCGAATCGGATGGCATGAATGTGGATGAGTTGTGGTTCCAACAAGACGACGCTACATGCCACACAGCGCACGTCACAATCGATTTATTGAAGGAAACATTCGATGAGCGCATAATTTCGCGGAATGGACCTGTCAATTGGCCACCAAGATCTTGTGATTTGACACCATTGGATTATTTTCTTTGGGGATATGTGAAGTCGCTCGTCTACGCCAACAAACCAGAAACGTTAGGGGACTTGGAGGCCAACATTCGTGGCGTGATTGCCGACATACGGCCCCATATGCTCGAAAAAGTGGTTGAAAATTGGACCTGTAGAATTGGCTTTATTCGAGCCAGACGCGGCGGCCACATGCCCGAAATCATATTTAAACATTAATGGCATAAAATTATCCTTCCAATAAAGCCAAATTGATGGACATTAAAACGATTTTCTTGTGTTTTATTTCAATTCGAAGTTCTATACCTCTAAAAAAAACACCCTTTAGAACAAAAATGAAGAAGTCTCTTTTGACTGACAAGCACCGAAAGCAAAAATATGCGTTCGTAAAAAAGTATGAGCACTTCACCGTTGATGATTGGATTAAGGTAACATGGTCAGATAAAACTAAAATAGGCCGTGTTGGGTCAGATGGGCGCATGTGGACCTGGTTTGATACAGGTAATAGTATAGGTCTTCAAGAAAAATATTTGTCAGACATTGAAATTTGGAGGTGGCCCAATGATGCTTTGGGTATGTTTTCGTGGCAATCAAGTCGCAGTACTGTGACGAATCAATGGTATAATGTGGACCACAGATTATTTTATTATTTTTGAAGACTTGTATTTTACCTAGTTTGGATATTTATGAGGCAGAATTGGCGCAGAATGATGTCTTCATGTTGGATAACGATCCGAAGAACACGGCTAAAATAACAAAGTGGTGGTTCAATGAAAATGTGATCAAATTATTAGATGGGCCTGCGCACTCTTCTAATACGAACCTCATTGAACATATTTTGGTCCATTCTAAAAAGAAAAATGTTCACAGAAAATAATCCTTCAAAGGATACGGATGAACTTTGGGAGCGAGCCGTACTAGCATGGCAATAAATAAGTCCTGACACATTGGATAATCTTGCAAAAAGTATGCCGAATAGAATAAAAGCCCTTAAAAAAAACACGAGTTGGTCATAAGAAATACTAATTGATGGAAAACATGAACTGCCACCAGACCAAAATATCAAACTCAATTTGAAATTTTGTTGTATGTACGTTTTAAATATCAAAGCTAATATGTGAAATGTCAAATCAATACCTTAATTTTTGTAGGATTTATGAAGGATATATATTTCAAAAACGTTCCTTTGTATGGGAAGTAGGCGTGGTTTTCTTTCGATTTTGCCAAAATTTTAATCTCGCGGTGATTGATCAAAATATCAATTAAAGCTTATTTGCAAAATTTCAAGTTATTAGATTAATTTTAGTAGGGAGATGGCTTGGTTTTTATCCGATTTTGATCATATAAATGAGGAAAATTTAGTTTTATTTTTATTTAAAGATACTTTAGTACCTATCCAATTAAATTTTATAGCATCATTTTATTAATTCCTAAACATCACTTCACGCTGTGTTGTTGAAATTCGCAATTCATAAAGAGCAACGCTTCACGGCGTTGTCTTAAGCGTTGAGTAACGCAATAACGTAGTGAAAATAATACAATTTTGGAGTTTGTAAAACTAAACCCTTGAATTTCAATTACATGAACTGTTAATTTCATCACTTGTTCTTGAGCAGCTTTGCAAGTTTAGCATTTTTCGGCTAGATTTAGCCCTTTTCCCACTGTATTTAGCCGGTTAAATTTGAATTTAGCCTCTAGTTTTTTTTTTAGTCCTTTTTTAAATTTTATTTAACTTTTTTAGCTCCTTTTATTTTCAAAAAATAAGTGCAAATGTCTTTGATCAAAACGGACAATCTAATTTGTTAAAACTGCCTTAATTTTCTTATCAATTTAATAGAGCCAAATAATAGCGCCAAATAATATCGACACTTTGCAAAAAATTGATTTGTGCAATTGAAAAAATTTGGTGAGAAGGCTCTTGTATGGCAAGTCATTTGCACATGTGGTTTAAAATAGTCTTCTTTTGCAACTAACGGAACAATAAATTCCGAATTATAATGGAAATAATGTCTGGAGAAGCGTCTTGTTCCATTTTATAAGAAGCATAATGCTTCCACAATATTCTGGCCAGATTTGGCAACCGCTCAATACTTCAACTCCACGCAAAATCTGCTTGAAAGCAATCGCGTCAAATTTGTACCCAAATAAGAAAATGCATCAAACGCCCAGAACTCCCACCGACTGAACGCTATTGGGAATTGGCTAAACAATACCTAAAGAAGACAGGTTTAATTGCAAGGAACACCGAACACTTCAAGAAACACTTGCGTCTGGCGGCTAACTCCATCACGAAGAAAGTTGTGCAAAATCTTATGAAGGGCGTTAAAACTAAACTACGACAACAGTTAAAAAAAAAAGTTTTATTTGCATTTACCGTTCAGATGTCTTGTAAATACATGTTAAATTGATACACTGAACAATAAAACTATAATAAAAGAACTGCTCCAAATGTATTGAATTATTTAAGTGGGGACATACTTTTCGATTCTATTGTCAAATAGAAATCTTTTTAAATTGATAACTAAACTAGTTATAATGGTCAAAAAGTCTAAATCTACAGAAAGTGCACAGAGCAGATATTGCTTAATAACAGGGGAATTATAGCTTTAAGAAACGTAACGCACTAACGCAAATCGATTCGAATTTCCAATTTTGACAATGTATTCTGTAGTGAAGTTGGCTGCAAGAAAGAGAACGAAAAAAAAAAACAAGAATAAAGACAACGATTGTTGAAGTTCACGCAGCGTTTAGTTTGGGTAGCGCTTGTAGAACATTTGCGTGTCGCTTGGTAACGCAAGAATAGGTCTACTTCTGTACTTGTTTCGTTAAGTTAAGTTCGAGTAAAGTTTGAGTAATAAAGAGTAATTTGATTATCTGTCAAAATTAAAAAATTTGTCAAAAATAACGGAAAGGACTATAACTAAAGTTTAACCACAACAGCTGTTCTTTGACAATTAATATGAAATACAAATTGATTTTGCTAGTTGGTTTATTTCAAAGAATGGACAATTCAAAGAAGTTGCAAGGGAATTGTTCTCCAGGAACCTCTGGCTTCCATTTGCGTTCATTTCGCTTATTTTAACTTTATTTTTATTAATTTTCTAACCAATTTCATAAATTTTTTGTAAAACAATTTAATTTTATTACTTTGACAATCAGCTGTTTGAAGCTCGATATTCGTGCTCGAAGAAATTTTTCAAGTGAAGTTCAAGTAAAGTTCGAGTAATAGAGAGTGACATTCTTCTTCTTCCCTCTCGTGCTGTAAAATATGTACGGGAACGCTTTCAAGTTACTTGAAACGAGTACGGAAACAGACCTAAGAAAGGTTGGCTTGTAAAACATTTGAATTTTTGTTTCAAAAATGTTTGGTCTTTTTAGTCTTGTGTGCTTTTTAGACTTTTTATTTCAACTTCCTTTATCTTCAAAAAGTTCTGGCCATACTGTTCTTGAGCTGCCGTTAGAATGGATAAGTTGGCGTTGAAAGGGTAATAACTTATTTTCACTAATATTTTCTTAAGATCTATTTTATTATGTGGATTGCACCGTCTTCATTATCATCAGATTCGGAGGATGAAGGAAAATAAAATTCAACAACTGTCGCAAACGTTTAAAAATAGTTACAAAACAATTCAATGTTACAATCTCAATTTAATAATGGCTGAAGAGAACAGCTGATATGGTTGCCAGCATGCCAAAATTTGTTTAATCTTGAATTTTTTTTTAAAAACTACAAAATTATCCAAATTTTATTTTACATCTGACAACCCTTAACTGTAGTTGACTGACAGTGCACAGTGATAACGTAACATAGCTAAAGGACGCTTTACATTGTCCTACTGTGTGTTACGACATGTCAAAATGTTCATGTATGATAGAATGTAGAATGGTGTAAACAACGAAAAGCAAATTGTGCTCGAACCTGTTTTGATTTTTTTGACATGTCGTTCTACATTTTAATTTTTAGGTTTGTTTCTAATTTCATCACACATTCTATCCGACCAGAGATGAGTTTTATAAGATTTCTTCGAATTTAATTTATTGAAAATCACCAAGCTGCAAGTTACATTTCATCAAATGTTTAAAAGCAAGCAAAATAATGACTGCTTCTATTTTTAATGCACAATTGGCCCTTATAATGCTTACAATAGCTGCTATGTCCCGATTCATTTTAAGGTTTTCAATTTTTAAATTTTTATTGAATGAAAGTGCAATGCGACTTTGTGAGATAGTCTAAAAGAGAAAAATAAATTTCTTTATACAAAAATTAAAAAATGACAGTTTGATTAAAATAATGCAAATTTTAAATCCAAGTGATGCTCTGCGTTTCCTCATGGTGATTTCTACAATGATGCTATTAATGTACGTCGGAAATGGATTTTTGTTCTATATTTTCAGCTTTTTAAAATGGCACAACTGCCAAAAAATAAAAAAAAAAAATTGAAATACTTGCGCCCATTTTATATGAACTCATTAAAAAAAGTCAGAAGTTTACATGGAACATGCGAATTGCAAATTGAAACACATTTCGAAATACAAATGTTCCACAAATGATGAAGTAAAACTCTTGCTTTCAGTAAAATCTTAACTGAGTGTTATGGACGCCCAAATGCTTGTCGACTGACTGTAGAGAAGGTATTAGTTTTTACTATTTCAAATAATATTTTATTAAATAAATTGCTACATACATTTATAAGGTACTATTTCTTAAGCATAAGTTAAAACACAAAATTTTTGATTTGTTGATATGAATGTTAGACCGTATCACCAAAACAAACCTATATTTGACCCCACCTCAATCGTTAGACATTTAAGAGACATTTTCAAAAAAACATTTTTTTTTTTTTTGAAATGGTCCCTATGGTGCTTTTTTCTTGTTTTCGTTATATCTTCTGTGTTTCTTGTCCGATCCCAAAGATTTTTCATATATGTATTAATTGTTTTTTTGCAATTTTTTCCTGATTTTATTTTTTCGCGAATCTTGTTTTTTTTTAAATTATCACCCACCTTATCTCAGTTGCTACTATGTTAACAAAATCTAAAAAGAGCAAATAATTAAAGCTCACAAAAAATCATTAAGACCATGCAAACAAATAATATCCATAAAATTTATTTTTGGTGCAGTTCCGACCGATTTTATCCTAAAAATAACATTTTCGAAATTTTCGTCAGCCATACTCGACTTTTTATTAAACAAATAACTTGGCTTTTTCAATCACAACTGTTCTCATAAGACAATTAATAAAAGTCAATTATATCGAGTGTTGAAGATTGCAAAAACCTTTTATATTTGAAATTTGATGTTTAGTGGAATTGTAATAAAATCTCTAATTGTTTATTAGAGTTGACGATTATTTTTCGTTGAGAGTAAGTTTAACTAATAAAATCATGCTCTGTTACAAACTCTGCCCAACAGTTGTTGTTGTCGGCTTTAAATGACACCACCCCCCCCAGCTCATCATCGCTTCCATTCATGAACAAAGAATATTTAAACACTTTGTACCAACAACAAAAAAGGCCATCACCACCACCTACTCTTCGTTTTCGCTATGCAGTCAACAAAAACAACAAACGTCTTCGCTTTGCCTGCATCATTGTTACAACAACAATAGCAACATACATCAATTCTTCGTCTTCGATTTGAAGCCCGTTCAAACCTAACAGATCGTATTCGGCAATTTCGTGGACCCAACCACCAGCCCTTTATCCAATATGGCAGCACCACATACACTGAAATGATCGATTGGACCAAATTTCAGATCACTGATCCACCATGTCTTCAGTTTTTTACTCAAGAGCAATTGACTGATCTACAGTACTTGGACGTCATTATTAAAATTCCTGGTGAGCATTACAGCAGATATTTTTTTTATGAAATAAATAATTAAATTTGACGTCATATATTAAATCGTATTTATCATGTTATATGTTTTTCACAGATTATCCTTGTCACTCGCAAAACATCGAGCGTTACGTCCAAATTGTGCAAAAGTCGGCCACAGCAGTCGCTGACCAAAATCTTTTGGGGCACATTATCGTGAAGCTTGACAGCTTCGAGTGCTACAGCCACCTTGAATCCCGTAAAGATTTAGAAAATTAATAAAAATTCGAGTATGAGTGACGAACATTTCGGAAGTATTATTTTTGGGATAAAATCGTTTGGAACTGCTTTAAAAATGAATTTAATGGATATCATTTGTTTCCATGGTCTTAATGATTTTTTGTGAGCTTTAATTATTTGCTCTTTTTAGATTTTGTTAACATAGTAGCAACTGAGATAAGGTGGGTGATAACTTAAAAAAAACAAGATTCGCGAAAAAATAAAATCAGAAAAAAATTGCAAAAAAACAATTAACACATGTATGAAAAATCTTTGGGATCGGACAAGAAACACAGAAGATATAACTAAAACAAGAAAAAAGCACCATAGGGACCATTTCAAAAAAAAAAAAAATTTTTTTTTGGAAAATGTCTTTTAAATGTCTAACGATTGAGGCGGGGTCAAAATGGGTTTACTTTTTTTCCATACAAGGTGATACGGTCTAATGAATGTACTTAATAAAAGTTTGTTTTGATCTAGTTAAAAAGATTGCAAAGATTTTGTATTTTTAAAATTAATGCAAGAAAATAAACATAGTTCTATATTGCACGTCATTTTTATATGTACAAAAAAATAATAGCGAAAATATAAAATAAAAAAAAAAGCCAAAACCATAACTTAAACAAATAACCTACGATACATTAATATTTTAATATTATTTATGAAGATATGCATTTTGAAATTTGATTTCAATTTTTTTTTGCGTGCCACAAAAGGATATGGATTTGATTTCAAAAACAAAGGATCAACTATTGCATTGAATAACTTTGACAAACTATTAGCTTAAGATCCGTGACATTCTTCTCAAGTTCGTTGCAATATTATGGCACCATCTTTGATTATCGATTTTTTGGGAACGGAAACCGATGAAGATAAATAATGCATTGCAGAGTTGAAGGTAATTACTTGAGATGAACTAGTAGTAGCTGAAACATTGGGTAAATTAAACATTTTATATGAACGCAAAAACGTGTGCCCTGGTTGTTGCAAATATATGGCACCACTAATGATTTAAGTTCGTTTGTTGCAAAAAAAAAAAAACCGGAAAACATTAAAAAAATCAACATATTTCAACTATTTACTATTATAAAAATATTACAAAATATGATGAATATCAACTTTGAATTAACAAGCTTGAGATATTGAACCTAAATTAGTCTTAATTATTACAGCTGTACTCCTGCTATTTTTTTTTTGGTTTTGACTTCAATTACGCCTTAAATATTCTCCATAGGACTCATAATAGAAAGGTAACCGAAAAAAATTAGTAATCTTAAGGAACTTAATAGGTACTGGCATAATTCTGTGGGCTAAAGGTTAGAATATCTTTTTGGATTCTTAGGCAGCATTACAAGAATACTCTCTTGACCCTATCAAGCTTTCTGCTCGTAAGCAACGCATGAAGTATTCATGTGGTTATATCATAAATCATGCCAGTATCCTCGAATATTTTGATCCATAGATTGAATTTTTCTGTCCTGCAAAAATATCCTCTAACAAATACTTATGTGTCAAGGTAATAATTTCTTCACTAATAACCGTGTACTACAGAGTTTTCGAGATTTCTTTTCCAAAAATCTAATTTTAGATTTCTTTAGATAGGATATGCCAACCAGATGCCAATGTCGGAATCCAATCGTGTGAAAAGACAAGGTCGTATTGCGTTAAGTCCTTTGGCTAATAGCCTATCTTCTATTCTATGGAGATTAAGGGAGGTTTATACGTAGTTTAGGTGGAAAACAGTTTAAGATGACTTCAAAAATAATTTTTTTTTTCCATAAATTCCCATTAAAAAATTTGTTCCGAAAATTTAAAATAAAGATTAAAAGTTTTTCGAATGCTATGAACGATTAAGTAAGCGTCCCTCGTTAAGTTTCGGAGCGCGTAGCATATAAAACGGAACGGTCACTAAGATAGTCATTTATGTACTTGAAAGGAAGTCATTATGTATTTGGAAGGCAGGAGAACGTTGACAGATGTTCTTTTATTTATTTTTATAAAGAACCTTGGCGGTTGACTTTTGCAGTTTGTTCCGAAACACTGATTTGAAAACAATGGAGGTTGCTGCATATTGGGCTGCTTGCTTATTTAATCGCATCTTTAATAGCACACGAGAAATAGACAATCAACGCATAAACAGGCAAAATTGACGCAGTGCCTTAGAGAATAAGGAAGCTCAAAAAACCGATTTTTAAGCTCAAAACAAAGAATATGAAGACAATAAGGAATGCTTTATGAGGCTGGAAGTGCTGATATACCCGTGAGTAGTTTCAACAAATTCATTACTGCCTTGAATTAATTTTTGGTTAATTTTTCTTGAAACCATTATTCTTTATTTAATTTGTGTACACTCTAGCTTAAAAAGCTTTTTAAGCAATTATTTAAGAAATTGAATTGACATTTCAGCCCTTGAAAGGACTTTGACCGAGCTTTCTATGATAAAATTGTGTTTGTAAATGTTTGTACGGAGAGAAAAAAATCAAGCATTTTATGCTTGAATCCAGCAAATAGGTTATCAGTTTACACTCAAGCGTAAATTTCTCAATTCAAACATTATTTTGCTAGAATATAGCAAATTTAAAACACATGATATTAAGAAAAAAATGCTTAATTCAAAACTCAAGAATATTTTTACTATATTAAAGACTAATATTTGCTTAAAGAGAGAAAAAATTTGATAGATTCAAGTAACAATTTGATGAAAACTAGAATAATTTGCTTGATTTGAGAAATTGATATTCCTTGAATTGAGAACAATTTGCTTGATTCAAGTAAAGAATTTACTAAAAAGTAGAATAACTTGATTGATTCAAGTAAACAATTTTTTTAATACTAGAATGTTTTGCATGAGAGTAGAAACTAACTGAAATGAAATGAATGAAAATTCTTCAGCAAAGATGTAGGATTACCGATCATAAAAAACTACTCGAATATCCTTAATAAATCTTGTAGACGTTTAAATGTATCCAAGTAAAGTAAAAGATAAGTCACTGTGCCTTTGAACCATGCCATAGTTTGTCAATCCATGTAAACATGTTGTGAATTATAAGCATGCCAATATAAGTTGAATTGAGAAAAATTTGCTGAAAACTAAAATAATTATCTGCGATTTCTTAAATTAAGATAATATTTTTTTGATTCATGTCTTGTTCCAGGTTCTAAAATCAAGTATTTTATTCTTGTTACAAGCAATAATTTATTTACTCCAATTTAAGAAATAAATGCTCATTATAAATTTATTTTTCTTAATTTTGTTTTCTGCGCTTGATTTGAGCAAATAAGGCTAAATTTTAAATTATCTTAGATAAAGCAAAATATTTGCTTGATATAAGAATATTATTTCTCTCCATGTTGTTTTATATGCCGACTCCGAATGGTTAATGTGATTGTTCTCAAGTAGCTTTAAATGGCATTATTTACTCTCTGAGGCTTGCTATTGTCTGCAGAGAGGTGACGGCTGATCAGAAAATTAGTTTCAATTGAAAAAATTGTCTGTCTCACTTGGGAGTTCGAACCTTGTCTTGAATTGGCATCGAGTGGACCACGCACTGTTTAACGCACTCGGTCACGGCCGCCACAACTATTGCACTAGATATGATAGTTTAAAGTATTTTTGTGTTGAAAAAAGGTTACATATAATCAAAAATGGCAAAAAATGATTCATTTAATTTAGAGGTTAAAGCACCTCTAATAAATGTACCTATGTTTTTAATTTTTTTTGGATCATAAAGATATGTCGTTAAAGTTATTGATTTTAAACTTTGTTGATTTTAGAGGCGGCAGTGGCTAGAGTGCGTGGCCCATACGCCAGAGAACCCAACCCTGGTTCAATTTCTATCTGACACAGAAAGTTTTTTCAATTGAATTAATTTTTCTGTTCGGCCATCACCTTTCTGCAAAGCTTCTTGAGAACATGCACATTAGCCGTTTGGAGTCGGCATAAAACTAGTAGGTCCAGTTCTCGATCAATTGTGTACAAACATTTAATAACACGCACAACAGAATTTGATCATAAGAAGTTCGGTCAAGGTCTTTTCAAGGGCTGAAATGGGCAGTTTATTATTATTATTATGATTTCAGAGGAAAACTGTGACTTCCAGAATGTACACAATAGGAAAGGACCTACGATGCGTGGCAGCTGATCGTCTTCGAGGAAATGCGTAAAAAAAATTATAATATTTACTTAAATATGTGTATTAAATGTTCTCATAGTTCCAATAAAGCATAAGACATGCATATAGTCTTATTTGTAAAAATATTAATGAAAATCACAAAAAAAAAAACCCGTAAATCTACCCCCCCCCCCCCCCCCCTTAAAGTTAAAAAAACAGACAGTACAGCTCTGTTGGCGCTTTTAAAGGGCGATTATAATAGACTGTGAGGGTTAATTTAGGTTAATTTCTTTAATTCCAATGCGACTTTTTTTAAAATCGAGAGTTTACTTCATGGTAGAATAAAGAAGATAGATGTAAGGGAGAGAGCGTGGACTCAGAACTGTCAAATCGAAATTAGTTCCATTTGAATAATTTTTTTGTTACTTTTGCTTTCTATCGCTATTTTGATAGTTATGGTTGACAAAAAGAGACCCCAAGCAGCTTTGCATCTACCTTGTTTATTCAACCATGGCTTAATTAATTGAATTATGTTGAGTTTTTTTTTGTTTGACAGTTTTTTTCAGAAAATAGGTACACTTATAATATCAGTGGTGCCATAATTATGCAGCAAACAAGAACCACATTTTTGCTCAGGCGTAAAATTGTATTCGAACAAAAGTTAATAGCTTTGTTCTATTTTCTTTGTTTATTATTAACTATCCTCAACTTTTCCATAAATCTTTTGTCTTTATCACCAAAAAAGAGAATCTTGTAATCGAAAAATTTATGCTGATGCCATTATGCAAGGAACTTTCATTGGGAAATTTAGGCTTGCTGGAAATTTTGTCAAATACTTACTATTGCAAGAAAATAATTTTGCCTTAAGGAACTATTATTTTTTTTGCAAATTAATTTTGAAACTTAAAAAACTGTTGCCTTGTTAATGTATTTCATCTGTATATCAAGAATTTTTATTTATTATTTTTTTACTAGATTAGATATTTGCAATGACCCAATTTTATATTATTTTCGCCTTATTTTTGTCCTATTATTTTCAAAGCACAGTCTTTCAATGTGACTTAAATTAAATATGTTAATTTTCATAGTCCTATTAATCCACAATTTGTTTCGAAATTTTCTAACATTACACAATAACTTCAAAATTTGTCACCCTTTCATTACCATTCTTTTTTTGTTTCCTTAAGTTTTCTATGTATATAAAAGTTTACTATCGAAATTTAAATCGGAATTAAAAATTCGGAAAAAAATTGATCGTTAGAAATTGTTTCAGTTTGTTGGAACATACGGGAACATACGTTCCCAAGGCAGTAAAAGTATTAATTAAAAAATAATTTTATATGGAAAATGTTGCCTATGATTGAAAACAACTGACTATCTCATGCAGAATACCAAGATATTTCGCAATTCGTTTCGACCTGATTTCAGAAATTTTACCTTGCGAACTTTACACCACACGATCATTGTTAACCCTTTCAGCCCTGACAAGCAATGTTCTGGCATATATTGCACACATATAAATTTTTAACAGCTTTTTGCTTATGTGTGAACTATTGAAATTGGAATTCGCTGTGGAAATTCTTTTGTTTTTTTATCGGTTTTTAACAAATATTTCAGGTAAATGACCCTAATACAGCTGTGCTTGTTGATAAAGCAGTGCTCGTTACAATTTCAAACAAAACGTTACTTATCCTGCTTTTTCAAAAAGAAAAATACACTTGTTTTTTACATAACAAGCATTAAGGATAGTCAATTTTTTTAATTAATAACAAAAAAGACAAAATATTTGACATTTGTATTAAAAAAGGTGAAAAACCAAGAATTTTCCAATTTAAACTGTTTTATAAAAAAGCAGTGCTGTGGAACAAATCTTTTCTCACGGTTTGTTTTTTTTAACCTCAAATGCATTAAAATTGTTTATATTTTGTTGATAATTTTCTGTTTTAAATTAAAGTTTTGCAACGTCCTGGCATAGAATTCAAAAATTTACGGGAACTATCGAGTGTTTTCCATACCAGAGATGGGGTAGTGCATTAAACTTTCAGATTCAGCTGACATGATATTGTAAAATTATGCACTTCTTCCAAGTGGTGTTGACTGATGAATTCAAAAATATAAGCCTGACTATACATTAGTGATAGTGATAATGAAAAATTTTTCACTAAAATTCATTTAGTGCAAAAAATACCCGCACTAATGTTAGTGGAACACCGAAAGTCTTCACTCAGTTGAAAGAAAAGGTCAACTGATTATTTTGAATAATTGCACTTATCTTAATATATAAAAATGAATCGTGGTTTGTTCGGATGCTTAAAACTTGAAAACGACTGGACCAAATTGGATACTTCCTTCTGTGAGTTTGTTCGTAATTGTTACGCGAAGGTTTTTTGGAAAAAATTCATGGAACATTGGACAAGGGGGCGTGGCACCTTCCATACAACCCAAATATACGATAGCGAATAGCTTTGAAATTATAGGTCGCATAGCATCGGAGTTCGGTGTTCTACCTAAATTTACAAGTGCAGTTCCACAGGGAAAATTTTATGGGCGTTGGACATGAGGCGTGGTACTTTTTCAGGAAACGAAATTTTCGGTATTACTTTCAAGCTAAGTCACACATCAATGAAACTTGGTAAGAGCGTACTCTATAGTCGCGTCCTTCGACTAGCAAAATTGAGGCGCAGTAGGCGGTCATTCCGTTTGACAATTCAGCATATTGTTTATTTTTTCTGATTTGATAATTTCAGTTGTGCGGTCACGGTTAAATAATTTTCCGATATTTTAATATTGATTTTTCGAGTGAAATCTATATATATATAAAAATGAATCTTAGTTTGTTCGGTTTGTTCTCACATAAACCAAATATTTGATATCGAGTAGCATTGGAACTAAACGTAGCATAGCAATGAAACTCAGTATGGAGTTAGAAATTGCCAAAGTCTTTCTAATGAAAAACAGGCACGTGCACTGGAAAAGGGAGTGTGTCCCGATTTTCAATACAGAATAGCTGTGGAAGTAAAAGTCACAGAACATTGAAACTCATAATGGAATTGCCACCTGAGAGTGATGTCATGCTACTGGGAAACTGCAACGGGCAGTGGACCATGAGCGTGGTGTCAGACTAAGGGTCTAATAAAAGTTTTGAATTTATGTATTATTTTTCAATAGTGCGAAATTCATATACTGAAACCAAAAATATATATCAGTATATCTCTTCCAGTTTCTGCTAATGGTCATTATATTGCTGGAAATTAAAACAAAAGAGTATGCCTCTCTTAACCAACACCAATATATAATTGTTTATTATGAGTATGGATAAAACTCGAAACATTGTGTCCTATATATGAAAAATCGGACCTTTCGAAGCATAATTTTACTTTTTCCATGTTTTTTATGAAGAATGTTCCTTGAGTCATTCATTTCGAACAATTCAAAGATTTGAATTTTAAATTTGTTAGGATAAAGAATCTCATAGTATCATAATCTCAATGCAAGGTGTTTTACAAATGAGAATAGGAATTATTCTGGGTCTTTGAAGAAGCAACAGTGTCTCCCAATTCAGTCCATCATATGGAGGTGTTAAATAGCTCACGTTGAGCCTTCCGGGAATGTGGTTTTCATGACTTCACCGTAAGTCAAATATAATCGTTAAATAGCACTAGACAATATTTTGGAAGAGGGATCTAAGCGTATAAAAATAAACTGTAACCTTATTAACATCAATTGAGACTGGTTTTATTTGGAATCTCACTGTTTAATCTCATTTCAAGAAAATAAATAAATGATAATGTAAGAAAACATTTTTTGTTCAATGTGGACTTGGTTTTGTTCG
Source organism: Pherbina coryleti (assembly GCA_943735915.1). Lineage (NCBI taxonomy): Eukaryota > Metazoa > Arthropoda > Insecta > Diptera > Sciomyzidae > Pherbina > Pherbina coryleti. The sequence continues at coordinate 127,887,052 of OX030949.1, read as the reverse complement.
TTGTGGTTTTTGATGTTCAATGTGTAAAAATAATTAAAAAAATTTTTTTATATAATTTTCCTTGAAAATGAACTTCGGCGGAGTTCGAAATATCGGAAATAATAAAAACTTAAAAACAAACTGACCTCAAACCCGCTCATTTATTAAATAATATAAGAAAATTATTTTTCACTGTAATTTATAAGAACACCATGTGGTGCCTCGGCACCACATACATCACATACACGAAACACTATACGATAAACACTTTAAAGTTTTCATTTTAATAAAATTTTGTTTTCAAAAATATATTGTCAGATTTCAAATTTTCAAAAATATTTGATGTTTGACGTTTGAAGCTCCTACAGCTTTGTTGTTGCAAAATTTCTCAATTGAGCAGCCATCTTAAAATGAGCTTACGTTGTAATTGTGTCATAGTATAAATAATTATCATTAGAAAAATAAACTTGAACATTAAACTTGAGTAGAATTTGAGTAAATTGTTAAATAAAATGTTTTAAAATAAAAACAAAATAAAACGTCACTTTCTAAATTGATGACAGCTGGACTGTCATTGATGCTCGTAATGGTGTGTCGACGGAAGATACGACGAAGATTGCGCAACGGATGAAAAAGACGACGTTTTTTGTTGTTGATAAAAATGTGGTTGTTGTTGTTGCAACAAATGCTGCTGCTGTTAGCTCTTATTGGCTCCACTTCCATCGCCAATGTAGGAAGTGTGGTTTTGTTTTGATTATATTTTAAAATGTTTTATTTAAAAATTTGTATAATTTCTTAAAGTTTAATTTTGATGTTCAAAGTATATTTTTCTAATGATAATTTTTTAATACATCAAACATTTTTGAAAGTTAAAAATCTAACAATAGGGGTATTCACGATGCAGTGCTCTTTGCTGTGCAGAAATGCAGATTTGTAGATTTGCAGAATTGCAGTTCAATGACCGTGAACACACCCCATTCTTGTTTGATATGAAACAAGATGATATGAAACAAATGATATGAAGTACACAAGTGCACAACAGCTCAAGTCCTTAAGTGCACAAGAAATAGCTATAGTAAAATTGCAGATTTGCAGTTTTTTGACGTACGTGTATTTTGTTGTTGCAAACTGCAGTTCTGCATTTCTGAATTTGTGCACAGCTAAGTGCACCGGATCGTGAATACCCCTAATATATTTTTGAAAACCCAATTTTTTTAAAATTAAAACTTTAAAGTGTTTATTGTATAGTGTTTCGTGTATACGATGTATGTGGTGTCAAGCCTCACACATCCTATTATCGGCTTTTAACTTCAAATTCAACTTTTTACACTTCAAATGCAAATTTTTAAAAATCAAATTAAACCTTTAACAATTCAAATTAAACTTTTTGCAATTTAAATTCAATATTATACTTTGTGCTTTGGCTTGAAGAAAGATATGTAAAAACATTTTAACAATTCTTAAAAAAGAGTTCACACTGCTTTTTCATAAAACACAATTGAAAGTCTTTAAGTCGTGTATAGTATATGGTACAGTACAGTACATTACAGTACAGGACAGTACAGTATTTAGTCTTCTAAGAGCATTTCGGATGCTGAAATTAAGACGAGAATTGTGGTTCAGAGAACGAGTATACAAGTTGAAGATAACTTACAAGGTTACAACGGACAAAGAAGCTCATGCTTAATTTGATGATGATTACAGCCAAATTGTCAGCAATTTTCTATTCTGAAAAGATTCTTAGAAATAGAGTTCTTCCTTTTGACATTGCGATTATATTAAGAAATTTAATTCCAATTGAAATTCTTGCTTCAACTTTGTTCATGCGACTGTCAGTGTCATGTTTGCTTGTCGGATTAGAACTAGTAGCAAGTGCGACGGAAAATGCATCAAAGTGTTGCGTAAGAAAACTATGGAGCACTTAACACCAAAAAACTTAATGGATCTTAATATTTACATAAAGGAGGACGCTAGAACTCTGACAACTCTACAATAAAAACAGAGTCGGAAGATAGGAAAAATTTTAAAGTTCAACAAGAAAATTAAAACAAAAAAAAAATTAGTTTTGTTGTCAATGAATGTTAGAAGATCGGTTCTCTTGCCAATTTCTCTTTATCAAATGATTTCTTATTTTTTCCGATTGATCTAATATTTACCTGAATGATTCAATTATTTACAAAAAATTGTTCAAATTTCTTGTTCTTTTTATTTACTTTATAGTTTCTAAAACTAAACGTTCCCGTGAATTTGATTAAAACAATTCTTGGTATACAATATATTGTGCAACCTCTAAAATCCAGCTGTAAACACGTAAAAATTAAATAATGTTAATCAAAAAATATTTCTGTTACTATTCTTGGTCTAAAGTAAGAATGTAAAAATGTAAGAATGTTTTCCTAAAAAAGTGATTCTGTCCCCAATTGCTTCTCGGGACTTAAAGGGTTAACGATAATAAACGATCGTGAATGAAATTGAAGTGTACTTAATATTTATAATTGAAACTATTGATTTTTTTGATAAAAAAATCAAAATCATTCTTTAGGGTATGCCAGAAGTTACAGTGGGTCAAGAAAGTCTGCGTACAAACACAAATGGTTTATTAATATCAATAACAAACCTAAAGTAAAAATCAAAATTAATTGTTTAGATTTATTTGATATAAAATAAGGGTGTGTTCTCTTAAAAACATAAACATTTACAAAAAAATATTAACTTCATCAAAATTTATAACAAAATCAATATAACAACTTCCAAATTAGCTTCAAAAAAGTCTGCGTACATTCGAATATGTTTTTAAATTACGCTTAATAAAGTACTGCTATTCGTGAAAACTTGTTTACAATGAATCACGTTTACGTTCAGTTACAAATCAACTACACAGCTGTAGACAACAATTGTGGCTTTTTTTTAGATAAAACAAAATGGAAGTTATTCGTAAAAATTGTGAAATACCCTCAGAAACGCGGTTATTAATAGTTAAATTTCGAAAAGAAAGCAAAACATTACGCGAAATTGGTGAATTAGTTGGAAGAAGTCATTCATCAATTCAAATAGTTCTAAAAAATATGATTCTTCTGGTACTATTGAACCAAAACAAAGACCAGGGCGCCCAAAAAATATAAATGCTTCATTGGAACGCCATATACTACGACAGGTAAAAGCAGACTCAAAAATAAGTGCCCCCAAGATTGCTGCAGGGATATCACGAAATTACAATATCAATGTAAATCCTGAATCAGTACGAGTTGTGTTACGGAGAAATAATTTTAATGGAAGTGTTGCCTCGCCTGGCAAGCCACATATCTCGAAAGCAAATCAGAAAAAACGCTTCATGTTTGCTGAGGAGTATGTAAAAAAGCCCCGTATATTCTGGAATACAGTTTTATTTTGCGATGAAAGTAAATTCGATATTTACAAGTCAGATGGTCGCACTATAGTATGGAGGAAACCTAACCAGGAATTTGCAAAACAAAACATTAGACCTACGGTAAAACATGGTGGTAAAAGTGTAATGTTATGGGGCTGTATGAGAATGGGGGGCGTTGGAAATATGGAGTTTATAGAGACTACTATGAATAAATACAAATACTTGGAAATACTAAAGAATAATTTACAAGAGAGCGCTCAAAAAATAGGACTTCCCAGCAACTATGTTTTTGCTCAAGACAACGATCTAAAACATAAGTCATATCTGGTTCAAGTATGGTTGCTATAAAACGTCCCCCATCAGCTACATCAACCTCCGCAATCATCTGACCTCAATCCCATAGAAAATCTATGGGAATTGCTAGACAGACATATCTTTACCTTCTCTCCGTGCCGCTTTAAGAGAGGAATGGAATAAAATAAAACCTGATGATACAAAAAAATTTGTAAACATGGAAAGGCGACTGAATGCAGTTATAAGTGCAAAAGGCTTCCAAACGCGGTATTAAATATGTTTTAAATATATTAATCATTATTGCACGCAGACTTTTTTGAGGCTAATTTTGAAGTTGTTATATTGATTTTCTTGTAAGTTTTAATGAAGTTAATCTTTTTGTGTAAATGTTTATGTTTTTAAGAGAAAACACTTTATGTTATATAAAATTAATCTAAACAATTAATTTTGATTTTTACTTTAGGTTTGTTATTGATATTTATAAACCATGGGTGCTTGTATGCAGACTTTTTTGACCCACTGTATATTAGAAACAAAGTGTCGAAAAATTTATCAAATATGCTCAAAAACGCAAATCATCATCATCAACATCAACATCAAAGAGTAATATTTCGATATTTATATTTTTGCTAGGATATTATTTTGGCTTTTGAATAGTTGCTGCCAAATTGATTATTAATATACTGGCCAAACTTACTTTTTCGAATATGAGAAAGAGAGAAGTTTGCAAATATGCCATTTATTGCAGTTTTTAGTATTTATTTCTTCAATATAAAGTGAAAGTGGAGAAAATCTTTTAAAAATGCAATGTGTAAAAGTCAGTTTGGATTCGAAAAGATCCGATCAAATGAGAGAAAATAATTGCAAGTGCTGATTTGCTTGCACTGTGAGAATTTTGCGTTTTACTTAAATGATATTTTGTCTAGTGCGTTTTTTGTCGATAGTTTTAAGCATTTAAATTTCTAAATTGATACATTATTTTGATTTTCACTAACTAGATATATTTGTTTATAAACGTTTGTGTGTGCTGCCGCAACTCTTGTATTTAGAAATTGTTTTTTTTCTAGAATTTTTGGTTTCTCCTAAATTTGATACGAAAAATTGTAGATTTATTTAATAATGGTATCTTATAAGGTCGCCCAATCTCAATATTAAACACTAAGATATTGTAATTGCACTTGACTGGCGTAAAAACTTGATGAATTATCGAAGTAATTGAAAACTGTTCGTAGAATGTAGAACAAAATCTGAAAAACTCTAAACATAAAGTCATGAAAAATGTAATTTCTAGCTTTTTGGCAACACCCAAGTAAATCGGTTAGTATTTTAAAATAACTTTTTACTAACGATAACTTTTTTTAATTTGATTAAATGTAAAATTATAAAGTAGTAAGCATTTTGGATTCCTGATGAAGACAAATTCTGAAGTGACAAACATAATCTGGTAATGTGAAGATAAGTTTCGGCATAATTTTGTTTTTTTTTTTCAGAAGCTATAATTAAATTGACGTTTTCTTAAGTTTTCAAAACTTATTCATTAAAACTTATTTCGAAACTTTTAAGTATAAATTGTTATTGTAGTTTGTTCTTTTGAAATTCTTATCTTTCTAATTTATTAAACAACCTTTTTTTGTTTAGATCATAGCTTTGAAATATGAGTAGTAATAGGAAAGTTATTTTAGAGTTACGTCTATTTTTTCGTTACGCTTACTTTGCTAAGATACTAGAATCTTGGACTTTGTTTTTGCGCGTTTTAATTTTAGAGTGATTCTCTCTTTTGAGAGAATGTTTTATATTTTGAATTTCTATATATATTTAAAAAAAAAATAACAACGTTTATGGCTTATGCGGTTTAAGCTTTTCGAAAATGTCTGTGTCATAATTAAAAATGTATAAAAATTTAATTTTTTTTTGTGTTTTCTTTTGGTTTTTCTTTTTTTTTGTGTTTTTGTTTTCTCAATAGAAATTTTTATGGAATTTTTTTAATTGGTTTTTAAGTTTTTACAGTGTATTTTTAATTTGGTTTGACATCTGTTGGAGTTGATTTAACAACTTAATTATTATGTTAATATTTCTTGTTGTTGCAGACATTTACAAACATTTTCTTGTAGTTGATAGTATCTCTCTTTGTTTTTATTATTGTTGGCTTGTTGTTTAGTATTATTATTGGAATTATTATCATTGTCATTATTCTCATTGCTATTGTTGTAGCCACTTGCAAGAAGTTGCATGAAAATAATTAAAATTAGACACAAACCTAAGCATCTTTGGTCGATTGTCGCTTTAAGGCAGGCCGTGTTGGTTCTGTCACTGGACATGAGGCTGGACTCCCCCACCTGTAAGAGAAATTAAAATTTAAAGTCATTCATGGAATTGAGGTAAAATTTATCAATTTAAGATATTATTCAAATTTATTTAAAGAATGGAGGAACATATTTTTGAGATCTTTAGTTCGACTCTCCTTTAACAATATTTCTCTGAGATTTATAACAGACATAAAGAATTTAATCCTTTAAATTATTTAACAAAGACATTCCCTGTTATTTCTTGTGTTAAGCATTAAGCTGATTTATAATTCTATAAGTTGTTGCATTTTAAACCAATATTTCAGTCATGGCTAAAACAAAGTTTGTGGGAATAGCTCCTTCATCGCGTGTTGCCATTCTGTCTACCATTGAGAATCGTTTCACATGTCATGCAAAGCTTAATCCCAGTGGGCAAAAGCAGGGCTTCGAAGCGCTACTTGCAGGCCTTCATATGGATTTTGAAGACCTTCCGCACTCATATCCAAGCCCATTAACTTTTTTATATGAAACGAGCAAATTTTCTAGGCCTTCCTCTCTCGCGACTCTAAAGAGGCCTGCCAGAAGCTCTTTTTTGAGAATGCATGTTAAAATACCTTCTTTATGAGGGCTTATAAAAGCACTCTCAAGTTAACTAAAAATAAAAAAAAAATGCAGTAAACTGTTTTTTGTTTTACAATATCTATTTTGAAGTGAAACTTTCTTTGGTCACTTTACTTCATTTCGTCACATGATAGAGAAGAAAGATATGTTTGATAGTAGAGAGAATGAGAGAAATATATATAGTGTATATATATGACTGAAAAAACTTCTTTGTCACCGCTGAGCGTCGAACCTGCGACCTCAAGATTTCAAAAACAACGCCTTATCTATTGAGCTAAATCCTCCATTCAGGAATCTACTCTACATACCAATTAATCAAATTGCTGTAGATGCCCAGCGGAAAAATAATTTCAGAGTAGTGGACCTTATATTTTTATATACATTTTGTTCCCAAGTTATCAAACGGTGAAATAGCAGAACGGTAAAACGTTTGACTATAACGCCAGCGGTCCGAGTTCAATTCTCGCATGTGACAAAAAATAAAATTTTCTCGCTTTGTTTTTATTTATGTTTTTTATAGGAGAGCGCTCCTTGGGCTAACACTTTATGATATGTTTCACTTCTTTTATGTTTTGTGTTGCACAGAAATAAAAAATTTTTGAGCTCCATCCATAGGAAGGGCTTCTAGAAGTGCTCATTGGTACAGCGATATTAGGAGGTATAAAGATGCCAATAGTAGTAGTCTTAGCATGCCTTCTTTTGTTAAGGCCTAGTATAATTGCCCACTGGGATGCTATGCATGCAACTGTTTATGAACACAGTCACACACACACATACACGCACACCCATACACATACACGAACTCATAGACAAATACTACGGCTTTCCTTTCGGTCGTTTTTTTCTTCTTCTTTTTAGTTGTATCCACTGCATAAAACAGAAGGTCGTTCAACCCATTACTTTACTAAAATCTTTTCTTTTTTTGTTGCAGTTTTTCTGATTTCTGTCTGTGGAGGGGTGGAGATTTCTAAACCCTCCTAAAGTATAGCGAGACAAATTCAACTCGTTTGTTTGTTTTTGACTTAAAAATAAATGCAAGCTTACATAGTTTTTAGAGCGAGATAAATAAAAATAAAAATATGTAAAGGATAGAGAAATTAATTAAGTGCTTTACTAGTTAAACAGTGAAGTCCTAAAGGATGAAATTTAAGTGCATCGACGATGAAATACGAAGGTTTTACAAAAAACATAGTGAAAAGTTCTGTTCCATTTCGTAACCACGTTGGCGCAGGGGATTTTTAATAGCACGCTGAAACAAATTCGCACACTTTTTCGAGTAACTAAAGAGCTACACAAAACCTTCTACTCACAGTACTTGAATAGTGTACATTATGTTGGTAAAGTCTATTTCAGTGCAGCCTTGACATCGAACAAAAATGTTCTGTGTGAAGCGAATCTAACAAAAAGCACTTCATGTATTGAAAGCTCTTCGTTATGCATTTTGGAAATTTTGATATGAAATAAACTATTCTAAACTCACAAGTTTTTTAGGAGGATCACAAGTAAAGAGAGTCGGGTGGGTGGATAATATAATTTAAACTTAAAAAAATTAGAAAAAGCGCCATATCCCGAAAACGAAGCAAAATAGGCCAAAAATAATGGTGATTTTAGCTTTTCTAACGGGGGACTTGAACTCAAGACGCACAGGTAGAGATGTCAGTCGAAATAATAACCTTAAAAATAAGAAAAAACTCCATATCTCGAAAATGAAGCAACATGGGCCAAAAATAACGGTAGTTTTGCATTTTATAAAGGGGGGCTCGAACTCGAGACGCACGTGTAGAGGGAGAGATTGCCAAAGTGAAGTAAAATAAACATACCATGTTTGATGGAGTTCGTTGGCCACAATTACGAACGAATTTCAACAAAACGCATTCTTCAACGGAAGAAAGGTCATCAAAATTTGCTTCGACCTTCTTCAAATACCGAATCAAAGTGGTTCGAGGAAGGCCATATAACTTGGCAGTCGATTTGATAGATTGCTTGTCCTTTAAACAGCGTTTAATAGCATCGACCAGTGTATTAAGATTGATTCCTGTTAAAATGTAGTAGAAGATAGTATAGGAAAATATTTTATTCCCTTCAAGTTATGACATTTAAATTAAAAAAAAAACATACAACAAATTATTTTACAAGTATGTTTCGTTTATATGTTTGTTTATTGGATTGTTAGCTGCAACTTTGTCAAAGACAATAAACCGATATATCTATTTCTGGCGGAGCTATTGAAGAAAAACTGATGGTACCATTTTTTGGCAAACTCACTAAAACTCACAATATGAAATGGGCCATAAAAATAAAACGGGCGCCAAACTCGCGAAACCCAGCTAGGGTTTTACTCACCACTGATCATAGTATCGAACCTATACAGTACCTGTTACAGTACCTATACAGAACCTATATAATGCTGTTATTTTGCCAAAAGTGTTTTTTTGTGTCATTGTGTTATTTACCCATTACATAAAATTATGTACAACACATTTGTGATGAGTACAGTATCTAAGAACTCTTTTCATATACTCAGGATATACATAATTTACTCATTACAAATGTTAGTAGATAATAAATTCATATTATGTGTAGTACTAAATGAGTAGTACTCGGCTCATGTTTGTGCCTCTCAATAACCCTCTCAATCAAATGCAATAAATACATTTAGAAAGGAAGAGCTATGATTCCACAAAATCTTTATTATTATTACGCAAGCGTTTATTTTGAAACTGAACAATCTTCTGCAAAGAAAATATGTTTTCTATGTGATGCTTAAAAGTATGTAATTTTTTTTTTTGTGAAATTTTCCAAAATCATACTTTTGTATACTTAAAGCAGTTGAGCAAAGTGAAAAACGTTCAAATAAATGTTATCTTGATGCACCAGCCGCAAAAGAGCAAGTTTATGCAAAATCGCTATTCCAGTAGCCTTTACTGGCATCGCAGCTAGCTTCTGTTGAACGAGGACGTGCCTTGCAAAACCAATTCAAACTTTCTAGATCTCTTCTTGAGATACATCTTTATCAGGCGTTAAACCCAATTTTGCGCACGAAAGTTGGCTGCGACACACTACTTAGAGATAGTACCGGACAATTAATTTTTCATCAGCTCCTTTTAGGCCACGGATTGCCGACTGATTTTGTTTATGATGATCTACAAAACGACAATAACAGTGGTGCCATACAAGAAAAAGCTATTCTTGCACTAACAGACGAAGTATTGTTTCAAAATAAAGTTTTTGGTATTTGAACTTTTATGCTATTTAGAAGTTTTGTATAAAAGCATTAGCACAACCATTTCTGATGCATTGGACGCACATACAAACTTCCCAAGGGGGTTTCTTTATAGCACTTAACGCTCCAAACAGATCCAATTGTTATGCTGATGAGGAATCTTAATACAGCGAAAGACCTAATCAATAAAACCCGAATGCAGATTTTTAATCCTTACAATAATGTGTTACTGTCGACTGCATTCTACTAACCGGTGCAAGAACTGGTCAGCGAATTCTTATCCCCAAAATGAAGTTCAGCCCATCGGAAAAATTTTTTCCATTTAAAATACAACGATTTCAAGTTTCGATCTCTGTAATTTGCCTGTAATCCCTTGACGTATCAATTAGCGCAACGAAGTTCGCTTCCAACTGTTCGCACACAACTTGCACTAAACAAACCAGTTTTGATGCTTACGAACAGTCGCAAAACGAAACGAAATGTGAATGCATGTAATAAAACTATTTATTTTAGATTAGATGTTGCGCACGGCATCAACTAATTTTATTCTTATTATTATGAGAATCGAAAATAATAATCTGTTAAAAATTAATCGTGATAATCATGTTAGGCACAGAAATTGTACCACGAGTCAGACTCGTGATAATCATGTTAGGCACAAAAATTGTACCACGAGTCAGACTCGTGGAACTACGTCAAGGGGTTAATAAGAGCCTAAGACAGCCATTGAGAAAAGTTGCAAGCCCAAGTATTCGCACACCTCCAGTATTGGGCATCATTGAGTCCGCTTTTTTGATGTCGTGCAAATTTTTAGTAAAGAAGAGAGTATGCTGAGCATCCTACCCAACAATGAAGGTTTCACAACATCAAAAATAGTTCATATGGAAATATGTTTAAAATTGATAACAGTTCTAATAATAAAAACCAAATAATCTTACACTAGATATTTTTATACCCCCACGTTTAAAAAACGTAAACGGGGTATATTAATTTATTAATTTTGTCTCTCCGTAGGTATAGAAAAGTACATATATTCTTGATCAGCATCACCACCCGAGTCGATTCAGCTATTTCCATCTGTCTGTGCGTCTATCTGCCCGTCTGTCTGTCCGTCTGTCTGTCTGTCTCTCCGTCTGTCCGTCCGTCTGACCGTCTGTTTGTCTGTCTGTGCTCACGATTACAGCCGTAATTTTCAAGCAATCATCACGAAATTCGATATTTAAGCTTGCATCTAAAAAATAAAGATCAAGTTGGAAAATGATCGTAATCGGATGATAACCACGACTACCTTCCATACAAAGCGACTTTATCAAAACGGTAAAATCTCTAAGAATTCCACAAAAATTGTGAGCATATGAGCTTAAATATTTAATATACACTCTGAGTATGAAATTCAACCAAATCGAGTGAAAGCCACGCCTACTTCTTATATAAAGTGACTTTATGAAAAGGGTAAAATATCTTTGAATTCCACAAAAACTAATATATGAACTTAAAATTTTGCAAATAATATACTCTGAGTATACAATTCAACGAAATCGAGTGAAAACCATGCCTACCTCCCATACAAAGTGACTTTATCAAAGAATAAAAGCGAATATTTTCTGTTAACACTATGACGAAGTGTTTTTACAAATAAACATTTTCTTGACTGCTTAAGACTTTGAATATACTTTGGTTCGAACGTGAGGGTATTTTAACTTCGGCCCAGTCGAAGATCATTTCTTGCTAGTTTTTTCTTGTTTTGGGGTTTCAACGCCATACAGGTTTACTAGTAATTGAATTTACTTGTAGGAACCCAGCCATTCTCTCCAATCCCTTCATCGCCTTTGTTCGTGAGTACAAGGTTGATCCGATCCAAGCGGGACGTGCACGGAGTCAATATTTTATATTTATAATGAATAAATATCTCAATTAAATCGCATAAGTGAGATGTGTACTGAATCCATATTTTGTGTATTGAATCAATATATCGCTTTCATCGATGTGTATAGGGTGGGCCAAATACAAGTTTTTTTTTTTAATGCAATAAAGTGAACAAAATTAAATTTTTTCCATGTATTATGGTTTTATTAGTAAGAGCAAACATTCCCATTGATTTTGGAACACAACGTCGTTCAAGTGGCTGCCTCGGCTGGCTTCGCAGTAGCGCCTTCTGTCACTCCAATTTTCAAAGACATTGTTGAGTGCTTGAATTGTTTCCAGATTGTTGGCATAACATTGATCCTTCACGGTTCCCCACAGAAAAAAATTCTAAAGGGGTCAAATCGCAGCTCCGAGGCGGCCAATTGACATGGCCAAAACGGCTGATAACACGATTTGGAAATTTGGTGCGCAAAAGATTGATTGTGGCATGGGCTGTGTGGCATAGCGCGCCATCATGCATGAACCAGAGGTCGTCCAAGTTCATGTCTCCAATATGCAAAACATAACAAGAAATATTTATTGAGTACACGTTGCTTGTATTTATTGAAGTCTGCAATGCATTCAACACATAATTCATTGTATTGAATAAATTTTTCATTTGTTCAAATGCTCACTTTGCCAGTACATACAGCTCTGTTGCGTTCTCATACAAGAAGCAGTACATAGATTTTGCATAGATGTCTCTGTAATCATTATATGCTTTTTTCCCTTAGTGTATAAATGTTCTTAATCAAAGCACGCTGAACAAAACTGCATAATTGTCTTTCAAGCCAATTGATATCAATGTTGATTTTTCTGTTCTTATCTAAAACTGTGTCTCTCTCTCTAACCAAACCAGGTTTAATAGTTCTTCTCCGTTACCCACTGTGCTTTGATAAGATGACACTCTTTTTTGGAAAAATGCCCACTGGCAACAATCCCAACATTTCAATTGCCAAATGAATTTAATAAAGAAACTTTGTGAGCTCAAATATTTCTAATATGGCGTCATGGCTGTCCTCACATGCCACATAATTTTGCCAATATGGAACACTTATTTATGTAACTGAGGAACAACAGATATACTCCAATAAATTAAGACTCGCAAAACTCGTGCTCTAAAAGTGCTTCTGCTGAAGATGAAAACTTAGTTTTTTAATAAAAATCTAACGAATTGCGGAAAATTAATTCGCAAACAATGCATGGAAAATGTGCGATGGAATGGAATTTGGAGTGGCCTATAACGACAGCTGCCATTTTCTGTGACAACATATACAAACAAACAGATACAGAGTCAGGGCGGGAAAGGACAGTACCGAAGGAATAAAAGAGAAATTGCAACGCCGACAAAATTATTCAAATTTTAAATGCACCACGAGACAAGGAGTGGCCAGTCGCGTTGTTTCCTAGGATTCAAGTGACAGGAAGTGGTACGTGGTGGGGTAAAAGACGAACATTATAACATTACAAATTCACATTTGCATAGTTGGCAGCAGTGGCAGCACGCAAGAGGTTAAAAGAACAGCACTTTTTTAGGAACTCTTTAAATATTCATGAATGCAGAGTTGTGTGTATTTTAGTGTGTGTGAGATGAGTGTGTATGTTGACATCTGTCCAAGTGGTCAACTCTTTTTAAAATTCAGGCATTAAATTATAAATTTTTAGCCTCATATTTAACTTTTTAATTCAACAAAGCTTTTAGTTAAATTTTTATTAAACCTGATTGAATTTGAATGTTCATAAAAACCTTTTAACGTCAATTTACTTTCAAGAAAGAGATGGCAAGATACAAATTCATTTATCTTACTCTAGCATATTAAGATATAAATATATTGGCGAGTGTTAGTATAAAAATGTCTGTGTCTGAAGTTAAAATTATACATTATGGGAGTTAAAGAGAGTTAAAACATTATTTTACAAAGAGTATTCATAACTACCTGCTCCACATTACGCCACTGTCCACTAGCTGCATTTGGGTCGAAATCCAGATGATTGTGATCCATATCATTGCCATATGGACTAAATTGTCCAGGATTAATCTGCACAGGATCTTCAGGTTGCGCTGGTGTCTCAGTGCCATGGAAAATTAAGTCCCATTGTGTTATTTGTGCTGTGAATGTGAAGATGGAGAGGCATAAGAGATTATGTTAATTAAAGACAAGAGTGTGAAGAATATGTGTAAAAAGTAATCATTCAAAAATACATTTTATTCTGAAAGAAAAATTGGGAAGGATGAGAGTAAAATAATAGAAGGTTTGACGGGGTGAATTAGAAAAAAAAAACAAATGAGACTAATGAATAAATAAGAACGAGAAATCCATACAAAGTGCTAAATAAGTTATTTTTGAAATTTCATTATTTAAAATAAATCAAGTCACTAAAACAAATAGAAAAAATCATGCATTATAAAGAAATGTACAACGGAAATTCTATCGAACTGTTAACAAAGTAACCATCGTGAATGTTAAGCGTAGAAAAACTCAGCTAGTACATCAAGGAGTTTCAAACAAAACAAAAATATAGAGGTGTCCGAAACCCCCACATCGCTTATAGTGTCAAATTATTTGCAAAAGAATTGTTGCTATTTGGTTCCTTTTTCCTAACCTCCAAAACTTCATTAATTTTTTTCACATATTAATTATAATGTGCTAGGTGACAACTTTAGAGCACCCCCAGAGATCCTCATTTCTAATAAACGGAAATTGAAAAATCATCAATATTTCTGGAGTTTAAAGTATGTGGAGAAGTAATTGTCTTACGACTTGAATTGACTCAGGTACACACTAAAAAATTTCCAAGATAAATTCACACCGGTGAGCGGATATTTACATTTTTTTCACCGAACGGTGTTAATTTACACCGGGTATCCGGTGTGAAATGCTGAACTTATCCAATTGGTGTGAAATAAGAAAGACAAAGAAGAGCAACATTGAAATCACATTATCATTGACAAACAAATTAAAAAGTTGAAGTTTCTATGAATGAAAATAAACATTTTAATTAAAGAAAAAAAATATTTAAACTAAAAATAAAACTTCAGTGTGTTGGCTAAGTAAATAACTTGTGGAGCGAAAATAATTTGTGGAAATTCTGTTGCAGTTTTTGTGAAAATTTTTGAGCGGAATTCGAAAGCAAGTCGAAATAAAATTTGAAATGCCTCTATTCTGTACCAAATAATTGAAAAATAATTAATTTAATAACTATGTGATACAAATGTTCAAATGTAAAAATATGTTAAGAATTGCTTTTAATAATTTAAGCGAGTAAAATATTTATATACTCGAAAATATTGTTCTCAGAGAGAAATTCAATAAAAAACTCATTACATTAAAACTTTTTGTCTCCTTTATTGTAAAAAGCTTTTATTTCACGGAAATTACACCGTTCGGTGTTAAAAAAAAATCATAATTTTGCTCTTTCTAAATAAACACCTAAAAGGGGTACAAAATAAACATTCTATCTGATATTTACTTTTTTACACTGATCGGTGTGAAAAAAATATGCCCTTTCGGATATAAAATGACAACACTTTGATTCGATGTTTTTTAACACCGAACGGTGTAGGACTTCCTGGAACACCGATCGGTGTACAAATTCTATACAAATTTTTTAGTGTGTAGAGGCATAACAGTTACTGTTTTGATTTTTTTCAAAACATCAAACATAAAACTTAAAATTTGACTTTTATTTTTTCGATCAAAAATAACAGTAAAAATGTGACTTATTTTTTTCGATCGAAAATAAAAGTTACGATTTTACTTTAAATTTTTTGATCAAAACTAACAATAAAATGTGAATTTAATTTTTTCCGATCAAATGGGTATAACTCTTAAAATTTAACTTTTATTTTTTCTGATCAAAAATAAAGGTATAAAATTTTAGTGTCATTCTTAAAAATTTTTCAAAACAACTAATAGAGCACATTTTTTAATTGATAAAATAAAAATCAAAAATCAACTGTAATATTTGATAGAAAAAATAAAAATCAAATTTTAACTGTAAGTTTTGTAAGAAAAAAATAAAAGTAAAATTTTAACTGTGGCGTCCGTGGCGTAGTTGGTTAAAGTGCGTGACCGCTATGTCAACGAACCTGGAGACCCAGGTTCCAACCCCAGCAGCGACAGAAAGTTATTTGAATTAAAATAATTTTTCTGCACGGCCGCCACCTCTCTGCAGACAATGACAAAGCTCAGAGAGTAATCGAAATGCCATGTAAAGCTTCTTGAGAACAAGAACATTCCGTTCATCGCCGTTCAGAGTCGGCGTTAAACATGTAGGTCTGGTTCTCGGTCAATTCCGTATAAACTTAATAACATGCACAACATAATTGATCATAAGAAGCTAGGTCAAAGTCCTTTCAAGGGCCAGTTATTTATTTATTTTTTTTTTAAATTTTAACTATTACATTTGATCAAAAAACTAAACGTAAAATATAACAACACTTATTGTTTTGGGTCGAATCAACAAAAGTAAAATTTTAACTTTTATTTGTGATCAAAAAAGTAAAAGTCAAATTGTAAATAACTTATATTTTTAATCGAAAAAATAAAGTCAAATTTCAACTGTTAATTTTGATCGAAACAAAATCGTTAAAAGAATAAAGATTATTTGTTGGCTTTTTTGCAAAAATACGAAAACTGAAAATCTCTCAAGAATATTATTCCTTAGCTAACAAGCATTATACTGCTGTATTCAAAATTCGAATAGATTTATTCTTTCCGTCTGACTTTTTGAATAGAAATTTAGAAATTTCGGAATTAACTGTTATATTCGGTCCTTACGGCTTTCCACCAAGCCTAGAACATCCTACACATGTTTGCCACTTCTTTTCAACTAATCTATCATCCTATTTCAAACCAAGGTAGACTTGACTGAATAGGAATTACACCTGAAATCCTTCGTTCAAAGCTACAAAAAAAAAAAAAATTTTTTTTACTCAATGTTGGAAAATTTAATACTTCATTTCAGATTGAATTCGAAAAATGGCAGATTGATGTCTAAATATTAAAACTAATTTTAGAAAAGGACAAATAGACCTTGAAACAGTCAAGTTGAATGTGGAAAAATTCCCTTCTTATTAAAAATAGTTAAATTACGACATATTCACATTAATCATGAACAATTCAGAAAAAATCGATAAGGCTTCAGTGAAGGCATATAAACGCAAAGGAACAACTTGAGTTTTGAGCTTAAAATTGACTTCACAAAAAGAATTTAGAAAGAAATATTAATTAAAAAATAATTGATGTAAAATGATTGATTTATATCAATAACACTGTGCGACAATTTAAGGGTCAATTGGAATAACCTCAAATATCTAAATGGTTTATAATAGTAGATGGTCTATATATTATGCCCTCATACTCAGTTTTATCGGATTAATTCAAATAAGAGAGAAATTCAAGGTCAAACTTCACCTTTAAGACAACTGATGACTTTTTTTTTTTTGTTTTTTGGCTGATACGAGGCTTAAAGAAAAAATAAAAAAAAAAAATAAATCGGAAACAGTTTCCGATAAATAAAAGGCAACAAAAAGAAATAAATATATTAAAAGAGGTGCAATCCAAAATAACAACACGTACAGTATTGTACAAAATAAATTCAATTTTCTTTTCCCAGTTATTATAGGTGAATATAATTCTTTAATTTGCCCTTACTTGTCATTTGTTTTCAAACAAGATAAAAAAAATATGCAAAACGAAAATATTCTTTTTCCAATATAAAAAATTCAGAATGTTAAAAATGCGGTTTTCCTTCATGTTAACGAATATATGAATAAGTTTGAGCTGTTTTCCGCCCGATGGCGGTTCTGAGTCCGTTTTGCAAATGGCAAAACTGCATCCAACTTCAGTTAAGCTCAATCATATGGCTCGAAATAAGAGTAGTTGTCAATTTTTACAGTTTAAACAACATCTCGAACATCAACATCACGCACTTCATGTATGTATCTGGAAACGTTTCTTTACACTATATTTCGAATTCTATACGTAGAGAAGAAAAACAACCAAAATGTGGTTTTCTCGTGCTTGAAACTTGTTTGAACTCATGATACAATAACAAGATAGGCTCATTTTAAAATGGCTGCTCAAATGTGAAATTTAAATACAACAAAGCTTTGTGTGACACAAAAGTCAAACGAAAAAAGCAACAACAGTTAGAAAACCTTAAAATCAGCAACTGACTCAACATCTCGCATTTGAAAGAAAATCAAAACACTCTCACACTGAGATCTATACTCAAACCCAACTTGAATTTTATACGGAAACAAACCTAACATATTTAGTTGCTTGCCTTTAAAAGAGGATTATGGGAAATTTACAGCTATGCAATAAAAAAAAAAAATGATTTCGATGTTTAATATTAAAAAAGCTTTGGCGCACCGAAAAAGTTTCAAGATGAGGAATTGGTGGCATTACGCGACGAAGATGTCAGATACAAAATGTTTGTGAAGAATCATAAGGAGTTAATCAGAACACAGTTCTAAGAGCTAAGAGTTCTAATTTACTGCTGTACGATCAGATAATTCCAACCGTGAACACTAATCTAAACCTATTTGGAAACGTACAAATGGAAAGTTCTATCTCACCCGATGAAGGAAATAATAAACATTTTAGTGCATCTAGCAAAGTTGAGAGAGCACCTGTTAATAGTGGTACACCGAAAATAACATATTTTAAAATTGAAGACAATGTGCTAATTAAATGCGTTCATCATTTCGCTTTTTTTTCATATGTTAGCTTTTTTTTTTTTAAAAAGTTTAACCATATTTGCTTTTACTTTGACGAAATTTGTTGCGAGCTATATTTTAAACACATAATTCGTCAAATTAATAGCAATTGTCGTCAATTTTAAAACATTATGATCGAATTCGCATGTCAGGACGAAGTAACAGGTAAATGATTCTTAGTCATTAATCCGTAATCATCAGTCTGTTGATCCAACTTAATGGGTCATGTCAGAAATTGTTCCAGGAGAAGATTTTAAACTGGCCACCAGTCTGGAGCTGTGAGCTTGCTACGAAGTCCGACCAAAGACTTAACAATTGTTACCACGAGCAGTCAGCGGTCCTTGACTGATGTCATGCTGACTGATTGGGATGGCTACTCGGGGAGCACCATGTTGGTTGTGGTTTACTAATCAAATAGTGGGTAGAGCTATTCAGCTCGATGTTGAGTTGCATTTTTCAACCGGTTGCCATAGGCAAGAGGTGTTAAAAAGACCACCCCTAACAAGGGTTTCTACATGTCATCAACATAGAGCTAATTTGGAACTTTTGAATACTCAAAGGGACACAATATTGCGTTTCCGCGCTTGGAGCACCATAGCATTTAGCTTATGTTAAGTTAGTTTGTTAAGAAAGTTAAAATACGAAGAAACCCTGTGCGATAGAATTAAAATGGGCTTGAGGGTAACAAAAAAAATGGTGCAATAAGGTGGGGCTGAACATAAATCCGGCAAAAACTATCATTGTGCCATTTACAAGGCAATAAAAACTTGAACACCTTAAACCTATAAAGCTAGATGGAATTGAGATAGAATTCCAAAGAGAAGTTAAATTTTCTAGAGTGTTTCAAGACCAGAAACTACTTTGGAAAATACATTTGAATGAAATGTCGAAGAAGGCGATAGGAACAATCATGATCTGCAGATCCATTGCAGAAAAAAGCTGGGGCTGTACTCCAAAAATTTATCGGTGTATATATACAATGATCCTGAATGGCTGTTATCTGGGAGCAAAAAATGTAACAACATACAGTCATCCCTGGGCTAATAAGCTGCAGAGATTGACCTGCGTGTGCATCACCGGAGTCATGCGACCAATTCACATTTATATTCAAGGTGAAGAGGGCCATTCTAAGGATGACTGATGAAGATATCGGACTAATGAATTGCGTAACTCGGAAGAAGTTTGATATTCTATCGGGGAAACATCCTGAAACAACAATACCGAGGGACAGTGTGCATATAAAATTCAGTTTCACTAAAAGATTCCATGGTTACATGGTATACTGACGGCTCTTTAACTGATAAAGGGCTCTCTGATAAAGGGCTCTCTAACTTTCAAGAAAGAAAGAGGAAGAAAAACAAAGAGGAAAATACTGGGGAAACCTACCAGAGTTAAAATACTCTAAACTACTTTTAGGGACATACGACCTAAAGAGATTCAAAGATTGCATGAAGCTAACAAAGAATGATCTAAGAATCATCACAGGACTGCTAACAGGTCACTGTAGGTTGAACTTTCACCTTACAAAACTAGCAATTCTTAGTGATAACACATGTAGGTTTTGTATGGAGGACAATCTGTGACTCACATTCTAGGACAGAGACCCACACTTGTTCAAACACGACAGAAATATCTGGTTACCACATAATACCAGATAACTCATTAAAATCAAGAGAAATACAATAGAAAATACCCTAGAATTTATCTAAGAGATTTGTTCTAAAAGAGGTTCTTTAGATCCATGAAGGGGCCTAAAATTCCAACAATAATAATAATAAGTTAGTTGATTAAGTTTACGTCAAACACATTTGGATTTTCTTACTCGGTTTTTTCACCCAAAATTACTCCTTCCGACTACCACTTATTCTGATCGATGACTAATGGCCTGGCCTAGCAGCATTTCTAGTCCTAAAA
Source organism: Pherbina coryleti (assembly GCA_943735915.1). Lineage (NCBI taxonomy): Eukaryota > Metazoa > Arthropoda > Insecta > Diptera > Sciomyzidae > Pherbina > Pherbina coryleti. The sequence continues at coordinate 127,866,737 of OX030949.1, read as the reverse complement.
CAATCCAAAAATTTTGTCGATTCTTGAATAGCCTCCGCAAAATACGAGCCGTTCTTTCGAACAGGACATACATATGTTGCCAGAAAGTTATGGCTAGCGGTGGAAAATGATTTTGGTAACATGATGGTTACTATTTATTTAAATAAAGATTTCATTTTTACAAAAAATAAAAGACGAGAGTACAGAGTACGAGAGACGAGTGCAGCCGATGAAATAGGGTCAAAAAGAGTACGGAAAACGATAACTGACGAAATATTTTACACTTGATACGTTTTGTACAGCTTTCTGATGAGATATTTTTATTCAGTACTGGAGGAAAAATATTTTGGCTTTTTAAAATTTGTTGAAATAACGTAGATAGTCTATTAATAGACTATATAATAACTATGTGTATATATACTTTATGATATAAAAACGTAAATGCTGTTCCACTTTAGAAATTAAAAAGAAAAAAAATGCAACTTGATTTAGTGAAAAAGATAAATTTGCTACATTTTGCACAATATTGCGTAGAGCTAAAAAACAAAAGTCTAGTTCGTGCCGCTATATAAAGGGTCTTAGAAAACCGCCACTACCGTTCGTTGTCTTCTTAGTTGCTGTGCTTGCTACAAAACCTGGACGTTGATTAGTTGCGCCATCAATATTGGTGACAGCTGTTGCAGACACTGATGCTAACAATAACTGTTGTTTGGTCTTTAGCAAATCCTGTTGTCGCTGCTCCTGCGTGAAACTTAGCGATGACTTCTTTGAATTCTCTCGCGATGGCTTAGAGCCACCATTTGAACCTAAGGGTCTTAAAGAGGAAGGAACATACAATGTGGCGTCAGTTGAAAAATCTCCAGCAGCCTGATATGCTTGAAACTGTTTGCGACTATTGGCAGCACTACTGCTGCTATCTTTGGGTCCTTGATAAGGTTGGAACTCGGGAAAGATTGCTTGAATTTTCTCGTAGCGCTCAAACATTTTGGGAATACGTTGATCACTGGTGCTGAGTTTTTCATGTGACTGCAGCGCACTTTGGCTTTCCTTAATCTGCTTGGTGGCTTTGACAGCCAGTTTGGCGTAGCTTGTGGCCTGAGGCGATGTATTCTTTGTGGGTGTCTTGCCGTTGCTGGGAGGTAGCAGATCGCCGACAACTTTGCGTGCAGCCTGTTTATCTTCATAGTTCACCAGACGTTCGTTGGACTGTGAACCTGGTGATTTGGAACGCTGAGGCGTGGTTACTGCTGGCGACTTATTGCTTAATTTTTTATTCGATATCCGGTAGAATTTATTCTTTGCATTAGGCGTTGATGTGGATGTCGGATCTTTTTTGTTGCTAGATGACTTTCCATTGTTACTTTTATTTCCCTTTGATTCGGAGGATTTGCCTTTGCCGTTATTTTTACCTTTCAGCTTGTTTGGAGGTCCCATCATGATATCAAAAGTCTCCGTTATTCCTTGATAGCTTTGCTGTTTTTGTTGTTGCTGCTGCTTTTTATTATTTATGTTGCCAGCTACAGTGATCGGCGGACTTGCGGCAACATACACAGCTTTATTGGGCGGGAATTTCGAAGATATTTTTCCACCGCCAAGTATGCCACCTCCGCCTGCCAAAACACCGAAATTGTTGGATAGAATCCGTGGGTATTGCTCTGAATAGAATTGATGCAGGTTGGTTGTTGTTGCTGTCGCGCTACTATTTGGAGTGGTAAAATCATTAGAAGAGGCACGTGGTGTCGACTTAGGGTCGTTTGGACCGATGGGGTATGTGGTACCGTAGAAAATAAGCGACCACTCGCGTAGCATTGCATGTCCTTGATGGGGTTAAATTAGAAAATGTTTTGTATTGTTAGTAGTCAGAAAAAGAGTTACCAAACACCATATGAGGTAAAAAGTATCGCACAGAGGGCGAGTTAGCAGCATGTAAGTAGGAAGAGAAAAGATTGCACATGTTAATACTTAAGCCCTAACAAATACCTCACTTGAAGGATATTCTTGAGTATTATTAGCTAAAATAGACTTACCCATATAACGACCTTCGTTGTGTATCTCTAGCTGCCAATTGCCATGTGGAGACTCACCCCAAGTGTGGACGGACATGAAGGGCCACTGATTGAATCCGGAACGTGAAATATCATGAACACTGAAACGAAATAAAGTCGAATTAAAATTGTATCCATCAAGGTATATTTGTAGTACTGTTTAAAAGAAGTAATTACACTGAGCTAGAAAAAAATTTGGGGGCCCAATGAACTATTGTTTAGGCAGATGATTTAACTGTTGAAATTGCTGGAGGTTCGTTTTTTTTTATATTACTTCTTAGGAATGTTACTTGTTAGGAATATGTAGGGCACAGGCTTTGTTCCTTGAACGAAGCAAGTAGCAAGATAGCCAAAAAAAATCGGTGGTTTTGCATTTTCTAAAGAGGGACTCGAACTCGAGATGCACAGGTAGAGGGTCGGTCGTTATGATAACCTTAAAAATAAGAAAAAATGCCATATCTCGAAAACGAAGCCAGATGGATCAAAAATATTGGTTTTTGCGGCGCACACGTAGTAATGGCCGATATTATACTAATAAAAAAAAAACAAAACATGGAATATGCACTTCAGTTGGGATATATCGTCCTCTATGCGCCCAATTATCGTAAGTCAAAATGGAAATTTTATAGGAAACAGTTTTTGGGTTTTTTTTTAATGTGTGTTTTGAATTTATTTATTTTTATGCACAATTATTTGATTACTTTCCCATTTTCAATAAAATAGTTATGTGGAAACCTATATCTGATGCTAAATTAATAAATGGAACAAAACAAAAATTTCGCAAAATTGGCCGTTACGATAATTGGACGCATAGGGAACGATATGATACATCAGTGTTCTTACATAGTTTTGATGTTTGGAATTTATGTTGTTTGTTTGTTTCTAATTTAAGTGCATATGAAAAATCTTCTTTCAAAACTATTTGTTTTAAAATTTGACGTTGGAAGAGACGAAGTGCTTGAATAAAGGTAGGTGGCTTGCAAGTAATTTTTCTTATGCTTGCGCAGCTCTCTTATATGCACGCTGATCCAAAAATGGGAAGCTTTTTTAAAATGAAATAAAATTAACAGAACTTAATATCTTTTTGTATATTACAATTTTACAAGAACGAAATACATTTATATTATTTAGTGATAATAAACGATTTCTTAAATGAGGCTGTCCACTCAATTTTCCAAGAGTTTGTTGACGGTTTCTGGCTCTGGCTGGTTGATGGCCCGGATTATATTCTGGATATTATCAGCCGTATTCACAAAAATATTTTAAAATACCTTTAAAACGTTCAATAGTTAAAAAGCTTTTTAAAGTTCAAAAGTCTTTTAAAATTTTGTTATTTTGAAGCACTTTGAATTTGAAGTGGGAAGAGTGTAAATAATGGTTTGTGTATTAGATTAATTCAATGACTTGTTATTTATTTGTCAAGATTTCGTCAACATTTTGATATGAACCCTTTGCGATCGTATTAATTTTATATATCGACTGTCGCTGACTGAACCTCGTAGCGAGAAATATAATCTGTAATCTGTATTTGTAATTTGTAAATAGTAATTTGATTACAAATTATATTTCTCCGTAAGGAAAAAATCAGTTATTTTGCTTCTTTTGCAAAACTCTATTTTTTGACCTACGAGGTTCAGTTAGAGACCAGTCTATACGTAATACACAGTAATACAGAATATGCAAGATTATGAAGGTAAAATAAAATTTATTAATTTTTTTTAAAACTATACATATATGTAACAAAATAATATGTTTAAATATATGTAAAATTTATATTTTATAGTTCTTCATGGTGTGGTATCTTTCAAAGCCGTTTCCAATATGAAGCATAGGACTGGAATGGTAAAAAAAGCTTTGGTGGTTGAGAGCAGGCATACGGTCGCGAAGAGTTAAAACATAAAAATGTTTTTGAAGCTATTCTCTGCAATGAAGGAATTGTCATTTTAATTTTTTTTATTTTTTTGAAATGTTTTGACAAATTTTCTCATTGTTTTTTTTTAGTTTTTTTTTTAAATTTTTTATATATTTTAATTTTTTTAACATATTTTGCAGTTGTTTGACATATTTTGAATAATTTTAATTATTTTTGATAATATTTGTACTTAAATGAGAGCAAATAATTTTAAAACCCCTTTTTAAAAATCCTTTATGAGTGGTTTCTAGCACATTTCAGCCATGGTAGAATAAAGAAGGTAGTTGTAAGAGAGAGAGCGTGGACTTTTGTATTTTATTTTTTGTACCTTTTGACATTTATGGTTGACAAAAGGAGAGCACAAGCAGCCCTGCATCTACCTTGTTTATTCTATCATATTTTCAGCCATTTTGAAAAAATTTTGACATTTTGTTTGTTTTTGATCATGATATAATTATAAGGAAGACGGAGTAGAAACACGTTCTCTTCGACTTCAAATCACAAAAAAAAAAAAGACTTAGGTATAATGTCAAAATACAATACATAGCGATACAACTAAATTGATTACTGAACAATCCAACTAAGTAGTCGAATGAAAATTATATTATAAGTTAACTTTTATTTGTTTCTTTGAAAGCTATATCAAATTTTATTCCACATAAAATCTGGGTACTCAATTGATTTATACTGTCAAAAGTAAATTATACATTGCTATGGCTGAACGAGTAAACGTTAATTGTCAAAAATGACATTATACATACGCCAATTTTTTGATTGGATTATTTTTCATGGTATAATAACAGAGGTAGATGCACTAGATAAGAGCGTACTGCGTAAACGAGCGTAAACGAAGTCGCCAACTCATACAAAATATCAAAGCTATGAGAAAGCAAGAATTGTCGAAAAGTAAACGAAGTTAACAGTTGAAGCTGTCTTGTTGTTTTAATTAAAGATTGTAAAAATTGTTATTTTTCGTATTTTTATTGATATTAAAGTAATTTAAAATTGCTTCAAGCCAAACATCATTCAAAACTAAAAAAAAAAAAAACTATTAACTGTAAGCAGGGAGAGTAATATCAGTAAGTAGTAGGTCTGTTTGCGTACTCGTTTCAACAACAGTTAGAGTAATAAAGAGTAATTTAATGAGAAAATTTGCCAAAAAGTACGGAAACGACTTCAAGTAAGTTTCAAGCACAATAGCTGTTTCTTGACAAATAAAATTAAATACAAATTTAATTTGCTGGTTGGTTTATTTAAATAAAAATTTTTAACAAAAAAAAAAAAAAAAACCGACTTCAAAATCACTACAAAGTAAAAAATAATTTTAAATAACTTTTCCCATTAATTTCTTGGTCAAATTTTAAGTTATTTATATGTATTATAATATTGGAAATCTTATCATTTTCATTTTTTCTATTTTGTTTTATTATCGTTAATATATTAATTGCTTTATGTACATAAAAGCTTTGAAGTCGGCGCTTATCTAATAAGTCTAAATCTTATTATTTTAATTTTTTCTAATTTGAATTTATTACCATAAAAATATTAATTAATTTATGAATATAAAAGTTTTTTAGCGATTTTGTTTTCAGTTGCAATTAAATTAAGGTTTAAAATTACTACAGTGTCATCAATGCAGCATAGCATCGAATAAAAAAGTTTTAAATAGTGCAGGGATGGTAAAAGATCATGATTGTGTGCCAAAGATTAGCGCCGACATACATACATTTAAAAAAAAAACAACAAAAAAAAAAACGGACAAACCAACGAACTTGAGAACCTCCTCCTTTTTGAAGTCGGTTAAAGAATGAAAAATTCAAATACGTTGCAAGGAAATTGCTCACCAGGAACCTGTGGCTTCCATTTGCGTTCATTTTGCTTATTTTAACTTTATTTTTATTAATTTTCTAACCAATTTCATAAATTTTTTTCACAATAATTTATTTTTATCACTTTAACAATCGAGATTTTTGATGCTCGAGATTCGTGTTTAAAGAAATTTTTCAAATAAAGTTCAAGTAAAGTTCGAGTAATACAGAGTGACATTTTGGTTGTTCTTCTTCTATCTCGTGCTGGAAAAATGTGTACGTAGGGTATGCAAAACCGGTTTGAATTATTCGGCGTTTCGGTTTTTTTTTTATTATTCGAACCGGTTTTTTTGAAAATCGCAATTTTCGAATAATTCGAAAACCGTTTTTTTTGGCTCGAATTATTCGACTGCTCGAATAGTTTAGAAAATCATTAATCTTCATTTAAATTCTTCAAACCACTTTTATTATTGCATTTGAGCGACCCTGTTTTATTTTTTCTTCTTACGTTTTTACATTTCACTAACGTTTCTAACATTTCTTATCTCTGGCTTCTATTTCATTTTGCTTTATTTGAGTTCGTTTGAACATGCTTTGGCCATTTCTTTTTGCTTGCTTTCGTTAAAACAGCATTTACATGGTGGTGGCATATTTAATGTAAGTTAAACGTGATTTCTATTTAATAATGCATTCTTTTTACAAAATATATTAAATTATCAACAGCTGGACATGAACTCCGAAATCTGGAAGTATTTAAAAAAAGGTAGGAAATTCAACAAGGCTTCTTGCACGAAATGCCCAAAAAAATTTAAAAGCATTAAGTACAAATACCGAGATAATTATTAAAAGATATAAAACATGTGTTAAAAAGACTTAAAGAAAAACTCGAAACATAATTCTACCCAGTGAATCAAAACTACCGTTTTCGAATTCATTTATGAACCATTTCGGGTAGACACGTTCAATTTCGGCACTCATAAATGAACCTTTTTTGTATCATTCGTCGGACTAAAATGTCTCTCTAAAATTTTCTTTTTTGTTCTTTTTTGTTCTTTTTTATTTGGAAATGAGTTAAAAAAGAACCATAAATTGTACTTTTTTTGTTTGGAAATTACTTAAAAAAAGAACCAAAGAAAAGTTATTTTTCGGTACTCGGAAATACACCCTTTTCGAATCAATCGCTAGAGTGAATCTCCTTTAAAAAATTAACCTTTTTTGTTCAGAAATGTGTTAAAAAATTAACCTTTTTGAATCATAAAAATAATTATTGCATAATATTATTTGTTATTACGTATCGATAATGATTTCGATGAAAGATTTATGATTATTTTCTCAACTCATTCATGAACAAAAATGGTTTATTTACAAGACATTTTTACCTACTAAAATTATAAAAAAAATATTATTTTATTTTTTAAATAAGTTTTTTATGAATTACAAAAAATAAGTAGTTTTTATATATGGGAAAAATTTTCACGAATATAATCTTCTATAGCAAGTACTTTTAAGCAACAAAATAAAAAATCAAAAATTAAAAAAAAAAATCTGACGAAACACTTTCGCAAAACTCTCACCTTACGCAAAACCTTCGCTTATGGTTCAGTGGGTAGTACTGCATAAGTATCTTTCTTTACTTTATTAAAAAATAGTTGCTATTTTTTTAATAAAAACTACATAGATATATTTAGGTAAGAAACTAAAAAATTTATTTAATTTAAAAAAACCGGTTCTCCCGGTTGTTTTCTGGTCGAATAATTCGAAAACCGGTTTTGTAAAAATTTTACTATTCGAAACCGGTTTTTTATATTGTCGAATAGTTGCATACCCTATGTGTACGGAAACAGACCTAGTATTTACTGCAGTTAGTACATATTCGCGACATAGCTCATTTTGACAATATCGTCAGTAATGAAGAAGAGTCAGCACTGCATCTACCTCTATTATTAAACTATGGTTTTTTAATCTTTTATTAATTTGATATATTTTTGACAATATTTGTGCTAAGATGAGATATTAAAATGTTTTATCAAGGTTTTCAATGTTTATTGAAGGTTTCAACCATTTTTAAAATTCTCTCATTTATGGAGCATTTAAGAGATTTTTAGCGCTATTGAACGTTTATGAATAATGTTTTTAAATTTTTTAGATTTTTTTCTTATGACGGCTTTATAAGAGGTTCATAATTTTTTATGAATACAGCCGTACATAAAATACAAATCATAATACTAAAATAAAGCGAAAAAAATCATGCATTCTAAAGAAATGAACAACGGAAATTCTATCGAACTGTTAACAAAGCAACCGTTAGCCAGCATGTGGCCATAATAGCCAGGCCTTTACTGCCGTTAAATATTTTTAGGAATAAATAAACTTGCCATTTTAATTTTACGATTTCTTCAGTTGAAAAATAAATCAACATTTGAATTTTCGTAATAAAAAAAAAAAAAAAATTAAATAAATAAATAAAACTAAAACAACCCGCAGAACAACAACAAAAAACTTTTAAATTTATCTGAAAAGAACACTTAAGATGTCTGAGCATCGCAGTGAAAACCACGTACAATTGCAGCAACAGCAATTCCATCACAATGGGGTTACACCACAACAAGACTCATCTCTGACACACGGTACAACATCAACGTCTTCCTTGCTGTTGGATCAAATTGCTCATCTACTTAATTTAGCACAAACACTAATGAGAACAGCGAAAGAGGAGCGCGAGCAGCCGCGACTGCCAACGCTGCGAAGTAATAATCTCACCCGAAGGACCATTCGTCTGCAAGCATCTCCCTACCAAAGAACAGTAAATGAGGGCGCGCGTGTTGCGTCGAATGTGCTACCAGCAGGCAGAAACTCCTCAGCAGCTACAACAGCAACGGCCGCAAGCCCCAGCGGTGGGCAACAACAAAACATCGAATGGAACGCAGCACAGTTTTGCAATTGCGCCGAATGCCTGTCCTACCGCACTCGAAGAAGGTGTGCTGCAAACGCAATAAGAGGATCAGACAAGACTGGCACTTCCTGCTCTTCGCCAGATAAATCCTGTCATCCGCAGCAAAACAGAAACTTTCAATGTTCCATTTGTCTGGAGTCTTATTTGCCACAGCGTCCGATGGCAACTCTCTGCGGGCATATATTTTGTAGGTTGTGTATATTTGAGTGCCTTAATCGGCAGGGAAAGTGTCCCATTTGCAATAGGAAGCTAAATGTAACCAATGTCTTTAGGGTTTTCTTCTAAGCTGTATTTGTTCCTATTCATTTTTAAAGATTAAGCATATATTTATATGAGTTGGAATATTTTTGTAAATTGTATTATTTTTCATACTTATTTATTTGTAATTAATGTTAAGCAGATTTTTTTCCGTTGAATGTAACTATTTTTAATATATTTTTTTTAAAGTATAAATAAAAGAATTCAATTTATTCGAAATTTTTGATAGTTTTACTGGAATCCATATGAATGGAATACTAGCTACCAAAACCAAAATTCATGACATTTTGTTAAATGCAAAAATTTTAAATGTACGACATTCACTAAAGATTAATTTTCAAATCGTACAATTAGTGAAGAAATCATATTGAGTGATATTGTTGATCATATTTGATTAAAAGGTGGCATATTTGATAAGTCCTTCAATAAGCAGCTCGGTAAAAGTTCTTTCAACATTTTTGTGTTTTTAAGAGTGCATAGGCTTAGTTCATAAAATAATTCATAAATTACTCTTTCTTGTTCGTATATAAAATGACTATAGTAGTAAATAAGATTTATCATTTCCTTATAATTCCCTCTGTTGCTCCAATCTCTCAGCAATACATTTTCAAAAAAATTTTCATTAAAGCATAGTTGAATAAATCATAGTTGAAAAAATAATGTTGTCTCGTGGCTGATCGTACTCTCTTTTCAGTACCCATAATTGTCAAAATCAATGAAAAGCAACAACAACAACTTCAACGGCTTTTCATGTTATTAATTTTCGTTTTCAGATTTTGTATGAGATGTCAACTTCGATTTGACATTTATGGGAACTCGCTCTCACCCATGCGACAACCTTATTTATTCAACCATGGAATAAATAAGGTTGTCGCATGGGTGAGAGCGAGATTCCATAAATGTCAAATCGTTTTTCGACAAAACGAAATTTGTTTTGATATTTTTTTATCGTTTTTAGAGAAACGAAATAATACTGATAATTTATTTTTCGTTTTTAACGAAACAAAAAATTTTGTTGATTTCGTTGTGCATGTCTGCTTTTTTCAGAAAAAAATCGGTCACCTGAAATTTTGGCAATGAACAATATGATTTTATTACCTAGGTATATGTTTTTGGGGTCACTGATTACGAATCCACTATTAAAAATGACTTTTAACAGCTATCACATGGGGAAAAAGCTGTCAAGATTCAGGCTATATTTGAAGTTTTCGGAAAGTACCGTGATTTCATGCTATGGGGTTCTTTAGTCACGACTTACGATGGAACTGATATATTTTTGGCAGTTGGCAGCTGCCAATAGACTATCAGGATGGTGAAAATGTTGTGGAAATATGAGCTGCCAGTAATTTTATAGGTTTTCAGGGTAACTTGTGTTTTCACTACTACTTACCTAACTTGTGTTTTCACACTACTACCTACCTAAGGTATCAGAACGAGAATCTCGCAGTATAATATCAATTGCGAAAAAAAAAATCCAAAATTACTGCTTCTCAAATATCTCTTAATATAAATCAAAAGTTTGGCAAGAATATTAAAGGGCTTACACATCGGCGAATCTGTTCGTCACACGGCGGCCATGTTCACACAAGTTCGCTAGTTAAGAAGCGATGTTCGACAGTTTGTCACACGGTTGGCCGTGTTTACAAAAACTTTTGATTTTCTCTGTCGAACAAGGGATGCTGCCGAAAATGATGACAAACAACAACAAAAATCAATGGCTTGTGTGACGAACAGGTTCGTTAAATTTGAACGCTAGCTTTTCCAAACACGTTCGCGCCGCCATGTTAATCGACGAACAGATTCGCCGATGTGTAAGCCTTTTTAGTGTATCTACTGCTTGAAGAATTTTGAGAAAGGCCGGATATCATGGAAGAGTTGCTCGTAAGAAACCCTTCATATCATTGGTAAACAAAAGCGTATTACCTTTGCAAATCAGTACGTAAACAAACCATCTGAGTTCTGGAGAAATGCCATGTTAACAGATGAGAGTAAGTTCTGCATTTTCAGAATAAAAGGACGGCAGATTGTGTGGAGAAAGCCGGGTACAGCCCTCAATAAAGAGAACTTATTGCCAACTATTAAGTATGGTGGTGATGATGTGAAGGTGTATGGCAGCTAGTGGAGTTGAGAATTCTGTGTTTATTGAATCGATTATGGATAAATTCGGTTCTTTAAAAATTTTGAAAAAAAAACGTAAGACAAAGTACAGAGAAACTTGCGTTGCCAAGTGAGTTTTACTTCCAACAAGACAACGACTCAAAACACACGGCTGAAATCGTAAAACTTTGGCTATTTTACAATGTTCCAAAATAGCTGAAAATACCTTCACAGTCACCAGATCTTAACTCCATCGAGCACCTCTGGGCGTTGCTAGAACGGAAAATTCGAAAATGAACTATTACAAACAAAGAAATGCTAAAAAGGGTAATTACTGAAAAATGGCAAAACATCACTGCTGAAGAAACAGCTAATCTCGTCAACTCAATGCAAAAAAGGCTTAGAGAAGTCCTTAAACGTCGTGGTTATTCAACAAGCTACTGGACATGAATATATTTTCATTTTGTTTTTATAAATTTTCAGTTTTATGTATGAACTTGTTTGAGGAGCTTAGACTTTTGACTATTTAATTTCTGTAATTTGGTTAAATAATGCTTTATAATTTTAAACGACGTTAATAAACAATAAAAATAATTTATGAATATAAAACCTATTACAATCCAAAAATATTATATAAGATAATTTTTTTGAAAAAATAAGGTTTTTTTTTTTAAATTTTTTAAGCCTTAATTTTTTTTACAGTTGGAGCGTAGACTTTGATTCTTAGTGTAAGTAGAATTTACAAGTTGCTTTGTTAAAGTGTTGAGTTGTTGCAAATTTGACCAACGTGTGAGCATATTTCTAGTCATTATTTAAGACCTTTCAGGGATACATCGCCGTTCGGAGTCGGCGTTAAACATGTAGGTCCGGTTCTCGGTCAATTGTGTACAAACTTAATAATACGCACAACACAATTGATCATAAGAAGCTACATCAAAGTCCTTTCAAGGGCTGATGTAACCAGTTATTTATTTTTTTTGACAAAATATAAAAATTAGTAAAATGTTACAAGAATTAAAAAAACAAAATTAGTCGTAATCTTTTATTCACCATTTTAAATTTAATGGGTAAATATGACAACATAATCATAATAAATGACCCCTAAAATACAATAAAAAATTAAGAACCCCCGGAAATTCTGTTTCTTGCCTAATGATTATCAAAATGACAAATCGGCACTCACTTGTCGCCATATTGGATCCGCCATTTTGAATTTCAAAGTTAATTTTATTAAATTAATTAAATTAAAACATATGACTTTCAAAATTCGTCTAGAAGATAAAATGCGCCCTTAAAGGATTAAGCGAGGAAAACTGTCCGACAACGAATAATTTCTTTATATAAGTACCTAAGGATAGGAATAAAGATGTTCGTAAAAATATCAATGCATACGAGTAATAGGTAAATTTGTGTTATAAATACAATTCGGAAAAAAGGCTTGGATTCTTGGTTTTTGACCTACTATCCTGAGCAAAATTGTCATTTATGATTCTTTAGCGAATTTGTTTGCGAATAAATCAAAAAATTATTCATTTGCAAAGATTGTCAACGAACGTTTATGCCTACTATAGGTGTATCAATGAGCTCAAATAAGATACTGTCATTGGGTACTGCTTGCAATAATAAACTTACCGGGAGGTCAGAAGTGTTACTTTAGTACCCGCTGGTGACTTTAAGTTCAATTGTATATCACCGCGTCGTTGTGATGTTAAGGTTATCTTAGCCTGCACGTGCTCCAAATAATTAACCGACAAACAGTGTTTGACTGTAAGTTGCAGCGTAATGTAGCTTTTGGGTGGAATGACTCTGGAAGATTTAAACATTATTTTTGGTCAACTACTGAAGAGCTTCCAGCAGAAGGTCAAACTCACTTATCGACATGGGGTGCGTTGATCTCACAACGTTGTTGTTCGGGTACCATCTTCCAGGAGCGTGCCACTCTAACCATTGCCGCCGCATCCATGAGCCCATAGCCGAAGGAGTGACTAATGCGTCTACCTACGCCATTTTTAGACCATGTTGGGTCACGCAAATTGGCAGGTTTTGCCGTGCGCACGACAATATGCTGTAGATCACGCCATGTCAAGTTCTGATTTGACTCCAACACTAACGCTGCAATGCCAGCTGCCAACGGCGCCGAGGCTGAAGTGCCCGTATGCGAAACGGTGCAGGAATGATGCAAGTCGGTCGTGACCACCTGCTTCTCACTCTGACCACCACTACTGTAGGTGGTGGCTAGCGTAGAACTGCATTTCTCCGAATACCAGGGCACGTTGCCCTCTTCGGTGGCACTAGAAATTGACAGTGTCCAAATCGAGTTAGTGTAGCCGTCACAGTTGCAGTTGTCCTGCTCACGACCGCCATTGCCGGAGGCCCAAATAAAGATGCTACCTTTGCCGTTACGCCCTTTCGTCACACCCTCGATGAAAGCACGTGAGGCCAATTCACCAGGACCGTCAACGGTTTTGCCATCATCATCAGGTCCCCAAGAAGCACTGTAGATGTCAATGTGCTGCGGATTGAGGGAGAGCGAACGAGCTTCTACGGCGTCAGTGACATCGCCATCTAACATTCGGACACCGCCAACACTGGCGCCATATGCAATTCCCACGGCACAAATAGAATTATTCGCAGTTGCAGCAACCTCACCGGCACAGCGTGTTCCATGCCGATTTGAGTCGGTCATGTCATAGTGTGGCATCGGGTCGTCATCATGACTATTGACATCATAAGAAGCTTTAGGATCCTATAGAAAGGCGAGAAGAAACGAGTGTATGATAACTCAAGCATCGTACTGCGTAGGACTCGACAAAAGCTCAAAAACTGCAAGACAATAAAGATAATTAATGAAGAAGAACTTACATAGTTGTGCTCAATGTCAGGATGATCTGATTCAAGACCATCATCAAGTATTGTCACCACGATGCCTTTACCAGTGATGCCCTCCTTCCACGCCGGTATAACATTCATGTCTAAATCACCACCACGATTCTTAAAATAATTACATAATTATTATCATCTTAAGACAAACTTGGACATGCTTAACTCACCAAATACCACATTAGTGACCACTTCGGGTCACTAAAAGGAACTGCATCTACCAGCGAAAGCGCTCGTGAAGATGTACGGGACGGACGCATGCGTATAAAATCTCTTTTGCTCCGCGACTTCGCCTTTTGTTGCGCTGACCAGTGAACGCGTCCATCATCGTCCAGTCGTGTTTGATGGCTTGATGCGGGTTCGAGCGAGCGCTTGGATACTTTGTGATGTGCAAAGTGATAATGATCATCGAAAATCTAAAAAGGAATAAGAAAAATCAAAGTTAAAACAAGCGTTTAATGCGAAACGAAAACCTATCCAATAATCGAGTCAAGTGAACTATTTGTTGAAGTATTTCAAAGCGCAGCCGAATATTTTTGCAATAAAATTTATGTCAATTGTAAATGCCTTAACATGTGACTGGTAATGCATCGAAAAATAATAAGTAATCACACTAAGCAAAGTTTGTAATAAACATTTTCTAATGATATTATGAAAAAATCTAAATTCTTGCCATAAATATTTGAAGTTCAGCATTTGTTGGGTATTATTTAAACAAAACTAAAATTAGACTAATTTCCCGAAAAAAATGTAAGGAATTCTTATTGGACAGAATCTCTCGATAGAAATGTTAGTTTAGTTTTTAAGTAAAAGTTCTATTTTTAAAGGAATAGAACAAGAATTCTTTTTAAATGAATTTAAAAGTTTTTGTTTGGAGTGAATCTGCTGTAAACATTGCACTTAAACCTAATTCTGCGAAGTTCTACAAATATTAGACAGGTTCAGAAAATGGAAAAATTGTCTCTTAAATGGTAACACATATTACCATCAGGCGCGGATCCAGGGGGGGTTTTGGGGGTTCAAACCCCCCGAAATTCTAAAAGAACCTGTATTTAAATGTGATGTACTGATGTTTATTATGTGGGCTTAGAGTACCAAAAAGAAAAAAAATTGGTTTTTTATAATTTACTTTAAATATTCACACCCCTATGCTGTAAACGTTTGTAGCTGTTTCTACACGTATTGCTAAAATACTGAATTCTGTTCCAGTTTTTGTTTGTTTTTGCGATATCGCGCCTGTAGCTGTAAACAGTTACACATACAATCTCAACCTGAAATCACAAAAACACCGCGTTTTTTGGATAAAATATATCCAAACACGGCACAGTTTTAATTTAAAAACCCACAGTTTCGATAGTATCGGAAGTGTAGACGTAAAATTCGTTTTTATACAGTAATGGAGAAAAATTCCGGTTTTTGTAGTTTTTATTTATTTTGATGTTGGTTTTATGTTGGCCTTTAATATTTGTATTCGAGTCAAATAAACAGAGAAATCACTTTTATTATTATAATTATCTTCACCCCAGCGTCAGCTTGTGGTATTTAACACAAAAAAATAATCCTGAGCACCACACAATCATATGGAGTGAATATGGAGTGAATATGGAGTGAAATATGGAGTGAAATGTGGATGGCTATTTTTTTCGTAGCAAAGTTTTTTCCAATAAGTGGAATAATTTTTTCACATATTGCAGCAAAACACAAATTATAACCTTCTTTCGAAAAACCAGATGCTCGAAATAGATTTTAGACTAACGGTTTCTTCCCACGCCTACGATTTTTTGAAAAAAAAAATTATCCCGCTCTAATGTATATAAAGGGTGGTTAAATTTTAAGGGCCGATGTTGAATATAAACCACACCTAAATGTCAACTTTTTTTCTGCATTTCATTTGACATTTCTCAATTTCAGACTAACTCAATTTGAACCGTTAAAGTTATTCAGGCTTATTATGAAAATGAGCTTTCAAATCAAAATGCATATCGAGCACTTCGTGATTTTTTCGGTCAATTTAATCGTCCAAATGTGCGTACAATCGGAAAAATCGTGTAAAAATTTGAACAAACCAGGTCTGTAGGAGATGTGAAAACACCAGTGCATGCTCGTACTGCAGAAAATATTGCTGCTGTTCGCGATAGTGTGGCTGAAGAGCCGTCACCTCAACTCGTCGTCGTGCCCAACAATTGCACCTCTCACATTCGTCGTTGATGAACATTATGCATAAAGACTTGCATTTACACGGTCAGAATGGTGGCAAGAAATGGCAACAGTGGATGATCAATTTTCGAAGAAAATCATCTTCAGTGATGAGGCACATTTTCACCTCAGTGGATTCCTCAATAAGCAGAATTACCGCATTTGGGCGAATAATAATCCAAGAGTGATTGTCGAAAAACCAATGCACCCACAAAGAGTGACTGTTTGGTGCGGTTTATGGGCTGGCGGCATCATCGGGCCGTATTTTTTTCCAAAATGAGGCTGGTCAGGCAGTTACTGTGAATGGTGTTCGGTAGCGTGAGATGATAACGAACTTTTTATGGCCCGAATTGGAAGATATGGATGTGGACGATATGTGGTTTCAACAGAACGGTGCCACTTGCCACACAGCTAACGAAACAATGGCTCTTTTGCGCCACAAATTCAATGGCCGTGTTATCTCACGTGGTGGCGATGTCATTTGGCCACCAATCATGTGATTTGACACCGTTGGACTTCTTTCTTTGGGGTTATTTGAAAGAAAAGGTGTACGTCGATAAGCCAGCAACAATTCAAAAGCTAAAGGATGAGATAATTCGGCGGCGGGGTGCAATAAGGCCGAATTCGGCCTTATTTTCATTTGAAAAAGAAATTAAGCCAATTTGGCCTTACTTCCCTTTAAAAGGAACCAATATTAAAACGCCATCAAATATGTTTTTTAGTTTTATTTAATGAAAAATTAAAGATATAAAGTATTGGAATAATTGTACTTTAGGGCCCATGCTCCTTTTTTCTTTTTTTTCTAAATGTGCATTTGGAGCTCCTAATGCACATGCTGCAAAAAAAGGTCGGTCTCAAATGGTTTAGGAAATAAAAATCGCGAAAGTTTGAAAAGTGTACATATTTTGGAATAATTGCACTCTAGGTACACGCTTCTTTTTTTTTTTTTTGTTTTTTAAATGTGTATGGAACTTCTAAATCTAATGCTGCAAAAAAAAATAGGTAGGTCTCAAATGGTTTAGGAGATAAAAATCATGAAAGTCTGAAAAATTTACATATTTTTTTATTGAGAAGACTAGGATATCTTATTCTAATAAAAGAAATATATATCCGTTTAAAGCGAAAAATATGATCGTTTAAATGCTAAAGAACACACATCTTTTTGTTAGTGGTCGAGAAAAAAATGTAAAATATAAACGTAAAAGTTATGAATGAAAATTTATAAAATATGCGCAATTTTTACTAAAATTTTTAATGAAGCTTGAATATTATAAAGAATGAGCGCCGCAGGTTTATAATAAATCGCCGCGATTTTTAATAAAAATTTTGTGCCTGCGGCGCTCATTCCTTATAATATTAAAACTTCTTCACCTTCACTATTCAACTACTACTAATAAATTTTTCGCGTTGATACGGAAACAAGCACATTGAGGTTGACAATGGTAACTGTTCTCTTGCAAATTGAGTACCTACGCTGAGTCCAGTAACTTTTCAAACAATAGACTACAGGGTGCGTACTTTTTATTAAAAATAATTATAAAAAATAATCCTTAGCTTACAAAAATTATTTTTCGGCCTTATTACCACTTTGCTAAATTTTTTTTTAGGCTTTATTTCCTTTTCAAATGGAAATAAAACCAAATTCACAATTTCGGCCTTATTTCTCTTTGAAAAGGAAATAAAGCCAATTCGGCCTTATTGCCGTTGGCCTTATTGCACCCCGCCAATTCGGCACATTAACGGCATAGAACCTCACTTATGCCTCGGCGTCATCGAAAATTTGGGCCATCGGATGGAGGTGTGCCGCCGAGGTCGCGGCGGCCATTTAGCCGATATTTTGTTCCATGCATAATTGAACCATACCAATATTATCATAATAAAAAGAAACGACAATAATTTCCTTAATAATTTGTGTTTTATTCAAAATCAACATCGGCCTTTAAAATTTAACTACCCTTTATATATATAACGTACATAAATATTTTTGAAACCCCCCCCCGAAATATATTCCTGGAACCGCCCCTGATTACCATGTATGTAAACATATTTAAAAACTTCCGGCTTTGTAAAGAAATGGTCAGTACAGTCTCCGGATTTAAATTCCATAGAAAATTGCGAAAAACAAAATTGGTCCATTTCAATAATTACAAATTTCAGAAAATCTGGAAAGTCTGGAATGAAGTATATCCCTCGAAGATGTGATGCTGTTTTGACAAAAACAAGCAACACTATAAAATATTACTTCGCCTTCACTTGTATTGAAGTATTTTTATTTTTAATTTATTGCGATTTAAATTACATTATAACATATTCTCAAATGCTTCTTATAACATATTCAATGTTCTTGGTCTGACCAATATATGGCGTCACTGGCCTCAAAGCAATATTATTGTGAGAATCTGGCATCTTTCAAACGATGTCATTGATAATGAATCTCATCAATTTGAGACGGCTTCATGGAGATGTTGTTGAGTGACAGTCATTTTAAGTAAAACCTTTGTTAAGTCTTATTGTTGAGCTCGAGATTAAGTATGTTCATGAAGAAAACAACTAACAACAACAACAACAACAACTCTGTATACATACGTTGTTCACCGTAGGTTAGACAGGTGTTTCCTTGGCTGCTACACCAACTCATCATTAGTCTTGCGTGACTTTCGCAGTGATCAACTCAGCGACTTAAGTCTAACTTATTCCGTCAATTTTCCGAGAAAATTGCCATGTCTACAAAAAGAGTTTAGTTTGAGTTTTCAGTAGAAAGTAGAGTTTTGCCATTATTGTTTTTTTTTCAGTTGAACCAGTCTCCAGATATCTTGTCTCACCACAAATTTAAGGTCTTTCGCGGCATTGCAGTTTTCTGCATTATCGACGAATATTTTTGGATCAAAATTTCAGGGAAAATTATTGAATAGTTATACTTGAATAATGTAAAAAAATTTGGACTAAAACAAAACACAGCTTAAAAAAAACAAAATTGGTAAGAAATGATCTTCGACTGGGCTGAAGTTAAAATACCCCCACGGCCGAAACAAAGTATATTCAATCTCTTAAGCAGTCAATAAAATGTTTATTTAACAGATAATATTCGCTTTTGTTTTTTGGTAAAGTCACTTTGTATGGGAGGTGGGTGTGGTTTTCACTCGATTTGGTTGAGTTTCATACACAGATTACATGTTATATATAGAAGTTCATATGCAAAATTACAAGTCCATATATTAATTTTTGTGGAATTTAAAGAGATTTTACATTTTTAATAAAGTCACTTTGTATGGGAGGTAGGCGTGGTTTTTATCCGATTTGGTCGAATTTCATACTCAGAGTGTATATTAAATATCAAAACTCATATATTTTTGTGGAGTTCTAAGAGATTTTACCGTTTTGATAATCACTTTATATGGGAGGTAGGCGTAGTTTTCATCTGATTTGGTTCATTTTCGAACTTGACCTTTATTTTTTCTATAAAAGTTTAAATATCGAATTTCGTGATGATAGCTTGAAAATTACGGATGTAATCGTGATCACAGACAGACAGACAAGTCTAAATCGACTCGGGTGGTGATGCTGATCAAGAATATATACTTTTCTATACCTACTACGCTTCCTTATGGGCGTTAGAAACGGAGAGACAAAATTAATATACCTCTTTACGTTATTTAAACGTGGGGGTTTAAAAATAAAAAAGTGTATTCTTATTTTTTTTTAAAAAAACTCCCAGAGGCTCTTAATGAACAACCTAGTATTGAGCTAGGAAATGTCACACAAAAAAAATTGAAGTGACAATTTTTGATATGATTATTTATATAGGCAAAGTATACTTGAAAGATTATACATATGTTACTGACATGCACTGTATGGATTCATCTAAAGAGTCGATTAAATTATATTTTAATTAATAGCATCGACCTTAGTTTAATTAATTGAAGTACAGTTACTTAGTGCAATATTTTTATATTTTTTGTCCTATCCAATTCTACCCGAAATTTGAGGATTCTAATAAAGAAAAAGCCCTAGAAATAAGTCCGCAATATTAAATAAAACCCCAGTAATTTTAATATAAAACAGCAAAACGAATAGTTGGAGTGTTATTTCGTATATTATGACTTTATTTGAAGTTTAATGAGGGCTTTATATCAGAATTAATTTAATTTTTCAAACCGGTTATATTTTTTTGGAGCATTATTTTATTTTTGACGTGACAACGCTACGTTTTACCGCGCAGGTTTGCAAAAAAGTTGATAAAGACATTTTTTCAAAATGCATCGGCGTTGCATTGAATTGTTTCTCGTTGAGTATGGGAGCTACTATAAAAATTATAATACGAAAGGAAAGGTTAATTCTTTGGCTTTATGATAAAAACAAGAAAAAAATTAAAGACATTATCGGGACGCGGAGGGAGTTACTTAAAGCAATTTCAAATTTATTACATAGAATTATAACGCGTTATTAGGTGTTACGGTAAAAAATATTAATCCATTAAAGGCTGGTTGGCAAGCCCTAATGACAAAAATAAATACCAATTTCATGACATTATGAAACCGCGAAGAGACCCGCTATAAGATCGAAAATGCATCAATCATGCAACGGCGCACAGTGGTTTAATCTCATACAAAGTTTGGAAAAAAATAGGAGTCGTCGTAGAGCAATAAAATTTCGTACATAAGTTAGAATTACCTCTATTAGAAGTTGTTAAAAAAATTTTTGAAATTCGCCCACAAACACGCCTGCCTCTCATATAACATAAAATTTTAAAAAGCTATATTTTTTTTTGTATTGAAGTTATATCAAAACAACTCACTCAAGGATCTAAAATATATATGTAGATTGAAAAAAAATTGTCACGCCCACCTCCCATACTTTTTATACGATATTTGCATAGCATTAAGATGGAGTAGTCGCATACCAATAAAATTTGGTATATATGTACATAAGTTGAAATGAACTATATAAGAGCACTTACAAAAAATTTTGCAAATTCGACTACAAACACGCCTACCTCTCATCGCATATAACACAAAAATTTAAAACGATATTTTTCTTTTTATTGAAGCTATATCAAAACTTTAGAAGAATCTAAAATATATGTGTATAGTTAAAAATAAATTGCCACACCCACCTTCCTCACAAAATTAGCATAGCATCTAAAACTCAGGAACGACTCGTCGTAGATCGATTAAATTTTGTATATAAATTGCAATTAGCCCTGGTTCAATACCTGGCGAGTACACAACTGAAAATGTTCATTAATTTTTACATGAAGTTACTGGAAGAGTTGCAAGGATAATAAGTAAATTATTGTATGTATATATTGCCCATTTCAGATTGAGGTGACCAATCAGTCGCACTGACCATCTCCGATTTGGCTCAAATTTTGTTCCTAGATTGGTGTATTACTTAGAAAATCAAATCCGAAGTTATACATTTTTGGAACCATTTTTCAAGGCCAAAATAGGGTGTATTTTGCAACGACGTAGCTCAGTCAATTTAATTCCGATTTTCGTAAATAAGGTATCATTGGAAAGGTTATTTTGTTTATTTTAAGAGAAAAATATAAAACTTTTG
Organism: Pherbina coryleti; assembly: GCA_943735915.1. NCBI lineage: Eukaryota > Metazoa > Arthropoda > Insecta > Diptera > Sciomyzidae > Pherbina > Pherbina coryleti. The sequence goes on along the minus strand of OX030949.1, from coordinate 127,845,050 downwards.
GAAAAATTGCAGTAAGTTGGCCCATTCTTAATTTCAAAGTTTAATGCCATGCCAACAACAGACGCTATAATTTTTTTCAGTTTCTTTATTTTGGTTTTTTATACACTGAAAAAAAAATGTTTTAAAATTGACGACAGTTGTTATTAATTTGACGATATTTGTGTTTAAAAAATAGCTTGCAACAAATTTCGTCAAAGTAAGAGCAAATGTGTTTAAAAAGTTTGAAAATCGTATAAAAAAAAAGTCAAATTATGAACACATTTTTTGAACACATTGTGTTCAATTTTAAGCTAATATATTTTTTCAGTGTACGTTTTAATACCGTTTCAACGATATAAAATTAAGGTGTGCTCTTGAAGGGTTCTTAAGTTCTGGCGTAAAACGTGCTGTGTCAAAGAATTTTCAATAAATATTCAACTAGCTATCGACTTTTTTTATTTTTGTTTGTAAAAAGTAAAAAAAAAATTGGATGAAAATTGAATGTGTAGTTGAATTTGTATTGAAAATTCTTTAACACTGCGCGTTTTACTCCATAACTTCTGAACCCTTTAAGAGCACACCTTAATTTTATACCGTTGGAAAGGTATTGAAACGTATAAAAAACCAAAATAAAGAAACTGAAAAGAAATTATAGCGTCTGTTGTTGGCATGGCGTTAAACTTTCAAATTAACAATGGGTAAATTTATAGCAATTTTTTTAAAAGTTTTCCTTAAAATAGAGGATATTACCATTCCAATTATACCTAAGTTAATAAAATTGGATTTAAATTGACTGAGCTACATTGTCTAAAAATAGGCACATTTGACATTTTTTTTAAACTTTAAACTCTGGAATTGGTTTTCTTAGCAAAAAACCAACCAACAAACAAATTTTGAGTCAAATCGGAGATGGTCAGTGCGACGATAGGTCACCTCAATCTGAAATGGGCGATATATATTTGGAAAAATATCTTTATTGCACTGTTGTATGGCTTGAAAAACTGTGTTTTGCCATAATAATCTTTTTTATTACTTATTTTATACCAAACATTCAGCTTATTTTTAAGGTCATCAAAATCTCCTTCCAAATCATCTTTATAAAATGCGATTAGTTTTTCAAAAGCGCCTAAAGCTTCAACATTTAGCAATTGTTTTGCATCAGGAAAATGTGATTGAAATCCAATTAGAATGTCTCTATGTTTTAAAAATCTGTCACTCGGGCTATTTCAGCATTATCTCTTACATTTTTTTACTTCTTGCAAACTGATATTGGCTTAATCGACTGCTTGTGTCAAATCAATGTTTCGAGTTTAAAGAAATTTACATAAAATATATGAATAACCAAATACTTGGTTAATACACTGCAAAGATATAAGAGAGTCTGTCTTTTGTAATGCACAATTCAGTTAATTGGCTTTCCTGGATGTGTTTGTATCCTCCCAACAGGAAATTTTGCCTAATGCCAATATTATGGCATCGAAAAAATTCACAAAACCGTAACCGAGTTGTATCTCTCAATCCATCTAGTAGGACAAATTTTCTTCAGTTTGTGATGACTACAAATATTTAACTCTTCGAGGCACTGTTTCAAAACCACTTGCAAAACCATGTACAAAAATTAAAAGGTCTAGTATTTCTTCATTGAAATTCATCATCGTAATACACATCGGTAAATCAGTGCAATAGATATAGCAAAATTATCAGAAAAATAACTGATTTTCATGTTTTTGCCTATAGCTCAAAAACTCGAGATGATGGAGAAAAACGGAGTCTATATCTGAAATCAGGAAACCCAATTTGTCTATAATCAGCTGAAAAATCTCCAGTACCAAAATGTCTGTGGCGAAGTGTTATGCTTCAACAGCAATCGGTTTGAATTTAAATTTGTGCTTTTCGCGCTTTTGATAAAAACATGTTATTACTTATCATGTTTTTCTTTTTGTGACAATAATTTGCGGGGTTTAAACCCCAAAACCCCCCTTTGGTTGCGCTTCTGGTGTGCAGTACGCATGGGTATAAATATGCATTAACTCTTTTGTTTGTTAAACCCCGGTTAACAGCTAGTAGCAGCCAATTTTTTTTTTAAATGTTTACTAAAAGCTTACAGTTTAAGATTTTTATAGTTAGAAACCGTCGATAAGTGTCGATAACTTAGTTCTGGTCCACCAAATTTGGAATCTGGGAAAAAACATGGTCTTAATAAAATTATTAAAAAAAAACACAATAAAAAAAAAAATATATTTTAGATACATCACAATACAAGCAATTATGTCGAAGCAGTTCCTACCGGAATCCGGCTTAAAATCATGGCTGCTTTTGAGAAGAAAAATTTTGCTGACATTCACTGCTCGTCCACAAAAATTGAGAAGACTTATCCTAGATTTTTTTTTTATCTTATCTTAGATTAAGACGTCGTCTGGACGCAAAGATAGGAATATAACAAAAATTTGGACACACTTAGGACAATATTTAGGACAAAGGTTTGGAAAAAAGTGCGACAAGAATTAAGAAAGGAATTTGAACAAGAATACCGAACATTAGTCGAACATTAAAACATGAGTTTGAAAAAGGATAGCAATGAGGACAGGTTTGGAATCACAGAAAAAGAAAAGGACAAGAATAAGGAAAAGGATAAAGATACACTGTCACGTCAATACCTGCGGGTGTGTCCACGATACAGCCAACTTATTTTTATATAATTCTTGGATGGTTTTCCCAAAATCCTATTTTTAGGAAATTATTCCTTTTGATTTTAGGTTCTTATTATCCACGAACCGATTCCTATAATCCCTTATATCCATTTTTAGTTTCTGTTTAGAAGAAATGAAAAAATATGATTTATGCTTTGCATACTCACGGACTTTTCCCACTTAAGGAAGTCAGTCTCTTGACAACGGACTTATTTGAATCCATAGAAAAGAGTAGTTTTTGGTCTTTTTTGACAGAACTAAAGAGAAAAATCGTGTGATGTACGAAACACTGCAGTTTCAAGTCAAACGAAAAGTATTTCAGCTTGTCAGCATTTGTTGTCATCCAAAATAGAATAGAATAAAAAATAAAAAGCGTTCATATCAACATGCCAAGAAATTGGTCTGTACTGAAGGAAACTTCGCGTAAACTTCTGGACAATGCTAGACTAAAGCAACTTTTATCGCGTACCTTCGGTAAGCATCTTGTCCGGCATGATTTTAGAGACGTAGCGAAGACGAGAATTCTTAAGCTTCTGGTAGGGATCATCTTTTCACGTCATAAAGGTAAGGAAGATAATGGCAATACGATAACAAACTAGTAGATAACGCTTATGACCATAGAAAGCCGGCGGCTAGTGTACACAGAGCCCAAAGTAACCGCTGGTAATAAATTTCCTGACAACGAACCAAAGGGTAAAGTCTGGTATCCCGACGCTGAATTTCTTGAACAGTTTTCGGGTGTCAATATCTATAGCATAAAGCATGATCCGTGCATAAATAAAAAGCCGATTTACAATGCAAAAGTGTATCGACAATTAACACATTATGAAACTAAGTTCATTAACTTTGGACCCTGTCATCCTGCAGCTCATGGTGTACTGCGCATGATTGTGCAACTTGACAATGAGACCGTGGTGTCAGCAGATCCCCACATCGGGTTACTGCACCGTGGTACCGAAAAACTCATTGAGCACAAGAGTTACTTGCAAGCACTTCCGTATTTCGATAGGTTGGACTATGTTTCGTGCATGTCAAACGAGCAGGCCTATGTGTTGGCCGTCGAGAAGTTGCTCAACATTGAGGTGCCACCTCGCGCAAAATACATACGCACAATGTTTGCAGAAATAATGCGTCTCACAAATCATACAATGGCCATATCGTCAGCTTTAATGGACTGTGGAGCCATTACGCCTTTCTTCTGGCTCTTCGAGGAGCGTGAGAAGTTGCTTGAGTTCTGTGAGCGTGCTTCGGGTGCCCGCATGCATATGTGCTATGTGCGGCCAGGAGGCGTGGCCTTTGATATACCTTTGGGATTTTGCGAAGATCTGTACGAATTTATAAACAAGTTCGCTGAACGCATGGATGAAATTGAGGATGTCGCAACTGCAAACCGCATCTGGAGACAGAGAAATATTGGCATTGGCGTCATATCGGCACACGACGCTCTCAACTATAGTTGCTCAGGTGTAATGCTACGTGGATCAGGCATTAAGTGGGACTTGCGCAAGACGCAGCCGTATGATGCTTACGGAGAGCTGGATTTTGATGTACCCGTAGGCGTCAATGGTGACTGCTACGATCGGTATTTATGTCGCGTGCGGGAAATGCGCGAGTCGGTGCGCATGATCAGCCAGTGTATAAACTGCATGCCACCAGGTGAGATTCGAACGGACGATTACAAAATCACACAACCGCGTCGGCGTGAGATGAAGTCGGGCATGGAGGAGCTAATACATCATTTTAAATATTTTTCGAAGGGATTTCATGTACCGCCTGGTGCAACTTATACTGCGGTGGAGTCACCTAAGGGTGAGTTTGGTGTTTATTTGGTTTCCGATGGCAGCTCGCGGCCCTATCGGTGTAAGATTCGTGCTGCATCATATCCTCATCTGGCGCTGATGAACAAATTGTCGAAGCAACATTTGTTGGCGGACATGGTGGCCATCATTGGATCGTTGGACATTGTGTTTGGTGAAATCGATCGCTAGGTGATGCATTAGAATTATAAATCCATTAAAAATCTTAATGAAATTAATTAAAAAAAACTACACAATTTCGATCTTGATTTTATTGTTGTTGCTATGATTTTTTTTTTAATTTATTTACATATATTTTGAAATGTGCTTTGAGCGACGTTGAATATGGACATTGGTTCGTATCTATTTGAAATTAGTTTGTAGACGATGATCGAATAAACGTAGGTCAGATAATAGGCATCTCAAAGCACACTTAGAGTTACGTCCTTGTCGCTATTTCCATAAAGGGAACAAATCAAGCGAGGGTTATGAAAAATTTCGTGAAATTTATGGAAATAATGCTCTAAAAGAACGACAGTGCCAATGATGGTTCACGGAATTTCGTGCTGGATATTTTGACCCTGACGAAGCTACTCGGCAGGAGAGTTTGCATAAGTATCTATAATTCAACCGTTCAGGACCATCTGAAGAAGTTAGACAACATAAGCAAGCTCGATGTCTGAGTGTCTTATAAACTCAATTGAGTTCATTTGACGGCACAAGTAAGCATCTGTGATATACTCATTCAACGGGAGCAAAAGTACCCTTTTTTAAAGTGAATGTTAGCTGGAGATATGAAGCGGATCATTCATTACATATGGCGCGCAAACGGTATTGTTTCCGATCAAGTAAACTGATCGAAACAAATTCAAATGCAAAGATTCATCAGAGGAAGATTATGCGGTCAGTATGGTGCGATTTAAAAGTACTATTCGAACTCTTACTAAGGATATTATGTATGAATCCAGAGGTTTATATGAGCCCAGAATCGTCCAGAGTTCGTTAATCGTCAGAGTTGTGTTCCATAACGACAATGCGTGGCCACAGACCTGACGATAAAGACGTTTTCATGAGCAATATTTTATTCAGAAAAATAAATAGCTTTCGAAGAATTTACAATAGTTTTTCCAAGTATACAATAAAAGTTTGTTTTTTAACACAGTTTAACAGCAGTTAGGATGCGCAAAATTCGATACAATTTTTCTGGTAATCATGTGCGTCCTGAGACATGTGTGTACAACATAATCTAATAATTCCAAAAGACAGGCTCAGTGCAAATTGTGAAGACTGCAAAACGACTTCGTCCTGAACGTTCGCCCGAAAATATCGCCACAGTGAAGGAAAGTGTTGAAAACGACCCAAACACCTCAATTCGTCACCTTGCTTAAGAGCTCGATCTCTCCACTACCACACCGCAGCGAATTTTTACGAAAGATGTTGCTCTGTTTGTGCAAAGATACAACTGACTTAAGAACTGCAAACGGCAGACCAGTAGCGCCGCACGTTTTTTGATTTGGTCTTGGAAAACATAAATGATGCACATAATTTTTTCATTTTCAAATTGGCGTCTACGTTAATAAAAAATTTGCACCGTTTAGAGATTCGAAAATCCCGGATGATTCAGTAGATGTCAATGCACTCAGTGCCTACAGCCGGAAGTTATGACTTCTAAAGAACTGCGTTGTGTGAAGTGAAAGAATATTAAAGTTCTGCTAAAGGATTTGGAAAGCGGGTCAAAAATAAAAATATCAATACATAATTTTTATATATATATATTCTATATATATATATATATAAAAATAATATATAATATAAAATAATATTTCAATTTGTGGAAAATATTTTATGAAATTATATGGGAATGGTTCTTTTTATTTTGAAAAACTTTTAGTTTAACTTTTATTATTGTTATTGTACGTAATGGTTATTAGAAGACTTTATTTTGTTACTATACTATTGTAATTCATTATCAGCAATTTTAAGTGAAGAAGCCATTTCTTGAAAGAATTATTCCTATACAGTAGACGCTCGTAAATTAGAACCACTTTGTTCCTGGCGTAGTTTTAATTTTCGAGAAGTTCTAATTTCCAAAGGTTTTTCTTTTAAATAAAAATTAACATAAAAGTGCATCTTCGCTTAGAAAATACACCAAAAAACACTTCGGCTTAAATTTCTTTTATTTTTCCTCACATAAAAGGAACACAAAACATCAACTGACGGTTCTAATTTTAGAGCGTGTAATGTATTAAAAACGCTAATTCTAATTTTCGAAGGATTCGAATTTTCGAGAGTTCTAATTTTCGAGCGTCTACTGTATTTAAATTAGAAAAATTCAACGTGAATGCACTTAATTTTGTATAATATTTGAGTAAATTTTTACACGTTTAGGTTCATGTTTTATTGTCATAGTTTGCTTATTAATTTTCTTCATCTACCACCAGTACCCTAGGCTCGGAAGTTTAGACTTTTTTAAAGATTCAAAACAGGACGAAAAAACTCAAGCATAAAAATAGGGAGAGGCTCAAAAGCCTCAAAAACGCAATCCACAAACACAAAATCCCCTTCTTAAAAAATTCCCAAAATAAAAATATCTTAATTCAAAATCCCCAAACTCAAAATCCCCAAAAAAAGCCCCAAATTTAAATCCAAAAGGTTTATGTATATAAGTATTAATAATTAATTCGCGCACTCAAAACTCCATCGAGGCCTGGCATCGAAGACTTAAAGTTGTTGTTGGAAGGAAAAACTGTGGTGTTTATGGAATCATCAAAGAAATGCGAAAGGATATGATTTTAATAAAAACCAACTTGGAAAAGTTGCAGTCAGGAGGAGTCATATCCACGAAGAAAGTAAATTTAAAACGTCGTGAAAATATAAAATTGATAGAAATCGTAGTAAATTAAAGAAGCTTGCTTATTTACGATGCATTTCATAGAATATTTCACTTACTTAAATTTGTTACTTGTTCTTTAGTTTATAAAATTATGTGTGTATAAATATCAATTAATTGAATTTTCGTTCTTTATATACAAATAAATTTTTCAACATTAGAATTATTTGATTTTACTTTTTCTTATAAAGAGAAGAATTTGCTTGATCCAAGTAATTAATTGGGTGAAATTAGAAAATTAGAAAGTTTTGATTATTTCTTTATCTTGTATCTGAAAATAGTAAATCGCTAGCTACATTGTGTTTTTAAATTAAAAAAAAACTTATCTTATTTTAAAAGATTTTTTGATATCTTATAATAAATTTATAAATTAATTAATTGTGGCAAATTAATTCCCTGCAAGACAAGTACTGGTTAAATGATACGTTATTTAACCAATAGTGTTGTCGGAAATTTCAGTTAGTCTGTAGAACAAAGTTTCTATCAGTTTGTTAAGGGCAATGTGAAAAACCTAACCAAAACTCACATATAAGTGTGATTTCATATCTCTTTCTTACGCAAGTATTTTAATGTCTTGCCGAACACAGCTGCTCTGCTCACACTAACAATAAATTCCGTAAAGAATTTAATAACAAACTCAGCTGTGTATTTAACAACGCAGTTAGCGTCCCGCAAAACCTTTCCACCGTAGTGTAGTGGTTAGAGCGCTTGCCTTTAACGAAAACATGCGCGGGTTCAAACCTTTCACCAAATAAAGCCAAATTTATTTTCTTGTAATTTTGTTTAGAAATGTTTTTTTCTATTTTTATTAATGTGTAGTATTTACAAAAGATAAATTTAAGTAAAACATTTAAAGAAAATAAAAAAAAACAAAGACCCAGAAGAAAAAACGTTGTTATTTTTTACTCTACCAAGGAAAACTTCCTTTTTCCTTTAGAAACAAAGTGATATTTGTTAATTTCTCTATTTTTAATCGCTCTTGAACTTTATTTTATTAATTAAACACAATTGAAAATCTTTGTCTCATGCGATATTTGAACCTCGGTCTCTGTCATATAAGTTCCGTACTCTACCCTCTGCGCCACGGCCACTATCAATTAAATTGGTTATTTTGGGATATTATTTAATGCGTGACTTACACTTGCACCTCTTAAACTTTTTTTTCACACCCTCAGCTTGTTTGCTACGTAATTTAATGTTTATATTTCTGTCTCGTTCTAACAAAACTGACAAAAGTGAAATAACTGAGAATGTATTAGTTTTTGCTGCAAATGTTGTGATTGTGTTGGAGTTTCAGTTAGGCATGTCTTGCAGGGTTGTAATAAAATAATGAATTATATATTTTCAGATGAGAAGTGTGAAAGTGATTTTTTTCTTTGCTCATAATTTTAAGGTTTAGCCTTAGGTAAAGTTGAAAGATTTAAGATTTAAAGTACTTAAATCAAGCAGTTTTGAAATAATTTTATATTTTCTTAAATCAAGTAGAATATTTGATTAATTCAAGAATATTTTTAATAACCAACTCTGCGTTTGCCTAAATTAAGAATATATTTTCTTGATTCAAGTTTTTTTCTAGGTTCTTGAATGAAGAATTTTATTCTTGTTTCAACCTTTAATTTATTTTACTCAATTTTAGAAATATATGCTCATAATAATTTTTTGCTTAATTTTAGTTTTTTGTGCTTGATTTGAGCAAATGAGGCTTAATTTTAAATTTCCTTAGATCAAGCAAAATATTTGTTTAATATAAGAATATTATTTCTACCCGTGTACATACGTACACTTTGAATTTCAGATATTTCGAGGAATTCCCCACAAAGTGACAACATTGCATTTATTGCCTTTAAAGAATTGATGGAACTGTTCCCGAAATTTCTGTTCCTTATGACTGTGCTTGAAAGTGAGAAATCAAGGTTTGAAGGATTTATAAACAGCGATTTAAGAAGCTTTGGCTGTATTTAAGAGAGGATATCGATGCCCCATTTTTCTATATCGATTAGGTTAATTCTCAATTAAGATACTGTTACATACAATTTCGAAACTGCCGACATAGGATGTAAACTGTTTTCCCGCATAAACTCACAAAATAACTTATATTTTTAAAAAAATATTTCTGTATTATAGGCTACTATATATAATAATATGCCTATTAGTGTTTTTTTAACGTGAGAAGTTTCGATGGTTGTTGTCTATGGTTTGACAGTTGAGAATGTAAAACTGTGTTGACATTTCTGTTCAGTAAGGTTTGGCAATTCATCATTATTCGTTTAACGCCAGAACAAAGCTTCAAAATTGTGGAAATTTACTTTGAAAAAAATAAATCTGTTTGCGAAGTTCAGAGAGCACTTCGTCCATTTTACGGTCAATATTTTACCGTTAAATGGCTTCGTCAATAAGCAAAAATGGAGCGAAGACAATCTTCCAACCATTAAAAAATCATCATTACATCCATTAAAATTGACTGTTTGGAGCGGTTTACACTCTGGCGGCATCATCGGTCCTTATTTCTTTCGAAACGGTGAATGGGCGAGCGCTATCGAGCCATGCTGACTGATTCCAAAATTTAATAAGCTAAACATCGATGACATTTCTAACGTTTTGACGGCCAGATTTATAGGAAAAAGTAGTGCAAAATTGGACTGATCGAATGAAGTATGTAACTCGTAGCCGCGGCGGACATATGTCAGAAATCATGAAATTATCTACTAGATTATAATAATAAAAAATTTATTCCAACAATATTTCCGTCTTGTATTATTATTTAAAGTTCTCAAGCTCTTAAAAAAACATCCTTATTTACAAACCTCCGCAAACTGAAGTTTTTTTTTTCGTCAAGAAATAGTTTATTTATAAATATACAAGCAACTGAATACTCCTTCGGAATGTAGATCGGATGTATAAGAGACGAGATTGTATGTCTTACTATGAACTACTATAGAAATATAGAACTAGAAACAGAGAACATTTCGAGAATACACTATCTCGAATAATATAGTAACGAAGTTCCTTCGGCAGAGGACATCAATAGAAACTTTTGTTTTAAGATGGTATTCCCAGAACAAATAGTTTAAATCGGTGAATTTTCAAAAACCAAATTACATTTAGTTTTATTTTATTTTTTTATATGATTTTTGAAGTCGATTTTCATAAATAAGTTCATTCCTCTTAAAAAATGTGAGTACATTTAGGATAAAGAGAGGAAAATTTCTCAAAGCATTAACATCAGTCTTTAAGTGTTATTGTTTATCGACACAAATATATATATTTTTATTTTAAAATATTACTGTACTGTTATATTGGACTGACGCCAAGTCAATAAAATTTTCAAGTTGATATTCAATATTTAGATGTTTAAGTGTGAATTGAATTGATCTTCCAAGAAGATCCCATCTGCACTGGAATTTTCTTCCCTTTTTCTTGCTTTGCTTTTGCAGTCGCATTTTTCAATGAAAACCTAGCTAGAAGTAAAGACTTAAAGATGAATAACGATAGGGTAAGCACAGCACTTGACTGTCCTAATTATTAAGTTGACCCATTCTAACACAAAAAATGTTAAATTGAATTAAAGCCTAGCGAGCACTTGACGATAATGCTCAACGTGTTCGAGCAAATTATTTCTTAAAATTAATTTAAGGACTTTTTTGTTTATCAAAATGGTGTTCTATTTATTTTTTGATTGTTGTGAAATTCCACAAAAATAAAAATTTACCTTGAACAATCACTCAAAGCGAAACGCACACTCACACTTCTAGGCATTAACATAAATGTGTTTGCAAAGGCCAAGCAAATTAAATCTTAAAGGCGGAAGCGGATGTTAAGGTTGCAAGCAAATTTCTCTCTCTCTCTCTCACACATACACTCTCCTTATGACGCTCTTATTCCTTTTGTGTGTTAGTTTTGGTTTATTCTGTGAGTGTGAAAAATGAATAAATGCATGAGTCGTCCGAGCTAGATGTGTGTGTTTGTGTGTGTGAGTGTATAGCCAGGCCATCACAGTTGCAGCATTCGTATTTGTATTTCGGAATTATGTCCTGCTGTTCCATGAACTTGCTAGGCATTTGTGTTGCTGTTTCTACCAATTATGGACTGGTAAAGGAAGTCATTTGCATGTGTTCGTTACAGACACAAGTCAACGAATTTGAATTGAATATGAAGTTGTGGTTGTTAATCTATCTATCTTTCGGTGAGAGTGTGAGTATATGTGTGTGTGTGTGTGTGTGTATGCGGAGTTTGTGACGGTGTTTACCTCCGCTTTGAAGTGAGCATAACAAGAACTTGCCATGCTGAGTGTTTGCGAATTAAATTGAAAATGCTTGGAAAACATATTTTTTTTCATCTCTCCTTGGGTTCAGTCAAAATATGAAGAAGAGCAATAAAAGACTGCAAGGGCAGGGGCATAGTCTTATAATATGAAATTAATATTTTAATCAATGCAAATAAATTTGGCAGCACATTTCTTTGATGAAAATTTAATTAGCTCAAGAAAGGACATCAAAATTGTTGGCTAACCTTTGGGAGAGTATGCATAAAACTTTCAATTTACTTTGGACAATATTATCATGAGAATACGCTATACCAGCGACAGACTTTGTTGAGCATAGAACGCCAAGCAGTCTGACATATCTGTTGAAGGCGATAAGACGTGATCATTCTTAACCTTTAAATACTCAATGTTGCGTATAAGTTTGTTCACTTTGTGCCACTATCGAGCTGTTGTTGCCACAAAATTGGGACAAACTTTATTTATATCCTTTTTTTAAACATAACTTTATGAAAGTATAATTAGAATGATGTTCATGGCACGTCTTTCGTATATTTTTCACGGTCATTTCAAAGTGCGTCTGAAAAGTTTTCGTTCGTGAAACATTTCATGAATAGTCTTTTATATAAAATTTTGAAATAAAAATTATTACAGAATATATTTTTATATAATTATTACAAATACATTTAAATTGCACAATAGTTCCTTATGACCTCAAAAATTATGCCTTAAAAGATTATGGCCTGGAGTGGTGGTTTTTGAATTTTAGTATAAGGCTGCCTGGTACTACTATCACCAATACTCAAAACTTCAAACGCTTTTATCTCAAAACTGAATTTCTTTAGTTGGTCGCAAACATAACTCAGACAATTTTTAACTGATTCACTTGAAACTTTGAATAAATCTTAATTTAATATAGCAAAATATATTGTGTATGGAAGTACGTAGGAAAAAATTAATTAGCTTTTTATAATTAAAAAATTACAGGAGCTGTTTGTACAGCCGTGGACCCTGTAAAAACGAAGACGTGATCGCAAAAACGCTGCACAGCCGCAATTTTGAAATTAATCCATAAAAAAAAAATATTGTATAAGTATATTGCCACTAATATATATAATAAACATCCTTTTTTGGAAGCTCGTTTTATTGTGTAGTATTTCTGAAAAAAATCCAACGAAAAGATATTTTTCTGGCATCTAGAGTGGCCTAACACCTTAATTAGAGCTTGTGTTCCACTGAAACTGGGTATCACAGGGTATATGCAAGTGTTCCAATTTAAGAGTTTCGGATAAGCTTGGATGTGCTTTTTATTAGGGTTAACTCAGTTACGCTGTGTGGTCGATTTAGTATCATTTCAGAATTTTTTTTTTCATTTCTTATGAATATTTGACTCCATCGAAATTGTTGTTTAGCTTAAAAAACATTAAAAAATAAAAGAAATGAAAAAAAAAGTTTAGTCGGTACTGCCTAATAATGGCAAGTAACGCAAAAAAAATTGAAAATTAAATAAATATTTTAGGCGAATAAAAATTAAATGGCGTCCAAGATAAAAAAAATTAAATAAAGCATTAAAAAATAAATAACACCCAAATCGAAAATGAAATAGCATCTTAAATGTCTATGCGAACATTCACCCAAAACCCAATCGTCCAGAAGTGTCTTTGTACATGTGAATAAAAGTAAAAACAAAAAAAAAAAAAAAAAAAACGCAAATCGCCCAAAAATGATATTAACGATTGTCCAAATTTTTGGATTTTTTTTATAATGTTCCCCAAATTCTTCCTAATAATTCCCCAAGAATGAACAATCACCCAAAAATCGGAAATTATAGAAGGCATCAAAAGACTGCTATAGTCAAAATACTAGAAGATTACCTTTTGAAAATTCCTTTCTAACATTGCTCTGCTTGTTGGATTTCTCCAAAGCTTTTGAAACCGTCAGTCACTCTATTCTCTGAAAAAATTGGCTCTCAATTTCCGATTTTCAAAATCTGGATTCCGTCTTTGAAACTACTTTAAAGGTAGGTCTCAAAGAGTTCGTGTGGATCAAAATTTTTCTATGCTAAAATAACTACCAGTGGAGTAACTCAAGGCTCCGAACTTAGACCATTGTTTTTTACTATGTTCATTAACGATATTTTCAGCAAGTGCCACGACGTCACTATGCATGCATAATACGTAGATGATCTCCAATTGTACTTGTCCAGACCTTTAGGTCTCGTTGAAGATCTATGTATGTGGTAGAGTCAATGAGGACTTAGCTTTGATATCCAAATGGGCTGATGAAAATTTGCTCACGCTGAACCCCTCAAAATTATTTGTTTTGTCTATATCAAAATATCAATATTATCATGAATAATATTCAATTCTACTAAATAACATTCAACTGAAACTTGTTAGAAAAGTCATTAATCTTGGTGTTCAAATAAACTCATCCCTGGTCTGTAATGATCACCTCAACTCATGCGTAAAAAAATTTTTACGCATGAGTTGACTTTATTCTTGGAAATCTCCAAATGACATCACGAAGAAAACTAGTACTGCAGCTGATTATGTTGATCATAACTTACTCTGAAGTCGTGTACTGCCAGCCTGATTCTCGGTCACTACATAAGATCCTGGTCGCTTTTAATAATGCAGCTTGCTATGTATACGGTCTTAACAAGTTTGATTATATCTCTGCCTTTTGTAAAAAATTTACCAGGTTGTGACTTACGTAGTTACCTTGAAGTTAGATATTTTATTTTCCTACACCGGATTATCTACACACGTAGAGTACCATATATCTCTTCGAAAAATGAAAGTTTTGCCGACCTAGTAGAAATTTGAACTTCGTGCTCCATTAATATACTAATTTCCTTAACTCCAATAGATTGTTTTTTTGTCACTGCTATCAAGTCATGGAATTCATTACCTAATAGTATTAAAAGCGTATCTAATAAAAGTCACTTAAAGCATTTAATCTACAAACACTACTCTTAGCTTTCTCTCTTTTTTTCTCTAATCTGTAGCATCCCAGCAGAAAAGTGGACCAGATTTGAAATAGTTCTGAACTAGTTCCAAGAAGGACCAGTACTAGTTCCACTACAATACCCTTTAACATTGAACGAACTGACGCTTTTTGCGGGTTGATGTCATAGGAAAAGACAATTGTCCCCAGAAACACTCCTTTTTCCCTATATTTGAACTAGTTGCTTTAGGAGCATTTTTAAACTGGTTGCTTTCGCAGTAGCCTGAAAGTGGTTCTTTTTTAACTAGTTTTAAAGTGAACATTTTAAAAGTGTAAGAATTTAGTGCAATTATTTTTAAATAGCACTTTTCTTCTATAATTGTTATATATACATTTTTTCTATAATATTTTAATGTAAGAGCAACAACCGATTCCGTCTTGTGCGCAGAAAATTTAAAAAATAGTCAGAACGTGTTTATTTTTTTCGGCAATACTTTTTAAAACAAAAGTAAAGTGAATGAACTGTTCTACACTGAACGCCTTTTGAACTTTTTCAGAGCTTCTTCGAATTTCGCTAGAAATGAACTAGTTCACTTTTTTAATTGACTCCAAAATAACTGCTGGGATATCTTTCAAAGAAATATTCTTTTATTGTTTGAATTTAAGTTATTTTAAGTATTTATCTTAAATCTTAATTTGCATTTCTTATGTGGATATATCCAATGTAAATTCGGCATGCAAAAATATTAATCTTATATGTCAACAATACTTGTTAAATAAATTCAATTCAATAATTTTTTTTTGGAAATACAATGTTTTCTTAATTCAATGTCAAGGAATATGTCAAGGAAAATTATTATATTTTCTTGTTCCATATTTATAAGGAAAAACGATATATTTGTAAGTATATATCTCCACCCCAGCACCATCTATCGGCTCCAAAGTTTCTAACAGACTTTGTTTTATTTTAATATTATATGGTGTGAGTTACCCAACGTCACCTAGGGGATCTAACATAAACAAAAACAATCCGGAGCACCACACGAACATATGGTGTGAATATAAATTGCCAAATCGGTCCATAAATAAGAATTTTCGAAAAAAGCAATTCCAGCGCCACCTAGGGGGTCTAACACAAACACAAGCAATCTGGAGCACCACACGAACATATGATATAAAATAAGGTGGATAGATAGCTTCAGTGGTTCAACTGTGATGGTCAGATATATTAGTACATATGCACAAACGTTTTTACATATTAAGATTTAAATTGATGTAACTTTCTGTTTTGAACTCATAATCAGTGTCAGAACCAGCTATACATGTATGTACTCAGAGGCATACAAACACATACATTGATATTTATTGATGTTGGATACATTTTCGTTCCTGTTGCTGTTGTTGTTGTTTTTGTGGAAACTCTTGTGATAAATGCAAGCTTTACAACAATAGTTAAACGTTTGACATTTGTTAAAAGTAGGAGTGGTAGCTGCCGTGACCATGTATGTAGCCAACATAATTTGTATGTTGCTCCGCGTTGAACTAATTGACACAATTTTTTGCTGCTACACTTGCAAATATAGCAATTACAATTGAATATGGGGAAAAAATACAATGAAAACTAAAATAAAACACAACAGCAAATATTTATGTTGGTGGATAAAGGTTTTTTGTTTTTTTTCTTTCAGAGTTGCATTTAATTTCAATTTGAACAAACTAACAAAAAGTAAACATATAGTATATTGCACAAGCTATTCCACCACACAAGCAAAGTTCGACTTCACACTTTTGAGAGTTTGCTTTTATTTAATAAATTAATTCTAAACTGCATGAAATTTGCAATTTGGAATGGTTTGGAAATTTATTGAAATCGTTTCACTTACGCTAGACATAACCGATAAATGAGTTGCACATTGAATCAATAATAAAATTTTATCCCACCACACATAAACGTATTAAATTTTTGAATAATCTATAAAATGGAGGGTACAAAATTACCAAACAGATTGTTATGGGATAAAGTTGAATTAAATCAATCTAAATTCAAACTCCATTCGATACAAATAGGAAGGATATGGCTTTGGGGGTTAGTACACAAATCAAAATGGGCTCATTTAAATTTTGATTCAGATTTTTAGATTATGATTTTATTTAAAATGAAGTTTATTTTTTATAAAAATAATTTTAATATAATTTCAATGAAAACCCTGGAAAGACCAAGACTTTTCAATAGGAATCACTATTTTACTATTTTATTTTTGTTAAAATTTTTTAAGCTTCTTAATCATCTTCGCAAAAGACCAGTCTTTATTTTTTTTGTTTATTTTAAAAGGTTCGGTTGCTGTGCTTCGGACAAAACCAAAATTTTGCACACAAGTGTTATAGAGGTGAAATATATTAAAAAACAAACAAAATTTAAAACATAAGCTGTTTTTTATTGTTCCTATCCCATTTATACAGTTGATTTGAAATTCGAAAAATCCAGCATTTAGCGTATTAAAATTTTAATTAAAAAAAGCTTTTTGGCGATAAAACCACCGTTAAAAACAAAGAGTTGGCTGTGTCGTGTATATGATTTGACGTGAGAGTGTTTCTTTATCCTTGTCCTTATTTTTGTCCCTATCCTTTCCTTTGTTTCCAAACTGATTCTTGTCCTTTCGTTATTCTCTTAGTTGTCATAATAATTTTCCTACTTCATGTCCAAACTCTTGTTTTATTCTACACCGAGAAAAAAACTTCTGCTAAGATGTCTTCGGCAATTTGGTGCCTCATAAGTTTTTCGTCAAAACATCTAAATTTTACATGTTTTACTTACTGATGTTCATTTATCTAAATTAAGTAAGTATTTTGTAATTGTAAATTATGGCTTCGACAGTTTATATTGGCGTGCTTGCTTAATCTGACGAAAATAGTGTTCAAATCCACACCATTTTGATAAAGTGTCAAAGTTTTCGATGGCTTACCTATACTATTGATTAATAGATTGTATACTTGGCTTGGGTAAATCAAACATTTTTTTTGGCAGGGTATCAAAGTATGTGCTTTCAAAACAATGTATAAAACAATTTATTACTTTGGTGAATAAGTATAAGTTTTTTATTTCCATACAACTTGGTGCCACCCAAACCGGCTTAGGTGATTTTACTATTGTTTTTTTTTTCTCGGTGTATGTCCAACTTCTTGGCTTAATCCTTGTCCGAATCCCGTTCCTAGTTTGGACAGGTGTATTTTAGAGTTGTCTAAATTTTTGTTCTATTGCATAACCTAATTCTTGTCATAATCTTTTTCCGGTTTCATAGTCCGGTTTTATTGTGTTATTTTGTTGTTTATGACCAGGGTTGGTTGTCACGTTGTTGTTGTTTTTGTTTTGTTGTTGTTGTTGTTGTTATTGATGTTGATGTTGATATTGATGTTGATGTTGATGTTGATGTTGATGTTGATGTTGATGTTGATGTTGATGTTGATGTTGATGTTGATGTTGATGTTGATGATGTTGATGTTGATGTTGATGTTGATGTTGATGTTGTTGTATGTTGTTGTTGCTTTTTCTTTTAATTTTCGTTTTTATTTTGCTTGTGATTTTGTTTTTGCTTTTGATTTTTATTTTGCTTTTACATTGGTGGTGTTTTTCCGTGGTGCATTAACTTTGCCTTAGCTGCATACAATTAATTTATGCAACAATGATGCATTAACGGTTCACTAAGCGGTTTCTGACAGACCTCATGACGCCGTCATTTTTTTTTTTTCTATTTTCATCTTGTGCCTGAAGACCTCACCTTCATTTTCGTTCCACAAAATTTACCGTTGCGCCAGCAGCCACAGAGTTAAAATTCCATGGAACGGTTTTTCATTGTTGTAGCATATTTACTGCATTATGTGGCTGCCACCGTGAAATCATGGTGATAAGAAGTTTTTTTTTTATATTAGTTGTGAGGCTTAATAGCATCTGTATGTTGTCGTAAAATAAAATGTCAGAATTTTCTTTCTTATTTTTGTCGTAAGACCAAGTAAAAATCTTTAATTTTCGTATTTAAACACTAGCGATACCAAGCGCGCGTTGCTGCACCCGGAAAGTATATTGGAAATAATAAGTAAATTCAAAACTTTTATTATTCCCTTAGTCTGACACCACGCTCATGTTTCACTGCCCGTTACAGTTTCTCAGTAGCAGAACATCACTCCCAGGTGACAATTCCATTATGAGTTTCAATGTCCTGTGATTTTAACTTCCATAGTTATTCTGTATAGAGAATATGGCCACACCCCCTTTTCCAATGCACATACCAGTTTTCCAGTAGGAATACTTTGGCAATTAGTAACTCCATACTGAGTTTTATTGAGTGATAAAGCTATCCAATATCAAAAATTTGACTTGTGTGGTCGAAGTCATAACCCCTTTTCCTATGTCCGTCCCAGTTCTCTTGTTTATTTATAAAAAAACTTATTGAATCACATAATGTCAATTCTATAAAGTAAAAAGTCAGCCGTTTGTTCCTTTTGTTCATTTATAAATTACAGGAAAACCACCGTCAAAACATGTGTAGAAAAGTTGCATGCAGCGAAACAAATAAACATGCGTACATACATACATACATACATACATACATACATACATACATACATACATCAAGTCGGATTGATTATCATTCTCATCAAATAATCCTCAACATGCTTAAGGTGGTCAGTGAATCCCCTTTTAACAAAACTGTGTTAGATTAATTCACCACATCAAAACTAATTTGAACATATTAGAATGTACTTCGGTCCAATTAGCTTTAAGCGCAGCAAAGTATGTATGTATATGTATTTGTTTGTTTGTTTTGTTGTGTTGTGCTTGCTGAGAACAAAAAGAGTATAGTGGAGAGCAACATGCAGTTTATTGAGGCTCTCGCAGCACAAACGCATGGAAAGCTAACGATCAAGCAATGCATGGCGTTCTGGATGATTTTTTAAAAAACTTAACACTTTAATTAAAGATACTTCTTATTGAAATTTCGTAAAGAAAATACCCAATGATCCTTTTGTATCACAAATGTGATATTTTAAAAATTTTTTCATAAAAATCGGAACAGTACTTTTGGAGTTTTGCGGCAACAAAAAATTTTCACTTTCATTTTATATAATAGTATTGATATTGATTGAAGTATTGATTTATATTGATGATGATCGGGTATGGGCACCACTACATTTAAAGCTTCTGTGGTGTTTCTGTGTTTGTTTTTTGTCTTTGATTTGTTGTTGCGTTTTGTGTTGCTACATAAGCATTTTCTCTCAATTCTTACTCTCAACGCTCCCAGAGTGCTCTCTGCCCATAGCTGATGATTGATATTGATGATTTAGCGTAAATACGAAATATTCGCATATACTAAACAAGCAATAATTCCATGCAACGCCGTTGCATGAATGTTGCATTATCGATCTTTGAGTGGCTCTCTCTGTGTCCTCATGAAGATTCAAATTTTTTGTAATGAGGACATAGATTTTTTACTTTAGCACTAATAGTGAGCGAGTAATAATTCCATGTAACAAAATTGCAGTTCAGTTGCTTAAGCAGCTCCCTCCGAGTTCGAAATATGCTTTAATTTTGTTTTTATTTTTTTCATAAAGTCAAAGAACTAATCTTTATGGTCGTATCATTATTTTAATCTTAGCACCTATACTCTCTGAGCAAAAATTCAATGCAACGCCGATGGATTTTGGAAAAAACCCTTTCATAACTTTTTTGTAAACCTGCGCTGTAAAACGTCACCTTGTCACGTAAAAATTGCGATTCTTAAATTGAATTAACACGCAAAAATTTTCGGATATTGATTTTTTTACAATTTTCTACGTGGATTGACAAGAAAAGAATAAATCGATCAACTTCGTTCGGCTATTGATGATGAAGCACCACACCCAGCGACTGTAAAACGCTAGATCAATGAGTTCGAGCGTGGTCATCGTTCTCTCCAAGACAGATTTTGTGAAGGTCTTTCAAGAAGGATTGTGACAGAAAACATCGATGATGTGCGTGAACTGTTGGAAGTGGATGAGATGGAATTATTTTTGGTCATTAGTGTGATTAGCATACATTCGATTTTACATGAGCATTTAGGCGTCAAAAAGATTGTTTCCATTGGATATCCCATTATTTGACGTTTGCTCAAAAAAGGCGCGTGTCGATTGATGCAAGGAAATGCTGAAAAAATACAGCGGGAGTGGTTTGAAGCACGTCTACGACATCACCACAGTTGACGAAACATATCAGGAAACCACTATTTGGTCTTTCAAAGTAAGCAAAACCCAAAAAAGTTGTTCGCGGACGGAGCACATCTAAGCAAGTCATGTCGAAACTATTTAATACCATTTGAGCAACGGACTGCCCGACTTTAATGCAGTCTTGAAAGCTAAAACTCGGCTTAAAATCAACGAAGCTAAAAACGGCCTACTGAGCTCTTAAATAATAGAGGCGAAGTTCTATTTTAATTCATTCATGAGCTTCTCTGCAGAATATGGCCGAAAAAATCATTCCAAACGATTGGAACCTCAGTGTACTATACTCAATCCACAAAAAAGGCGATCCCACCATTTGCGCCAACTACCGTGGGAGGCTTGGTGCCTGAAGAGGCTTGGTGCCTGAAGAGGCTTGGTGTCAGTAAACTCAAAACAGAAACGGCTGGCGTAAGTTCTTGGACGAGGCCAAAACCGATCGGCAGTTGTGAACGTCACATAATATATAAAGGGTGATTTTTTTTACTATTTGTTTATTCAGTGTACATTTTTTGACATCTTACGTGTGATTCGTAATATGTGGCAAAGCCAAAAATGACCATTAAGGTTTGCCATTTCACTGTGAGTAGACTAATAAACGAACAGAGCTTGCAAATCATTGAATTTTATTTATTAAAATTCGTGTTCTGTGAGAAATGTGTTTCGCAAATTATGTCCATTTTATGGTCGTGATAATCGACCGACCGAACAAGCTATTCAAGGTATTGTGACTAAATTTCGCACAAGTTTCATTTTATAGGACATCAATCCACCAACCCGTTTGCGGAGTGTGCGTACCGAGGAGAATATTGATGCTGTATCGGGCAGTGTCAATGAAGATCGCGATATGTCAATTCGTCACCGTTCTCAAAAAATGGGCTTGTGGTATTCGACCACTCGGAACATTTTACGTAAGGACCTCGGTATTAAACCATACAAAATTCAGTTGGTGCAAGAACTGAAGGCCGGTGACTTACCACAACGTCGTTTGTTTGGTGAATGGGCCTTAGAAAAGTCTGATGAAGATCTACTTTTCAGTGACGAAGCTCATTTTTGGCTCAATGGGTACGTCAACAAACAGAATTGCAGAATTTGGTCTGAAGAGCAGCCAGAGGCAGTTCAAGAGTTGCCTATGCATCCCGAAAAATGCACTCATTGGTGTGGTTTGGGGGCCGGCGGCATCATTGCACCGTTCTTTTTTAAAAATAATGAAAATTGCTACGTTTCAGTCAATGGAACAAGGTACCATGCGATGATTACGGCTTTTGTAAACGCAACAAGACGGTGCAACATGCCACACGGAACGCGATACCATTGACCTTTTGAGAGGCGAGTTTGGTGAGCAATTAATCTTACATTTTGGAGCAGTCCAATAGCCGCCAATATTATGCGATTTGACTCCACTAGACTATTTCTTGTGGGGATTCGTTAAGTCTCTCCTGTACAGGAATAAGCCAGCCACAATTGCAGCCCTGGAAGACAACATTATAGAAGCCATTGGTGAGATACCGGTCGAAATTCTGGAAAAAGTATGCCTTAATTGGAACTTAAGGATTGACCAGCTAAGGCGTAGCCACGGGCAACATTTACATGAAATAATCTTTGAAAAGTAAGTGGGAGGCATTGATATATTGCTCCAAACAAATATTTCATTCACTATTACAAATATTTTGCTTTTTTTTTAATTTGAAAAACCCGACGCTTAAAAAAATCACCCCTTGTATATATATATAAAAAAAAAAAATTAATTATTAACAACTTTGAAATAATTTTATTTATTGAAAAATGAAAGATTAAATCAACAGAAACTCCCAAAACACCCCCATTTTGTGCTACAGCATGCAACTTGAATTTAAGGTACTGAAGTTTGGAGTTTATGGAATTACTGTAATGGTAAGAAAGGAAATGTTGTCAAAAAAAATTTAAAATTTTTAATTTTTTTGGGTAAAACATTTTTATTTTAGGTTGATTTTTTGTGTCGGAGGTTGTTTGAAATCAAGTCAAGCAAACTTTGCCTCTACCTCGACTACGGTCCTGACAATTGAAGGATATGTTGATTGAAAATATATGTATGTTTGAATATTTCTGCTATAAGCCGCTCAATTTAACAGTTGTGATTATTGAGTCACAAAAGTCAAGTTTCACAAAATTTTATACGTTTTATTGCTAGTCAATCAAATGTCAAAAAACTCCCAAATTTAAATCACAGACCTTTCTGAAGTTTCGAGTTCAATTATGTTTTAGTGCCGGCAGCAGCATCAGACACGTATTACTTTCCTTTGAAATGTTTCGATTCTGATGAAAATTTAGGAAGATATACTTGAGATGTAGAAGGGGAGAAAAGTCGCACATTGACGACTCAAAAAGAAAATGGAAATCATTTTACCCAATGTAAATGACAGCTCTAAAAAGGAAATGCAGCTAAGGCTAAAATATTGAAAAAAACCAACCCTCTCATTCAACATGACCTAGCAACCACCCACCCTCAGAAAAATATCAAATAAAGATGTTCGATGCTTTTTCTCCGTGACCCTGGACTTTTTACAAACAACAAAGGTTGAATTTGTTTGGGATGTAATAATGGAAGAACACAAGGTATGCAATTTAACTCACTAGAAACAGACCTTAATTAATTTATGAGTCGAAGTAATAAAGGAAAGATGATTGCAAAAATATACGTTAGCATTAGGTTTCATAAAGACGCACACACACACAGGCATAATTTAATCCCCAACGAGTATATAGTAGACGTGACCGAATTATGACGTGACCGAATATAAGCGACCAAATAAATGCAGCGAGTAATGCACACAAAAAAAAAAATATTTCAATCAGTGTCAAGCGTTAATTTGCACTGGTTGAAACACCCCTTGGTAGTTAAATATGTCGTCATCTTACGGTACTCGGCCTTTAGATCTTTTCACCAACGTTTCCAGCACCACCATCACCATCACAAAAACCCACATTAAAGTTCTGAGCCAACCAACAAAAGCAAGTCTACCGGAAAATATAAGAAAAGTCCTTAGAAAAACCTTTTTTTTTCTCATATGATGTGTGGGGTGGAGCGATGCAGGCATCATAAGTTGGCCAGCTGCCATTCAAAGGAAATCTACAAAAATAAGCCAAATCCAAGTCGCGCGCGTTGAAATCCTGCAGCCAAGTCCTTGACGAAATGCGACAAGGCTGCACACAGCTGTACACAGCATCAAAAAAAGAAAATCGCCTTTGTCAGCGTCTGTGCTTGCTTAAGGGCGGTTAGTCTTAAGTCGAAATTGGTTTTATTTGTAGATTTTGGAAAAAATCCCATGTTGAATGTTTTGAAAAAAAAAAACCAAATCGAGGACATCGTTTGAACACAATCAAGGCCTAAACTCAACCACACATACATATGTATTTTTAACCAATTCAATCATGCAGCAGCACAAATGCAGGTGTGGAATTACGATGAAACTAGTACAAAGAAGCGTACTGCGCCTGCATCCGCTAGATACGCTTTAGTTATACATTCATCTTGAAATCATTGATAGTATCGTGTTGGGTTGATTTTCTAAATTTGGGTGTAAATGAAGATTCAATTGTAGCGCGCTTTTGAAAGGAACTTACAATGAAATTAAAACAAAAGGCAAAGCAGTGTTGCCACAGTCTTAAACTTTTTTTTAGAAAAATATAGAAGCAAATTTACTCTTTTTAATAAGTTTAAACATAAAAATAAACTGAAATGTAAAAAATTATGTTTCAAATTAATTTTCACATTATCTTCATTATTCTCTATCCTTTAAATGAATTAAGTGCGTTTTACAAGAAATATCGCAGGTCAAAGCAGGACCCTGACAGGAGCACGGTGTACATTATTGAGTAAGTCGACTTTTGTGCCGGATATATTGCTTCTGCGGGGAGTTTTTTTTTTCTTTATTACTCGTGCTGATTGTGGAATCCGGCGGATCAGTTGCGGCGGGAGTTGATTCGATCCGTATTCCCCTTACTTTCCCATTGTTGAATCCGTGCGAATGAACTCCAATACCGATCCGCACTCGTTATTCCTAAAACTATTTACTCGTAACTTACAACAGCTGTTCAGCTGCTAAAACAAAATAAAATAACGAGTGAAGTGCAAATAAACTAGTAAGAAATTATCTTCGAAAATATTTGCTTTTGTTTTTTGATGACGTCACTTTGCATGGGAGGTGGGTGTGGTTTTCACTCGATTTGGTTGAATTCCATACACAGAGTACATGTTATATATCAAAGTTCATATGCAAAATAACAAGTCCATATATTAATTTTCGTGGAATTTAAAGAGATTTTACATTTTTGATAAAGTCACTTTGTATGGGAGGTAGGCGTGGTTTTCACTCAATTTGGTTGAATTTCATACACAGAGTACATGTTATATATCAAAGTTTATGTGCAAAATTTAAAGTCCATACGTTTTGATAAAGTTACTTTGTATGGGAGGTAGGCGTGGTTTTCATCCTATTTGGCTCATTTTCGAACTTGACCTTTATTTTTTAGACAAAAGCCTAAATATCGAATTTCGTGATGATAGCTTGAAAATTACGCCCGTAATCGTGATCACAGACAGACAGACAGTCGGACATGGCTAAATCGACTCGGGTGGTGATGCTGATCAAGAATATATATATTTTTCTTTACCTACCACGCCTCCTTATGGGCGATACAAACGGAGTGACAAAATTAATATACCCCGTTTACGTTTTTTAAACGTAGGGGTAAAAAATATAAAAAGTGGCATTAATAAAAAAAAGACCATTAAAAGTAAACTTAAAAGAAATCTATTGCTTAAACTTGAGTACAACATTGTCCCGTCATAATGGAGCTCTTAGCGAGTGTTCTGCTACACCTTGCACTTCAGAAGAGCTGTCAGGACACATCGCAGTAGCTCTTGTTTGTGTTGCTGTTTCAACTGAAAGTGTGCGCTGCAAAAAATGTTTGCATTTGCTCTGATAAATTAAAAAAAAATGATATATGTGACCCGGTCTACGAAAAGGGACCTTCGGTGTGAAAATATAATTTTTCACTTTTTTGGCGATTCGATTAAATAAAATAATTAAACGTTTACAAACAGCTGTTTTCTCGAAAACTTGTTTTTACACCGAAGGTCCCTTTTCGTAGACCGGGTCACATATAAAAAAAATTAAAATTTGTCTTGAAAACAGAAAATATTTTTTGACGATTTTTTTAAAGTTTTAAAAATTGTTTTTAACAAAAAGAAAAATATCGAAGTGTAGTAATAATTTTCACGTTGAATACGAGTTGAACGACCTCAAATTACACTGAAATCATGTATCGCATTCTTTGTTTTGAACATTTTTCCTTAAATCCGCACTGATCCGCACCAAATTTATTGCGGATGAAAAGTGAACAAATTTGTATGAAGTGCGGATCGGTTGCGTTTTCAACAATCGCTCCAAATCCGCAAACGATCGATAATAAAATCCGCATTGAACTTACTCGCCGGTTTCTACAATAGCTAAATCAACGAGATCGAATCATTTTCCCGCCGCAACTGATCCACCAGATTCCACAATCAGCATGACTTTTACATAAAAAAGCCCTGCCGAAGGTCATCATATTTAAGTGGAATGGAAGGTTATAACTGTGCCAAATAAAAACGTGGGGGATTTCGATTTGGAACCCAAAGAAAGACCCTGAACTGCTGAAAAAATTCAAAATTTGACATGGATGTCGATATGGAATGGAATTCCGTCTTGGAAGCAAAGGAATGACCCTGGACAGCCGAAAAAGTTCAAAGATGATGAATTGGGGATGGGAAAATGTATTAAAGCCATGGAAATTATACAAACGCCAGAAAATAGACCTCACTGCCCCGAAGGGTATTGAAAGGAGCTTTATCACATTTCAAGTGTCTTTTAACGAGAGAAAAGGAAGGGATTTTTGCAAAGAATTGTTAATGGTAAGTAAAACGGTATAAAAAAAAAAACGGGGGTAGCCTCCTACCCCCACCTACTGCTGTTACTTTGCTGTATTTCTTTTCTGCTAATCCGTCTCTTCGTTGTTCTCGTGCAGTAAGTGTAACTCACGATGTCGCCGTCTCCTCGATTGACACGTCAACAACTACAGCAGTTACCTATTCGAATAAATAACAAAGTAGAAGGGACGTCAAAGCTTGAGAGTGGTGAACCTGTAGCTCTACACTATGGTGCGTAACTATAAGAACAGCTGTTTTTTTTAATTTAATAGAAATTTAAAAAATGTTTGAAAAAACTACGGATGGGGAATGAAAGACAATAAATAAAGATGTTTAAAAAAAAACAAAAAAACAACAATTACTAGGTACGTTTTCTGTTAGACCGAAATCGTTGTATTTTGAGTGGTGCATAACTATAAGGACAATGTGACTATACTTATAATAAACAAAACTTAACTGTTTTAAAGTACACAAAGAAAAAACTTTTTGCATTTTAATAATGTGTGGGTCCTCCACCTTGTTGAGTTAGTTCGAAAATTCGATTGGGCATAGAAATAATGAGATCCTGTAGCTGATTAATCTCAAATGACTCCCACTCTCGAATGATGGCAACTTTAAGTTCTGGAACAGTGTTGTATTGAGTGTTTTCGACGTAAACACGTTTGGCAAGTAATCCCCAAGCATTTTCCATGGGGTTCATGTCCGGAGAACAGGCAGGCCAGTTTAAACATTTCACTTTTTTCGTATGCATCCATCTTTGTGTCTCTTGACTGCTGTGTACGGACGCGTTGTCCTGCTGAAAAATCCATTTTGAGCTTCTCGTCCTTCGAAGAAAAGGTAGAAGATTCATTTCTAATGGTTGAATGTACTCAACAGAATTCATTCGGGTGCTGGGAAAAGCTAATTCCAGGGTTCCTTCAAAGCTGAAAGCTCCCCAAATCATGAGAGAGCCACCACCAAAGTTCCGTTTCGAAAAAAATCACGACTCTTTACGTAAATCTCTCCAATAAGACTTGAATCCATCAGGACCATCCAAATTGATTTTTTTTTCATCCGAAAAAATAACCTTAAGCAAGGAAAGGGAATGTCATGGATTATTGAAACACTTTAAAGAGCGCACTCACCTTTTTCCAGTCCGTTGACATATTATTTCTTGCGAATTCAAGACGAGCTATCTTGTGTTGCTCAAGCAATCTAGGCGCTGTCTTAAGAACTTGTCTTATTATAGTTCCAGACTGTTTTAGTGCTCGAGCTACCGTCCAACGTGATACATTAAGTCTCAATTCCTTAGATATTTTGCTTGCGCTCTTCATTGAATTACTTGCGGATCGCACAATTCGACGCTTATCACGCGAACTAAGCTTGGGTTTTGGTCCTCCTCTTTTATTTGTACCATATTCAGCCTTTTTTTGCAAAAAATTCCGAACCACAGTTACTGATCGTTTAACTTTTCTTGCAATTTCCCGTAACGAGTAACCTTCAGTTTGAAAAGCATATATTTGCCCTTTTTCCACTTCAGAAAGGTATTTACCACGTGGCATTATATATATTTTTATCGTCGCATAAAAACATCGTGTTCCTCTTTTGTGAATCAACTACAAGTAACTGATTTATAATTGTTATTATAGTTATGCACCACTCAAAATACAACGATTTAGTTCTAACGGAAAACGCCACTTGCTATGGTTGTTGTTTTTTTTTTCGAAAACACATTTTTTTATTTTCTTTCATTCCCCATTCGTATATTCTTAAAACAATTTTTAAATGACCATTAAATTCAAAAAGGTAGCTGTTCTTATAGTTACGCACCTCAGTGTATCAATACATGCCCAGCTCCAGGAAATGGAAGAGCGACTGAGTGCAAATATGAAGACTGAGATTCGGAAACTGGAAGATCGACTTCTCTTGCATTATGACAACTCTTTTAAAAAACTCTTTGAGGAAATTGCGAGCGTAGAAACAAAGCTGGTAATAAAAATTGAGAGTGAAGTGTGTGTCATAAAAACAGATTTTGGTGATCTTGATAAAAGAATTCTCCTAATGGAAAAACAATTAAAAGATATCACCACAAGATGTGAAGAACTACAAAAATTGAGTTTCAATAGCATAAACAATAACTGCAATGCAAACAACAACACTCCAGATTTTACATCAGATGCGGTATTGTTTGGCTTGCCGTGCTCTAGTGATGAAAATCTAAAAGCCATTTTTAACCGTATCTGTCATCATATTGAGTTCAAGCCACCTCAAATAAAAGACATTTTCCGTGTGAAGTCAAACCCGCTTAACCCATGCCCTCTCGTAATTATAAAATATTTTTCTCCTTTTGACCGCAATCAAGTTCTCAAAGCTTTCGGGTCATATCGAAGACGAACAAAATCTGCAGTTAATTTAAGAGATGCTGGATTTGAACATAACAGCAATATTTTTATCCATGAAAGTCTCAGCGCTGACAGCCGGAAATTACTACAAGCTGCGATTGCTTGTAAGCGGCAAAGGAGCATATATAATGCTTTTACTTTTCGTGGCTCAATTTTTATTCGCATGGAGAAAAATTCGGACGGGATTCGTATCACCAGTGTGGATGATCTACACAAAGCTGTACAAGGCTTGGAACCTGCTGAGCTTTGTTAAACTACTGGCATTATTAATTTTTATAATTTTTTCTGATATTATTTTCTTAGATTTTCTTCTACCTTTCTCCACTTTCCTCTTTTTACTCTTCACTTTTTTCTATTTGCCTAACATTTACGTTCCTGTATCTTTCTCTTATGCTAGGCTCTAGCAATGTGTTTGTTGGCGCTAATGAAAACCAAAAAACGTTAATTCAAGTGTTGTGCAAACAGCATTGTGGGCTTAATGTAGTACATTTCAATGCTCGTAGTTTAAACATGGCTAAATTGGATTATATTAGATATGTTTTTGGAGACTCATCGGTTGATATAATATGCATTTCTGAAACCTGGAGTGTAGTGATATAAGTGAAGCAATTTGTGATATAAATAATTTTAAGTTATTCAGAAATGATCGAACATATAAGAAGGGTGGAGGTGTCGCAGTTTACTGTAAAAAAAATCTGAGTGCTGCAGTTGTAAGCAATTCTTGTGGACCTGGAATTGAATATTTGAATATATGTATATCGGACAGTAATACTAAAATTCTTTTATCATGCGTGTACAACCCTCATAAATGTTCTACTGTTGACCCCTTATTTTCTATATTGTCTAACTATGTTCTTAACTATGATCTTATGTTAATATGTGGCGATTTTAATGTTAATATTCTTTCAAATGACATAGGAAAACAATTGTTGTACGAGAAGACATCTTCATTAGGGTTATCAATGGTGAATGAAATTCTTCCCACTCGTTTTTCCAATAACACCACCCCTAGTCTGCTTGATTATTTTATTGTGTCAGATCCTTCAGCGGTTTTGTTATTTGATCAAATTTTTTTTATATCTGATCACGATCTAATATTTTGTTCGCTAAATGTAAATCTATCTCGTCATGTAACGTCTGATAGCTTTACGTATCGTGATTTTAAACATATAAATTATCCATCTTTGTTCCATGATATATCCTTGATTTCGTTCAGAGAGTGTTATCTTCATAGCAATGTCAATAATAAACTTAGTTCCTTTCTGGAGCCTATTCAATATTTATTCGAAAAACATGTCCCTTTACGTACGTTTAGTGTTAAAAATGTATCTTGCCCTTGGTTTTTGCAAAATGTCCTTAATGCCATTAAAATTAGAAATAGACTCAACAAAGTATGGAGAAAAAATCCTTCTTCTGTAGCCTGGGAAAACTACAGGTCGGCTAGAAATGAAGCTGTTCTCATAACGAGACAAGCAAAATCGCGATACTTCTCTGCAAAACTTAAACTCTCTCTACCAACTAAAACATTGTGGAATAACATAAGAAAACTTGGGGTATGCAAGAATAATAACGTAGAATGTAATGTTGAACCCGACACTCTAAATAATTTTTTTGTGGATACTTCTTCTATACTTGATAGCAATTTGCTCACTTTCCGTAGTCTGGCCGTGCAACAAACTTTTAATTTTGTTTCGGTCGATGAGCTAGATGTTGGAAGGTGTGTATCGCAAATAAAATCGAATGCAATAGGTGAAGATGGCGTTCCTATCAAATTTATCAAACTTATATTGCCTCACATTATAAGCCCGCTAACGCATATTGTTAATCATTGTTTTGTATCGTCATCTTTTCCAGATCTGTGGAAGGTTGCCATTGTTCTGCCGATTGCAAAGAAACAAAACCCCTCAGGCCCTAATGATTTTAGACCAATAAGCATTCTGTCGCCATTGTCAAAAATCTGCGAAAAACTTATGGCCCAGCAAATTAATAAGCATCTAATGGAAAAAAAGCTTTTATCCCCATTTCAATCAGGCTTTCGTGCAGGACATGGTTGTGCCTCTGCAGTAGTTAAGGTGATTGACGACATACGACCAGAATATGATGCTGGCTCTATGACTCTTCTTTGTTTACTGGACTTCTCGAAGGCGTTCGATAAAGTAAACCACAACTTTTTGTGTCAGAAATTAAAATTTCACTTTGGGTTTTGCGATAGTGCTGTGGATCTGTTCCTGTTATTTATCTAATAGATTTCAAAAGGTAAAAGTTGGTCAAGTGTTTTCTGACTATTTTTCAGAAAAGAGGGTGTTTTCTGGCCCTCTCTTATTCTCGATTTTTATTAATGACATTTTTAATGTCTGTAAGCACGCATCCGTTCACACGTATGCTGATGATATTCAGCTTTATCTTTCACGTCGGACTGGGCTTCTTGATGACCTATGTTACCGACTGAATGAAGACCTCAACAACATCAATGAGTGGGCCAAATTGAATTGTCTTCAACTAAATGCTGCAAAGTCGTATGTCCTACCAATCTGCAAGAATAAAACTTGTATTGACGATGTCCCTGATCTATATATTGGAACATACAAGCTAAATGTAGTGTTGAAAATAGTCAACTTGGGTTTTTATATGAATTCTTCTTTGTCCTGTATTGATCACGTTAATAGTGTTGTTAAAAAAGTTTATTATGTCCTGCGTAATCTAAGAATGTCGGCTAGTGCTACTCCTGTAAATATAAAACGAATGTTAGTGATTCAATTGATCTTGCCAGTGATAACATACTCTGAAATTGTATACAGTAAACTCGATTCTTCCTCTCAGTTAAAATTACAAATTGCATATAATTATGCTACACGATATGTATATGGTTTGCAAAAGTTTGATCACTTATCCATTTATAGAAACGCCATTCTTGGTTGCGATTTATTTGCATATCTGAATGCAAGAAACTGTATGTATCTCCATAAACTTATTCATGAAAAAACTCCGTTCTACCTGTATGAGAAATTACAATTTAGTTTATCGAGAAGAAGTCATATTCTTATAGTTCCAAGACATGGGTCATTGAACTCCTCGCACTTATTTTTCATTAACGCCATAAGACTGTGGAATGCATTGCCACGTCACCTGAGAGAAATCACTACAGGAAGTATTTTTAGGCAAACTATTTTAACTCATTTCTCTACCTCCTAAACCCTTTTTTTCTTCTTTCTCTCTCTCTTTGCTCTTTCTAATCTGTCTGCATTTTTAAATTAAATTATCCTTAAGAAAAATGTTTGAAATTTGTTTTTCCTTATTTTTTATATCATAATATGTAAATTAATTGTTGTTTTAAATTCCTAATGTAATTATACAATTAATGCTTTATTACGTTGTCATTATTCTTATATTGAATGTATTAATGTTGTACTATAAAAGAACTTAGTTCTTATTGTACTAATATAATCTGCTAATAATAAATAAATAAAAAAAAAAATAAAATAAATAAATAAATATTAAAAGCGGATCCATTAACACATTTTCAAGTGCAGAAAGTCATGTGCTAAGTCGTGGCCAACCATCAACACCATCGTGGAAGCCAAATATTCATAGATCCAAGCTAATTCCATCTGTATTTATTGGAATCAGAAGAATGTGATCTACTTTGACCTGCTTAAACTTAATCCTCTAAT
Organism: Pherbina coryleti; assembly: GCA_943735915.1. NCBI lineage: Eukaryota > Metazoa > Arthropoda > Insecta > Diptera > Sciomyzidae > Pherbina > Pherbina coryleti. The sequence goes on along the minus strand of OX030949.1, from coordinate 127,812,234 downwards.
TGCTGGTTTCTATAATAATGAGCAAAAATTATTGAAATAATGAGAAATTTTGGGAAAATTTGGGCCTCTGATTTAAAAAAAAATGCTTTGCAAGTCAGTACAAACAATCGCTTATCTTCTATGTGACAAAATATAAATGAGTGCCTCGAGGGACTCTTGGGGCTTTAGTGGTAAAACACAGTCAATTTTCAGTGACTACAGTTTGTTGAGCTTTATTAAATACACTTTAAAATAATTACAAGTTCATATTTCAAAAACACTGAAAACATCGGAAATCGGTATTTGATAGAACAGCATCGACCTAAAGAATTGCTTGGTTTGCAAATGCACGTGCCTACACTCAGGGAAAAAAAATCGTAAAACCAAAGAAAATACACTTTGCCACAAAGACTTTGATTGGTTAGATTGTGCCCAAAGATAAAACATCCTTACGGCAAAGGCACAAAGATTGTTAAATTCCCATGAAAAATATACTTTATATCAAAGACTTAAATTCTTGTGACAAAGATGTACGTCTTTAAAAAAGTCGATATCCTTAATACTATCTTTGTATGTCCGCCTTTTTTTTCTAATACTCATCCCTTCTCCACTCTCCTTCCCACCCCCTCCCCCTTCCCCTTGACCCTTAACCTATTCGATTTAATCTAGATCTAATTACAACTCATACATATTAATACATTAATTGCCTTATATAGTACATATTGCCCACAAAGTAACTGCGAACTATAAGCGTGTGTATTTTTAAGAAAAATATGATTTTGTAGAAAAAATTCTTTAAAGTTATAGACTTTGTCTTTGAAACAACGATGCATAGCTTCAAGAAAACAAAGAAAATTTGTTGATTTTACGTACTTTTTTCTTTGTTAACAAAGAATAAAATATTAATAGTAAATAATTTATCTTTACGGCAAATATTTTTTGATTGATTTAGCTTCAAAGAACTTCAGTCTTTTGTTTCAAAGATGCAGCAGTTGCTTAGTTAAAGAATAAATCATTAGTGCAACGATCTTTCCTTTGTAGCAAAGATATTTTGGTTACAGTCTTTAAACAACTTCTTTTTCTTTGATTTTAAGGCGTTCAAATTTCTCAGTGTAGCGTAAAACAGAACAAAAGTGATGGAAGGGAGCTTTCAAGAGCTTCCAAAGCTTTTACAAATATTTTTCTACGTCTATTAGCAACTGTAAAACAAAGCTTATTTACTAAAAAAAGATACAGTATACCGTGTATACAGTAAAGAAGTGAAACTTCTTCTTTGTATACACTCTTTCTCTTCTAGAATAAGAACCATTTTAGTGTAAAGGCTCGATTATGCAATCGTAAAGCTACGCAACGTAACGTGGCGTAGATTTCTATTTGGAATAGAACCCATCGCTGCGCTAGGTTACGTTACGATTTCACTAACCACTTACCAGGCCCGTAGACAAGGGGGGGGTTTTTAGGGTTAAAACCCCCCCCTTATGGTCCAATAAGTATAAAAAAATAATATAGCGAAATACAGCGAAAACATCAACAAGCTTAAGTATCGAAAAAAGTTCGATACATTCAATTGAACTTTGTCTACGACCAGCAATTTAAGAATTTATTGCGTTAACAGGTGTAACGTGAAAGTGGTTTAATTTTGATTGCGTTTCGTTAGATAAGTTTAAGAGTTTCTATTGTTAATTTTACTGTGCCAAAACTACAAAAATTAGTCTACTTAATTGTCTGCAGAAACCAGAAGTAAAAAAGGCTAGAACGGTGGAAAGTAAGTGCTTGGTTCAAATGGTTTTTTTTTTCCTTTATCAATGCGTAAATGTGTTAAAAAGTTGCCGAATATTTCTGAATGTTTGAAAGCTGTGTTTTTTTTTGGTAGCGTGTTTGCATTGATTGAATATTAATGGATTAACTTTTTGCTTGATGCGGAACCGACAAAATCCGAATAATATTATATTTCATCTGTATTGTACAGGGTTTTCCTATAAGAGGTGTTATTGTGAATCGCCCGCTATTGTGAAGCGCTCACTTTTAAAGCTTTTATTCTTTGACATTTGACAAGTAGAAACTGTGCCATTACTAAAAATGGAACGATACAACAACGTCGTGTCTTTGCTGATTGGGTCCTTGAAATGCATGAAAATGATCCGGAATTCCATCGAAAAATCATCTTGACTGATGAGACCCATTTCCACCTCGGTGGCTACGTCAACAAGCAAAATTGTCGCATCTGGAGCTCGGAAAATCCAAGAGTTATTGTTGAGAAGCCTCTTCATCCTCAACGTGTGACTGTTTGGTGCGGTTTATGGTCCGGCGGGGTCATTGGACCTTACTTTTTCAAAAATGAGGACATAGGGCAGCCACTTTGCGATTTGGTTATGGAAAATTTCATGAAAAGGATATTGTGCTGTAAGCGTGGTCGTGGTGGTCATTTGGCTGATGTTGCTTTTCATTATTAACATCATACCTTCCTCTTTATTATGAAATAAACATCCGATAATTTATCTCAAAAAATGGCATTTTTTTTTGGATACCAAAATAACAACTCTTATTGGAAAACCCGATAGAAAACGTTCAAGAAACTTTGAAATCTGAAAAGTCTTCAGAACTTCCTTTGTAACCTGCAGTTGTAGAAAGCTTTAATGTTGACAGCTATGTGGAAAGCGGTACAAGTACAAGTACAAGTTGCGGTATTAATATTTTACTTTTAATGCTTATAACGCTAAGTTTGTGTGTATGATTGTAGAAATTTTTCCAGAAATATCATTTGATTCATCGCAACTGCATTCGACTTCGAGAGTATATCAATGTCCAAATAACGATATTTTCAAGTTGATGAGCAATATTTTCGATTCGAACCGCCTTGAAAGTTTTCAAAGCATTTATGTGCCTCCACCCAATTTTAATTTTCCTGCCAGCGGTTCTTGCAAACTCCGATTTAACACGTTAACTGCCATGAGGCACATACGGTGTGCCTCAGTAAAATGTCCACGTAGGCTCTGAGGCACAGCGTATGTGCCTCAGTATTTGATTACACATTATAGTTCATGGTTTAAAATTAGTACCTCGAAATGCAAATCTGTAAACGTAGTTCAATTCCGCATGGCCTGGCATACCTAAAACTATCTTTAGCGCATCATTTTTATACCCCCACGATTAAGAAAAACCCCCTTTACTGGGATTTTAATTTTAAAAACTTTAATTTTGTCATTCCGTTTGTAACGCCCACAAGGAAGCGTGGTAGGTATAGAAAAGTGTATATATTCTTGATCAGCATCATCACCCAAGTAAAGAGTGATTTTTTAAGTGCCTGATAACTTTTTTTTTAAAAAAAACGCATAAAATTTGCAAAATCTCATCGGTTCTTTATTTGAAACGTTAGATTGGTCCATGACATTTACTTTTTGAAGATAATTTCATTTAAATGTTGACCGCGGCTGCGTCTTAGGTGGTCCATTCGGAAAGTCCAATTTTGGGCAACTTTTTCGAGCATTTCGGCCGGAATAGCCCGAATTTCTTCGGAAATGTTGTCTTCCACAGCTGGAATAGTTGCTGGCTTATTTCTGTAGACTTTAGACTTGACGTAGCCCCACAAAAAATAGTCTAAAGGCGTCAAATCGCATGATCTTGGTGGCCAACTTACCGGTCCATTTCTTGAGATTAATTGTTCTCCGAAGTTTTCCCTCAAAATGGCCATAGAATCGCGAGATGTGTGGCATGTAGCGCCATCTTGTTGAAACCACATGTCAACCAAGTTCAGTTCTTCCATTTTTGGCAACAAAAAGTTTGTTAGCATCGAACGATAGCGATCACCATTCACCGTAACGTTGCGTCCAACAGCATCTTTGAAAAAATACGGTCCAATGATTCCACCAGCGTACAAACCACACCAAACAGTGCATTTTTCGGGATGCATGGCCAGTTCTTGAACGGCTTCTGGTTGCTCTTCACTCCAAATGCGGCAATTTTGCTTATTTACGTAGCCATTCAACCAGAAATGAGCCTCATCGCTGAACAAAATTTGTCGATAAAACACATTTCGAACCGAACACTGATTTTGGTAATAAAATTCAATGATTTGCAAGCGTTGCTCGTTAGTAAGTCTATTCATGATGAAATGTCAAAGCATACTGAGCATCTTTCTCTTTGACACCATGTCTGAAATCCCACGTGATCTGTCAAATACTAATGCATGAAAATCATAACCTCAAAAAAATCACCCTTTAGATTTAGCCATGTCCATCTGTCCGTCATCCACACTAAATATACAGTAAACGTATACATCAGGCCGTGAGGTACATATGCTGTGCCTCAATATTATATTTCAAAATTTCACCGAAATATAAAAAAAAACTTTTTCTGATTTGTTCGAAAAAATGGCCTGGAGGACCCGATATTTTTTTTGTATGGTGGCGTTAAAGTGTTAAGCATTCTTGGTCGAACCATTGGCATTGGTTGGTTTACTCCAAATTGGAAAATGCAGCTTATTGCAAGTTTTGCGTATTTTTTAACACTGGTTTTGGAGGCGCAGGATCACAACCTCTTGTTAATTTTACCGAATGAAAATAAAACCTTTTAAATAAAATGTTCAAACCTTTCATTGTGGCCTTTACAAAAGTCAGGAAATACAATAATAGCATAACACAGAGAACAGATTTCTGCTTTCATTTTCCTTTTGTTCCACAAAAGTGTATTAATTTGTAGAAAATAATTATTATTGTTAACATTATTATGTTAATATTAACCTTGATATTGCCTGCTACGAGCAACCACAACTCTCTTGATAAATTTATCAATAGCAAATGAGATATTGACAAATTTATCAATTAAAGAGCTTTTTTTCTATCACAGAATACCAACTCTTGATAAATAGTCAATACTTGGTAAATATTCAATAAGGTGAATTTATCAAGTACGCAGAATCGGGCTGTTAATATAAATATATAAAATAAACAAAAATAAAAAATTAATTTTTGTTTTATGTATTTGGTGTACAAAAAGTTTTAAAGTGTTTTTTTTTTCAATTTTGTCGCTTTATTGTGAAAAATTTGTTACAAATTCATTTCTCAAAGTATTGTCTATTTCTAGCCACTGATTTTTCCCATCTTTCTGGTAATAATATAAAAAATACCTTTTCATTTATCGATATCAAAAACTATCGATATTTTTTTTTAATCCAAACCCCCCCCTTAGGTAAATCCTGGCTACGGGCCTGCCACTTACACTTATTTTTCATAAGATAGAACTCTACATCACGTTACGTTGTGTTGCTTTACGATTGCATAATCGAACCTTAAAGACAAAGAGAACTTTTTTAAGAAAAAGAAATACAATAAAAAGTTTTTATAAAAAAAAATATTCTGTTTATTTAATATTCATTGGTATGGACCTATGGCCGAAAAGCAATTAATTTGATAACCAATTTGCGTCGTATTTACATATAGATGTGAATACAGAATACAACTTGATATATTTTTAATTCAACATATGTACGTAGTAATATTACTCATATCAAATTATACTTTCTACATATTATTAATAATATTTCGATATAAAAGAACTTATTCCAACTTTTCTTGCGCATAGTGTCAAGTTAGTATCATGGGCGACAGCATATGCTTCATGAATTTGGGTTTTTATATAATTTTATATCGCAATATTATGAATAAAAATATAATATGTGTAATATGAGCAAAATTCATAGAGGTTATATTAATATATTGAATTAGAGATATACCAACGTTGGTATTCTAAAAAAATATTGGCATGGCAGCCCTAGTATGAGAGTCTACTTTGTGAAAATCATAATGCGCTCAAGGCAACTCTCTTATTCACTTCTGCTTCGCTGAATCTTTCTCTCTTCTACTCGAGTCATGGCAACCCCCCTGTCTACCACACATAGAACGCAATCAGCACACAATCTGCGGCTTTTGCCACCCAGCGGTAATCGAAGCGCTTCAAAAGCACTAAACAAGCGCTTCTGCCATAGCGCTTTACACATCTGAAGCGGTTTTTAAGTAAACCAAATTCATATTAAAATTTACTAGTAAACCCGTATGACGTTAAAACGCCAAAATGCGCTCGCGATATCTTCGTTGTGAGGCTTAATAGCGCATCTATTCTGTCGTTAACTAAAATTTACCGTAGCACGTCTCCTGAGCGAGTTATAATTTAACGATACTAAATTTCTGTTGGATAAGCTGCTATCTTCACGACCTGACCTTCCGTGCGTAGAATTGGGCTTATCACCCAATACAGATGTCTTAAGAAGAGGTATAGGATGTTTGAATTAGCTGTGCAAAGTATGCTCTCCTTCAAATGAGCTGGCGGCGATGCCAGTAAAGGCTCCTGGAATAGCGATTTTGCATGAACTTGCTATTTTGTGGCTAGTGTATCAATATAAAATATATTTGTACGTTTTTCGCTTCGCTCAACTGCTTTAATAATACAATAGTATGAAATTGAAAATTTGAGAAAAAATTGATCACATAGTTTTAGGCATTAAATAGAAAGCTGGCTTTCTTCGTAGAAGATTGTTTTGGTTTTCTTATTTAAATACAAAATTTTTAAGAAAAAGTAAGACCTTATTGCAAATCTACAGAGCAAGACTTTTCTCTTGATACCCTCTTTATAAAAATCGCATTTACGGTATGGATTTGATGGTCATCACAGATATTGGACATCCTAGGATGAAAGCGCTTCTTTACAAATAAATAGTTAAAAAGCTCTTTAAAAATAAATAGTTAAAAAGCTCTTTAAAAATAAATAGTTAAAAAGCTCTTTAAAAAACAAAAAAAAGATAGAAAATTTTAAAAGATGCGGGGATTGAACTCTGACCACTGGCATTACTATCAAATGTCTTACCACTCTACTATTACCACGCTGTTTTCGATACGAACAAAATGTGTATAAAAATCTGAAAAGCACATCCTCAAAGCATATCAAAACTACACATAAAAAGCGCTATTTCTAGGAACGCTTTTTATTTTGCCGCTGGGCATCTACAGCAAAAGTAGTTTGATTAATTGGTATATAGAGCAAATTTTTGTATGAAGAGTTTAGCTCATTAGATGGAGCGCCGCCTTTGTAGTCTTTAGTTCGCAGGTTCGATCCTCAGCGGTGACAAGCAAATTTTTTAAGTCTTTTATACAATGTATATCCATCTCATTCTCTCTACTGTAAAACATATCTTTCTTCTCTATCGTGTAACGAAATGAAGTAAATTGACCTTGAAATTTCACTCCTCAATATTCTCGTTCAAATTTCGAAGCGCCGCCTAAGAAGTTTCACTTCAAAAAGTTTTTGCCATTGGCATCAGTGTGACTTTTGTGAAGAGTGCCTCAAGGCACTCTTAAGCATTAGTGGGTTAAAGAAACTATCGCTAAGAATCGCTCTCGACATCAATAGAAGCGATTGAGCCGTGCATTGAGGAAAAACGGTCGGAATGCTTCGAAAAACACGACAAAGTGATGTTGGAAACACTCAAATGGAATCTCCGTTGGAAAGGCAATATTCGCCGGTCGTATTCGTCACATATTACTCCTTTTGCCTGCCACTTGTTTTGATCGATAAATTATGGCCTGTCCAGGCAGAGACTCACTTGTAATGGAGATTGTAAAAGTTGGATCGATTCGTGGATTACATTTAAAAACGAGGCGACGCATATTGGTTCCAAACATTGAAAAGACGGTCAAAACCTAATTTTTAAATATGTTTGAAAAACATTTTTTTACTTCAAATACCTATTTAAGATAAATAAATAAAAAAAAACTGCGTGGTCAATTTTTTTTACAATTTTAACGCCTTAAAAGTTTGACAAAAATTTAACAAAAAAAAAAAACAAAGAGTTGGCTGTGTCGTGGACAAATCCGTAGGTTTTGACGTGACGGTGTTTCTTTATACTCCTATTTCATGTCCAAACTCTTGTTTTAATCCATGACCAAATTCTTGACTTAATCAAATATATCGAATCCCTTTCCTAGTTTGGAAAGGTGTGTTTTACGTGTGTCTTTATTTTTGTCCTAATCCATATCCTAATTCATGTCATAGTCCTTTTTCGGTTTCATAGTCTGGTTTCATTGTGTTATTTTGTTGTTTGTGAGCAGTGTTGGTTGCCACGAAAAAAACTGTTGAAATCATAACTAGATTTTTGTTGCTGTTACTGCTGTTTGCTTTTCTTTTGCTTTTTTTATTGCTTTTCTATTGGTTGTACTTTTCCTTGGTGCATTTACTGTGACTAGCTGCATGCAATTAATCCAGCAAAAGTGATGCATATGCGTCACATTAGGCGGTTCCTTGAGGGGCCTAATGACGTCGTAATTTTTTTTTTTATTTTTATCATGTGCCCGAATATCTCACCATCACCTCGTTCCTTAAAATTTACCGTTAAGCCATTAGTCATAGAGTGAAAATTCCATGCAACGTTTTTTCACTGTTATATCATTTTTACTGCATTATGTGGTTGCCACCCTGAAATCATGACGATAAGAATTTTTTTTTTGCGTTAGTTGTGAGGCATAATAACACGTCTATGCTGTCGTATAACAAATTTTACCGTAGCACGTCTCCTGAGTCAGTAATAATTCCATGTAACGATATTACATTTTTGTTACATAAGCTGCTATCTTTACGACCTGACATCAGATTTTTTTTTTTATTTTTGTCATAAAGCCAAGTATAAATCCTTCATTTTCCTTTTTAACATTTATCATAGCTTATATACTCACCGGGTTAAAATTCAATGCAACGCGCTTGTATGAATGTTGCATTGTCGATCTTTGAGAGGCTCTCTCTGTGTTCCCATGACGTCAAAAATTTTTTGTCTAATTTTTGTTGTGAGGGCTTAGAAGAGGCCTTTATTTGTGTATCATATTTTTAATCCTAGCACTAATACTCAGCGAGTGATAATTCCATGTAACAAATTTGCAGTTGCGTTGCTTGAGCAGCTCCCACCGCGTCCCGATGACGTTTTGAATTTGTTTTTAATTTATGTAATAAAGTTGTGGCGTCCGTGGCGTAGTTGATTAAATGCGTTGCCGCTATGTCAACGAACCTGGAGACCCAGGTTAAGCTTCTTGAGAACGAGAACATTCCGTTCATCGCCGTTCGGAGTCAGCGTTAAACATGTAGGTCCGGTTTTCGGTCAATTGTGTACAAAATTAATAACACGCACAACACAATTGATCATAAGAAGCTAGGTCAAAGTCCTTTCAAGGGCTGAAATGGTCAGTTATTTATTTTTTATTTTTTTAATAAAGTCAAAGAATTAACCTTTACGGTCGTACCATTTTTGTTATCATAGCTCTTATAATCAGCGAGTAACTATACAATGTAACGCCGATGAATTTTAAAAAATGCCTTTTCAGCTTTTTTGGAAAACTTCGCGGTAAAATGTAACTTCGTCACGTCAAAAAAACACCCCATTTGGAATATCATTTTGAAATATTTGGGTTTAGTTGTAAAAAATTTCATATCGTTACTTGAATGTCAAAAAACAAAACTATTTGGTCTAAAAGTAAGGAAAAAATTTTTAAATTTAACGCTGAAAAGAAATTAACCAGTTTTGGTTAAAATTCCACAAAATGGCAACCTTGGCTACAAGGCTTGGCTTTTCCAATCGAGGCAGTCAGTTAGTTTGGAATGCTTTTCTGTGTTTGTTCGTTTAAGGATTCGTCAACCATTTTTCTCTGCTTGCCATTTTATGATTATCCTTAGAAATTCATGAGTTGGGATACCTGCATTTTTCACCTGCACTCGTAACCTGCAATCGTTGCAAACTTCATCGATGATGTAACTACAAAATGCTCGCTTAGTTTTTCTGCGCTTTCTGCAGTCAAACGATTGATTGCTGCTGTCATTAACCTGACTTGTCGCAGACTGTGGAGCTCCCCTAAAAGGTTTTTTTTTTTTTTTAAATATTCTTTAGCGTTTGAGAACATTACTCGACAACAACTTTTTACACGGGAAATGCGTAAACGGAGCACACATTTGCTGATTAATGCATGGCAGCTGACAGAAGCCAAAAGCAGAAAATTAAATTGCATTTTTAGCCACACCCGCTCGCCCGCATTGCTTGCAATGAAAGCAATAAAAATGCTCAAGGAATTTTCGATCACGTGCGCACACAAACTCACAAACAAGACACATATTAGCGTTACAAATAGTTTTCATCGCATTTCGGGGTGACAGCCTCACTCGAAAGTCGGCTGCAGGATGCCCGACTGTGACACAGATCAGAGGAAAATCAACGGAAAGTAACGGTGAATAGCACTTGCAGTGGGGGGTAGCATTATTTAAATCCTCGATTTATTTTTCGATGCATGCATTTTGTTGTTGTTGAAAATTTCTGCTGCATTTAATGTTCAATACTTGCTAGTGTCTGCAGCAAGTGTCCTGGAAATCATTCACATTGGCATGTTAATGAAATGCTTCGGCATGGTTTGGTGGTGAGAATGTGTGAGTGAGAGGCGTGTCAAGAAATAAAAATCAGTACTTAAACTATGAACGGATGTCAGGTTCTTCAGCAAAGATTGTAAAATATTGTTGTATTTTTTAAAAACTGACACGTGCACAATTTGTAGATATCATTCCAAAGTAAAATAATCTTTATTTGAAATTCTTACATCAGCTGTAAGCGACAGGGATTTAACACGTATTGCTTGTACGAGTAGCCTTTAAACTAATTGAAGAAGAGCTCATCGGACTCATCGAAATCGATTCAAAATATGTGGTAAGTAAGTTGATTATTGGTGGAAAATAAGTTGAAATGAAACAAAAACTAAAACAGTAAAGTTTTAAAATAAGAAAATTTTGACACTTTAACACTAAACCTACTGATACTTCGTGTATACCTATTCCTATCCCAGCGGGTCAAGTGTCCAGTCTTTAACCCTAGAATGGTAAACATATTTTTTAACTTTTTAATGGTAAATTTCGCCTGTGAGGCAAAAAAAAGAAATCACATTTCGCCATTAAAAAAACAAAAATAAAAACATATTTATAACATGTTTGGTAACAAAAATAGACAAAAATCATTTCTTTTAAATATCTTAAAAAATTATGTAAAGATTATTACTTAAAAAAAAATTGAACACAGCAAAATAAAATTTGTGGTTTTTCCACCTACGTCACATGGCCAGTTTGTTGATCTGTGTTCTAAACAGTAAGTTTCTTGCATTTTGTGCAGAAATATACGCAAATACGCTTCAATTTCGAAGAACAGAAGTCGCATTTTGATCTTTTGCGCTCAGCGACGAAAGTGCGGACAGCCTCACTATCATCTGAATCAATATCTACTCCCTAGCGATCTACCATCTAGCGATATCTCCTTCTGTCATTTTAGTAGCTGTGCTTTCTTGTGAATCTTGAGATGAGGAAAGGTAGTCAAGGTCTTATACGCAACCTCTTATTTTTAGGAAAAATATAAAAAAATTGCACAGACTAATATGTATGTACAAAAAATGCATCTGCAACTGCTGAAGTTGTTTTTTTTTTCACTTTAACGTTTTCAACTTTGGGTTTTCAATGGCCGATTGTGAGCGCTCTCTTTTTGTGACAGGAAATGGTTTTTCAGGCAACTGTCAATTCTACCTTGTAATTATTATACCATGACGCTCGTGCACAAGCTCGTACAACACTCAATTGAGTTACCACAAACGCACGCTTTGATACGGGTGAGCGATTGGAAAATATCGCAAAAGAAAAAAAAACATTGCTTCACCTAACAGGCGATGTTTACCCTTCTAGGGTTCAAATCTATATCTACATCTATATCTATATCTATATCTATATCTATATCTATCTATATCTATATCTATATCTATATCTATATCTATATCTATATCTATATCTATATCTATATCTATATCTATATCTATATCTATATCTATATCTATATCTATATCTATATCTATATCTATATCTATATCTATATCTATATCTATATCTATATCTATATCTATATCTATATCTATATCTATATCTATATCTATATCTATATCTATATCTATATCTATATCTATATCTACATCTACATCTACATCTTTATCTATATCTATATCTATATCTATATCTATATCTATATCTATATCTATATCTATATCTATATCTATATCTATATCTATATCTATATCTATATCTATATCTATATCTATATCTATATCTATATCTATATCTATATCTATATCTATATCTATATCTATATCTATATCTATATCTATATCTATATCTATATCTATATCTATATCTATATCTATATCTATATCTATATCTATATCTATATCTATATCTATATCTATATCTATATCTATATCTATATCTATATCTATATCTATATCTATATCTATATCTATATCTATATCTACTATATCTATATCTATATCTATATCTATATCTATATCTATATCTATATCTATATCTATATCTATATCTATATCTATATCTATATCTATATCTATATCTATATCTATATCTATATCTATATCTATATCTATATCTATATCTATATCTATATCTATATCTATATCTATATCTATATCTATATCTATGTATATATCTATATCTATATCTATATCTATATCTATATCTATATCTATATCTATATCTATATCTATATCTATATCTATATCTATATCTATATCTATATCTATATCTATATCTATATACAGCCGTGCTCAAAAGAACTAGGCACCCTTTAAAACCACCTGAAACAAAGCGATTTGTTAGTTTTCAACCAAACTAAAAACGCAGAAGATGTTTGTTTTAAATTATTTATTAAAGAATATTAATACTTTGTTGCCCCCCCCCCCCCCCCCCCTCATTTTTATGACCTCTCTTACTCTACGCACCATACTATAAACTAAGTTTTTGCAGGTTTCTTCAGCTATGTTGTCCCATTCTATTTTCAAAGCATTTTTAAGGCCCTCTTCTGATGTAATGTTATGTTTTCTTATTGCCTGCTTTAATTGTGACCACAAATGCTCGATGGGATTTAAGTCCGGCGACTAGGCAGGCCAATCAATGAGCGGCACGTGGTTTTGTTGAAACCAGCGCATAACTGTAGCGGACTTGTGGCAAGGTGCGTTATCTTGTTGGTAGACAACGTTTTCCATGTTGGTATGGCCAAAAATCCGTGTAAAAGATGGTATAAGTGCATTGTTGAGCGTATGTATGTACCGTTCGCTAATCATACAACCCTCGCAAACAACCATTTCACCTTCTCCACTCGCAGCCATGCAACCCCAGACCATTATACTGCCTCCTCCGTGTTTAACAGTAGGTACCAAGCAGTCGGGGTTATATTCTTCACTTACTCGACGCCTTACGTAGGTAACACCAGGTGATCCAAAAATCTAAAAAATCAAAAAAATAAACGTGATTTTAGCTCGTATAATTTTAATGGGAATTGTGTCCTTAGGTGATGAAAGTAATTTTTTCATTAGTTAACAATCTAAGTAAACACACCTGGAAATTTGACTCATCAGACCACACTACATTTTCCCAATCTTGTTCAGTCTAATATTGATGCTCCAAGGCCCAATTTAGTCGCGCTTCCACGTTCTTAGGTGAAAGCCATGGTTTCTTCCTAGCTCGGCGACCATTCAATCCTGCTGCTGCAAGACGTCTTCTCACCTTCTGAGAGCTGATTTTGCATCCTGGACGGACTTCCAACTCAGAAGCTAACTGAGAAGATGTTTTTTTCCTATTTCTTAAGGACGATCGCATCAACTGCCAGTCCATACGACTAGTTGTCACCAGTTTTCGGCCTGTTTTTGGTTTTTTTCATGAGATGCAGTTTCGGCATAGTGTTTTAGAGCATTCTGGACACCACATCTGGAACACTTCATTACTTTTGCAATTGATTTCTGCGAATATCCTGATTCATGCAATATTTGTATTTTTACGATGTCATCATGCAAAATTGGTTTGCATTTTCTTCGGTTTCCACCAGAATTCATGTCAAAAAATTTCACTTCTATGATATAATTCAATTTCCGTTTTTATATTGACTAAACGACAAGTAAACTTATGATAACTAAATTTGGAAAAATTTTATAATTTAGCACTTTTGACAAGAACATCTCATAAATTAGACTGTATGGCTTTATAACCGGTTTTAAAACTTTTTGTTTTTCGCTTTTGTTAAGTGTTAATAGAAAATAATAATTAAAGATTAATAATTGCTTTGTTTCATGTGAATTTTCATGTGAATTTATAGGGTGCCTAGTTCTTTTGAGCACGGCTGTATATATCTATGTCTATATCTATATCTATATCTATATCTATCTATACTATTATATAAAATTAAAGTGAACATTTTTTGTTGCCGCTAAACTCCAAAAGTCCTGTTCCGATTTTTATAAAATAAGTTTCAAAATATCACATTTGTGCTGCAAAAGGATATAGGGGTATTTTTTTTACGAAATTTTAATAAGAAGCATCTTCAATTAAAGTATAAACTTTTTTAAAAAATCATGGACAATGCCATGTATTACTTGATCGTTAGCTTTTCATGTGTTTGTGCTGCGAGAGCTTCTATAACCTACATGTTACTCTCTACTCTATTGTCTCTTTGTTTTCAGCAAGCACAACACAACAAAATAAATAAAAAAATACATATACATATACATATACGAAAAAAACAAAATACCGGGCATTTGAAAAAAGTCGATTTTCGAGGTTACAAAATCGGTTCGCCATTTTTTTTTTTTTTTCGGCGGAAAAAAATTATCCTAGTTCAGGCGATAGCCACGTAAACAAGGATTAATTTGGTTTTTTTTTTTCTTCAGATGTTCCAGACTGGTGATAACCTGTACACCGTCAATTTTTTAGCATTTTTTTTAAAAAAAATCAAATAACATCAAAAACCGCTTCAAAACTTCTGAAAAAATTGTTTGTATACTTTAAATGTCAATAAATATATGTGCAAAATTTGAGAACGATATCTTTTTTCCTTCTATGAAAAAAATTTCCCGAAAAAAATTTGTTTTTGTAAATTTGTAACCTATATGCCCCCTTAAGCACAAAAGAACAAATGAATTCACCCACACCAATTCCGAATTGGATCGAAGTAGATTCCACTATGTTGAAATTAGTTTTTGATGTGGTGAATAAATCCAACAGGGTTTTGTTAAAAGGTTACTTACTACCTTCACTGACCAAGTTGATAAAGAATATATTACTAAGTATAACGAAAAATTATACATATCATTTACCACAATTTGGTACATGAACACAACAATTTGGTTTTTAAATAACGATTTAAAATTGTTTATTTATTGAATTTAAAACACATAAAAATAATACAAAATTTTAAAATGGGTCATTTGACCCGTCGTGGTAGGTTTAGTGTTAAGTTCTTGTGGGCTCCTGGAGAAAAAACGTTTATGTCATCACACAAAAATTTAAAAATCATATGAAACACAATAACAAAATACATTAAAAAAAATTAAAACAAAAAAATTTTGTAAGCCAAAATGTCCACTAAATCCAAAAATATATTGATAACCCAACCAATTCCATGAAAAATCATTGTTTGTTGCCACAGTCGCCCACAAAACCAAAAAAAAAAATCCATAATGCAGCCGGTTACATACATCATCGATGCCCACAAAAAATTTTATTAATTTATTTTTAAAAATTCTCAATAATAAATCAACAGAGAAGTTTGTTTTTGTTTTTCTTTTTATCCTTAATTTTGGATTAAATTTATACAGAAGTTTCATTCGTATCGCTCTTGTATATCAAATGCCTAAATTAAATAATAAACGAAGTTACGGTCTACTGTGCTTATTTCTACTACCTATCTTAATGAATACGGGTCTGTTTGCAGAAGTTTAACCAAAACTTTTAGTGTTTTATATGGACACACATGGATGCGTACTAGAAAACTTTAGCTCATTGTTACTATGAATAATGTTTCTGACTGTTAGTGTAGAGCCTGTCGAAGTCAATTAAGAAGTTTGCCTCTATCTTTAATACATATTTTCTTATCTTCTTCTATGCTCTAATCGAAAGAAATGTTTTGAAGAGGTGTTCAAGCTGCGACCATTCTACGCCAGTTGATTGACGCAAACGTGTCTTCAAATCCAAATTCACAACTACAACAACAGCAACAATACTGAATCTAGAAGTTATACTCGAGGGAAACAACTGCAAAGTGCAAAATAATTGTTTGCTTTTGTTTTGTTCTTGTTATTTTGAGATGATCAGCTGCATCGTTTCATCTCTTATTGTTCCATACGATATTAAGAGAGCATGTTTCTGTATTTTTATGTTTATTTTTTTTTCATCTTATTTATCTTTTATTTTCTTGATTTGCTTCATGAAATTCAATTTGTCGCACTTAGCTATTCATTCAGCGCCATCTAATGGCGCCAGTCTGCAATAATATCAACTTCACTAACTACAACAACATGAACACAAGCACTTGTGTTATATGTAGCTTGTATTTACACAGATTTATACAACAACAATAAAAACAAAAACACTTACGGCGGAAAAACTGCATTTAATAATGTTTCAGAATTAGGAATGAAATGTTAGAAAATATTCCTCATAACATAATTCCCAAGATTTTCTTTTAGAACATGCGACACCTACAGACCCTGGCTTCAATAAGCTTGTAATAATAAATACACTCGTATTTCCAACAAAAGTTGCATCTTCGTAAATGTTTTCTTTCTTTACCGTAACATTTTGTTAAGATATAGCGAGTAGATGAATTTTCGTAGGATGCCTACTCAGCTGGTACTGTGGGGTTTACGCGACCCCTAGCGAATATATTTTCCGAATGGAAATCAGTCGGTAAAAATTCTGTAAAAATATCACTTAGTACTGATACAGAAGCTCGTGAAACATAGAATTTTGTGTAGGTTATATGCGTTATGTTTTTGTTTTTGTGTTTTTGTATTGAATTTATACTGAGTTCCCTTGCTTTTTGTCAGAAAGCTTGCGCAAAAACGCAAAATTAATGAGGCGTTCTTTTTTTTTTAAATCAATTATCCGTTATGACTAATTTTTAATTGAGGGAGATTATATACCCAAAGCCGAAAAAAGGTCATGTTTGTGAATTTTTTTAAACAAACCTAAGGGATATTTTTAAATGAGGGGTTAAATACCTTAAAATATACACATTCAAGAGTATGATTCGTTTTTCTTCATTAAAAAAAAAATTAATATTAAGATAGATACAGCAGTTTTTATAGAGCGCTGTGAAAAAAAGGTGAAATGCGGCAACCAAGATTGCTCCTCCTAAATTTATCTGAAACAAAAAAAAAATTTAAAAATATTATTAAACTAGATTCTTAAACCTCTTACTTGTTATAGCCGATTTTGAAAATATTGATTTTTCACAAAATGGTGGACTTTCGAACGTAAAGTAACGATTTTCGACCAAAAATTCGTTATTATTTTGCCTATAATTAATGTATGAAGCTACAAATGAAAAAATCCTGACAAGTCCGTGATTATTATGAATAAAATAAGCCTGCAATAAATAACACAGTGCGACACGAAAAAATAACTTCAAATATCTCAATGGTTTATAATAGTGGATGGTCTATATATTATGCCCTCGTACTCAGTTTTATCGGATTAGGTCAAATAAGAGAGAAATTCAAGGTCAAACTTCACTTTTAAGTCACAAATTTTTTCTTATAACTCTTAAACTAAATTAAAATTCTATGTAGTAACTGCATCTAAATATTTGCAATGGATGATTCTTTAGATTTTAAGACGATTTTTTGCTCAAAAAGTTACGTAAGGGGTTTAATATTTTCTTCGAAAACAGGGCTTTTTAAAAAAAAAATAAAATTTTCAATAGTTCAGTTACTATGTATTTGTCTTCAAAAACAATCAGATTTTACTGAATTTTTGCATACACCTTAAGTAAAATAAAATAACCCACCTGTGAAAAGATCACAACAATTACATGTGTGCATCCAAAGATATTCGGATTCAAAGATTACCAACGGTGGTAACTTCGTTAATGTAAGCCCTAGCGCAAAATCATTCAAATGAAACTTATAGACCCAACAATTTTCTTTAAAACTGTCCTTAACATTTTAACCGAAATAGTTACCGTTTTAAAGATATGCGCGTAAATGTGTAATTACAACATATATGAAAAATTAAAACGGTTAAAATAAAAATTTTTTTTTATTTCTATTTCTTCTCAAGTTTATATATTTTTCATATATGTTGTAATTACACATTTACGCGCATATCTTTAAAACGGTAACTCTTTCGGTTTAAATGTTAAGGACAATTTTGAAGAAAATTGTTGGGTCTATAAGTTTTATTTGAATGATTTTCCGCTAGGGCTTACATTAACGAAGTTACCACCGTTGGTAATCTTTGAATCCGAATATCTTTGGATGCACACATGTAATGGTTGTGATCTTTTCACAGGTGGGTTATTTTATTTTACTTAAGGTGTATGCAAAAATTCAGCAAAATCTGATTGTTTTTGAAGACAAATACATAGTAACTGAACTATTGAAAATTTTATTTTTTTTTTAAAAAGCCCTGTTTTCGAAGAAAATATTAAACCCCTTACGTAACTTTTTGAGGAAAAAATCGTCTTAAAATGTAAAGAATCATCCATTGCAAATATTTAGATGCAGTTGCTACATAGAATTGGAATTTAGTTTAAGAGTTATACGAAAAAATTTGTGACTTAAAGGTGAAGTTTGACCTTGAATTTCTCTCTTATTTGACCTAATCCGATAAAACTGAGTATGAGGGCATAATATATAGACCATCCACTATTAGAAACCATTTAGAGATTTGAGGTTATTCCAATTGACCCTTAAATTGTCGCACAGTGTAATCAAAACGATCGGTTCACTGAGTTTAGAGAAATGTTGGTCACCGACTTTGAAAACATGGTTTCGAGAAAAACGCGTTTGAAAATATGGCACGGTGCGTTCTCCAAGGCGGTTCACTCACTAGGCTACTTTGTTATTTTTTGAGATATCGACTTGAAATTTTCTTGAGACTTGAAGCTTTAAGTAATGCAAAAAAATTATGCAAAAATACAAAATATAATAATACAAAAAATATACACTTATTGTGACAAATAATACATTTTTGTACATTTTTGGTTCAGATATGAGCCAAATAGTTTTTCCAAATGCATCAAAATTACTTTTGAATACTATTTGAATTTTATTAAAAAACACGTTAGGCTGATTTATTTCAATAACTAAAATGGTGGAGTGGTTGTGGAAACGGATTCTATCAAAGAGGCCCCGAGTTCCATTCCTATTAACGGCATGTTTTCTTTTTAAATTTTTCCCTCTTACAGTAAAACAGCTATATATTATATTAATGGATATACAGTGTGGGCCAAATACAAGTTTTTTTTTTAAATGTAATAAAATTAACAGAATTAAATTTTTTCCCATGTAACATATTATAGTTTTATTAGAAAGAACAAACATTCCCACTAATTATGTCGAAGAAAGATACGGAGTAGAACAAAAATTTGAACAAAGATTAGAGTATAGAAATGGACAAGGATTAGGATAAGAATTCAGACAAGAATTAGGAAGATGACTTTGACAAGGACTGAAACAAGGGTACACCGAGAAAAAAACTTATGCAAAATTTATAAAAGTAGCATCCGTGGCGTAGTTGGTTAAAGTGCGTGGCCGCTATGTCAACGAACCTGGAGACCCAGGTCCGGTTCTCGGTCAATTGTGTACAAACTTTATAACACGCACAACACAATTGATCATAAGAAGCTAGGTCAAAGTCCTTTCAAGGGCTGAAATGGCCAGTTATTTATTTATTTATTTTATTTTAAAATTTATAAAAACCTTGTATAATTTATACGATGGGTTTGGCAATTTTCAGCCACCTAAGTTTTTGATCCAAACACCTAAGTTTTGCATGTTAACTTACCGATATTGATTTGTATGATAAATTAGCGAAGTATTTTGTAATTAACACATTAGTTTCGACAATTTATATGAGCGTGCTTGCTTATTCTGCCGAACATAGTGTTCAAGTTTTTAACAAAAAACTTTGTTGAACTATCAAAGTTACTTGAATAGATAAATAAATGTACAGGGAGAAGTATAAAATATACATCTACTTAGGTAAATTACTGTGTATTTTTTTTGTAAAAAATTTCCAAAGACAAGTATGAAATGTACACATACTTAGGTAAAATTTTGTATATTGCTGTTGTGTAAAATTACCCAAGCACATAGATGAAACTTCTAAATAAAACGAACCAACAATTTTTATTTTTTTGGGGAAAACCTGTTTTATTTAATATAAATAAACATACATTTACAAAGTTTATGCATTTAGATGGCTTATAAATGAGTCAATAGTTGGATATTACTGCTCTAATTAAATGCCAAAAAATGCACTCACGAAGCATTGCACCTTGGCTAGACATCTAGTCTATATAATTTTCGTTACAAAAACTAAATGGGAACTATAACAAGCCGGGAGTATTCAGTGATAAATTTTGCTCATACCATTTTGATAAATTGTCAGAGTTTTCGGTGGTTTATCTACACTATTGGTTAAAATGTTATATAATTTGCTTGGGTGAATCAAAAATTTTTTTATTGGCAGGCTATCGAAGTATGTGCTTTCAAAGTAATGTATTAAGCAATATATTACTTTGGTGAATAACCACAAGTTTCTAATTTCCATACAATTTTCTTTACCCAAGCCGGCTTAGGTGAAGTAACAATTGCTTTTTTCTCGGTGTAAGGACAAAGATTAAAACAATATTTGGGACAAGATTGGGAAAAGTATAAGAACACAAAATGAACAAGGAAAAGAACAAGGATTTGAATACACTAAGAACAAAATCTAGACAAGGATTTAGAAAGGAATTGGGACAAGGATAAGGAAAGGATTTGAACAAGGGTATGGGTAGGAATAATTAAAATAAGAGTTTGGAAAGGAAGTAGGACAATTATTAGAACAATTATAAGAATAAGGATAAAGGTACATTGTCAAGTCAAAATCTACGGATTTGTTCACGATGCAGTCAACTTATTTTTATCTTTGCCAAGCTAAACAAGTTAAACAAAAATAAAAAAAAAAAGATACAGTAGTTTCGACTATATCGTAACACAAGACGTAGAATCTTTTTTAATAAATATTTAGCAAAATATTTATTCCATACACCTGAGCATATGACCTTTAAAAGAGTGCCGGAGAGGGTTAATATGTATGACCGACCCCCATTACTTCTGCAAAAGGAACATTTTTGCCTTTGACACCTATTCCCTCCGACCACTCCTTAGGGGGGCTCCCTTACAAATATATGGTTTTTGTATATTTATTCCATACACCTGAGCATATGACCCTTAAAAGAGTGCCGGAAAGGGTTAATATGTATCACCGATTCCCATTACTTTTGCGAAAGAAACATTTTTGCCTTTGACACCTATTCCCTCCGACCACTCCTTAGGGGGGCTCCCATACAAATTTTATGGCTTTTGTATATTTATTCCATACACCTGAGCATATGACCTTTAAAAGAGTGCCGGAAAGGGTTAATATGTATCACCGATTGCCATTACTTTTGCAAAAGAAACATTTTTTCCTTTGACACCTATTCCCTCCGACCACTCCTTAGGGGGGCTCCCATACAAATTTTATGGTTTTTGTATATTTATTCCATACACCTGAGCATATGACCCTTAAAAGAGTGCCGGAAAGGGTTAATATGTATCACCGACCCCCATTACTTTTGCAAAAGAAACATTTTTGCTTTTGACACCTATTCCCTGCGACCACTCCTTAGGGGGGCTCCCATACAAATTTTTTGGTTTTTGTATATTTATTCCATACACCTGAGCATATGACCTTTAAGAGTGCCGGAAAGGGTTAATATGTATCACCAACCCGCATTACTTTTGCAAAAGGATCAATTTTGCCTTTGACACCTATTCCCTCCGACCACTCCTTAGGGGGGCTCCCATACAAATTTTATGGTTATGTCGATATTTAACTTTCGTTTTGGATTCGCATAATATTTATTTGCTGCGATTCGCTTTTGATGACATCTTTTTTAAAAATATTTAGCAAGAATGGATAAATAAATCAACATCGGAATTGTTTTGCTACCTAGTACACTGCAGAGTCGAAAAATTTGTTCAATGCTACCAAGTTCAACAACCCATGTGGAGAGTCGAAATGTCAAAATTTCATTGTCGATAATATGCCCGGATAGTTAATTGGCTGCGGAATTTTGACATTTCAATAACAGATTCTGTTAAAAAAGCATGCCCCTCAAAATTACTCAGAATTACTGGGCTACGCGATTCTGTTAAAAACAACATGCCCCTAAAAGTATGCTTTTTTTTTAATTATAAGATTTATGTCTTCACGCTAGATAGCGCCGTCTTCACCGTCGAAAAAACCGGAAACTGTCGATAAATAGGTAGCAAACTTAGACAAACAAAAACATCAAATGTTGGCTTTATATTTCATGTAACTGTGTAAAATTTATATAAGTTAGAGAGTTCAAACATGAATTTTTCTCCCAGTGAGGATCAAGTAGACCAACAAGTGCTAACATCAACATTGTACGATCAGTACTTTAGGCACACCAAAGGCTCAAATTGTGATATAAATACCCACACCTGATCACTATCAACCACCCTACTTACCTATGAGAATGATGTATTCTACATCAAAACAAGTGAAAATCGGTTTTAATACGGTCGAGTTTCGACTACAGACGATACTAGTTTTGTTAAAAACACAAAATTACAGACACAATCTTTGCTTAAATAAATTCGACATTGCGACATTCGCAGAACACAACAAACACTGAATTGTTTATAAAGCTATCACGCACAAAACTGTTGACAAATGGTGCTCAAACAGACATTTGAGCACCAGATGACAGATGTACCAATCCAGGAAAACATTTTTTTGACAATATCTCAAGCGCGAATTGTTTGAATGGGAACATTTTTTGTTCAGAAGGTACTTTTGCAACTTCTCGCGCTTGGTAGTTCGGGTGGAACATTCACGTATAATTTAAGTTCGTGTTACCCGTGTTCACGTACAATTGGAAGCTTTAAAACAATGTATTTAATTTTGGAAAACTTCACATTTAACGTTTTCTTAGAATGTTAAGCAAAGCACTGTTATTAGTTTTAATTAATTCCCATCAGAAATTTATCTCACATTTCTAGTCAAACCCTCTTCTTGCCAAGTGAATTCATTAAAAAAGAACCCAGCTGCATTACGCTTTTTTTGGGGCAGATTTCAAATATAAGAGAACACGAATTCTCAAAGACATTAAACAAACAAATAAAAAAAAAAAAAACACACACCTACAACTGTAATACACGTATATAAGTGGAAATGGCGAAAACTTCAAAGAAGTAGTTTTTTACTGTAGCATTCTTTAAAAAAAAACTCTAACAACATCAACCTCAACAAAAACAACAACTACTACAACTACATCAATTGCTTGCCCAGCTTCAAACTCATGTCACGTGCTCTACAAACAACTCTCACCATGCCGTGCCATGATTCTTGTTTATTGTTCAAAGAAATCTTTCGCGCTGCTGTTTCCCTTCTTTCCTTCCACCATTTTATTTGTACTTCTTGAACCATGGTGGTGGCGTGGCGTTAAAAGTTGCTGCCAAGAATGTGAAGAGTTCTTTTAGCTGTCATTAGTGTGATGCTTTTAGCTTTCTGAGCTGATGACGATAAGGACCATAAATTGAGATTTTTATTTTTTATAAACGTTGTCGCAAGTCTTGATTTATCTCTAGAAATCTTGATTTTATGAGTTGTCACTTAATTTTGTTGTTACCTTTTGTGTTTGTTGTTTCGTTCAAGTTATTGCATGATTAATACTAATGTCCTAAAATTATTGTTTCGTGTTTTATCAAATGTGTTATCATTATTTTATATTTGTGCTAATTTACTTAATGAAACACGCAATATTTCTATAGAATTTGTTCTCTGGATTCATCTTTAAAATTACGCAGCAGACTAGAATGGAAATGTTTTGAAATGGATTTGTGCAAGTTTTGCAGCTACAAACAACAATAAAACTAAGAAATTTGACAGCAATGCCTTTGCGGCTGTAGGTCAAGAGGGAAACCTAATACTTAGTTCCGAATCATTTCATTCAAACAAATATATTAATTTATGAAATATATATTGTTTGTCTACACTGCCCTTTTTAATCAAGAATTAATACGTTTTTACGGTACTCTGTGCAAGCTACTTGAAAAGAAACTTCTTTAGACGGGTATATGTCCATTACTTTAGAATGGGGAGTAAAACGGATGTAACGTAGCTACTACGGACGATATAGGCAGGCTTCGGTTGAACTTAGCAGCCCGAGTGTTCCACATGTACATATATGCGTAAGATGTATAGATGATGTTTGCTTTTTTTATTTGTGTTATCGAAATTGGTTACCCCAGTAAGAAAAACCATCCTTCTAAAATGCATTATACCCTACTTACTTTTCATCCGTGGGGAATGCAAATACGAAACCCCATTACTTTTACAAAAGCTTGGCCGCCTCTAGTAAGCTTTCTTTTGCAAAGTGTGAAAAGCATTATACGTACTTATGTATTCCTTAACTAAAATAAGAAGCAGGGAATGTACTCCCGACGATCAGAATCGTTCGGCTTTCCATGCTAAGGCACTTTAATTGAAAAATTGGATATATGAAGGAAAACGTAAGGTACACGTAAGGTGAATTATATATAACCAGCACATAATCCACTTAAGTCTTCCTTCTAATATTTCAATTTAAGCACTGCTTACGTTTTCACTTCAAAAATAAGGTGAGCGTAAGGCAGTGTAGGGCACGTATTGGCTCGCGAGCTAGAGACTCGTTTACGAACTCTCTCTCATGTCTCACATACAGTGTTGCCATGTGTGCAGATAAAACTTGTTTTGCCAGTTTTTTGAGAGGGTAGAAAGTTTTCAAGTTTTTACGATTAAAACGATGCTTTCCATTTTAGTTTTATGAATCAAATAGATATACTAAATTGTATGTTACTACAAAAACATAAGTATCATTTGAAGCTGCTACTACTAATTTTCACTCCTTTTCAAAGTTTATTTATATGGCAGCGCTGTTGCTATTATTGTTGCTGTCATTGTTTTTGTTCTTTTGTCTCGGTTTCCCTTCGTCGAGTCTTGGCGGTCAATTTTTGGCATTCCTTTTTAAACTTGACGCTTCAATTTACATAGACCCCTTTTACATTGCTCAAGACTTGAAATCAAGTCTGTGAGTTTGTTGATGAAAGACGCGGACATCCACGTGAGAGAGGGTAAGTTTAAAAGGGAATAGCAAAGAATTGATTTCAAGTCTTGACCAATGTAAAAATGGTCATACTTTCAGAGTTGACGATAAAGTCTCTCGTATTTTCTTGAGAAATGAAGTGGCCAAAATAACTGGACAACGAGAGAACAAAGCGAATTGCCAAAAATGTTAAAGCACACATTTAAAAAATACATGTTTTAGTTAATTTTTAATATCAAGTTTTTTCACCAAAAAACAAGTATTTTTTTCTGGAAATTAAAGTTTTAAAAAAAAAAAATATGGCAACACTGCTCACATATATAAACACCGATAAGAATTTATTTCAATCAGTTGGCAGAGATAATGAGATTGGAAACTTCGTTTCTATTGTGAATTCTGTTGATTTTGACAGCTGAAAATGCTTCTTCTACAATTTTATATGCAATCACGAATTGTGTATGTGAGTTCACCTCATATTTGTCAAAAATAGGTCCTACAAAAAAAGTCTTGCATATTTACAAGAAAATTGTTTTTAGCTGAGCAAGAATATTGTTAATAAAAGTCGATAAAGAACTTTTGTTAATATAGAAATTAGAGCCCTGCATGAGTATGCTTTTTGCCTACTCAAATACAATCGCTTGATGTCGGATAAAAAGCTTACACTGACCTTTTTTTCCAAAGCTCTCGTATGTAAACATACTCTCACTCTATTTTATTCGAGAGTAACAATACACTGCTGAACTTATAACAGCAAGACCAGCTTCTTGCAATAAAAAGTAACGCAAACACTAGGTACACTGAATATGAATACACATACACTGAATATTTTGCACATTATTTTGTTTGACTTTCAATGAGATGCAAACAATATATATGTAGACATGCTTTTTTTTCATTGTTTTCAATTATGATCAGTGAAGTATTAAAGAAATAAAATTTTTTACCTCATCAATATCCATTTTTAATAAAATGAATATTTTAATATATATATTTATCCATTAATTCGTTCAAACACATAAAACAAAAACACTCTATGTTTTTGTGAGTCTGCGTAGGCCAGTTATTTTTTTGAGCTCCTCACGTCGCCTGTCCTACCTCCTTTGTCTAAGAAAACCGGTTTGGTTAAACGCTAAGCATCACTGAACCATGGTATAATAATACATGGTAGTATTGACAGTTGCTTGGGAAATCATATACTGTCAAAAAATATACTCAAAAAGAGAGCGCTCACAATCCGCCATTGAAAACACAAGCAATGTTGAAAACGTTGAAGTGAAAAAAAACAACAACCACAGCAGCTGCTGATGTATTTCCACAAAAAGCTGTTTTTGACAATTTATGTTTTCCTGTTGAAGAGAAAATAAGCAGTTGTCAATGCTACCATGTATTATTATACCATGCACTGAACTACAGAACAGAAACAAAAATAACCCAAAGCTTTCATAGTTCAGATCAATGCTTGCAGTGTATGTGAGAGTATCATGAACCAACAAGACAAGATCAAGCAATCAGCAGTGCGAGAAAAAAGTATATTTTTCGTGCCACGTCATCGGTCAAAAAAAAAGCTATATTGCATACGTTTTTCATGCAAAACATGTGAAAACTTAAATAAAAGTGGAAAATAATAAAATTAACAAGTTTAATTTGCGAAAGAGTGTTTGAATACCTTGTTTGTTTATATTTTAATGCATTAACGAAATTTAAAGAATTTTTTTTTTGCTGTTGAAATTATTGCACGTCGGTACAGCACACTTAATTTTTATAAAAAACACAAAAAATTACTGAATTATAAACACTAATAATTCTTTAAAACTTCAAGAAATAATTTTTCACATATAATCGCTACACGTAAACAAAACAATTTGTGACCGATGACGTCAGACCTAAAAGCTTTGTTTTGTTTACAATATGGCGGCTCTTTTCTTTGCATGATCTTTATTTCTTGGTTCATGTGAGAGTATGGTATGCGAGAACACCGAATATAAACAAAAATAACGCAAACCACTCAAAGTTCAGATCAGTGCTTACAGTGTTTGTGAGAGAACAGATAAGGTATAAGCAGTGAAGCTCGTGCGCAGATTTACTCTTCACTACACGACCTGTTGTTTAACTTTTATTCAGTTACAGTGTACTCTTTAGCAGTGAAGCAGAGTGTATTCGCTTTGCGATTATACTCATGCAGGGCTCTAATAGAAATGTCAGTTTTGTCAATCTAATTTATGGAGTTGCTTTGATAATAGACAAAAATGTTTTTGATAGAAAAAAATTTAATTTAAAATAAAAACACTTGTTCTATTTACAAGTGCTGTTGTAAGCAGAACAACATAATTCAATTTCTTCAAGAACAGTTATATCTTTGTTTTAAAAACTCTGTTCTAATTTTTGAATGCATGAATTTGTTTGAACAAAAATTGTAAGTTAGTTTTTCCCTATGTGTACGCTGGTGGCAGTGATGTGATTTGGTGGGATTTCGGGTTCATTTTGGGATATTTGGCCTATTTGAGAACGTGTGGGATTTCAGATGCTTAGGTGGGATTTTCTACTGAATCATAATTTTTTAAAGTGTAAATTAGCAAAACTGGTTGGTATCACTTTTTTGTAATCTTTCAAAATTTTTCGTTTAATTGCTGTTTCATTGATTCTAAATATGTAAGAAAGGGATATGTATATTCAAGAGGCTTAAAATTAATGAAAATAAGATCCTCATTTAAAAACAAAAATATAAGCTCAGTTTCATTTTGATGCAACGAAAGAAATTTACGATTACATACACTTAAGAGAGTTTTTATATAAAACGCAATGTTTAACTTTTCGTATTGTTTTTTTTTTTTATAAAATTTGTTATATTTATGGAAAAACTTTGTACTTTATGTATATCATACATGGGCACACTGCACTATATATTAAGTGCATTACAAATAGCAGTAATCAGTAAATTTTTACTGATAATTTAATTTTGTTTGCATTACCAGTAAATTTTTACTGATTACTGAAAAAAATTGCAGTAAAAATAAATTTTTACTGATTACTGACAATAATTACAGTAAAAATAAATTTTTACTGATCACTGAAAAAAATTGCAGTAAAAATAAATTTTTACTGATTACTGAAAAAAATTACAGTAAAAATAAATTTTTACTGATTACTGAAAAAAATTTCAGTAAAAATAAATAAATTTTTACTGATTACTGAAAAAAATTTATTTTTACTGATTAATGAAAAAAATTGCAGTAATAATGATAAAAAACTCTTTTAAAGGCTTCATAAATGAGAAATTTTGAAAAATGGTTGAAACCTTCACTAAAATTTTGGTTTAGGATTTTTCAAATTTTTTTGTTCTCATCTGAGCACAAATATTGTAAAAAAAATTGAACATTAAAAAGGTTTTTAACTATTGAGTGTTTTTTATGAATATAGCTGTGAGTCTTTTTGTGCAGTGCAGTTTTAAAAAATATTTTCGCCCCTTCTCAGAAAAATTCATTTTTATATTCCGAAAAATAACACTGTCATCACCTCATTTTAACCCTGTATGCCCACATTTGAGAACTGTGTCAGTTCGAATAGTACTGCCTGGTAATTGTATCAGTTATAGTTTACCCGTTATTATTGTACGGGTAATGCAAATGAAATTTCATGATCAGTTAGAATTTATTTTTACTGAAATTTTTTCCGAAAATCAGTAAAATTTTTTTTTACTGAAATTTTTCCTGGAAATCAGTAAAATTTACTTTTTACTGCAATTTTTTTCAGTAATCAGTAAAAATTTATTTTTACTGCAATTTTTTTCAGTGATCAGTAAAAATTTATTTTTACTGTAATTATTGTCAGTAATCAGTAAAAATTTATTTTTACTGCAATTTTTTTCAGTAATCAGTAAAAAATTTACTGGTAATGCAAACTAAATTGCATTATCAGTAAAATTTTACTGGTAATGAAAATTAAATTTCATTATCAGTAAAAAAGAATTTTACTGTAATTTTACTGGTACTGCAAAGTGCCCATCTATGATGTATATGTACATTATTAAACTATAGAGTGTTTTTTTTTAGGGGTTTGTTTTTCGAATAGAGATAAAACACAAGAAAATCGTTTTAATGTCCATCAATTTGGCTTTATTGGAAGGATAATTTTATGCCATTAATGTTTAAATATGATTTCGGGCATGTGGCCGCCGCGGCTGGCTCGAATAAAGCCAATTCTACAGGTCCAATTTTCAACCACTTTTTCGAGCATATGGAGCCGTATGTCGGCAATAACGCCACGAATGTTGGCCTCCAAGTCCCCTAACGTTTCTGGTTTGTTGGCGTAGACGAGCGACTTCACATATCCCCAAAGAAAATAATCCAATGGTGTCAAATCACACGATCTTGGTGGCCAATTGACAGGTCCATTCCGCGAAATTATGCGCTCATCGAATGTTTCCTTCAATAAATCGATTGTGACGTGCGCTGTGTGGCATGTAGCGCCGTCTTGTTGGAACCACAACTCATCCACATTCATGCCATCCAATTCGGGAACAAAATAGTCGGTTATCATGGCTCTATACCGGTCTCCATTAACGGTAACTGACTCTCCAGCATTATTTCGGAAGAAGTATGGCGCAATGACTCCACCAGCCCATAGAGCACACCAAACAGTCAGTTTTTGTGGATGTAATGGCGTCTCAAGGATCTCATGTGGATTCTCTTCACTCCAAATGCGGCAATTTTGCTTGTTGACGTAGCCATTCAACCAAAACTGAGCCTCGTCACTGAACAAAATTTTGCGATGAAAATCAGCATCGAGATCAATCTCATTTTCGGCCCATTTGCAAGCGTTGTTCTTTTGTCAACCTGTCCATGAAGAAATGGCAAACCAAACTGAACACAAATGACATTAGAGTTGCCAGATTTGACCACAAAATGCCAGTTTTATCTCTATTCGAAAAACAAACCCTTAAAAAAACACCCTTTATAAAATTATTATAATGTTAAAAAAATGTAGGGGAGGATGCCTGCCTACTAAACACGTTTTGCTTGGAGGCCATACCGTTGGTTTAAAACATAATTTTTCAGAGCTCTTGGTTTCATTTGGAAGCTAAGTTCAATAACTAACAAGAATTTTAATCAGAATTTAAAATTTTCAAAAATAGTAATTTTGGCAGTTGATCTAGCAAAAGTCTTGAAATCAGCCGCTTCAAAAATCGGCCCAGCTACTGAACACCTAAAAGAAATCGTTGAAAAAAATTAGAAAATGAAGTAAAAACGCTAGTTTTTGAGAGTTTATAAAAAGTTTATTCTATCAATAGTTTACAAGGACTCACTGAACTTTCAACAATAGAGATTTGAATTTCTTTGATGGCTGCAGCCATCGCATTAGAATTTCTTTTCGTTCTTCTTTTCACTTTTTTTTAGGCGACGCCATTCTAAAATTTTATCTGAACGTGGACGAGAATCACGAAAACTATTTTAACTAATTTCAAACACTATTTTCAATATAAATGACAATTTTTTACTTGCACGATTTCTGAAAATTTGTTCGGAAGGTGGACCAACGTTTTGTTCAGTAGGTGGACAAGCACGTCATCATGATATGACGTGAAATATTTTTTTGCCATTTCTCAATATTGTTCGATTGCTCGTCAAATTGTGAAAAATAAACATTAAATATAGAATTCTACTCATATTCACCTTTTTTTATCGATAAGAAACACTCTGAAATCCACTAAATAGAGATGAACTATTTTTGAGCAGCTTCGTTTTATTCGAATATTTTATTTCTCAACGGCCGTGGGGCTAAAGCAGCATGCGCATTCATCTCAATGATTTATCAAAAGTGAACATTCAATGCGATGTTACTGCGACACTTTACACATTGGCGCATCATACAGACGTCAGAACTCACGGTGTTAGTAGTAGATGGGCCTGTTCAGCAGGTGGGCATCCTTATTTCTTTTCAAAAATTGCATAAAAAATCGTTATTGGTATAAATATTTGGGTGGGCTTTTTTGTGGGTTTTTCGTGTCATTTTGGTAGGATAAACAGGTCTAAATCGGGATGTGATCGGGATTTTTTACTAAACCAGAATCACATCACTGGCTGGTGGTTTAGCTGTCGAAATTGAGATATTCACCAGCGCTCATATCCATCCAGAGGGGTGAATTCATCGATAGGGGTGAGTTTGTCATGCAATTTTAC
This sequence comes from Pherbina coryleti, assembly GCA_943735915.1. Taxonomy (NCBI): domain Eukaryota; kingdom Metazoa; phylum Arthropoda; class Insecta; order Diptera; family Sciomyzidae; genus Pherbina; species Pherbina coryleti. The sequence goes on along the minus strand of OX030949.1, from coordinate 127,780,821 downwards.
TAACACATTTATAACATTTGCATTAATATTGACTGCATTTTAGCATATGGCTATACCCTTTTTGCCGAAGTTTCCTATCTTATCATCTCTGCAGTTGGCGCTGAGACTTCATGTCGTAGGGTTCACGCTGCATGATGCTTTGAACTCAAGAATGATAGAAAAATAGATTGCGCAGATCGTAAAAATTTTCAACGATCTGCGCATCTACGTCATGATAGACTTACGATATGAGCTTACGATATGGCTTTCTGTCAAGTCTTGTTCAGAATGTGAACAAATATGAAACAAAATGGCATAAAATTGTGAATATAATTGAGTAAACAAGGTTTTCCTCCGTTTTATATTAAACTACGAACAAAGAATTATGTAAGAGTGCTGCGCATGCAAGTTTCCAACAGTGGCAAAAGATTCAAGAAACAAACTTGGTCTAGCGTGACGTCATGATCGTAAAAAATACTTTGTTCGTAGCTAGAAATGTCAAAATGAAAAGTAAACAACAAAACGGAGCTGCGCAATGCGTAATCTATTTTTCTATCATTCTTGCTTTGAACTTGATTGTTATGCACCGAAAAAAATAGATGGGCAAATAAATAACAATTTAATAAATAAAGTGAACACTGAGTCTTACATTATATTTTTGGATCGAAGACTTGTTTTATTTGTTTATTGTTTTTTTTTTGTGTTCATTGTTTTTGTCAGATTTGTTTTTGTCAGAAAATAAAAAAAAACATGAAAATAAAATTAAATCTAAACTTAAAAGAAATTATTTAAGAAACAAGCCGAGTCGTTATATTTATTGATACCTGCACAATTTTTTTCAGTGCTGAGAGCGAGAATCCACTACTACAAGCTCAAAATTACAAAAAATGTAATAGTATTGGTGTGCCCATCACCGGCGTAAGGCGACGGATCGCGCTTGCTATTTTCCATCTCTTTATTTTATGTTTTATATTGATTTTTTGTTTATTAGCTACGTTACAGCCCAGGATGGTAAAAATTAGCTAAATTTTAAAATAAGTGAAAAAAAATTAAAATAAGTGAAAAAAAAAAAAATTAAAATAATTACAATAAACATTTGGTGTTGCTAACTAACGTTTTCAGCTAGAAAAAAACACGTCATAATCTTTTTACGCACGCACAATTTTATCTCACTGCATCGGCATTCAACAGACGTTTGTTTTTTAGTCGTTTTTCGTTTGTTTTTTTGCTACACTTCATCTATTTGAAACAGATGTTAAAAGGCGTTATGTCGTCATGCCGCTGCATGTCTCTTACTTTACGAAATAAAGTACATATGGAAATGAACACACGAAGAGACGTTCGGTTCAAACGCGCGTCCTTTATGGCAATGTTCACACGTCAGTTCTGAAAATTTTGATTGCGCCTGCTCACACACGATATTTTGATTGATGCTCTGACGACGCCATTTGTTACTTTTCTGCTACCTACTATTTTGTGATTCCTATCCTTTTCTCTCCAAAAAACTGCCTTTGTTACAAAAAAACTACTAATTAACAACTTTCCTTGACATAATTTCTTACTAAACAAAAAACAATTAAAATAATGCAACCATTTGACTGATTGATTCAGGTCTAGAGCTCAATCAAAATTTTGACTGACGAGATAAGGATTTTCGCTCTGAGATAAAGTTAATTTTTTTACATAGGAAAGCAACAACAAATTTTGACTGATTCAATCATTTGACTGACGTGTGAACACAGGCTATGTTTTTGAAATCATAAGTGAAGACATAAGGTGCTCCAAATTGAACAAGCAACATAGTTATTTTCGCATGATTCTATTTCCACCTTCAGTAGCTAAAAGAAACCATGAATTATTAAGTAAGCTTCTTACGATTTTTGCCACTGGGGCGGTATCCACTGATACTTCAATACGCTACGCCTATGAATGCACTAAATTATAAAGGGTGATTCATTTAGAGGCTATTTTTTCATTTGATTTTTTTTGACAGATCACGCGTGACTGGTGTCATGCTGTCATCTTTATTCAGTATTGTTTGGCAATTCATAATGGAAAGTCTCACACCGCAACAACGTTTCCAAGTAATTCAGCTGTATTACGAAAATCAGCGTTCTGTGAGAAAAGTTTTTCTTGAACTTCAAGCGACACATGGTGTGCATCTTCGACTTTCCGAGCCAACTATTGCCAATACCTATCGAAAAATTTGAGTCTCAGTGTACGTTATTGGATGAGACGCGACCAAATAGACCACATTCAGCCCGGAGTAAGAAAAATATTAGGCTGAAGACGTTGACCTTTCGATTCGACACCATCTTTGCCTTTCGTATGCAACAACTTGGAATATTTTACACCAGGATCCTGGTTTTAAAGGCTTACAAAATTCAACTCGGTCAAGAATTGAAGCCGACAGACTTGATTTAACGCTATAATTTCCGTCAATGGGCCCTGCAACAGTTCAATGAAGATCCGCTGTTTTCGCGCCGAATTTTGTTCAGTGACGAGGCCAACAAAATTGCCGCATTTGGGTTGATGAGCAACCCGAAGAGATTCTCCAACTACTGTTACATCCACAAAAATCCACTGCTTGGTGTGGCTTATGGGCTAATGAAATCATCGGTCCATATTTCTTCTAAAATGAGGCCAGACAGAACAGAACCGTCAATGGCGAGCGCTACCGCACCATGATAGCGAACTTTCTGTTGCCTGAAATTGAAGCCCGTGATATTGGCGAATATGATTTTTGAATTGTATTGGCTATCTATTAAACTCCTGAATTCGAAGTTTCATTGTGTAATTAAGAAACCGCTGTTAAATTAGTTAACAAAGCAATATTTATGTAATTGAACAACTTGGATTTTTTGAGTTGCTTTCATACCTCAGTGTTTAAAAAATTATAGAAATGATTTTTAGGCGTAACCTAATTTAGGACCGTAGCCAAGGGAAGTTTTTGCAGCTAACCTCACTCCAAAATGCTCGAATAAAGTTATCCTTTTTATACATTTTGATGCTAATCATTACCTTTTTGCACAGTTTGAGTGAATATATGTAGGTTGACTTTTAAGTCTTGAGATATGGCAACACTAATGTAAATATTTCAAATTTGAGTAAAGTTCAACATTTTTAATAATGAACGTTTTATCATACGAGTGCTATTTGTCTTGTTAACAGATACTTACAACATCCATCTTGGAAAAAAAATTAATTAAATCGTGAACATTTTCGTATCGATCTTCATGGAGAATATTTTAAAAAAACAATTTCCGATTGTAAATATTTGTTTGTATTGTCTATCTTAAAAATTAAAAGTCAACCCTCGTATACAGTTACGGACAAAAAATAGGGTCACCCATTCCTTCAATGAGTTTTATACTTTCTCTATTTGTGTCATGAAAATTCGGGTGATCTCTTACGGAAAATATGCAAGTCTATTCTGTATTTCAAAAACTCAAGTCTGGCAACACTTTTAATTGATTGTTGTTCTATTTTTGTCCAATTTCAAAAAAAAATTGACAAAACGGACAAAAGAAAGGTTCACTCTGTTTAATATTTAAAATAACTTGTATTTAGTTTTCAAAATATATTTTTTTAAGTATCATTCGATCTTCGTGTTGAATAATTGATGACACTGTAAATAAAAATTATATTAAAAATAGAACAAAATGGGTCTTAGAAGGCATTGTTCGGACGAAGAGCATTCCATCATTGAGAACTACTACACTAATAAGTGAGGCAACTCTCCTGGAGAAGTCAACGGCAACTATCCAAAATAATTGGAATATCACAAATTTTGTTTGTAATGCTTTGCTGCCACAAAATCAACACTTTAAGGTACGTGTAGCAACCAAAAACAGGAGCTATTTTCAAAAAATTTTTTTAGATATCAGAAGTAATTATTTTTTTTTTAAATTTATACAGGTTATTGTCCATAAAAAATACTTTATAAAAATATTTTCTTTTTTTAAATACAGTTCTGGCTTCTATATATAGAGGGCGCTGAAAATTACATTGAAAAGACATCCAAAACGGTTCGATGGATATGGCCTTTCCCATGTGTCGGAAAAAAAAAATCAAATGACATTTTAAAGCATAGACCTTATATTAAGCATCCCCTTACGCAAGACTCTCGGGTTTTTTTTTTTTAATTATGGTGGAAGTTGAAGTAAAAAGTTCGAAAAATAGAAACATTTTGGCGCGCTTTTTTGTTTATATAAAACAAAAACAAAAAAAATAGATACTTGAATTTAAGGGGGAAGCTTAAAGGACAAAATAACGAATAAAATGCAAAAATAATCATTGAAATTGAACCAACAGATTTCAAGTTATCTATCGAACCGTTTTGAAAAAACTAGTTTCGAAGAAATCGCATTTAAAGTTTTTTATTTGTTGTATGGAGCTTAGACATTTGTTAACGAAAACCGTTATAACTTCTGTTTTTTTTTAAATATCGATTTAAAATTGTGTATGTATATTCTTAAAACTATAAAGAACACATTAAACAAAAAAAAATTTTTTTTTCGAAAAATTTACACGTATATTATACCTTAAAAGGGGAAGACAACGAAAAACAACTGCAAAAGATGATATTCAACTCAAGCTGGTATCAAGTCGGGATCCTTTCCAGTCTGCTATAGTCAACTAAGCAGAGTTAGGAGTTCCAGCTACTACCAGAACTGTTAGATGGCGTTTGGTGGAAAGAAATCTTTTCGTAAGATCATCACAGAAAGTCCCAATGCTGTTAGATGGCTAAGAGACACAGGAAAAACCGAATAGCATTCGCAAAGTCGCACTCAGATTGGGACGGCCCAGTTAACGGAAAAAATGGCACAACATTTTATAGTCCGACAAAACAAAAATTAATTTAAATGGAAGTGATGGGAAAAACTTTGGTAAGACGCCCAAGAAGTACTGAATATAACCCTTGCTATGCCACAAAAACATTCGAACATAAAGGTGACAATTTAATGGTGTGGGAATGTTCTTCATGGCATGGTGTTGGGCCTTTGTACTGGATCAAGCAAATAATGAACCAATATTCATGGAGAAAATCATGCTTCCATATGCATAATGGGGTATCTAATAGATACTATCTATATATAAATGGGCGTAGGCAGAACAGTTAAGAACTATTTTCTCCCGTGTTTCTCTACCGATTTTGTAAATTTTATTTAAATCAACAAGATTAGGGAGAAGGAGTGCACCGAATATATATGGTGGGCGTGGCATGTTCAATACAACCCAAATTTGCGTTATCGAATAGCTTAAGAGTTATAGGTCACACAGCCTTGGGAATCGGTATTCGACCTCAAATCACACGTACCATTCCACTGGTTACATTTTATGGGCGTTTAAAGAGGGACGTGACACTTTTCAGCAGCCCAAATTTTCGGTATACTTTCGAACTATAAGTCACAAATCAATGAAATTCGGTAGGAACTTCCTATTTAGTCGTGTTCTTCGACTGGAAAAATTGAACGAGCATTAGACAAGGGGGCGTGACACCACCCATACAATTTAAAAAAGTGTTTATATCGAATAGCTGTGTAAGTCAATGCCGTGATATCCTTCTACTAGAAAGTAGAATATGGGAAGTACTGGGGCGGTCATTGGACAAAGGGCTGTGGCTCCGCATATATAAGCCAAATTTTTGATATCGAATAGCTTTGAAAGTAAAAGTCACAGAACATGGAAACTCAGAATGGAGTTACTATTTTTTTAAATGGTCGAATTCCGACCAAAGGCGATACTAGTTAGACTAAATCGTCCTCATAAAGTCAATTTCAACCTTAAATAGGATTCGCTGTTAAAACAACGCTCACGTACATAGCAACAACCCAACAAAATACCAAATCCAAACAATTACGCTTAAACCAAGTAAGAAATGTCAAGATTCAACAACACACATTCACGTGATGACAGACACATTTGTACCGTTTTAGTTTTTGCTTAGCAACAAATTGGATATTTTTATTTTACTATTTCTTCTGCATTTTCACCAACTCCAACATCTTTACTGCTTGCTCAATAACAACAATTGCTGCCACTTGTGTCACCGTTTGTGGAGCACACTAAGCTCCGTACAATAAGTGGAAAACGATATCCGGTTCTTAGCTTGTCTCACAATAGCGCCAAGCGAATGCTTTGGAATTGAAACAAAGCTGAAAGGAATGCAACCAAAAACAACCAAACAACAAAAAAAAAAAAAAAATAAAGAAAAAAGTCATGTAAAACATTTCTACTAAGGTAAATTGCCATAAATTGTAATCGTACATTGCGCACTTATACAAATCCACACACATTGACTCCCTCTCTCAGGCACTTTACCACCCAGCCACATTGCAATCGCCCACGCATACTCATGCATTCTGGCAAGCATGCCTGCAATTCTAAAAAGTTGTTGCATTTCTGTTTCATTCATAAAAATATTCCATCTACGGGATGTCGGCTTTTGCTTGTTTGTGTGTGTTGTTAACGGTTTGCTATTTTCTTTTTTTCGTTTAGGAGTGTGCAAATGTTGCAATTATTGTTATTTTGTTTAAATAAGACGTTGAATTTGTAAAGATTTTCACTTACTTTTGTAAATCCTTAAACAAAAGTAAGATTCAGAACAACAAAATCCTTGATGAAATGTGTTCGTGCCTTTGTGCTGTAAACAATGCAGCAAGGTTTAGTGTCGGCCTTTACTTGAGTGTGCAAGATGATGATGTGTACGTATGTGTGTAAAGTTCGATAAGTGCCAAGGTAAGCCATGAGGAAATTTCAACATTTGTTCTAGCTTCAATAAAGCTTACACACACAAACACACTCATACAAATGCAGAGCATCCAATATGCTCAACATGAACAGATTTATTAAGGATTCGATATATTTACATGTTTACATAAAAAAAAGGTTTTTCTATTTCTATTTTCTTCGATTCGCCTCAATAAATTTGCATCCTTAACAAGTTGCAGGGTCCTAGCAGACCCAGACTCGTTAGGCAAATAGAACAAAGTCTTTCTAGGTAAAATGGTGGGTATTTTACATAGCCAACAAGACGTTGTCAGGCCAAGTCCTTGTGTACTATCAGGAATCAAGAGGATTTGGTCCTTAGCAACATTAAGGAACAGCAGCAATAAACTCGCTTAACCGCGTGCTTTGGCGTTGTATACTGACTGTTTGACCATATAAATATTTCGTAGTTCATGTTAAGTTTGAGAAGCAGAACGCGAATTATATTACTAGTATTGGCTTTGGTCGAAATTCGACCATCTAAAAATGTTTTTTTTTTTGTATTTTTATTGAAACATTCTTTTTCTTTCTCCACTCATTGCAAACGTAACCGAACTCATACCGCACCATACGCACCACCAGCAGGAAATCAAAAACTCCATTCCGAGTTTCCATGTTCTGTGACTTTTACTTTCAAAGCTATTCGATATCAAAAATTTGGCTAATATATATGCGGAGCCACACCCCTTTATCAAATACCCTTCAAAGTACCCTACTTCCCATATTCTACTTTCTAGTAGAAGAATATCACGGCATTTACTTCCAAAGCTATTCGATATAAAAACTTTGAATTGTATGGGTGGTGCCACGCCCCCTTGTCTGATGCTCGTTCAATTTTTCCAGTCGAAGAACACTACTAAATAGGAATTTCCTACCGATTTTCCTTGATTTTTGACTTATAGTTCAAAAGTTATACAAAAAATTTGGGTTTTCTATTTTCGTACCATCTTTTAGGTCGAATGTTAGTTTACGTTTGACAGCCTATTAAATAATACCCCTAAGATGTTTGTATGTTGCGTTGTTTGTAAGGTCATCAAATACTTTTATTTTGAAGGTTTATCACGACTTCAAATCAAAGAAGAAATGAATTCAATGCGAAAGACACTTGATCAAAGGTTGCGCCGGAAGTTCTTTTTAACCTAGAACTAAACTTTAATCCAACATTGCTTATTAAAATCAACAAAAGCCAAAACAATGGACTAGAGCAGATGAACAAACTCCAAAGAAGGCAAAAACAAGGTTATCTAGAATAAGGCTATGCCTCATTTCGTTTTGGGATTCAGATGGTATTACCTTCATTGTTTGCCTTGGGAAAGGTAGGACCATCAATGGCGAACATCCGTTTATTCGTCAGCCGTTGCTAAAGCTAAAATTAACGAATTGAAGTTAGAATTGTTCCCCTATTTACTGTTTTCAGCAGATCTAGTCCCAAGCGGCTAACTAGACTAGTCTTACTAGTCTTTACTATTCTGAAGCGGTTTTCTAAGGTGGGATGACATAACGTCCACCGACACAAGGTCCATGGACATTATGTCCGCTTCAAATAGATATAATGTCCATGGACCTTATGTCTATTTGAAACGGACATAATGTCCATATGCGAGATACAAAACAACTATTGATTTTGAGGCTTGGGGAAAGTACAAATTAAATTCGAACGATGACGACATGCTGGCCCGGGTATTCGTTGCGCCCGGCCGCTCCTGCGTTAGTTGCGCCTGGGCGTCGCAACGCGCCGCGACATGTTGAGAAAATACACCCAAAAATTTGGGCTTTTATTCATAATGAAAAATCGCCCAAAAAACGGATGAACAATCGCCCGAAACTGCGATTATCGCCCAAAAGTGAAATAAACAATAGCCCAAAACATTGGGCATTTATTCATAATCATAAATGTCAAAAAATACGATGAACAATCGCCCAAACGAAAGAAAGAAAACATAAGGATCAAAATTAAATGCCAAATTAAAATATAAAAAAACGCCCGAATTTTTGTTTATAGCCAAAAAGTTAAAAAATTTCAACCTCGTTATGATAAAATGGTTTGCCCTTGTACGGAAGGTAAAAGAATAACATTCCGTATAAGGGCAAATCATTTTGTCATTTTAAGCTCATCGGGCATTTCCGGGAGCAAAAAAAAAAATACTTTATTAACCGTTAACTTTCTTAGCAATTTTTTTGATCGCAATTTAAGCAAAGCAAAATCGCTACAAAAACAACTTCATCGAAACCTGTTAATTTTGTTCTAAATTGTGTATGATCGCAATTCAGTCGAAATGAGAAATCGCCCAAAAATTAACGTTGGGCGATTGCTCATTGATTACCGAACAGAACGGTCATAATGTCCATCCCGAAAAAAGACATAAGATAGACATTATGTCCGTTTCAAAAGAGACATAAAGTCCACGGACATTATGACCGTTTAGAGTGGACACAATGTCCATGGATCTTATGTCCGTGGATTTTATGTTATCCTACCGTTTTCTAAACTCAAAAAATACTCGAAAGTTTAAAGATTTGTGAGCATCACTGCCTGGCAATGGGGGATGCTTATAAGAAACTTAATAAAACGCGTAAAAACAGCGTTACAGCATCTTTATAAAAATTGTATTGTGTTGATGGAGACTATAGTAAGAGGGATAGTTAAATTAACAATTGGAAAAATTTTCAAAAAAAAAATAGTTTTTTCTTTATTAGTTTGGAAACTTTTCAAACTACCTTCGTATTTGCCTCAAACTGAAATCAATTAGAGTTTTAACAAATTATAGAAAAGAACAAGCGTGCTGAATTTTTCGGTGATTATAAAACAAAACCGCCTATCGCTAATCAGTAAGCTATACCGCCCAACTAAAAACAGCAGGGAAATTGAAATTTTACTCCCTTCCCTCAAAAGCATTATCATCTGCTGTAATTCTGTAAGTAATTCATTAGTAGGCCATTAATTGTATACCATTGACATTAAATTTTTTAAAATCAACATTGACATACGAATGAATGGCATTCGTCAATTTAAACCAGAAGGGTGACCAGATATCAATGATAATTTTTCCGACTGTTATATTTTAGCAGGTGTTGAAGTTAGCAATGACTTCCATGACAACGCCAGACCACACACATCTTTGATGACCTGGCAGAAAGAACTTGGCTGGGAAGTTTTGATGCATCCACGGACCTTGCACCTTCAGATTATCATTTGTTTCGATCTCTGCAGAACTCTCTTAATGGTGTAAATCAATCATGTCCACGTAGTGGCCCGTATGGTCCGCGTGGCCCTTCATACAAAGTTTTTTCTATGTTAATTTTGTCTTTGTGATGAGCCAAAATCAAAGAACACTTGCAAAAAACAACAACACAAACCGCACTCGTTCAGTGTTCAGCACATTTTCCAGCGAACTTTACAAAAACAAATGCATGCAAAGCCAAAGTAATAAACGCACACTCGATGATGTCGATGCTGAAGCTGATTGTCCCGTTACTTGTGTGTCGAGTTATTTTTCATGCAAGCATTGTTATTGTAATAGAAATTAAAACTTGTAGCAGTGCACTGGCAGTGTACTTCATGATATGTAATTTTATTGCATTGTAATTGTTTTTTTTTTGTTTTTGTTTTGTTTGATTTTTTGTCAAAAGCAATGATAAGCAACATTTGGTGTTTTTTTTTGTTTTTTTAAGCATTGGCTCGCGCTTAAAATTTCTTTGGCCCCACTGGTGTAAATTTTAATTCTGTGGAGGCCTGCAAAACGCACTTGGATCAGTTTTTCGCTCAGAAAACCCAGACGTTCTACACAGATGGAATAATGGCTTAATCCCAAAAATGGCAAAAGGTTACGAACAAAACGGCACATATTTGATGTAATAAAGCTCGTTTCAAATAAAAGGAAACAAGTGTTTAATTTTTATTTAAATTTGTAGCAGAACTTTTACGAAAACCCATATTTAATGCAATACCACTTAACGGGTTAGTTTAAGAAAACATTTTCCATCAGTGTGGCTTAATGCACCGAGGATTTTTGTTAGGAGTTCTCTGTTTCTATATTAATTTCGCAAATAAAGGGTTTTAATAAGTAGTAAACTATCCAGGAAAATTAAACTTACACCGAAAAATACAAAAAAATAAAAAAATAAATAACTGGCCATTTCAGCCCTTGAAAGGACTTTGACCTAGCTTCTTATGATCAATTGTGTTGTGCGTGTTATTAAGTTTGTACACAATTGACCGAGAACCGGACCTACATGCTTAACGCCGACTCCGAACGGCGATAAACAGAATGTTCTCGTTCTCAAGAAGCTTTACATGGCATTTTGATTACTCTCTGAGGTTTGCCATTGTCTGCAGAGAGGTGGCGGCCGTACAGAAAAATTATTTTAATTCAAATAATTTTCTGTCGCTGCTGGGGTTCGAACCTGGGTCTCCAAAGTTCTTTGACATAGCGGCCACGCACTTTAACCAACTACGCCATGGACGCCACCACACCGAAAAATACAATGCAATTAAAATGTTCTGTTTTAATTTAGGTAAACGTTAAATTTTTTGACGTGTACATCAGGTTCCTGCTTAACATGCTACAAACAACAAATCCATCTAAACATTGGAATGCTTGAACGAGTGGTAAGAAGAGCAGATTTGTTTTCATTTCTCTAGCAATAACGCACTTTTGTGCTCATCCTCTTCTTCTGCGCTATCGCTACTCTACTAACTAACAATTTATTTGGTTTCACTTTTCCCATTTCATTTTCATCACTTCAATGTTATTCTGTATCTTCTGCATTATGAGCGAGCAAGCACCCAGCAGAGATGAGCTGCAGACATTAGTGTGGGTTAGGGGTGTGGGTTAGGGGTGTGGCAAGGCAATCTAGCTCATATAAGAGTTTTTTATTTTTTCGCATTATAACTTCACTGAGCTCACCTCGGGTGCTAAACAATGTTTACTCTGTGCTATCAATTTCATAACTGAGCCGCACCGACCAACAGAGGAAAATTCTTTCGTTTTACAGGCGCAGGGAAGGAACATTAGCAGGTCGGCTCGTGTTCGTGCAGGTGGTTGCGTTGCATCCCTGCTGGCATCGTTTTGCTCGGTTGCGACGCTGTTTATTTTAGAGAATGAATGAATTGCAAAATTTATTAGTCCTTCGGGTATTTTTGCTGCCATAAAAAATATTAATGAAATTTTCGAAGAACATTAAGAGCTGGTTGTATTGGGTTGGTTGGGCTATGAAGAGTGCGTTGCTGTGGAAGGAAGGTAGTAAATTCTGGACAGCATTTGAGCTAAAGTCGGCATGTATTCTGAAAACTGTATCTAATGCACAATGCATTAAGAGATAAGCATTGGTGGGAGTAGGGTACTCATACCGAAGTATTTTGGAACAAGTTAAAGCCTTAATACTGTTCGGCAGACAAATAAAAGTGTGATGAAAACAATTTCAAATGTTTGTCAAATGTAGTAGTAGTCTGCTGATAAAATAAATGTCACATAAAAGGATTCCTTTTTACGCATAGAAAAGATAGAATGAAATTTTGCAGAGATCCTTTGGTGTTGCCAAGCCAGAGGAAGAACTGATGAGAATATATAATGGGACATTACGGTTAAAATAGCTTTAATGGTTGTATTAACTTGAGGGTTGAAACTAATAAGAGTTGTAAAAATCAATTTCGAATCAAGGATTTTTTCAGTTTTTTATTCTTTTGAGCAGAATAATGTAAAATCCCGGTTTAAACAAGGTTTTATCATAAAAGAGATGAATCCTTTGAAGTTTTGAGTGGACCTAAGTGTGGTAGCTATACCAGATTTTTTAATATAAAGCCCTTTATAGTCGAACAATTGTTGATTTCGGATGATGCCACAGTATCTGTGTTTATCAAAGCGTTTATTAAATGGGAAAAAAAGAACGAATATTGAGTAGCGTTTTAATTTAAAATTATTAACGCTCGACTAAATCATACAAATCAGTTTTTTATTTTTTTTTTCAAATCACAGCATGCTTGGGAACAATATACATAGCCATATGCTCACACAAACAAAGGCACAAGCACGCACACACACAAACACATAGTTACTGCTCCACCTGCGTATTCCATGCAGACACAGTTTAGCATCCTGGTCGCACGTCGATAAATTTCCCATTTTACAATGGCGTTGTATCCGGCCATGTGCGGAAGCACTCACACTCGCTGACACTCACAATAGAAGCGGTAGTGGATTGGATTAAATACTGCAAGGATTAGCCGTAGTTGTGATGACTATGAAATGGATTTTTTCGTGTTGCAAGGACGACTTGGTGTGGGGAATGTTGGAAGTCTCTTGTATTCAAATTTAAAACATATCCGTGCTACCGTTGACTCTTTAAAGCTCATTAGATTTTAGTGTAATTTTCAATTTTTTAATGCTTCAGTTAAATTTTAAATGATTATCTAGTGTCATTGAATTCTAAAAAAAATATGAACTGCGAAAGCTTCAGTGAATTCCAGAAGCGTTTTACCTTTTTTTTTAATTTTTTGCCAAATTTTATTTATAGAGCGCTTTACCACGCTGCCTATGGGCCGGCCCATTCGCTAATTGTATGTAAAAGCATTTAATTCATTAAATTACGCGCTCCGTTGAATTTGTTTGTAATTGCATAAAATTGGGTTGTCTTCTTTTTCATCCTCTTTGTGCACTTTTACACTGAGCGCATCTCGCTTTGTTCGTTTTTATCTGCAGCTGACAAAGCAGCGAATGAATGAGTTATGGCTCTTTCTCAAGCAGCAGGCCTAAAAAACGGGACTTCTGTGAAAAGAATTTCAATTATTTTTCCGACTGACTGTTGAAATATTTGCCTGGTACTTTTGTGTAAGTCGCCATTTTATTTTATTAAATTTTTGTTCATTCCTTGTCGAGCGATGTTGGCGCGAACAAAAACAACAACAACAACAATAACAACAACAGCAAATGGAATAATAAATCCAAATGAAAATTCTTGCACATCCAGTTCTGGCAGCTTAAGATGTCAGAACAGGGACTCGTCCGTTAAGATTATGTAACTTAATAAAATCTGAAACTGCAAAAACGTCAAATGTCCTAATTGCGAAAATGATATAACTGCACATTTATACTTGCACTCTTTTTTTATAAAGTCTGAGACATTTTGTTTTAAATCCTATTTTTGACTGGAAACCAACCTCTCTGAAGCGGAACACATTATTTATTGACGTTTTACATTTGAATGAAACGAATTTACTATTTACGGACGGCTTTCGAATTTACGGATACGTTTGTTTATTAAATTATACCGAAGCTATGATGTTTCAGTCGACGGCCGTGGCGCAGTGGGTAGAGTGCCCACACGCCAGCGAACCTGGGTTCAATTTCCATCTGACACAGAGAGTTTTTTTAATTGAATTAATTTTTCTGTTCGGCCGTCATCTCTCTGCAGACAATGGCAGACCTCAGAGAATAAATATTGCCATGTAAAGCTTCTTGAGAACATGTTCATTAGCCGTTCGGAGTCGGCATAAAACTAGTAGGTCCAGTTCTCGATTAATTGTGTACAAACATTTAATAAAACGCACAATACAATTTGATCATAAGAAGTTCGATAGAAGTCCTTTCAAGGGCTGAAATGGGCAGTTTATTATTATTATTATGATGTTTCACCCGATTTTGACAACTTTCAAACTCGGAGCGGGTGCTGAGAATTTTTAAAGATTTTAACATTTTAATATAGTCAAAAGCCTAGACTAATAATGCTTTGTATTGTAGGTAGGCGGGGTTTTCATGTCGTTTTTAGAAATATGATTAGGATGGCGGTGGCGCATAAGTCATGAAGGGGTTTGAGTGGTCTATAACTTTTTTATTTTGATATTTTTCTCCTTTGTTTTTTAGATTTTTGTAAATAAGAACGGTCAATTGGTCAAACGCAACGAGCATATCGCCGTTTTTTTAATGTTAGAGATGGGCCGTCAGGGGCAACGATAAACCGAATTATTGCAAATTTTCGACAACATGGCTCTGTCCCTGAACTTCCTCGAACTGGAAGACCACAAACGGTTGTCGTTGAAGAAAATATTCGACGCGTGTAGGAGAGTGTGGCGGAAAGTCCAACAACGTCAACAAGGAGACGTTCAACGCAACTTGTGTTGTCGCGAAAATCAGTTCAGCGCGTTCTGAGCAAAATGGCAGATGTTTCCATACAAAAGTGCAACTTGTTCAATAGCTAAAACCTAACGATTACCAGAAGCGACTTGGTTTTGCGATTTATTTTAGGCAAAGAGCCGAAGAAAATCCTAATTTTATGCACAAACTGATAATAAGTGACGAAGCTCTTTTCTAATTAAGTGGCTTCGTAAATAAACAAAAGTGTAGAACATGGGCTACAGAAAATTCTAGGGTATTTACTCAGTACCAATTACACCCTCTAAACTGAACAGTTTGATGTGGAATATTATCCGAAAGGATCACTGAATCCATATTTCTTTGAAAACGAAGCCGGTGCTGCTGTATCAATCAATGCTGCTCAATATTGCACCATGTCGGAAAATTTCTTGATGCCAGCAGTAGAGAACCACCCACAAATGGGGTTTCAACAAGATCGAGCCACACCGCACACAATAAAACCACTAACGGCGCACAATGGTTCCAAATCGAAAAAAGACGGCCAAAACCTCAAGCAGTTGTCTAATCTGCATGAAAATGATGATTTGTAAGTTTTTGGGGTCGCTGATCACGAATCTGAAGTCAAAAATTCAAAATTCAAAATAGCGGTTTAAAAATTGCGGCTACGAACACGCTAAGTTTTACAATAACTAACACGCTGATCATGAATCTGAAGTCAAAAATTCCAAATTTAAAATGGCGGTTTTAAAATGGCGGCCATGAAGATGCTAATTTTTATAATAACTATATTATGCCGTACAATTGTGTTGCCCCAAAAGTTTTCGGGGTCGCTGGTCACGAATCTGAAGTCTAAAATTCTAAATTCAAAATGGCGGCTTGAAAATGGCGGCCATGAACACGCCAATTTTTATAATAACTATATTATGCAGTACAATTTTGCTGCCACTGCAGTTTTCGGGGTCACTGAATACGAATCTGAAGTCAAAAATTTAAAATTAAAAATGGCGACTTAAAAATTTAGCCATTCTTTATTCTGTTCCATAAAACGGATGTTTGTTCTTTTGCTTTTGTTGCACCTCTCAAAATATGTATTAGAAACTTTTTTATATAAATCAAAAAGAATCTTTTTTTTATGTCACAGTTATTTGCACATTTTAATTTTACTGCCACAAAATTAACGATTTTTGGTTTTATAGATTTGTTTTGTATATTATCAATATCTGCACACATCATATGCACAGAAATTAAAGTGAAACACAAAGTTAAACTCATTAACTGAGCATGTGTAAAAAAAAAATACCACGAATGGGATTTTTCCCACATAACTGGCAACCTTGCCCCCAGCTCACGTAAGATGTCATGCCTAGTAGTACTTATTGAGTTGTACGAATCACAAAATATTAAATTGCCTTTCCTTTTAAGCAACTTGCACACAAATGACTCAAGCAACATACTCACCAAAACCAATTCCCTACACAACATGGCAGGCGTGGTGTGTCGAGAGTTGCTCTCACAGCAATGAACGCATGCATTTGTTTTCTGTTGTGTTGTTGTGCCGTTTAAACAGTATTTAAAACCTGCAATTTTAAATAATTAAAGAAAAGGGTCAATAATTCACTGGTCTGCCACATAGATGGCATTGTTTGTCTCAAATCTGTGGAGTTGAAAAAATTTAGTGTTTTCAATAAACTTAACTTTTGGATACGAACGTTTTATTTTAAAAACTCCCAAAAGAAGAAGTGAATGAAAAGAGAAATGTCAAAGTTTTTACTTTTTGCTTTAACCACGCAGGGTTGCATCCGGAACTACTAAATATTTACTTTGGTTCCACTACAAATATGAGACAATCCGAAAGTGAAAATGCTTGAAATAGTTATGATAGATAGAGGCAACAAAGATATCAACTGGCTCAGTGGTTTCCATTTTGTATAATAATTTGGATATTGAAAAGCAGGCTGCAAAATGGGTGCCGCTTATGTTAACAATCGATCAAAAAGATAAAGGCACCATGATTCTGAGCAATGTTAAGCCTTCTTTAACCGTTATCCGAAAGATTTTGTGACCTGTGATGAAATATGGATTCCCCACAAAACATCTGGATCAGTATAACAACAAAACAATAAGTTGGGTAAAGCGACCAAAGACACAGCAATCGACTGGAAAGGAATTGGGTACTGTCTTGTCTGGTGACTTTGGGATTCTCACGACATATGTTTGATCAATTATTTTGAAAAAAAGAAAAACAATAACAGGCGAATATAATGCAGTATTATTAGTTTGAATGAAGAACTCAAGGCAAAGCGACAAAATTTGAAGAAAAAGTATTTGTTTTTGCTGACAAAACTCAACGAACAGAGTTTTGAACTGCTTTTCCATCCACCATATCTTCCATATATGATCCCCAGCGATTATTATTTTTTCCAGAACCTCAAAAGATGGATCGCGCGAAAACATTTACATCAAATGATAAAGTTGAATGGGAAACCTATACGTATTTTGAAGAGTTGGACAAACCGTACCAAACAAAAGGCATCGAAATGTTAAAAGATCACTGGAACAAAATTAACAGGTATATCACAACAATACATTTTTTTATATTATTTCCATTTCATTGTTTTATTTCGGTTTAATTTTTTAGCTTTTAACTAAGTCTCCTTTATTTCGAAAAAGGGTTGATAGTTTGGTGGGAAATAAAAGGAAATACGTGCATGATGATCTGTGTTTGGAAAAAAGCTTAAAACACATGTGCATTTGCATCTAAGGAAAGTGTAATGCCTTTATCTCAGTAATTTCAAGCTAATAAGTGATCCTTTCTTCAAACTTCCCTACCACCAACTACAACTATTAAGTCGAACTTTTAAAACAAAACAAAATATTTAAATTTTATATCAAAGCACCAAAGTTAAAACAAATATAATCATATTTCAAAACATGTCCTTACAACTGCACCAGAAAAAAAAAAATCAAAACAACAGCAAATCAAGCACAGGCAGATCTCACCCAACACCCAAGCCCCTAACTGAGCTAATGCAGATTATATCTGAACAGAATAATTTAAACGCTACAACAAAAGCAAGCGTCGACAATTTGAATTAAGCGAAATAAGCGAAACAATTTTTAAAAATGGCGACGCATCCCGTCTGGCTGTCTGTAGCAGATTTGCTGTTGCCAATTATTTATGAACAGAAATGGCTCAAAAGTGCTTCAGGCTTAACATTTAAGCCACACATATTCGTGCGTATGCACACAAACGTGCATCAACGCAAAGGCACACACATCTCAACACGCATACATATACAAATACTAACATAATTTTTGCAGAATTTGCTGAGGAAGCCGAATTTAATTCTTTTTGGTTGGCTCACCGGAGTGAGTATGTGTCTGTGTGTGCTTATTTGAGCAAACAAAAAATGAAGATGATGAGAAAGAAGAGGATGTTTTAATAATTCAAAAATGAAAGGGAAATAACCTAAGCAAATGATTTAGGGAAGTGAGAGATGGGTAAGCATTACAAGCCACGGACGAAAAGGTAGTAAGGAGAAAAGTGAAGGGAATTTAAAAAATCAGCCATATAAATACTTATGTATGTGCAAAAAAAAAAAAAAAATAAAACTAGGATTATAAACACTTTTTCTCTCCACTCCACAAGAGTTGTTCCTCTTCTAAAATCATCATGTAATATGTACAAAATGGTGGAAACATAATGCTTTTACAAAGCTTAAAAGCTTTATATAAAATATTTATATTCAAGCTGCTTTTTAAAATATTTTACTTAAGCTTTATGGCGTAATTATCAAATGAGGATAAATAGGGAAATGGTTGTTAATAATTTTTAACGAAACGAATTGGATATTTCAGCCCTGGAGAGGACTTTGACTGAGCTTCCTAAAATAAAATTGTATTGTGCGTGCTATTAAATGTTCGTACACGAAAGATCGAGAGTTGAACCTACCTAAAGGTCTGCAACGAACCATCCATTCTACTTGTACAAACAGATATAACAAGTAAGAACCATGATACAATTACAAGGTAGGCTCATATTGGAGCGCAGGGTGAGTTAGTTGTCAAAATCAGCTGGTAATTTTGAGTTTTTCTAATTGTTGTTGTTGCTTTTGTCATTTTACGTTTGTAGCTCCTCCAGCTTTGTTGTTGCAAAGTTTCACATTTGAGCAGAAATTTTAAAATGAGCTTACCTTGTAATTGTATCATGGTAAGAACATGATATTATTGGTACAAATACAACAAAGAGTATATCAAACCATATGCTTATATATTTTGGATTGAGCAGAGAGCGTATCATCTCTTTCTCTGGCTCTCATTTTAGTGTAAGCTATTTTCTCTTCATCTGTTTCACCAAGTAAAATAACTGTTTTAACTCTTTTTTGAATGGATATATCCATTCAATATGGATATTCCAGATCGTTATCTTCGTGTAAATGTTGTGTTTTTACTTTTTCTATTTTACGTGATCACGTGAAAGTGATTTACGTATTATATTGTAATCATTTTTTGAATCCTTTTTTAAATATTATGTGCATTAATTTTTAATATCATTAATTTTTTTATAAAACAAATGGAAAATTTAAATGGAATAATATAAAAATAAAGTGTTTCTTTTATGGTTGCTTATTTCGCTTTTTATTCTTTATGCTTGTGACATCCCATACTCCAGATATTCCAAGTAAAGAAGTGTTTGTTGCGTATGTTTTCAAACTCTTTTTTTTGATGCTTAGTAATTTCACTCTCTCATACTTATTCCATCGTTATCTAAAAGAGAAATATTCCATGCATACTTAATGCAGAGAGAGCGAAACAGATATAAGTAGATATAAGAAAAAATAACAACACACAACTAGTGTATTTGGATTGTTCTTTGCAGAGCGTTATTCCGAACGGCTCATGTACATTTTCTTAAGAAGCTTAAAAGGCATTGTTTACTCTCTGAGGTTTTTCATTGTCGACCGATTAAAAAATTAATTTCAGAGATTCGAACGTCGGACCTCGTGGCTCGTAAAATTGGCATCGAATCCATGCATTTTAACGCGTTCGGTCACCACCGCCGTTTAAAAATTCTTGTATTTGTATAAAAAGGGGATAGACAGGAAAAGGAGAAAAGGAAGGACAGGAAAATCTTTTGTGAAGATCAACAGAGACTGCACTATATCAACTGACAAATGTACTTCAGGAAACCTTAGAAATGAAAGAAATAGCACTGTGTGCTTCTCTCGACATAGAAGGTGCCTTTGACAACACTTCTCATGAAGTAAAGCTCTTACACACAGAGGGGTCAACAACACATGATCAGTACTAAGACAATACAAACTAGTACCAGCACGATGACAGCAGTTACAACAAGAGGATGTCCACATGGGGGAGTTTCATCTCCTCTGATGTGGAGCATTGTAGTAAATGAACTACTGGAAGAATGGTTAAAACTGGACTAACATTAACATGGTAATTATCTGCAAAGGAAAATACGGAAAAACCCTGTCCGATAGAATCGAAATGGACCTAAAGGTGACAAAAAATGGTGTAATAGTAGGAAAAATTGACCCTCAGCCTATAAAGCTAGATAGAATAGAGATAGAATTCCAGTATTTTGGACCAAAAGCTACTTTGGAAAACACATTTGAATGAAATATCGAAGAAGGTGGTTAGAACATTTATGATCTACAGATTTAACGCAGGAAAAAAAGTTGGGGCTGCACTGCAAAATTTATATTGAAGGATAAATAAAATGATCGAACACTCCATGATTGCGTATGGCTCAGTTATCTGGGCGGAAAACAAGAAGCAACACACAGTCATCGCTGCGCTTAACAAGCTACAGAGATTGGCCTGCGTATTCATCACCGGAGTCATGCATTAACGGAGGTTCTAATAGAACTAACACCGACGGCTCTCTAACTGAAGAAGGGACCGGAGCAGAAGTCTATGGGTCATGGATCAAATACTTCATGCTCATGGGCAAAAACAGAAAAGCATATTCCAAGCGGAAATTTATGCGATAGTCAGGTGCGTACACTTTAACCTGAAGCGTAAATACCGGAACCAAAACAGAGCTATCGTTTCCGACAGCCAAGCGGCCAGCAATGCACTGAAATCTCATTAAGTAACCTCAAAACTGGTAATTAACAAACTTAGCACGCTTGGGCTACAAAACCGACTCTGGATCCAATGAGCACCGGGAGACCAAAAGATTGAAGGCAACGAAATTGTGGGATATGCAAAGGAATCCTCTCTCTTTCAATAAAGAAAGAGGAAGAAAAACAAAGAGGAAAATACTGGGGAAACCTACCTGGGTTAAAGCACTCTAAACTACTCTTAGGGGCATATGACCTAAAGAGATTCAAAGAATGTATGATTTATTATTATTTATTATTATTTATTTGTTTGTTTTTAAGTAGAAGAAAATCATTATAAAACTTAAAGTTATTGCACAACTTACAGAGATTTGGTTAAATACCTTACAAAAATAAAAGCTCATAGTGGGTTAAAAAAAAATAATTTTTGTTTTAGAAAACATATTCGTTTAAGGCAAAAAATCTACTACAAAAAACCTTGAATATAACAAAAATAATATGAAAATTAATGAAATTAATTAATGTACATAAAAATCTCAAAATTTTCAAGAAACTAAATTATACAATTCAAAAGTTCAATTGTCAAAATAAAGACTAGAAATCAAATCATTATCTGACATATTGCAAAGAAGTATAAAGCGTTCTGTTATTTTTATAATACGATTATGTATATAGTCAACATTACTTAATTTATGTAGATGTTTAGTGGAATAATGCCAAGGAAGCTTTAAAACCATTTTTAATAATTTGTTTTGACATATTTGAATTTTTTTGATGTGGCTTGTTGCACAAACACCCCATATAGGGCACGCATACAACGCAATTGGTTGGAAAATTGATTTAACAATAATTAATTTGTTATGATTACTAAGTTTAGAGTTTCTATTTATGAGAGGGTATAAGAGTTTAATTGCTATATTAAACTTGGTTTTAATGTTGTGAATATGGTCACTGTAAATTAGTTTTTTGTCAAGGTATACACCTAAATATTTAACGCAGCTACTCCATGGAACTTCAAAACTCTTAATTTTAATATTCGAACTTGGTAAATAACAAGGATGTCTTTTTCTGGTGAAAAAGATAGCTTGTGATTTATTAACGTTTAGTTTTATTTTCCACTTTATAAAATAATCATACAGAGTATCCAAGGCGCACTGTAAATAGTTCACAGTAATGTGACCAAATTCGTGCGATGTAAATACTCCGATATCATCCGCATATGCTGCATACTCACAGTCTCTCAATCGTGGTATATCAGAGATATAGATAATATATAAAAGCGGTCCAAGGACTGATCCTTGGGGTACACCTGCAGGTATCTGTAGAAAATCAGAATGTTCGTTTTTTATGCATACAGAGAAAAACCTTTCTGAGAGAAAACTTTTTACGATTTTAATGATAAATAACGGAAAATTAAGATTAATAAGCTTAAATATCAAACCGTTATGCCAAACAGAGTCGAAAGCCTTTTCCACATCTAAAAGCACCAGCGCGGTTGACTTTTTTGAATTGAAATTATTTTTTACATAATTGTGAATTCTTTTCACTTGATGTGTTGTTCCATGAAATTTTCTAAATCCAAACTGTTCTTTTGGAATGATATCATTGTGATTAATAAATGTCCAAATTTTTTCTTTTATTATCTTTTCTAAAACTTTACTCATACTACTGAGTAGACTTATCGGTCTGTAACTATCAAGCTTGTTAGCGGGTTTACCTGGTTTTGCAATTGCAACCACTTTAGCTGTTTTCCAAGTTCCAGGAAAATATTGCAGCTTAAGGCAAGAATTTATAATAAATGTTAGATATATGTAAGCAATTTTTGGAAATTTCTTGAGCATGAAATTTTTTATGTCATCAAATCCACTAGCTTTTCTAGGCTTCAGATCAGCTATAATCATCTTGATTGAGTCAATTGAAACAAGTTCGTTATCTGGTGTGTTGATAATTAAATTTTTAAAATAATTAACTACATCATTTATGGACCTTTCATGCGAAGTCGAACACACGTTTTGAGAAACATAGTGGTAACTAACAAAATTTTTTGCTAATGAATTTGCTTTTTGATCTGTTAGAAAAATAACCTCATTGCCCTTCAATAAAGGAGGTAAGGGACTAGTTTTCTTTCTTAAAACTTTGGCGATTTTCCAAAAGGGTCTTGATCGCTTATCGAGCAGGTTTAATTTAGAGTTCCAGGCTTTATTTTTAAATTTGTTAATTTCGCTACGAATTTCTATGCGGTAATTGATCATTACTTCATAATCAGACTTATGTCGAAAACTTGCCCAAAGTCTTTTATAGAAGTTCTTTTTCTTTATTAAATTTAATATATGTGAAGGCAGACGCTATCTTTGCTTTCTAAGAGGAACTTTAGGAACAGACGCTTCTATAGCATTAGTTATATTAGTGGTAAAAATATCTATATTGTCATCAACCTGATCCGTGCTTTGTATGTGTTCTAACACTGTACTTTTATTAATAAGCTCCCTTTTAAGATGGTGTTTATAGGTTTTCCAGTTCGTATTTTTAGTATCTGCTATCATTATGTCTCTGGATATTGCATTTATGTTAATATTGAATTTTACCGGCAAATGATCTGAACTTAAGTCGTTTATTGCAATCGGTTGTGAAATAATTTCAGAAATATTCGACACAATTAAATCCAAAACTACTGGTCTTAAACGTGCATTTGTAGGAATATAGGTCGGGTTGTTAGAAAAGGAAATCGTTAATGGGTAGTATAGAGTAAATTCTTGAAGGATGTTGCCCCATGCGTTTGACCTCGGGCAACCCCAGTCTTTATGCTTACTATTATAATCACCGCAAAATAAAAAGTTTTCAGTTGAACAAAATAGTTTTCTTAGGTCATTTTTAAATATTAACCGATTTTCTGCAGTGTTTGTACAACCAGGAAAATAGACACTGTATATATTTAACTTAGAGTTATCTATGTTAGTTAATAAAATACCTACATTTTCTATCATTTTTGTTTTCAAATGAGGAATCTCACAGCAAACTAAATTTTTTTTAACAAATATTGCAACGCCACCACCATTACGATTGATACGATCCCGTCGGAAACATTGATAATCCGGATGAAAGAGTTTATCTCTATTATTAAGCCAAGTCTCAGAAAGTAGACAAATATCAGCATTATTGGTAACTAAAAAGTTAAAGAACTCAATGGTTTTATTTCGGATGCTTCGGCAATTCCAAAAAAATATATTTAGGTTATTGTAAGAATTCATTTATTATTATTATAAAGAAACTTAATAGCTAGTTGTGCAATAACATGAAATTGTTGCTCTTTTGAACTACAATTGCTTAATTTAGAGATCATTTCTAGAGTAAGTTGTGACATTTCTTCTTCTGTAAACAAGTTAGCTTTTGTATTCTCTTGCGTTGCGTTGAAAGTTGCTGAATGCCATGCATTTGCTGAATAAGTTGGTCTCGATGGTCGCTGCGTTCGCTGTGATGAGTCCGATGGAAGTGGGGGGAAACTACTATCAGTAAAAACCGGTTTATTGCATGAGCGTTTGTTAGTGGGCGCTTGAGCGTGAGGTGTTAGAGTCTTATTGATTTTTGCTTTAATTTGCAAATATGCTGCTCGACTAGGGCAATCAAAGGAGGTTGATTTGTGATCATGTCTACAGTTAGCACATTTTATCTTTACTGATTCATTGCACTCAGTAGTTTTGTGTCTGCCAGCACATATTGAACATTTTGTCTTCATATGGCAGCCTCTTTCACCGTGTCCAAACATTTGGCAATTATGGCATTGCACAGGCTTATTTTTAATTTTTCTTTGGTATTCCCACCTTACAATTGTACGAAACAGTGACTTGACATTCTTACGCAAATCATTTAGTTTCACCGAATTATTTTCAAAATATATAATATATAAAGTGTCATTATAGTGATCATAAGTTTTTGTTATTTTTTTAACTTCATTGCATTTATAATTAAGAGACATAAGTTCAGTTTTCACTTCTTCCGCTGTTTTACAGTCAAGTCCGAACAACACTACTTTGAAGAGCTTCTCTTCTTTTAAGCCATGAGAAAAAAACTGACAGTTCTTCTCAATAAGAATAGTTTTTATCAAATTAAAACTTTCAGCTGTTTGACACATCACTTTAACACCAATGGAAATTTTTTTTATGAAATAGTTTATAATATTTTTTTCAGCAAACATTTTATGCACAAACTCAATGGTATGGTTTATTATATTAATTGGAGGAATTTTCACTTTTTGTACTTGAGCATTTGGTACTTCAGAATCATTATTTTGTTCATTGTCAGATTCAGCATCTGAATCATCAAGTGGCATCCAATAATTTTGATAGGGCTGACCTCCACGTGGAGGAACACTATTTCCAATCAGGGATCGTTTTTCTTTAGGAGGAGCCATAGCACCTTCATAACTAAAGTCGTTCCGACGTTTAAAAATTTTTTTTAATATATATTAATATTTGTATTAAGAAATAATTTTTATTATACAAGGTTTAAGAAATACTTCTTTTCTATAGACAAAGAGAGCACACGTCAACTATGAATAGAGTCACGTTTGAAAGAATGTATGATGCTAACAAAGAATGATCAAAGAATTATCACACGATTGCTAACAGGTCACTGTAGGTTGAACTATCACCTTCAAAAACTGGGCTTTCTTAGTGATGACACATGTAGGTTTTGCATGGAGGACGAAGAATCTGCAAAACACATCCTAGGACAGTGTCCAGCACTTGTTTAAACTCGACAGAAATATCTGGGTTACCACATAATACCAGATAACTCATTAAAATCAAGAGATATAGGACATATACTAGCACTTATCTCATAAATTGGACTAAAAGAGGTTCTTTGAGTCTATGAAGGGGCACAATAGATGTTAAGACCGCAGTGCAAATCCAAACAATAATAATAATACTTTTTTTCATAGTTGTCAAGAAGGGTAGATACTACAAAGAGATACGAACATACTCTCAGGGATGTCACCTGTAAATGCGTAAGTATTGTGTTGATTCGGAAGACGGGGAATAATTGAGTTGGAGGTTAGGAAAGAGGAGTAATAATAACAATGTGAACACTTTTATGTACTATACAACAGTGAACACTTTTATTTACTATACAATAGTGAACACTTTTATTATACTAACATAGTTCAAAATTGTCGAAAAAACATTCGCAGAGAAACTATTCTACAATTTTATTGTGCGACCGAATAATGAATTATCTCGCTAATGCGGGGTTATTTTGGGTACGTAATTCTTATTTGGATGGGCGTGATTGGCCGCTCAAGTGCACTTGGGTAACACTCAAGCTGACAGGGCCAGCCTTGGGACGTTGCGTCGATACTCAAGAGATTTGAGAGAGGATGCAAATGCGACTTGGAATTAGGTCCAGAATTGTACTCCATTTTTTGTCCAATATATGAGGTATAGATAGTGAGAAGATCAGCTGGAGTGAAGAGATTTTAGCAACGATTTAAAAAAATCTAGGCACTTGGCAATGATAATTCGAAGAACATCAAATTGTATTTGATATTCCCACAGAGGTAAGAGCAGCTGACTCCACAATATCTATACCATTCATATTGTGGAGTGCAAAGGGTGCAAGGAAGAAGGGCACATAGTTCCGAACCGCCTGAACTCTTTCCAAATTTGTGAACATTTCAATTTAAAGTTCAACTCTTAAAAAAGATCCTCTACCTGAAAATTCTATAAGCACTCCTTCCTTTTGTATATGCGAGTATATAAAAACCTCATGAGAATTAAAATTTTCGATACGTAATACTTTTCTTAAATAGGTTTGGATTAAAATGGCAACATGTATAATGCAACTAAATGATCCCAAAGGAAGAATATAGAAAAGACGCATTAAAGTAATGAAGAAGCAAATAAATTTGAATAAAGTGAATTTATTTATTTAATTTTTTTTACACTATTTTCCCGTTATCTAGGCAATATATTTTATCATTTCCTTTAAATCTGTGTTCGATATTATTTCCGTTTCCGGTTATCCCGTCGAATGCGAATGTGATAGTCAGATATCAGTGATGTTGTTGATTTGTTCCTAAGGAATCAATTCAATTTTCATTATCGTTTGCAATGTAATGAATTGGGATGCACGATAACTCTACACATACACACACGTATACAAGAGTGTATGTAACAGTTGAAAATGACTACAAAAAGCCTTTCCCATTTATGGCAGGTTTTTTTTCTTTTCTTTACCAGACAAAACAGCAGAGCATAAGCAGCAGATAAGACATAAAAATGCGTGAAGTTGCGGATTGAACGAGTGCGAAACATTTTAAACACCAGCACAAAAACTCACAAACACCCATACACACATTTCCAGCTGTATCCAAGGAAAGACTTGACATGTTGTCAGCTAATCCTCGTTGTAGAGCACGTTCTCCCATAAAAACCAGCTCGTTCTGAGATATTCAACCATTTAAAAGAAAAAAAAAAAAAAAAACACATTCACCAACATTTTCTTAATACATAAAGATATTTATGACAGGTGAAAAGACGTGAAGACACACACAAGCAAACACATTTCCAGGTTAAAAACATTTCTTTTTTTTCTGTTTAGAATATTAATAAAATATTTATTTCATTTTAAATTCCGGATGTGAAAGTGTGAGAAACCATTAAAATAATGCAAGAGTTGAAGTGTGACTTTAAATGTGTTTTGGTGAATAGGAAACATAAAAGGATATTTAAAAATTCATTCAGGGTTTTGCAAAAACACTCATCATCAATTGTTAATAACTGTAACAACAACATCAAAGCTGAAGCCCAAAACTTATTAAATGTGATCCACACGCAAATATTTACAAACACAAGCAATCGGACAAAAAATCCAGCGCGCAGTTGAAACAAAACCGAAATTGTAGAATTTAAATGCACTCGCATGCACACACATACACACACATATACAAGAATATGTACATGCACGCACACACACAACTAGTTTTGGTATTGAATCCACCATGTTTATTTTGGCAAAGCAAATACAATAAAAAGCGTTCACAGCAAAAGCAAATAAGCTTATGCCACGCCCCTTTTTTCCAATTATCAGAAACTTTGAAAAAAAAAATCACAACACACACAAATAATCAAAACATGCCAGTATCAGCGACATTTTGTCAATAAATTCCTTGAATCTGCCATGGAAAGCCAACAACTTCATGACCATGAATTTGTGGTTTTGCTTGGCGACGGAGATGGTTGGGGCTGTGCGAGGAATGTAATATTTTATTAGCACTGCAGGCAAATTTAGTAATTTGGCAACGTATTTACAGTTCAGTGAAATGCGCCTAAATGCATGCAAAAATAAAATTTACATTCCATATTCGTTATAAATGTTTTTTTTTTTATTTTAAATTAAGTCTGACATCGGTCTATATGAACCTGGGGATAATTGTGTATAAGAGTATGAAGGTACTGTTATGCAGAAACATCACTTGCTGGCTGTTGCATTGCAATTAACTGATTTAAGTTCTGATTAAATAAGCATTCGAGGGTGTTCAACTTTACATTTCCATTCAAATGATTTCCGTGTGTCAGAATCTAAATCCTCAAGACCAAACGAATAATTTGATTGTTTTAATTGACAACATCAATGCATATAACGGTAAGTTTAGTAACGTGAAAAACTAATAAAAAAATAATTAAGCTTGGCTCGATCAAAGAAATTTTGAATTTTCTCGTTTACTAAAAATAAAAAAAAAAAATAATAATTCCCTTCAAAATTTCAGCCACACATTCCACTAGTTTAGTAGTTTACTAATAGACTCTTTTTAATATGTTTTGAAGCGGAGTTTTAAAAATTAACAACCATTTCTTTTTTTTTAAGAATAGTCTTCGAGATATCCTTAAAATACAAGTTTTTGGTACTTATTGTGATTATTTTTCCATTTCTCTATCAATTTTTATCTGTAATTTGAGTGAGTTACAGGCGTTCAAAGTAAAAAAGGTGATTTTTTGTGCCCTTTTTTAAAAATCACAAACTTTCATTTGATCCGCTTCATTAAAAAAAAAGAAAGAAATATTTTTCACACTTTAAGATGTTTTAGAAAAATACGAAAGAACATAATTTCACAAAAATTTTAAGTATAAATCAGACAAAAAATGAAGAAGTTATTAAAAAATTGGTGACGGAAGGTCATGAACTACATTTCATGAATTCGTGGTTTTGATCGAAAATACGTCTGTTTGCTTGTTTCTTCGTTTGTGTACCGTATAATTTTCTCGAATTTGCATCCAGCAGTAGGCAGCCATCATGACTTATCCCCAAAAGCCTTCATAACGCTTTTCAATTATTGTGATGTCCTGGTCTGCTCACTCGTTCATCACTCTCCGCACCCAAATTCGGACGGAAAGATAGCAAATGACTACGCAGAAAATGCATCTCCGCTTCAAAACACATTAAAAAAGTGTAGGAGAAATCAGAGTTCTCGAGATAAGCCAAAATTTGTTAACTAGTGTTATTTATTGAATTTCAAACTGAAAAACGAAACCTCGAAGGCCAAAAGCTTCAAACATACTTGTCACTTGAGTGAATATACTTTGAATTATGACCACATAGGAACCCAACAAACGAAAAAATTGACTTCATTATAGATTTTGAAAAATATTCGTTAAATTTCGCAATAACGAGGACTTATTGCGAAATTATATTGTTTTCATTTAAGAATTGGAAAAAACTAGTCCACCGATTTGAGATTGTAACGATCATAAAATGTAATAGAGGTGGTATTTTTAATAAATGTGTTGTCATAAAATTATTTCATTTGCAAAATGGTTTGACGGATTTTTCAGGCTGATGTTGTTTCTCAGCCTAGATTTGAAACCTACACATTTACACAATATACAAGGTTACGAGGTAATATTAATTTAAAACCATCTGACAACCTTTGGCATCTGGCAACTTTATTACTTTATCTTTTCTTTTCAGATCGGCATATGACACCCCGCGTTTGAAGCGTCAGTCCAAGTGAATTTTAGCCATGGAATAGTACACACCACCACAACGCGTTGTTATTGTGGTTAAACCGACGATGATATTTGGCCAAAAATGATAATGAATGATAAGGCTTTTTTAATTTCAATGGGGTTGTGAATAAACAAAATTGTCGGTTCTACGCCAATGAAAATTCTCAATTAATTCACGAGCAACTTCTCCGTGCAATGCAATTCTCATTTTACAAGTCCATTATCCGACATTTACGAAAATGTCCTAATTTAAACCTATTACAAAAGTGGTGACTATTGCATGGCCACATTTCGAGATTTAAGGGAAGATTATGTCCATCATCATTGTCCTACTTTGCAAGCAATTGGAAAGATTGTGAAGAAATTTGAAGAAACTGAAATTGTTAAAGATGAGAAAAGGCTTGTCCATCATCGTTATGCGCGCTTTGTGGAAAATATCGCTGATGTCTATGAGAATGTGGCTGAGGAATCAGGGGTCCCGAGTTCGAATCCTGGCCAGTCCATGGTCCTACACTCTCAATTTCTTCATTTCCTTCCTCATTTCTAATCAACTGAAGTTGAAAAATTCATCAATATCTACGACTTAGTAGTTTTAGTTGAAGGTAGTTTGTAGGTATAATAGATCAATAACTTGATTTGTCTGAGGTAAAGGCATAACACTTACCGCTAATTCAAATTCACATGTTTGAACGGCTTTCCGCCACACGTTCAAAATAGTCAACACATGATTCACTTGATTAGCACTTCTTCCCACTACAAGAAAATCAAGTAATTTTAATATGAAGTTATGTTTTAAAAAATTTAGCATCTTTAAAAAAAAAAGAACAGTAAATAAGAATATTTTAAATTGTTTTTTTGCTCATGTAACTAACTCATTTTTCTTTCTGAATAAATATTTTTTGTAAAAAAAATTTCTGATAAGTGATTTGTAAGCAATATTGTCAATAAAATTACAATAAATTAAAAATAAAACTTGAAATCCGTTTTTCTCTAAATGGAGTTTTTTGTAAATGTCAACGACTTAATCTTCGAAGCACTTATTCTATCGTAAAAAATCTTGGTGCATTTTAATCGTTCGAATGATTGATTGATTTATTTTTAATTTTCTGATTTTTTTTTTTTTTAGCTATTGTAACTAAATGAGGTGAATTGTCTCAGAAAAATATCACTACTTTAAATTACTGCAGGATTTTTTCATCTCGGACTCTTTCTGTCCGAGATTCAAGTGTGGGCCGTAAAGCGATGTTTAGTTTTTAGAGTATACTTATACATAAACAATGCCCTCTAGCGGCACTAAAATTTTTCTTATTCTTGAAAGGTGTATTAATGTATTTAAAAAAATTCCAATAATTATTAAAGTACCTCAGAAAACAAATTATTGCAAAAGTGTATTTTTCGCCCTATAAAGTCTACTAGTACCTTAATAGAAACATTTCTGCAAGATATTGAAATAAAAACAGACATTTTTCTGTTTGTGTGCGAAAAGATTCGGAAGCACACAAAGAAAGCTTATGGCATGCTTATAAAAAATAAGCTTATTTGAAAAGAAGAAAACAATTTAACTAGGCTCACTAACAAAAATAAACAAACCCCCTAAACACACTCCCATACACACATACACGCAAACACATACGCAAGCATGCCTTTCTTTGAGTACATTAAAAATATCTACATATGAATAAGAATTTTCACACACAACCGCGTTAGTGTGCAGAGGAAAAAGTTTTTAATAGCAATTAGCAGAAGCGTTGGAAGCCATTTTCTTCGTATAAGAAAGAAGGAACAAAAACAAATTCCACAAAGAAAGCGAACAATTAACAAAGCCAGCGCATTCTAAAGAAAATGTTGCAAGAGCAAAGCGCCAAGAACCACAACAGACATAGAAAAAGCTGGTTGGAAAGGCAAAATGCTGTATGTGATAAAAGCACGTCCGTTTCCGTCAGCATATTAAGCATAAGTTGTTTTTTTTTTTTTAGCCTTCACAGATTTGGTTTTTTTTATTTTTAGGTTTATGCTTTGTTTTCCGTTTGCGATTGTTCTGCTTTAACATATGGACGTAATACATGAAGGAATTGCTGAACCGAATAAATAATGCATTGAAAACACACACAAACACGATAATAACCCCACGATAATAATAACACACACAAACACGATAGATTAAAAAGGTAAAAAAATAACTACGATTTAAAGTTAGTGACTAGAACGGTTATGTTGCTGCCAGGGGTGTACTGAGGCCATTTTGATGAGGGAAAAAAATAAAAATCGCCTTGTGATTAATATTTTTTGTTCCAACAAAAAATTATCATTTTCGGTTTTTATTTCTGGGCAAGGACACGGTCGTCCTATTGGAATGGACCATTTTTGACATTTGGTAAGCTGCCCCTTTTTACATTACTATGCATTACTCTTTCCGTACTTTTTTATCAAAATTTATACTACTTTTCTGAACTTTTTCTGCATTTTGTCACAAGACTGAACACTGGATTCGTTTATAACAATTCAATGCTGAAGTTCGTTTAAGGTACGATTGAAAGTGAGTTGTCCGACTGTAGTTTGTTTAAGATACAACTTAAAGTGAGTTGGTCGACTGAAGTTGGTTTAAGGTACGACTGAAAGTGAATTGGTCGAGTGAAGTTCGTTTAAGGTACGACTAAAAGTGAGTTGGCCGACTGAAGATAGTTTTGGGTATGACTTAAGGGGAGGGTAAGGTTTGTTTCGCCTAAAAAGACATTTTTTCATGAATTTTTTTAGAAAAAATTATTACAGTAGGTTTATTTTACATATAATTATATAAAAGTAAAACATTTGAAGAATATTTGAAAAAAATTTTTGTAAAAAAATAGAGAGAAATAACGGATTTATTGTAGATCTCCGCAGGCGCCTCGAAAAAATGTTTTTGTGCGGTGAACAGCCTACAGCACCACTGGATCATTTGTAACCAAAAAAACTATAAATCTAAATCTAAATAAATGTAAATCTAAATCTAAATCTAAAAAATCAAAATGCTTTCTTTAGTTTATTACTTTATCTCTCCAGTCTCGTGGAGTTTTTTAAAATTTTTAAATTTTTCAATGTTTGGCACCATTTTGAAACCAAAATGACGATTTTTGACGAAAAAATCTACCTATTTGTTATTGTAAAATTGTTAGTAATTAAAAAAACTCGACGTCACTAAAGAGCTACTTATATGTAGAATATGAAACGTTCATATGTACTTTCAGAAATAAAAATAAACAAAATGAAAAAAGTTGTCAAACCTTACCCCCATTAAAATGAAATAGCCAACTAAAGGTGGTTTTTGTTATGAAAATGGCAACAAAAGGTACGACTGACTTTGATGCGTTCACAATAATTGTTCATTAAAATCAATATTTTAAACAAATCTCAGTATAAAATAAAAATTAGGCCGACTCTAAAGAAAAAAAGGGGGTATCCTACCCCCTTAACCCCCGCTTGTTTCGCCCCTGGTTGCTGCACAGAGTTACGAGTTGTGAATAAAATTTTTTAGAGCAAAATTTGTACTTATTGAATCTTGTTAGCAAAATAGAAAACACTGGTAACACCTTATCGATAGTTGTAGTTGTTTAAACAATTGTAGTGGAAGCCTCAAAATTAAGAATAAGATTACTCAAGCGGTTCTTAAGGTTTCAAACAATTTTATATCTACACTAAGGGAAATAACGCATATTAGCATTATCCACGCCTGAGTTTAAATTTTATTCAAATATTTACGTGGATAAATAAAATGTTTTCCTTACAACTCGTTTTTTTCCCGTATTTGAATTTTATTTATACCACACACGTACACACATATTCCATACAAGCAAGCAGCAACAGCATCGCACACGTACACACATACTCCGACAAGCAGCAACTCTGTTCCTGCAGTTTATTTCTTGCATTTGCAGTTCTTATAGTTCTCATTTAGTTATTGTTGCAAGGGTAATATAGTATGCATGTTTGGCAAAGAATTGAAATTATGTAGGGTTGAGTGACAACTTGATATTTTCTCTGAAATATCTTGCACCGGTTGTCATTTACCTACATATTTTGCTTCTAATTCTTGTATCTTTTCAATGACATTTTCATTTGTCATTGACGAAAACGATAACTATCTTCTGCCTGTAAACCTCTCAAATTCCATAGACTTCACATTACTAAATACTTTTTATAGCAATGATCTTCAGCAAGTCTCTGGAACATAAAACCAAAATAGTAGGTGGTTAGACCAAATCTTTACTAACTCATATGACGAAGTGAAGGTTGGTCCAACCATCGAAGCAGAAAATTTGTTTGTTAACACTGTCCACCATACAGCCTTAACAGTTACTTTCTCTTACATTAATATTTCTTTTACCAAGTCCTTCAATAACTCCATTGTGTACGACTTTCTTAACGCCGATTATGAAAGCATAATATCTTTTCTAGATGGTATTAACTGGAGTTGTGTTCTATCGAACTTGGGCTTAGATAGCGCTATTTCGAGTTTTTATCATTACATTTCTACAGCTATCGAAAGGTATGTGCCTAAAATAAAGAAAAAAAACAAACTTTCAGAACCTTGGTTAAATGCAGATCTCAGATACGTGAGAAACCAGAGAAACAGAATTTACAAACTACTCAAAAGCACTGCGCATGTAAGCGAAGAAATGAGGCTCAAATATGATGAGCTATCAAAAGAATTTTCTTTCAAATCAGAAGTAGCTTACAAGTTTTACACAAACTTAATTGGAGAAAAAATTATCCAGGACCCCAAAACATTTTTTGAATTTGTCAATTTGAAGCGAAAATCAGCCGGTTACCCTTCATCCATGTATAAAGGTAATGTTACCTCTTCCAACCCTCAGGAAATATGTAACCTCTTTGCGGATAATTTTAAGGAGTTTTTTTGTCCACCAACTACTCAGTCTGATGTTTTTCCCCCCACTCCGAACTCACAACACATGGTTGAAAACTTCAGCTTGACGAAAGAAGACATATCAAGCGTAATAAAGGGTTTAGATGCAAACAAAGGACCTGGACCAGACCTAATTCCCCCCACGTTATTGGTGCGATGCTTAGACCAACTACTTTTGCCCTTATATATAATATTTAACAAATCACTCTCTATTGGAGTATTTCCCTCTTATTGGAAAACTTCCCACCTAATACCAATATACAAAAACGGTGAAAAGAGTTCTGTTGAAAATTATAGAGGCATAGCAATTTTGTCAGCCATTCCAAAGCTATTCGAAAAAATTATATGCGAAAAGCTAACACGCCTTGCCAATCCTCGATCCTAAACGAGCAGCAGCACGGATTTCGAAAAGGTCGATCCACCACCACTAACCTCATGATCATGGTCTCTGACGTTTTAAGCAAGATGGAGAAAAGAGACCAAATAGATGCTATTTATACTGATTTTAGTAAAGCCTTCGATCGTGTTGATCATGGCATCTTAATAAATAAATTAGAAAGATTCGGTTTCTCTGGATCTTTACTTAGTTGGCTATCAACTTATCTCCTTGGTAGATCCCAATATGTTAAATTCCAAGGAATTTTGTCAAAGAAAATCGAAGTCTCCTCTGGAGTACCGCAAGGTAGCCACCTTGGTCCTCTTCTCTTCAATATCTTCATATCCGACTTGTCCATAGTGTTGAAGGATATTCCACATCTTATGTATGCGGACGACCTAAAAATGTACCACGTAATTAAATCGCAGGAAGATGTCAACTTTTTACAGTTAAGCCTCTTAACTCTTGAGACCTGGTGTACCCAAAACAAACTTTACCTCAATGTAAATAAGTGTAACGTGAGAAGTTTTTCCCGTAGAAACCAAGTTACGAATTATAACTATCGCCTCAACAATATCGAACTTAACAGGGTCGATTATATAGTTGATCTTGGAGTGGTCTTGGACAACAAACTGCGTTTTAATCTACACTATGATAAGATTGTATCCAGGGCCAGCAAACAGCTCGGATTTATTAAAAGACGAGCTCATAAATTCAAGAATGTATGGGTCACTACATCCCTGTACTGTGCACTAGTGCGCCCAATACTCGAATATGGCTGCATTATTTGGAATCCAGCTTTTGAATCCCATAGTGATAGAATCGAATCCATACAAAAGCAATTTGTCCTATTCGCTCTGAGAGAGACTTATAACCCCCGAGAATATTGTAGCCTTCCACCGTATGAACACAGACTCAGCCTATTAAATTTGATGCCGCTATCAATAAGAAGAACGGTATTGGATTCATGCTTTACTCTCGATGTTCTGAACGGTGTAACTAATTGCGAATACATCTCTAACAAGATTACCCTCAATGACCCTATAAGACGTACAAGACATACTCGGCTGTTAACTGAATATCAGCATCATACTGCATATGCAAGTAATGAACCCATCAGCCGTTGCTGCAGAGAATTGAATAGTTTATCCGACCACTACTCACCTTCCATGTCTAAATCCTCATTCAAGCGATCTCTATCCAAGTCTCTTTCTCTTCCTAATCAACCCAATCTTTGAGCTTTCTTTTTACTTTCCTTCTCCTCTTTCCTTTTCTACTACTAAATATGTATAAAATATACTAGTATTTAAGTAAGTAGCTTTTACTTTTATTTGTTCTTCTTCTTGCCTTTTCTTTTTGACGTGTTCGTAAAATCATGTCAATTAGGTGGGCGGATTACGCCCACATCAAATTGCATATCTTCGAACACCAAAACAAGGAAAGGGGAGAAAAAAAAAATAAAACTGTTAGAATAAGTAAATTGTCTTGCCTTGCTTGGCCAATAAATAAATAAATAAATAAATAAAAGTGGTCTGTGCTCAACGCCTGTAAAAAGCTGTTGCCGCACTGAGTTATGATAATTTGGAGACGGTATTCGACGGTATCTAGTAAAAAATCTGTTACCTCGAGTTACCACAAATGCGATTTCTTACTGAGTTTAAGTAAATATTTTCATTGTTTAAGATGAAGTGGTGGCCGTGGCACAGTGGGTAGAGTACGTGACTTATATGCCAGAGAACCCTGGTTCAGTTCCATCGGACACAGAAAGTTTTTTCAATTGAATTAATTTTTCTGTTCGGCCGTCACCTCTCTGCAGACAATGGTAAGCCTCAGAGAGTAAATAATGCCATGTTGCTTCTTGATCACGCAAATTAGCCGTTCGGAGTCGGCATAAAATGAGTAGGTCCATTTCTCGATCAATTGTGTCCAGACATTTAATAACACGCACAACACAATTTGATCATTAGAAGTTCGGTCAAAGTTCTTCCAAGGGCTGAAATTGCCAGTTTAATAGAATTAAAAGATAAAGCAATTTCAAACTCTGAAAAAAAGTTCGAATTAAATTTTATTTTGAGAGTAAGCTCGAAGGAGCAAAAACTTGAACAAACATGTCCAAAGGAAAATTTTTCCGATAGGTCTGATTTAGTTGAGATTTTGTAACGCAGTTTTAAGCAACTCCATTTTTGTCTAAAAATTTTTTAATTTTTCTGTTTTTTTTAATTAATTTGAAATA
Source organism: Pherbina coryleti (assembly GCA_943735915.1). Classification (NCBI taxonomy): domain Eukaryota; kingdom Metazoa; phylum Arthropoda; class Insecta; order Diptera; family Sciomyzidae; genus Pherbina; species Pherbina coryleti. The sequence goes on along the minus strand of OX030949.1, from coordinate 127,743,387 downwards.
TGTTCACTCGCTTCCCAGTTTTATTCAGAAATATGTTCAAAATTTTTAAGCATTTCGAAACTGAAATAAATGCAATTGAATTAATAATTTCATTTTAATGTGACCTTTTATATCAATTATTAATACCTATTGTCGAGCTCAAGATCAAGAATGTTAATGAAGAAAACAACAACAACTCTGTATAGAGAAATCACACAGCAGACTAGACAGCTGTTTCGTTGGCCGCTACATCAACCCATCGGTGATTAGCTGTGATTCACTTAGCTGCCTAAATTAATTTTATTCTACCAATATTCCGGTAGGCAAAACGTTTCAGAATATTTTTGGCCGAGAGCAATTTTTTTCCTACTTCAAGCAACAAACGCAACTTTGCCTTCTCCATTCTTTCGCATCCATTCGCAACTTAATACCCAATCGTATTAGAAATATAAAGAATAATCTTAATTATATGCATATTGCAAAGATCGATCACAACTTTTTATTACTAACCAGAGAACGCAAATAAACAAAAACGAATCGTTCTATTTTGTTACGTTCGGATCTTTCAAGCGAACGAACCAAAAACGATTCAAACAACAAAAGAACGATTGGGCGTCTGTTTTATTTTTGGGTATCTGTCACTAGCGAAACCATTAACAAAACAAAACGATTGAGCGACGAAGAGACACAAACGAAACCGAAACAACGATTCGTTAAACGATCGTCGGATAACAAGAAAAAAATTCTCTAATTCGCATTATTTTGCGCAGTTAGCATTTTTTGCGCAGTTTGCATTTTTTGCAGGGTTCTTATCAACAATGTTGCCTCAAACTTGATGAATGTTTGGCTTAGAATATCAGAGTAAAACAGAAAAAAAAGCAAACGAAAATAAAGAGGACAAAAGTATAGAAGCGATCTTCATTGATAGATTCTTCAAATAATTTTTTTTCTACGATCACAAATATTCAAAATCAACTCGATAGAAGAGGCAAGCATCATTCGCATGCTGGCTCTTTCCACGAAGTTTGAGTTCAATGCCTTTAACCACCAATACCAATGATTATTACTGAAACGATTGATTTGGTTTCGTTTTCTATACTGACACGTTAGCGAAAATTATAAAAATAACGTTAGTTCTCTCTTCCACTGAAAGGTTTCGTGTTTCGGTAGCCCTCACGAACGAAACGAATGAAAAATCGTATCACCCTCTCAGCGATCGGTTCGGATATCGTTTAGTTTATTTGCGTTCTCTGTTACTAACAGAATTTGTGGTTATGTTGTTATTCGTCTTTTTTTCACAATTCGGTTTAAACTTCAGCTTATTTGGCTGATATTTAGCCAACGACCTTGGCGATGTGGAGTTATTGGTTGAAAACTAAGTTTTTTGTTTTTTTTTGCAAAATACACAAAAAATCAAATTTTCGTTTTTAATGGTCAGGCTCTGTCAAAAAATCTCGGATTTAATACAATAGAAATGGAATTAATTTAACTTGTGGAACTACTATCGGATGCTTCTCATATACATGCAATTTTTTCAGGAGCCCGTAAAGTGATAATGAAATACGAGGGTTGCTTTTTATATTTCTGGCCTTGGAAACAGTACCTTCTGACGTTTTTATGGAAACTTGACTTAGTTAAACATATCCTTATTCAGAACATTTTGCAATTTGAGCTCGATTTGTTTTCCTTGAAGTAATGTGAAAAATTCATCTCGGACAAAATATGGTACTAGCTCGTGAACGTTTCGTGCGATTATTTTTCAGAACTTTCTGGGGATTATCAAAACCAGAATGCATCAATAAACTTAAATGTTTGTATGGCGATATGTCACTATCCTACAGAACTATAAACAACTGGTAACATATAATGAATTCAATTATGGATGAAGTTCGCTTCAGAACGAATATCATCCGTAAATATCATCCAAAATCGGTTGCTGTACCAGAAAACATCGATGCTGTGTGTGAACTGATAAAGCAAGATCGTCATTTGACATATCGATGAGATTGAGGCATCTTTGGATATTAGTATGATAACACTAATAAGATATTGCATCATAATTTGGCCATAAAAAAATATTTGTTCGCGTTAGATCAAACAAAATCGGACAAACGATAAAATAAAGGCTATTGACGATTGATTTTTTTTTTTAGCTTGAACCAAGGATTTCAGGTGGAATACCTATTCAGTCAAATTCTCCCTTGGTTCGAAATGGGCTGATAGATTAGTGGGAAGGAAAAGGCAATCAAGCGAAACATGTGTAGGATGTTCTAAGCGTGGTGGAAAGCCAAAGAAACTTTTGAATTTGAATCAGAGGCAAGTGTTATGCCTTTACCCCAGTTAATTCAAGTTATAAGACAATCTCATCCACAAACTTCTCTACCATCAACTACAACTTCAAGTCGTAAATGTTGATGAATGTTCAGTTTCAGTTGATTAGAAATGAGGATAAAGGTTTAAAGCGTAGGACCATGGCCTGGCCGGGAATCGAACCTGGGACCTCTGGGGTAGCAGTTGAGCACGCTACCGACTACCGAGGCCGCCAATCGATAAAACAGCAATCGACTGTATGGGTCTTCCAAAATGAACTAAGTCCACCAAAAGTTGTTTACGGAAGAAGCTGCCTGTTACTTCGCAATTACCGGTCATCTGGCGACAGTGGCATTAGAGCAACGTAAATTGATCAATTCTGAATGACACACGACCATTTGTTTGACACAAGCCATTTGTTTGCAACAGTCACAAGCCGAAGAAGAGGCGAATTTTTCTGCATCATGACAATGCGAGCTTTTGAACATCTGCACAAAACCCTTTTTGACCAGCCAAAAAATCGAATTGATCGGTCATGTACTGTACAGCCCTGATTTAGAACCCATTGACTTTTTGTTTATTTCCGGAAACGAATTCGATATTTAAGCTTTTATTTAAAAAATAAAGGTCAACTTCGAAAATGAGCCAAATCGGATCATAACCACGCCTACCTCCCATACAAAGTGACTTTACCAAAAACGTAAAATTTCTTTAAATTCCCCAAAACTTAATATATGGACTTGAAATTTTGCATATGAACTTTGATATATAACCTGTACTCTGAGTATGAAATTCAATCGAATCGAGTGAAAACCACACCCACCTCCCATATAAAGTGACTTTATCAAAAAACAAAAGAGAATATTTTCTGTTAAAACTATGACGAAAATGCTTTTACAATTAAACATTTTTTTGACTGCTTAAGACTTTGAATATACTTTGGTTCGGACGTGGGGGTATTTTAACTTCGACCCAGTCGAAGATCATTTCTTACTAGTGTAATTATAAGGTCAGAAATATAAATATCAACACTTGTACATTCAGAATGATTTTTTGTTTGCTTTTTTAAATATTAAATAAAAATAATATTATTTTGGAAAAGGTATATTAAAAACTCAAGCTTGTCCTTTTTTAAATAATTTTTTTTTGCAATTTCGAGAGACAAACTCTCATACTTTCGAAACACATCTCATGACCTTTGTGTAGAATCATGAAAATGAACTGGAATTCATTTCTGAAACAACTGAACATATTCTAAAATTCCGAAAGGCTATCAAACAACAACGAGAAGTTATCGTAAAGGACTATCAAATCATAACCAAATCACACCCGGAGCCACCAACAGCTACACAAATGTGATCTCTCTTACAATACAAGCCCACACATACACACACAGACACTAACACACACAAATCTACATGAACAAGAAAATCTGTACAATTTTCTGGTGCTGCGACTTACAAATGAATTAATGCGGACATCTAAGCCGACTACCACAGCGAATCAAGCAACAACAACAACTACAACAACGACAACGACAAAAACAACGACGTACGAGCTCCCAGTGTAGCTAACATGAGGTTTGCATTTCTAGTGTTGTCAACTTCGTGCTTCAACTGCAGCAAAACACAAAAATACAAACAAAAAAATAAATAACAATGCAAAACCATTTAAAATGAAAAAAAAAACCGTAGCAGTGGCTGCGGAACTGGAAATAAAGTTCTCCCTTTTTGTGTTATTATTTTTTTTCTCTTGTGCTTTTATTTTTTATCCAGCGCTTGGCTTAGCTTTCATGCTAGCCAACTAAGCAGTTCTCTGTACTGTGTGACAAGCGGAAAAACGAAATAGTAGCCAATAAAAGCTTAGTCGTTGTAAACGAGAAGAAGACGAGAAGGAGGAGGAGATGGGAGAGGAGAACCAAACAACGGAAGTGAAAGAATATGTGAAAGATTCCAAAAGATTTAAGCTTAAAAGCGGGATTACGAATTATTGCGCAGCGTTTTAGTTAATTTTAAAGCACCGGAAATTAAAGGATCATACTTGAATTTGGCAGAAAGCTTAAAAAATTCGTAATAGTCTGGCCACAATATGGTTCCAGCAGAGTTTTTTTACACTTTCAAAGCGTTTTTGTGCATTTTGTGCACAGAAAGTAGGGATTATTTTGAAAGAGAGACAACATATTTGAATATCGCTCAATGGAAGCAGTTTGAGGCACATTTTGACTCTATGTTAGTGTGAAGGAAAGTCAAGTTTGGGCGTTCATATATGGGATTGCGTTGCAAGTTGCTCAGGCGAACCAAAAAAGTGAAGGGGTCGTCTAATAAGTCCTTTGTTCGAAAAAGCTCGAAATGCATGTAATATATAAAGGGTGTTTTTTAATTTGCTGTAGTTTTTCTAAAAGTGATATCTATGTTGACCGATCCACGCCTTTGTTTTTTTTTTTGTTTTATTCAGTAAACATTGAAATTGTATCACGCAAAGGAATACTACTGAGCAACGTCTCCAAATATTAAAATTTTATATTATGTTCAAATAAATAAATAAAAAAAAAATAGTTGTTCGTAAACTTTACGCGAATTTGTTGCCAATTGACGGTATATATCATAGGCCAACTAAAGGATCTATTCGTGTCATTGGTAAACATTTTATTCGCCATGTTCTCTACTCGACAAGCCGCACACGGGCAGACCACAGAATGTTCGGACGTAAGACACCAGAGGTGATGGGAACTCTTGTATCACCGAAGACCAGAATTTGTCAATTTGATAGTCAATGGACCACGCTATTGCGAAATGATTGAGCGCTGGTTGCTGCCAAGCGGTGTCACACATGATCTCAATGCGCATTGGTTTCAGCAAGACGGCGCAACGAACCATACAGACACCGAAACAACATTTGCTGAAAGAGACGTGTGGTGAGCGAATTTTGTCACGTTCTCGACCCATCAATTAGTCGCCGTTATCATTGATTATTTCTTGTGATGTGGTTACGTCAAGTCATTGGTCTATGCGAATAAGCCGGTAAGACTTAAGCAGCTTGAGGATAACATTACGCGAGTTATTAACGAAATTGAATTCCAGGAATGTTTGCAATGGCGACAAAAAATTGGGTCGATCGAATAACGTACGTCAAGCGTAGCCGAGTTCACGCATTAACGGCTTCTTCTGGCGTCGAAAATCGTTGTCCACGCAGTTTGTCCTTGATGTGCAGGAAGAAAAAGAAGTCATTGGGTCTGTATTTCGGATAGCCAATTAATTCAATGTTTTGAGTGCTCAAAAAAACCTCAAGCTCACATTGTCTTGATGAAGAATAATTCTTCGGCGTTGGTTTGTTTTCCTTATATCACGAAATATTTATAATCATTATATTTTTATAATTTACATGTAGTAACCCTCGTCCCCGCTGATATTATTGAATTCTCTATAGCATCTATTTATCGGCTCATTACACGCGTAGATAGTGTGATGCTGATATTCATTTAATAGTCTATGTACATTAGACCGTTTCACCAAAACTAACCTATATTTGACCCCACCTTAATCGTTAGATATTTAAAAGACATTTTCAAAAAAAAAATACAGAAGATACAACGAAAACAAGGAAAAAGCACCATAGGGACCATTTAAAAAAAAAAAAATTTTTTTTTTGAAAATGTCTTTTAAATGTCTAATGATTGAGGCGGAGTCAAAATGTGTTTACTTTTTTTCCATACAAGGTGATACGGTCTAATGTACATCTTATTGGCTTATTAATATTTATCTTGTTTAATATATATTCGCTATCAACAACTCCGTTGATAACATCGAAGGTAAAACATGAACTAAGAAAAGTCCTTCTTGATGAAAGGGGCATTAAATTAAGATGGCTAAGTGTATGTTTATAGGGTGGCAAGATTATCATGGGGGTTATAAGTGTCCCTTAGGTCAAGAAGCAAGAATTATTTTTGAATAGATTCAAGTCTCTCAGTGTAATTCAAAAGAATGATTCCACATAATACATCCATATTCAAGAAGAGGGTGCACTAATGTATAGTATAATGTCTTAGTGTTTCATACATTTCTGAACTCTCTTGAAAGTCGTTTTACAAAACTATGTTGTTTACTGGCCGGAGATACAATTTTATCATAATTTTAATTGAATAGCAGGTTATTGTCCAAAACTACTCCAAGATCAACGATATGATTGATTCTAAGAAGTTTAATGCTATTGAGAAAGTTACTGTTATTTGCTACTAAATTTTATCGGAAGAAGGTTATTACGTAGCATTTATTAGCATTCAGGTAAAGTTTATTTTGATTGCACCAGTGATCGTTATCTCTTGATCACTAGTTTCGACTGTAGGTGAATTACATCTGTTACCGATTTAATTACATGGTACATTTTGTGGCGTCCGTGGCGTAGTTGGTTAAAGTGCGTGGCCGCTATGTCAACAAACCTGGAGACCCAGGTTCGAACCCCAGCAACGACAGAAAATTATTTGAATTAAAATAATTTTTCTGTACGGCCGTCACCTCTCTGCAGACAATGGCAAACCTCAGAGAGTAATCAAAATGCCATGTAAAGCTTCTTGAGAATAAGAACATTTCGTTCATCGCCGGTCGGAGTCGGCGTTAAGCCTGTAGGTCCATTTCTCGGTCAACTGTGTACAAACTTAATAACACGCACAACACAACTGATCCTAAGAAGCTAGGTCAAAGTCCTTTCAAGGGCTGAAATGGCCAGTTATTTATTTTTTTTTTATTTACATTTTATGGTGGTCTGCATACAGTAGATGCGGGACAACGCGTAGTATAACAGATATTTCTGAGATAAAAATTTTAAAAATAAGTGGACCAAGGTGACTAACTTCTGATATGACGGATTTTGTTTTAAACTGGATGATGGTATTCAAAGTAGATGTCACTTTTTCTTTCAACCGAGATCTTCATTGACCTAGTCCTTGTCATATGTTTATATTCAGTATTTGTCAAAATTTGTCATTTGATTTGGCATAATCCTTTTTCTAATCCTAATCCTAATCCAATTAATTTTCATAATCCATCCAAATCCATCACCAAATTCGAATAATTGTCCCAATCTCTGCCCCAGTCCTTATTCATATTTTTGTTCCAATCCTTGTCAAATTCCTTGTTCTAATATTTCGAAATTTTGTTTTAATCCTTATCTTTAATCTTTTCTGGGTCGTTGTCCAAAGTCTTGCCCAAATCTTTTTCATATTTCTTGTCTTAATGCACGTTCTAATCTCTATCCTTGTGTTTTTTAATATTGTTTTAACGTCTGCTTTTGGTTTTGCTTCAGCTGTTGGTTTGCTTCTGATGCCCCATGACACCATTCGTTTTTTTTTAAATCGTCAAATTTACCGTAGCGCTTTTAAAAACGGATTAATAATTCCATGCAACGTGTTTTCATTGTTGTTGCTTTTCACTGCATTAAGCGATTGCCACCATGATGTCATGGCGCCGTTTTGAAGTCACTAAACCAATCTTTGCTGTCGGTAAATAATATTTACCGTATCATCTCTATTCAGCGAGTAAAATTTCCATGATACAATATTGATTTTGTGTTGCAGAAACTTATTACCTGCTACCTCCCCGACCCGTCGGCGTTAAAATTTATTTTCCAATTTTTGTCGTAAGTTCAAGTGTAACATTTACTGGGGCGTATCTACTCACTGAGTAATAATTCCATGCAATGCCGTGGCATGCTTGTTGCATTTTAGATTTTGGAGCAGCACTCTTCGCGGTCTCATGACTTCATAAACTTTTTGTCTGTTTCTGTCATGAGGCCTCATCCTTTACTGGCGAATAAAAAATAGCACCTTTAAACAGCGAAAAAAATTACATGTTACATTTAATGCAACGCTGATGCATTTTACTTTTTTACAAGTTTGAAATTACTTTTTCAACTTTCAAGTTTTTTGGTAATTTGCGCGGTAAAATGTAACGTTGTCTCGTCAAAAACTTGCCTAAGCTACACTCTAACAAAAATGCAACCTGATTGCCTACAATAAATGTAGGCAATGTAGACAATCAGTTGCCAGCAATTATTGCAGTAAAATATCGTTAAAAGAGCGTTTATTAACAATATTTCTCTTTCTTGGATTATTTTATGAGCGAAAACACGCTAAAAAAGCGAAAAAAATAGAGTAAAGAGAGAAATTAACAAAAAAAAAAAAAAAAAAAAAAAAAACGCTTAATTTTTGACTGAATTGAAAGAACACGCTGCGTGGCGTGATATTTTTTATAAAACATTTATTGAAGTGATTTAACAATCAGTTTTAATTTAAGTGGACTTTTGTAAAAAGTAATTTTAAGTGGACTTTTGTTTTCTCAGTACTAAGGCAATGTTAACCTTGACTTTTTTCGCTTGTCAAGCATAAATTGAATATATGTTTTTTATTGAAGTTCAGTGTACGAAAGATGTAGCGTCGTGAAGATGATAGGATCATTCTTTGAAAATTATTACTTACAATGGAAAACATGGAGTGAGGTTGGACTTTCAATTATAACTTCTGTCAACTAAGGGATTTCACTTCATTATGCACTCATTTGCCCTTGCAACCAAAACTCTTTTAAGACATTTGCAAGGACTCCTTCATCGCAATTCTCAATTATATAGAGTATTATGTCCTCAATGCTCGCTTGCTGAAGGAAGTACGGAAAAGTTTGCCATGTTTAAAGTCGTAAGCACTCAGGTTGAGGAACCAGAGACGAGGATTGAAAATTATATTAATTTCTTTTTTTAATTATCTTAATTATCTATCTGATCCTGAAATTCAACGTTATACCTCGGACTTTTCTATATAAGAAGCTATATTGGTACGAAACCCATTTCATGTATTTTGGATACATTACATTACAGTACTTTTGGACGATAATATCCGATGAAGTCCAGGATGGATTAGTTTGAGTTTATGTTTTTACGTCTTAAGTTTTGCTTGAGTGGGCTGAGAACTTTTATGTTTGGAAAGAATTTTTTACCTACTTTTCAAGTTTTATCCTTTTAGTGCGAATAGACCTTTTGTTATAGCGTTTAAAGCCCCGGTTACTTTTAACTACATCACTTAAAGAAATTTTTCGTTTACCGCAACTGAAAAATTCACCAACTTCACTTCTTTTGCGAGTTGTATTTGCCGCAAACAAATATTCGGTTGTCAACTTAAAAATATATCTTATATATATCAATTTCGGTCATTATTATTTATTATATTAATTATCTTTCTTCCTATGTCCGTCCGTCTTCTTATAGATTGCACTCATCGCTTCTCTGTTGCTATCTCCGTTGCTACCCCAGTCTGTCCAAAAAGTAACTCTGAACTATAAGTGTTGTGTTTATACAACGAAGGGAAAAACAAACAAATTTTCAGTTGGGAAAAACAAATTTTTGAATTGCTGCAATATAACATTAGTCATTATTAACAGTCTAAAAAATTAACCTTTTAATTAAAACAGAGTACCCATTGCATACTACTTAAAGAGAATGTCATGCTGAGCAAAAAACGTCAAAGCTGCAGTCCGTCACTTCTGAGTTGTTTTAAATCTCTACTGAAAAAGTATCTTTTTTTTAGTTTTGAACCAAGGATTTCAGGTATAATACCTATTCAGTCGAGTCTGTTTTGGTTCGAAATGGAAAGGAAGGAAGACTCAAGCGAAACATGTAAAGGATGTTCTAGGCTTGGTGGAAAGCTGTAGATCATGTGAATTTGAATCTAAGTCAAGTGTTATGCCATTACCTGGGTCAATTCAAGTTATTGGGCAATTTTAGCCACAAATTGCTCTACCACCATCTACAGCTTCAAACCGTAAATATTGATGAGTATTCAATTTCAGTGGATTAGAAATGAAACTACATGTTATATTAGAAACTACATGTTGAGAACTTTACAAAAAATGTTGAGGCCCCAAAACCACCTTCGAGAAAAATTGAGAAAACTAAAAAAGTTCACAATTATTTCGTTTTTGAATAAAAATGTTTTTAAACTGTCGTCATAATGATCCATATATCATAAGAACTGCTTAACTGATCAATTTCATAATGGATACACTTGTACGTCGTCTTATTTTTTAGAGAATAGAAGAGGAAGGCATTTTTGTTTGACTTTTCACTAATGTTTTATAGTTACAATGCCTATTACTCACTTCATTTTAATGCTTAAAAAAAATTCAGATTTCCTGGACAATTACTTTGTTCAGCAAACATAATAAGCATAACGTCCTTGTTCAAAAATATATTATTGTGAGCCTGTTGCATAAATGCAGTTGGATATAGCATAAAATATTAGCACTTGTATCGCGTTCGAATATATTTTTCCGATCTGATCCGGGAATAAAAAATAAAAGCTTGTGAATCACTGCTCAAAGGCCATGCAAGTATCCTTTCTGTTATTTTGATGTCATCAAGTGAGTTTATCTACAGATTTTATAAGATGCAGCACAGTACCCTGGGCTACGATACACCATCTTACAACAAAATTGTCACTATATATGAACTTATCACAACAACAACGACAACCAAAACAACAACAGCCAGAACATTATCAACAACAACAATCTATCGAGCACGCATTTTTCTATAAATCACATTTTAAGTCACGTAAATCAATTCAATTGAAGCAATTGAGGCTGAGTACCGTTAGAATGCGTTTGATTTAAATAAAAGCCATAATTTTTTATATTTAAACTAAACAGGTTAATCATAGCGTAAGCGTCAGAACGAGTTAGGCAGACAAACCGACAGATAGAGATAACATTTGAAATTGAAATGCTGGCCGCTCAGCTATTTAGAAAACTAAGAGATAAATGTGTGTTTGTGTGTGTGTGTTTTTGTATGTGTCTACAATCAAAATGTGTTGGATATAAGATGAAATAGCTTCTGTCAAGCCATCACGTGATGCCATCATATACGTTTACGCGGTTAAATGCTAGATTGTCGGAAAACTAAGGGCGCCCAATGCAAGCTAAACAACGCGAGTCTTTCACGATACGCTGCGCAGCATTGATCGCCGGTCAAGCCAACAAATCGTTACTCTGATTAAATTAAGTCACATAAAAATAAAATCAACTCAATTGCGTCCCCGAAGTTGGTCAGCTACAGATCACGCTGAGGGTCACATGACAGCGCTTAAATTAAGATTAATGCGCTTTACAAGGAAGCTGCACTAAAAGTAGAACAGTTCCGAGATGAGGCCCACCAACGAGCGTTGAAGCTGACTTCCAGATCAGCAGTTGCTGAACGAACGTCAGCGAGAACGTAACACGAGCGCGAGTATCGGCGAAGACCTTAACTTCGAAGCAGCTAAAGAATCTTGCGAACACCGCCGTCGTTGGTGTTCCGCCTATTCGTTGGAACCTATTATGTTCGAAGGAATCTAATGAAATATCTCTTCCTAGTCCTGTGCGTGTTCGCAACGCTGCATTGCCATGGACCGCACTCAGTCGTATCGGGGTCGATGCTGCGCCGCATACGGATGCAGGAGCATTGCAAAGTCTACGTCTGCTCAGGAGTGAATATCGAAAGGGACGATTATGTTATACTAACGGAGTGGGAGGTACAGCGTCCGGTGATGGTGAATTTTGTGAATTCATCGATTGCCAAGATGCCACATCTCATGTTCGATCTGTATCCGGATCTGCAGGCGGTAAACTTCGACAACTGTTCCGTTGAGACATTTGAGCGACCTCAGTTCGAGGGCGCCCGTAACCTAAGGATCGTCTATTTGAACCACAACCGCCTTCAAGAGATTCCCAAGCAGATATTTCATGGTGCTGAGAAACTCAAGGAGCTGCACCTGCGCAGTAACCATCTGCGCACGTTGTACAACGAGAGTTTTCAGGGCCTGACACATTTGCGTATCCTGCATCTGGCAGACAATCAGTTACAGGAGTTGCCCGCTGGAGTATTTCAAGCCTTGAAAAAACTAGAACTAATTGATTTGGCAGGTAATCGTCTGGAATGGCTACCACCCGCCATCTTCGAACGCAACAAGAACCTGTCGGAAATTATTCTAGCTCGAAATCCTCTGAGAGTTGTTGATTTGTCAGCTTTGCTGGGACGTTTAATACACATCCATCTGCTCGACTTTAGTGGCATCATCATGCACGATCTTCGTTTGGACTTTCCGCCCGTCGTTGATCGTCTCTGGATGAACGACTGTGACCTGCGATCGCTGTCCATCAGCGTGTTTGTAACATCTCTGCAGTTGCGCAACAACTCTCTGCGTGAGGTACCACAGCCTGCACATCCGGCTAATATCACCGACCTGGACTTGTCTCTAAACCCTTTGCGTAGCCTGCACATAAAGAGCTTTCGACGCTTTACAGGATTACAACAGCTTAATTTAAGTTTCACTCAACTGGATGATCTACCCGAGGGTATCTTCAAGAAGCAGTCTCACCTGAGTACGCTTGATATATCCGGCAATAGGTTGACTTCCTTGAAGTTTCTCGACCAGTTCTTCGATAGTCTCAAGCATCTACAAGAGTTCCACTTTGCAAAGAACAACTGGAACTGTGACTTTTTGCAATTGATGATCACCACGTACGTCAAGCGACGCCGCATACGCTTCAACGAAGATTCGGAGTTACCGGAGTTCGTTGACGACTATATCCAGGGTATCGCATGCTGGAACAGCAAGCAAGCGGTTGGTGGCGAGTGCGGTAATCGGGGTGAGATGGAAGCCGCTATGGAATTGGCAATCGTAAGGAACGACATAAAAACCTTCATGGACGAAATAGATGTAAAGTTTTTGAAGGTGTATCGCGCATTGGAGGAAATCAAATTGAGCTTGTAAAAGCGAACGGAAACTAGTGAGCAGCTGAACTAAGCACCAACCTACGAAATATATACTATGTACTCAATTATATTGTAACCACATATAATCGCATCTTTATGAACTATAACAGTTATTATCAGAATTAAGAAAACCAATAAGTGACAGACAGACAAAACGATTTATTTTATGATATTCGCTATAAAATAACGCTAAAAATGAAAAAGCTTTCAATAAATAAATAACATTAAGGATAAGTTGACACTTTGTCGATAAAGAGTTTTTTCATTTATATGAAAATATAAGAATAAAGGAGTAAACGACTTTCAGTGAGTAGAAATCTTTGGATGTTGGGTAAATACGTTTTTGAGAAAAAGAATTATGGGCGGGGTTCAAATTAGAGGAAATTCCATCAAAGCCAGTGACAATTTCTAGATTCTTATAACAACTTCCGAATTTTGCCCAATGTCAGGAATAAATAGGAAAAAATCACGGTTAAAATTGTGCAAAATTTTGTCAGTATTCTAATGTGTTGAATTGTAATAAGTAGATAATTATTTATAGAGGCAGATGTTTCCATCATTGAACTATATTGCAACTAAAGATACTTGATTTATTGTAAATAGAAGTTTTTGAAAATTAGTTTCCTAACTCATTGTTTTGAAAGACATTCTTATAACGAACAAAAAGTTATAATTCTATAAAAAAAATTCTTTATTTCCTTTAAGGCTAAACTTAAGTAAAAACGATCTCATAATCTTTGTAACCTAGCGTTGTAAGTTAATGAGAGCAAGCATGTTCTTTAGAGTATATGACCAATTTTCCATTCAAATTCCCAATTTCTATTCAATGTACCGAAATTTGGGATGGTAGAAGTTCTAAAATTACCCTTCTCAAAGACCTGATTGAAATGCTAGAAAAAGTTCCGGAAGCATGAAAGGCGAAATGAATACCGAAAACGATATCTCCAGAGCTAACCGTTCGATTGACTTTAAACTTTCAAAATCTGTTTGTTTTGGGGTCTGCGGAATTACATTTTGTTAAACCTTTTTATAGTAGCTGTAACTTTGTGACCCATTTTAATCAAATTGCTATAAGATGTAGTTTTCTGGGTGTAATAAAGTGCACCACGTTACCGAATTTGTACGTGTAAGTCAATTGCACCCCGTTTTTGAGGGAACTTTTGATTTTGATTTTTTTAAAAAAAGTGAGTGGGGTGGGTCGAGGAGATTTTTGTCTGATGAATAAAAACTCACAAGTTTTCCAGGAAGCTCAGAATGAAAACCAAAAACATTTCAATTAAATTTCCTGAGATGACAGGATTTTAGTATTTGGCTGACGTTCCCAAGGTTTTTAATTATTTGGTTGACATTCCATTTTTTTATAGTAGTACAGGAAGTCTTTGAGACATGAATAAAAAATTTTGCACTGCAATTTGTTGCATGTTTCTGCCATTCTTTTATCAACATGATCTTTAAACATGAGATTAGTTTATCTCACAGATTTCTTATCGGCTTAATGTAAGATGACTATAAAGTGTTTCCAGGATATTTGGACAGTTGGCTCCTTGTAGTTAGTATTCATGTAAAACACAATTTTTTAATTAAATTGTCATAAACACTAAAAAACTTATGCTTTTTTGCTATACACCCGCACACCATGGAACTCCTCGTTTCCTCTTTAGATTTTCTCCATATCAAATGTTTTTTTTTCGCTTCCAAACACCTTGAAGTACTCGTGTCTTTAGTAATCACTGCATTCCAGTACGTTTCTTATTAACTACCATTCGTCCACTCATGATTTGAATGAGTCTATTTGTCGTCTTTTTTTTTTTTGCGAATTGTAATAAATATGTAGCTTCTGGCGAAGCACTGTTTTATTCATTTTTTATGATAGTATTCTTCCAGGTGGCTTTTTACTTTGATATTTTAACGCGATGATTTGTAGGTGCTTGTCTCATGATCAACATTTTATTTTTAGGAAGACCATACTTCGGTTATGTTGAGGAACTCCATCTGGAAACACCCAGCCTGTCAAAAGTCAAGTAAGGTAAAGATTTGGTTCCTTCGATATCTGCGTAAAGACAAAAAGACTTGCCTTGATTTTGTTTTTTTGTTTTTCTTTGAACTAAGGATTTCAGGTCTTCAGCTATTCAGTCAAGTCTGCCTTGGTTCAAAATGAAGTGATAGATTAGTGGAAGGGAAGGGGCAATTAAGTGAAACATGTGTAGGATGTTCTAAGCGTGGTTGAAAGCCGTAGAAACATATGGTGTAGGTGCAGGTGTTTTTAATTAATTAATCCACTGAGATTAATCGCTTATCATTCGCATTTACCCTGGTGTTGTAATTTGTGCCGATATTTTCAAATTTCGCATTTTAAAAGGATGCAGTATTCAGAAAATTTTGAACTCTTGGCTATTAGATATCAAAAGGACACCTTAGGTTATGCATCCAAGTTTTCACACTATGTGGCAATTAAGTTTTGTTACAAGAGGACCAGCGTCACTGGTATTTTAAGTTGGACTATAAATGGGAAATGTTTGTTTTACTAAGCCATGAACAATTTACTATCATAAGAAATAGTCACGTATAATTATTCTTATATTCTTAAAAGTATTGACGCGCTTTTTCTTGGTCAATCGCAGAGTATCGTGCTAGCTGTGATAGCTAAATATCGCGAGAAAACCTACATTGGTGTGCGTGAAGTTACGCAATTGTACAACCAGGTGGCAATGCCTACACTAAGGGAAATAACGCATATTAGCATTATCCACGCCTCAGTATAAATTTTATTTAAATATTCGCGTGGGTTTTTCCCGTTTTTTTTCCCGTATTTGAATTTTATTTATACCACACGCGTACACACATATTCCATACAAGCAAGCAGCAACAGCATCGCACTCTGTTCCTGCAGTTTATTTCTTGCAGTTGCAGGTTTCTTATAGTTCTCATTTAGTTATTGTTGGAAGGGTAATGCAGCTTACGAGTTTGGCCAAGAAATGAAATCATGTAGGGTGGAGTGACAACTTGATATTTACTCACAAATATCTTGTACCGGTTGTCATTTACCTACATATTTTGCTTATAATTTTTTGTATAATATTTGTATAATATTTTGCTGTCACTTTTTCTTCCTCTAGTTTATGCTATTTTTGACATTTGGTGCCCTAATATTGTACCAACTGTCAAAAATAGTATAAATTATAGAACGAAAAAAGTGAAACAGGTGGACGCAATATTCAATTTATATATGTTGTTTTTTAAATTCAATATTTTTATATAAATTTTTTTTAAATACGATAGTTTTATTTTCAATTAGTAAATATTCGAAAGATATTTTAAATGAATTCATGCATAATTTTAATATATTTTTTATATTAATTCTGTTTAAATATTTAAATTTTTTATTTAATTAAAAAATTATTCAAATAAATTTTAAATATTTACGTAGTCGATTTATTCAAATGCGTTATTGGTGCAAAATTGACTCGCTTTTTGGATAAATTAAAAAAGTTTTTGGATAAATTTAATATTTTTTCTATTAGTGTATATATTGTCAGAGATTTAAAATCGGCCTCGTATTCAACCGATAAATGGAGATGGTAATTAACTTCCTAAAACCATGAGAATGCGTACAGTATTGAAATTCATACAATTGGGTGTTGGTCACACCTGAAATCAAGGAAATGACACTCAAGTAACTCATTCCGCATATGGGACACCTAGTATTAACCCCTTGACGTATCAATTAGCTCAACGAAGTTCGCTTCCAACTGTTCGCACACAACTTGCACTAAACAAACCAGTTTTGATGCTTACGAACAGTCGCAAAACGAAACGAAGTGTGAATGCATGTAATAAAACAGAAATTGTACCACGAGTCACACTCGTGATAATCATGTTAGGCACAAAAATTGTACCACGAGTCAGACTCATGGAAATACGTCAAGGGGTTAAGCTGAACGGCAGGTGACTAGCTAAAAAACATAGGTCTTTTGCTCCCACTGCGGAACAGAGCCAATCCTTTGCTCATTTACGAAACCCTCAACAATATGTTCCCTTCTCTAATTTTTCCCACAATATTTCGATTTTTTTCACTTTGGTGATGTAATATAAAAAGTCTGCAGGTATCAATCAGCGGTGCTCTTACTTCTATGACCCAGAGGAAAAAAAGTCTTCTTTTGCTATTTGATGTAACAGTGCCCATGTGAGTAAATTATTATAAAATTAACTAAAAATCTGCAAGTATTTTGGAAATTATTACAATTTGAGACCGTTGCACATTGGGCCAGGAATTTCAATAAGTGACATTAAGGTACCCTGAGACGAAATATTATTAAAATAAAATTATAAATTACAATTTGGGAGGCATTTTAAGTCAAAAATTGCAATTTTTTTTTATTTACGTATAAAATTTGAAATCATCAACAGTATAACTATTTCTCAAACTTCTTTAAAATTTTTAGCACTTTTTTAAACACACTGAATACAATATTGAAAATATATACACATATATATATTTTCTTTTGTTTTTAATCTTTTTTCCACACACTAAATACAAAAGAATGGGGTTTAAAAAAAGATTCCCTGAGATTCCGCTCGTAATTGAAATAATTTACATGCTATTTCTTTCTTTAAGATATTTACTTAAAGAGGGATATGCACACTTTTGCACGTTATTATTTACTTTTGAGAAATTTATAAAATACTAAAGTCGCACAGTGTAACGAGTTCTATGGGATGGGGGACAAAAATAGAAGGAATCATCGTAGGTACATACATGAAATTAAGCATGTGTCATTATTTCACAAATATATAACGCCACACAAATTTTTATCAATGTCGGCCACGTCCAACTCCAATACAAACCTAAGATTAAAAGAGCAATATCTGCAGTTGTAGAAAGTGTAGAGAACAAAATTAACTTGAATTTCATTAAATAGAATAAACACTATGGGAATCTGTTTAGAAAGAGTTGTTTTAAAACATACTAAAAAATAAAGAAAACCAAAACTGCCTTTTTTCTTTAATTGAGTTTGAAACCTATGAAAAATTTGTTATTTTCCCATATAAATTTGCTCATTTACGCCAAAACATGCAATAGGGAAAGCGTCATAAAATCCGTAATTTTGATTTTATGTGATAGATCTTTCGGAAATGTGCTGAGAAAGAGTTGTTATAAAACATAATGAAAAAAAAAAACCAAAAATAAGAAAATATTTTACTTGACCACTTGCAGAAATCATTTTGAACAAAATTAGTTGTCCTAACTGAAAACATATTTCAAAGTTATGGTCTACATTTTTCTTGCGTGCCATGAAAAAAAAATATTAATAGGAAAAAAATAAAAAAAAAAAAAAAAATATATCTAAACATATAAAAATGAATGTCTGTCTGTCTGTTTGTTTGTTTGTGCTTTATAGGAGGCCAAACCACTGGACAGATCTTCCTGAAATTTTCACAGCATATTACTGTGACTCTGGAAGGAATAATAGGCTATATGAAGTTTTTATTGGACAAAGGGGAGTGGCACCGCCCATATAACCCAAAAATTTAAATCGCCATATTTTGGGCATTTGATGACCTACGTCTATGATATTTGGTACATATGGTATTGGCATAATTAGGAATACGTACCAGGAGAAAAGTGGGTGGGACCACGCCCTTTTTAAGAAAAATTAAAAATCATAATATAGTCTTAACTACTGGACCGATCGTCATTAAATTTTCACAATAGGATGTTCTTACGAAATAATAAATACTTGCCTATATAAAGTTGTAAGTGGACAAAGGGGCGTGGCCTCACCCATATAACCCAAAATTTAAAATCGTCATATCTTGGGCATTTTTTGACCAACGGTGGCAGTATTTGCTACATAGCGAAAAATTCATCAATGGGTAAAGTGCTGCGAATGTGTAAGATAATAGTATGGGATGAATGCACAATGGCACACAAAAAATCTTTAGAGACCCTAGATCGCACATTACAGGATTTCAGAAACAATAGGCAATTATTTGGGGGAGCACTGATTTTGTTAGCCGGTGATTTTCGCCAAACACTACCGGTTATTCCAGGTGCAACCCCAGCTGATGAGCTTAACGCAAGTCTGAAAACATCCATTCTTTGGCACCACGTTTGCACACTAAAATTAACGAGAAATATGCGTGTGCAACTACAACACGATGCATCAGCTTCCCGATTTTCAAAGCAGTTGCTGTGTTTGGGAAACGGAAGAATGACATCGGATCCAACAACAAACTGCATTACATTTCTACCCGACTTTTGTAAAATTGCACTGTCCATTGAAGTATTAATCAACTGTGTATTTCCCAATATTGAACGTCATTTTAAAAACAAGGAATGGCTGTGTGAACGAGCATTACTTGATGCCAAAAACATGAAACAAAATCGATGAACGTGCAGCAACGTACAAATCCATCGATACTGTAACGAGAGAAGAAGATGCCGTTAATTATCCTGTTGAGTTCTTAAATTCACTCGATGTGCCAGGCTTTCCACCACATGTGCTATAACTTAAAATTGGAGTGCCCATTATTTTAATACGTACACTAAGGGAAAAAAATATTAAATTTATCCAAAAACTTTTTTAATTTATCCAAAAAGCGAGTCATTTTTGCACCAATAACGCATTTGAATAAATCGACTACGTAAATATTTAAAATTTATTTGAATACTTTTTTAATTTAATTAAATATTTAAATATTTAAACAGAATTAATAAAAAATATATTAAAATTATGCACGAATTTTTTTAAAATATCTTTCAAATATTTACTATTTGAAAATAAACTATCGCATTTAAAGAAAATTTATATAAAAATATTGAATTTAAAAAACAACATATTTAAATTGAATATGATATTAATGGTTTATAGTAGGGGTGGGCACAATTCTTGCCCGTGCTGCGACTGCGGGCAAGCAGCGGGGAAGCAGCGTGCGAAATCAATTGCAGGATGAATTTGGAGGTGAATCGGATTGCGGAACGGAAAATCCTCTCTGTAATCCTCTCAGAATATGCAATCACAAGAGCGCACTTGAGATTGCGTTAGTGCAGAAAAATGTGTATTAATATCACGTACAGAACGATCAAAGCTTCAGTGTTCAAGCGAACGTCAAGCAGGCATCATCTGCGCTGGTCTGTTCTTTGAATACATGACGAAAAATTGTACACTGTACAAAATTTCATGCATGGAAAATTTTTTATGATTCTGCATCAAACTGTATAATTTTTTCATTGCTGAAGTTTTTTGTTTATAAATTTTTTTTTAAAATACGACTAATTATAAATAATCGACCATGAAGTCAGATATAATTTTTTTATTTTTTGTTAAAATCTATCAAGATCTATAAAAATTTCTTTGTTTCAAAAAATCAAATCTAACATTCTATGACATTTTTTGTTCTTTTTTTTTATTTTCATTTATCATTTTTCCATGAACCCATCGCCGTCTCATAATAAAAATTTGTGCACTTTTAGCCGAGATATACAAACCAAAAAAATTTGGAATGGATTGTTTTTAGCTTTTTACATGTCCGTTTGCTTATCTGTATTTCACTTTATCCATCTGTCAGTGTGTTTAATTTGTATAAACCGTCCACTACACATTTATTTCATTTCGCAGTATAAATAAAAGCAAAGAAAAAAATCACAAATATCTATAAGATTTCTGCAGAAACCATTTTAGCACTACTTTGTTTTCAGTGTGCTTTAAAGAAACCGTAAGAGCGAGAGCATGATGATGTGAAAAGTAAGTGTTGCATATCTTACATATTAAGAGGATTGCTTATTAAAAGGGAGTTTTTTTTTTTAAATTACTACCAGCAGCTATAAAATCGCTTTGCAAAAACAACTTCTTGGCATATTTATAATTGTTTCGCAAGAGCATGGAACCATTATAATTCTACATCTGCCTCCTAACATATTTTTAACTAATATTTTGTTAGAACTGAATCGCATAATAAATTTATACTTTTATTTAGCGCGTAACTACTTAAAAGCAAGTGCAGGACACAAGACGTTATCGAGATATGATTGAATTCAACATGATTGAATTCAATTAAATTCAAAATATTAAATAGTAAAATTATAAAACGGCCTTGTTTTTTATATAAATGGCATGCAACATTGATTATGAACTGCTCTGAACGCAATGAGCACAATTATGATTTTTGCAAAGCGTACTCAAATACTAGGGTTGCCAAG
Organism: Pherbina coryleti; assembly: GCA_943735915.1. Lineage (NCBI taxonomy): Eukaryota > Metazoa > Arthropoda > Insecta > Diptera > Sciomyzidae > Pherbina > Pherbina coryleti. The sequence goes on along the minus strand of OX030949.1, from coordinate 127,722,107 downwards.
TCACTGTTTTTTGTTTCTTAAAACAAATTCTATAATTTTTAATTAAAGATTTTTATTTGTAACGAATAATGTAAATAGCACAATTTTATTCTATTATTCATTAAATTAATATTATATATGAAATGTATGAAAATTTACCTATAGACTGTTACTATTAAGAAAAAATTTAAATTAATATTTGATATTTTTTTATCACCTTTTTCTGTGGATGTTTACAATGCTCCAATAGACCTTCAGTTGGAACTGATTGATCTTCAGTCCTCGTCTCGTTTAATCCTCGAATTTAAAAATACCCCAAACATCATAGATTTTTATAAAAATCTATGTCCAAAAAAATTTAATAGTATACGTTTATTTTCAGCAGGTATTATTGCTATGTTTGGAAGCACATTCTCTTGCGAGCAACTTTTTTCTATAATGAAAATGCAAAAGTCCCGTTTGCGAAGTCAACTTTCTTATATGAGCTTGGTGTCAATAATGCGCCTTGCCACCGCACGCGAAATTGAACCCAATATTAATAGAATTGTTACCGATTTTTTAAGCTAAACTTTTCTTTACTTTTGCAGTAATCTTCCATGAGCTACTGAGTGGAGTTCACAATCCCATTTCAAAAAATATTATTTTTATGCAGACTACTGAAATTATGAAAAACCATGAAAAAAAGTGAACCAATACTGCATATTCCAAATAATTAGAAAATTACATATTATACAATACATATAAGTTATTTGAAATGTTATGTTTATATTAATACAAAAATGTTTTTTACTTAAAATAAATAGTGCTTAATTTAAAAAAAAAAGGATGAAATTATTTTAACATTTTAACGATCTTATTCGGGGAAATGACAGTTGTACATTGTTGACAGTTAAAAATTTGTATATTTATTACTTTTACCTCAAAACAAATGACTCTAAAACATATTTTGAAAGATATCTTTATTTATAAGATGTACCTTACTATCCAGGTCAATTTCCAAAATTTGGACCAATTTTTCTTTCGTAAACATATTGATTGTGGAAACATCAATTCTATACAATTTTGCTAAATATTTATTAAATTTATATAAAAGTATTTAAGATATGGCAACCCTGTAGATATAACTATCTATATAACGCTCTTCTTACGCTCTATCTCATTATATTTTCGCATGTCCCTCGTTTCCTTTACCATCGAATTTTTGAAGCAATGCTGTCGCCCGTGCAGCAAGCAGCGGGCAACCAAAATGCCCGTACGGGCGAAATGCCCATACGGGCAACTTTGCCCACCCCTAGTTTATAGTATTATTTTCTTCATATTGCGTACATCAAATGGCATTTGCCTGTATTATTTATTCTCGCTTCACTTTTTTGTTCTCTAATTTATACTATTTTTGACAGTTGGTGCAATATTAGGGCACCAAATGTCAAAAATAGTATAAACTGGAGGGAGAAAAAATAAATTTACAAAATAAATACAGATAGAAGCCAAATATGTAGGTAAATGACAACCGGTGCAAGATATTTCAGAGAAAATATCAAGTTGTCACTCCACCCTACATAATTTAATTTCTTTGCCAAACATGCATAATATATTGCTCTTGCAACAATAACTAAATGAGAACTGTAAGAACTGCAAATGCAAGAAATAAACTCAGGAACAAAGTGCGATGCTGTTGCTGCTTGTCGGAGTATGTGTGTAAGTGTGCGATGCTGTTGCTGCTTGCTTGTATGAAATATGTGTGTACGTGTGTGGTATAAATAAAATTCAAATACGGGAAAAAACGAGTTGTAAGGAAAATATTTGATTTATCCACGTAAATATTTAAATAAAATTGATACTCAGGCGTGGATAATGTTAATATGCATTATTTCCCTTAGTGTAATATCGATCCACCACGGCTTTGCAATGGCACTCGACTTGCAGTAAAAAAACTGAGAAATAATTTAATAGAAGCCACCATTATAATAAATAAATAACTGGCCATTTCAGCCCTTGAAAGGACTTTGACCTAGCTTCTTATGATCAATTGTGTTGTGCGTGTTATTAAGTTTGTACACAATTGACCGAGAAATGGACCTACATGCTTAACGCCGACTCCGAACGGCGATGAACAGAATGTTCTTATTCTCAAGAAGCTTTACATGGCATTTTTATTACTCTCTGAGGTTTGCCATTGTCTGCAGAGAGGTGGCGTCCGTACAGAAAAATTATTTTAATTCAAATAATTTTCTGTCGCTGCCGGGATTCGAACCTGGGTCTCCAAAGTTCGTTGACATAGCGGCCACGCACTTTAACCAACTACGCCACGGATGCCACCATTATAACAGGAAAATATAAAGGGAAAAATGTACTTTTGCCACGCATTCCAATGATACCAACAGATTTACCATTCGATTTTAAACGATTGCAGTTTCCTGTTCGGTTAGCGTTTGCGATGACTGTTAACAAAGCTCAAGGCCAATCTCTGCAAGTTTGCGGCTTAAATTTAGCAAATCCATGTTTCTCGCATGGACAGCGTTATGTTGCATGCTCGAGTGTAGGAAAACCCACCGATTTATATGTGTATGCTCCTGATGGGCAAACTAAAAATATTGTATATCCTAAAGCATTGCAATAATTAAATTAAAATTAAATAAATAAATGTTTGTAAATATATAAATACTTTTAATTTTATTTTATAGCGAGGGGGGTAGCGAAGCACACCGGGTTCAGCTAGTATATATATAAAAAGCAAAAAATAAAAAAAACTACAAAAACAAAAAAGCAGAAAAAATATTAAAAACATGGGGTTCTCCCCACAACCTCCACGTGGTGACCCTGGAAACTATATACATATGCCATTTATGTAGGCGAATTGCGGGTTTTTTTGTTTCTCGATTTCATAAGATATTTATTGTTCTAAAAGTGTTATTTTCTAAAACCTTGCATATTTACTTTTAGTTCACACATCACATGTCAGATTCGGCAAAAGCAACGCCTTGATCTGTCTCGTATCCCGCCTTTTTTTTAATACCACAGAATAAATAATAACCAAACTACAGTTTTTATATAAATAGTGCCACGCTCCATTGTTGGATCCCATTCACTTTTTCTAAAATTCCCGGAAACGATTGTACCCACCCCTATACCCAATTTCAATACCCTAACTGAGATACGGAATTTTATGAATAGTAATTTTTCATCATGCTCGGGAAAAGCTTCCACAAAACACTGTACCGAATTGTAATAATCTAGACCCACTATTAGACGAGGTACAATAATTTATTTATATTGCCACGCCCCATTGTTGAGTCCCGCCCACTTTTTTTTCCCGTGCTTGAGTAAGGTCCTGTGTTAAGTATTCTGCACCAATTTTTAATTAATTCTGTCTATGCATCGCCAAGATATGAGTTTTGGCCACTTTTTCAAATTTCTGGCCCAATGTGCGTTGTCCTGAAATTAAATTAAGCTTCTTATGCATCGGCGTTGCATGGAATTATTACTCATTAAGTATAGGTGCTACGGTAAAAAATATTATATGCCAGTAAAGGCTGCTTCTAATCTCTCAAAAATAGACATTCATTGTTTATAATTAAATGTATACCTGTTTCTTCTAAACGTATTATTATTTTATTTGAATAAAAAAAAAATTGTTGTACTACAAATAATTTTTTTCCCTTACATCGGCAAGACCTACAGACGGTCTTTCACCTTTTGTACCTGGCGGCTAAACCAAAGGAAAAATCACCAAACGGACTTCGGATTTGAGTTTCTCCTACCAAAATTACCATAACACCAAAATATTCATTAAGGGGGCATATAGGTTACAAATTTAAAAAAAAAAATTTTTTCGGGAATTTTTTTCATAGAAGTAAAAAGATATCTTTTTCAAATTTTGCACATATATTTATAACCATTTAAAAAACACAAAAAAAGCTCAAGCCTGTGTTAGATAACACGGGCGCATAGGTCAGACGTAGAATACGTTAGTCATTAACAGCCTTATTCAATAGATTTCCTTAAACAACCTTTAAACGCTTGTTTAGTTACGCACTGTTTAAGGCTTCATGCTGCTTCTATGCAACCTTGCTAACATTGTTATTCATAAACATTTTTTCATTTTCTGCTTATGATTGTAAGGTTTGTGTCTGAACTATAGAAAATCTCTACAAAAATTAAGAATTCCTATAAATTTACAATGGCCGCCGCATAAAAAAATGCTGAAAAGGGCGCATATGGAGCATGTCTTTGATATTAAAAGAAAAGACAAACAAAAATCATGGTTGTATTTACGAAACCTTTAAACGCCAATTTCGGCGTTTAAGTTACGCAGCTCTTAAACAACTACGAAAAATGTTTATGAATAACGTTTTCTTTTTTAAAGCCCGTTTAAAGTTACGATGCCTCTAAAATGTGTTTATGAATAAGGCTGTAAGACATTGAGGATGTCTTAAAGACGTGGCCAACTGGGTAAGCACAATTTTGTTTCTCTGCTTCGCTTATCAATGTTGTGTATGTACACATCGTTCGCTACTTGGTCATTATACTTCTTCTCTTTCTCACACTGGTTCTGTGATGAACACACAGATAATCGTACTGCTCTTACACATGATGTTATAATACATAAAATACAAAGCATATGAAAATTAATACAAAATTTGAAGGAGTTAAATTTTGATTTACTTATAGAATCAAAAAAATTATATGTAGCAATATGATTATTTAAATACAAATCAAAAGAAGACATATTAAATATGTTACGACCATACTTGAATTTTCTTCAATGCATGCATAAAGTATTAAAAACTTATAATGAAAGTGACAAACATTTTCTCAAAATTTTGTGCTCCAGATCAACACCCCCGTATAACATATTCTACGTTAAAAATTTTTGTATTTCAAAAGGTGATAGCCACTTAAACAAGTATTAATTTGGTTTTTTTTTATTTTTTCCTCAGATGTTCCAGACTTTTTTTTTAAATTTGTTACCTATATGCCCCCTTAAAAAAACCTGGCTTTTCTATCCTGCCGTTTAAAGGGTTAATAAGTGTAACAAACATTTATGTAAAAAACAAAATGACCTAATTCATATTAACACTTCGAAAAGTCTGAAAATACTTCCATCTTTACGGGTTATAACTAGAAATCAGCACTAATTTGCATTGGTTACAGTTTCAAGATGGTTTGGTTTGCCACAAAGTAATTAATTATCATTTGACAAAGTAATTAGTCATTGCGTAATTAAATCATTTATTGCATCATCTTTTTATCATATGATTCATGGCAGCATACTTGTTTCATTACTCTTTAAAATGCTTTCAGAGCACCAACATCTCCGCGAGCGCATTATACATTTTTATCAGCAGCATTTAGAGAAGGGATAAAAAGTCGCATGCGGACATTTGATGGTGCAGGGCGTGTCAAAAAGGGCGATATATTCTATCCTGAATACCTTAAAAATTGACAGGCAACCTCGTTCCGAAAGAAAACCTATTATTATGACTAAAAGAAACATTAAAGGGCTTATAACTGCTTTTAACAACAAAGATGACATAAGTCGAAATGAAACCGTTCGAAAATTAAAATATTCGCAGCCATATATTTGTAAAACATTACAATCACTTAATATTAAAGTCAGAAAGAACCAGAGGTCTCAAGAGTACACTGAAGAGCAAATAAGTTAAATTTCAATTTCGGTGCATCAGAAGTTACAATGAAAAATCGTTCATTTTGGATAATGCGACTTATTTCATATTAAGTACACCCCAAATGCCAAGAAACGGTACATTTTAAACAAATGACATATCTTCAAGCTCTTCTGATGTAAAATATAAATACAAGAAAAAGCTTGAACAAAAAATTATGGTTTAAATCATAGCTGTTAAATTGGGATTACGATTAGTAATCAATTAGATTATTTTTAAAAAAGAATTGTAATGATTATATTATTCATAAGCAAGAATTTTGTGATTAGTAATTGATTACGATTACAAATAATCAAAAAATAATAACAATTACTTGAGATTACGCAAAATAATCAAAAGTAATCAAAAAAATAATTCGATTACTTTTAAAGATTATCTTTGATTCTTTTTTGATTATTTTAAGAATTTCAGTCTAAAGTACGGAATATTTTGTGAAAGTGATGATGAAATTGACACAACTGGTTCTTCACAGGACACCGTTAAACCCGATTAGTGATCCCAACAGACCAACTCTTCTGCTACTTGCATGACAATTCAAGTGCTGAAATGATTTGGCAAAAGTATGGCTTGTTGAAGGAACCATTTCTTTCATTCAATACTCCTTTAATGTCCTCAGCGCCAGTTGAGAGACCATTTTTTTTTTGCCGGCATAGTAAACACTCCAAGACGGCAATCATTGTCTGATTTTTCTTTTGAAAAATTAGTTCTTATGAATGCAAATAGTAATTTAGAGTAAAAAGGTTTTATTTTTGTTTCGTTTATGTTGTACTACAATACATTCATTATTGTTCTCGTTTTCCTCTGGGAAACTTTGTTTTTTTTTTAATAAAATTTAACAAAATTTTTTGTACCTAAGACTGAAATTCTTAAAATAATAAAAAAAGAATCAAAAATAATCTCGAAAAGTAATCGGATTATTTTTTTGATTACTTTTGATTCTTTTTGATTATTTTGCGTAATCTCAAGTAATCGTTATTATTTTTTGATTATTTGTAATTTACGATTACAAACAGAAAAGAATCGTACTTAATCAATTATTTTACCTTTTTGAAAAAAGAATCGAAAATAAGTAATGATTACAACGAGTAATCATTACTTAACAGTTATGGTTTAGATGTCTGTCTCTGACAAAGCAATTTCGGAACCATACTTCAAGACAAGTGGACTGATAATAAATATAGTGACCTATCAAAATTATTCCTTAAGCTAAATTTTAGTTCCATTTATTCATAAATATTATCAGGATGATGATTATGTATTTTAGCCGGACAAAGCCTCCTCGAATTATGCAAATACGACATGAGAGTAGTTGGTCAGCAAAAATATAAATTGTGTACCTAAAGATAGGAACCCCACTTAATTACCACAATGCCGACCAATTGAAGATTTCTTCGAAGAACTCAAAAGTGAAGTTTATAACAGTGGCAGTAAGGCCAAAAATGTGAAGCAGTTGATACGTCGTATCCAAAAGTACCTTAAGGAAATCGTTACAAATGACGTACAACGTGGTTTCTTACAACTACGGTGAAAACTACGATGGATGGCCGACAAAAGCTCATTTATTGAAGGTCATTAATTGAAATGTATTTATAATATTATAATTTAACTAGAGAGTATTGTTTCAGTATATGTTAATACTATCTTTTGCATTTCTGACGTGAATAAACTCAGTGCAGATTTTTAGTAATAACCCGTTATAGCATATCTCACTACGTCTTTAAATTCCATAAGAGCCATAATTTCGCCTAGCATCCAAACAAAGAGTAAATTGCGAACATTTCGATAATGCCCTTATAAGTGTGAAACACAAACAAAATCAGTCGGTCGTTTTAAAAAATTTTTTAAGTGACCTTATAATTGTGAAACACACCTCATCTTATTTGACAATCAATTACTCCAGAGTATTGCCAGAACTTGGGGATATAATCAGAAAGGGGCTATTAGCCAAGGGTAGATGGAATTGACCGAATTATTATGACTCAGTCTAGAGGTTTAAATTAAAGTGATTGAATGACTTTGGCAACCTTTAACTTACTAAAAAGAAGAATTTTCATTAAATTGTTTTCTCTGCAGATTTATACAAAAGGACGAATAATGTGGAAACACACTTAATTAAATTGAACATTGCACAAAAGGAAAACATTATCACTTTTAACTAAAGCTTTCAATTTAATTCTACAAATTTAATACTTCTAAGGATTTACTGACATTTACTTTGAAGAGAACACTCAATATGGTTCGTGGTTGTGAAGATGCCATGAATTGTGGTAGAATATGCTGAATATAAAATATGTCCTTTTTAACACCCACACACACATACACACACACACACACTCATACCCACACTTATGCACAATAATTAACATGCATATGTATATTAATTACAGGTGAAGCTTGACGATGTATATCAAGCAAGTGTTGCTACAGAATAAATTTTAATTAATTATCCTAAAACCTACTCAAGAGCTCAGCTACTGCGTCCTAAACATTCTAACACCAATACCAAAAACAACAACAAACACAAATTCTACGCATTTTCATGTTTTTTGCACTTAAGTTAACAGCAGCAATAACAACAACAACAACATAAAAAACACCCTCCATTTATATGAAAGCACTTCAATTTGAATACATTTCTCTTTACGGCTGGGATTAAGATACCAGCAACAGGTGTTGTGCAGAAATAATAAGAACAACAAGTTGTCTTCAAAGATAACTACGAAGGCATAAGCAGAGCGGGGACGTGCAAAAGCAAAACCATTTTATGTAAGATACGAGTACTCGTAACCATACAAATTTTATTGCGTGGACTATGAAAATAAAGAAAATCTAGCAAGAAAGGCAGAAAGGTAAAGAGCTGAAAGTTGGCTCCTGAGGCTCACATCTTCACACATGGCAGTACAATAAGAAATTGTGGTATTTTCCATCAGATCATGAGTAAGTTTACTGTGTGAAGCGATTAGAGAAAGTTAACTAATAGTTTATTCATTCTTAAATTTCTGCAGCAACAAGATTACAATGATTAATTGTGACCGGCACGCCTCCAATGCGCCTTAAGGGTACTTCGGGGACACATTTCAAAAATAATTAGAAGCACATCATTTAATGAAATTTCCTCAAATAACTGCTGTAAATGCTTCTTTCGGTTTGAAAAAGATATATTTACAGCCCAGTCAACGTGTGTTAGTCTCTATGATTAAACATTTTATATGCTTTTAAACAATTTTAGTAGCACACTTTTTGGCAACAATTTAGCTCGAATAAAATATCCTTTTACTTGCATGCACAAAGTTCTAATGTACACACAAGTGAAACTTATGGAGGGATGGCGTAAGAACACAAAATTACATTTTGACAGACATTCAATTTAGCAAAAAACTCTTGAGAAAAGTCTTGAAAGCTTGACAAGCTCATAAAAAAAAAGAAAATATGCAAAATACAAGACAAAAGTGAGTATAAAGCCCGTAGAATATTTAAAATACACGTTAATGTTGGAAAATTCAAGATTACTTACGCACACACGTGAGCTTAAATACTCGCTGGTAACAGTTGCTGAAGCTCCAATTTAAAGATGATGGCTTAAAACCAGCTGAACTGAGAAGCAGTTGGTAATTTTTATGCTCATTTTTATCTTTCGCTTCAACGAAATTTTACTACTTTTCATATTTTTAACTTTTTTAATGGAGCTATGAATGAAAATATCAAATTCTGCCAGCCAGCAAGAAATTCAAAGAAGACACACACCATGGTGCAGAATAAGCTCAGATTAAAATAACATTCAAAAGCACTGGATAGCAATGTTTCGCACACTAACACTCACGCACACGTACACACACAAAGCCGTCTTTAAAAAACTTCATTCTATTGGTGAAAGCAAAGAAGAAATTTTAAGAATGCAGTTTATGGCCAACTGAATTTGCCATAAATTATTTTGTGGAGTCGTGTCACCCCACGACGTATGAGTGACAGTTAATTAAATATTTCTTAATTGCATCTGTGTAAAGCACACATGCTGTATGTAACATAAAGAATAGCGTTAAGTTACGTAAGAGTGCCTCTGTAGCGGCTTAAAATTCAATTCAGCCTTGTAGTGCTTTGTAACACGCTGATCCTTGCAGCACGCTGAAGGGACAATGATATATCGTCGCATGGATGCATTTATATAACACAAGTTTGTAGAGATTTTTAGGTTGAACAATCAACACTTACTTCAGAGTGCAATACTGAAATAACAACTGTAAAATTGTCCCATAGGAATAACTGGAGGCCTACAGGGAATAACTAAGTTATTTTTCAGAGTTAGTTCAAATAAGAGATTTTTTCAGAGTCTAATTTATTTAATCTCTTTTCTACTTATCTCTATTTTCCTTATACTCCCTAACGAAGCACAAGATTTTGTTTTAACTCATTTAGTAAGGGGACTTTCTCATGAATTTTTGAAAAAAAAAAAAAAATACTGGTGATTCCATGTCAAAACACCCACGTTTCTGCATCACTATTTTTGAAAGTTTTTAAACTCTCTGAGTTTAAATTAAACGCGTTCTGGCTATTTTTTAAAATTTGCTACGCATAAAAAAAATAGTAATAAAAAAAAAATAAAAATGTTTATAGACATTTCTAAAAAAAATTTTTCCTGGATTGTGGATTGAAAATATCATACTAATTAGCTTTTTAGGACCTTTGCTAAAGTACACTAAATGTTTACTCTTTTAAAATCTTCACTTTAAAATTAGTTGAAAAAGAACCACTTTTATGCTACTGCGACAGCAACCTGTTTGAAAATGTTCCTAATGCAACTAGTTCAAATATGGGGAAAAAGGAGTGTTTAGTGTTTATGGGGACAATTGTCTTTTCCTATGACATTAACCTGCAAAAAACGTCAGTTCGTTCAATGTTAAAGGGTATTGTTGTGGAACTAGTACTAGTCCTTTTTGGAACTAGTTTCGAACTATTTCAAATTTGGTTCAGTTTTCTGCTGGGTATGTACATACATACTTTATTTTTTAAATTTTTATTTCATTTTAAAAAATATACACTGTAAAAAATTTCAAAATATCTTAAAAAATACAATTAGTGCATGTATTCAAACAGCGGTAGCTTTAAAACCGTAATTAGTACAGAAAAAAATCCGAAATATGTCTTAAAGACCTTGAATGGGTCTCTTTTGTGGTGTCCTTTTTTGGGCTCTTTTTAAAAAATCTTTTAGCCTGAAGTTTTGTGTCACATTTTTCATGGTGATCGCAGTAAATTTTTCACCTTTTGAACATAGTGTCGTTATAATACAACAATTTTTAAGGCTTACACAAAATTTTAGCTTGAGAAAATGTCTACAAAAGATTTTTTTTTCTATTATACCGAAAATTTCATATCTTTATACACAAAATTCTTCTACACATGGCTTTGTCACTGAACTCCTCCAAAACGGCTGGACGGATTTTGATGAAAATTCGTGTGTGTGTGCGATTTAACTCAGTAGGTGGCGCAGTTGTTGTTGTTGTGGCAGTGTTTAAAGGGGTATTTGAGTGTATAACTCAGTAACGGCTTCAGAAATTGTCATGATTCTTTCACCACACCATTTTTGATTTTGTATGTAAGTACTGCTACTTTTACTTTCAAAGCTATTTGATAATACAAATTTTAATTGTATGGGCGGAGCCACACCTCCTTATATAATGCCCATCCCAGTTTTCTAGTAGATGGACATTACCCAGTTTTGTGGCCAAATGTGGCCAAGTCGACGAAAACCGTAGGAAACATAGCATTTTTATTGATTTGAGAGCGGTAAAAGGGATGTGATAGAAATTTAAGCCATCTCGTACTTGAAGAAAATGTAATGCCATAATTTCAGTTCTATCGGCTCACTAATTTTGAAGTTTCCAACTATTACACTGACAGCGTTTTGCTTTTTGTATTTATATTTTGGATAAAGACTATTGGCTATAACTTTTGATTGGTAAGAGATACTAAGATAATTTTTTCCAATAAATTAATTTTTTAGCTTGTATATTTTTTCGCAAATATAAAAACACAATATTGGAAAAAAAATTTTGTTCGAAAAAATCAGGTAGGCCTTGCTTTTTGAATCACAAAAATGGTTTTTAACACGTTAATCTCCGTGTCAGTCATATGTGTCTGACGCTAAGAAGTTCTAAATGAGCCATGTCAGACATATATGTCTGACATTATTATCTAATAAAGTTACCTAGCCCATGTTAAAGTTTTTCTGATATTATCGTGGCGATTAACGTGTATATTTTTTCGTAAAATTGAAACAATTTTAACCTATAAATATTATAATTTTTAAATGGAGTTGAAAATTTGCGAATTTGAATTTAAATTATTTTTACAACAAAAACAATTTTTTAGCCTTTTTGTGAGGAAAACTCCAATATTTCAGACCTTTTTTGAAAAAAATATATAAAATACTAGAGGGCCCGGCAAACTTCGTCCCGCCCTAAATTAATTTTTTTATTGAAATATTTCGAGCAATCACGATTCCACCCAAAATGAATTTTTTATCGAATATTCACGATCGATAACAAATGGTACCAATCGAACTTCAGTTATTTATTGAATGAAACACTCTAATATCCCTTATTTACACGGAATGTAAGGAGGTTGAGGGAATCACATGTCAGATCAATTCAATGCTTTTTGATAGACAACGTTAGCAAAAGTAAACAAAGATGAATTTCTCTTTATATGATCGCACTGCTTTGCGCTCCATTATCTTTATATAAATTATATATTATGTTATTACTCGTATGTTCTCTTTATTCTTAAGGTAGAAAATCAGTTTACATTTGATTTAATCCAGCACACAGTCCCATAATTAATTCCAAAGATTGGTCTTGTGATTCATTGATTGTCATGGCAATGCAAGTCGAACTGAATTAAAATTGAACGTTTTTGAACTCGAAAGATAAACCGGTTAGAATCAATGGAATTCTTGGACTGAGCATTTCCTCGCCCTTGAATTTGCATTATTCTGGAGTTGCTTCACCAATTTTGTTTCCTTGTACAATTTCGATTGATTGAGGCTCCGAGGCATGATGATAATAGATCAAACCTTCAGTGGTAAATTATGTGGTGGTAATCCTTGCAAATCAATGAATTCAGAAACACTGTTCGATAATTAGTTCCTTCATTTGGACACAATCTAGTAATTTGAACGAATATAATTGTCCAGGAATTGCATTTTGAATTATGAAATTCAAATCAATTTTTTATTTATTTTTTATTTTTCCATTCAAAATGTATGAAATATCGATTTTCCGAGAAAATTCCAATTTTTTTGCTTTTAAGACGGAGACGAACACAAAATAAAAAAAATAAAAAGACAGCTCGAATCGGACGATCCGTTTTCGAGTTATGAGCGTTCTTATGTATGTCACTCTGTTTTGTTTATATATGACACTTATTCGGACATGATAATGTGACTGTTTTCATTATCCGTCGCTCGCTGGTCAGTGTGGCTTCCACGTTAGCTCGCCGCGCATTTGATTTCGTAGACCTATGTCAGGCTCGTCCTCTCCTTGGAGTTGTAATGAACACTGTACGACACGAAAAATTACTAATTTCAGTTCTTTCGATTCCTTCACTTTGAGTTCTTCCTTATTTTCTTTTTTCCTATACTTCCGTTTCTTCCCATTTCCGAGTTTTAGCAAGACCGTTAGTCTTGATATTAACGGCAATTGATATTTATATATTCAGAAGATAGAAGATGAGAATAAGATGAAACACTCGATTGGTTTTTGTCTAAGAAAAATATAATAGGCTGCTATAATTCGAATTCAGAAGATTGTGCTGTCATATCATTTTATTGCAAATTCTATTAGGAAATTTTTGTAGTACATTTTAATTTGAATAGTCAACTCAAAATAGTCAACTCAACCGTCAGTTTTGAAACCATGAGGTGGTTTAAGATCGCTCCTCACAATGGGCAAATAAATAATTTTTTTTTAATTTTTTTATTTATTGAAGTGACAGCTTTTGTGTTCTTTTTGGAGTAAAAATTAAATATGTTGTAGTTTTCCTCAAATAGGTTTTATTAAGTGCTTAAATTGAATTTATCAACGAAAAGAAATTAAATGATAGTTTTTTGTTATTCTAAGGAAACGATGTTATTAGAAAAAGACGCTGTACTAAAATTTTGTGAAGTTTTCTTTTGTGAAGAATTTTCTTTAAATTAATTAGACGAACAGTTTCGCTAATAACAGTACGCTAGTAGGATATTTGCGTTTCTTGTAAAGGGCGGAAGAGACGTGGTCAAAACTAAGTATGCCATAAAATAATCTAGGCTTCAAGTAATGTGTGTGCAAAATTTGAGTTAAATCCGTCCAGGCGTTAAGATTTGTTGGCTATTTAAAGTAGTCTGATGTGGCAATTCCCATACAAAATTACCAATTTCGATTTTTTTGATTTTTCCGCTGTTCCTTCGAATTTTTTGCAATTTTCTTTTTTCCTAAACCACATCTGTATTAAGGCAAACAACACAAAAAAAGAATTATTGAAATCGGCCAAGCCGTTTCTGAGCCTTAGCAAGACTAACGCACACGCATTTGATTTTTATATATAAGAAGAAGATATATAATCAACTAACGACATTCTTGCATAAAATTTTCATAGTACTTTGATAAAGCTATAAGACAAAAAAAAATTTAACAAAATGTGAGCAACGATGTTGCATTATATATATGGTTGTAGTAAAATTTTTAATAGTTTTCAAGATATATTCATGTTTTTGATGTCAAAATAACTTAACTAATAATTTAAGACGCATTTTATATTTTGTAAATATTTGCATATGTAACCTAAGAAAACCACTACAAATATGCGATTTTGTTAAAATTTGTACTATAGCACCATCTGGTGTCCAAGGTGGATCAAAGAAGATAGTGCTGAAAAACTCATTATATCTGAAAACCCGTATGTACCAATTTTCATTCTAATCGCATGAGCGGTTTGGGAGTTTTAGGTGGTTTTGCAAGAAATTTGTGCTACAGCGCCCTCTGTTGTTCAAGTTGGGTCAAAAAAGATAGCAAAAAAAAAAAACACTCAACGTACATGAAAACTACTATATAACAATTTTCAACCCAATCACATAAGCGGTTTATGAGTTTTAGGCAGTTTTGTAAAAAATTTGTGATACAGCGTCCTCTGGTGTTCAAGGTGGATAAAAATTGATAGCCCACAAATACGCACCGTACTAAAAAACTTTTATACACAAATTTTCATGCCAATCGGATGAATAGTTTAGGAGTCTATTGTATAGTTACACACAAAACCTCTTTTTTTATATATATAGATATCAAAAAAGTGGGCGTGGTCAATTTTTCTTCATTAAAAACTTAAAACGAATTACTACGAACATTTAAAAAATAAATTAGCCAAATCGGTGTAGCCGTTTTCCTATTTCATTTAAAAAAAAAACTATCCAAATCGGTCCAGCCGTTCTCAACTGAAACAATTACCAACGAACGACATTTGATTTTTATTTATATAGATGTTAATCAATAATTAATTGTTTAATGTTTTAATTGTTCGATGCTTTAAATTGTGATAATGTTTAATTAATATCACGGTGTTACAGTGAAAACAAACTCGGCTCGAGACATACTAGAGGTTGTAGGTCTGGTTGAACATAAGATAACTGCATACTTAGTTTTTTGAATACACCCTCAAAATCGGGATTTGTAGGTAAAAAACAGATTTTAGGTAGATGTACATATGTATAGTTTGTTATGTAACTTCGTTATATTTAGCTCAATTTTAAAAATTTAAATGTAGATAAAAAGAAGACGAATAGGCCTTTAAAAAAATATACCGTTTTTTACCCGTGTGATTTGACTAAGTTACAAGTAAAATCATTTGAAAATTTCTCGTTTCTTTTTTTAATTTTTTCTAGCTTGTCACTGTGTTGTTGACAAATTTTTTTTTGTGGCACAATTCATTTTGACAGGATTCTAAAAGCCTGTTAAATTTTGCGCTTAACAAGCTATTATTAATTTCAATCGGCTGAAATACAATTGCACTATCGAATTTTAAGTATTAATTAAACGCATTAATAAAACGAAAAAAAAAACTTTTTTATTTTCTAAGCGGTGCGTGCTTAGGTCAGTTTTCATTTCTCTTGCGTGGTTAAAGTTCTATATAAAAAAATATTAAGCAATGGCAAGTAAGCGAAAGAGTTTAAAACTAAGGAGAATCTGTAGCTGATATGATACCCAAAATATCCCACACAAATGCTGTGGAACACTTAAGGGCTACTATACAATGGGCTTCAGAAAGTAATGTAAACTGCACTAAAATCAATATTTTACAAGAGCTTCAAAGGAAGCACACAAAAAATCAATGGAAAGCGTCAAGAAACAAACGAGTTTCCTAAGTTTTTCAATTAAGAAACTAATTAAAAAAAAGGAGAAAATATGCAAATATTTTATTAATATATAAATTAAAAATGAACTACTAAAAACTTTATTTCTTTGTTTAAAATATTAATTCGATATAACGAATTTTTCGATTTAACAAAAGGTCTGGACAAGAAACCATTCGTTATATTGGACGTCTACTGTATATTAAATCCCGTAGAAGAAAGAGTGTGGAACAGTTTTATTTCTTTACGCATTAATTTATTCAATTATTAAGATGTTGATAGCACGTCGAAAATCGTAAAAAATTACCACCCGAAAATGTTCACGTATTAATTTTTTTTTTTGCTGAAATATAACTTTTAAACCACTGTAAACAAAACAATTTATAGTACATACACCAAAACGCTGTGAGTCGTATATGCTAGAAAATGTCAAATTTTTTAATGTAACTGTCAAAATTGACCTGGTAATGCTTTATATTGCCGAAACGCAAGACTTAAAAGGCAACCATCGTTTATGTACATATTCAGATATATACACTGAAAAAAAAATGTTTTAAAATTGGCGACAATTGTTATTAATTTGACGATATTTGTGTTTAAAAAATAGCTTGCAACAAATTTCGTCAAAGTAAGAGCAAATGTGTTTAAAAATTTTGAAAAACATATGAAAAAAAAGTCAAATTAACAACACATTTTGTGAACACATTGTGTTTAATTTTAAGCTAACTTTTTTTTTTCAGTGTAGAGTTTATTGAAATAAACTAGCCAACAAATTGTCGTCGACAGCATTTTACCCATTAGGATCATCACAACTTCAGTAGCCGGAGTAGTCCGCAATCCTCTAATGAACATCAGCAACTCACATTGGAAAATAATCGTAATATTAGTCTGATGGATGAAAATGCTTTCTGCTCGAGTAGAAAAAACAAAAAAACAAAAAAAAAAAACCTTTTTACTGAACTCTTCTATTCAAAGTTCCATAAAGCTAGCCGGTCAAATGCAATGAATCACCCTGTCAAGCATCTTTGACGAACTTATTGCTGGACAGTGTATTATTGATTGGTCTTGTTTACAAAACTGAAGGACAAAGAATGTTTAAAGAATAGATATGAAGAGGAATAGCGTAAAAGGACAATCGAGTATCAGATTTGATTGACGATACAAACTAAAAAAAAAAAACAACAACAACTACCGTTATTTTTCTAAGTTTCTTTATCAATTTCTTTGTCTTACAAAATTTTTTATAGAACTTGTTGTTTTTCTCGGGTTAATTTATAAACTTTACTTTAAACTTCGATACAAATAAAAATATGACCAAGTTATCTTATGTTATGTTATTTCACGTAAAAGCTTTGTTTCCGAAGTTATGTCGTAATAATTACTTAAGCTTTGTCTTCCTCGCCAAGAACAAATTAAAAAAGTGTTTTGTTGAATTATGTAAAATTATCAATTAAATTTTGTAAAACTTACTTACGTTTTTCTTACAGTGTAAGGGTGTCAGTCAATATGTGTTTGTGTGTGGGCGAAAAATTAAAAAGTTACAAAGTTAAAACTTCCTTCATTTACTTTCATACTGATTGATGTTTTGATGTTTAAATATATTGGAATTAATGAATTTTATTGCGTTATTAGTTTTTTTTTTATCTTAATAGCATGTTTTCTAAAAAGTTTTGAATTTTAAGCTTTACGCTTTAGCATTAAGTCAATTACGCTTTAATTTTAAGCTAGGCAAAACAGCTTCTAAGTTTGGGCTCATTTTAAAACGAATTTGAATGGAATTATTTAAAATATTTCATATCAATTTTAGATTCATTTGTATTATTTGAGAAAAACAGTGGTACTTAACCCTCCGTTAACAGTACTTAATCCTCCGTTAACAGTACTTAACCCTACAACAGTGGTACTTAACCCTCCGTTTGACCCAGACCCGTATGGAGATAAAATAAAATGTGTAATTTTTTTAAGAAAATCCAATAGATTTTTAAAAGTGGAAATATTTTCTGAAACTATATCTAATATTGACACAAAATTGTTTCAATTCCGTTGCAGAACATGGCCGTCAATATAATTTTTGTTAAAGTGCAATTTTTCGAACAGGTCGCATTTGGTTATTTTTACAAAATTTTTGGGAAATTTGAACATATTTTTTCATAGGTATAATTTGAAACAAATTATAAAAAAACCAAAATTCAGATACTAAAGTAATCGATTTTCAAATATGACTTTTTTTTTGGGAAAATCCTTAGTGTCTTTCGGACACAAAACAAAAACAAAAAAAAAAAAAAAAAAATCAGACAAAATCAAAACATGGCTTGAATACTTTTTTAAACATTTTTTAAATTTTTGTCCAAAAAATATTTAAAAATCTTTTTTATTTTTTTATCTTATTCTGCTAATTAAATGCTTATTCTGCTAATTAAATGATGAAATACGATACAAGTAAAATATTTTCATTGATTCTCTGTATGGCACGAAAAACAAACATAATCCACCTTTGTGTGTTCTTGGCATAGTGCATTCAACAAATAAGACTTTGGACGAGTTTTTTTTTTCAACTATCTACGACTAAAATGGTTGAAGAAATTTATAAGGTATATAAGACGACATAAGTATGTTAAGACTGTTTTTCATAAGCGATAAATATACTAAAGAGAGACAATATTCTTTTAAGGAAAATCATCGATGACAAATTTATCATATCTCCTAAACTAAGGGTTGTAAAGAGGTTAAAGCATCTCCATTGCAATACTTTGATACTCAACATAGCCCCCCGTAGGAAATAAGGTTGCCCCGAAATTAATTTTTGAAGGGAAACTTCTTTAGCCTCGATGGGGAGTAAAACCGATGAATCAATTCACCGATGAAACACTTCGCCGTGAAACGCTTCAGTGTGTTTTTTTTAAACACATAGTGTTACGCAAAATTATAAAAATATGATATAGTATCGACAAAGTAGCTTTTCAACTGCATGGTTCATAAATTGAGTAATTATAATACAGTGAGGCCTCGATTATCCGTAATGGTCGGGACCGGAAGCATTCTGGATAATCGATTTTCCCGGTTAATTGAGTAACAAATGTTAGTAGTTTTTTTTATATATTTTTTTTTAATTAATGAAGGAATATTGTTCTACATAGTTTTACAGTGACAGAATAACTTTCTGCACAGAACTTTAAAAGCTTGTCTTTGTTTTTTATAATGTCATAAACTGTTTGTATCCTCACTCCATATTTTTGTGAGAGAATTTTAACAAACAAGCCTTAAACATTGTTTTTTGAATTCTCATTAATTATCTTAACTTTCTCGTTAATAGTTAAGACTTTTCTTTGTCTTTTTACTGCTGATAAGGATTTCATTGTAAAAATAAACACTTCCGCACTTCTCAAGTTTCAATGTTAAACTAAATCAAACACGTGTATGTTATATGCTTCTCACTCATCGTATGCAAACAAGGGAATTCCCCATTTTCGCTATGTTCACATCGTGTTTGATTATTCAAAAGAAATCGAAAAAACAATTGTGCTTATAATCCCGGATACTAGAGGTAATCACGGTTAAACGATGCAAAAAAAAAAATTTAAATCGAAGCAAAAAAAAAAAAATTGTCTTTTTCTTTCACGGATGATTGATGTTGCCGGTTAATCGAATCACAGAAAATCGAGGCCTCACTGTATTACCATAAAAATTTTAAGCATATGGAGCATGTCTTTGATATTCATAAACAAAAAGACAAACCCTGGCTGCTGCTAAGTAAGTTGTAATGTACATTTTAAAGTATATTTCAAACTTTTGAGACTAACAAAAGAGTACACAGAGTATATCAACCCTCTCCAGCTCTCCCTTAAAGCCCACTTGTTTAGATGTAGGGAATAAAATATACAAAAATCATAAAATTTGTATAGGAGCCCCCCTAAGGAGATGTTGGAGCGAATAGGTCCCCAGGGTAAAAATGTTCCTTTTGCAAAAATATTGGGGGTCGGTCATACATATTAACTCTCTCCGGCCCTCCCTTAAAGCCCCCATTTTCAGGTGTGGGGAAAAAATATACAAAAATCATAAAATTTGTATGGGAGCCCCTATAAGGAGTGGTCGGAGGGAATAGGTCCCTAAGGTAAAAATGTTCCTTTTGCAAAAGTATTGGGGGTCGGTCATACATATTAACCCTCTCCGGCCCTCCCTTAAAGCCACCATGTTCAGCTGTAGGGAACAAAAATTGACATGCGCCAACAACAAAGCTGTGTGGTGTTTTGAGTTTTATGTTTGAGGGAAAAAAAAATAAAACTGGACAAATGATTTTTATTTTTGAGCGCAAAATAAAAATTGAGAAAAAACCCTTATTTCTGAGCGAAAAAATAAAAATTGAAAAACAATTTTAATTCTTGAGCAAAATCAAAATAAAAATCTAAAAATAATAATTAAGCTTTTAGTTTTTGGATATCGCTTATAAAAATGACGGTCCCTGATTAAAACAGATTTCATTTACTCTTGACATTATATGAAATGGGACGTTTTTTAGTAGGACTATATTAACCCTTGTTATTTGTTTGTTAAATGATTCTCTAAAATTGTTAATAGTTTAAAAGATATTTCATGTAAAAAAGCGAACTTTCCGTAAAAATTAAAAAAACTATTTTTTGAATTCGACGGTCAATATTTCCCAAACCAACAAAGTCATGCCAATAATTCAATTTGTTTTATATTTGCAATTTTCTGAGTGAAACTACATATCCAGCATTTAAATTTTTGCAATATTTTAAAATAAATAGCGTATTTTCACGGTTGTATCCAAAAAGATACACTGGGCATTTAAGGGTTAAAGAATAAATCAATTAACCACTTAAAAATCAACTTTTTTGGGTTAAAGTTTCACTTCTACCTTGCGTGGTGGCCACACACATATGTACTATTTTTTTCATTTCTCATATCTTTAATCTTTTAAAATCTTATAAATACGACAATAAGAGCAATAGCTGCCAGAGCTTTCAGCTCACTGGCCTTATATTACAAACTAATACATGAAATAAAACTCCGCCTAAAGTTATGCAGTGAATAATTTGAATTTGTTTTTTTTGTGTCAAAATAATTAAATAATTCATAAAAATCGTTGTATGAAAAGAGGGTCCAGTAAGAATATATTTTATACTTTGAAATTTTTCCATTGCACATAGTACACGTATTGCACCGGGAGGAGATATTTTTAATGAAAAATGCCGAAAAATAAGCAGAAATCATGTTTTAATTATGTTTTCTAGAGCTTGTCTGGGATACACTGTGTATGAATATTAACAGAATTTTAATTTCCTAAATTAAAATGAAAATGTTTGTAGAGCTAAGGCACTTTGTTTACTCATAACGCTTCTGTTGATTAAAATTGTCAATTAGAATACATCCTGATGAGAAGTTATATTCTTATCCACTACAAAGCATTCACATTTCGCTTTAACCAATTAATTTGGCAAAAATTCGTTAGTTTGATTAAATACTAAATTTTGTTATTTTCGTATATTAACGTTTTTGATTAATTAAGAAATATTTTGATACAATTACAACAAAAATAGTAGCAACCAAGCAACCCAATGAGCAATAATGACAAGGCTCAACTGACAAGACAACTAAACTTGAAAACACCAAATTATACCGCATCCTTGCGGTCGCTTTGAGCTCAACTTTGGAAAATTTAGTGTTTCTTTGAATATTGAAGTGACAATGTGTGGAGTTAATTAATTTTGATTTATGGTTGACATCAGCTTTAAATCACATTTAATGTCCTCCTGTCCTTGGAAATGCATAACTCAAAACACTGGCGGTCGACAATGGAGGCGTTACTATTCTGTCCCTTTCTTGCAGTTACCAAGTTATCAAGTTCCTAAATATATGCAGAGGCAGCAGCAGCAGCAAAGATAATGAAATTCACTAGAAGTAGCTTACTTTCAGGTGCTGCGGTGTGAAGACAGAGAAAATTAATAAGTTTGAAATTAATTTCAACAAATTCCCAACCAACAAAGTTACCTAGACTGTCCTCAGTAGTAGAGAAGCGTGGCACAGGGTGTGGTGAAACGACAAAAATAACCGCCTAAGTTTGAAAATAATGGCTGCATGTATGTTGGTGTGTGAGAAGCTGTGTACGTGTGTGTGTGTAAGTATTGCTGATTAACGTTCTTAGATTGTTGCTGTTTAGCATTTTGAAACTTGAAACATTTAAAAACATTTTAAGCAGATTACAGTTTCAAACAGCAACAACAACAACAAAAACAGTTGCAACAGCAAGAAGCACAATTATAACAACAGTAACAGCACTGTTACGAGGCGAGGCAACCAGGAAATAAAAACTTAAATGCACGCAAATGAGTGTAAAGAAAGGACTTACTTAAAACTTTTTGAATTTCTTCTGCTTAACAAGGATAATAATTGTTTAATAAAGGATGCTTGCTTGTGTGTGATAGCTTTAAATAATTTGTACTCAAGTTAATTAAATCGAGCTTGAGAGAAAAGTGTTTCGAGTGTTTTTGAGAGGGAAGCTAAGATGTTTTGTTCAACATTTTTTTAATCATGTGAATAGCTTTTCGTGCTTGTGAGCAAGAGCAAGTTATTAGGTTTTCGCTTTGGCTGAGTAAAAGGACTACTTAGTCAAAATCAACTTTAGCTCTGGCATGATAACAATCAAAGGACGAAAAAGTTTAAAGAAGTAAACTAACTCAAAGACACGCAATTCACTCACACTAACACAGGCACACCAAACAAATTCAAGATAAAAATGACAAAGACTGTATTTTTAATTTTCTTCTGACTGAACTTTTTGCACTGACTGACTCAAGATTTCACTCATGCAGAAGGCTGTCAACGTGTTTGTTGGATTGTTCGGTAATGTTTGTGTGTGAACTCACACAAGTTTATTTACTGTTTGGAAGCATCACTAAAATGCCTAGAATGCTGTGCTGAATGAAGTTAGTTGCACCAGAGTCAGGATAGGGCAAGAAAATATTTTGGACAGTACGTTATTTTCATCCTAGCAGCATAAAAATGTGATTCAAATCAAGACTTTTTCTTATCAAAGTACTCTTAAAGTACCAACTAATTTGGATGATATTATTAAAAAAAAAAGAATAACATTATTTAATTTTGTTTAAGGCTAATGCAATCCAACTCAAAGCACTTCAAACAAGCAAATTTCTCTACGCCATGTGCTGAAAATTATTACATTTTAAAAGTTAATTAATTTATGTTGAACTATATGTAGGAAATTTTTAGAGTCGGAAAAAATAATAAAACTTTTTATATTAGAGCGAAAAAAGGGGGAAAAAAAAAACTTATTTATATACCGGACAAAACGCTTTATTCATTGCTCTCAAATGAAACTTTTGACATTTTGTAGAGCTTCACATTAATTTTATTTGAAATTTACGCGCCAAGGCCCCGTGGCTTACTTTGCCAATTCGTGTGTGTGTGTGTGTGCATGTGTCTGTGTGTGTGTATACAATGTGTACATAACCTACAATCACTGCACCGACGAGCTCGAAAAATATTTTAGCATTTTTGAGCATTCAATAAATTGTAGCTAATTTTACCCAAGAGTTCCAATGTGGGTTCTCGGTTTATGTCTCTTTAAAGTTATTGAAAAATGTAAGCATTTTTTATAATTAAAATTAGAAATAGCTGAATCAATAAGTATTTAATAAATAAGCGTTTTATTTTGAGTGATAATCAATTTCGTTGGCTGATTGCTTGATTGTTGGAAGAAATGCAACGAAAAGTTAAGCGCAAATTGAAGACGCACTAACTTGATCACTGGTCTAAAAATTTTACAATTTTAAATTCATATGTATCAGTTTATGATCGATTGATCGAGGTTGGACTCCAAATAGTTAATGCTACACGCAAAGAAATTTTTCGTTTACCACAACTGAAAAATTCAACAACTATACTTCGTTTGCGAGCTGTATTTGCCGCAAACGAATATTCAGTTGTCACAACTTAAAAATGTATCTTGTATATATATATACCGCAAGCTATTTCGGTCATTATTATTTATTATATTAATAATCGTTCTCATTATGTCCGTCCGTCTTCTTTGCTATCTCCGTTCGCGTTGCTATCTCCGTCCGCGTATTAAGCAAACTACCAATCTCCTTATATAGTAACAATTTGTCCAAAAAGTAACTCTAAACTATAAGCGTTATGTTTATACAACGAAAGGAAAAATAAACAAAATTTTCAATTAGGAAAAACGAAGTTTTTAATTGCTGCAATTTAAAAATCACTCGCGTTTATGACAAACGGAATTAATTTCCTGCAACTATATGACACGTTTCTCGCAACTGAACTATTATTATGACAACTGTTGAAACGTTTGCAAATAACGATTTCAAGCACGACAAACGAAGTTCGTTTGCGGCAAACTGGCGATAAACGTTTTTGTTTCTCTGCTCCCAGTTAATTGGACGTCTTTTTTGCCTCTGATGTGTCCCTTGTTTTACTGTTTGACCAATTATTGTTTGTATCCAAACATATTCTATTCTTTTGTTCTTTAAATTTGAATCTTTCACCAAGTTCTATTGAGAATTCTATTACTTACCGGGATTATAAATGTACTAATTATGGCTGCTTGGCCTTTTAAATGTAAAAGTTAAATTTAAATTTTGAATATTTGAGTCTTAACCCTCTGCAACTGACGTGCTCCAAATTTAACAATATTCCTGACGTGGAGTCTAGCAGACCTCACTTTTAAACTGATTTTTTATGATGAAGTTTCTGACAGTAACTCTCTTGACCCTATTCCATATAACAGCTAATAGTTATTAGGCTAACATAAGAATAAAATTTGAAATAAAATACTTTTTTTAAAGATAAAAACGAATTTTTTATCTTCGAATTTCACGTTTGTACGAACGAAGTTTTGATTTTCGGTGTCTGTCAGACTACGACGTCAGCTGCAGAGGGTTAATTAGTAATTTAAAATTTAATTTTTAATTTCAATTTCAATTTCAATTTCAATCTCAATTTTAATTTTAATTTTCATTTTAATTTTAATTTTAATTTTAGCTTTAATTTTAATTTTAATTTTAATTGTAATTGTAATTGTAATTGTAATTGTAATTGTAATTGTAATTGTAATTGTAATTGTAATTGTAATTGTAATTGTAATTGTAATTGTAATTGTAATTGTAATTGTAATTGTAATTGTAATTGTAATTGTAATTGTAATTGTAATTGTAATTGTAATTGTAATTGTAATTGTAATTGTAATTGTAATTGTAATTGTAATTGTAATTGTAATTGTAATTGTAATTGTAATTGTAATTGTAATTGTAATTGTAATTTTAATTTTAATTTTAATTTTAATTTTAATTTTAATTTTAATTTTAATTTTAATTTTAATTTTAATTTTAATTTTAATTTTAATTTTAATTTTAATTTTAATTTTAATTTTAATTTTAATTTTAATTTTAATTTTAATTTTAATTTTAATTTTAATTTTAATTTTAATTTTAATTTTAATTTTAATTTTAATTTTAATTTTAATTTTAATTTTAATTTTAATTTTAATTTTAATTTTAATTTTAATTTTAATTTTAATTTTAATTTTAATTTTAATTTTAATTTTAATTTTAATTTTAATTTTAATTTTAATTTTAATTTTAATTTTAATTTTAATTTTAATTTTAATTTTAATTTTAATTTTAATTTTAATTTTAACTGTAATTTTAATTGTAATTTTAATTGTAATTTTAATTGTAATTTTAATTGTAATTTTAATTGTAATTTTAATTGTAATTTTAATTAATTTTAATTTTAATTTTAATTTTAATTTTAATTTTAATTTTAATTTTAATTTTAATTTTAATTTTAATTTTAATTTTAATTTTAACTGTAATTTTAATTGTAATTTTAATTGTAATTTTAATTGTAATTTTAATTGTAATTTTAATTGTAATTTTAATTGTAATTTTAATTGTAATTTTAATTGTAATTTTAATTAATTTTAATTTTAATTTTAATTTTAATTTTAATTTTAATTTTAATTTTAATTTTAATTTTAATTTTAATTTCAATTTTAATTTTAGTTTTAGTTTTAATTTTAATTTTAATTTTAATTTTAATTTTAATTTTAGTTTTAATTTTAATTTTAATTTTAATTTTAGTTTTAATTTTAATTTTAATTTTAATTTTAATTTTAATTTTAATTTTAATTTTAATTTTAATTTTAATTTTAATTTTAATTTTAATTTTAATTTTAATTTTAATTTTAATTTTAATTTTAATTTTAATTTTAATTTTAATTTTAATTTTAATTTTAATTTTAATTTTAATTTTTTTTTAATTTTTAATTTTTAATTTTTAATTTTGAATTTTGAATTTTTAATTTTCAATTTTTAATTTTTCATTTTTAATTTTTAATTTTTAATTTTTAATTTTTAATTTTTAATTTTTAATTTTTAATTTTTAATTTTTAATTTTTAATTTTTAATTTTTAATTTTTAATTTTTAATTTTTAATTTTTAATTTTTAATTTTTAATTTTTAATTTTTAATTTTTAATTTTCAATTTTCAATTTTCAATTTTTAAGTTTTAATTTTTAATTTTTAATTTTTAATTTTTAATTTTTAATTTTTAATTTTTAATTTTTAATTTTTAATTTTTAATTTTTAATTTTTAATTTTTAATTTTTAATTTTTAATTTTTAATTTTTAATTTTTAATTTTTAATTTTTAATTTTCAATTTTCAATTTTCAATTTTCAATTTTCAATTTTTAATTTTTAATTAATAATTTCAATTATGTTTTTATTTTATATTAATTTTATTTTTGTTTCTAAAGCCCATTTCCTTGAGTCATAGAAAAGTTTGGAAAAACCAACCAAATCTAAGAATTTGAAGGCAATCCCGGGATCCCGAAAATCCGAAGATTACATGCCTTTTAATCTCGGCACTGTTGAGACTAGTGAAAGTTTGGGTTCCCGGGTTTGCAAACCGTAATTGTGACGTCAAAACGAAAGGCTTAAAAATTTAACATAGAGAGAAGATACTGACAGGCAATCTGTTCACAGACTCATTTCAATTGTTCAATCCCTTCGCCACATATGCTTCAGATTTGCATTTTCCGTCCATTTACTGCTTCCGAAAGTGAACAAATTATCCGAAAAAAGATATGGGTCAAATGAACTTGACAAATTGTATTTTTATTATGACTTTCAAATATCTCTCCCTTCTCTTCAAATATCGTGTAAATAAGCGCATTCAGCTAAAAAGAGGACTATTTTGAAAAAGGTATCTTGCTGAGTTTTTGTTTTTCTTTTATTCCACACCACCCACGCAATTATTTACTCATCTATCAACTTCAGTCCAGTTGCAAATAGAAATTAATGACTATCTGTCATCGACAAAGAAATGACATGAACAAAATATTTTATTTGCCCATATCTCTGTCAGAAGGTTTGACCTTTCCAAGCTAATTTTTAATTGTTTTTTTTTTTTTTTTTGTTTTTTTATGATTTTCTTTCATGTTTAGGTACGTGGCGACGCATTTAAAGCAGAGGTTCTGAAATAAAAACAACAAAAGAATCTCGAGAGACTACTAAAAAGGTTCATCAAATATATTTGTTAAAGTAAAGCTCACAATAAAATTGAAAAAAAAAAAAAAAAATACATTCAAATAATCTTCAAAGGGCAACGCAGAATTTATTTTATTTAGCTCGTTGGTTTGTTCATTTTATAATAATTTATGGAAAAAGCGGCTAGTCCTGACCTTTTTGGAGGCAATCCGCCAGTTTTTTACTTTGATGCTTTCAGTCTTTTTCAGTTTGACTTTATTTTACAACCGTGAGAGTCAAATTATAGCAAAAAGGATTGAGAAGTACACTTTTACATCAATTCAGAGGGAATATTTAGATTATTTAATTTCCGATAGAAATTTCGTATTTCCGTTTGCATTGCGCGCCTGCCACCCCACCACATCAAGAAATAAATTTCGTTTCCTTGTAGCTTCTTCAAACAATTGTGTGAATACGAAATCAATCAATATCTTTCATTGTTCAATTTTGCAATTATTTTAGCAACAAATTAAATTAATTTTTTTTTTCTTCTATGAATTGAAAACTACAAAATAGAACAAAATAGAACATAATAGAACAAAATAGGACAATACAAAAGACAAAGCGATAGGAAAGACAAAGTGAGATAAAAAAAAGCATGAGAATGAAAAACGGGAAGTGAAAAATTCACTTCCGCAAAGACATTAGCGACAACAACAACAATGACAGCGGCGACACAAGAAAAGCATTTTTTATACAAAAAGCTCGAATACTTATAAAGCAAGCTTGAAAGCGTCACTTGAACAATAAAAACTAGAGAATAGAAGAAGAAGGTGGGAACCAGGTAAACGACAAAGTAAAACGTTTTATCTAAGGAGCTGCTTAGAAGCTTCATATTTTCTTTTTTTTCTCGCAAGTACTTTGTTTTCCTTTTTTTGTTATTTCTCTTAAAATAAGATATAAAGAAAACATTAGTCCTAATGGAACCTGGTAAGGTTCTTTCGCGCTATGCGCTCTGTCGAAATGAACATTTTATAACGTTGCTCAGTCAGCATTGAAACGAATCATTCAAATCCGTAGCCAGCAATAGAATTTGTTCTACTCTGAATTTTTTTTCCACAGTCGGAATCAATCAAACAAGTTTATTGATGATGATAATGATGATGATGATGATGATGAGCATTTATTTTTACTCCCATGTAAACAAAACAATCATGCAAACACACACACACCGACCTGTTGCGCAATCAATAGCAAGCAAATGCGCCTTAAAGTAGATATTCATCCTCAATGCAAATATCAGCAAAGAACAGATATTAAAATAAACAATAATAAACTAATTTATCACCAGCTAATAAACACGTATGAGCTGCTACAGAAGGAGAGGAAAGAAGGTGGCGGGTGAAGAGATGGATAGGCAAGCGTCAGCTTGCTTTGAAGTCGAGCGTTTTGTTTGGATTTCAATGTTTATCTGTGCGATTTTGAGTGCCAAGTTATGGGAACAGATAAATTTAGAGCCACGCAAGCGTTAGCTATTCATATAAGGTGCAAAATTAACCAAAACTATAGGTATCAAGAAAGAACGAGGGAGGGAGGAGAGGGGTTGAGATGTGCGTTATTTCATTTAAATATAGTTAAGTGGTTTTTTTAATGGGAGCTACTTCATTTAACTGTGTGTGTGTGAAAAAATCACTAAACACTGCAATGGGGGAAAAATTCAAATGAATTCGAAACTAATTTTATGCTTCACTTATCCAACAAACACACACATTTACACACACACACACATAAGTTAGGCACCGCAAGGGGGGATCAGTTCTCAGAACAATCCTTCGGGCTTTACGAACCCGCGGACCCTAGTTAACACAAAATCCAGGCGCGTCTGACTCAGAATGAGCGGCTCCCTGGTCTGCGTCTGTACCGTAACGGTCGGCAGTTTTAATACCTGTCCGTAGGTATAAAAGGATAGGGGAAGGTCACCCTGAGAAAAAACCATTGTGTAGGAATGTCGGCTAAAAACATAACTACTCCAGGTGGTAACCACAGTAGTGGAAATCCACCCGTGGGAACTCCCACGGTCGGGGCAAAGATTCTGGAGGCCCCAACCAACATTCCATCCAACACTCTTTTTAAGAGAGCATCGGCGGCTGTAGGGAGTGAGCAAGCGGGCTCCCAGTCGTCGTCATCAAATTACCGCAATGCTACGGTGGTGGCTAACTTGGCTGCCGTAGCAGATAATGCTACAAGCAATAACGAAAGAGGTAGTACTCCCGGTTCCTCATATAGCTGGGAGACTCAGAACCCCTTCAAGGGTACTCCAAGGGTTGCGCGTTCTCCCCAGAAAGCGGCCGATAGAGCACATGAGCGTACACGCTCATCACCACCAGCTCTATCAACGCCACCAGCAAACTACGAGCAAGAAACGTCGGAAAATGATGTTCTTTCCGTCAAAATTCGGAAGCTCGTGGAAATGATGGCCCCCCCTCGACGAAGCATCCACCAGCCTATAAGAGACCTCGTGGACGAAATTGCAGCATTGCACCAGAAGGCATGCAAAGAGCGGCACCAACAGGATGCCGCCAAAGCAAAACCATCGCAACCACGACAAAGGCAGAGTGTGGAGACTCAAACAGAGTCCACAATGCTTCCTACGTCAGGAACTAGCTCTACCAAGAGAGCAAGGGGAGAACAACGTGACCCCCAATCGCCGACACCATCCGCCAAGAAGAGGAAGCATAAAACGCCTCTTCAAGGTCAAGGTACGGTTCAGATTGCTGGGGACAAAATCCTCCAGGCCCATTCGAAGGCCAGCGTGAGTGAGCATAAAAAGGAGAACCCACCACGTGAGGAAGCGGTGAAACGGGGTGCAGTTGACAAAGCTAGCCAGAAGCAACTGCCGAAAGCAACTGAAAAGATTGCTACCCCACACGAGAGCACTGTCCAGAACCGGAAGTGGACAAAAGTTCGAAAAAAACGAAGGAAAGTGAGGAGGCCACCGCGAAAGGACGCCATCGTAATAAAAACGACAGGCGCAGCTTCCTATGCGGATATCCTCAGACAGGTGAAGGCTGAACCCCAATTAAAAGAGCTAAGCCAAAATGTCTGCGGCGTAAGAAAAACGGCCAAGGGAGAGCTCCTACTTCTCCTAGAGAAAACCTCGGACCCTGCTTCCGGAAAGTTCCAAAACGCAGTGCAAACGGTGCTCGGAACCAATGCTGAAGTCAAAATCCTTACCGAAGTTATCCAAATAGAGATAAAAGATATCGATGAGGTCACAACGAAAGAGGAAGTGCTTGAGGCACTAAAACACCAATTTGCTGAAATAAAGGTGTCACCATCCAACATACTCAGCCTACGCAGAGCATATGGAGGCACCCAAACAGCAACAATTAGTTTGCCACCCGAAAGCGCCTCAAAGCTGACTAAAGCAGGCAAAATTAGAATAGGATGGGTTGTGTGCCGCATAAGGCCTAAAATACAACCCATGAGATGCTTTAAATGCATGGACTTCGGCCATGCTGCATCAAAGTGCAAGAGCGAAGAAGACTGCTCAAAGTCCTGCTTTAGGTGTGGCAGCTTGGGCCATCGAGCCAAAGCATGCGAAAACGCAGCAATATGCAGACTCTGCGTAAGACATAAGAAGTCTGACACAAAGCACGCTACAACGAGCATCAAATGTCCGTTTTACCAGAAGGCTTTGCGAGAGACTAAAGCACGATAAGGTTTTATCAGCTTAATCTCAACCACTGCGAAGTTGCACATGATCTCTTGAAGCAAAACGTACGGGATGTAAACGCCGATGTTGCCATCCTCAGCGAACCCTATCGTACTAGGAACTCCGGTGACCAGATCAGTGATAGATCTGGGAAAACATCCATATGGTACTGTGGCCAACGACAGCAGCAAATTAGAGACACAAAATCTATGAACTACTTCGTGAGGGCTAGACTGGGTGGACTCTATGTCTATAGCTGCTACCTACCCCCAAGCCTTACTCTACAAGAAGCCACGAATGTTCTAGAAGAAATAGCAGATGACGCTGTCGGAAGACACCCAATAGTTATCGCGGGTGACTTCAATGCATGGTCAACTGACTGGGGATGCCCAAGATCAAATTCGAGAGGTCAAGCACTTCTGGAGGCGTTTGCGATCTTAGATATCGTCACGCTGAACTCTGGACAGCAAAACACATTTGAAAGAGCTGGGATGGGTTCCATAATTGACCTTACTTTTGTGAGTAGCAGCCTATTGCCAAAAACTGCCTGGCAAGTAAGCGAACACTACACTGGAAGCGATCATCACGCAATCATATTCAGCACGGGAGACTCCGTCATAAGAAGGGTGTGCAAAAACCAGAGGAGATACAAAGAAAGCACTCTGGATACCGGCGTTCTAGAGGTCATGCTCGCAGGTATGTCTGCAACTGGCTATGCTAGAGACAAGGCCTCGCAAGTGATGAAGACCGTAATAAGAGCATGCGACGCCGCGATGGTTAGAAAAGGTAGAGGCAACAATCGCCCGGCGCCAGTCTACTGGTGGACTGATGAAATTTCAAGCCTAAGAAGGTGCTGCATAAGAGCGAGACGTACATACTATCGCTCGAGAGGCACAGATGAATTTCTACCAAACCAGTGGCGTTTCAAAGCCGCAAGAACCCAACTTAGAAAGGCAATAAAAATGAGTAAATCCCATTGTTTCAACCAAATCTGCAACGACGCTGAACAGCAGCCCTGGGGCTTTGCATATAAGCTCGTTATGAAGAAGCTCTCTTCGTTTAGGCAACCAACACCTACGTGTCCCATACTGTTGAGGAACATAGTCCACACACTATTTCCACAACAACCCGACACGCCAGCACTAAACAGAGAAGTTGAAGCAGAGTTACAAAATTTTCAAAATGTAACCAATGAGGAGCTCCTAAAAATAGCCAAAGAAGTTGAAGACAATAAAGCCCCCGGACCTGACGGAGTCCCAAATAAGGTGCTCAAGATTGCGATAGAGCAGAAAATAGAGGTTTTCGTTGACCTCTACAACACATGCCTAAAAGATGGCGTCTTCCCACCAATGTGGAAGCGACAAAGACTTGTGTTGATCCCGAAGAATACTAGTTCCATAGAGGATCCATCGGCTTATCGTCCACTTTGTATGCTCGATACTGCCGGCAAAATCCTAGAACGATTGATAAGCAATAGACTGGGTGCGTCAATAGAAGATGCCGGAGATCTTTCCAACCAACAGTATGGTTTCCGCAAAGCTCGGTCCACAATAGATGCAATTGGAGCGGTGAAAAAAATTGCACTCCAGGCAATCTCAGGAACTCGGTGGTTGTACGGTGACAAAGAGTACTGTCTAGTTACAACACTCGACATAAAAAACGCATTCAATTCTGCGAATTGGACCAGAATACTGGAAGCTCTTGCGCGCTTTAGCGTTCCCTTCTACCTTCGTAGAATCATTCGAGATTACCTCGAGGATAGAATTCTCTACTACGAAACAGAAGGGGGTACTGAAAAGTATAAAGTTACTGGCGGAGTCCCACAAGGATCAGTGTTGGGTCCAGTCCTATGGAACATAATGTATGACGGAGTACTACGTCTACAGCTGCCAGAGAGGGCTCATATTATCGGGTACGCAGATGATATTGCCCTCATAGTAGTAGCAAAGCATTTGCACGAAGTTGAAGACAAGTGCAACCAAGCGGTTATAGCAGTGCGGCAGTGGCTGAATACAGCGGGTCTCAGTTTGGCCGAGCACAAAACCGAGGCAGTGCTAATAAGCAGCCGAAAAGTCGTTGAGACCGCTAGAATATCGGTTGGTGAACATACAATTGTATCGAAACCATTCGTTAAATACCTTGGCGTTATGATAGATCATAGGCTTAACTTTAAGCAGCATCTTTTATACGCAAGTGGAAAAGCGGGAAGCGCAGCTGCAGCGCTAACAAGAATTTTGTCGAATACCAGAGGTCCTAGACAAACCCGTAGAAAGATCATAGTCACTGTCGTCAGATCAATACTTTTGTACGCAGCCCCCATATGGGCCGAGGCAACCAGATTCAGCTCCTACTTACGAAGCATGGAATCGGTGTATCGTATCTGTGCACTTAGAGTATGTAGTGCGTTTCGAACTGTCTCCTCGGATGCAGCGCTGGTTATTGCGGGTTCTCCCCCTATAGACCTTCTGGTGAACGAGAACGTGACACACGATTCGCTTCCACTCGAATTGCCTAAATCCTCCAAACGTAGGATAGCGCGAGACCGCAGTGTAGCAGTGTGGCAGACGCGCTGGGAGGCATCACAGAACGGACGATGGACGCACCGCCTAATTCCAAATTTGGAACCGTGGCTTAACAGGCGTCATGGTGAGGTAGATTACTACCTCACCCAAATACTAACTGGTCATGGGTGCTTTAAGTCGTACCTTCATAGATTCAAGCACGACGAAAATCCGTTTTGCAGTTTCTGTGCTGGAAGTGTTATTGAAGACGCCGAACATGTCTTCTTCGTCTGTCCGAAATTTAACGCCGAAAGACTAGAGTTAAGCAATAACCTAGGGAGGTCACCAACAGTGGAAACTCTCGTGGGCATTATGCTTAACTCTGAAGAAAACTGGATCTCAGTAGGCAATATGGCATGCGCCATAACCAAAGAACTGCGTCGTGTAGAAAGACTGCGCAGATCAACTGCAGACTCTATGCTATAGACAAAGTTGGTAGGCCGCACCGTGCAGATTTGCTGAAGATCAGAGGTTAGGGGGTGATGAAGCCCTGCGCTCATCTTGGAAGGTATTGCAGTCGATTGTACCTTGCGTCTTCGTCTAGGGATTCATATGCCCGAAGTGATGCCATTCCAAGAAAAGGCCGCTGTCGATAGCACCGTCAGCGTCTTCGTCAAGGGACCATTTCCCGAAGCGGCCTCCCCCCGAAATCCCCTCTCCAAGAAGAGACCGCAGTCGTTAGCACCGTCAGCGTCTTCGGCTAGGGACCATTTCCCGAGGCGGTCTCCATCTGATGCATCATCATCACGATGAGCCTACAACGCGTCATTGCATATTAAGCACAGCACATCATCGCTTTGGAATATAAACAAGCATGATCTGCAAAACGTTTCTTTGTTACGAAGAAGCGTAGAATCGTAGATGAGTAAACATACTCAATCCTGCCCTACGAAGTAATGCCTCGATTGGTGGTTCCGTAGGGTCTTGCAGGAGGAGAGAAAAGTAAGGAGTGGTTTAGTCAGTATACCATACCAGGGACTCTGACACTATTTGGAAGTACGGGCTTCCATTTGTCTATAAAAGATTCCCTCCTGTCGTCTTTAACAAAAAAAAAAAAAAAAAAAAAAAAAAAAAAAAAAAAAAAAAAAACACATAAGTTAGAGTAGCTGTCGTATAATTTACACATATTCCAACTTTTATCTAAAGTCAACGCAGGAGGAGATGAAGTTTGCAAGCAGCAAACTTTCGACTGGAGCCTGGAATTGTTTATGAACAAAGTTTTGAATGCGAAACGCTTGCACGTGATTACAACGCATGCAACAAAAGCTTCTTTCTGAAAGCGATTAATTTTCCACTTATTGACTTCGAGCTAAACGAAGTAACGAGGCTAAAGTAGTTTATAAGAGGAGAGGTAGGCATGGCAATAGCTGCTTTTAGCGCTATATTAAAATTTTCTAATTTTGCTGAACTAAAATTCTTTCGAAATGAATAATTCCTACAAAAAGGATGAGCACACAAATAGACCCACCTTTGCCACATTATGCGCAGAACGCTCAGTTAAATTCAAGAGGTTATGCGAGCGATGCCTTAAATTATTCAAATTATAAATGAGTGGGCAAAAGGTCGATGTGGCTGTGTGAGTGTGTGTGAAACATTAAGTTTCATATTTCGGTTAGGATAGCTTCAAGAAAAGGCTGCAAAGGATAAAATTTTGAACTGTCACAGGTTTTGTGTCATGCTTGAGGTTGTCTGCTTTTTCTTTTAATCTCTGTTTTTCAATTTTAATAAACTTTGACAGCTTGCAAATTTAGTGTAACATATTTTTAGGTGTCACACTTTGCCCAAAAGTGTCATTGACATCCTTGAATGGAAGGTATTCATGCATTAATGACGGCAATAAACCCATAGCTTGATGGAGGTTCACTTAAGAGTGACATTTTTTTAAGCAAATAAGTGTTTTAAATCAAGAAAAGAGCATCTTAAAATATGCTTAGTCCTTTTACTTAAGAGGTTATACAATCCTGAAAATTATTTTTTTCAATTTTATGACAACTAAAATATTTGTAAAACCTTTTGACGGGTCACATGACAGTCGTTGCTGAATGCGTTTAGATCTGATTGAAAGGTTTAATTTCAGATTTCTTGGGTCTATTTTATTTTTTATAGTTCAATAGTTTTTGAGGTTTTTTAAACAGCATATTTTAAATGCATTTTATATTTAAAAAAAAAAAACACAAATATTATTTTCTTTCTCTTCTATTTCACCTCTGTGTAGACAATGGGAAACCTCATTGAAGAAATACACGCAAAGAAATTTTTCATTTAACGCAACTGAAAAATTCACCAACTACACTTCGTTTGAGAGTTGTATTTGCCACAAACGAATATTCAAATGTCATCATTCGGTCATTATTATTTCTTATATTTATTATCTTTCTCCTATATCCGTCCGTCTTCTTAAGGATTGCAGTCATCACACCTCTGTTGCTATCTCCATCCGCGTATTAAACAAATGACCAATTTGCTTATGCATTAAAAATTTGTCCAAAAAGTAACTCTGAACTATAAGCGTAATGTTTATACAATGAAGGGAAAAACAAAAGAAGTTTTCAGTTGGGTAAAACCAATTTTTCAATTGCTGCAATTTAAAAATCACTTGCGTTTATGACAAACGAAATTAATTTCCTGCAACTTAATGACGCGTCTTTCGCAACTGAGTTTTATTTTGACCACTGTTGGAACGTTTGCAAACAACAATTACAAGCACGACAAGCGAAATTCGTTTGCGGCAAACTGGCGATATATGTATTTTTTTTTTGCGTGTAATATCATATAAACCACCATGATAATTGACCAGTAAACATTCGGAATCAGCAAAAGCTTATAAGTGCCGTTCTCGCTTATTGGTGTGCAAACATTTAAACACACAAAGCATACAAGCATACTAGGCTGACACATAGATGACATTCTTAGGCTCAAATCGCGATTGGTTTAAAGATGTGGCCTCTTTCAAATGACGGCTATCAGTCAATTTGAGCCAGTTTCAAGCAGTAATTTGTGGTGGCCAGTCAATTGCAATAAACAACTTTTCTTCTTTTTGTACACAGAGAGAAATAATATTCTTATGTTAAGCATATATTTTTCTTGATCTAAGAAAATTTTAAACTAAGCCTCATTTGCTTAAATCAAGCACAAAAAACTAAAATTGAGAAAAATAAATTTATAATGAGCATTTATTTTTAAAACTGACTAAAATAAATGATTGAAAGAAGAATAAAATACTTGATTCTAGAACCCGAAACAAGACTTGAATCAAAAAAATATTTTGTTTATTTAAGCACCGCAGAGAATTATTTTAGTTTTCAGCAAATTGTTTACTTGAATCAGACAATATTTTCACACTTCAACTTATATTGACATGCTTATAATTCACAACATGTTTACATGAAAACATGTTTGTGTTTAAGGTGGTCTGGATTGACAAAAAATGTAATAGTTCGAAGGCGCAGTGACTTATCTGTTACTTTACTTGGAAACATGTAAACGTCTAGAAGATATATTTAGCATATTCGAGTGGTTTTTTTTATGATCGGTTATCGTCGGGTATGGGCACCATTACATTTAAAGCTTCTGTGTTGTTTCTGTGTTTGTCTTTTGCCTTTGCTTTGTTGTTGCGTTTATGTTGCTACATAAGCCTTTGTTCTCAATTGCTTTCATGCTCCGCAGCTGGCTCCAAAGCTTGCTTCGTGCCCATAGCTGGTTATCCTACATCATACATCTTTGCTAAAGGATATTCATTATAATAAGAAAATTTAGTTTCTAATATCAAGCAAAACAATCTAGTATTATGAAAATTGTTTACTTGAATCAAATAAATTATTCTAGTTTCCAGCAAATTCTTTACTTGAATCAAGCATATTGTTCTCAATTCAAGAGAAATCAATTTCTCAAATCAAGTAAATTATTCTAGTTTTCGGCAAATTGTTACTTGAATCAAGCAAATTTTCCTCAATTTAATGGAAATCAATTTCTCAAATCAAACAAATTATTCTAGTTTCAAGCAAATTGTTACTTGAATCAAAGGAATATTATTAGTCTGGCATGTAGAAAAAATATTCTTGAGTTTTAAGCAAATGTTTCTTGAATTAAGCATTTTTTTTTTAATATCACGCGTTTTAAATTTGCTCAATTTTAGCAAAATAAAAAGCTTGAGTGCCAACTGATAGCGTATTTGCTCGATTTAAGCATAGGTTAGGTTAGGTTGGCGCGGCTGTCTCTTATGAGAGACACTTAGACCAATTTAGGCCCATTGTCGTACCAGGGGTTAATTATTTTCCACTCTATCTGAACCAGCTGGAGCAATTTATAAAGCTGAGTATTCGGTAGACCGAAGATTTTGAGAGCTCGTCTAGGTCACTGTGGAATCAGTTACCTATGAAAACGTGGATATGTGCACAGAAGATATGTTGTGGATTCTACCTCCTTCTCGTCTCTGCAAAAGTCGTTCTGTAGGATTTTTAGTCTTCGGGCATGGTTTCTAATTAGGCAGTGTCCTGTTACAACGCCTATTACAATATTTATTTGGTCCTTTCTAAGGGAAATTAGTTCCTTTGGGCGTTTTAAGTTCAGGGTTGGCCAAACTTGACTCGTCGCATGGCATGTCCTACCCGTAGACCACCTAATGTTGGTACTTTCAAGGGATAGTTCATTTGTGAGTAATTTACATGTGGCGAGAGGTATTCCAATTAGTTCCTTATCTGTCGATAAGGGTTTGGTGATACCGTTTCGAGCGAGTTCGTCTGCTTTGCAGTTTCCTGGGAAGTCTCTATATCCAGGGATCCAACATAGAAATATATTGAGTTGCTCTGCCAAATCATTTAGAGATCTGCGGCAGCGTAGGACAGTTTAAGATGTTGTTACAACAGATTCCACGGCTTTCAAAACGGCTTGACTATCAGATAGAATACAAATATTTCTAGTTGACATATCATTCATCTGAAACCAAGTAACGGCTTCGTGTATCGCAGTAACTTTCGCTCGGAAGGCACTACAGTGGTCGGGAAGCCTAAAGGCAAGGTTGATGTTTAGTGATTCTGTGTAGACTCCTCCCCTTGAAAAATAATGCTTGATTCTTTACTTTCCGTGTAAACAATTAAAGAGAAACATTTTTGTTTTTTTATTCGTGGAAGTATTGAAAGGACCTCTTGACAAATTTTACGCTTATTTAATCCATCCCCTCATATTATAAGTGTTTACCATCGTAAAATAGCTTTAATAGCTCTTTCAATTAATTCTCAAGTTCTGCGTTTGGAATATAAATCATTTTTCTAATTTTCAGTTTTAATTTAATAGCCGGATTCGTTTCATCTGACTGCATGAAAAATTTGTCAAAATTTAATTTAAGCCTGCGAGGCTTTTTTCACAAGAACTTTCTATAAACTTGAAACAAGAAGTCAGTAGAAGCAAACTTTTTCTTAAGACTTAATTGGATGCCGAAAACTTTGAGCTAACAAGATTACTTTTTCTCAAATATGAATATGTATGCATCGAAGTAACACAGTATCGAGCTGAGCAAGGACATCTCACACTAAGCAAGCGTATAGATGTTCGCTTGCGCTGAGAAGAAATATGAATGAAAAGAAAACAAAATTCAGGCACAAACTGGCCGATAATAATGTGGCGCACAGAATAGAATTGAGCAGACGGCAAAAAAAAAAAAAAAAAGAACCTTTATAAAAACAACTTAACGAAAATCTACAGTAGCACTAACTCAACCATCAAGTCACTGTTGGCGTAGCAGCCTACAAATGCCCAAACCACCAACTAGGCATCAGACAGCATCTTAATCTGATTTTGCTCCTAAATGCTTGCCAAATTGAGTGAAACTTTTACTTTAGTGCCAAATGTGAGCAGAGGTGGGCAACGCTAAGCACGCGAATATGGCAACATACTGGCTCTCTGATACCCTAGACGGCATAGCTTTATTGCAACAGTGCGATAAGCATGTAGGCAGACAAACGCGAAATGGGACCCACAGCCTTCGAAAGACAGCCGAAAGAAACTTCTAGATAATGTGGGCTTAAGCAGAACCAAGAATTTCACCTGCAGCAGCAATAAGTTTATTCACTGGGACTCACAGTGAAATATTTTATAGCAAAAAAACAAAGAAAAAAAAAAGAAAACCAACAACTGCTGTAGGAGTTAAAAGTTTTTCATTTTTCTTTTAGCTCGGGTTCATATTTGCTAATAGTTACAAATGCCGCTGCAAAAAGCCATCCCTGGAGGCTATTGTGACTTAAACTTAAGGCAAAACTATGGAAACTAAGTGAAAGCGACAGTTAAAGTTTTTTTTTCTTAAGAAATTTCTATTTTGATTGAAACTTAGTTCATTGGTTGTGAATAAGAGTGTGTATGTGTGTGTGCGAGTTGGAGTGAAGTTTCCCGGTTGCCTAACAAGGGTTCTCGGCGGTTATCCTGCGTAAGCAAGTGCGAGGTTGACAATGTCGTTTGAGGATCGTATTAAAATGCGTCTGAGCGTGTGTTTGTGTGCGAGCAGATCTGTCCAAAGCAATTAGTAAACAAGAGTTTTAATTGCATTTGGAAAATTCTATTTAAATCGAACTGAAGTGTAATAGGCTAGCGAACTTTTGGTGAAACAGCGAAAGTGCATGCGCCACAGGGTTAATTAAACATGACAAGAACTTTTTAAAAGTATTCAACTTAATTATACATGTGACGATTAAGAAAATCATTTAAACATTTTGAAGAATTCGTTGATGACCTGGATTAGAACAGGAAATGAGGTGATCAACATTTTTAGATTTTTATTTCTATCGACTTTCTGCTCAAAGCGTCTTAAATTATCCCCATTAAAAGCTTCTTATAAATCGATTAATTGTTCTAACCCGTAAGAACGAAGAACTGAAAATTCACAACTACCCAAGAGACAATACAATTGAGATGATGGAAAACAAGAAGAAATAAATGCAAGAGCAAGCAAATGAAGAAAGTTTAAATAATAAATGGTGTTTAACATACATACACAATTCTCAATGTATTCATTTTAATGCACAGGTACGTCAAACGCACGCATGATTACAGTTATGTTCACCTGATGCGTGAGTTTTTCCGACTGTCAAAAACGTTCAACTGTCACACGTCAATTTTGATATTAAATTGGGAATGTGCTGATATGACAGAACTGTCATTCACCAACGTTGACGTACTGTTAAATACATCATTCAATCCATCAATTTTCAGCAACGCTTAGGAATGTGGAAATTCTAAAAACGTAAGATTAAACTACGGAGTGACAAATTGCTTAAAACGAGTCCTTTTTTGACAACAGAATTATCTCCAGCGACAAAACTCACTTTTTGTTGAATGATGATGAAAATTAACAAAATATTCAAATTTAGGAAAATAAAAATGCATGGGTATTACAGGAGTCCCCCTTTTCATTGCTCTCACAGAGATTGACCTTAGCAAGGATTTTTGTTGGTACACGTCAACTCTGCCTTGATTCCAAATTGGGGCGATGGATTAATGGGAAAGAAGCGCGACGGGAAACCGTAGCAAGATGTGAATTAGAATCTGAGGCAAGTGTTATGTCTTTACATCGGTCAGTTCTTAAAGAAAACTCGGAGCTTAATAGGAGTGGGTATAAACGAAATTGTCGCAGTTGAATTGCAAAAAAATCACAAGAGATGACAATCGAGACAAATCTCGAATCAAAACATCACTGTTTCATGCGCTTATGGACTGGTGGAATCACGGGTCCTTAATTCTTTAAAAATAAGTTCGGCGAGAGCGTTCTCATTACGGGGAGCGCTATGGAGCCATGATTGCTGATGGTATGCCCCAATGGGATGCTTATAAAAAACATGTTTTTCTAGCAGAAAGGCGTCACATGCTATACAGCGCATCAAGCAATTGACTTACTGAAGGAAGTATTAGGCGAACGCGTTATTTCAAAAAATGGACCAGTCAATTGGCCACTAAGATCGAGCGATTTATCGCCTTTAGATTATTTTCTCTGGGGTTATGTAAAATCATTAGTTTACGACACTAACCAGCAACTTATGTACGCTTTGAAAGATAAGATTGCTTAACCTTGCTGTTAGATTAAAAAAATTTACAAATCCTACATTAAGAGACCATTTGGTCCATTCTAAATTTTTCATACAAAGTAGCAATTTAACCAAATATGTT
Source organism: Pherbina coryleti (assembly GCA_943735915.1). Taxonomy (NCBI): domain Eukaryota; kingdom Metazoa; phylum Arthropoda; class Insecta; order Diptera; family Sciomyzidae; genus Pherbina; species Pherbina coryleti. The sequence goes on along the minus strand of OX030949.1, from coordinate 127,680,113 downwards.
ATATGTGTCAATTTTCATTCAATGTTTCGTGAATATAATTATAATAAATCACAAATTTTTTTGGAATGTTTTATCCTCTGTCATAAGCACAACACAGCTGATGTAAATTAAGTTGTGGGATTCTAGGTCCAGTGCTTCGCACTGCTTTTCCAGTTTGTTTTTTGTTTTGTAAATATCGGACGTGTTTTTTTGAAGTGCTCAATGCAAAAAGTGACGCGGATATTTCGGATTCGGACATTGACTATAATTCGGCAAATAACCAAACAAGTGATTCCGAAACATAAAGTGAACTAGACGTGACTGCAGCTTGCTCTGTTGATCCTTTGCTTATTGCCAAAAAACAAAATGGAATGGAGTGACACTCCATTACCTCAACGCATTGGAACTGCGGCTGAGAATATTATCTCAACACAAGCAGGACCAGCTCGATTTGGGGTATCTAGATGCAGTGACATGATGTCAACATTTTCGTTATTCGGATTCCGCCTCCAATCGAAAAAATGATTATTGAAAATACCAATAAGCATGGCAGAGTCAAATTCGGTGAGAAATGGAGCGAGATTGATGAAGACGCTTTAGGAGCATATCTTGCTGTGCTCATGCTTGCAGGCATATGTCGGTGTGTACATTCTTGTTTTACTTATTTCAGTGAAATAGTTAACTAACAACAAATTTCTCTATGGTAGCGGAAGAAATGAAGACGTTCATGGTTTGTTTGATGCAACTTTTGGTCGGCCCATATTCCGGTCAATTATATCTGAAAGCACTTTGCAAATGTTTGCAAGTGCGCTCCGTTTGAATGATGTCTTGAGTCGAAGACAAATGCGAAGTAGTTGCAAATTTTCTCAAATTCGAGAACTATGCAAACTTTGGCAACTGCTTCATCCAATGTTTTACAACTGCCACGAAGACCATTGACGACCAACTTGCCGCATTTAGGGGAGCTCTTTCCGGCAGTTTATGCCGTCGAAACATGCAAAATATGGTTTAAAATTTTGTTTATCAGTGGACTCAAAGTCAGGCTACGTATGGAACATACAACCATACCTTGGAAAATCTAGAAAAGCAAAGCCAGAACAGAAACAAGGACACCTCGTTGTATTGGAGTTGACGAAAGGCTTGAAAGGGCAAAATATAACAGGCAACAATTTCATTTCCACTTTTGAATTGGTAATTGGAAATAGAGTAGACTACCTCAACAACAGCTCTAAACACAGTTATTGACTGAAATACGAACACCATCCTCAGCTTCAGTGGTCTCTTCAAGTAATGCTACTACTTATTCGGGGGCTAGAAAGCGAGGAATTCGTAGTTGTTGCAAATCTAAGACTGACATTAAATGCACTATTTGCGCGAACTTTATTTGGAAAAAAAAACCGAAAAATAATTTTTTCAGCATGCACTTGATTTTGATCAAAGAAAAATACATTGGACCAAATGGACCCTAATCGAAGAAAAGTAAATTTTTATTTTTTTCAGTCTGGTTTTTTGCCAGACAGTTGAATTTATGGAAATAACACTGTTTTATAAAAAAGACACGTGACCCGAAATTTAATGGCAATACATACCTCCATTCAAAAGTTATAAACGAATCGAGTTTAAAATTGGACCAAATTATCCTAATCTAACAGCAGGGTTAAAAAGCGGTTTGGAAACAATAACAATTTAAAACTTTCCATAAGTTCCCAAAAGACACGATAAGGAATGTTTCCCACTCACTTCTAAGGCTTCTGTTTCCACATACATTCTTAAGAAAGCGGTTTGGAAACAACATCAATTTAAAACTTCCCTTAAGTTTCCAAAAGATACGATGAGGAATGTTTCCAAATCACTTCCATATGGAAGCCTTCTAATTTTTCCCAGAGGAATGGAAACGACATTAAGTTTCTTGCCCGATAAAACATCTTTATTTTATTTTTATTTTTATTGAACAAATCTATACAGAGCTGTTGTGGTTAATAAACATCTTTATGTTAATGCATCAGAGGTCAGAGGTTTTCTATTCTAATCTCAACCGACTCAATATATCGCCTCCGTCAACTTCAAGCTGTTAATTGAACTATGAAATTTGTTTGGCATTTGCGTCTTGCCCATCGTCTCATTACCACACCGAGGTTATTTGTTTCGTTCAGATAATAGTCTGTCCCCAAATTTACAAGTTATAATACGAACTTACCTTTCCCAAATTGACGAAACCATGATCCCTGGCCACATTGTCGGCCAGTCCGCTGTCTCCATTCGGTATGTGAACCGCCCATGTGTGTGTGAAGTGTCCCGCTGACCAGCTTGCTGCATCCATACTATCTGCATGTTCATTCAGCTCGCTTGGCAGCGTATCGGCTATACTCACGGCCACGCCCACATTTATATTACACAAAAAAACTAGGTATATTAATTGTAAGCAAACAATCAGCAATTTTTGCGAACTTAAACTAAAAAGAGTCCGGCGGCGTATAGAACTGCTTTGCGAATGTCTACTCGGCACGTTCGTAAGCATGTGCAATGTACACGAAGTGGAATCAACCGCGGATAACGGCACGAATTGTTTTAAACTAACTACGTCTGTGGCGGTGCATGCGCGTGTTTTATGCGAATTTTTTACATTTTTGTGCACTAGAAGGAAACTTTTTTTAATATTTTTACTATCACAATTGCTAGCAGCGGACGCTAGATTACGCCAAAGAGGCGCTTTTGTTTTATTTCTTGTTGTTGTTGTTTTTGTTGTTGAGGCAGAGTTCTGTACGCGTGCGGGCACATGTGACGGCTGCGGCGGAGGATGATCAAGAACACAAACGTTGACGGCCTGATCAAAGTCACTCGAACTTCTACCTAAATGATTTTCGCAGTAGTTGTTTTTGTTTTTGCTGCTGTTGTTCTTGTTGCTGCTGTTGCTGTTGCTGTTGTAGTTGCTGTTCTGTAAGCTCCATCGCACGACGTCGTGTTTCATTGTGCGTACGAGTTCGGGCGTATAGTTCGCTTGGCTGAATAGCACCTTCGTTTTTTTCTTTTACTCTAAGAACATATGTTGCGAAATATTCACAGCACGAGTTCAATTAATCAACAGCACGAGTTCAACTGAAAGTAAAAAAATTTAAAAATTTAAAATTTGTTCAAAAAAGTTATTTTACCCAAAAATTTCAGCTGGGTATTCAACTCAATATGTACAAAAATAAGCTAGTTAAAGAGACAATGTTTAAAAATATGACATACACCCCCTTGGCAAAGACATGCTTGGTTATGTGCAGTTTGAGGTAACTTCCTCCCACACGACGACGTTTCCAATGATCAATGCCTGCACAATTATTTTCAGAATTCCAACGAGTGCCAGTAGCTAAAAACAATATGATCCATTCATCTATGAAAATTGAAGCAGCGCGCTAAGCCACGGTTCTATAGTACCGTTATGAACTGCTTTTAGCAAACAATCAAATCGAAACAAACAAAGCAGTCAGTCGCCGCCATTGTTGTCTAAAATATGTCCAATGGCGGGAATCATCATCTATTTTAATAAAGCTGCAGCACCAGAGGCTATGCATTTGAATTGAATTTGAATGCGTGGAAAGAGAATTTAGTGTGTGCATAAAGAAAAATCTCAAAAATGAATTCAATACTTTTTGATACATATATTATATGAAAATTTGTCATTTTATGGTATTGTTTGCTTATCAGAAATCCATTAAAATCCACGAAAACTGGAACGTTCGACAAATTCAGTTTTTGTTCATCAAATTTGGCGAAGAATCAAAAATGAAATTAACATTGGTAAGCATAGACGGCAGGTGGTTTCACAACACAGCTCATGAGGAACAGTTTGAATTAGTCCATTGAAAGGGCTTTAGCCCCCCTTGGAGAATTTTTTGTATGGGAAAAACCGAAAAGAAGCCCAAAAAGACGTTTCAGCCCCCCATTGGCATACAAAAGTATAGTTTCGGCCCCCTTTTGGCGAATCCTAGATCCGCCACTGATTGTGTTTATTTCATTTCACACAGAAAAACGAGCCAAACTTCAAAACTCTGAGGATGGTATTTGTCTAAGTATGTACATTCATACTTAGGGATAACTCTAATATGTAATTTTAAAATGAATTAAATTAAATTAATTACATCACATCATTCTAAATAAACACAAAATTATCCAAAACTCTGTTAGGATTTAATGTTTCTAACGCTTAAAATTGAAAATACAAATTAATTTTCAACATGATGTTGAATATTTTGCTCTGAATAAACTATATTTTCAATTTAAAAATTTAAAAAGTTTAAAAGAAGTACTAGGCTGTCTAGGGTCTGACTAGAGAACTACAATGAGTATCCGATAGAAATCGGATACTCGAATCATACTTGAATTCAGGCCCGTAGCCAGGATTTACCTAAGGGGGGGGTTTGGATTAAAAAAAAAATATCGATAGTTTTTGATATCGATAAATGAAAAGGTATTTTTTATATAATTACCAGAAAGATGGGAAAAATCAGTGGCTAGAAATAGACAATACTTTGAGAAATGAATTTGTAACAAATTTTTCACAATAAAGCGACAAACTTGAAAAAAAAACACTTTAAAAAAACTTTTTGTACACCAAATACATAAAACAAAAATTAATTTTTTATTTTTGTTTATTTTATATATTTATATTAACAGCCCGATTCTGCGTACTTGATAAATTCACCTTATTGAATATTTATCAAGTATTGACTATTTATCAAGAGTTGGTATTCTGTGATAGAAAAAAAGCTCTTTAATTGATAAATTTGTCAATATCTCATTTGCTATTGATAAATTTATCAAGAGAGTTGTGGTTGCTCGTAGCAGGCAATATCAAGGTTAATATTAACATAATAATGTTAACAATAATAATTATTTTCTACAAATTAATACACTTTTGTGGAACACAAGGAAAATGAAAGCAGAAATCTGTTCTCTGTGTTATGCTATTATTGTATTTCCTGACTTTTGTAAAGGCCACAATGAAAGGTTAGAAAATTTTATTTAAAAGGTTTTATTTTCATTCGGTAAAATTAACAAGAGATTGTGATCCTGCGCCTCCAAAACCAGTGTTAAAAAATACGCAAAACTTGCAATAAGCTGCATTTTCCAATTTGGAGTAAACCAACCAATGCCAATGGTTCGACCAAGAATGCTTAACACTTTAACGCCACCATACAAAAAAAAATATCGGGTCCTCCAGGCCATTTTTTCGAACAAATCAGAAAAAGTTTTTTTTTTATATTTCGGTGAAATTTTGAAATATAATATTGAGGCACAACATATGTACCTCACGGCCTGATGTATACGTTTACTGTATATTTAGTGTGGATGACGGACAGATGGACATGGCTAAATCGACTTGGGTGATGATGCTGATCAAGAATATATACACTTTTCTATACCTACCACGCTTCCTTGTGGGCGTTACAAACGGAATGACAAAATTAAAGTTTTTAAAATTAAAATCCCAGTAAAGGGGGTTTTTCTTAATCGTGGGGGTATAAAAATGATGCGCTAAAGATAGTTTTAGGTATGCCAGGCCATGCGGAATTGAACTACGTTTACAGATTTGCATTTCGAGGTACTAATTTTAAACCATGAACTATAATGTGTAATCAAATACTGAGGCATATACGCTGTGAATCAGAGCCTACGTGGACATTTTACTGAGGCACACCGTATGTGCCTCATGGCAGTTAACGTGTTAAATCGGAGTTTGCAAGAACCGCTGGCAGGAAAATTAAAATTGGGTGGAGGCACATAAATGCTTTGAAAACTTTCAAGGCGGTTCGAATCGAAAATATTGCTCATCAACTTGAAAATATCGTTATTTGGACATTGATATACTCTCGAAGTCGAATGCAGTTGCGATGAATCAAATGATATTTCTGGAAAAATTTCTACAATCATACACACAAACTTAGAGTTATAAGCATTAAAAGTAAAATATTAATACCGCAACTTGTACTTGTACTTGTACCGCTTTCCACATAGCTGTCAACATTAAATTAAAGCTTTCTACAACTGCAGGTTACAAAGGAAGTTCTGAAGACTTTTCAGATTCCAAAGTTTCTTGAACGTTTTCTATCGGGTTTTCCAAAAAGAGTTGTTATTTTGGTATCCAAAAAAAAATGCCATTTTTTGAGATAAATTATCGGATGTTTATTTCATAATAAAGAGGAAGGTATGATGTTAATAATGAAAAGCAACATCAGCCAAATGACCACCACGACCACGCTTACAGCACAATATCCTTTTCATGAAATTTTCCATAACCAAATCGCAAAGTGGCTGCCCTATGTCCTCATTTTTGAAAAAGTAAGGTCCAATGACCCCGCCGGACCATAAACCGCACCAAACAGTCACACGTTGAGGATGAAGAGGCTTCTCAACAATAACTCTTGGATTTTCCGAGCTCCAGATGCGACAATTTTGCTTGTTGACGTAGCCACCGAGGTGGAAATGGGCCTCATCAGTCAAGATGATTTTTCGATGGAATTCCGGATCATTTTCATGCATTTCAAGGACCCAATCAGCAAAGACACGACTTTGTTGTATCGTTCCATTTTTAGTAATGGCATAGTTTCTACTTGTCAAATGTCAAAGAATAAAAGCTTTAAAAGTGAGCGCTTCACAATAGCGGGCGATTCACAATAACACCTCTTATAGGAAAACCCTGTACAATACAGATGAAATATAATATTATTCGGATTTTGTCGGTTCCGCATCAAGCAAAAAGTTAATCCATTAATATTCAATCAATGCAAACACGCTACCAAAAAAAAACACAGCTTTCAAACATTCAGAAATATTCGGCAACTTTTTAACACATTTACGCATTGATAAAGGAAAAAAAAAACCATTTGAATCAAGCACTTACTTTCCACCGTTCTAGCCTTTTTTACTTCTGGTTTCTGCAGCCAATTAAGTAGACTAATTTTTGTAGTTTTGGCACAGTAAAATTAACAATAGAAACTCTTAAACTTATCTAACGAAACGCAATCAAAATTAAACCACTTTCACGTTACACCTGTTAACGCAATAAATTCTTAAATTGCTGGTCGTAGACAAAGTTCAATTGAATGTATCGAACTTTTTTCGATACTTAAGCTTGTTGATGTTTTCGCTGTATTTCGCTATATTATTTTTTTATACTTTTTGGACCATAAGGGGGGGGGGGGTTTTAACCCTAAAACCCCCCCCCCCCCCTTGTCTACGGGCCTGCTTGAGTTACTTGTTGTTCTCTACGCTATCCGTACTCAATAAAATATGTTGCAGATTCTTGAGCCAGTCAGTAGTTTGTGAGTGACAGTCACTTGAAGTAAATAAATTTTGGTTTTTTTTTTAACAATGGAAAGACAATTTCGATTTTTGATACTAAGAGTATTAGAGAGTGGATTAAAAAAAAAGAATTACTAAAAGGATTACTACAAGCAAAAGAATGGCTTGACAAATGTTATGGTAAATACCTAATACAGCTCTCCCGAATCAATCATAATTTATACCTTCTGATGAAGAACGTTCAGGTCGTCCAAAAGGGGTTGTGACTAAATTATAAACAGAATCCATAAAAACGTATTAGACAATCCGAAAATGAAGGTGCGTAAGATAGTTGAGGCCACAAAGATAGATATCAACTGGGCCGATGCATGCATGCTGTGTGTGTTAACAATCGACCAAAAATGACGAGTTCGTTATTCTGAGCAATGTTAAAGTAGGTCTCGGAACCGTGACTTGAAAGATTTTGTGCTTTGATTAGTGTCCTGTGATGAAACATAGATTCACCACGATCAACCTGAATCCAAATGCAATAAGCAAAACAATGGATTTTTGGTCGAAATCGTTTAAGGCAGTGTTTTTTGTCATTTTGACGGCATATTATTGATTGATTAGAGTGAAAAAGAAAAAAAAAAATAATAGGGGAGCATTATTGGATCGTTTACACGAGATGCGCTCATGATCTTAATAAGTTATTTTAATGCAAGACAATGAACCATGTCGCAAGTCATAAAGTCATAAATAGCAATGACAAAACTCAACGAATTACACTTTAAATCGCTTCCCCATACACATTATTCTCCACATATAGCCTACAGCGACTATTGTCTTTTTCTCAATCTCAAGAGATGGCTTTCGGGTAAAGATTTATATCAAATAAAGAAGTTGAATTGGAAACCGATACGAATTTTTAAGAGTTGGACAAACTATACTATACAAAAGGTATCGAAATGTTGAAAGGTCGCTGGACTAAGTGTGTCAAGCTAGACCAGTGGTGCTCACTAGATGGTTTCCCATAGCCCGCGGGCATCGTGTGTTGTTGAGCTTTTGCACACGAAGTAGCAATCAGCTCGCTGTGTTTGTACACTGCGTAAAAGTTTGTTTTTTCTGCTGTGCTTTGAATTTCAAGTCAGTATGCTTTGAGCGTTTATGCGGTAAGGGTGTTGCTCGCTGTTTTATTTATGAATATACGTAAATATTTTGCAATTATTCAGGAAAAGCATTAATACATTCAATTCTTCACTTTTACCAATTTTTTGATGCTTTCTTTGTTAAAATAGCGAAAAACATACACAAAAATAAAAAAGATATGATAATAGTGAAAATCCAACACTAGACAAGATTTCCTTGCACCAAGTGTTGTGAGAGCTTTTGACAACTTCTTGTTTCAGTGTAAAGATGTGCACTCGGAAAGCTCTCTTTGTTGTTGTTTGAACAGTGCGTTGATCACCACTGAGCTAGACGGATAGTATGTTAAATAATTTATATATAAATATGAGTCGGCAATACAGTTAGGAACCATTTTTCCTATGTTTCTCAACCGATTTTGATAATTTTTTTTTTATGTGAATAAGTGTAGGGAGAATGAGTGCACAGAATATTTTTTATAGAAATCTATCTGCTTTGCACAGGTGTAATGATGAACCTTATATATATTACGCACACTCAAAATTTTTTCCGGCATAAGGCTCTTAAAGTATGTACAAGTTCAATTTTAATAAATTTAGTACGGTTTAGAGCTGTAAATTTGAAAACTGAACTTTTTATTTCTTAAAAATTTATATTTTTTAAGTTATAGCGTATTAAAGTTTGCATATAATTGTTGTTGTCATGTTGCTTTTTCTTTTCTTAATAGAGCATTTGAGAACAACGTTATCAAACTCAGAGCAAAACTATTCGCTGTCACATTCCGATTTCTTCTGTCTCTTCTTAATAGAGCGTCTGTAAACATCGAAGTGAAAGTCATGGTAGAATTATAAGGTAGGGCCGACTCGGAAAAGAATGGAGTAGAAAGCAGAGAAAAGCGGGCTAGTTGTCAAAATCAGCTATTCATCTCTAGTTTCTTTATGTTAATTTTTCGCAGTTAATTTTAGGTTAAACTTCTTATAAGCTTTTCTGCAAATTCAACACTTCCTCGGTATTTTATAGATTTATTTACAATGTTTTTACAATATTTTCACTCAAATTAACACAAACTTAAGACACGTGTCCGCACTATTTACAACATAAAACATAATAGGTGTTTTCTCTATGCCTAGGATATGCCGTTGCACGGTGCAAGAATAGGAAATGTACAATCCGCCATTTAGGATTGTCACGGTGCAAGAATAGTAAATGTACAATCCGCCATTGTTGTTTCTCAATTGCAGGAATCATAAATTTCCTATTCTTGCACCGTACAACGGCATATGCTAGGCATAGAGAATACCCCTAATATTTATATCCCTACGTTTAAAAAACGTAAACGGGGTATATTACGTATATCACGTATAGGAGGCGTGTCAGATATAGAAAAGTATATATATTCTTGATCAGCATCACCACTCGAGTCGATTAAACCATGTCCGTATGTTCGTCTGTCTGTGATCACGATTACAGCCGTAATTTTCAAGCTATCATCACGAAATTCGATAGTTAAGTTTTTATCTAAAAAATAAAGTTCAAGTTCGAAAATGAGCCAAATCGGATCAAAACCACACCTACCTCTCATACAAAGTGACTTTATCAAACCGGTAAAATCTCTAAGAATTCCACAAAAATTAATATATGGACTTGAAATTTTGCATATGAGCTTTGCTATTTAATATACACTCTGAGTATGAAATTCAACGAAATCAAGTGAAAACCACACCCACCTCTCATACAAAGTGACTTCATTAACGAATATTTTCTGTTTGAACTATGACGAAAATGTTTTTACAAATAAACATTTTTTTTAATTGCTTAAGACTTTGAATATACTTCGGTTCGGACGTGGGGGTATTTTAACTTCGGCCCAGTCGAAGATCATTTCTTACCAGTCTTCTTTCATTTGAGGTTTCTACGAACTTCGACATTTTGACAATTAGCCAACCTTTTCATTATCCACTTTTCGTTGACGCGTGAGGACACTAAGCGACTCGGCTCTACCTTGTAATTCTACCATGATGAAAGTCAGAACAATATAAAACACACAAGCTGAACGCTCGCAACCAAGATACATGTTTTTTATTGCAATTTTTAGCTCATATTTCGCTGTTGTAAATAAGGTTGTCGCATGGATGAGAGCGTGTTCCCATTAATGTCAAATCGAAGTTGACAGCTCATGCAAAATCTGAAATCGAAAATTGGTAACATGTAAGGCCGATAAAGTTGTTGTTGTTGCTTTTCATTGATTTTGACAATTGTGGATACTGAGAAGAGAGTACGATCAGCCCCGAGACAACCTTAAAAATTCAATAATGGTCTGTCTCTTCTTAATAAAGCGCTTGCAAACAACGAAATCAAAATCATAGAATACATACAAACACATATATTGACTTCCTATATTACGGCTATGGATCACGGTGCTTTTGCGTTGTATGGGTTTACTTGTTTCTTTTATTGTGCGTTCATATATACGTAGAAGATCCGCACAAAAAGGAAAGAAAGAAAAAACTTTACGGCACTGTTTACTGCGATATGAATTCGGTTACGTTTGCACATGAGCGAAGAGAGATAAAGAAAAACGAAGAATATAAACAGAACGAATTTCTGAGTATATTTGTGGCTACAGAACATACACACAAAGATAGTTCCATACAAACCATCCGCACAGGTTGCCGTTCACAGTGTACTCTCTTCTGAACGAGAGATTTAGTGGCGAATTCATTAGGAAAGTAGAAGTGGTGCCAAATTTTTATGGAAGAACATATTTTTTACTTTATGTATAATTTTATTTCAATTATTTCAAATTTGATTTGAATAAAATGCGTTATAAGGCGAATTTTTCTGGAAAATAATTGTTAACAATCTAGAAGACTATAAAACTTTAACATGCACAACAACTAATCACGCCAATTAATTTTTTTAGTATAATCTTTACGAAATAAATCAAACTATTTCATCTCTTATCTCAATTATAAAAATTTATCTCAAATCTCTTACTTCAATTATAAAACATATTTTATTTTCACTACAATTATCAATGAATGTGAACACCAAAACATTACAAATTCGCAGGAATATAAATACATGGGTGGTTTGAAATGTTGTCGATCACATCGATAAATGGCGCCAACAGGTCTCATTTTTGCCTCGCATTCTATGGTTTAGGTCGAATGCTTTTTAAACATTCGTTTGGCAATCCTTTGAACCAGACGCACATTAAGCCGTGTAGTGGACAGAAATCAAAAATGTTTTTTTTTTTTTTCAAAACCATATCGTTGTAAATTATCAGTTAAAAATGCTTGTGGATTCCATAACACTTTAAAATTACTTTTAAACTTCTTTGTTTTTGAGCGTCTAGGAAAAAATATTTTTGTGAACAAAGTTTCAAATTATGAACTGAGTTTTATTTTTGGTTTTTATACAAATTATGAAAGAAAAAACATTTTTCATTATTTTAAAAATTATCAAAAATTCAGGAAGTTTAAAAAATATCCAATTAAAGCAGTTAAACAAAAAAAATTCCTATCGAGTCCCGCATTTATATGAACAAATATCGTAAAAACGTCAATTGAACGTCAAAACTTCACCGAATTTTACCGATTCTTTTCCTGAATTCTCATTTTGAAAAATGGTCAAAAACTAATATTTCACAGAAATGTTTCATTGTCATTGCATTAATTTGCATCAAAAATATAAAATTATATAAATATCTCAGTAATAAATAGATAAAAAATATATCTCAGTAAAAAATTTGAGAATGGATGAGTCTATTCTTTCAATTTAAGTGAAAAAAATTCACCGACTTTTACAGATAGGTGAACAAAGTAATAAATTTTCCAAATGCAAATTCATGTATAAAATATTTATAAGTCCAAGGAAGATTTCAATCATTTTCAGTACACATCTATTAGACTATTTTTTTAGTATTCTGAACGACATTCCTTAAGATCGGGTAAGTTTTGTATCTACCCCCCATTCAAAATTATGTAAGAAATGAATATAAGTCCAAAGGAGGTCTACGCCAAGAAGGTCAACGCCTAGAAGTTGACCGATTTCAACTATTTTTGAAATTTTTCTTAAAAAACTTAAACTTACCAAGCATTCAAAATTTTATTATCATAGGAGCACTTCTTCTATTTTTGTCCAACTTTTGTATGCGCTCAGTCTACTGTGAGACGCCTCGGTTTTTTGTCTGAAAAAGCGAAATGGTGCGGTCATCAAATACTTCAATACATCATCAATGATCAAATAGTAGTTTTCTGAATATAAAAAAGGTTGCACGACTACTGATCACTAACCACGCAGTACATCCCACTGAATTCACAACTTTACTTACTTATCTGGCGCTTACAACCGTAAGTCGGTTTTGGCCTCGTATAAGAAATTGCGCCAGCCATTTCTATTCTGCGCTTGCTGGCGCCAGTTCACCAAGCGTGGTCAGGTTATCCAACACCTGATCCTTCCAACGAAGATGTGGGCGTCCTCTTCTGCGTTGACCACCACCGGGCACCGAATCGAATATTTTTTTCGCTGGAGCGTCGTTTTCCATTCGCTCAACATGACCTAGCCAGCGGAGCCGCTCGATTTTAATGCGCTTAACTATGTCGATGTCAGCGTACAGCTCATACAGCTCGTGGTTCCATCGAATTCGGTACTCGCCATTGACGCAGATTGGACCGAAGATTTTACGAAGGATCTTTCTCTCGAAGGCTCCCAGAGTCTTTTCATCAGAACTGCTTAACGTCCAGGTTTGTGCTGCATATAATAGGACGGGCATGATTAGTGACTTATAGAGCGTGAGTTTTGTTCGTCGAGAGAGGGCTCTGCTTCTCAATTGCCTACTTAGCCCAAAGTAACACCTGTTGGCAAGAGTTATCCTTCGTTTTATCTCAATACTAACATCGTTGAAAGAGTTAATGCTGGATCCCAGGTAGACGAAGTCCTTAACAACCTCGAAGGAGATGTTGTCAACAGTGACGTGGTTTACAAGACGCTGGGACTGTTTATTTGTTGACACTAGGTATTTCGTCTTATCTGCATTGACTGCAAGACCCATTCGACTCGACTCTTTCGCTAACCTGGAGAATGCTGCGCTGACTTCGCGCGTATTATGGCCAATGATATCGATATCATCAGCATACGCCAGCAGCATAATACTTTTGTAGAATATCGTGCCGCTGCGTCTCAAATCAGCAGCTCGGATGATCTTCTCCATCATCAGGTTGAAAAAGTCGCACGATAAGGAATCACCTTGTCTGAAACCTCGTTTGGTATCGAACGGAGGAGTGAGATCCTTCCCGATCTTAACTGTGCTGCTGGTGTTGCTCATTGTCATTCTGCAAAGACGGATGAGCTTTGCAGGAATACCAAATTCAGACATGGTGGAGTATAGATAATTCCTTATGGGGCTGTCGAAGGCGGCTTTATAATCGACAAAAAGATGGTGTGTGTCGATCTGTTTTTCTAGGGTCTTCTCCAAGATTTGTCGTAGCGTAAATATCTGGTCTATGGTGGATTTACCAGGTCTGAAGCCACACTGATAAGGTCCAATCAGCTGGTTTACGATGGGCTTTAGTCTTTCACATAGTACGCTCGACAGGACCTTATATGCGATATTAAGAAGGCTTATCCCACGGTAGTTGGCGCAAATTGTGGGATCGCCTTTCTTGTGGATTGGGCAGAGCACACTGAGGTTCCAATCGTTTGGAATGCATTCTTCCGACCATATTCTGCATAAAAGCTCATGAATGCATTTAAATAGAGCTTCGCCTCCATTCTTGAAGAGCTCAGCAGGTAAGCCATCGGCTCCTGCGGCTTTGTTGTTTTTAAGCCGAGCTATAGCTTTCAAGACTTCACTATGGTCGGGCAGCGGAACTTCAACGCTGTCGTCCAAAACTGGGGATTCCGGGATATCATCTCTATTGGTGGGATTGTTGTCGTCGTCGCCATTCAGAAGCGTAGAGAAGTGTTCCCTCCACATCATCAGTGTACTCTGGATATCTGTCACTAGATTCCCATTTTCATCCTTGCAGGAAGAGGCCCCGGTCTTGAAACCATCGGCCAGGCGTCTTATTTTTTCTAAAAATTTTCGGACCTCATTCCTGTCACCATGCATCTCAATTTTCTCGCACTCACGCATTTCCGCTTCCCTTTTCTTTCGCCTGAAAATGCGTCTCTCTTCTCTTTGTATCGCTCCTTAGCAGCACGCGTTACAACCGACTGCAGGGTGGCTTTGTAGGCGGCGTCTTTTTCTGCAGTGGCGTCGCGACACTCTTGGTCGTGCCACTGGTTTCGGTGAGGGCGGTGATAGCCAATCACCTCTTCGGCAGCCGTACGCATAGAGTGGGAAATATGATTCCACTGCGCGCATATATCGTCGATCGGAGGAGTGCTTTCTTGAAGCAGGAGTGAGAGTCGAGTAGCGAAGTCTTCGGCTGTTTGCTTTGATTGCAACTTTTCGACGTCTAGCTTTCTCTGTGCTGGATTGCGCGCATTCTTGGTTGCGCACAGGCGTGTACGGATCTTGGCTGCGACAAGATAATGATCCGAGTCTATATTGGCACCACGGATCGTGCGTACATCTAAAACACTGGAAGAGTGCCTTCCGTCAATCAAAACATGATCAATTTGGTTACGCGTCTTTTGATCAGGAGACAGCCAAGTTGCTTTATGAATATTGAGATGCTTGAATCTAGTGCTACTAACGACCATGTTTCGCGCTGCGGCAAAGTCAATCAGCCTCATTCCGTTATCGGAGGTATTGTCGTGGAGGCTGAACTTTCCGACTGTTGGACCAAATATATTTTCTTTTCCCACCTTGGCGTTGAAGTCACCAAGCACGATTTTTATGTCGTGGTGGGGGCTGCGCTCATAGGCCTCTTCAAGGCGCTCGTAGAAGCTGTCTTTGGTCTCATCGTCCTTCTCTTCTGTCGGAGCGTGCGCACAAATCAGGCTTATATTGAAGAATCTTGCCTTGACACGGATTATGGCAAGTCGTTCGTTCACAGGTGTGAATCGCAGAACATGATGTCGTAGTCTCTTGCCAACCACGAATCCGCATCCAAATTCGTGCTTCTCCGCATGGCCGCTGTAGTAGATATCACAGGATGCTTGCCGTGAGCAACCCTGTCCCTTCCATCGCATTTCTTGGATTGCAGCGATATCAGCCTTGTATCTTTCTAAGATATCTATCAGTTCGATAGAGGCACCATCCCAATTAAGGGTTCGGACGTTCCAGGTGCATATCCGTAAATCATTGTCAGTTTTTCGTTTGCGGTAGTCGTCATCAGATTTGGGGATCATTTTTATCTTATTTCTTATGCGTTTCATTGAAATTTTGTTTTTACGTGGTGGGCTTCAAACCCAACGCACAACCCTTTAAAGGCAGGGGGAGCTCGCCGCTCAGATTAGCCGTCAAACTAACGGTTGCCAGTTTGCCGTTTCTAGAGGACACCACGCAGAGGTTTGAGTCGACTTGAGACGAGTTCGACATGGATAATGCTGGCCTCACCAGGTTGAGGCAGTCAGACACGTTGCCATGTGAAGATCGCCCCCTTGACCCTCACGCGTTGCCTTGTGAGGATCGTCCTCCCAGTACAGTACGCAGTACATCCCACTGAATTCACAACTGCTGATTTTAAATTAGTGAGAAAGCTGAGACTACTGAAAAATCAACTGAAAGTGTTCCCAATGTTTAACTTACATCAACATTGTATATGGAGAAGTACTGAATCACAACATCAAATCTTGACTTAAATCTGGATAAGCATCAATAATAATAGCAAACTACTAAATACTAGGTTTAGTTTATTGATAAGTTATTGATTGTAACTTAGTATTATAACTTATTGATTGGAAGTTATAAGTTATGATATGGAAGTTATTTCTGTACAAAATTGGCCTATATTTCAATTTTTAACAAAATGGAAGACGTACTCGTAATGACGAAATTGTTGTTTAGGGTATCAAAACGAAAATAAATTAATCTTAGTTTTTTTCCTCCAGTGACTTTTAGTAGTACTTTAGAAAACTTTTTATAAGACTTAATCCTGCTTAATATAAAACGGTCTAGATTGTATTTTATATTTTGCTCCAATACAACTTTCAAGAAAGTTTGCTTTAAAAAATTTCAAATGCCACATGGTCCAGCTCATAGTGCCTGCCAGACCGGCAGGGCGCCTACTTCTATTGAAATATTGCCAATTTTGTCAGCACCCAGATTATTTCAATCCTGAAATACTTGCCATGAACTCTAAGGACATTAACGAAAGGAACGTGACAACATGTTTGTTACAAGAATAGTCGTTACGTTAATAGCGGAAAGTTGATGATTACTTTTTATTGTTTTTCTTTCGTATAGCGAGGATGTTGTTGCTGAGATTCAATAAATGAGATAATAAAATTTCTGGTCATCGCTTTTTCTGTGGCAAAAATGAGTATGCCACAAAACAAAAATAACTGTAGATTACAATGTTGTCACTCTATAATCTACTCGTACATCCTGATGATAAAAAAGATATCAACTGAAGATTCGTTAACGGAATTGCTTAAGATAAATGTTTAGTAAAAGTGATGTAATTCATCAAACGCTTCCCTTAACAAGTTATACTTTTTAGGATATACCAACCCAACTTAACAGTTCCGAAATGTCACCCATATTAACCACACTTAATGGCTTGCAACAGTTGTAGTGACAGTGAAGCAGCCACTGCTAGAGCATCTTTCGAAAGTCATTGCGATTCATTTAATTTCAGTGGAAATTATAGCGATGATATGTTTGGAAACAATGCAACGTACATTCACGAGCAACAAAGAGCTACAAGAACTCCGGAAAAATTATCAATACATACACTCAGGGAAAAAAAATCGTAAAACCAAAGAAAATACACTTTGCCACAAAGACTTTTATTGGTTAGATTGTGCCCAAAGATAAAACATCCTTACGGCAAAGGCACAAAGATTGTTAAATTCCCATGAAAAATATACTTTATATCAAAGACTTAAATTCTTGTGACAAAGATGTACGTCTTTAAAAAAGTCGATTTCTTTAATACTATCTTTGTATGTCCGCCTTTTTTTCTATTACTCACCCCTTCTCCACTCTCCTTCCCACCCCCTCCCTCTTCCCCTTGACCCTTAACCTTTACGATTTAATCTAGTGCTAATTACAACTTATACATATTAATACATCAATTGCCTTATGTACTACATATTGACCACAAAGTAACTGCGAACTATAAGCGTGTGTATTTTTAAGAATAATATGATTTTGTAGAAAAAATTCTTTTAAGTTATAGACTTTGTCTTTGAAACAACGATGCTTAGCTTCAAGAAAACAAAGAAAATTTTTTGATTTTGCGTACTTTTTTCTTTGTTAACAAATTCTTGTTAACAAATTCTTGTTAACAAAGAATTAAATCATTATGATAAATAATTTATCTTTACGGCAAATATTTTTTGATTGATTTAGCTTCAAAGAACTTCAGTCTTTTGTTTCAAAGATGCAGCAGTTGCTTAGTTAAAGAATAAATCATTAGTGCAACGTTCTTTTCTTTGTAGCAAAGATATTTTGGTTACAGTCTTTTAACAACTTTTCTTCTTTGATTTTAAGGCGTTCAATTTTCTCAGTGTATCTTTGCGAGTGGTGGGCGTTTGAAGTAGCTTTAGATTTAAGGATGTTAATTTATGACATTTCCCAGCGCTGATTGACTTGTAAATTTGTTGGTTGTTGAGGAATTGATATCAATGCTTCATAAGTTCGTTTTTGTGTTTTTGATGCGGCATCTGCAAAAGCAAAGGCAATGACAAGGGTAAAGGCAATGGCAAAGGCAAAGGCAAAGGCAAAGAAATAAAACCAAAAGCAAAAAAAAACAGCAAAAGTCAACGTAAAAGCAAAACCAATAGCAACAGCAAAAGCAAAATCAACGAAATAAATTAAGGACTTGTACAAGGATAAGGATAAAGATAAAGATAAAGATAAGGATAAGGATAAGGATAAGGATAAGGATAAGGATAAGGATAAGGATAAGGATAAGGATAAGGATAAGGATAAGGATAAGGATAAGGATAAGGATAAGGATAAGGATAAGGATAAGGATAAGGATAAGGATAAGGATAAGGATAAGGATAAGGATAAGGATAAGGATAACGACAAGGATAAGGAAAAGGATAAAGATAAGGATAAGGATAAGGATAAGGATAAGGATAAGGATAAGGATAAGGATAAGGATAAGGATAAGGATAAGGATAAGGATAAGGATAAGGATAAGGATAAGGATAAGGATAAGGATAAGGATAACGATAACGATAAGGGTAAGGATAAGGATAAGGATAACGATAAGGATAAGGATAAGTATAAAGATAAGGACAAAGATAAGGATAAAGGACTAGTTAGGTCAAAGTCCTTTGAAGGGCTGAAATGGCCAGTTATTTATTTTTTTTATTTAAAGGACTAGGACACGGTTTTTAACAAAGATAACGAGTAGTGGGTCTATGCAAAAGATCGTGTTGACGTGAATAAAGCTTAAACTCTTGAGCAATTAAAAACCAATATTCGTCAAATCTTTTCTTTCAAAAACTTCCGTTAGGACACTTGAATAATTTTGTATTCTACGTATAATGGCAAAATCGAAACATTATAACGAAATCAAATAGAAATCTGCATTTTTAGTGTAATGTTTTCTAAAACTTTATTTTCCGAAGGAGGAAATGAATAACCCTGTATATTTTATTTATAAAAAAAAAAAAATAAATACCTGGCCATTTCAGCCCTTGAAAGGACTTTGACCTAGCTTCTTATGATCAATTGTGTTGTGCGTATTATTAAGTTTGTACACAATTGACCGAGAACCGGACCTACATGCGAACGGAATGTTCTCGTTCTCAAGAAGCTTTACATGGCATTTTGATTACTCTCTGAGGTTTGCCATTGTCTGCAGAGAGGTGGCGGCCGTATAGAAAAATTATTTTAATTCAAATAATTTTCTGTCGCTGCTGGGGTTCGAACCTGGGTCTCCAGGTTCTTTGACATAGCGGCCACGCACTTTAACCAACTACGCCACGGACGCCACGAATATATTTTATTTATATTCGAATTATTTATTGAGCAGACAGTCATGTTTATTCTCATTACCTCCCATAGATGTTGTCTCGTCAATAGCTCCAGATGTGTGGATGTACAGCCAACTCTTTATTTAATAAAAAACTTCCTGCATAAGGTATATTTTTGGAAAAAATGTACATGTTTTTCAAAATAGCTCTTATAAAATATGTAATTTTTTTCAAAATAGCTCTTATATATGTATATTTTTTTACCTTGGCATCTGGCAATCAAAATTTCTCTCATTTTTGAAAAATGAGGACTTATTGACACAAAAATTTCACCGTGAGGCCTACTGTAGCGTTGGAACTTGTAAGTTGCAAAATTTCTAACCGTCCTAAAATGGCACCGCTCAGCCCAACACTGATTAGGGCACTGTCGAGCTGATGGAAAAAAGGCAATTATTGGACAGAAGAAAGAAATCCTCTCTTTTTACAAGAAGAAGAAAAAGAAAAAAAGAGATTTTGAACAAACTTTTGCTTCGGGAATGAGCTGTGTGAGAAATGAGTGTCTCATAAGAACTCAAAACAATTCAACACATTCACAACAGTTTCTGTAAATAAGCAAGCAACCCAAAGCCAAATAGCCTGCAGTGTTAAGAAGAACTTTCATATTCGATAAATTCTGGTCAAGGTCAACGCGTTGGCGCATTAAAAGAGCGTTGCGAGCTACAACAGCTCAAGTGAAAACATTTGTCAACTCATGACAAGTCAAGTAGTTGTTGTCATCGTCCTCGGACAGACAAACTTTGACACATAAAAAGTGTGAAGAAAACTACCAAGACGACGACGATGACAAAGCGTCAGAGAAGGGATGGGAGGACATCAAATATGCTTCGACTATTTTAAATAAGGAGTAGAATGAATGAACTTGGTAGACAAAAAAGTGTTGCATGTTCCTAATTTAAACAAACACAAGAAACTGTGCATAAGAGCTAAAAGAAGGGCGAGCTAGTCGTGCACATTTTTTTTTTTTTTTTTCAAAAGACATTGAGCCGCAAAGCTATGCGGAATATTTTATTTTAACATTTTGAGCAGAACTCAAACTTTTGTTTGGTTTAATTTTAAGAACCTGCATATTTTTATTTATCTGGGTTTTCCTTATTTCTTCGCAATTTATTTTTTTTTTTTTTTTGAGTACTTCTTTAATTAAATTTGCGCATATATCAGATGCAGTCAGTGCTTCAATTGGCTTCCCGCATGATTTTAGCTGTTGTTGCTCAGTTTTTTTATCTTATTTTTTTATTTCTTTTTTAACGATTTTTGCTCATGAGTTGGTAGTGCCCCCAATAGTCGCGCTTGTCAGCTCAGTTACCCTTATTTTGCATTTTTCAAGTGTTTTTTTTTTCGTTTTCGTCTCCTGCTTTTCTTTTCTGTGGTCCAAAAAACCACTTAAAAGTCATTCGTATCCGCTGCGTGTTTGTTGTATGCATTTGTGGAGTAGGTTTGTATTCCAACACGTTGGCTTGCGTTGGTGGCTTACATCTAGGAACCGCAATGAGCATATTTTTTTTTGCATATTTTAAACTTTTTCTTGTTTGGTTTTTCTTGCTTGTTTTTACAAATTTGGATACAAATTGAAGCACACTCTAAAGCGTTATAGTTTTTCAATCATTGCAGACCCGGTAGTTTGCTAGATTATACACAAAGATTTTGCATAAAATTCGGATTCAGATTCTAGCGCTTTATGTTTCCAACAGTAAGTTTTTAATAGCAAGACAAGTGTTGGGTGAAAAGTTTTAAGCGTTATGAAAAATTTTTACAACAATATTTTTTGTCGAAATGTTTTGCATACAATGCCAAGAAGAAAACAGTAAAGTATGATGTTATCACACAAAACTAATAATATTAAAAAACTGGCCATTTCAGCCCTTAAAAGGATTTTGACCGAACTTCTTATGGTCAAATTATGTTGTGCGTGTTATTAAATGTTTGGACTCAACTAATCGAGAACTGGACCTACTAGTTTTATGCCGACTCCGAAAGGCTAATGTGCATGTTCTCAAGAAGCTTTACATGGCATTATTTACTCTCTGAGGTTTGCCATTGCCTGCAGAGAGGTGATGGCCGAACAGAAAAATTAATTCAATTGAAAAAGCTTTCTGTGTCAGATGGAATTGAACCAGGGTTCTCTGGCGTATGGGTCACACACTCTACCCACTGCGCCACGACCGCCACAATTACACAAAACTATCCCACTATTTTTAAATATTTCTTTAAAATTTTATCAAATTATAGTCGAGTGATTGTGGTAAGGGTTAAGTAAATAATGGGTGTTTTTTATAGAGGTGAAAAACTTTAAATTGAAATAAAACACAGGAACGTGCTTTAAATGTTTTCGTGAAATAAAGCTTTTTTAAGGATAATTTTTTGGCATAAATGTTTGAATATGAATATATCGGGAATGTGGCCGCCGTGGCTGGCGCGTGCATAGCGTAATCTGGAGGTCCAATTTTCACACACTCTTAGCCGTAAATCAGGCTGTATTTCGACAATAACACTTCGAATATTGGCTTGCAAGTGCACCTTTTTTTCTAGTTTATCGGCGTTGATAAGCGACTTTAGATATCCCAAAGAAAATAATCTAATGGCGTCAAATCGCATGAACAAGTTGGCCCATTTCGTCAAATTAATTCTTCGTCAAATGTTTCTTTCAGTAACATAGTTGTATCGCTAGCTGTTCAAGATGTCACGTCGTCCTACTGAATCCACATGTCTACAACAATAATGCCTTCCAATTGGGGCATGTAAAAATTAGCAATCATGGGTTAGTACCGCTCAACGTTGACTGTAACGTTCTGACCAACATAATTTTTGAAGACATATAGACCTATGATTCCACCGGCCCATGAAGCGTATCAAACAGTGAGATTTTCTGCATATGTGACCCGGTCTACGAAAAGGGACCTTCGGTGTGAAAATATCATTTTTCACTTTTTTGGCGATTCGGATAGACTAATGTGTGCTCTTTCTAATGGCGCAAAGCAGAAGTTTCCAACTCGTAAAGAAGTTTGTCAGGAAGAACGAAACTAACCTCTTCATCTACACTCATTTTTAATTTATTTCGGAATCAAAAGACGCATAAAAATGATTCGGTAAACGTAATCACCTCTTCACTGTTGGTCGTTAACTAAAAAAAAAGAACTCGTATTAATTGACTAAGAAATACAACTCTGTAAGAATAGAGGATAAGCTGAAATAAATGAAAAGACGCCATTCAGTGTGCGACAATTAAACGTTTACAAACAGCTGTTTTCTCGAAAACTTGTTTTTACACCGAAGGTCCCTTTTCGTAGACCGGGTCACATATAATGGTGTTCCGAGAAAGGTTGTGGATTATCATTGCTCTAAATGTGGCAATTCTATTTATTCTCCGCAGCAGTATTTTAAATTTTATAGTTGAAATTGTGACAAACATTTTCCAACAGGATAACGCTGCTGTCCATGGATAACGCTGCAGAAAGACTCTTGGCTCGCAATTCGACCTCAAATTTTGGTTCTACTATGATCGTAAATATCACATGAAGGGGTAAAGAACGAGCAAAGTACGATCTAACGAGATTATTAGAGAAAATTTTTACTCGGTCGTGCGTCTGACATTTCTTGCTATGGAAGGGTTGCATTTGTTTTGAGATAGCTTAATATGTGGGTTTCCGTAGCTTTTTGAGTTTCGATGATAAATATATCATATATTTTCATGGGTTTTGTTATGTTATCTCATGTCAAAGTTAAAAATCATGTTGTTTATGGTATTAAAGTAATAAAATGTTTACTATTGAAATTTTTTCCATTATTTTTAAGTTTTCATTGATGAAATAAAATAAAATCTAACATAATAAATAAAATCTACTTCCATTACAAATTGAATGATTAAGACAAAAGATACTTTTCCGGAATTTCTAATGTGGCTGCTTACATTGGTATTACTTAAGTTGATCTTATTGACAGATGCACGACTTGCCAAACCAACATTGACGAAGCAAAATAATAAGGCCGTGCGTAAACATCTCATCCCGTAAGTTTCTACAAAGCCGATCAAAGTACGGTAAAAGGCCGACCTACGTAACGGATTTTTGTGATTAAGAATGATGTTAGAGCAATTTAAGGGCTTTCCATTTCTAAAATCAAAATGGTACCTTAAGATGGTAGACACTTAGGTCCGGTGGGTCAGTACTATAAGGGGTCAACTGAGGTCAATAAGTTATAGAGACAAAAAATAGGTCTCTCTGAGACAAAAACATAAATATATCATTCTATAAGATCGGACGGTAAATACCGAAGTTATAAAGAAATATGTCGATGCGAGATCCTACCTACGTTCGGTCAAAAAATAAAAAAAAATGTTTCGAAACTTTCTTTCAATAATGCTTTAGATTAGCTGGTGTGCGGCTAAATTTATTTTTTCGAGACGGTCTACTGTACACGTTGTTGTGCGAATGCTGAACTGAAAAAGCAGCTTGCAATTCAGATATTAGAAAATATTAAGAGCGAGAAAGAGTTTTTGATAACCAGTGGCGGATCCAGGATATGGGGAAAGGGGATGAGGCCAAAATATTTCTGACTTATTTTTTTCCTAGCCCTACTTTAGAGTCTATTCAGTTTACTTCTTTCCAGACAGCAAACATAATGAGAAATGCTACCCAGCAGTTATTTCCTACAGCAAAAAACATATTTAAAAATTATTAAATAAAAAAAATAATAATAAAAAAAAAAAAAAAAATAATAAAAAAAAGAAAATATAAATGAAAATAATGTTGATATACAATTTCAATGTAATTTTATACCAGAAAGTGACAAAAATTATTACGCATCTAAAATTAATTAATGGATATATTTCTTGTTAAGAGCATCATTTGATTCTTTTTTTCCGGGCTACAAATTAATGATGCCATTTTTTTTATGATTATTATTATTTTTATTTTGTATATATTTTGTATATATTTTTATTTATTTTGTTTTTACTAATATTTTTTTATTTTTGATAATTTTTGTTAAATGATTATTTTTATTATTTCTTGTTATATATTTTGTTTTACGAATATTTTTTTTTTTGTTTGGTTTTTGCAAATGAAAAATGCCTGAAAGTTTGATTACGATCGTGTGGGCAACTGATGGTATGTAATTGAAGGTAGATAGAAGGTTAGTTGCTAAAAATAGAAAGCGTTGTTCTTTCATCCAAAAGTAAATTCCTAGCAATTTTCTCGATATTAGTTTTGATCTAACAAACCTTAATAACGGAGTGCATCACAGTTAAAGTCGTGTAAGACTACTGATGGGTTGGTGTAGCGGCCAACCAAACAGACTGTCTAGTCTGCTGTATGATTTGATCTATACAGAGTCGTTGTTGTAGTTAGTTGGTTTCTTCATTAACATACTTGGTCTTAAGCTCAACAATTAATTTTTAATATAATTGAACGAAAAGGTCGCATTAAATTTAATTCGGAATTATATTTTTTTTATAATTTTTGTAATTTTTGTAAATGAATAAATTGCTAATGAACAAGAATTTGAAATCTGTGACATTTGCGTGAAATTAATGCTACTTTGCTCCATGCCTATGGGTTTACACCAAAATAAGTTTGAAATGGTGTATAGGCCAAAGTCGATTTTTTTTTACCGTTAGATGTCCTTTTGTACGTGAGCTCAAGGATAAGGAAATACGTTTTTGGGCTTGCCATTTTTACACAAATTTATGGAGAGACATTCAGGAAATCCTATCGTAGTTTTTGAAAATAAAAAATGGCTTCAAACATTAACTTCAATTTACTCCAAATGTATTTTTTTCACATACGGCACATGAATCCCCGGACGACAATATAAATCTAAACCAACAATATTATAAAAAAAGAGTTTATACCACAGTAAAGACAAAATTTCCACCCAAATTTTTTACTGAGTTGATATGTATAGTTCGCTTATGCAATTGCAGAATTTTTACTAATCGAAGCGCTTTTATTTTTACTAATAGAAGCGTTATTCATATTAGCAGCAATATACACGGATTTCTTTCCTTTACCTTTCTGAAACCCAACTTATCATTCCTGATCGCAAGAGAAAAACATATCCTGCTGTCGACTTTCTTGCCCCCCTTATCGCCTGCGTAATTCGTATCGCTGAACCCAGTTAAGTTTTGAACTTTTATTCACAAAAAAATTCAGAAATCTATCTATAATCTTAACATATTTGAAAATTCTCTAAATTGCTATTGAATGGGCTGCTCTAGGATTTTCGGGAAAATGACTTTCAACTCCCACTGATAAGAAATTCATTGCTTCTGAATCTGTGCAATCTTACAATATTTGATTGATGTCCGTTGGTGATGCACACCGTTGCATTCTAAAACACTTCAAGATCTTATTTGAATGAAGTAAATTAATGGATACGTCTTTATATTTATTTATCTTTGAGGCAAGGCAAAATGTTGTAGGGAACAACTTTATTTGTAATTTTTGTTGTAAATAATTCATAACGTATTTAAAACCATCTTCAGATGCAGTATCATGATCTTGTTGTTGAAGGAAATCATATTGTTTACTAAATTTATTGAAATTGCAGCATGGACGTGATTGCATCAATCCACATAAGCTTTTGAATATTTTGCAAACTAGACCAATACCGTCATCAAATCCTTCTGATTGTCGCATTTAAAGATCTTGTTCCAAATTGTTTTACCATCAAATTGGCGAAGAATCAATCCGTCTACTGCCAAAATTGTTTGAACTGGTGTGAACTTCACTACTGGACTTTATATTTCATCAAAGTCCACTCCGTTCTCTTGAGTGGAACTTCTAGCCACCATCATGTTGAAACCTCTAATCACTTTATCTTATACACCTTTGTGATAAATTACCTTTTGTCCAACTGCTAATTTCATTCGAAATTTTTGGCTAGTAACTCTATCTCATCCTTCATAGGGAATAATCAAGTCCTTTTGAAAACATAGTCTGTTTGGTAAGATATCGCTCCATTGATAAGATATATCGTTCCATTTTAGAAAACTTTGCACGTCGTGTTTTAAATAACGTATTTGTACGATATTTGCCTCACCCTCTGCAGTCGTGATTGCTTCTAAGTACATTACTGTGAGATTTCCACATCGTTGTCCAGTAAGCATTATTTCCCCATTGAAATTATATTTAGTTTGATTAAATTGCTAGTTTCTTCGATAATAATCCTTGATCCAAATCATGATTCTGGAAAAATAAAGTGGTTTCCATTTCAGGAACATAAGTTAGCTCAGTCAGGTAGCCGTGGTGTCATTTTTCTCCGTTAAAGTACTATATATCAATAGAATCTATTGCAGCACCCATTATAACACCTTTGGCAATCTTAACGGTCTTTGAAACCACAGTAGTCTTTCAACCAATCATGTCTATTAGTCATATGGTGGCTTGCTGCCGAGTGTCGAAAATCCAACTTTTCACGCTTTTGAACACCTTGACTCGTAAAACCTCCACAATCTTTCTTGAAAATACTTTTCTTAACATTTAGACAGTTTTGTTTCCAGTGACCATTACCTTTACAAGCGAGGTAATTAATTAATTTTTTTCGCATCGAGTTGCCAGATTTCTTTTGTTTGAAGAATTCCTTTTGATTTTTACCCGCTTTCTTCGCAACAAGAGCCTCTACCGGTTCAGTTACACCCCTAGATATTAAACGGAGTTGTATCCTCTTGAACATTTACAGCGCTCGTAAAGTTTGATCAAGCGAATAAAGTTGAAAGATGGAGTTTTGGTACCAACTATCCCCAGTGTGCAAAGGTCTAGGCAAATCTAGGTTAATCTAGAGCTAACAGAAAGGATATCAGCTAATATTTTGAAAAACATCCTGTGGAAATATACTTAGACGAAATTGTCCCTTGTAAAGTTTTTTATTGGGTTAGAACACACGCTGCTTTTGAGAACAGTCCCAATTTAGATTTTTTCAAAGTTTAGCCTATTTTTAACTCTTTCAGCCCCAAATTAGCTCTGGCAGTGCCAAACATTCCCAACTTCGTTGAGGATCAGTTTTTGACCTAAATAAGTTGAATACGAAGTTTGAAAGCCGTATTGCTTTCCTAATAGATATTACAAACATTTTTACAAATATTTACGAACATTTCGAAAACTTCTAGCCCTCTGAATACCACATATTTTTTCTACATAAAAATATAAATAAGCTGTAAACTAGAAACAGAGCGACAGAGTCAGAAGTTGCCCACAAGCAACTTTGGGGCTGAAATGTTCAAGCAAATGTATAATGAAAAAAGCACAAAGAAATTGTTAGTTAAGTCGAAAAAAATGCTCTAGAGTTACTATCTATCAGCATGAATTGCGTTAAAAAGGAATCAGTAGAGGATAACAGGATGCTTAAAAGAATACAATCCTTATTTCTGCTGAGAAAATAATAAAATTTGCAAACTAAATAAAGACAGGTTAAATAAAGACAGACTAAATAAACATTTTGGTTTTTAAAGGCGCATGTGCGTAGCAAAATATATCCTAGTTAGGTCTTAAGGGTTTTTTTTTTTTTTGTTATCATAAGATTTACGCTCAACATAGAATTGAGCAATTAATTCTAAATGAAATATTTCATTTTGGAAAGTTGAATCCAATGCGGCTTTGGCTTCAAGAATAGTTGCCGTTATTTCAATAAAGAGGTTAATGAACTTACTAAACCCTTTCATCCTTAAATTCCACTTTATTTAATTTGTTGCTTTGTTTGCCTTAATTAACCTCAAAATTTGTTGCTGGCAAATATTTCAGTAGTATAGCCATGAAGCCACTACCTTCATCCTTACCGTTACTTTCCGCCAACAGCAAAATTGCCACTCTTTGCGGACGAATTTCGAGCAAAGAAGTATGCTTGAAAAACAACGTTTTTGTATTTTTTTAACATCAATTTTTGGCTCGTGCTTTAACAGAATCTAAGTGAATTGTGTAGCGGGATGAGGAATAATTGTGTAGGGCAGATGAATGAATGGACGGACTGCCGGACGAATGGAGGAAGCCAGAGAGACAGCGAGTGCAAATAGATTTATTTTTTCTGTAGGGAGAAATTAAAAATCTTATGAAGAAAAAAAAACTTTTCTATGGAAAGGTTTCATTTATAAGTAAGCGTCTTTAATTTATTCCAAAGCTTCGGACAAAAACAATAATTTTTTTTTTGTGAAAAAAAAAAAATAGCCTCACAAACATTTTTAGAAAACAACCTATGTAGACCAAGACTAAATATATTACATCTTATATTTTCAACGTGTGGCGTCCGTGGCGTAGTTGGTTAAAGTGCGTGTGCCGCTATGTCAACGAACCTGGAGACCCGGGTTCGAATCCCAGCAACGACAGAAAATTATTTGAATTAAAATGATTTTTCTGTACGGCCGCCACCTCTCTGCAGACAATGGCAAACCTCAGAGAGTAATCAAAATGCCATGTAAAGCTTCTTGAGAATAAGAACATTCCGTTCATCGCCGTTCGGAGTCGGCGTTAAGCCTGTAGGTCCATTTCTCGGTCAATTGTGTACAAACTTAATAACACGCACAACACAATTGATCATAAGAAGCTAGGTCAAAGTCCTTTCAAGGGCTGAAATGACCAGTTATTTATTTTTTTTTTTTTTATATTTTCAACCCAGCAAATGAATTTTCTTAATTTCTTGATTCCAACCGTGAACAGCGAAAGAATTTCAATACCGGATACACACCAGAATATATTTTACTTAATATATAGGTGCATTCCATAGGTGCTTCTTCAGTGTTGTAACTGACAATATCAATTAATTTCCATCCACACTTATTGCCTGAAGTCGAGACCCATCTAAAATTTCAGTAAAAAGACGTAGATTGGCGATCAGTTGAACTTCTCGCAACGTTGAGCTACGACAGTCAGTTCGAAACTCCCCGAAGGAACGCCCATAGTAATAGTCATCTCCGACCAATGGGGGCTCCACTTCAATTTTTCACTTCAAAACCACTGACACTATCACATATGGCTGTGAGTATTTACCACTAACTTGAGCATGGTCATCAATAATAACCCAGTGGGCAAAAGCAGGGCTTCGAAGCGCTACTTGCAGGCCTTCATATGGATTTTGAAGACCTTCCGCACTCATATCCAAGCCCATTAACTTTTTTATATGAAACGAGCAAATTTTCTAGGCCTTCCTCTCTCGCGACTCTAAAGAGGCCTGCCAGAAGCTCTTTTTTGAGAATGCATGTTAAAAGACCTTCTTTATGAGGGCTTATAAAAGCACTCTCAAGTTAACTGCCGTGCAAAAAATATGCAGTAAACTGTCTTTTGTTTTGCAATTTCTATTTTGAAGTGAAACTTTCTTAGGTCACTTTACTTCATTTCGTTACACGATAGAGAAGAAAGATATGTTTGATAGTAGAGAGAATGAGAGAAAGATATATATAGTGTATATATATGACTGAAAAAACTTCTTTGTCACCGCTGAGCGTCGAACCTGCGAACTCAAGATTTAAAAAACAACGCTTTATCTATAGAGCTAAATTCTCCATACAGGAATGTACTCTACATACCAATTAATCAAATTGCTGTAGATGCCCAGCGAAAAAATAATTTCAGAGTTGTGGACCTTATATTTTTATATACATTTTGTTCACAAGTTATCAGACGGTGAAATAGCAGAGCGGTAAAACGTTTGACTATAACGCCAGCGGTCTGAGTTCAATGCTCGCATGTGACAAAAAATAAAATGTTCTCGCTTTGTTTTTATTTATGTTTTTTATAGGAGAGCGCTGTGCTCTCCTTGGGCTAACACTTTATGATATGTTTCACTTCTTTTATGTTTTGCGTTGCACACAAATAAAAAATTTTTGAGCCCCATCCATAGGAAGGGCTTCTAGAAGTGCTCATTGGTACAGCGATATTAGGAGGTATAAAGATGCCAATAGTAGTAGTCTTATCATGCCTTCTTTTGTTAAGGCCTAGTATATTGCCCACTGCGAACCATTAGCCCTTAAATATAACAACACAAACATCCTCAAAAAACTTATGTATATATTATCCAGCATCTAGTACAGTAGTTCTTAACAGGTGGTCCGCGAGCAGTCCACAAGTGGTCCGCGAAGTTGTAACCAAAAAGTTTGTAATTATTTGCTTTTTTAGCCTTTTTTATTGTAGGCATAATTAAAAAAGGTAATTTATTTGATTACAATGTTTATTGGGACATTAATGAAAATACCTCCTAGGGTGTCAATGAAAATGTTAACTGGGCTATGGTTAGAAGTTTGTTGATTGGGCCATTTTGTTTTACATTTCGTTGTGTAAGTACAAAGTGCTTTGTTAGGTCAGCTGGTACTAGATTTTTCACCAAGCATTCTTTAATATTTTCTTAATTTCTTATCGTGTGATTGTCTCTGTCTCTATTGTACACATGCTGTTGAAAAATTAATTCAACCCTTACATTCCGGAATTCAATGGAATTGAAATTAGAGGTGGTAAGAAAGTGGTATGCAATCCTTTCATCGTGAGTACTGAAACTCCTGCTGACTTGCAAAAAGAGGTTATTGAATTGCAAAACGACAGTGACTGCAGAGATACATACCAGTCAAGTATCAGTCTATCAGATTTTTGGAGCCTAAAATGAGGTTATTTTTGTAAACTTCAAGATATCGTTTTGCGGTATCTTACTCTGTTTTCAACAACATACCTATGCGAGCAGGGATTCTCGGCTCTATTAGTAGTAAAAAACAAACATAGACATCGTTTGGATAGGAATGATATAACTTTGCGTAATACTGAACCAAGAATGCATCAATTACTTAGTACTCTCATATGTTTTAGTACACGACTGAACGCATTCGCTTCGTTTTGACGTCTATTTGACATTTGTCATTTATGCTTCTTTTTCGCGAAAAAGGTTTTCGGCGGCAGTTGTTTATAATCATGGAATGGGGCTCGCTCGGAATTCGTGTTGTTATATTTGGTCTAAAAAAAATGTGGTATAGAAAGAGGCGCTATCTTTCTTACCTTGCGACAACTCGGAGTAATTTTGTGTATCGTACTAATCGACCGTGTGGCATCCGTGGCGTAGTTGGTTAAAGTGCGCGGCCGCTATGTCAACGAACCCGGAGACCCGGGTTCGAACCCCAGCAGGGACAGAAAATTATTTGAATTAAAATCATTTTTCTGTACGGCCGCCACCTCTCTGCAGACAATGGCAAACCTCAGAGAGTAATCAAAATGGCATGTAAAGCTTCTTGAGAACAAGAACAGTCCGTTCATCACCGTTCGGAGTCGGCGTTAAACTTGTAGGTCCGGGTCTCGGTCAATTCTATACAAACTTAATAACACGCACAACACAATTGATCATAAGAAGCTAGGTCAAAGTCCTTTCAGGGGCTGAAATGGCCAGTTATTTATTTCATTTTATTTTTACTAATCGACCGTCCAAAATCCGGCCGTCCGCGTGTTTTAAGAACACCACGAACCATCAAAGCAGAAGATCTTGTCGCGGGAGATTAATATCTCGGCACAATCGATCTATCGCATTCTTAAATATGCCTTCAGGCTCAGAGCCTACAAAAGACATACCGAGCACCTTGTCAAGGTAGCGTTGAAGGAGCAACGTAAGCGAAAATCGAAAGCGTTACTTCTCAAACACGCGGATAATGCCCCCACAAACGAAGTATGTTTATTGACGAAAAAATTTCTTTATAACTGATGACTTGGGTGGTCCGCGACTAAAGAAAAAGGGGTGAAGTGGTCCGCCATCGA
Source organism: Pherbina coryleti (assembly GCA_943735915.1). Taxonomy (NCBI): domain Eukaryota; kingdom Metazoa; phylum Arthropoda; class Insecta; order Diptera; family Sciomyzidae; genus Pherbina; species Pherbina coryleti. Next base: position 127,647,906 of record OX030949.1, on the reverse strand, counting down.
TAAAAAGTTAAGAACCACTGATCTAACAGCTATTATAAAAAATAATTATCTTTTTTAATTTTTAAGCTTGATCCAAGGATTTCAGGTGTTACACATCTTGAGCCAAGTCTACCTTAGTTCGAAATGGGGCGATAAACATTTTGAGAACGAGGGGACAATCAAGTGAAGCATGTGTAGGATGTTCTTAAAGTGGCGAAAAGTCATAGAAACATGTGAATTTGAATCTGAGGCGTAATAAAGTAAGTGTTATGCCTTTACCTCCGACAATTCAAGTTTCTTAGCAATCCTCCACACGCGTTTACTACCATCAAACCACATTTGATGCGTGAATTTTGATGAATTTTTAATTTCAGTTTTATAAGGAATGAGGACAGAGATGTACAGAGGTTAAAACGAAGAATGGCTAGGCTCGGATTTGAACCCAGGTCCTCTGGGGTGGGAGTAAGGTGCGCAACTACTTTACTACCGAGGCCGCCAAGGGTCTAGTAAATGTCTAGTAAGCTTCCAAATATAAATCCATTTTAGAACATCCTATAGATAATATTCAATTGCACTTGCTCCCCGTACATTCTGATGACATCCAATTTTGCACACTGAAGACACACTTTGCAAACTAAAGGCTTCTATTATATGCTCATTAGTACTTAGTAGCTTCGTAGTACTACTACCCAAATTTGCAAACAACTCAAGGCTAAACATGTTTTTACACAAATATATGGGCTGTAAAGCTCCTTATGCCAATTTTTTTCTATCCTGACTTATCCAGACAGGATGGTTACTACAAGACGGAGTTGCTAATGAGATATAAGTAGTATGGGTAAAGTTCAAATCCGGAAAAACCGTAGAAAAAAGTATATGAATATCTCAGGCATAAGATAAAGGCCGTTAAAATCGGTCATTTAAAAATCTCAGCATCGTACATTTTTCCAAGCTTACTTGCAACAGACGAGTCACAATTTCTGATTTTTACTCAATATTTTCTGTTTAGAATAAAAAAAATAAAATCTTAAGACCATTATTGGTACATAAATTAGCATCTAAGATGTCCTTCCTAAGATCAAAGCGACTTTTACCATCAGGCCACCATTTTAATATTTATAACAATACTACCATATTAGGATAATAATAATAAAAAATTAGTTTTTTTTTTTATAAAAAAAAAATTTATATATATATTAGAGTGGTCCTTAAAATCAACATCATGATGGATCAACTTAGATCGGCTCTAAATGTCAAAAAAAAATTTTTCGAATTTTTTCAGATTTTTAAATTGACTCTCTAGTCACCCTGTACGTTGATCTTTCTGTATTCTGTTCAAATTACGATTACGGCCAAACGGATACAGCTAGATTGATAAAATTTGGTACAGACAATATTTAGAGTCATAGTCTGACTCCCAAACAGCTTGATGATATTTAAGTTTGTAACGCAGGGAAGGATCAGCGTCACTTAAGCCGTATTCTTATATTTGTTCCTCTGCCTGACCGTCTGCTTATTGAATATGTTGAGCCCTGAGTCACCCTGTTCGTCCGTTTTTCTTCAGTTTTTTTCAGATAACTTAAATATCATTGAGCTGTTTGGGACGAAAAATGAGCCTAAGTGATTATTGTTAACGCCTACCTCCCATACAATGTTTAAAAATGCTTATATGGGAGATAGGAGAAATCATTATTCGATTGCACCCATTTTTTACCCCAGTCAGACTATGATTCTAAATATTGTCTGTACCAAATTTTATCAATCTAGCTGTATCCGTTTGGCCGTAATCGTAATTTGAACAGAATAAAGAAAGATCAACGTACAGGGTGACTAGAGAGTCAATTTAAAAATCTGAAAAAATTCGAAAAATTTTTTTTTGACATTTGGAGCCGATCTAAAACAATCCATCTTGGAAATTCCAAAAAAAGCCATATAAGGACCACTCTAATATATATATATTGTAAAATAGTATAGATATTTGGTTCAGAAGACAAATCCGACTCTTTAAGCTTCAAACTTTAGTGAAAAGTTGCTCAAAATTCCTCAGATGTTGGTGAAAGCAAAATCTATTTTTACAGTTCGAACATTTCAAAAAAATTTTTGCAAGCATGATGCAGTGGTAAATATAACGGACCATGTTTGCACCCGGTACCGCCCGGTTGGTTGCTTAATATCTAAACTCAGTATTGTTTGGAAACAAATTACAAACTAAACATTCCTTGATACAGAGAGGCGGTAGTGGGTGTGACGTAAGTAGAGTGAAGTTTTAAATAAATACGACCTACATACGTATACAAATTATTTATATACATATTTATACATGCAAAACCTACTACATATACGACTTACTTTGAAGTTCAAAGGCCGATAGTGGATGTTGTAGAGTTATATGGCTTGGAATGGTGTTGGAAAAAAATGGCACTAGGAGGATGAGGGACGGATGATTGCGATATTGATTACAAAGACATTTTGAATCATAATCCTTTGGAGAACTTGAGTAGTTGGGGTCTTTCCATTTCAACTATCACTTTTCAATAAGATAAAAAACGCAAGCATACCGGTAGGATAACAGAAACTTGCTTTCAAGAAAAGGGAATTTTCATTTTTCTTATACCAATCGTTATAAATAACATTATTTAAAAAAAAAAATAAATAATGTTCGATCTTTGCTTTCGATCATTTGCTTACAAACATTTAATAAACGTACAAGAAAATTAATTATAAGAAAATCGGTCAAAGCCTTCGATCAAAGACTGGAATGACAACATCGGTTTTTTTCAATTTTAACATTTTCCTACAACTTTTACTACTTCTGATAGCAACCCCTAAAGTGCATACGTAGATTAAACCAGCTGAAATGAAATAAAGTAGAGTAAAATTGTGTAAGTCTTCGTGCTTATCCAAAAATATGATTAGGATATAAGTTATTTTCATGAAAAAAACAAAAACCCCAACATTTTAAGGGAAAATGTAAACTAATCTAGATTTGTTGAGAATAATAAAAGTGCTATTTAGACGACCATGACTGAATATGCTCACAAGTTTCAATACCAAATAGAAATTTTACCAAATCCATGTCGGAAGTGGTATTAAAATCACTAAAAACCACAAGCACGAATTCCTCTGAGTACATATGTATATATAATGCTTAAACCAACAACTTACTCCTGCCACGCTACACACACTCACCACATTTCACTCCACTGGAACATCAGCCATTTCAATCATACGCAGATTTGATGCTTTGCTTAAACAATATAAAAGTTATGTTAATTAAGTTTCGACATTTCCAAACTACTTCTTACTTGATAACAATTATACGTATATAAATATGTGTGCATATATTTGTATTTTTACACATATTTAGACTCGTATGTTTGTTTGCGAGCTGACTTAATCAAAAATTGCTGCTGCTAAATTCGAGGAATTTTAAGGCTAGCGGATATCCGGAACACACAGACGCATAAATTTGCTAGAAAAGTCTATGCAAACGCACACAAACACATTCGCAAATGTTTTGCCAATATGTATGCAATGGAAACGCATACAAATGCAGTATTTTTGCTAACGCTGCAGTAATTCTTGTTGTTAGGTTATCGTTATTGTTGTTGTTATTGTTGTTGCAGCATGCATAGATTTTGCTGCGCACGAACACAATGTCAACAAATTTGGTTGTGTTGATATTTTAAGCCAACAACAATAACAAGCAATAAAAATAACAAGCTAAACAATAAAAATCCTTGCATGTATTTGAAACAACACCAAATCGTTTAAACTTATACCAACCAAAATAAAAGCATAGCATATTTTGAGGAGCTTACAATAAAGTTTTGATTGTTTTTTCTTAATGCGCACAACGATAAAGAGCTTTGGTGGCCATTTTTTAATGCATAACAAATTAATTTGGTGCTGAGAACAGAACTTGTGCTCGAAAGTGCTTCACTGTGTTTGTGTGTGGCTGTGTGTTTTCGAGTTGAGCGTAATTCATCCCACCGAACCACAAAAGTAGGTATGGCGGAAAGTAAGAGTTTAGCGAACATTTTCTGTTTAATTTTTTGAATTTAATTTTGCTAACGAACTTAAAGTTGCATTAAAAAAAAAAATCTTTTAAAAAACCAAAAAATTATATTATTTTTGTTTTATATAATAACATTCACAAAATAATTAAACGATAAATAATACTTTTTTAAATATCAATGAGTTTGTGAATTTGAAATATGATAGATTTTTCATTTTATTATTTTAAGAAATATATTCGTTTATGAGTTCGAAAATGAATGACATATGAATCTTATTAGAAATTAATAAAATTGTTCTTACAATTGAAATTGGCTAATTGTAGCACAAGGGGTCTTGTATCATAGAGAAAACACATTCAAACACGAGGAATGGCATGTTTTTCATGCTAAATGGCGATGTTTGCATTGAATTATGCTTAAGCTAGTTTTAAAAACTCACTTTTAAAACAATAATGTTCACAAAATTATCCTTTATAACTCGATTGCACTCAAAACAAAGGTTAGTTCTTTAACCCTTTCAGACCGTGATGCATCGTTTGTGCGGGTGGTTTCTATCTTTAATATTTCCACTTTTATTTAACGAATGTTATAAAGAACGAAATGAATCGATTGTGCTTGTTATTGTTTTCTTTTGTTTCTCACACTGTTCCGCGATTCGCTTTACCGTTACTTGAACACGCGTGGAATTCTTGATAAACTTTTTAGTTTTGTCAAAATGAGTCGCAGAGGTAATTTGTGTCTTCAATTACAAAAAATATAAAGTGTAAAACTTCAGTGTAAAACTAGTGAAGTTAACGCATTTGAACTAAAAAAATAATAAATTTTTATGTTTCAAATAAATTTGAATCATTTGTTGCTAAAAAAATGGATTTCAGATAAAGTTGCATCAATTGTGCGTGTCCTGAAAATCCTTGAAGGATATGTAAATTGCGAAACCTAAACATTGAGAATATTTTCATTCCATATAACGACCATAAATTCCAAAAATCATAAAAAAATGTTCAGTAGATAAGCGTCGGGTCTGAAAGGGTTAATGTTTTATAACTAAAAAAGTTAAATTCTTGGTACTCTTGTCAACACAATAAATTAAATGATTATTAAAAACTTAAAAAAAAATTAAACAAATAAATTATTTATTTGCTACACACAAAAAAAAAACGTAGTAATGACAAATGATTTTCAATTTGACACAAATAGAATTTGCATTCAAATCGTTCCCAACAACAATTGCTGTTGATTGAAATGCAGACTTGCATTTGGACCAAGTGCAAAAATTGTAAATGTAAATTTTGTTGCCGCAAAGGCAATTGCATTCCGCCCAATTAAATACAATTAGAAATAAGTGTATTCAAGCAACTTTTTCGGTCATTATTATTTATTATATTCAGGCATGTTCTGAAATTCACCTCGGAAGTGGTGATTAATTATCTTCCTCCCCATGTCCGTCCGTCATTTTATTGATTGCACTCATCGCACCTCTGTTCCCATCTTCGTCCGCGTATTAAGCAAATTACCAATTTGTTTATATGTAACAGTTTGTCCAAAAAGTAACTCTGAACTATAAGCGTCATACTTTCTCTTAAATAACGTAAACTTTCAGTGATGCTTGGTTTGCAAATGCGATTGCATTTGACTCGAATAATTTCTGCATTTAGTCCAAATGAAATTGCTCTTTGGCATATTTTTAGTCAAGAGCAATTCCGCATTTCTTTCAAATGCAAGATGGTAGTATAAATTGGGAAGTCAAATACAATTGCATTTGAATTAACTACAATTTCGTTACAGCAACTGCAATTGCTTTTGAGCCAAATGCAATTCGCTAACAACAGCGCCAAATGCAATTTTTATTTGATTTAATTGCATTTCTTATTTTCAGTGTAGTGTCGAGCGTACTTTTATTCCTGAAAAGGTTCATGACTGTTTTCTATAAACATTCTTTCGGTTCACTGGGTTGTAGTTGCATTAAAAACGAAGTATTTTTAGTTGAGAGCTTTTAGAGATTCTTTTGGATAATCACTAAATAAGTGGGACTTGTGAGTGTGCGATTTGCTGCGAAAATAACAACAAAATAGTTTTAAAAAATTGTTTGCCTTTTACTTGGTTTGGGTTTGAAATTAAAATTTGCCGATGTTTTAACATTAAATGCAATGCAATGAAACCTTACCTTGCCAGTCTTGTTTAAATTACAAGGTTTTACTGCCTTAAATCCTCCATATCCTTTATTTGGATTCATCCAAATTGGACGAAAATCTCACCTTTCTCCCTTACAATGTGACTGTATCTACTTTGTAAAATCTCTAAAAAATTATCTACAACCATCTTATATTGTACATTAGAGTGGGTCGGTCTCCATACAAAACAAAAAAAAGTTTGCAAAGTGCACCCCTTATTTTAAAGATTACCTTGAGACAACTCCAAAATCAAAAACTATTTTTTTTTTTGACCACCGGAAAAACCGCCAAAATGGTATTTTTTCCATGACTTAAGCATTTTGTGTCCGATTTCAAAAAATTATATACCGTTAAAAAGGGCTTAACTAGCACCAAGTAAAGTACTTTTTGGGCGAAATGTGAACAAATTTTTAAGAAGTTTAATTTTATGATAAAAAAATTTATTTGGGGGGGTAAATTGAGGTAACAGGGCTACCAGATGAGTTTGACTTCAAAAGTCCAAAAGCTCTGAGAAGAAAATGTAGTACTAGTTTTTTTTTGTTTTTGGAGTTATCTTGAGGTCATCTTTAAAATAAGGGGTGAACTTTTCAAACTTTTTGTTTCGACCCACTCAATTCGATTCAATTCCAAACAAACACTGTTTGAATTTTTTTTTTTTCTTAAATCAGCTGAGTTTGAAATTTGGGTAGATTGAATAAAAACCACGCCTATTCTCCATTCGAACTAATGTCATCAAAATATTCAACATTTTACTATATCATAAAGACCACTCCGCCTGTTCTCACGAGCAGTCTGTCCAAAGACAGGATAAAGGAGGATGGTCGCAGGCAACGGGTTCGCCCTATCCTGTTTAAATGAGAAGGGACTACCCAGATCGTGGAGTTGGTCGCCCAATCTGGGAAGTAGGTGGATCGTTTGACTAGATCAACGGTAGCGTATGCCTACGAGGGAATAGCAATGATCCTAAAAAATTTGTTAGCACGGGGATAGTCGTTACTCTCGACAGACGTACTGTCAGAAGTCCCCACTGATACATTTCGCATTGGTCTCTGGATAGTCTTAAGTCTTGTTAGTCTTATAAGGCTAGTTAAAACGATGTAATCAAGAGGTGTCAAATTTGGTTACTCCGGGTGTTGAAAAGTTTATCTTAGTAGCCTCGGATTACCGGTTTGAAAATGTGGTAATCAAGAAGTGTCATATTGGGTGACCTTGTGTCACACACGAAGAGCAAATAGTGGTGACCTTGTGTCACACACAGTCAAATGCGATGTGGTCTACTCTGTAGCACGTCCAAGTAGTGGTGGCTTTTTCCTTTACAGTCAAGAGTGATGAATGCGAATGTGTTGGTGTTGTGGTAAATGCGTGTCGGAGTAAAGCTCTTTGCCCGGGGAGACTATCGATGGGCTGGCCCTTCGGGGAGTATCGTGCTGGCTGTGGTAGTTCAATGTCGCGAACAGGTGATCGCCGTGGAGTTGCGCTAAACAACTGGGTGGCAATGCCCTACATTGCAAGAGATGTTAGATGGGTCTCGATTTCCACCAATAAATGTGGATGGTGACCCAACTAATCATCCATAATTGGTACTGTTGCGTTCCAGCATTGGCATTTAATTTTTCCCTTAAGTTTTTTGTTTTTGGTTTTTTAATATCTTCCGATTTATTATTATTTACATTTTGCCTTTTAATTTTTGAATTTTATCTTTAGATACACTGTTTTCTTTTAATTTAAAATAAATTTCTTGTCATTTCAAACACTCCAGCAATAGTTTTAGTTTTATGTTTGATTGTTTTCAACACAATTTGGAGCGCTGATTAAGGATCTGAAACCCCTTTTATTCTATAACATCCTGTTTTTCCATAATTTTCAAACTGGAACCAAAATTCCAAAATAGGTGTACTTATGAACAAAAGAAAATAATACTTATTTGAAGGGACACATACTAGAAGTCTGAAGACTATAATAGTCGTTTAGACACACTTTCTCTGACATTGAACTCATCCGCTTAGAAAAATTATCCAGTGTCCCAATTTTTAGGAAACTACTTAGTGGTGTTAAACCTATGAAAAAACATTCAAACTTTCGTCGAAGAAAATTTTTATTATTATAAGACAGAGTAAATCCTGGAATAACAGAATCTGAAAAATACTATTTTCAACTGTATATGCATTGTACCTTTAGTGAATTGTTTCATGTTTCGAGGTTTCTAAATTTAGTTGACGTTTTTTATATCTGCTGTTTTGTTGGAACTTTTAATGTGATATCGTTGCGTTTTACCTCACAAGATTTCAAAATAAGTTAAATAAGGAATAACTTTATAAAAAATAAATGTATTTTCCAAAATACATTGACGCTGCATGAAATAGTTACTCGCTATAGATAATAAAGGGCTGCACAAATGCATTTGCTTCTTTGATTACACCAAGTACTTTAAGTTAAGCACATCACTTGTAGAATAATTCAGCAAAGAGATAGCATAAGCGCGTTACTTGTTGCTCAGAGAACAATTAATATTTTAACTCACTCTCTCTCGGATCAAATGCATACGCAACTTGCTCTCGTCAATTATAAAAGTTATCGTGCGCTATCAGGGCAAATGAAAAAATAACTATATAGTTCTACCTTGTACTCCAAATACTTGCGTATGTTAAAATCAAAAGGCATTTTCAGTGTGCTTAACCAGTTACAATTATCAGTATTTTGAGCTTAAATGGGGGGTCGGAGAGGGTTATTGTGTATGACCGACCCCCATTACTTTTTTAATAGGAACATTTTTCCCTTTGAGACATATCCACTCCGACCCCTCTTTAGGTGGGTTCCCATACAAATTTTATGATTTTTGTATATTTATACCCTACACTTACACTTGAACAGGGTCCCAAAAGGAAAACATATTCCTCTTGCAAAAGTAATGGGGGTTGGTCATACATATTAACCCTCTCCTGCCCTCCCTTATAACCACACATGCAATGAAAATTTATCTTCTAAAATACTCAAATACTTATACTACTTGCTTACTTGTACTCCTCTTGCAAGTTATTTTTATTTACAAAAATATTGAGTGAGAGTCAATAACTCAATTGTTTTGCCTTCAACTAGTTTTTTATTTACGCACACTACCAAGTATTTGCGCTCACGCCAACGCTATCCGCAATTGAGAGTAAAAGAGCGAAAGTAATTGCGCACCACCAATTGTGCAGCCCTTTAATAGATAAGTCCTACGAGCGAAGTAATGGTATGACAGTAAAGGTGGATTGACTTATGGACTTATTAGTCTGGGAGTATATGAGTCTGCGTCATCAGGTCGCGGAGGAAACAGTTTTTATAATAAAAGTGTAACCCACTCATAATAGGTGCTTTGGTAAATTTTATTTAATGTCAACAAAGATATATTCTTTGACCTTTTAACTTAAATAAAACAAAAAATTGGCGCCATGACACCACGGATGCAACCGCTTAATGCACTGAAATTGCAACAAAAACACAAAATCGTTTTTCTTTTCTCGGTCACATGATAAATATCATAAAAACTATACCTGTCATGAGACCCCTCAGGGAATCTCTAATTATCAAGTAAATGCATCATTGTTGCATGAATTTATTGTATGGCGCTAAGGGCAATGTTAATGTACGACCGAGAAGGTTGATTCTTTAGCCTAATGGGAAAAAGAAAATGGTCAGAAAGAAAAACAAAAATAAAGACAAAAACGGAACTACAACAAAAACCAAAACGGAAACGAAAATAAAAATAATATATACATCGATAAACAAGAATAACTTTCAAAGTAGTTATGATATAAAAACAAACTAAAAAAGTAAAGAACAAAGATTTGGCCAAGGATTCAGACAAGAATTAGAAAAAGAATGAGCACCGGGGCTAGGACTAGGGTATTATGTACCAGATAAGGATTTGAACAAGTATTATAATGATTGGGGGCAATCATTCTGTCATGAATTGGGAAAAAAATGTAGACAACCCTTAGGAAAAGAATTACGCCATAGATTGGGACAAAGATAAGGTTAACTATTCCTCCAAGAATTTGGAGTTGGGCACAAGTAATAGGTCACATATAAAAATAAAGTTTGAGAAAAAAGATAAAAATGATCCCCAAATCTGATGACGACTACCGCAAACGAAAAACTGACAATGATTTACGGATATGCACCTGGAACGTCCGAACCCTTAATTGGGATGGTGCCTCTATCTATAAGAAATGCGATGGAAGGGACAGGGTTACTCACGGCAAGCATCCTGTGATATCTACTACAGCGGCCATGCGGAGAAGCACGAATTTGGATGCGGATTCGTGGTTGGCAAGAGACTACGACATCATGTTCTGCGATTCACACCTGTGAACGAACGACTTGCCATAATCGAAAAACGTGTCAAGGCAAGATTTTTCAACATAAGCCTGATTTGTGCGCACGCTCCGAAAGAAGATAAGGACGATGAGACTAAAGACAGCTTTTACGAGCGCCTTGAAGAGGCCTATGAGCGCAGCCCCCGCCACGACATAAAAATCGTGCTTGGTGACTTCAACGCCAAGGTGGGAAAAGAAAATATCTTTGGTCCAACAGTCGGAAAGTTCAGCCTCCACGACAATACCTCCGATAACGGAATGAGGCTGATTGACTTTGCCGCAGCGCGAAACATGGTCGTTAGTAGCACTAGATTCAAGCATCTCAATATTCATAAAGCAACTTGGCTGTCTCCTGATCAAAAGACGCGCAACCAAATTGATCACGTTTTGATTGACGGAAGGCACTGTTCCAGTGTTTTAGATGTACGCACTATCCGTGGTGCCAATATAGACTCGGATCGTTATCTTGTCGCAGCCAAGATCCGTACACGCCTGTGCGCAACCAAGAATGCGCGCAATCCAGCACAGAGAAAGCTAGACGTCGAAAAGCTGCAATCAAAGCAAACAGCCGAAGACTTCGCTACTCGACTCTCACTCCTGCTTCAAGAAAGCACTCCTCCGATTGACGATATATGCGCGCAGTGGAATCATATTTCCCACTCTATGCGTACGGCTGCCGAAGAGGTGATTGGCTATCACCGCCCTCGCCGAAACCAGTGGCACGACCAAGAGTGTCGCGACGCCACTGCAGAAAAAGACGCCGCCTACAAAGCCACCCTGCAGTCGGTTGTAACGCGTGCTTCTAAGGAGCGTTACAAAGAGAAGAGGAGGGAAGAGAGACGCATTTTCAGGCGAAAGAAAAGGGAAGCGGAAATGCGTGAGTGCGAGAAAATTGAGATGCATGGTGACAGGAATGAGGTCCGAAAATTTTTCGAAAAAATAAGACGCCTGGCCGATGGTTTCAAGACCGGGGCCTCTTCCTGCAAGGATGAAAATAGGAATCTAGTGACAGATATCCAGAGTACACTGATGATGTGGAGAGAACATTTCTCTAGGCTTCTGGATGGTGACGACGACAACAATCCCGCCAATAGAGATGATATCCCGGAAATCCCAATTGTGGACGACAGCGTTGAAGTTCCGCTGCCCGACCATAGTGAAGTCTTGAAAGCTATAGCTCGGCTTAAAAACAACAAGGCCGCAGGAGCCGATGGCTTACCTGCTGAGCTCTTCAAGAATGGAGGCGAAGCTCTATTTAAATAGATTCATGAGCTTCTATGCAGAATATGGTCGGAAGAATGCATTCCAAACGATTGGAACCTCAGTGTGCTCTGCCCAATCCACAAGAAAGGCGATCCTACAATTTGCGCCAACTACCGTGGGATAAGCCTTCTGAATACAGCATATAAGGTCCTGTCGAGCGTACTAAGTGAAAGACTGAAGCCCATAGTAAACCAGTTGATTGGACCTTATCAGTGTGGCTTCAGACCTGGCAAATCCACCATAGACCAGATATTTACCCTAAGACAAATCTTGGAGAAGACCCTAGAAAAACAAATCGACACACATCATCTTTTTGTCGATTACAAAGCCGCCTTCGACAGTCCAATTAGGAATCATCTATATTCCACCATGTCTGAATTTTGTATTCCTGCAAAGCTCATCCGCCTTTGCAGAATGACACTGAGCAACACCAGTAGCACAGTTAAAATCGGGAAGGACCTCACCCCTCCATTCGATACCAAACGAGGTTATAGACAAGGTGATTCCTTATCGTGCGACTTTTTCAACCTAATGATGGAGAAGATCATCCGAGCTGCTGATTTGAGACGCAGTGGCACGATATTCTACAAAAGTATTATGCTGTTGGCGTATGTTGATGATATCGATATCATTGGCCATAATACGCGCGAAGTCAGCGCAGCATTCTCCAGCAAAAGAGTCGAGTCGAATGGGTCTTGTAGTGAACGCAGATAAGACGAAATACCTAATGTCAACAAATAAACAGTCCCAGCGTCTTGGAAACCACGTCACTGTTGACAACATCTTTTTCGAGGTTGTTAAGGACTTCGTCTACCTGGGATCCACCGTAAACTCTTTCAACGATGTCAGTATTGAAATAAAGCGAAGGATAGCTCTTGCCAACAGGTGTTACTTTGGGCTAAGTAGGCAATTGAGAAGCAGAGCCCTCTCTCGACGAACAAAACTCACGCTCTATAAGTCACTTATCATGCCCGTCCTGTTATATGCAGCACAAACCTGGACGTTGAGCAGTTCTGATGAAAAGACTTTGGGAGCCTTCGAGAGAAAGATCCTTCGTAAGATCTTCGGTCCAATCTGCGTCAATGGCGAGTACCGAATTCGATGGAACCACGAGCTGTATGAGCTGTACGCTGACATTGACATAGTTAAGCGCATTAAAATCGAGCGGCTTCGCCGGCTAAGTCATGTTGAGCGAATGGAAAACGACGCTCCAGCGAAAAAAATATTCGATTCAGTGCCCGGTGGTGGTCAACGCAGAAGAGGACGCCCACATCTTCGTTGGAAGGATCAGGTGTTGGATGACCTGACCACGCTTGGTGTTTCCAACTGGCGCCAGCAAGCGCAAAACAGAAATAGCTGGCGCAATTTCTTATACGAGGCCAAAACCGACTACGGTTGTAAGCGCTAGATAAGTAAGTAAGTAAGTAAGAATAAAGATGAGGATGAGAACAAGTTAAGGGAATATGGAAAGAATACAGATAAGAACATGGATAAGGAAAAAGATACGTTATCATGACAAAATACATACGGATGGGTTCACGATACAGCCAATTGCTTTCTTTTGAATGAAGTATTTTCTTTAATCACTTTTGCCAACTTCTTCTGCAAAACCATTTATCATCGTTATATTCCCAATCGGAAAAACTGTTTTCAGCATATACAGCTGATGGTGATCGTATAAGAAAACAAAACTTAAGTACGAATTTCACCTTCACACCATGCTCTTGTGGATTTTCTGCGCTCCAAATGCGACAGTTTTGCTTACTGACATGCCCATTGAGCCAAAAATAAGCTTTGCCCCTGAGCAGAACATTGCCCTCTTCCTCTAATTGTAAAAATAAGATTTTTTTTGTTCTCGCAAATTTTTACGAGTGAATTCAAAAGAACGCGGAAGGAAATTACACAGATATTATTCTGGAATTTTGAAATGCAGGGGTTGGGATATGATACATCAGAATTTTCAACAGAGAAATCAGAATTGATTTCAACATTTTTCGTCCTTAGAAGGATTGCAAACTGAAAAATAAGATTGATAATGGGAATGACTGGTATTAATTTCCTGTGCATTGGGCATGGTAGTAAATTATTCGCTTGTTTAATACAAAAATTGGAAACATTTTTTCAGTTCAACGGGTTAAGAGGTAAAAACAACCTCCAACAGTTTTACAAAAACAATTATTTAAATGTTGTTTTAATGGGTAAAGTCTTCAGTACTTAAAAAACCCAACAGTTATTTCAATTAATTGAAAAAGTATTGTTATAAATCTTGTGAATGGAAAAGATCGTATAAATCAGGTCTTTAGGACCTTTGCTTCAGGTCACTAAATTGTTACACTTTTAAAATGTTCACTTTAAAACTAGTTAAAAAATTAACCACTTTCAGGCTACTGCAAAAGCAACCAGTTTAAAATGTTCCTAATGCAACTAGTTCAAATATGGAGAAAAAGGAGTATTTATGCGGACAATTGCCTTTTCATATGACATCAACCCGCAAAAAGCGTCAGTTCGTTCAATGTAAAAGGGTATTGTAGTGGAACTAGTACTGGTCCTTTTTTGGAACTAGTTCAGAACTATTTCAAATTTGGTCCATTTTTCTGCTGGGAATGTTTCCTTCTATTTTTATTTTGCTCAAAAACATAATTTTCGAATTATCTTGCTTATTCATGTATTGTTTTTGCTCATTTCATTCAAATTATTCTTCCTTATTTGCCACCAACACTGAAACCACCTGAGAAGACATGGGTAACGCAGTGCTGCGTAGCGTTGAGTTGAACAACTAAACTGCTGTTATTCGTACTGCGATAAAAGTCACAGAAAAGTGCAGTTATACAAAATATTCCATGCTCGTTCTTCTTTGTTTGTTTAATCAAACGTGATCGATTTCACAAGTGGGAGAAAACTTTAATCCAACTACAACTTCCAACTTCCATGTGCTTTGCAGACTAGAAACAAATATATAACTATTTGATTGCTCGAATTAATCTTGAATGACGTACAATTTGGCTGCATGCTTAAAATTTCAGATTTTAAAATTTGTGCTTGATGTTGCTTTGCACTTGTTGCAGATAAACTCTGTGTTAATGTCTTTAAGATAAAGCTTACTTAGCCCTTAAATGCCCAACACCACCGATTTCATTAAAAAAACATATGTTGTGCTAAATGAACCCTTGAACAGGACCCCGTTTTTATTTATTTGAAAAAAATTTTGTTAACGAGTTATTAAAGAAAATATTATCCAAAAAGAAACAGTGGGCATTCCGACGTATACCATCAATCAGCTTGGTTGTAGGAGTTCAAGGCAAAAACGTGGAAATCCCTTCTTTTTATGATAACTCTAAATTTGCTTATTAAATGATACTTTACAATTGTTAATAGTTTAAAAGATATTTCATGTCAAAAAGCGAACTTTCCGTAAAAATTAAAAAAATTTATTTTTTAATTTGACGGGCAATATTTCCCAAACCAACAAAGTTATGCCAATAATTACATTTTTGTTTTATATTTGCAATTTTCTGAGTGAAACTACATATCCAGCATTTTAATTTTTGCAATATTTTAAAATAAATAGCTTATTTTCTCGGTTGTATCCAAAAAGGTACACTGGGTATTTAAGGGTTAAGTGACTTAATGAGCCATATGCTTTCTTTAGAGGAATGATATTGCGAAAGGATTTGGTGTGATTACTTTTCTTTAGTTGAGCCAAACTACGGTTGAAAACTATTACCTCGATCACTACGGATATTGGCTTTTAAGTCTTGAGATAGGGCAACACTAATGTGAATATTTCAAATTTGACATTGTCATCGTAAAGTATAACATTTTTAATGGAGAACGTACTCAGAACGTTTTGTCATACGAGTGCTATATATGTTGTTTGTAGATACTTGGAGCATTCATCTTGGTAAAAAAAAAATGGGATTAAATCGCGAACATTTTCGTGCCATGATTTTCTACGACTTTCGATGTGGATTTAACCAACAGCAGTGTAAACTCGCTTCGGCTTTTGGCGATGTAGCACCATCTCGAGCCAACGTGTTTCGGCTGTTGTGGCACAAAACATCGATGCTGTACGTGAACTGATATTGCAAGATCATGTGACCTACCGTAAGAAAGAGGCATCTTTGGTGATAAGTGTGACCAGCATTCATTCAATATTGCATAAATATTTGGCCGTCAAAAAGTCGATTTGTCAAAAGAAATTATAAAAAAATACAATCGCGGTGCTTCAAAACATGTCTATCACATCGTTATAGGTGACAAATCTTGGATTTATGCATATGAACCCGAAACTAAACAGCAATCGACTGTATGGGCCTTTTAAAACGAGCCAAATGCAACAAAAGTTTTTCGCGCACGAAGCATTTCGAAGCAAATGGTCGCCTATTTTTTCGGAATAACTGGACATATCGCCACCGTTGCATAAGAGCAACGTAGAACGGTCAATGCTGAATGGTACACCACCAGTTGTTTGCCAGAAATGTTTGGAAAAATCAGGAAAACCAATCGCAAAGACAAATCATTCTCCACCACGACAATGCAAGCTCTCACACATTAGCTCAACAAAAAAGTTTTTAAGCATTCACAACATCGAATTGATGAGTCATCCGCCATACAGTCCTGACTTGGCACCTAATGATTTCTTCTTATTCCCGCAGATCAAAAATAAATTACGATGTCAACGTTTTCCGACGCCTGAAGAAGCGGTTGGTGCATTCAAATCACATGTTTTGAAGCGGAAAAAGTGCATCGAAAATTGGTTCAAGCACATGCAAAAGTATATCGATCTTCATGGAGAATATTTTGAAAAACAATAAAACCATTTTTTATTGTGAATATTTGTTTTTATTTGTCTATCTCAAGACTTAAAAGTCAACCCTCGAACTTATCTTGACTCCTTGGTCATTTCAGTGGACTCACAAAATTAATGACAAAACTCAACGCTGTATTCAACTTGATAACTCACTGCGCTGATTAACATCTCCCTTAAATAGTTATAATACAATACAAATAAACTGGCCATTTCAGCTCTTGAAAGGACTTTGACCGAGCTTCTTAAGATGAAATTGTATTGTGCGTGTTGTTAAATGTTTGTACACATTTGATCGAGAACTGGACCTACTAGTTTTATGCCGACTCCAAACGGCTAATTTGCGTGATCTCAAGAAGCTTTACATGGCATCATTTAGTCTCTGAGTTTTGCCATTACCTGCAGAGAGGTGACGGCCGAACAGAAAAATTAATTCAATTGAAAAAACTTTCTGTGTCAGATGGAATTGAACCAGGGTTCTTTGGCGTATGGGTTACGCACTTTACCCACTGCGCCACGGCCATCACCTTAAACAGTTATCAGAATTTTAACCAATTGAGTTAACTCATTGCGCTGTTGCACTAACACATTCCCTTGAGTTCGTGTGCCAGACCAACATTTTTTGTTGCGTAAAAAAAAAAAAAAATAAAATCTGAAGTTGGCTAGAATTACACCAAGCTTAAGTAACACCATTTCTAAATTATGTAGTTGTTGACTTAACACAAGACTCCAGCAGCAAACCCAAACTTTAAAGGATCACTTCAGCAACCGGAACGATAATGAGTGCTGCTATAAAGAGCCACACCCACATCTACAAACACCAAACACAAGCTCAGATTCAAGCACAAATTGAAACAGACACGCATTCACTAACGTGGCTCGAGAAGCGCTGGAAATTGATAGCGATGGCTAAGCAAAGGCGTGGAGCTGCGCGGTAGCCCACTGGAGAAAAGCTGATGCTAACAAAACCGAAAAAGCCAACAATGCATATTTTAGCTGCTGCCACGGTTTAAGCGTTGCAGCGATTTTTGAGTGTTTTGTTGCTGGTTGATGTTTGTTATATTGTGGTGGTTGCTAGATATTGCAGACATGCACACACACACCAGCACGAATACACTTTCATCAGCAGAGGCTTGTTTCACATCCGATGAAGAGTGAAGAATTTGTTTGTACGCGGAAAAGTTTGAGCTGTTGCAGCCACAACTGAAACTTGATGTTTCTGTTGTTGTTGCTGCTGTTCATCTTCACGCTTGTACTTCGTCAACGGAAAATATTTAGACAAGAGTTCAGTTGATGTTGAGTTTAGTCATGAAATTTTGCACACATACAAAAAACAAACAAACAGAGGCAGGCTCATTTATCACTGCAAATGAAGAAAATTGCAAACAAGTTGACATCAATTGGTACGAAATCCTTGTGAAAGTGGCGAACTCAGCGAGTGATTGAGTGGCTGAAATTTGCATCGTTGAGCGAGTAGCGAAGAGTTGCAAATCAATAACAAGAACGTCCGTGGAAGCAGTAGAAACCATAAAACCAAAAACAACTACAGCAACAAATAAGCAAAAGTTTCCAAAGGAAATTGATTATAATTGAAGAGTATCTAAATGAAGATAAATTTAAGAGGAGCTTGTTCGAAAGTGGCAACAAGATATAAGGAAATTTAGCGTAAAAATCATTCATAGCCTTGATTAAGTCTTCAATTTTATGCTGCAGAATCAATTGGTGTGAAAATCAAGAAAATCTTTTAAAAACCACTGAGTTAACTTTTACGAAAAATGATGCGGACTTTTACGACCTAACAGAATATAACAACTCCTCATTATAACAATACTGTCATCTACTCAGAGAGTAAAGTTAGTTTTAACCAAGTGTTAACCACAGTTGTTTATGCCGATGCTATTCGATTGCAAGAAATCTATGGTAAAGGGTGTTTTTTTTAGGGGTTTGTTTTTCGAATAGAGATAAAACTGGCATTTTGTGGTCAAATCTGGCAACTCTAATGTCATTTATGTTCAGTTTGGTTTGCCATTTCATAATGAACAGGTTGACAAAAGAACAACGCTTGCAAATCGACCAAATTTATTTCGAAAATAATGGTTCAGTTCGCGAAGTTTATCGCAAGCTCCGTCCATTTGTTGGTCGACATAATCGTCCATCAGAGCAATTAATTCGGTTAACCATGGGTCGTTTTCGCACTACGTTTACTCTATGTGATAATACGCATCCGCAGAGACGTCAAACAGTGCGCACCGAAGAAACAATTGCCGCTGTAGAGCAAAATGTTGAAGAGGACCCGAATGAATCGATTCGCCACCGTGCACAGCAATTGGAGCTTTGTCCATCAACTTTATGGAAGATTTTGCGCAAAGATCTTGGCTTGCGACCTTACAAGATCCAGCTTGTGCAAGAATTAAAGCCGCGAGACCATGCAATGCGTCGTGATTTTGGTGTATGGGCCGAAAATGAGATTGATCTCGATGCTGATTTTCATCGCAAAATTTTGTTCAGTGATGAGGCTCATTTTTGGTTGAATGGCTACGTCAACAAGCAAAATTGCCGCATTTGGAGTGAAGAGAACATCCACAAAAACTGACTGTTTGGTGTGCTCTATGGGCTGGTGGAGTCATTGGGCCATACTTCTTCCGAAATAATGCTGGAGAGTCAGTTACCGTTAATGGAGACCGGTATAGAGCCATGATAACCGACTATTTTGTTCCCGAATTGGATGGCATGAATGTGGATGAGTTGTGGTTCCAACAAGACGGCGCTACATGCCACACAGCGCACGTCACAATCGATTTATTGAAGGAAACATTCGATGAGCGCATAATTTCGCGGAATGGACCTGTCAATTGGCCACCAAGATCGTGTGATTTGACACCATTGGACTATTTTCTTTGGGGATATGTGAAGTCGCTCGTCTACGCCAACAAACTAGAAACGTTAGGGGACTTGGAGGCCAACATTCGTGGCGTTATTGCCGACATACGGCCCCATATGCTCGAAAAAGTGGTTGAAAATTGGACCTGTAGAATTGGCTTTATTCGAGCCAGCCGCGGCGGCCACATGCCCGAAATCATATTTAAACATTAATGGCATAAAATTATCCTTCCAATAAAGCCAAATTGATGGACATTAAAACGATTTTCTTGTGTTTTATTTCAATTCGAAGTTCTATACCTCTAAAAAAAACACCCTGTATAAGATGGGGTATAATGCCGAATGTGTATCTATTGGATGTTTACGGCTAACGTTAGACCTATAACAAACTATGGTTCTAATGTATACCGCCCTCCTGAACGAGTTAATGAAAACCATGACTGCTAAATTGACGTTCCGTCTAAAGGACTCAAGCCTTTGGGTTTATTTTTACGCCATCTTAGATTCGTCATTTTGTAATTAACCAATTTTTATCATCATAACAAAAGTCTTCTACCCCTTTTTTAATAAAAATTAAAGTTTAATTAAATCGGTTTAGATCGTTGGTAGTATGTAGGTGTTGTACAAGGTGGGGCAAAACTAATCATTCTATTGAAACTTTTGAAAATGGCGCCAAATGTAAATTCGGTTTTGACATTTGTGAAGTAAGCAAATACGGAATACAAATCGACAAGCCATGAATCGCGTGTAACCTACGCTCAAGCCATCCTGAATTTCAACGAAGAGGTGGAGGATTTTTCATCGAGGAGGATTCATCTTTGCGGTTAAGTGAATAAACAAAATAATCGTTTAATCCATTACTCAATTAGATGAATTGGGACTGGTGATCATGTTTTTTCAATAGGACGGTGCAACAGCGCACACTGCCCGAGCCACAACCGATATTCTGAAGGAAGCATTCCCGGGTCGCTTAATCTCTCGTTTTGGTGATTTGCACTGGCCGGGCAGATCATCCAATTTAACCGCTCCAGACTTATTCTTATGAGGTTTTTTGAAGTCGCGGGTGTATGTCAACAAGCTCTTAAGGAGAATATTCGCCAAGAATACGAGAACCTGTCGCCCGAAGTTCTGGCAAGAATGATGAAAAATGCCATAAAACGAGTCATCAACTCTGGCAAGCAAAACCAAAGTTTTTCATTAAAAAGAAAAAAATAACAGCAAATGAACATTGGGTGATTACTTTTGCCTTGTATAAAATTCGTTTTCCAACATCACAGAATATTTCCATTTCTGATATTGAGCCAGTTCCTAGCTTAGCAAAGGAGTTCGCTTCTTGTCTCCCTCAAAGAATGACAAGTGGAATAATTCAACAATATATACAGGGCACGATGATTTTGTTGTTCTGAACAAGGTTGATGTTGGGAGATTTTCATGCTCTCGACTATCTGGAAAAATTTAGAAATTCATTAGAAGACTCCAGTTCTAATACTTCCTCGGATTTAGAATTTGTCCTTCAAACAATTATTCTTAAACTTGATCTGTAGAAGAATGACTACGAAGTAGTTTTTGTTGAACAATACTTGGGGAATATGCCGTTTAAAATTTACTTTCCATGCTTTTTCTTGGTGTTATACTTTGGTGTTTGTCAGAAAAGCCGATAAACGAGTATAATACTGAAATCTGGAATATTAAAATAAAATAAATTTATAAGGTACCAATATATTAAAAACTGCTAACAACTCCCCAAGAAATATCAGTTAAGAATCATCTTTGTAGAGGAGGATCGGGTGCAATATTGACTAAACAGGAAATCCTGTTTTGGTAAATTCTGGCTTTTATTTTGAATGCGACATCATGTTAGCAATAACAACCAATTCTTTTCGCATACTTCATATCCACAAAAGGATGTGGTTATCTGGACAACACAATCTATTTGCAGATTTCGGGACTATTTACTTTCACGTACGACTTCAAGATATTTGGTGGACATTTTTTTTTTATTTCCTCAAAAGAGGATAAACAGGCCAGATTGAGCTTGTTGCCTGGTAAGAGGTTAATGATAGTCTTCTTAAGATTTTCAGAGACCACTTCTGAAGCGGTCCAAGCTCTCTGGAATAATTATTGCTTCATCAACAGTATATTCCTCGATGTCAATAATTTTCCTCTCTATTTCAAAGTTATTAGTGAATAGGCGCTACGTAGGGACCATAAATAGAGTGAGAGCATCCATCGTTCCTTTAAGGGTGCCCTATGGCTATTATTGTTTTCTCCATTTTGCATGGATTTTGTTTTCAATTATTCTGCTTTTAGGTTAGGTTATGTTGGTACTCAAGTTATTTTCATAATAAATCTAGATGATAACTCTTTTATGATACCACACGGATTTCACAACTTTTAAGAATCCCCGTGAAACCAGTTAGTGGCCTCATTAAAATAGAATAAAGTCTACTTCTTCAAGTTTCCGACGAAGGGGCTTTCCAAATGCTTTCGTCATTTGTTGGAGAGGTTGGAGAGGAAATCCGATACCAACTCCACCTTTATTTCATCCCTGCAATTTCTACAGAAGTCATTTGCATTAACTCCCATACTGAAGGCATGTCTACCTCTAAGACAATATCCTCATAACGCCTATCAAGGTGGCAAGTTCTACCTTATTCATTAAAACTAGGCCACAACTGCCTATTTATGTTGCAGGTATTAAAATAATTCCACGTGAAGTCTATTTGGCAGCAAAGTAGACCTTAATGCTCCACTGATACACGTGGACACACAGTTTTATGCACTTTTTTAATTAAGTTACGATAACACTGTGATTTCCTGATGGACACTAGACAACTCACAGCTATGGGCCCAATTATTAAGATCGGAGAGCGCTAACCAAGATACTCCAAGATGGTAGGAACTTACGTTGTGCAGCAATAGCAACGACATTCATATTGGCAATGGCAATAGCTCCACTATTCAGCAAATTATTTTTCAAAGCGCAGAGTGACACAATGACTAGAAGCTTCGAGAGTGCATTAATGATTGCTCTCGAAAGAATGTTACTAAGAGCACTTTCGATAACCAAAAATGCTACCGTAGTATATTCCTAATGAATAATACATTTCTCTAAGCAGCTTACCAGAGTGCAGGGCCGTGTCGACTGACATACCTTCTATAAGATATTCATTTATAATTGACTCTTAAATTAAGTCAATAATATAATAAACTGGCCATTTCAGCCCTTGAAAGGACTTTGACCGAACTTTTTATGATCAAATTGTGTTGTGCGTGTTATTATATGTCTGACACAATTCATCGATAACGGGACCTACTAGTTTTATGCCGACACAGAGAGTTTAGTTTGAGTTTAGTAAGAGTTCAAACGCAGCTGTTGGCATAGAGATGCGTCGGTAGAATTGAGTTTAGTGGGACATTTCTTTTTTTGTTTAGGTGTTCTCATATTTTTGCACCATCTCTGCGTACACATGCGAGTTCTTCCTTGAGCTGCGCAAATCGGAATTTTCATCGGCCCATACTGATATGAAGACCTCATCTTCTACACTTGCTCAAGTACTTTTCTTCGCCTTTTTGTTCATTTTTTAAAAATAGTAAAGTTAGAACAGCTGTTTTTGACATTTCGCACCACAAAATTGTTCAACGTTCCTTGCCATCTTAAAAGTTGCATCTGGACGTACCTTTTTATATAAACATTATCATACTTTTAGACATTTCTCAAATTGAGTTTTGAAAAACACAAAAAGAAAGTTGAGTTTAGTCAAGCTTCATCCTGCAAAATTGTACTGGGGAACGCGAGAGTTTGTTTTGCGTTCAATGGCAAAACTCAACTTTATACTGGAAACTCAATGTTAAAGAGGGCCCACTGTAGTCAAAAATAACGAATGCGAGCCTAAAAGCAAAAGAAAAGGGAGAAACTAAGTCAGTTGCCGATTAACACAGCGCCCAGCAGCATTAATTCTAAACAAACGTGAAACGTCCATTTGGTTAAGGCAAACATTGTTTAATAAAGAAAAATTTGTGAAACATTATTATTTATCTTCAACATTAAATTTCAACATTATATAAAATACATAAACTGCATTTATTTTTCATTGTTGTGCTAAAAGAATTAATACTCAAACTAAACTCTCTGTGTAGACATGGCATTAGGCTGTAGTTAGGTAATGGAATATTTTAATTAAAGAGGCACCTTGTAGTTGTATCTTCAATTTTGCGATTCCATGAAGTAATTGTGGCTTTCGACGAAATGTACCCGAACCAGTCAGTTCGGAGGAGTCATTATTTTCCACTGCAATTTACAAATTGCAACCATTAGAAGATGACACATCCCGCTCTAGCTCCAAAGCAAAAGCAAACTCCGGACTCCAATAACAGCACCAGCAACAACAAAGCGTTGATAATGAAAGGCTAAAGAAAGGCACTTTGACTCGACTAACGTCTAAAAGCCTCGGCACTTTAAATCGTGAGCAAACAAAATTTCCTAATGACGTGACAGTCGAGAAGCTATGCGAGAAAACAGTGAGCGAAAAAACTCATGTTGTAGAGGAAGATGGCAAGAAAACTCCAAAGTGGAAATGTTACTAAACGCAAGTAGCCATGATGCGAACATTCGTTGACAACAGAGCGCATAGGAAAAGTAATGAAAACAACAACAACAACAATAACAGTAACATTGTGCATTCGAATAAGGAGAAGCAGCAACTGATTGAAAAGCTGTGAGCGGAAACGGAAAAACGTTCTTCTGTTAAGAAATAAGACAAGAAAAAAAAAAAAAAAGAAAACAACGGCAAACAACAAACATGGAACTGTTGTCAATGCTGCTGTATTCATTCAAGGATTACTTCATGTTGGATTTGTTGGTGCTGAAGCAGCCGCTAGTGTAAGGCAAACAGTAAGATTCGAAATAAACAACTCGAAGTAAAACGAAACAACAAGTCGTTCTTTCTTTTTCAATGGCAAATAAAGAAAGTGGATTAAGCGTTGATTTGGTCGTTAGAACTGGAAAGGGGGGCGGGGGGAAGGAATGCTATTCTCTATAGTCAAATGTTTTTAAGTCGATAAGGCGGAAGTAGTCAAACCGGAAACGACTGAAGTAAGCATCTGCATACAGATGTTTTTGTCCGAAAGTTGGTGCATACCAGCGATAGAAGAACAAACGATGGCAGAAGAAAAGAAAAGACAGAGCGCTAAAAACAAAGGCAAGCAGAAGCAGCAGAGTTAAAACTACAAGTAAATTATTGTCGTACAGTCGTTAAGGATGCAAAGGAGATGTATGGCAGGGAAAGATCTTCCTGCACAACTACTCGTATAAAGTAACAACAAAAACAATGGAGTTGATGCTGCTTACAATATTAAGCTATGAGCTTAGCTCAGAGAACAATATTGACCTAAACATAAAAGTCTAAGATTTTAAAAAAAGCTAATTCTATGACAACTTATTTCAATTGTTCTTCGTCAAAGGCGACCTATTCAGAAATGAGCACATGTTTAGAAACCATTTATATGAATTGATATTTAAAGCAACGCCGTAGATAGGTATTTCATAAGGGGGGGGGGGAGGGATTTACTGAAGCAAAATAAAATTAGATATTATATTATATTTAACTTAATATCTGCTAACAAAAATAAGTAGTTAATAATACACTATTTGCAATTTATCTCCACACATAATATGGCAAAATAAAATATTTTGGAATATTTGCGTTTTTATTTAATATAGAAAAATATTCTGGATTGCTAAGGGGGGGAGGGGGGTTGAACCCACAGAACCCCCATATCTACGGCGTTGATTTAAAGTTGATCTCTTGTCCCTGGCTTCAACATACAGCGATTTTACGCTTCAATTGTTCTCCTGGAGTGAACTTCAATAGAACATTTTAAGATGTATTATTTGTCAGATTCATGGATTCATGGATCCGGATAATCAATATTTGCTCGGTGTGATGAATCGTTTTGGAAAAATTCTTGAAAATCATTCTAAAAGATGATTTATCTGTAGAGCAGTGATGTTCACGTAGTACCACGCGTGGTGAGACTCGAAAGCTTTATTCGAGAATCGAAACACGTACACGATCGAATGCACGAAGTTCTCTCAATCAGTTGGCGCTGAAACTTCAAGCTGGAAGGTTCCCGCCACTTGGTCGGGTGTTTTGCACTGCACGCAATTTTTGAGGCATATAAAAATACGTTAATTGCAGAATTATAACAATAATAATAATGATGATGATAGTGACAATGATAATGATAGTGATAATGATAATGATACTGATGATGGTAATAATGTTGACCATGATAATTATAACACAATTTTTGCTTAATACCTGCACAACCATTTTTGTCAGTGCAGAGAGCAATAGAGCTACTAACACAAGCATAAAAGCTAAAAAATTGTGGTAGTATGCGTGTGAACACCGCTGGTTTAGAGCCAAGGTCGTGTGTAGTCCATTCATATTTCGAAAATTGTAAATGAAGAGTACTCGTTTAAATCTTACCATAAGGTAGGTTGTCACTTTCAGGGTTATGAAGAAGTTGAATAAATTCACGGGGCAACTCTATCAGTATGACAAGCAGTTAATTCAACCAAATAGAATTATAAACAAGCAGCTGAGTGAAAAAAAGTAAGCAAAAAAATAATTAAATAATGTGCACTTCATAATCGTAAGAATTTCACTTGAATTTTTTTCCACCATAGAACTATTATACTTCTCCATCTTTGAGATAATGTTGTTGGTGTGAGAGCTCACTTCGCACCACAGAACCTAATGAATAGTTCCTAATGAAACTTTAAATGATTATTACGGCTTTTGACGTGACAACGTTACGTTTTACCGAGCAGGTTTCCAGAAAGTTGAATAAGACATTTTTCCAAAATACATCGGCGTTGCATCGATGAGTATAGGTACTATTATAAAAACTATGGTACAACCGAAAAGGTTAATTCTGTGACTTTATGATTGTCAGAGATGGACGAAACTACGAACCAAATGTTGTTAAATTACTTTAATAGTTTATTTAAAGTATATTTAAATGTTTATAATTTTAGTGGAACATTTGACAACTGACTTTCCTATTTTCAAAAAGGACGCTTACAAGATGTGACAAAGAAATGACAAAGTAAAAATGATAAATGATGTACAAAGAAGAAATTATTAAAATAGAATGCAAATCAATTTTGCCAGATGGGCAGATAAATTTAGGCATATCATGTAAAATAAAAAGGATTATTGATGACATGATTAAAATAAAAAAAAAAAAAAAAAATAGTAAGAAATGATCTTCAATTGAACCAAAGTATATTCAAAGTCCGAAGCAGTGAATATTTGTAAAAACATTTTCGTCATAGTTTTAACAGAAAATATTCGCTTTGTTTTTTTGATAATGTCACTTTGTATGGGAGGTGGATGTGTTTTTAAATAAACGATCTTTTTTCATGAAGAAAATGCTACGAATTTATTCCAACTCCCAATAGCAGGCAGAACTCTTTTAAGGACATTTTTCAATATCAATGAAGTTTTCAGATTAACCTCTACCTTCTATGTGTCTTTCAACAATAGAAAAAGATACCAAAGGTGAGAAAACCTTTAGCATGACGTTATAGCTCTTTTCAAAACACCCAGCAAACCCGCTATCCATCTTTTCATCGATTGCAAAGCTGCCTTCGACCGTCCAATAAGGAATCATCTATACTCCACCGTGTCTGAATTTAGTATTTCTGCAAAAATCATCCTTCTTTTCAATCCAAAATCATCATTCAATCAAAAATTATCTGTAAGAGCAATACCAGAAGCACAGTTAAAATCAGGAGGAATCTTACCCCTCCATTCGATCCTAAATGAAGTTTCAGAAAAGGTTATTTCTAATCGTGCGACTTTTCCAACCTAATGATAGAGAAGATAATCCTAACTGCTGATAAAACGAAGAATAACTCTTTCCAACAGGTGTTACTTTGGGCTGAGTAAGCAATTAAAAAGCAGAGCCCTCTCTCGACCAACAAAACTCACGCTATATAAACCACAAATCATACCCTTTTTTTTATATGCTTGCAGCCCAAACCCGTTTTTTTATATGCTTGAAGCTTCGTAAGATCTTCGGTCCAATTTGCGTCAATGGCAATCAATGGAACCACAAGCCGTATAAGCGATATGCCGACATCAATATATCGGATGAAAAACGACGTTCCAGCGAAAAAATATTCCATTCAGTACTCGGTGGCGCTCCACACAGAAGAGGACGCCTATATCTCCGTTGGAAGGACCAAGTGTTTGATAATCTGACGACGCTTGGTGTTTCCAACTGGCGCCAGCAAGCGCTTGGATGAGGCCAAAACAGGTCGACGATTTTACGCGCCAGATATGTAAGTAAGTATGCACGATGACTGTTCAAGTCCCTTGTTCATCAGCAGGTGTTTCATCGAATTCGATCAAATATTGATCAAGATGATTCCGATTTCTTAGAAATAGATGACTAAAACATTTTGGTCCAGACCAGAGTTTGGCGTGAATGAATTCTAGTAGAATTGATGACACGAATATCGGAGCTGTCCCCAAAGCCCTGTACATAGAGGATATAATACAGTAGAACACCGTTCTAGGGCGTTCCAGATGCTGCCGGCCTATCAAATAAAACATACGATTTTTTGGCAAAATGATTGTTTATTATTTCTCATAGACCCATTTCAGCTCGATACAATTTCTAACATTGCGATGCCCTTTGAATAGTAAGATTTCTCAAGATCCCCGAAATACGCTTCAGTTTCTAATTTGACCTGTTCATTCGTCGCAAATCTCCTTTCCTGGAGCCACCTTTTTAAGTTAGGGAACATATAATAGTCGCTGGGGGCCAAATCTGGAGAATATGGTGGATTAGGAAGCTGTTCGTGCAATTTTGCCATGATTTCGTTCGGTTTCTGAGTCTTGCAAAAAGATGATTTGTAGGTGATTTCGTTTTTCAATCGATCCAATAATTTACAGTAGTAGTCGCTGTTGATTGTTTTTCCTTTTCTCAAATAGTCGATGAACAAAATGCCATTTGAATCCCAAAAACCAGCCGCCAACACCTTTCCGGCCTTTTGTTGAGTCTTCGCTTGCTTTAGTGCACTTCCACTGGAACCTACTCACTCTTATGTTGATACCTTCGATTCTGGCGTATAGTGGTGGATCCATCTTTCATCCACGGCCACTATTTTACGCAAAAAATCAGTCAGATTTTGTTTAAACATGTCCAAACATAGTTGGGAAGTGCAAACAAGTTCATGTATTTGATTGATTGTTAACGAACGCGGCCCTCATTTTGCAGTCAGCTTTCTCATACCCAAATGTTTACGTAAATTTTAAACCACAGACCCTCTTGATATACCTACGGCTGTAGCTATCTCACGCGCTCTCACTTTCGGATTGTCCAATACGACATCGCATCGTGGATTTTTCCATTACATTCTGGAGTGGTCACTGTTTTTGGTGCACCCCCGGAGTGTTCATCTTTTGTGCTGATTCGATCTCGTTTGAACTCTGGAATTCAATATTTTACGGTGGAATACGATGGAGCAGATTCACCATAATATTCTAGGTGAATATATCTATATCTCCACAACTCCTAGTATCTATGCAAAACGCACTTTGGGCAACACCCTATTTTTAACGTAATCGCATTGTTTATGTTTTTATATTAATAACATCATCATCTGGAGTTAGAAAAATCTTTCAAGTAGGTACTTTGAATCGGCAGCCAGTATCTCTGCAAACGTCTTTTTCTACGGAAAATTAAGTCTTTCAAGTAGATACTTTAAATCGGCAGCCAGTATCTCTGCAAACGTCTTTTTCTACACTTTATGCTTGGTAACCCACTTAAGTTCATTAAGTAAGAACGCAAGGGATTCAGCACCTTTTTTTTAATTTTAGTGTTTGTTATTATTTAAATAATTTTATTTTAAATTTATTTTTATAATATTTTGTTTATTATTATTAAATTTTACTTAATATTTTAATGGCTATGTTATGCCCAAAATGAAATCACGGTCACACATACATAACATTTTTGTCATCTTTAAAAATTTTAAACTCTCAAAAAAAATTCCTCAACCCAAAAAAAGAAATTAAATTTGGGAGACCGTACCCACATAATGGTCTACCCCTTAAAGTAGAGTGCTGATATTGGCCTCTGTTAAAAGCTTTTGGTCATAGTTTGCATTTGCATAAAATATGCTTGTACGAAGAATGATCTCTCATGCCGGAATGAGCTTCGACCGCAAATTTCAAACCCGAAAAATTTTCAAGGGATAACAATGTAAGCACACAGCAGCAGCTCCTGGGTGCTTTTGGCATTTCCTTAAAGGAAGCTTTATTTGTAAACTTTTTACACTGCATACAAAAATTATTCCTTTGGTGCTGCAGATGACGCAGCATCAAATGCACTTT
Organism: Pherbina coryleti; assembly: GCA_943735915.1. Taxonomy (NCBI): domain Eukaryota; kingdom Metazoa; phylum Arthropoda; class Insecta; order Diptera; family Sciomyzidae; genus Pherbina; species Pherbina coryleti. The sequence goes on along the minus strand of OX030949.1, from coordinate 127,618,014 downwards.
TCATAAAATTGATATGCAAAAAATGAAGCAGAAGAAGAGGAAGAATGCATTCATACTCACTTTACTTGCTTGCCAGCGTGTGCGATTTGCGTACGGGTGTGTGTACGTGTAGAATCCTTTTTGAAATTCTTTGCAATATTCCGTTTATATGCGTTGGCGTAGGTATGTGTTAACGAGTGTGGGCGGGAATTACAAATGGCCTTTCAAAGCAAACACAAATTGATTATTGTAAGTGCAACAAGTAAGTATAAAGAAAATGGCAGCCGTTCCGTTTCCCTTTGCTTGTTTGTATTCGTCTTAAAAGCGACGTGAGGTCTTCATTCAAAAGAGCTGCAAGAAATAAAGAACAAAAAAAAGGAACATTAGAACGAAATCATTATGGGGAGTATTAAAGAGCAGAGTTGGTTGGAGTATCTTGATGCAGCAGCTTTTATTAAGACCAGCCGAATGACTTTTTTTTTGTCATAAATGAACGTTGGTTGAACATCATGAATGTTTATGCATTGTGATTATGTAGCATATTTTTATTGCAGACACATAAAATAGCATAACATACCTTTAGGCTTCATTATTTGTAGAACTTGAGAACTGTTTTCATTGTCCAACTTTGCTCATATTAATATTAATATCAAAAACTTCAAAAAAGACACCTTATCTCCTTAACAGGTAAAAATTGTTTATATTGCGCACTTTTTTCGGATTTCAGACAAATTACAATAGATAACAAAGTTCGAAAAAAGTTTTCATGTTTTCAGCCTTAAAATCCTGACCCATTTACATAAGCAATATCAGTTTTGAGAGCTCATATGCTAGTTAAAACACCCTGTATCTTAAAAACTTGAGGTTGACAATACTGAGTACGTGAAAACCAAATGAAAAGCCAAACTGGAATTAAGGCATGTTGCTACTTGGATAAATCTTTTTGGGGTGAATGAATACACTCAAAAAAAATTTTAATAAAAAATTTTTTATTAATTTTTAACATCTTTTATGAATGAAACTTACATTTGAAGTTTTTTACATTTTCATGCCTTGTTACCAACATAATACTTTCCACATGTGTAGTTTCCATGTGAACTAAAATATTACAAAAATTTTTATTTTTTCTATATTTTTTTTTTTTTTTTTGCACAAAATCCAGACTTGCGGTTTTTACGATTTTTTGTTTTCAAATCTTCATAATTTTTTTATTTCTTTGCCAAACTTAAAAATTTTAGTTCACACGATAACCATTATTTATGAATTTTGTTTATTTGTTTTTCTACACTAAGGGAAATAACGCATATTAGCATTATCCACGCCTGAGTATAAATTTTATTTAAATATTTACGTGGATAAATCCAATGTTTTCCTTACTACTCGTTTGTTTCCCGTATTTGAATTTTATTTATACCACACACGTACACACATATTCCATACAAGCAAGCAGCAACAGCATCGCACACGTACATACATACTCCGACAAGCAGCAACAGCATCGCGCTCTGTTCCTGCAGTTTATTTCTTGCAATTGCAGTTCTTATAGTTCTCATTTAGTTATTGTTGCAAGAGAAACATAGTATGCATGTTTGGCAAAGAAATGAAATTATGTAGGGTGGAGTGACAACTCGGTATTTTCTCAAGAACATCTTGGACCGGTTGTCATTTACCTTTATAATTTGCTTCTACCTACACATATTTTGTGCATTACTTTTTCGTTCTCTATTTTATACTATTTCTATTTTATACTAAAAATAGTATAAATTAGAGAACGAAAAAAGTGAAGCGATAATAAATTATACAGGCAATGGCATTTGATGAACGCAATATGAAGAAAATAATACCAAAAAACCATTAATAACATATTCAATTTAAATATGTTTTTTTTAAATTCAATATTTTTATATAAATTTTTTTTAAATGCGATAGTTTATTTTCAAATAGTAAATATTTGAAAGATATTTTAAAAAAATTCGTGCATAATTTTAATATATTTTTTATTAATTCTGTTTAAATATTTAAATATTTAATTTAATTAAAAAAGTATTCAAATAAAGTTTAAATATTTACGTAGTCGATTTATTCAAATGCGTTATTGGTGCAAAAATGACTCGCTTTTTGGATAAATTAAAAAAGTTTTTGGATAAACTAAATATTTTTTTCCTTTAGTGTAGATGTTGCCAAACTTTAGTTATTATCAGTAACCATCAGCTTTTTCCGATATCGACACGTCAATTTCAAATTAAAGTTTCATCATAACAAGTTTTAAATATTAATAAAAAAAATTTTTTTGTAAATAATTTTTTAATGTATTTATTCACCCTAATACCCTAACACCCGAATACCGAGCGCGCCAAGTAGCAACATGCCTTAAGATACTGTTGATCTTTTCTATAGGAATATAGGATTATAGGAATATAGGATAGGAATATAGTAAACTTCTATTAAATATCAAGGTTAGCTTTTTATGAAGTCTTACTGTCTTCGATACATTGACTACGAAAGAATACGAAACGGAGGCATATAAGCTGAAAAATCTTGCGGTATCTCTATATTTAGTTAGTTATTTGCGAAACACATTTTAAATATGTTGATATTGATTGAATTGCTCTAGTTAATTTTAGAGTCCTTCCCATTCCTATATCATTCTTGATTTGAAAAGATTTCGTGTCTATTACAGGAATTGTTTCTCGCAATGACTTTTCGGTAACTACGAGGGCTGCCATTTAAGTATTGCGCTTCAGCAACACTAAGTATTGCCATTTGCATTTTGACAGTTCCATTCGAAAATTTTATATTTTTTAACCGACTTCAAAAAGGAGGAGGTTCTCAAGTTCGTTGGTTTGTTCGCTTTTTTTTTTTTTTAATGTATGTACATCGATAACTCCTAAAGCACTTGCCCGATTGCATATAAGAAAAACACTGTATTTCAGTTAATATTGACACTAGGGTACTGTAATTTACAGTAAAAATACTGGGGTAGACACAATTATTACAAATTACGATCAATAAAGTGGGCGTTATTTGACAAAGGGGTGTGGTCATATTAGAAACACACTATATATCGAATAATATTGACACTAGGGTGCTGAAATTTAGTGCATGGGTAGGCATAGTTATTAAAAATTACAGTCAATAAAGTGGGCCTTATTTGACAAATGGGTGTGGCAATATTGGAAAAACACTGTATCTCGAATAGTATTGACATTAGGGTACTGAAATTTAGAACAGGGGTAGACACAATTTTTAAAAATTACTGTAAATAAAGTGGGCGTTATTCGACAAAGGGGTGTGGCAATATTAGAAACACACTATATATCGAATAAAATTGACACTAGGGTGCTGAAATTTAGTACATGAGTAGGTACAGTTACTACAAATTACGGCCAAAAAAGTGGGCGTTATTCAACAAAGGGGCGTGTCAATATTATAAAATTGCTATATCTTAGTTAATATTGACACTAGCGTACTAATATTTGGTATTCAGGTAGGTGGGTAGGTAGAATCATTAAAAAGGTGAGCGGGATTGTACACAGGGTGTGGCACTTTAAGGAAAGTACTATATTACGATTAATATTGATACTTGGAAACTGAAATTTGGCACAGGGCTAGGTAGGATCATTATAAGGTACGGTAAATAAAGTGAGCAGGATTAGAGAAAGGGCGTGGCACTAAAAATTGTAAAGAAACAGAAATGGAAAATACCCCACAAACTTTCAGGAATTAATAAAACAATTTTTTTAAGAACAAAGTTTTATGTTTGAAATTTTCCTCAAGAATACGATTACATAAAATATTTCATATTCTCTAAAAAGGAAGAAATAAAAACTTTTTAACAAAAAAAAAAAAAAAAACCGACTTCAAAATCACTACAAAGTAAAAAATAATTTTAAATAACTTTTCCCATTCATTTCTTGGTCATATTTTAAAAGCTATTGATATGTATTATAATATTGGAAATCTTATCGTTTTCATTTTTTCTATTTTGTTTTATTATCATCAATATATTAATTGCTTTATGAACATAAAAGCTTTGAAGTCATACTAGCATATATGATACAGAACTGCTGCCAAGTGCTAATGTTTCCAAGTGCCAACAACTCTGCTAAAAATGAACTTTTCCTCTTTTTGTTCATATCGACTTGAATTAAGAATTTATTATAAAAATTACAACTAAAAATAATTTTTGAGAACGCAGAAATGTTTTCCAATAATGCTATTAGTTGGTAAAAGAAAAAAACCAGAGAGCAATATTTTTCTTCGTTTGGCTATAATGACTATTGAAAATTTTCAATTTTTTACGACATTATTCAAGCGTTTCTACATTAATCGACTTTTAAGGATTCTGCACAAAAACCCTGTGAGTTAACTTGACATAATATACAAAAACAAATCTGGCTAGTTTCCAAGAACGTATGTCTTTTTTTCATTAAGATTTTGGAAAAAAAGCAAAGGATGCAAAAAAAAAAACATTGAACAAAATTTACATAAAAAATAAAGATCAATAACAAAAGATCAAAACAACAACAAATGCGTTCAAAGGAAGTCAACATTTCAACGCTCAAAGGAAAAACATCAGCACAACAACGGTTAAAAGCTCAGCACAAAAAACAAGAACAGAAATAAAACAAGAACAATAATAAGAGAAATTAATGTAAACAAGCGAGATGGAAGAAAAAATGGAGAAAACCATTTAAAAACATCCAGCAAGACACAATATAAAACAACATTAAACAAAAATTCAAAGAAGGAAACGAAGATAAAGCCGCTAAAAACCATATTGCAAGAGCTTCAAGCTTAAAGTAACCTTGCACTATAACCACTTTGAGCTTTTTTCATAAGCTTATACAAAAAGCGTTTTTCAGTAGCGATGGCAACCGCTTCAGCTTCAGCGCGCACTATAAACGCGGTCTTAGACCAGTGATGCTCACTACATGGTTTTCCATAGCCCGCATCGTGTGTTGTGCTTTTGAACATGAAGTAGCAATCGGTACGCTATGTTTGAACACCAGTGTTGCCAGAACTTTTTTGAGAAAAGCGCGAGATTTAAAAAAAATATCGCCCAAAATCGCCCAATGAAAAAAAAAAATCGCCAAAATCGCAATTTTTCCTAAGAAATTTATTATATTAGAAAAAACAAAAAATTATATACTTTTTTCAAATAATATTGAGAGCTGTTAATAGTATTATATATATAAAAGTTCTTATTTTCACATTTATTGAAATAATATTGAGATCTGTAAAAAATTATAAAAAATATACTTAATTTTAAACGAGAATTTTGATTGTTAAAAAAAATTTTTTTGAGACTATAACTATTTAGAATTTTTCAATATGCAACTTTAAAAATAAAACCTTTTTACAAAAAACGTAGTTCCATTCTATTAAATACTTCAGCCATATTAGACTCTTCCTCCGTTTTGTCAATTCTCGATTGTTTGGATCATACATTGATTTATTCATTTTTGAAATCATATCATCGGTTATTGGCAGCGACTTGCAACAACAGTTTTGAGCCTTCATGAAGCATTTTACTTGAATGATTGAAGTAAGCATATCTAATTTCATTCTTTTGACGGAAAAAATACGTTCTTCAAATGCATAACAATGTGACAAGGAAAGAAAGATGAATGCCAACTTACAAATATTGGCAAACATTTTTCCCACACACATTAGATGAGTTTATGGAAAAGCGTGGTTTTCACAAAAATCACCCAAAAAATCGCCAGGCAATCTCCTAAAAATTTAAGCGAACAAGAACAAGAAAAAAGCGCCCAATTGGCGATAAATCGCCCAATCTGGCAACGGTGTTGTACACAGAGTAAACGTTTGTTTTTTCTGCTGTGCTTTAAATTTGAAGTCAGTATGCTTTGAGCGTTCATGCAATGGTGGTGTCGCTCGCTGTTTTTTTGTTTTATGAATCTACGTAAATATTTTACAATGTTTCAGGAAAAACATCAGGAAAAATCTATTCCTCACTTTACCTTTTTTTTATCTTTTCTATGTTATAATAGCGAAAAACAAAAACAGGAATAAAAACGAAACCATTATATTGAAAATCCAACACTCGAAAAGATTTTCTGACCAATTGTTGTGAGAGCTTTTAACAACTTCTTGTTTCAGTGTAAAGCTTTGCCCTCGGCCAGCTCTCTTTGTTGTTGTTTGAACCGTGCTTTGATCACCACTGAATCAAAGACATAAAAATAGATGTAAAAATGCACATTTTAGTTGTCACGAATAATAGAGGTAGTGGATCAAGGATAATGTGATAAGTGATGAAAACCGAAAGCACTCCGTACAATAAATGTTACTGGCTAATTTTATATTTCCGAATAGCCAAGGATGAAATGTAAAATATGCTGAAATCTTTATTAAATCCTGCTTGTGGTTTGAAGTTACCAATTGCTAAAAATTAGATAAACATGAAATAAAATTAAAAAAATGCGAAAGCTTATCAAAAAACGCATATTGAGTGAAAAATTATAGGCTTTAAGTTTGTGACTTTTCAAAGTACTCATTTGGTAGGTTAAGCACTTTTGCAATTAAAAAGTTGGCAGCACGGTTAAGTACCACTTTAGAAAAGAGTATCCTAGACAGAATATGTTTTCATAACTTCATTAGTTGAAAGTTCCTTTGAGCTTCAATTGGTAGAGATGAACTTGCATGAATGTTATTTTTTTTTCTTTTATTAAAAGTAAAATAAATAAAGTTTTTCTCATTTTCAATGTGGGGTAATTTTTTCACCATAAAGTTCGAGTTTTCCATTTGGCTTCCGGGAAGGATAAAATGAGAATTTCAAGTATTCAATTTGCATGCAGGAGCAAAACTTTGGATACATTTTTCGTTGTTGTTTTTTTTGTTATTGTTTGTTCTGTGCCAGATAATAAAATTGAGTATTGATGAGAAAAATTGGAAAAATGAGAAAGAAAAAACTACAAATAAAAAAAAAAGGTTAAAATGAAGTTTTAAAAAATATGAGAGATGGCTTATTTTGTCTGAAGAAGAAGCATTACAAAGCAGTTGGTGATGAAGCGTAAGTTTATTGCAATCCGTTTGAGATAAAGATGGGAAGGAAGTTGGTGGAGAAAAGAGGAAAATAAGACGAGCAGCACAAGAACTAAAGTTTGAAATTCAAGCGGAATGCATCACATGAGCTTTGATTAGCGAAAGCTAAGGAAGCAATAAGTAAAAATTACAGGAACTACTACGAACGAACATGTTAAGGAGTTATAAGTAGTTTCCCATTAATTAGTTGAAACTCAAATGCTCTAAAAATAAGAAGAAAATAAGCGAATATGCAGTGAATTTCTTGTATGCCGATTGAAGAAAATTAAAAATATGCTATTCAGTCAAAGAGAGCTCTACCATGAAAATTTCCTGTTTTTTTAGCTTTCTAAATAATAAAACCTAGAAAAAGGTTTTTGCATTTTTTGTTTTACTTAGCTTGCAAAGAACTCACCTACAAAGGACCTTTATTATTCGCTTAAAGTAGCTAGTCAATGAATGAAAGTTTGAGTCAGTCGAGTGAGAAAATTACAACATAAGCTAAAAGTTAACATCGCATATTTAAACTGTAGCAACATAAAGCTTTAAGCTTTCGCTGCACTCTTGCGTGCTTAATTTGCACTCTGGATTGTTGTTGGTTTGTTGCAGTTAAAAAAAAATATACTCATGGCTCCCTTAACTACCCGCAGCACAAAAACCCTCAGTGCAAAAAAGTCAGTAAGTAACCGTCCTGCAAGTGTATGCGTGTGTGTGTGTGGGTGTATGTTTGACAACACATTTTTATGTTATAATAAACTTTAAAGCAAGTCAACTAAATTAGCACATCCACCGACATAAAAAAATTACATGGCCTTTGCAGCTTCTGTGGTTGTGTATGTCGAAAAACATTCCTTTATATAAAAAAAAAAACTGTATAAAAATAATTTAAATGTTTAAAATTTATATAATTAACTGCTACGTTTCTCTTAACTTTGCTATGAAGCTGGAGAAAGTTGATTTTTTAATGAGCTTTTAAAAGCTGTGCAGCTTCATTAAAATAAACTTTTCCATTCGTAAAACTTTAAGCTAGACGATGTGTAAGATTATAGCCGATTATTTCAATTGTTCCCATTTGGCCAGAAATTCCAAAGCGCCATAAAAACACACTGACTGACAAACACACACCATGGCCCACCGACACACACGCACACATGTTGACGCTTGCAATGGCCATTGCAGCTTTCGTGCAGCCAGCTCGTTGGTTTCAGAGGCGCATCAGGAATTTTAAGAACTATCGTATTACATCTAATGGATATCGACATTTATTAGGGAGACAAAAATGTAATTTTAACCAATAAGTGGATAAAGGTGAAGCAGTGTGGGAGAGCAGAGCAAAAACAAGGACCAAAGCAAAAGAATCCGAAAGCAACGCCAAAAACTTCAATGAAAACAAATCACGTAAGCCAACAACCCAAACCAGCACAAAGAATGCCATTGAATGAGGCACAAGGATCAACGAACCTGGCACAAGGATCAGCGAACAACGAAAGTGACAAAGCAATCTGTTGGTTTAGAGTTTAAGCTTGGATAAGCTTTGAGATTTATAACAGAGTTCGTGGGTTAAAAAAAAATCTGGGATAGAACTTCAAAGTACAGCAAAAGAAAAAAAAACAAAGATTAGTTCACAAATGACACTGCATAGTCGGTGGGCAACTGAGAAACAAATCTTGGTCAGATATTTCATAACCTTTTAATTTTTCTCAAAATTTGTAAAAGATAACGTAAAAGCTGCGATTCGAATCCAATACAGCAGAGCGCTCTGTCGATTAAACACGTTTCTGCAAGACTATCAACAACAATCTTAACTTCGAAATCATAAACTACGATGAAGTTTACTTTAAGTTTTTCAAGTACTGTTTCTCTAAATCAGATAGCCCACGAGCTATGCACTTGGTGCACATTTGTTTCTGTAAAAACAGTAAGGCATAGGCTGTGTCAAGAATGATAGAAACAAGATTACGCGTTCCGCAAATGAAAGAGAGAGAGCATGACGTCATCCAGCGCTTTTGTCAGACTTTGGAGTACTTTGACTTTGGGGCCCACGTCTAAATATTTATTCTTATTTTTATAATATATATATGGACCTCTTAAACCTATTGCTGCAAAAAAATTTTCGAATGGTTTAGGACAGTGATGTTCACGTAGTACCACGCGTGGTGAGACTCGAAAGCTTTATTCGAGAATTGAAACACGTACGCAATCGAATGCACGAAGTTCTCTCAGTCAGTTGGCGCTGAAAAGTCAAGCAAGAAGGTTCGCGCCTCTCGGTCGTGTGTTTTGCACTGCACGAAATGTTTGAGGCATATGAAAATGTGTTATTTGTAGAATAATAATAATAATTATGATAATGATAGTGACAATGATAATAATAGTGAAAATGATAATGATACTGATAAAGATAATGATGATGGCAATTCTTGCTTAATATCCGCACAACAATTTTTGCCAGTGCAGAGCGCGAGAGAGCTACAAATACAAGCACAAAAATCGAAAATTGTAGTAGTATTCGTGTTAGCACCACTGGTTATAACCAGGATATAAAAATCGTGAAAGTTTAAAAAATTTATATTTTTCGTTTCCTCGTTTCGCAATCAAATCATAGCCTTTGGCTATGAAGTCACTGAATGCAATACCAAAAGATTCCAATCTCTTACAACCTCTGCTACTTTCACAAGAGATATCAAGTCAAACATAGACTGACAGATTGAAGTCAATCTCGGACGGTTGGCTCCAGAGTTAAATCGTGTTTCTGATTTGTTTTTGAATCTCACACAAATTGTTTCTGGTCATAGATCTTAATAAAAGAAACCATTTTAACAAATTAAATGACTTTTGCTTTCATAGGTTACAAAGTGTCACGAATGAGGCGTTGGAGTGGTATTGGAGGTACCACATTCCGTTGCCCAATAACACTGATATTTTTTATCGGAAGTTGTTTTGACAACTATCAATTTTGGCCACAATTTTAGGTGGGTAGCTTTGAGAAGTGCCATGTAAAACGAAAAAAACGAAAATGACAATTGGACATTGCAGCGCTTGAAAGCACTTTGACCGAACTTCTTATGATCAAGTTTTGATGTGAGTGTTATTAAATTTATCTACACAAATTATCGAGAACTGAACCTACCAGTTTTATGCCGACTCCGAACCTCTTATGTGCATGTTCTCAAGATGGCCTTCATTACTCTCTGAAGTATGCGATTTTCTGTAGAGAGGTGACGACGGAGAGAAAAATTCATTTCAATTGAAAAAATGTTCGGTGTCAGCTGGGTTTCAAACTTTGAAATCCGCGGCTGGAACATTGTCATCCAATGATTCAAGCAGGTTAAAAGCAATCGGCAGCGGCCGACAATAAGCTTTTGTAGATTTCATTGCAGAGTGCCACATACTGGAAAAATTGTTATTAGATCCATAAACACCTAGACATATTATTTTTTTTTTTTGTTAGTTAAATTTAGTCGAACGGTTCGTTTCGGAGTCTGTAAAACATGCACCAACAGAAACTGCTTTTTTCTCCTCGTTAGTTTTTTTTGGAATATCAAAAATAACTTACAAGAAACTATAATTATGATATCAAATAACAATATTCTATTAACCCTTTGGGGGCACATTTTTGGGAAGTATACGAAATGGAAAAAGTAGGTTTTCGGGGTAGCTGATTTCGATATCGATGTCAGAAATGAGTTTTGACAGCCGTCAACTGTCAAATCAGCTGTCATATTACGCAATATAAAATGAAAATTGGGAAACAGGTGTTTATTGACTGTTCCAGGAAGATTAAATACCAATAATGTTGTGAGAAGATTTTTTCGACAGTTGACATTTGTAACATCGATATCGAATCAGCTCTCATCCAGATAAAAAATATACTATTTACATGGGTTTCGATGTCTGGTCACTCGCCAAAGTAGAGTGAGTACCTTTCCTGAAGTATTTGGAGCGTGAACAGCTTGTTGACAGCTCTTTTCGCAATTGACAGCTGTCAAAAGATATTTTAGTCACTGAAGTCGCGATCAGTGACCCTGAAAACCTTTTAAGTGACTAGCAGCTCATATTTCTATGACATTTAACCCATCCTGACAGTCTATTGACAGCACTACCAACTTCCAAAATATATATCAGTTCCATCGTAAGTTGGGATTAGAGCACCCCAGAAAATGAAATCGGTGTGCTTCCCGAGAATTTCAACTATAGCGCGAATCTTGACAGCTGTTTTTGAATTTGACAGCTGTCAAGTCATTTTTGACAGTGGATTCGTAATCAGCGACTCCAAAAACATATACTTATGTAATAAAATCATATTGTCCATTGCCAAAATTTCAGGTGACCGATTTTTTCCGAAAAAACGCAATATTTTCATTTTTTGACAATAATGTTAAAATTCTAGTTTACATAGTTGAAGGAACTCATAAGGAACCCACAACACCCATTGTTCATGTAAGACATGGCCTAGGGTTCAAAATATCGGCATTTGAAAGAGAGAACGTAGGTGGGACATATATGTCCCACCGCTCCGCAAAGGGTCAAATTAACTTCACATCTAACATATATTAATTTAAATAATATAAGAACGAATAGTGAACGAAACCGATTCCGATGTCGACACCTAGGCCCATACTTACGCCGATGCCAATGTCAAACCGTAAACCGATTTCCAATTTTTATCAATATAGAAAACGTTACGTTTTACTATGATTGCCTACTTATCTTAATTTCTAAGTCTATGATGTGAGCCTTTAAATCAAATATAGAACTTAACGAACTGTTAACTTTTTAGTTAAAAAATTTGGAAAATATAAGAGAGCGCATTATTGAAAGGCATCTCCAAGAGAACTAGAAGAGAACTAGCAGTTTTTACCGATATCCAATTCAATTCCTAAATTAAGGCCGCCACTGATATGAAACCGATATCGGTTCTGAATTTCATACTGATATCAGCTGATATCGATGCCAATTAATCGGTCGGGCAGTAAATTTAAAACATTTGCGAAAACTTTGTGAAAGGAGTGAATTGATAAAAAACACATTTCTAACTATTTACAGTTGGAAGATAAAGCGCAAAAAATAAACAACCAATAAAACTTGCGATGCAAATTGTTTTTTACTTTTTTTTAATTGTTTAAATTTTCCCTATCAACTGTACCATAAAAGCAATGCAAACAACAACAACAACAACAAGAACAACAACAACAACAACAACAACAACAACAACAACAACAACAACAACAACAACAACAACAACAACAACAACAACAACAACAACAACAACATCTTTAATGGATATCAGCTGAATTGCAGACAATCCACTCGATTGAAGTTTTATTGAATTTTAACAAAAATGCCACAAATATTCTCATGAGAGCATACATAATAACACTTTCACAACGTACATCTGCAATTTCAATTAATTAAACTTTCAATTTTATTTCATATATTTTCAATGGAAATTATTTCAATACTCTGATAGGGTTTAAAAAAAAGAGACAAAAATAAAAGCGCAAAACAAACATTTAACACTTTCCAAGTTCAAATGTAAATGTTAGAAGGTAGGTTAAAAAAAATTCAATATTTGTTTTTTTCTCAAAAAAGATTTTTGACGTGACGAAGTTACGTTTTACCGCGCAGGTTGCCAAAAAAGCTGAAAACAGCATTTTTTTTTAAATTCATCGGCGTTGCATTGAATTGTTACTCGCTGAGTATAAGAGCTATGATTAAAAAGATGATACGACCGTAAATATTAATTTTTTGACGTCATTATAAAAACGAAACAAAAATTCAAAACGTTATCGGGACGCGATGGGAGCTGCTTAGGCAACGCAACTGAAAATTTGTTACATGTAATTATTACTCGTAGAGTATTAGTGCTAGGATTAAAAATATGATGCAACAATAAATGTTTTAAGTGCTCACAAACAAATTAGACATAAAATTTCTGACGTAGAGAGAGCCGTTCAAATATCGACAATGCAACATTTATGCAGTGGCGTTGCATTGAATTTTTACTCGGTGAGTATATAAGCTAAAATATAATAAAATAAAGTAAAAAGGGCTGCCAAAAGTAACTATTAAAGTAAAAATAATTTTTAAAAACATTTTTTAACTTAAGTAAAAAGCGAAAAGTTTAAAAAACGAGGGCGACATTATATAAGTGCCATGTGAACTTCAGAATATATTCGCTGCTTAACGCGCGGTACGCACTTGCTCTCTGCTGCCAACAAGCGCAACCGTATGACAACTGTAAAGGAGTGTTTGGCGATGTTCAAGCGCAATAAGGACTTATTGCGCCGTTTCGTAATCATAACCAAACATGGATACATTACAACACACTAGAGACCGAAGAATAGTCGAAACAATTGACTTACGTTGGAGAATCGAAGAAAGACGAAAAAGACCAAAGAGAGTTCATGGCCAACAAAGTGAAGGTGCCAGTTTTTCGGCACACACACGGTATCGCCCATATCGATTACCTTAAAAAGGGCAAAACGACCACGAACGGTTCGATTTAATTTCTAGCTGTCAAATAAATTAAAAAAAAAAACTAGTTTAAGGGCATGCTCTAATATTTTTTAGCACTGGAGAGAGTATTTGCAATAGCGTGAGAGCATATTGTATATATATGCAATGTATTCTTGCCTTTTCATGTAGCATTTATGCAAAGGCATAGTAAATTTAAGTGGCGTCCGTGGCGTAGTTGGTTAAAGTGCGTGGCCGCTATGTCAACGAACTTGGAGACCAAGGTTCGAACCCCAGCAGCGACAGAAAATTATTTGAATTAAACATAATTTTTCTGTACGGCCGCCACCTCTGTGCAGACAATGGCAAACCTTAGAGAGTATTCAAAATCCCATATAAAGCTTCTTGAGAACAAGAACATTCCGTTCATCGCCGTTCGGAGTCGGCGTTAAACATGTAGGTCCGGTTCTCGGTCAATTGTGTACAAACTTAATAACACGCACAACACAATTGATCATAAGAAGCTAAGTCAAAGTCCTTTCGAGGGCTGAAATGGCTAGTTATTTATTTTTTTATAGTAAATTTAAATGAGTACAATATGTGACCCGGTCTACGAAAAGGGACCTTCGGTGTGAAAATATCATTTTTCACTTTTTTGGCGATTCGGATAGACTAATGTGTGCTCTTTCTAATGGCGCAAAGCAGAAGTTTCCAACTCGTAAAGAAGTTTGTCAGGAATTTTCCAAAATGAAAAGACGCCATTCAGTGTGCGACAATTAAACGTTTACAAACAGCTGTTTTCTCGAAAACTTGTTTTTACACCGAAGGTCCCTTTTCGTAGACCGGGTCACATATGATGTTTTGATTACAAAAGGCGTATATATGATATATTTTACATTTGCTATAATGCAAGACTACTTGCACCGGATTGTGAACAGACCTAATAAAATTATAATTAAAGTTTTGAAATTTAATCTATTTTGTGTTTAAGAATGGCATAAATATACAACACAAATAAAATTCAATATTGAATAGACCTTAGCGGGAATGCCCCGTATTTTTACGAGAGTTGCCTTTTAAGTCTTGCGCTTCGGCAACACAAAGTACTACCGGATGAATTTTGACAGTTACCTTCGAAAATTTTTAATTTTCTAGCATAAACGTACTCACAACGTTTTGGTATATGTGCGATAAATTGTTTTGTTTACAGTGGTTTAAAAATTCTATTTTATATGAATTTTTTAAATTCATATTTTAAACTAGTAAGAAATGATCTTCGACTGGACCGAAGTTAAAATACCCCCACGGCCGAACCAAAGTATATTCAAAGTCTTAAGCAATCAATAAAATGTTTATCTGTAAAAACGTTTTCGTTATAGTTTTAACAGAAAATATTCGCTTTTGTTTTTTGATAAAGTCACTTTGTATAGGAAGTAGGCGTGGTTTTCACTCAATTTCATACACAGAGTACATGTTATATATAAAAATTCAAATGCAAAATTTTAAGTCCATATATTAATTTTTGTGGATTTTGGAGAGATTTTACCTTTTTCATAAAGTCACTTTGTATGGGAGGTAGGCGTGGTTTTCATCCGATTTGGTTAAATTTCATACTTAGAGTGTGTATTAAATATTAAAACTCATATGCAGAATTGTAAGTTCATATATTAATTTTTTTCTAAGAGATTTTACCGTTTTGATAAAGTCACTTTGTATGAGACGTAGGCCTGGTTTTCATCCGATTTGGCTCATTTTCGAACCTGGCCTTTATTTTTTAGATTAAAGCTTGAATATTGAATTTCGTGATGCTGGCTTAAAAATTACGGCTGTAATCGTGATCACAGACGGACAGACGGACAGACGGACTGACGGACAGACAGACGGACATGGCTAAATCAACTCGGGTGGTGATGCTGATCAAGAATATATATACTTTTCTATACCTACCACGTTTCCTTATGGGCGTTACAAACGGAGTGACAAAATTAATATACCCCCATTTACGTTTTATAAACATGGGGGTATAAAAATGGAATTAATATGTGAACATTTTTGGGTGATGTTTTTGTTTATCCAAGAGTTTATAGGTGAACTGTTGGAAACAAACCGGCATGTGACATACAGTGAAATGAAATTATCCGTGGTGGTAAAAATACAGCGGGGGTGGTTCGAAACATGTCTGACGTTTGACAATCAAAAACAACTTGAACTTGAGATAAAAAAAAACTACATAAAATTAAATATTTCTGTTACTGTCTTCTTCCTGTGGAACGTTATTAAATGATGGGTTAAGTAGAATGCAAATGGCGGTTAAACCAAGCCCATGGGGCATATATGCCCCATTTGCTTTCTACCTTATCACAGCCACATTTTCTAACAGATTTTAATCAAATTAGTACTTCTAGATAATAAACAAACACATCCATTTAAATACGCATAAAAGTGCAAGTGTTGCTGTACCTATTGAGTTCAAGGCTATTTCAAAGTCAGAAATTTGAAATTTTTTATTATTTTCGTTTTCCCAAATCTCGGAAACTAATCAATACATTTAAATAACATTTTACTATTGCATGTACCAATGGCATTTGTAATTAGATTAATCAAAACCTTTTTATTCGTGCTGATACTTTTTTCTAGGGGACTAAATATATTATGGGACACATGTGTCCCAATCGTCGGTACTACCATCAGAATTTATCGTTTGTTAGTATCTCGATGAGTCGAGCATATATCAGCTTTTCGATTGGAGAAGGAGCTTATTAACTGTGTGGCATGATCTCGCATGCTTTTGTTTACTTTTTGTAACGATAAAATGCTACCTTTTTCAATCCATTTGTTAACAAATTTTGACCGTTGACGCCAAATGGCACACATAAGTATGTCCCATGGTGCTCCTCACAGAAGGGCTAAAAAAATTTAAATTTTGACTAAACTTTTGTTAGAAACGTTAGAAAGAATCCGCAATAAAATCTTCAAACTTTCCAAGTTTTAATTCTTTTTGGTCAAAGGGTTAAAGACCTGGTGGTCGGAAACAATGCCTGCAGGTTAATATTTATCTATTATGTAGCGATAAGATACCTATAGTTTTTCCGATCTCTCATTACCTCAATTTTATAAATTTGTTGACTTTGTATACATTTTTTATACAATTAATTGCATGTAGATTGTAGTTGAATCCTTCTTGTATCCGACCATAAAAAGAAAACTATTTGCAAAGCTTCTCAATTGGCTTTTGAAGTATTTTGCTAAAAATTCTCTATTAAACGGTTATTTTTCTTTCATCCGCCCCTAATGATTTATTTTTACATATAAAGTCCCACCGCTCTTCAGTTTTATTTAATTCATCTGGATTCAGTTGGCTGGAGGCAATTGGTTGAGTCACTGCCATTCGCTAGAACGCTTACAGATATCGAAATATTGTATAGAAGTGGAAATAATAATACTGCAGAATTAATTCTTATTTGAAGCATCGTTTATCACATATTTCACTAGATTCGAGTGTAACCAGTGTTGTCCGAGTCAATAAGTCATCAACTGTGTGGGTTTTTTCTTTGCGGTTTTATATTCTTTGTTATATTCCACATTTAATTTTTTTTTTTGTTCACGTGCATGTCACACATTAATTAATTTAACCCCTGCAGTCCTTTTGTTTTCCGTCTCTTCATATCTCCTGCAGCGTTCATTTCCGCTTAACCATTGCTGGTTTCTCATTCTCATCACTACTAATGGACTCATCGCGGATGTTTCATCACATAAAAATTAATTTTATTATAATTCATATTTTGTTGCACATCATCTCTGCTGCGGCTGCTGTGAACTCCATTCTGAAAAAGATCGTTTTAATATGTGGCAACCTCCAGCGCCCGGCTTGATGGTATTGCTTTAATCGTTTGTTTGACCAACAAATTTTCACTCTTTCCATTTGTATTGTCTTTTTTATTCTTCTTTTGGGGCTTGCTATGTCGTTACTTGGTATCGCTTTTGTGGCTTATCAATGTTTACTTAACGCAGCATTTGTATCCCTTTTAATTCCAGCGACACTTAATCATTAATCAGCATCAGCATAAATAATTAAAAGCAATCAAATTTAACCGATGTGCTAGCTGGTTATTCATACCAAACGGGCTATGCGACCAGTCCAGTGATCGTACTTTTTCTACGATGGAATTTTAGTATTTGACCTCTTTAATATACTTATTTGTTACTAATTACTACTCCTACTATTTTTAAGTTTTTTAATCTCAAAAGTCCTTTTCTACTGACTGACCAAGAAGAAATTTTACGTAGCTTCAAAACTGTCTAAATAATTTTCACACCCTAACATAATGTTCAAGTCCATAATTTGAATTTCTGGGAATGTGTGAAATCCAAACAAAAAACAAAAACGAACTGACCAATTCAGCCTTGAAGGAAACTTGACCGAGCTTCTTATGATCAAATTGCGGGTTATTAATGTTTGTACAGAAATGCAAATTAATTTAAACTGTCGTAACTTACAACTTCCAAAGCAAACCGAAGTGGGCTTTTAAATTCATAATTCTACATTTTGGAACAATTCTAAATTCAGTCACGTTAACCTCTTTGACCCGTTTTGGCCAGTTTTTAAGTTACGGCACGTAACTTTTTAAGTAAGGCACGAAAAAGTTCGCTTATCGGAAAGGGATAGACAGGCCGCTCTTCATGCATATTTTTCAAGAGCAATTTCTAATGAAATTTTGGATTCATTCGAAGAGGACATTGAGAGAAGATATTGTTTGCTTTCCAAGAATAATTTTCTGAGATGGGTAAGAGTAAATGTAACTGTTGAGCGATTTAAAGAAAAGTATGCTAGTTGGCTTTGGCTAGAAGAGGAAACAATCATAACAAAGTGTAAAAATCTGATCAAATCTGCAGCAGAACGTAAACCTCTACTATTTGCTGATAAATCAGATCGATCAAAGATAAAATCTGCTACAGAGTTATGTAAAGTTTACAATAATGAAACTGATTTAATGGTGATGGCAGAAATTCAGTCAGCTCGTAAGAAAGGATGTAATGATTTGGCGGCAGTTCTAACAAAAAGTATCAGCAGCCTATGTAGAGCTTCGAAAATAATAAAAGTATTGAAAGTTGATGAAAAGGAACCTATACAATGTTCTTCTTCGGAGGCAATGGCATTTATTCTGGACAACAATTTTACCAAAGGACAGTATTTGAATATACGAAGTGAGTGCAAGAAAAGAAATTGTAATATTTACCCTCATTATAATAATGTTGTACAAATTAAAAATACATGTCGACCAGAAGGCATACCTGACGGATAGAATCGCAAAAGAGTCTTTAGAAACGCTACTTAATCATATAGCCGCAAGAATAGTAGAACTACAATACGACGTTATATCTACTCTGGATAAGGAAAATATAATGGTAACATTTATCTAGAGTTATGGGTTCGACAGTTCTACAGGACAAGCAAGTTTCAATCTAAATTTTTCAGAACCGTGCTGCTCAAAAGATTCTGATTCATCGCTTTTTGCAACGACAGTTATGCCGTTACGTTTGGCTTCATCTTGTGCTAAGGTCCCTTGGAACAATCGTACGCCACAATCTGTAAGGTTCTGCCGTCTATTAAAACTAGAATTTGCTAAAGAAACAAAGGAAACCAAATTAAAAGAAGACGATGATTTGAAACAGCAAATAAATATGTTAAAGTGTTTCGTTGTAAAACTGAACGAAAGTAAGAGTATTGAAATTAAATTTCAAATATTCTTAACTGTAATCGATGGAATAGTGTTAAACGCTCTTACAAACACCAAATCAACTTGTGTCCTATGTGTGGATGTACTACAAAAGATTTCGTGAGTGTTAAAGACTTTAAGTCCATTCGATTTCAGCCAAATGAAAATAGTTTAAAATTTGGAGTAAGTCCACTACACTGCACTTTTTGAGTTTTTTGTCCACGCTAGTTACAAAATTGATGTGAAAAAGTGGCATATCACGGATAAGAATGATCAGCAGAGAGTATTAGAACGAAAAACTATGATACAAACACTTTTTTGGCAAAATCTTAGTCTTCATGTGGACAAACGCAAAATTTGGCAGTTCTGGAAGCAGTAATGACGGTAATACTGCTCGGCGTGCATTTGAAGAACACAAATTATTTTCTGAAGTAACCGGTATTGATATTGAATTGATTTTCAATTCGAAAATAATTATAATTTGTTTATCCTGCAAATTCCCCTTGAATTAAGAGAAATTTGAAAATTTTTGCTTTGAAACTGCTAATATTATAATGAAAAAATATCCCTGGTTGCCAATGAGAACTACTGTACAAAAAATTCTTATCCACTCAAAGCAAATAATGGAAAATACAGTGCTGCCAGTCGGTTTTTTTGGTGAAGATGCAGCTGAATCACGAATTAAAATTTACAAGACTAAGACTTCATCATTCTCGAAGAAACAGTCGTATTGATAGATGGATAGTTATGATCCCGTTATTTCAAGCATTTCTCTTTATAAACGAATTCAGCAATGCAATGGATTGATATTTCCACCAGAAGTAATATCTTTATTGTGTTGTGAGGGTGCCACTGAAAAAGCTGCAACAACATCTAATGAGGCTTTTCTTATGAGTCATGACATTGATACAGATGGATAACCTTGTGAAGAGGATGATATTTATGAAATAGAGGCCGATTTTCGAAATGTTCTGTATGGAATAGAATTAGATTCAATAGAAGAAATATAAAGTTTTGAAATTTTTTACTTTAAAATAATGAGTGCCGACACCACAAACTTGTAAGTACCAAAGCTTAATTGGAGAGATATTTAAGAATTTTGCGCTTTAATACCATATCGTATCAGCCATTTTGAATCTTAAAATTTGTCCTCCTTATTCTACCCTAAAAACCTGTAAGAACCAAATTTCAGTTAAACTGGAGGTATGTATATTTTAGAATTTTTCACTATATGGTCGCCATATTGGATCAGCCCTTTTAAGTTTTAAAGTTTTACCTCCAGATTCGTGATTAGCTACTCTAAAAACCCCTAAGAACCAAATCTAAGGTAACTTAGAGGTATATTGGAGAATTTTACACCTACATGGACGCCATATTGGATCCGCCATTATTAATTTTTAAATTTGAAATAAATAACTGGTCATTTCAGCCCTTGAAAAGACTTTGACCTAGCTTCTTATGATCAATGGTGTTGTGCGTGTTATTAAGTTTGTGACACAATTGACCGAGAAACGGACCTACAGGTTTAACACCGACTCCGAACGGCGATGAAAGAAATGTTCTTATTCTCAAGAAGCTTTACATGGCACTTTGATTACTCACCGTACAGAAAATTCTAAGAAGAATTTTCTGTCGCTGCTGGGATTCGAACCCGGGTCTCCAGGTTCGTTGACATAGAGGCCACGCACTTTAACCAACTACGCCACGGACGCCACCTTCAAAAAATTTCAATTGAATATTTGAATTTACAATGAGTAAATTCAGCCGGTGCAACGGCTGAATTACAATGAGTTGGTAATAATAATATGGCCTATCCTACCAAAGTGGGGAAGAACGTGGCAAGATCTATGGTTGGAATAAATTAATTTAACTTTTTATCTGCAGACAACAACAAACCTCAGAGTGTAAATAATACCATGTAAAGCTTCTTGTGAATGTACTAACATGCACATTAGCCGTTCGGAGTCGACATAAGACCACTAGGTCCAGTTCTTGACCATTTGGAATGCATTCCTCCGACCATATTCGGTAGAGAAGAAATTCCGGAAAGAATTTTAAAAGAATGTCGCCTTCGTTCTTAAATAGCTCAGCAGGTAGGCTATCTTCTCCCTCGGATCTGTTTTTTCTCTCATATGGCATGGCGCTTAAAAAAACATGTTTTAATGGGATGGGAGAGGATTTATCTTTAGGAAATCTTTTTTAATAGTTTCAACCATACCCAACTGTTTTGATAAAAATATACCCATTATTTTCTCTTCTACTTTCATATTTAAAAATATGTGAACAATATTTGACAAAAATAAATATTTTACGAAAAATGTCTCCTTTTATTTAGTCTTATCACTGAATTTTCAAAACCAAAAATTTTTTCCTAGGCTGTAAGGTAAATATTATATTATCAAATAATTAAAAAACTCTCCAAGTGGTTAATGTGAGGAAAAACGTTAACCTCTAAGTGCCCAAATTTAATATTAAATAAATTTTCGGTACATTATACTAAAAATAATTTTAAATTCTATCTAATATTTGAACAACTCAAGGAATTAAACGACAAGCTGGACAACCTTTTATCCAAAAATAGTTTTTACATTCAAAGATTATTGTGAAGATTAGATAAAAAAAAAAAAATCCGATGATTTGACAAGACTGATAAAGGAAGAACACAAGAACAAGAGAACATAAAACCCAGAAAAGCAATAATTTTTGGTAGCCAACAAACAGCAGCTGAATGGGATAAATTTTAAGTTGAAGCTTTCGTACACATGAAAATAAAAACTACATTAATCTAATTTTCAAGAAAGCTCAATTCAACCAAAAGCTTTATAAACAAACGAAAACCCGCAAGGCAGAGTAAATAAGTAGGAATCGAAAATACAGCATGAAGGAAAGCTACTAAAGTCAAAATAGTTTTGGTGCCACAGAAAATAATAGCAAGCAAAGGAAAAAAAAAACAAAAACTAAAATCAATTTGGTTGGCAGTCACTCAACGAAGCTCTAGAAGCAGAAGCTTTAAGTCGACGAAAAACACATACGACCTTACCCAATAAACATTTTGGTGAGTATGGCTGGCTGGAGATCGTTCCAGCTACATAAAACATGTTTACTCGCAAGTTGAAGCAGCAAGTTTTCTAATGGTTCCTTTTACTACTCATGAGGAGTCATAACGCATTGAAGGGGGAAATGTTTATCGCACTTTTTTGTATAAAACAGTAGATTTAACAGAAGTGTTAAAAATTTGACGACTACGAGAGTGTATCTATCATAAAACATAATAAGCTTTTTGGAAAAAAAAAATATAATTTGAAATTTTTATAAATGAAAGAAAAAGCTTTTAAAAACGTTGAAAAAAACAAGACATTAGCTACACTACAGTTAAAGGCTTACAAAAGTAAGCTTATATTAATATTTTGTTATTTCGTTACATAACAAAATTCTTTAAATAGTGCCGAAGATTGCTTTTTCTTTTCAAATGTACTCAATTATGCTCTCACTCAATTTAACACACATTTTCGTTCACTGGGTTGTTCATATCACTCACAAATACCAATAATATAGACTTTCGTCAAATCTTTTCTCTTCCAATTCAATTCAATCGAAATCGATTGATTCCAACTCTAAGACACGCAGCCAACAACTCTTGATAGTTTCCGCAGCATCTGGCTTTTGCCAAGGATTTTGCAAAGGATAACAAAAACAGTTACGTTGGCTTTTAGTGTCAGTGTATCTGTGGCTATGTGTTTGATAATAATGCGTTTATATAAGAATGCAAAGATTTTATTCTTGCTGCTTGCAGACTGAGCAAATAAATAAAGGCAAGAAAAATAAAAATAAAAATAAAAAATAAAAAGAAAAACAACACAGCACTAACACTGCCAACAAATAACGCATACAAAGATTTATATAAAAAGGATTTCATGGCTACGTCATAAACTCAGCCTTGGCCTTATGTGCTATCCTTGAAAATCGAATTGTTTTATTTAATGGCTGCCAAGTTGATTGAGCAGCGCCTTTGAATGATGCAAAGAGTTTATGCACATGTATATGTGTGTGTGTGTGTGTTTGGAATATACCCCCATTTTAGGATGTTTTTATGCTAATGCACACAATTTACAAGTATTGGCTGCCAACCACTAGTTATGGTGGCCGCCTGTTAAAACGTCTTAAGATGGTGCTAAAAAATATTGTCACATAAAAGTTTATTTATAACCGCTGCAGCTGTATCCTTATATACGGCTTTAATGAAACTCGACTAACAACCAACTGTGAATGATGAATGTCACAAAAACCAGCAATGACACAAAAACAAGCCATAAGACAAGCTCGGTACAACGATAACTGATGCAAATATTCAATGAATCATAATGAACTATTTTCAAAATTCATTTGTTTAGAAGTTAGATATTTGATAAGCGCCCTAAACCATTTCAATAAATAACTAAATTAATGCCTTAAACAGAGGAATAAAATATTCTTGCCTTTAGCTGAGGCAGAATTAAGACGATATGTTTATGATTTAAACAAACATTGCTACGCAACTCATTTCTGTTAACAAACAATAAATAAATCTAAACTTTCGGATGAACCGAATATCAATGTTGCAATTGATTTAAGTATATTTTATGGACTTATCTAAGCAAATAAAATAAATGCATGATTGGCGCTCATAGCCCATGGGGGCCACCGGCATAGCATCAAATGGCTTCCTAGGTTAGTTCTACCTACTGTTCTTTATAATGCTTCTAAGCAGCACCAAAAGGCTTCCAAAGTAGAATTTAAATTGTAAAGTAATAAATGGACAAAACTATTTAAAAAACATATTTTGACGTGACAACGTTGTTTTACAGCGCACGTTTCTAAAACCGTTTTTCTACAAAATGCATCGGTGTTGCATGGAATAGTGGGAATGATAAACGTAATGACCCGACAGTAAAGATTAATTCTTGGACTTTATGGCAAAAATGTATAAAACATTGATTACATCATCGTGACGCGAAGGCAGTTGCCTTACACGGATGTCACACGATCAAGTTTTACACAGTTTTTTACTAACACACTCATACTTTCGAACTTGACCACCAGCTTGATTTCAAATTTTCCTTTCAAGCCGTGTCGCAACTTTTCGGTTAAGTTTAACAGCTGATCACAGTTCCTAAACATAAATTTTTCGTATTTCGTTTTGCAAGGCAGGCATTGTAATGTGTTTCCTTGACGACGGCATCTTGGATATAAAATTGACTATCAAATTGCATGCAGCCTACGTCAATTTATATGAATTTCGACACGGAGTATGTGTGATCAACTTGAAACCCTAATCTTGAACGTGTAACTCCAGCATAAGCAACGAAGCTTGAAAATTGTTACATGGAATTTTAACGCGCTATGTATGGGTGCACCGTAAAAAATATTACAAGCCCGTAAAGTCTGGTTCTTAGCCCCCATGACAAAAATGGACAAAAATTTAAGATAGTATGAGGCCGCGGAGAGAACAGCTGCAAGACAGAAAACGTGTCAATCATGCAACGGCGTTGCATGGAAATATTACGCGGTGAGTATATGCGGCACGGTAAAAATTGTAAAACAAAAATTAAGGATTTATGCTTGGCTTTACAACAAAAATAAAAAATAAATGAGGACATCGTCAGTTCGCTGAGGTAACAGCTTATTCAACAAAAATGCAATATTGTTGCATGGAATTATTACTCGCTGAGTAAAAGTGCTACGAAAAATTATATTTAGCAACAAATAATGGTTTTTGGCCTCATAACGAAAATGAAAATGCAGTTAATGCAGAAAAATTGCAACAACAATGAAAAAACGTTGCATGCAATTATTACTGCGTGACAATTGGCGCTATGGTTAATTTTATGGAACGAGGTATTCGGTCAAATGATCAAAACAAAAAATAAAATTAATTCCGTCATGACGCATCTGAGGAAACCCATAAAATGACCTAAGTATACTTATCCCCCGTTTTGCACGGTACTCGTTTAGCACGTTTTCGATCTTAGTTTGTGATGAAAGTGATAAGTTTTTACCATTCAGAAAAAGATGACAGATGGTTTCAAGTGACAGTGACAGCAATGAAGCAAACTGATTCTTAATGATAATTATTTTTCTCAATTATATTTTATTTTATTTTATTTTTTTTTTTTTTTGGTGCTTGGACATTTGTAATTTTTATGAAATACGTAGACCATTTTTAAGTTACACATAGATGGGTCAATTGAAAAAATTTTTCCGTTAGAGTATTCAAAAAAATATTTTTTTTTTTGGTTTTTATACGATTTTTGTATTGAACGTCACATAGCAGATATGCGAGAAAAATCACTAAAAATTTAAAAATATTGCAAATCAAAGCTTACTGTGATGTTTGTAACGTTATTTCATCAGTTAAATCAGCTTTTGAAAAAATCGACATTTCAATTACAGATATAATATATTTTTACCAAAAATATCTACTTATTTTACAATTTTAACGGGAAAAACTTGAAATTTTTCACCAAAAAGACATCAACGTAGAGGTTATTTTCAAAGTAATAGACTTGCAGCAATGAATAATAGAAAAGTGTTAAATAGTAAGCAATTTTAGAAAAAACAACAGGGTGACGTTCAATACATTTTGTGACGTTCAATACATTTTGTTGCGCTTAACCAAATAATATAAATCAAATTGGGAGTTTAACAAAAAACAGGTTTATTCTTTTGAATAACAAAAAAAATAAAAAGTAAATATAAAGTATATAATTCAACTATACATAAAATTATCATCCAATTTCAGCAGGCGTTAATTTTGCTATTTTACTCTTAAATATACAAAAACGAAATACAAAATTAATACTTCAGCCGGTGGACATATCTAAAAAGTGACGTTCAATACATTTACCTCTTTTTAGTTTTTTTTCTTAGGAATTTTATTTTGCAAATATACTAAAACAAGGAAATTAATCAAAACCAATGAAACAATGATTTTGAACTTGTATTTTTTTACTTACTATTTTTGCTTTAATAAAACTCCGCGTGACGTTCAATACATTTTTACACGTACTTATCATAATGAACTGAGAGAACACACAAAAATGTACTTTAATATTATTTAATCGTCTTAATTTTTAGAATTTCATGAGAACTAATCCCTGCCCTTTCTTAATATAACTTACTTGTCATCTATACCACTCCTAAATTAAAACTAACGAAGTGTAAAAAAACAATGTGACGTTCAATACAATGCTTGGGGACTAAATGTAAATCGAAAGCCAAATTCGCGATGACAATGTGTTTAGAATAACAACATAATAAAACATAAGAAATAAATGCTATCATTACAAAACATTTATTATTTGTTAAATTTTTGCATTGTTTTCATGTTTTTGTATGAAGCGGAAATCACCCCGTTTTACACGGTAGATAGGTGTACACCAAATGCAATAGCAAAAGTAGAAATAACAATATAAAAAAATTATTTCAAATTCAAATAAGGACAAGGATTAGGATAAGGATTTGGATAAGGATTAGAGCAAGGATACGAAAAAGGATGAGAGCAGGAATTTTGACAGAGATAAGGACCAGGAATAAAATACGAAGTAGGGCAAAGATTTGGACAAAGATTAAATGATGGAATTGAACAAGGATTAGGATAAGAATTCAGGCAAGATAGGGGAAAGGGACTACGACAGAGATTGGGGCAAAGATAAGGACTTAAAGGAATGTTTAGAAGCACAAAAACAAAGATTTTGATCTAGGACAAATATTGGAAAAAGCAGTGGGAAAAGAATTAGGAAGTAGATTCAAACATGGATAAGCAGTAGCGCAATAGGATATTGTGCGCCCCCCTCCCCCCCCCGCAAATTTTAAATGGAGCCCTGCTATTTACTGATAAAATATCAAACTTTTAGTACCAAAGTTATCGGCAAGTTTTTTTATTTAATAGTCAACATTTATTACAAAAGTAAAAACATAAAGAAATATTTTTAAAAATTCATATATCAGAAATATGTTTATATTTCAAATTAATAAAATTTGTTAAAAAAAAAAATTATGAAGGTGATTCATGTCAATTCGTTTGTCTGCGTATATCGTAAATCGTATTCTTCGTATATGAAATTGACATGAAAGTACTTTAAGAAACTTTCGTATTTTCTTGTAAAGTGTCAGTGTCAATTTGTTCCATATAATTGAGCGCTAAGCTAGCGATAAAGAAGCTCTAATTTCAGCAAAGTTACTTTCCAAGAGCAAAATCACAAAAAAAAAATAAACAAATCGTCAATGGATCATCTTGACTTTGTTAAAAAATGAATTAAATTTGCATTTATATAATTTTTTAATCAAATAAAACGGTTGAAGGTCTAAAGAAACTTAAACCACCCGATTCCAATCTTGTCCTTATATTTAAGTAATATATAAGTAATTATATGAAGTAATATTCACGTCAACTCCCCTTTTTAAATATTAACCTTCCATAACTATGCAAGTAACCATAACCTTCCATAGCCACAAATCTCTTTCGTGGTTGGCCAATGGGTAAAGGCTCAAGCCCAAACCAGACTTTAAAAAACAGACTTTATGATGAGAACAAATCAGACTTGGTGCACGTGGTAACCACCATTGCTAAGATGTCTTCCTTGTCTGACTTCAATTTAAACAACGACTTAGTCATCGAATGTGTTTATCCGGAAGGAGGAAATACACCACCGGTCTTCGGTAAGTCGCTGAAAGCTTAAATCTGAGGATGCAGCTATTTCTGTTGAAAAGCGGCCAACGAGATCAAACAGCAGAAACAGCTTTAATGCAACTGCAGCAACCTTCCCTGCTGATAGAAACTTGCACCAACAAAAGATTCTTCTTTTGGAAGGCAATCGGGAAGAGGACCCGAATTCCGAGAGCATGATTTTTGAAAATTGAATCTTTAAGAAAATGCGAATAAAAAACATTTTCCGATCAAATTTATTTTATTGTTTTTTTTTCTGACAAATAAAATAAGTTTACACAAGCCGACTTACAACATAAGCATCGAATATGTTGCGTAGATTTGAAAAATATTCGTAACTCAAATTTCATATGCAATACTTTTGACGGTTCGTAAGTTTTTGCGAAATACGAGCTTACGAAGCACTTACGAAGTGACATGAAGCACTTTATTATTCATTTACTGTCGTTTATTTTAAACAATAACACGGTGTAACAGTGAAAATAAACTCGGCTCGAGACATAGTAGAGGTTGTAGGTCTAGTTGAACATAAGATAACTGCATACTTAGTTTTTTGAATATACCCTCAAAATCGGGATTTGTGGTCAAAAAACCGATTTTAGGTAGGTGCATGTATAGTTTGTTATGTAACTCCGTTATATCTAGCTCAATTTTAAAAATTTAAACATTGATAAAAAGAAGAAAAATATACCCTTAATATAATATAATATACAGACCGTTTTTTTACAAAAAGAATTGACAAAGTTAGAGGTAAAATCATTTGAAAATTTCTCATTTCTTTTTAATTTTTTCAACTTTAACAACGTTTTGTTAACAAATTTTGTTTTTTGGCACTATAAGTTTTAGTAAGATTCTGAAAGCCTGTTAAATTTTGCGTTCAATAAGCTATCATTTACTTCAATTGGCTGAAATACAAATGCACTATCGAATTTTTAGTATTCGTAAAAAAATACAAAAAATTTTATTTTTTTGTTTTTTTTTCTAAAAATGTTTATTTGACCTTTTTCGTTTATATATATTATAATCGATTTCACGTTTTAGGGACCAGCAGTAGTCTGCCAGCATGTTTATGGAATTTTTTCCCTAAAAGCCGGTTTCTATAGCTTCCATCTCCTCGTGGAACCTTTCTCCTTGTTCATCACTAAACTGCCCAAGGCTATTCGGGAAAAAGTTTATATGGGAGTGCAAAAAATGTATTTTGATTGACATATTGCAGCCCATTTTTTCGTAGGCACTTAAAAATTCATTTACAATACTTAAGAAATTTCGACTCTTCTTCTTGCCGAGGAAATAAATGCATAACGAAATAAAACTATTCCAAGCTCTTTTTTCAACTGGATTTAATTTAGAAACGAAATCAGTGTCCAAGAAAATTTTCCAAATTTGTGGGCCCACAAATAAACCTTAGAATAACCGAAATGAATAAATAACTTTTATAAAAGATTTGAACGTGCAGGATACTTTCTTTGATTTTGGCCTCACTTAACCTAGGAAACGCTGCAATCAGATTTTTTTTTTTTTTTTAGCTTTGAACCAAGGATTTCAGGTGGAATACCTATTCAGTCAAGTCTGCCTTGGTTCGAAAATGAGATGATAGATTAGTGGGAAGAAAAGGGCAATCAAGTGAAACACGTGTAGGATGTTCCAAGCATGGTGGAACATCCTTATATTTATTAGTCGCACGACTATCCCATTCGCAAATAATGCAAGGATACTTGGTATATCCACCTTGCATTCCAAACAGTATTGTTAGAGCCTTTAAGTCGGCGACATACATATATCAGAATTTAACATATCAAGAATCACACAAACAGTTTTTAAATAAATCATACTCTTGCAAGATCCCTCAATAAACAAACGCCATTCATTCGGAGCGTGTTTGTGGTTGAAAACTGCAAACAGTTCCGTCACATCCGGGCAATACACCAGCTTTATGATAATATATTTAAACGAAAAAGGTCAAAAAAAACATTTTTAGAAAAAAAAAAATTTTGTTTTGTATTTTATTACGAATACTAAAAATTCGATAGTGCTTTTGTATTTCAGCCAATTGAAGTAAATGATAGCTTGTTGAACGCAAAATTTAACAGGCTTTCAGAATCCTGCTAAAACTAATAGTGCCACAAAACAAAATTTGTGAACAAAACATTGCTGAAGTTGAAAAAATTAAAAAAGAATGAGAAATTTTAAAATGATTTTGCCTGTAACTTTGTCAATTCTTTTTGTAAAAAAACGGTCTATATATTATATTAAGGGTATATTTTTCGTCTTTTTATCAATGTTTAAATTTTTAAAATTGAGCTAGATATAACGGAGTTACATAACAAACTATACATGCACCTACCTAAAATCGGTTTTTTGACCACAAATCCCGATTTTGAGGGTATATTCAAAAAACTAAGTGTGCAGTTATCTTATGTTCAACCAGGTCTACTACCTCTTCTATGTCTTGAGGCAAGTTTTTTGATTTGTTTTCATTTTGTAACACCGTGTAATAGTTCGCGATAGAAATAAATATTTTAGTTTTAATAGAATTTTTCCAAACAAACGTTGGTTTTCACTTAACTTGTAAGTTTCATTTCGGGACTTGAAGGCACCCCTGGCTGGGCTGCGCTTATTTCCGGTTTATTTTTTCCGGTTTTAACTGAAAAGCTTTAATAGCTACGTAGATATCCAACTTTGAAGATGGAATTGCTTACTGTATCACTTTTTTTTTGGTCCACGGTATGTATTTGAGAATGTTAAATTGTTATCCTTTGGTTTCAGTTCAGTTGTGCTGTATTCTTATTATCTGTTTTTATACTAAATCATTTTAAGCTATCTAAATCCGATTCAGTGAATTAGACTGTTCCGGACTTTTATATTAGAGTGAAATTGCGTCTAAAATTTAGAAATATTTTCTTACTGTATTGTTATAACAGTATTGCTATAAATCAGCTCCACTTTTGCCTGTGCGAACGGACATAAAAAGTATTCATCCAAATATTTGCTTTAACCAATTGATACCAAAACCATTGTGAAAATTATGTGACGAAAATCTCAGAGGACAACTTTGACAGTCAAAATCTTTGCTATTATCTTTTCGATGTAAAAGAATATTTTTGTTATTGATTTATTTCTTTTATTAATAAAAAGTGAAAAAAAACCCAAGCTTATCATTTTAAAAACTCATTGGAGCGTGACGTTAAGCTAAGCAGTGCTTTTTTCACAGTTATATGACACCTTTGTGCTTGCTCAACAGCTTGAAAGCTCCGGAAGAAACAGTGCAAAGACAATATGAAACATAAACATTTACCATGGGCAAGCTTTATCCTAGATTTATGGTTTGGCTGCACAAACATAGGCTTCATAATAATGAATGAAGCTGATTTATTGAAACGAGAGAATCTACGAAAGTGATAGTACGGAGATTATGCATTTTGGAGTTTTCCACCTTGGGAGTTCACATAAAATACTAATGTTCACATGTGGTTTGTGTTGTTTTAAATGCAGTCAAATCTCAATTCAAGGCTGAAAAGTCTATTTTGGAAGCTCAGCCGCACCCAGTATTATCTGTAACTTGAATGCACAATGTTAAATTATGGCTTCAAACAAAAAGTGCTAAGCCATAAATACCATGGCCCTCCCACTTTCATTGGGCCACTTAGAGATCTAACAATCTTGCAATGCGTCAATCATTTTGTGCAACCTGTTTGGTAGCTCTTCATGGTTATAAACTAGAATCTGAGTTGGACTCAACTGTATGCAGCCAATAAGAACATAGGTGCGTTCTATTAACGCACAAACACACACCCACACACGCATATACACAGCGTTATTTGTTATTTAATGCACCTTGGGTGTGTTTGTATGTGTTGCGTATTCAATGTAATCAGTACTGAGAGGAAATTAAATCCTTATCAGTGTACAAAGTGTTGTTGGTTTGTCGGTTCTCTGGGTTTACTTTTTGAACTATTGCATGCGTGCGCATCGCTGAGCATTTGTGTTTGTTACATAATGCACGGTAACAACAATATTCAAAAGCAATTTGATGATGCACATAAAATAGAATCTTTAAAACTACCCGAGAAAGCCATTAAAAGCAATTTATTAAAAGCTAAAATTTTGTTTTTTCATGTCAAGTTATCAACTTTACAGGCTATCATGCAGAATAATTATTTAATTTGCTCTTATCGATTGCCTCAAAGTGTGCAAAAATACCGAATCCTTTGGCTGTCATTTGCCACTTTGACTGTCGAACACCAATAGCAACGCCAACAGCAACAACAGCAACAACAGCAACAACAACAGCATCAATATTTATTCAGTTCACTTAATTTGTTGCCCCTCGTTCCACGCAACGCTGCCGCTACCGTCGCTGCAATCACCTATCATCTAGTAAATTTAAGCACCGTACTATTTGGCTCTATCGTTAGGAGTATCACTTTCCAAACCCTCTTTCTGCTACCCTCTTCGTTACCTAAATGGTTTTTCACGCTCAATTGAAGGCTGAAGTGGAATTAAAACAGTGGAAAAAAGCAGCCAATAAGTATGCAACAAGAAATTTCTATGCGAACAACGCAAGCAAGCGAGTCAAAGAGAATGTTTTTTTTTTTCATGCACACTTTGTTGTATGTATCTATGGGATATTTTTGGTTGGCTCTTTTTTTAAGCAGCTAATTTAACAAATTTAATCAGTAGTGATGACATTTATTAATTTTGTTTGACATGTTGCGGTATCTTAAGTCAAGTGTTAACAGTGGACAATTTATTTAAGAACTGATATAATTGATAGAGTTTGTGGAATTGGTTCGAAAAATCACGAAACATTGAAGTATTAACTCCGACCACGAAAAAAATTAGCATGGTAATAAAAAATCGCATAAAAAAATCGATCCTTACAGGTTTCTAAAAGAGTTTAAAAGGCATTTATCAAAAAAACATCAGCGTTGCATGGATTATGGTTCGACAGCAGAGGTTTATTAAAATTAAAAAAATCGCATATCCAGTTAGCACTTTGAGGGTTAATAGAATTATTACTCGATGAGTATAGGTGCGACGGTAAATTTCAATTTACTACAGCCAAGATTTTATTATATTGCCTTATTACATAAAGATAATTATACATAATTTTCACTGCACTAATTTATGCACTGAAAATGCAACAATTCAAAAACGTTGCACAAAATTATGACTCATTGACTAAAGGTATTACCGTAAATTTTACAGAATGAAAATAAAGATGAGTTGTCGACCACGCGATATAAATAATAAACGAATGAATTGCTTCATTAGACATCTCAGGCAACGGCAATGCACCAGTGTTGAATGGATTTATTGTATGGCGTAATGGGAACTCTTGATGAACCAAACAAAAGTATAAACAAAAGATTAAGCAAGACCAAAAGAAAAGCATAACCAAACCCAAAAACAAAAGCAACAACAGAGCAAAAGCAACAACACAGTAAAAGCAAAAAAAAATTAAAGAAATACAAAACAAAAACAAAAACATAACCATAGCCACAACCATTGACATAAACATTGCATTAACATTAACATTAACATTAACATTAACATTAACATTAACATAAACATTGACATTAACATTAACATTAACATTAACATTAACATTAACATTAACATTGGGACTGTTTAATCGACTGTGGCAACGATCGGACGTGTTTTCCGCAAAGTCTTGTTGAATTTTAAATAAACGCATAAAACGAGCTTCTTTTAGCTACAATATCTAACTGGCACGCATATAAAACTATTGCCTCCGTTTGTGCTCTATAATTAGTTTAATAAGAAAAAACCGCCGAATATCTGTGCAATTAAAGTCGAAAATTAAACATAAAACTCGGTCCAATTCTAAGCTAAACCGCTTTCCGCCATAAATTTGTCGCATTGTCGTGCGTGTTGCATTGTCTTTTGCTCACTGTCGCTGCATCGGGCCTTCCTCTATCTGGCTGTCAATTGGCATCGTCATCTCCTACATTACTGTGCTCTCTTCGTGTTGCTGTACACAGTCAACTGAGCTTATGACTCCTACTCCTATGCAAACTCGCCAGCAGCGCGGCAACAACAAAAGCGAAGGCACGCCAAAATTATCAAATAGTGGAGCTAATAGTTTTGGCGCTCAACTACTCGCAGTGGAAGAACGATTAAAAGCGCATGCAAAACAACAAATTCAAGAATCAGAGGAGCGTCTTCGAATACACACGGATAGTCTCTTTAATAGGCTCTCTTCAGAGCTAGCCCACGTTGTAAGCAGACTGGAGACTGAGGTGGGCTCACTGGAAATCAAGTTAAGTGAGTGTAACGTAAAAATACACTCATTGGACGAACAAGTAAGTGCTCTAACCGTTCGCTGCGATCAACTCACGCAAGAGCTAATTGAAAGCACCAGTGCTAACAACAACAACAACAACAATAAAAACAGCAAAGTTGATCATTCCTGTGACGCTGTTCTCTTCGGACTGCCTCTGCTGGAAGATGAAAATTTGAAGAGTTCATTTAATCTTATTTGCCGCTCCATCGATTTCCTCCCACCGCCTGTAAGAGATATTTTTCGCCTCAAACCGAAATCTACCAACACAAGCGGTGTTGTTATTATTAAATTTTACACTCCATTCGATCGAAATCGGGTATTGAAGGCATTTGGAGACTACCGTCGGCTGGCGAAAAAAGCAGTCAATTTAAGAGGCACTGGCATCGACTCTGATCGCAATGTTTATTTGCATGAGAGCATATCAGCTGATACGCGTAAGATTCTTCAGGCGGCGATCATATGCAAACGAAAAAAAAGCATATTTAATGTATTTACTCTGCGAGGCTCTGTACATATCAGAATGCGTAAAAGCGGAGAAGGAATACGTGTTGGCAGCATCGAAGAACTGCAAAATGCTCTCAGCGCTGGCAATGCTTTACACGAGGATGAAATTAAGGGGGGCTGATGCTATTATATTATATTTTATCTCTAATATTTTTTCTGTAATTTCCTACTTGAAGTTTATTCAGCTATATATTCCTTTGTTATCTATAATTTTCACATTCTTCTTCCTCTATTTTTCTATATATTTTTTCACTTACTTTCATGCTTATGGTTGTGTTTTAAATATAATTTTCTATGGTTTATACTTCAAATAGTGAAATTCCAAAAATTCTGATCGACGTTTTTTGTAAGCAACACTCCGGGTTGAATATTGTCCACTTTAATGCGCGTAGCCTTAATGATGTAAAGCTTGATATTGTTCGTCATTGCTTTGAGAACTCAGCCGTTGATATCATATGTATCTCTGAAACTTGGTTTCATCAAGATATTAATGATTCTCGCTTAAATATTAAAAACTATAAGCTTTATCGCAATGATAGAACCGATAAAAAAGGCGGGGGTGTTGCAATTTACTGTAGAAATAACTTAAATGTTTGTCTGTTGGGAATGTCCAGTGGTTCTGAGGTGGAATATCTTAATGTTGAAGTACGTGTTAATTGTGCTAAGGTATTTGTGTCGTGTGTCTATAATCCCTATCGCACCTGTTGTTTGGATCAATTGTTTTCCACTTTGTTAAATTGCTCCATTGGATATGATCAGTATGTAGTGTGTGGTGATTTCAACATTAATATTTTATGTAAGGATAATCTGGTTGAACACTTCATTGATAGACTTACCGAAGTTGGACTTCACACAGTTAACAATACTATTCCTACACGATATGCAAATAACGCTTCTCCTAGTTTATTAGATATATTTGTTGTCTCTGATATTTCTTCTGTTTTGCTTTTTGATCAATTGTCGTTTATTTCTGACCATGATCTTATTTTTTGTACTTTAAATGTAAATATGTCCCCAAATGTCGTTGAAAACACAATCACTTATAGAGATTATAGGTCTGTTGATTATGATTCTTTGTTTAGTGACTTGTCTACAATAAATTGGTCGGAATGCTGGTTGTTTAGCTCCGTTAATGACAAACTTGATTTTTTAATTAATAAAATTTGTGAAATTTTTGAATCACATGTTCCACTAATCACTCGTCGAGTAAAAAACACCACTTGCCCCTGGTTTACAAATAATGTTAAATTAGCCCTTAAGAAACGAAATAAAGATTATAATAGGTGGAAAAGAAACCCAACAACCTCAAACTGGGAGCAGCACAAAAGATCAAGAAACCTAGCAAATTCTGCAGTAAAATCAGCAAAACGCACATTTTTTATGTCCAGGTTGAGTTCAGCACAACCATCCAAAAAGTTATGGAGCAATTTGAAACAAGCAGGCGTATGCAATTTGAAATCCGATGAATGTCAGGTCGAACCTAATATTCTAAACGAATACTTTATTTCAAACTCTACGTCTTCTGGTAATATGTTGGCCTTTAACACGAGCCCTGTATTTTCTGAATTGCCTTTTAGTTTTGAGTTTGTTGCTGTCGACGAGGGTGAGGTTGCCCGATGTGTCCATAAAATCAGATCCAACGCAGTGGGTGAAGATGGAATATCGATTAAATTTATCAAGCTCATTTTGCCGCACATCCTCAGTCCGCTTACTCACTTATATAATCATTGCTTCACAAGTTCGTGTTTCCCTGATGCTTGGAAGGCAGCGACAATCATTCCCATAGCGAAAAAATCAAATCCTCGTGATCCGTCCGATTATCGTCCTGTTAGTTTGTTATCATCTTTGTCAAAAGTATTTGAATCTCTCATGGCCGCGCAAATTTCAGAACACATTAAAAGATTTGATCTTTTGTCTCCACTTCAATCTGGATTTCGGTCAGGTCACAGCTGTTCTACGGCTGTTACTAAGATTTTAGATGACATCAGAGTTTCATTTGATGTGGGACGGATAAGTCTTCTTTGTCTCTTGGACTTTTCGAAGGCATTCGATTCCGTTGATCATTCAATACTGTGTCGTAAATTAAATGTTAACTTTGGTTTTTCTAGCACGTCGGTCCGTCTGTTATATAGTTACCTAGTTGGTAGGTCTCAGAGAGTTAGGGTGGGAAACAGTCTGTCCGCTTTTCGTTGCTTATCCTGTGGGGTGCCTCAAGGCTCAGTACTTGGTCCGCTTTTATTTTCCATGTTCATAAATGATATTTTTTGTAAATGTCGTTATGTCACTATGCATGCATATGCTGACGATCTTCAATTGTATTTGTCCAGTCCTATTGGTTGTGTTGATAATTTATGTTTAAGATTGAATGAGGATTTGAGCGAAATTTCTACATGGGCTTCAGCTAACAGGCTTTATCTTAATCCACTTAAGTCATACGTTTTGCCGATTGTAAAAACCAGTTATTCTATAACTAATATACCAACGATCTATCTTAATGGCGTAGAGCTTAACTTTGTTCATAAAGTAAAAAATCTTGGTTTTCACATCAACTCTTCACTTTCCTGTGAAGATCATGTTAATTCTGTTGTGAGTAAAGTTTACTTTGTCCTACGGAACCTGAGGTGGACTGCATCATTTGTACCTATCGAGACTAGAAAAAAGTTAATACTCCAGCTTGTAATGCCCATCATAACGTACTCAGAAATTGTGTATAGTAAACTTGATTCCAGGTCCATACTTAAGTTGCAACATGCCTTTAATAACGCTGTCAGATATGTTTATGGCCTCAGAAAATTTGACCGCATCAGTCACGTGAGCAATCAGATTCTTGGTTGCAATATCTTCAACTATTTGGATGCCAGGACTTGTATATTTTTACAAAATTTGATTTTTACAAAAACTCCGAAATACTTGTTTGAAAAGCTTCAATTTGGTAGATCGAACAGAAACTTCAACCTTATTATCCCTGTACATAATTTTTTGAATTCTAGCAGACTTTTCTTTGTAAACGCCATCAGACTTTGGAATTCATTACCCGTAAGGATAAAATGTATTCAGAATAAACGCATCTTTAAGTATGAAATCTTCAAACACTTTTCTTAATACTATCTCTTTTTCTTGTACTTTCTTTTTCTCAGCTTTCATTCTACGAAATAAGATAAAATAAAATAAAAAAAAAAAAAATATTCCATGTTTTAAATTATAACTTCAAATCATTTGTTTTTTGTATATTTACTAGCTGTTGTTGATATTAACATTTTTTCATATGTTTAATATTTTATTACTTTTTCTCTCAATTTAGTACTTAAATTCTCTCAATGTTTGTTTTAAGTTATATTAGCTATTCTAGTTATATTTATTCATCTGTTGTTCATTACTTGTTGTTATTCTGTAATTCTTATAACATTTAAAAGACTCTGTCTTATATGTAAACATTATTTAAAAAAATAAATAAAATAAAATAAAATAAATAAATTAACATTAACATTAACATTAACATTAACATTAACATTAACATTAACATTAACATTAACATTAACATTAACATTAACATTAACATTAACATTAACATTAACATTAACATTAACATTAACATTAACATTAACATTAACATTAACATTAACATTAACATTAACATTAACATTAACATTAACATTAACATTAACATTAACATAAACATAAACATAAACATAAACATAAACATAAACATAAACATTAACATTAACATTAACATTAACATTAACATTAACATTAACATTAACATTAACATTAACATTAACATTAACATTAACATTAACATTAACATTAACATTAACATTAACATTAACATTAACATTAACATTAACATTAACATTAACATTAACATTAACATTAACATTAACATTAACATTAACATTAACATTAACATTAACATTAACATTAACATTAACATTAACATTAACATTAACATTAACATTAACATTAACATTGACACTAACATTAACATTAACATTGACATTAACATTAACATTAACATTAACATTAACATTAACATAAACAAAACCAAAACCAAAAACAAAAACAAAAACAAAAACAAAAACAAAAACAAAAACAAAAACAAAAACAAAAACAAAAACAAAAACGAAAACAAAAACAAAAACAAAAACAAAAACAAAAACAAAAACAAAAACAAAAACAAAAAAAAAACTAAAATAAAAACAGAATAAGAACTTTTTAAATTTCATTTCATAAAGGTTTCACTGCTTGATATACGAATAAATATCCGTATGACTAGATCGTAAAAATATGACAAGTTGGTATTTTGTCCTTTGACTGAAGGAAATAGTTCAAACTATGAATCCGTTTGTAACCAAAAAAGTAGTAAGGTAAAAATTAGCATAAATTAGTGAGGAGGTAAGATTCAAATAAAACATGTGGAAAATAATCTTTTTGTATCAAAAAACATCAGTAGCACGTGAATTTGATTTTGATTGAAGCATACACGATTCGTCTTGTTTTATCTTTAAATGTGATAACTTTACGCTTTACCGCGTAGGTTTCCAAAGAAGTTGAAAAAGACATTTTTTCAGTATAGATGCAATGAAAATAAAATAATGGCACCCCAGTAAAGGTTAATTACACTCTTTAACAAAAATAAGAAAAAACAAAATGAAAGCAATAGTCTCTCGGGACTCGGAGGGAGCTCCTTCAGCAACCCAACTGAAAATTTATTACATCGAATTATAACACGCTATGTATGGATGCTAAATTAAAAATTATTATACGCCATTAAAGGCTGGTCCTTAGCCCTTACCACCAAAATAGACAAAAAAAATCATGACGTCATAAGGCCGCGGAGACAGCCGCTGCAAGATTGAAAATGCAGCTAACATGCAATATTTGCACTACGGTAAATACTATAAAACGCGAATGAAGAATATGTACTTAGCCTTAAGAAAAAAGTAAAAAAAAAATTATGACGCCGTCAGGTCGCGGAGGTAGCAGCTTATGCAACAAAAATGCAATATTATTGCATGGAATTATTCCTTGCATATTAGCGGTGCTACGCTAAATTTAACTTTACTACAGCAAAAGTTGGGTCTCGGACCTCATAACGAAAATGAAAACAAAAATTTTTACGCCTTGACAACGTGAAGGTAGCCGCTTAATGCAATAAAAATGCAACAAGAATGAAAAACGTTACATGGACCACTGGCGCTACGGTAAATTTTATGGAACGATAATCTCCCCTTTATTGTTACAAGATATTATATTTATTTCGGTTACAAGATAAAAACGAAAATAAAAAATCGATAGCTTCATGAAGCCTCACAGGGAACCGCTCGATGCGGTTGTAAAGCTCCATTATTATCCACTTATCCATACAATACCAAAAGCAAAATAACAATCAAAACTAGAACATGACAGATATAACAACAAGCTTCAAAATCCTAACAAGGATTAGAAAAAATATGAGGACAAGAATTTGTACAACTACTAAGACCAGAAAAATATAAGGATTAGGACAAAAGTTTGTACAAGCACTATGACAAAGATTAGATAAAGGTCGAGATCAAGGGTTTGGTCAAGGATTAGGAAAATAATTCAGGACAGGATTCAGACAAGGATTTATATAAGAATTGGAAAAGAATTTAGGTAGCATTAAAAAAAATAATTTGGAAAAATATTGAGAGGATTACGACAAGAAATGGGGCAAGGACTTTGAAAGTGATTCGAACAAGATCTAGGATAAGGATTTAGACATGGATTTAAAGCAGAATTTGGACAAAGATCTGGACATGCAGTTAGACAAGTATAATGTGAAATATACGAATAAAGACTAGGATAGGGACAGGTTAAAGGACAAGAGAAAGGATACGGATAAGAATATAGACTAGGATAGAGATACGTTGTCACGTCAAAACCTTCGGCTGTATCAATGACACATCCAACTACACATTTGTTTTTAAGACATTTTGCTTCTGAACTAAAAACCTCTCCTAACCCAAAAATCACTTTCTTATATCTCTTATATCTTCTTACTTTTAATTGCCTAATTGCCCATTAGTCACAAAAACTGCCAGATGGAAGAGAGGAAACAAAAAAGTTGAAAGTGAGAAATCAAAAAGTGAAAATCCTTTTTTTATACTTTAATTCTTTTTTCTATTAGACTTGCACGAGTAAAATAGTATCCTTAACAAGGGCATCCACAGGGGGGAATTGGGGACACTTTGCCCCCCTATACGGGAAAAATTTTATGTATATATTTGTATTTCTATGTGTGTATGTTACATTTTCATATCATAATTTTTATATACGTGCACAGCAATGACCCCCTCGAAAAATTCCT
The DNA here is from genome assembly GCA_943735915.1 of Pherbina coryleti. Classification (NCBI taxonomy): domain Eukaryota; kingdom Metazoa; phylum Arthropoda; class Insecta; order Diptera; family Sciomyzidae; genus Pherbina; species Pherbina coryleti. The sequence goes on along the minus strand of OX030949.1, from coordinate 127,576,978 downwards.
GCGGACGCCTATGATACTGAGTATAACTCAATCCGAACTGAATCCAAAAATACATTCAGCTCTGGTTATTTGAATGAATTTTATTACAGTTAACTTTCTTTGGAAATGTCTATAACCGGTTTCTGGTTGTTTAAGAAACTGGTTTTATATAAACTTTTCAGATTTTACCGTTTTTCTTTTGAGACCACAAACTTCGGTTTATTTAAAAAAACCGGATGGTTTTTAATCGGGTCATGCAACATTTCAGGATATTATGGACTTTCTTAAATATTTAATTATAATTCTTTTTTATTTGTTTTTCTTTAAATTTAAATAGAGTTTTTCTTAATAAGATAATATTTTGCATATGTTGTGGAATATAAATTTTGAAAGAAAGGAATAATATATTTATATCTTACAGCAATGTCTCTATTTTTAAAATCAATTTTTTACTGGAATTTTGTATGCTTCTTTTTGTTCCACTGTACAGCACACAGAGCTAAAATGTGGTAATAATGCTGGAATAGCCCTTATTGAATTCAAAACTTGAATTCAATGTGACATAATTTGTGGCATATTTTTGGGCTAAAAAAAAAAACCACGCCTAAATTTACATGTGAATAAAACACTTAATTTATGCAAACTTTCTGATTTGGGGTAAAATGGTACAAATTGACAATAACCCACACTTTGGTCACTTACCGGAAAGTGTCAATCCGATTGTCCGCAATTCAAAAAATCCTCAACGAGACAGACACAGCAAAAAAGGCGTTAGCGTAGGACTTAAATGATAGGACCGAAGCAAGCCCGCCGCTGGCACACTCATGCACACACACATCCAAAAACCATCAGCTGCAGTGTGATTGAATTAATCCAACAACATCAAAAACAACAACAACAAAAACAAAACTAAATTCAATACACCAGCAAACAGGCAAACAAACCAAGTCACCAAAGAAACCCACCAAAGCCAGAAACCCGCAACCAACAAAACAGCTTCAAATGAATGCGTGTTGAACGTATAATTTAGAGTCCTTGACTGCTGGCGATGTTGCCAGTAGCAACATTCTGGTTATCGGATACAGATAGAAATTGAAAGCTTTCATAGTTTCATAGATTTTGTTTGACAAAAAAAAAAAAAAAACTATATCGCGAAACTAACAGAGACCCGATTTAATAGTCCTGACGGAGAAGCGTTAATTACCCTGGTGCTGTACGCACGCAAACACATACCCAAACATGCACTCATCCACACATGCAAATATACACATTCAGGCATGCGTTCGTGCGTTTGTGGTACCTACGGCATTGAATACAAAAGCGATGCCAGCAGATGAAAAAATCACGATGGCAACATGAATCCTTGATGCTGGCTCACCACCACAGAGAGAACGGCATTAAATATTTGTGTGTTCAGCGGGATGCATCGCTTTCGTAACAGTGGCGGCAAATGTATGTTTTATAGCGTAAATAATTTTAATTCCTTTTTCACTGCTTAATATTGCAATCGTCCCACTGTGTACTTGCCATAGATATGTACATATATTACATATGTATCCTGAACAAAGGAAAGTGCAATTCACTTTGATTGAAAAAATAAATTCATGAAAAATAAAAATTATATCCGATAGCCGCAAAACAATTCCATCTGCCTTGGAAAAAAAATGAAAGGATACACATGAACATGAGTAGCTTATCAGCAACAATGGCATTAAATCAGCAACATCACCATCAATAACAATATCCAAGGTGAAAAGAGACAGCAATAGTCACGAATTATTACGCTTACGCAAGGCAAAGAAGTTAAAGTCCAGAAAATTAACGAAGGACTTCACACATGCAACCACCCAACCACTCCCTCCCCCATGCACCTACCGACATTGCTTATGATGATGTCGATGATGACCCATACAAGTTGTTGATTAATGATTTTGTAGCTGGAATGCAAAGAATTAACAAATTAATGATTGGATTGGATTGCTTCATCGACGGTCGAACGAGTGGACTCATGGACGGATGAATCGTTAAATGGAACGAAAGCCACGCTGCAAAAATGAATACCAGTAACTTTTTCTTTATTTGTTGCGCTTTCATTATCGCTGAACATAAAGAAGAGAAAAAAAATTAGAACGAGAATGTGCTGGAAACTTGCCAAGCTCCACCTTATTTCTTCACTTCCACAATTGCTGTCTTGGCGAAGAAGTGCAGTGGAGAAGAGAAATATGAACAAGAATGAGAGAAGCTACACGCACTTTTATCCAAACGCAAACTTTTGGCATCTTTATCACAGTACGTTGCTGAAAAAAGCTTTATTGATATGAATAGCATGAAAAACGATATGGATTCATTATCCTTGCCAAACCAGAAAGGATAGAGAGAGAGAGAGAGAGAAAGAGTGGTGGTAGTTCAATAAATAACTACAGCAAACCATTAAAATTATGTTGTCAGGTCAACAGCTTTGAATAGTACACCATTTGTTCCCATTAATTAAGGAAAGTTTGCATTTTCTTATAATTTTTCGTTTGAAAGCGTTACTTACTGGGAAACAGGTTTTTAGCTTAAACTTACAATCAGGGAAAATCCCTGTATCCCTGGTGATGAAAGACCAATAAAATTGTTTCTTGTACCATAAGAGCTACGGTGTTTACATTTCTATCAGTGAAACATAATTTCATAGGCAGTCCAATTTGCTTTTCCATAAAACCAAACGATCCTCTTCGGGGCTTTAGGCGTATAAGTGTATAGGTTAGAATATGGAAAAGCAGCGGATATGGTGCAGTGGTCCGAATTGCCAAGATGTGCATGGACAGCCACATCATATATTTCCTGATGTTAAGTCATTAAAAGGTCTAGGACATTATGGCTTTGCAGACCAAGGGAGGAAAGTTGAATCCGTTGGTTCGATTCAGCAAAGAGCTCAACATATTAACCCTCAAGTGTTGTTTGGCCTGTGTGACATAACAAAGCCGGGTTGTGGACATTGAAATCACCGGTAACAACAATCTCGATGTCAGGGAACAACCCCAAACTGGGCGTTATCGAATCAGAGAGAGAGTCAAATTTATTAAAAGTGCACTCCCTCTCTAAATTAAAACTTCTATATACATAACCAAAGTGCATCAAGTCCGAGCGAACCCTGAACTTCACCCAGAAAAGGGAACTACACTTGCAATGATATGCTACATCCATTCTTATAAGAAGAGCCATGCCCCTATGCAAAGGGGCAGTACTTACATACACGGTCGAAAATTTGGGTTTAAATTTAAAACCCTTAAAACTCTTTTTGGGTTTAACCCTACTTTTTTAAACCCTAGGGTTTCTTTTTTAAACTCGTCAAGGCTTACTTTCGAAAGATTCACGAATTTTAAACTCTAGGGTTTAAAAAATAAACCCAAAGAGTTTAAAACTGTATGTATTTAGACATTTAAACCCGAAAAGTTTAAGATTTGGCCTTGAGGTCTCGGGTTTAAAAAGTAAACCTTAAGAGTTTAGATAATTTTTTTTTGTTTTTAGAATTTTAAACCGTAGTGCTTAAAAAGCAAACCCATAAAGTTTATAATTGCATATTTTTTTAGGTTTAAACTCTTAAGGTTTGAAATTTAGACTTAGAGTTTATTTGTGGAAATAATTTCAAACTCTGGGGTTTAAAAAGTTAGCCCGTAAAGTTTTAATTTTGTAGAACTCACAAAACTGTAAAATTGAATAGTTATGTGAGCAAGCTGAGAAATTGACCTATTCTTGTAAGTGAGAATATATTTTTTTTTGTTGTCATTCGGTTACAATTGCTTGACGAAATTGAATATGGATATGTGTGGTCGTTTTATTAGTGTTTTTTGTTGAGACAAAAGAATTTAAATATGTGAAATTGTGTAAATTTGTTGTTGGTGAAATTTTCGAGTACGATTATTTGCTACAATCTGGTTGCAAAAAAACCCATACGGTTTTGAATGTAAGCTCTGGGGTTTTAAAAAACTTCTGGTTTAAAAAGAAAACCCATACGGTTTTAAATGTAAATTCAAGGGTTCTAAAAATAAACTTTTGGTTTGAAATCAAAACCGTGGAGTTTTAAATTAAACTACGCACTTCATTTTTTAAACTTCGGGCTTAGAATTAAAACTCTTGAAGTTTTAATTTTGAACTTGGGAGTTTTAAAAACACACATTCGGTTTAAAAACAAATCCTTAGAGTTTTAATTTTAAACTGCTTGAGTTGAAACTTCAGGGTTTGCAAATATATATATTCTCGTTTTTATGTACTATTTTAGACCAAAGGATTTTAATTTTAAACCTTTCTGGGTTTGGATAAATATAGAAACCCTCAAAGTTTTAAATTTAAACCCAAATTTTCGACCGTGTAGCGAGAAGTATAGAAAAACCCCTCGCATGGATAGCCAAAAAAATTAACACTACAGCGGTGTCGTTGTTGCTGCTGGCGGCTGTAGGCGAAACCGGTCTTATCCTTTTTCTTCTCCCAATCTTCTTGTCTTTATTCGTATGTTTCACATCATACTTGTCTTGATCTTTGCTTAAATTCTTGTTTTAATCCATGTCCAAGTCCTTGACCTAGTCCTTGTCCTAATCAATTTCATAGTTCTTGTTCCACTTCATGTCCCAATCCCAAGCTTTGTCCAAATTCTTGTTCCCATTAGGGTATGCAAAACCGGTTCGAATAATTCGGCGTTTCGGTTTTTTTTTTGTGAACCGACTCGGTTTTTTTAAAAATCGCAATTTTCGAATAATTCGAAAACCGGTTTTTTTAGCTCAAATTATTCGACTGCTCGAATAGTTAAGAAATATACATATAAATCTACAATTTAAAATTGTTAAAATCTTCAAACCACTTTTTTATTGCATTCGAGCGACCCTGTATTCTTTTCTACTTACATTTTTACATTTCACTAACGGTCCTAACATTTCTTATCTCTGGCTTCTATTTCATTTTGTTTTATTTGAGCTCGTTGAAAGATATGTTTGGTCATTTCTTTTTGATTTCTTTTGTAAAAACAACATTTACAAGAAGCTGGCGTATTTTATGTAAGGTAAGCATGCTTTTTATTTAATAATGCTCTATTTTTTACAAAATATATTAAATTATCAAGAGCTTGACATGAACTCCGAAGTCTGGAAGTATTTCAAAAAAAGATACAAGGCTTTTTGCACGAAATACCCAAAAAATTCTAAAAGCATTAAGTACAAATCGAGAGATAATCATTAAAAGATATAAAAATGTGTTAAAAAATCTGAAAGAAAAACTCGAAACAATACTGCTTAAGTACCTTTATATATTTTATTAAAAAAAAAGTTAGTATTTTTTTTTAACTAAAAACTACATAAATACATCGGTAATTCCATGTCAAAACACCCACGTTTCTGACATCACTATTTTTGAAAATTTTTAAACTCTCTGGGTTGATAGTTCTCCTGAACGTAGAAACGAGTTGAGAAATTGACATGAGTCTTCGAAATAAAGTTGTGCTGGAGCTACACTAAGCAGTAGTCGACCGTTACAACTAGATGATATACCCGGTTTTACTTGGGCGAAAAAATTAAAAATTTTGATATTTACTTGATAAGATTTTTGTTTATTTTTTTATTTTTATTTTGTATTTTTGTAATTTTTTTGAATAAAAAGTTATGATGTAGTGAAAGAATCATGTCAATTTCTCAATTCGTTTCTGAGTTTTACTCTCAAATACCCCTTTAAACAATGCAACAGCAACAACAGCTCCACCTACCGGGTCAAACTCTAAACCTAAACCATTTACAGACCCAGCCGCACACACACACCAAATTTCATCAAAATCGGTGCAGCCGTTTAGGAGGAGTTCAAGGACAAAGCCATGTAAATATATGAAATTTTCGGTAAAAAAGTAAGAAATCTTTTGTAGGCATTTTTTAAAAAATTCGCTAAAAATAGCAATTGTTGGTCACCATGAAATGTGACTCAAAATTTCAAGCTAAAACAATTAAAAAAAAATTTCATAAAAAGAGTGAAAAAAATAACACAAGAACGGCTCATTCTCGCTTTTTCTTTTGTATTTTTTACGATATTTTAAAATTTTTTACAGTTTATAACTTAAAAAAGAAAGTGTTTTCGAAACAACAAAAAATAGAGTTTAAATTATTTTCACGAGCACTACTAACCTACAAAGTTTAAAAAAAATCTGAATCACAAAGGTCAGATTTTGCTCAAAAATAGTCGAATTGATATGGAATCATCGATATGTTGTTAAAAAGTCAAAAAACCTCCCATATAAATGACGCGATCCGATTTGTACTTCTATTTTTCTACAAACTGTATAAACCCAAAATTAGAAAAAATATTTTTATCATATGCTGCGTTTTGTTGTTAGTCGTATTTTTTTCTTGTTTACTTTTTTACTTACTCAATTGTTCTGCTAGTTTTCGTTATTTATGTTTTGCCATTATATATGTTGTTGTTGTTTAATGCAAGTGTTGTTTTATGCACCCTACATAAAACAGGAGAAATTGTCCATGAGAATAAGGACCATGCCAAGGAAAAAAACAAAACCATTTCTTAAGGAAACGTTGGAAATGCTTTTTCCCGCGGAGCACTCACATACTATCGAAATTGAGAGAGAGTCATCTGAGGAAGACGAATCATTCTCTGATGACCTTTTTCCGGCTTGATTCAATAAATCAGGATTGTTTTTTAATTAATATCTATTGTTTTATTTCTAAATCGATTTTCATTTAATTTGTATATTCAATCAACCATTAAACACTTTTCTCAATAATAATATTTGTTGTAATGATACTTTCTTCAAGGAAATTTTAACAGGAATTATAATTTTGAATAAAAAATATAGGCTCAGACCGTATTTTTTTTTTAACAAAAATTACTTTAAACTCAAAAATTGTGAATTTTTTCCAAAATTTACTAGTTTGACCACAAACAAATTATATTTTTCACTAAAATTTCTGCTAGTAATGTATATCGTTGGAAAGTCCATGAAAATGTCTTTCTAAAATGTCTTTGAACAATGTTCTGCATCAAAAACTTTCGTTGCTAGAGCATTTTTAGTGAAACAACCTCCTATAACCTACAAATTAACCCATAGCTGCCCAGGGGGTCAATACAGACCCCCACTAGCCACACATTTTTTGCTTGTTTTTGGATTGCCAATAGTTTAAAATCATAAAATAATTTTGTTCAACTAAATTGTTCTGGAAAGTAAAGCTTTATAAGGTTGGTGCTTTCTACGAAAGTCAGTCTTTTCAAACAACAAACGCTATATATACGTCGGTCGGGTCGTATATATACGAACTTAATTCTAAAAATTTGATTACAAAATGTTGTAGTTAGAATGAGTCAGCTGCTTCTAATGAAGTGGGAATAAGTTTTGGTGAAATAAAACATTTCAAAAACGAAATAATTTTTTTGTTTACAACCGAGTTGGGTAGTTTTTTGAACATATTTTTTAAACTATCTGACACTTATGTGAATTAAATCTTTGAGGTCAAGCTATTATGGTTAAAAAAAAAACACTAAAAAAAAATAAAAATGGGCTTGCTGGGTATTGATCACGTGTCTTCTGTGATACAAGTTTTTAATAATTGTACTTTTTTTAATAATATTCGAACTGATATTAAAATGTTCGCATATGAGTAATATTCGAACTCATTTACGAACAATCATATATTTAATTTATAATTTACTAGAAAACGGTTTGTTGAATAACAAAACAGAATCGTTTATAATTTAGTTACAAGCTCATTTGTTATTGCTTTTGAACTTTGTTTTTTGGTTAAACTTTTTTAATTTTACGAAAATAAATTTACTAAAATATTTAAGTTGTTGTATTTTATGAAACTACAAAATTGTTTCATATCCACATCAGTTGGTCTTAATACTAAGCTATGAGTAGAAATTCGAATTCATTATTAGACAATTAAAACAAATACCAATTTCGGCGAACCTTAACTTTGCAAATTCTGACAATTAGGGATATCTGCACCTAAATCCAAAACCCTTTGTGCTTGAAATTTAATTCGCAGAAATAAATCCTGAAAATTTACAAAATTTTAATTGGAATCTAAAAAAAAATGTTGTGCTGCTGTTTCAACAATAATATGTTGCTAGCTTATTAGCGTATGGAACTAACTTAATAGAATTTTAACAAAATGTTCACCGTTGGTAAAACGAGCTCATCTCCCGAGATTCAAAACAAATTGCTACAAATTAAACAATCGGATTAAACAAAATTTGCATAATTAAGAAACTTTCCGAAATCGACCAGGCAGCAGCCACAAGCAAATTTCACACTAACTTTACGCACACTTGCAACCAACTGCATCCTGAAGAGTGAGTAGCAACAGGACAAAAAAGGCACACACATAACACACATGCATGCAAAAACTTCACATCAAAACTCAATTTGAACTGATACGCAGACCAGGTGGGGGACAAAAAATTCAAAAATGAAAACCTCGCCGAGCAGATAAAGATGCCAAATTGACACAAAAACATATGCAACTGGGAGTCAAATCAACAATTACACATTTAAAATTTGTCATCCACACCATTTTGCAGTCAAGAGTCATTCTCCAGTCAAGAGTTAAATAAAACTATTATAAAAAACTCAGCATGTCATTCTTTCCATTAAGAAATAGAAACCAAGCACTGATGAGCAACAACAAATTTGCATGCATCCCGAATGGCCACCCGGAGGCTGAGTTGCAACAACTTTAGCTTTAGCCTTAGCTTAGAGCAGAAAAGTTTTCGTCATTGTTGTTGCAGTTGAAAGCTACACCCTAAGGAGGAAATCGAGGAACTAAAAGTTCAGTTTTTTCCGGCACAAAGAAGTTCGAATGGTGAAAAAAGCTATTCAAAAAAGTTCATCAATTCAAACAGGCACAACCAATGTTCCGAAGTGGAAGCAAAAATATACAAAATAAATGCAGCATGAAAGCCAAGCAAATGGAGCAAATAAAATTAAAACACTGAGAAAGCCAAGACCGGATATATTGGATCGAATTTTAACCCTCTACTGCATAACCTTTAGGCACACTTAGGTTTGTATTCAAATCTAGAACTGAAAACCTTGTTTCAAATTCAGAAGTCAAATCATAGAATATACTAGCAGAGTACCCGACCTTGTTCAGATAGACTTAATTTGAGTTGAATTGAATTAATAGCAAAGGAAAACCAAATTTTTAAAAAGAAGTTTCTTTTAACCCTTTCAGCTCCAAATTAGCCCTGGCTGTTCCAAACATTCCAAACTTCGTTTAGGATCACTTTTTGACTTAAATAAGCTAAGTATGAAGTTTGAAAGCCGTATTGCTTTCCTAATAGATAATATAAAAATTTTCACAAAATTTTAAAAAATTTTTAAAAATTCTAGCGCACTAAATATCACATATTTCTTCTAACTAAAAATGTAAGTAAGATTTCTTAAATTCGTACTTTTACATTTAATTACTTTTAAAATAAGAAAATTTTCGGAAATATTTAAAAATATAATTTTTTGAATTTGCTCTTTTTTAAAGTCGCGTAGTCGCGTGGTCGCGCACATGAGTTGACTTGGAATAACTTTGAAAAGCATAGCTGTTAAGTAATGATTACTCGTAGTTATCATTACTTATTCGATTCTTTCTTTTTCAAAAAGATAAAATAATTGATTAAGTACGATTCTTTTCTGTTTGTAATCGTAATCACATGATTACGCTTACAAATAATCAAAAAATAATAACGATTACTTGAGATTACGCAAAATAATCAAAAAGAATCAAAAGTAATCAAAAAATAATCCGATTACTTTTCGAGATTATTTTTTATTCTTTTTTGATTATTTTAAGAATTTCAGTCTTAGGTACAAAATATTGTGTTAAATTTTATTAAAAACAAAGTGATGTATTTCATTATAAAAAAAAGATTGACAAAAAACAAGAACGAGAACAATAATTTATTATAGTACAACATAAACGAAACAAAAATAAAACCTTTTTCCTCTAAACTACTATTTGCATTCATAAGAACTAATTTTTCAAAAGAAGAATCAGACGATGATTGCCGTTTTGGAGTGTTTACTATGCCGGCAAAAAAATAGTCTCTCAACTGGCGCTGAGGGCATTCAAGGAGTATTTAATGAAAGAAATGGTTCCTTCAACAAGCCATAATTTTGCCAAATCATTTCAGCATTTGAATTGTCATGCAAGTAGCAGAAGAGTTGGTCTGTTGGGATCACTAATCGGATTTAACGGTGTCCTGTGAAGAACCAGTTGTGTCAATTTCATCATTACTTTCACAAAATATTCCGTACGTTAGACTTAAATTCTTAAAATAATCAAAAAAGAATCAAAGATAACCTTTAAAAGCAATCGAATTGTTTTTTTGATTACTTTTGATTATTTTTGATTATTTTGCGTAATCTCAAGTAATCCTTAATATTTTTTGATTATTTGTAATCGTAATCAATTACTAATCATAAAATTCTTGTTTAAGGATTATATAATCAATACAATTCTTTTTAAAAAATAATCTAATGGATTACTAATCGTAATCGCAATTTAACAGCTATGTTTGAAAAGCATGTTATAAAAATTAATTTTCGTACTTTTGATTTTTTCGTCTTACTTAGCACATTTCAATCTAATAAAAAATAAATAAATAACTGGCCATTTCAGCCCTTGAAAGGACTTTGACCTAGCTTCTTATGATCAATTGTGTTGTGCGTGTTATTAAGTTTGTACACAATTGACCGAGAAATGGACCTACATGCTTAACGCCGACTCCGAACGGCGATGAACGAAATGTTCTTATGCTCAAGAAGCTTTACATGGCATTTTGATTACTCTCTGAGGTTTGTCATTGTCTGCACAGAGGTGGCGGCCGTACAGAAAAATTATGTTTAATTCAAATAATTTTCTGTCGCTGCTGGGGTTCGAACCTTGGTCTCCAAGGTTCTTTGACATAGCGGCCACGCACTTTAACCAACTACGCCACGGACGCCACAAACATTTCAATCTATCATTAAAAATTTATTGAAAAAAATCTTAGGATCCCAAACATCTCAAACAGGCAACTTTGAGGCTGAAAGTGTTAATATAAAGGGATACTTTTTCTCTTTTCATAGTAGGATGAAATATTGGAGTTGGAAAAAAATACTTTATTAAAGCATTTGTTACCGGTTTTGGACAGTCTGCTTAACTTACTAAGTTTACCATAACTTTGTTATCCGAGTAAAAAGTCAATTTAAATTCTTTTTTTATGTTTTATCACTGTTTTATTAAAATAAAAATAGCTAAACCGACAAACGTTTTTTTACCCAAGCTGAATATTCGATGTTTCATTTTTTTGTTCAATAGACGGCGGAGTATCTATAAAAAGGCTTAAAAATTACGAAAATTTTACTTTTGCCTAAAATTTGGTAAAGAAAATAAAAAATTATTCGCCACTTGGACTCATACCACGTTTTACGATCCAAACCTGTACAACTCGAGAATTATAGTGATTTCTGAAAAGTGGGCGTAGGTATAGTATGACCACGCCTTCTTTTAGTACATTTGATTACAGTAAGCATACCAACTAAACTTCCAAATTTTAGTCCAATACGACCAAAGCAGTTTGAAATATAACATTTTTGTTGATTTGATACAGTTTCCGACAGTAAGTATACGAACTAAATTACCATATTTTAGTCTAATACGACAAAACCTTCTGAAATAGGTAATTTTTATTGGTTTGAGGGCGGTAAACGAGGGCGTGGAAAAATGTATAAAGCTTATGTTCAGCGCAGTAATTTAAGGAATCGTTTGACATAGGTTTTATAAAAATCCATCAATTAGTTTAGGAGTCTATTCCAAACATAAATACATACATACAAACAAACACAAATATTATACAGATATCGGTTCTATGCACTTCGGGTAGCATTTTTTGTAACGGAAATTTTTTAAAGCTTAGCTCATTTTGTAACTAATGTCAGTTGTAATTGTAAAAGTGAGCGTTTCGCACGCAAAAATCATGCATTAGAGAGTTAAGTGGGCGTGAGATCTCTGACAGCAACCAGCTGTCAACAAAAACCGTCTGACAACACATTCGTCGTTTTGTGTCGAATTTTGCTGAGCGCGGGGCAGTTAGAGATCGTTCAAATGTCGTTCCTCAATGCCGAGATGTTCCTGGTTCAATGAACTGGTTGAAGCAGTAGGGGTGTTGTCAAGAACCCACATGTGTTGTATCGTCACCGCGCTCTGCATTTTGGGGTCACTGGAACCACTTTGCGGCGCATCCTGATGGATGATTTGCATTTGTTTCCGTATAAAGTACATTTCACTCAGAGAATATCAGAGAACACTCGATATCGGCGGTGGATGTTGGCTGCCACAAATGTGTGGAAAAGGTCTGGCAAGTTACTGATTTCAACAAGACGGTGCACAGTGTGACAAGCCCATATAGCGAGTGGACAAAAATAGAAGGAGTTATCCTAGAATCATGAAATTTTGTAAAAATGAATTTTACGATGAAAGAATTATTTTTACAAAATTTCGTTTGAATTAAATTAATGGCACGCCTACCTCCCATATAACCGAAATCGGTAATATGAAATAGTTCCCCAAGCTATTATCCTAGATCAATAAACTTTGGTACACATAGTTCGTTTAGAGCAGCGAAGGGCACAATTTAAATTATCAAACACGCGTGTTTTGAAACAAAATGCTGCTTGCGCGACGTCGACACAAGTACTCTATAAGCTCCTTCGTGTGGCTTTCGATCGTATGCGTTCGGCTGTTGCTTTGTTTTCATTTTCGCTAAGCAAATCAATTCAGTCGATATTCAGCACTTGCTAAGTTAAGGCTTCTCTGCGCAATTTTTTAAAATACAGAGAGAAAAATGTCCCCTGAAGAGTGGGAAAATGATTTCTTTTTTATGGAAAACGATGATGGTGACTTGCAATGCATGATTTGTTATCGCATTATGAGTCGCAATAATATGTTTTGTTTAAGAAGACATTTTTTCTCTAGCCATGAAAAGTTTACTAAGTTAACGGGGGGTGAACGAACAACAAAAATTTTAGAGTGAAAAGTAAAATTTTTTTTAATATTTATGGTTGATAAAGGTGGGCTAACTGCCAATTCTATGGTAGATGAGGCTCATAGTGATCATCAGGAAAGGCATCCATTGAAAGCATCATATACCGTAGCCTTGGCTTTGCCAAAGCATTGCTGCCCATTTGACGACGGTATTTTTTTTTTTTCAAAATTTAACATCAGATGTTTTAAAATGTTTTGGTGAAAAATGCAATGAAACTTTGAGGATTTGCGAAAATATTCCCTTATCCCGACGTTAGCTTAATTTGTTAGCTTATTTTGTTTATACATATGTATATTTATTATTTTCTGTATATTTTTTATATTATTTGTATAAGTGAATATGTTTATCAAAAAGTTTAAATAAAATTATATACTAAAGAAGCAACCACAATCTTTTCTTTTCGACAGTTGAATGGTTTTTTCAGTGTAAAACTGGCAACCGTCAAGTTGATCTTCGTTTTTCTCTGCTTCACACACAAGCAAAGTACGTGATAGTATGTGTGTGCCCATCACTGGTTTAGAGTTATAAACAGCTGGTGTGAAAATGAACTAAATCGGTTCACTAATATGACCACCTCCCTTATAACTGTTATCGGTAATCAGGTATATTTACACAAAAAATTACCCCAGATCATTTAAATATACTACACATAATTCTTTTGTAGCTATAAATAGCTGGTGTAAACATTAACCAAATCGGCCCACTAGCACGCCCACCTCCTATATAACTTATTTTCCAGTATGAACGTGAAGGGCATTTTAGCAAAAACAAGATTCAGATAATTTGCCATTAGTCCTTTTTTTTTGGCTTTTTTGTTTATAAAGTGTTCTATTTGAAAGTTTTATTTAACAAATTAATGTTTTTTTTTTTAAGTTTGAGAAAATTTTTCTTATTTTCTCATATAAAATTGCTTATTTTCGACAAAACATGCTTCAGGAAAATGGGTGTAAAGTCTTTATTATTGAGTTTCGGCAAACCAAGTTTTGGGAACATATTGAGAAAATGTTGATATTACACGCACCAAAATTTCAAAAAAACAAAAACAACAATGCTTTTTTTATTTTATTGCGTTTTGAAATTTGTGAAAAAGTTGTTATTTGTTCATACAAAATTGCTCATTTTTGTTAAAACATGCTCCAGAAAAGAGAACATAAAGTCCTTATTATTGAGTTTCGGCAAACCAAATTTTGGGAACATGTTGAGAAAGTGTCGATATTCGACATACTAAAACTACAAAAAAAAAACAAAAATGCTTTTTTTTTTGTTATTGCTTTTCAGTTATATTTTTGCAAAAATAGTGCGAGAGTGATACGATACGTTTCGACGGCAATCGTTTACTTGGACACAAATTGTTGATAATGCCTTGTGTTTGCGGCCAAAAGGTTGACCGTAGCCAACCAAAGGTGCAGTGTGCTAGATGCAATGAGTTTTTCCATTTGGAATGTGCTGATGTTCGGCAATCGGATCTCGATTTTATGCAGTGCTCTGCCCGCCAATTTTTTTGCAAAGTTTGCTCGGTTGCGCGGCGAGGCTCATTGCGCTCGCCCCCTCCCACAGCTTCTGCACCAAAAGTGATAATTAACAATAACAAAACGACAAACATAAAACTTAAAGAAGACTCTTTGAGTGATCTGAATAAACAAGTGCAGTGCAATGCTTCGAAATCGAATGCTCCGTTAAAACCGGTTTCGTCTCAGCAGCGAGAAGAAAAAAGTTATCAAATAACTTTGCAAACTATTTTGAGTGAGATTATGTCTCTTAAGTCTGATAAAGCTCAACAGCGTGGTGAACAAGAAGCTACATTGCAAACTGTTTTAAGTGAGATTATGTCTCTTAAGTGTGAAAATGCTCGTGCGCTCGCATTAATATCATCTCTACATAACGAGAAAGACATTTTAACTCAAAAGATTGAGTCGGTTGAAAATGAGCTTTGCGCTGTGAAAAAGAAATTACACGAAAATGATACGGCTCTTTTGTCTCTTACAAACGAGATAAGAACTCTTCGTTCCACTGTCGCCCATGCGAACGAATCTACTTCCGACTTGAAAATTAATACAAATGTGACAAATGTAGCTAAAAATGCTCTCT
Organism: Pherbina coryleti; assembly: GCA_943735915.1. Classification (NCBI taxonomy): domain Eukaryota; kingdom Metazoa; phylum Arthropoda; class Insecta; order Diptera; family Sciomyzidae; genus Pherbina; species Pherbina coryleti. The sequence goes on along the minus strand of OX030949.1, from coordinate 127,561,858 downwards.
CTGTCGATGCTGCTCCTTATTCTTTTTGCGCCTCAATGCCGTCTCATGCTGATAAAGTAAAAATAAATAATCGAACTCAAACAAACTGTGCTGCTAACATAATTTCTACCACCCCCTTTGCTGCTGCTTTCGCTAACAGGCGTACTGATGTTATTAAATTTTCTGATGTTGTTGCTGATCGTGTTGAAGCTGCTGTTGTTACTCTTGGTACTGGTGCTACTGCTGGTGCTCCTGCTGTTGCTGTTGATACTGTGGATAATGTTGCTAATATTGTTAACTCTGTTCCTGTTGAAATAGAGGACGTTGTTGTTGTTGCTGCTGATGAGAATGTTTACATGTCTCATGCTAATAAACGTACTGATGTTATTAAATTTTCTGATGTTGTTGCTGATCGTGTTGAAGCTGCTGTTGTTGCTCTTGGTACTGGTGCTTCTGCTGGTGCTCCTGCTGTTGCTGCTGATACTGTGGATAATGTTGCTAATATTATTAACTCTGTTCCTGTTGAAATAGAGGACGTTGTTGTTGTTGCTGCTGATGAGAATGTTTACCCTGAGGATTTAGATTGGAATGTGGTGGGGAAAAAACCAAGAAACAATCCAAAGAAAACACAAATTATCGTGGGTACAAATTCCAATGTTTGTGATGATATAAGTGTCAATAAGCGTCTAAAATGGTTTCATATTTCGAGCTTTCGTCCGACGACCACGACGCAAGCCGTAATAACCTATGTTTCATCGAAGGCTAACATCGCGGCATCTGAAATAAGTTGCTCGAAGCTTGTCAAAAAAGGCTACGAGCATAGAAATGTTAATTTTAAAATTGGAATTCCAGCCGAAAACTCTAGCCAAATTTTTAATGCAGACTTCTGGCCAACTAGAGTTCGTATTAGGCGATTTGAATATCGCCCAAAAAACGCGGGCGGGCAGTCAGTCGGTCAATAATGACCACTGACTATGATACAGTCACTACATCATACATCTCGAATCATAACGTATCGCTTTATTATCAGAATGCCGGTGGACTTCGTACGAAGACAATCGATTTCATGATTGCTCAAGCTGATTGCTCATACAACATCATAGCGCTTACAGAGACATGGCTTAATGCTAGCATATTCTCAACTGAACTATTTGGTGAAAACTTCAACGTTTTTCGGAAAGATCGCAACTATGCGGACACTGGCCAATCACGCGGTGGTGGGGTACTCATTGCAGTTCGCACTACATATCGCTGTACGGATGTTCCTCTGCTGAATAATTCAATTGAGCAAATATGTGTAAAGATTGATTTTTCTGTTGATGCAAATACTTATTATAATAGTATGTATATTTTTTTGTCGTATATTCCGCCAAACTCAAGTATTGAGATCTATTCACTGCACTTTGTCAATATTTTGAATATAATTGAAAACTTAAATGTTCATGAATTACCAATTATATTAGGTGATTTCAATTTAGGTAATATTTGCTGGGAATACTCCCATGATTCTCAAAAATTGTTACCCTTAAATTTGTATAGTAATACTTGCGCAGATTTCATTGACTCAATTTTGTCACTTGGCTTAACTCAAATTAATAATGTTAAAAATTCTATTAATAGAATACTAGATTTAGTATTTGTTGATACTGAGTTGAATGCGACTGCATTAGATGCTCATTGGCTTTTGGTAGATAATAGTATTCACCATAAAGCATTAGAAATAACTTGTAATTTATCTTCTTGTGATCTCATTGATCAGGATGATACGGAATTTGAATTCGATTTCTTAGCTGCCGATTATATCGCTATTAACAATTTTTTAAATGGTGTTCAATGGAGTCTTCTATCCTCCGACAATTTATGGCAAAACTATACTAGATTTATTTCAGTTTTAAATGAATCATTTATAAATTTTGTACCTCTAAAAAAGGTCAAAAAAGTTAAAAACGGTAAACCTATTTGGTTTACTAAGCAATTAAAAAATTTGAAAAACATATTGAATAAAAGATACAAAAAAAGTAAAGTTAATCCTTTGTTTAGAGATGAATATCTAAGAGCTAAAAAAGAATACGATTTCTTAAAGAAATATTTATACACCCAATACGTTCAAAATACTGAAGCTAATATAAAAAATAATTCTAAGGCTTTTTGGAAGTTCGTTAACCTTAAGCGTAAAACTTATGGCTTACCTAAAAATATGACTTATAACGGAAAAGTAGCTTGCAATGTAGAGGAGGTATGCAACATGTTTGCTTCATATTTTCAATCAAATTTTATAGTAGATTCAACGGAAAGCGGTTGTGAAGAGCCTATTTATAATGGAACTCCAATTACCGATTTGGGATTTCTAGCACTTACTGAATCTGAAATTATAGAAAAACTATTAAACTTAGACGTTGCGAAAAAAATGGGGCCTGACAATGTTCCTCCTTTGTACCTTAAAATGTGTGCTTTCAGTTTAGCTAAGCCTTTAGCAAACATTTTTAATCTGTCGTTAGCTAAGGGTGAATTTTTGGAAGATTGGAAAGAATCTTTGATAACGCCAATTTTTAAGACTGGAAATAAACAGAATATTGTAAATTACAGACCAATTTCAAAACTGCCTTTGATCCCGAAGGTCTTTGAATCGCTGGTTAAAGAGCGAATATATGCTAATGTTAAGAATTTTATATCAGATTGCCAACATGGATTTATGAGTGGAAGATCAACTACTTCAAATCTAGCTTTATTCACGAACTATGTCAGAAATGAAATGGAAAGCGGTAATCAGGTCGATGTGATTTTTACAGACTTCGCAAAGGCTTTCGACAGAGTACAGCACAGTATTCTATTAATGAAATTGGAGCAAATGGGGTTCCATTCCTCACTGCTAAAATGGCTCAAAAATTATTTGTCCGACCGTAAACAATTTGTTCAAATAGGTCAAATCAAATCAAGTATAGTTTTTAATTACTCTGGTGTTCCGCAAGGGAGTCATCTGGGTCCAATTCTATTTCTGCTTTTTATAAATGATTTGCCGAGTTATCTTAATCATTCTGCTTGCTTGATGTATGCAGATGACGTGAAAGTTTATAAATCGGTAAAAAATGCTTCAGATTCTTGCGATTTACAGAATGATCTCAATAACCTCTCTAGATGGTGCGAAGTAAACGGATTATTTTTTAACGTCTCCAAATGCGATGTTCTTTCTTTTGGTATGCGTACAGATATATGTGAATTTGGCTATTTAATTGATGGTAATATTCTACCTAGAGTAATCATGAAGTATGATTTAGGGATTTTATTAGACCAAAAGCTTAATTTTCTGGCACAATTCGATAGTATAATTTCAAAAGGAAATGCTATGCTTGGATTTCTAATGCGAAATTCAAAGGATTTTGTAGACCCGTTCACTCTTAAATCTATTTTTATGTCGTTAGTGAGGCCTATTTTAGAATATAGTTCTGTTGTATGGGAACCTTTTTACAAGCGTCATATCACTAGGATTGAAAATATCCAGAAGAGATTCACACGCTTTGCGATTAAAAAACTTAACTGGGAATTAACAATCTCGTACGACAGCCGTTGCGCTCTACTTGGGTTGAAAACATTGCAGTCGCGTAGAAAGTATTTCCGAATTTTATTTGCGAGGGATATACTAATGAATCACATAAATTGTACACCACTTTTAAATCTTATTAAGTTATATGCACCTGAAAGATATATTCGGCAGCGGAGTCTATTCTTTATCGAGTTTCACAGAACTAACTATGGAGGTAATGATGCTATTACCAATTCTTGTGCTGCGTTCAACTCGGTATGTAACGAAATAGACATAAGTATTGATAGAGATTCTTTTAAACGTTCATTGTTAAATATTCTATAGGATCTAAGGTATAAATGCATATATATATATATATTCGTGATAACCTAAATTGTATCTATCTGATAGACTTGTTCGACAGATGAATTAATAAATAAATAAATAAATAAAAAAAATTTTGGTTTTTTAGATTTCTAGAACCTGTCCTTAGTTACACAAAAATTTTTTTTATTTTTCTTTTAAATAAAAACTTTTTCCTAAAACACATAAAATACATCGCCCATTTCAGATTGAGGTGACCTATCAGTCGCACTGACCATCTCCGATTTGGATCAAGTTTTGTTCCTACATTGGTTTATTATTTATAAATCCAAATCCGAAGTTATAAATTTTTAGAACTATTTTTCAAAGCCAAAATAGGGTGTATTTTGAAACGACGTAGCTAAGTCATTTTAAATCCTATTTTCGTAAATAAGGTATCATTGAAAGGTTATTTCGTCTTTTTTAAAAAAAAACTATAAAACTTTTAGAAAAATTGCAGTAAGCTGGCCTATTCTTAATTTTAAAGTTTAATTCCATACCAACAACAGACTCTATAATTACACGGTGTAACAGTGAAAATAAACTCGGCTCGAGACATAGTAGAGGTTGTAGGTCTAGTTGAACATAAGATAACTACATACTTAGTTTTGTGAATATACCCTCAAAATCGGGATTTGTGGTCAAAAAACTGATTTTAGGTAGGTGCATGTATAGTTTGTTATGTAACTCCGTTATATCTAGCTCAATTTTAAAAATTTAAACAATGATAAAAAGAAGAAAAATATACCCTTAATATAATATACAGACCGTTTTTTTACAAAAAGAATTGACAAAGTTACAGGAAAATTATTTGAAAATTTCTCATTTCTTTTTACTTTTTTCAACTTTAACAACGTTTTGTTAACAAATTTTGTTTTTTGGCACTATTAGTTTTAGTAAGATTCTGAAAGCCTGTTAAATTTTGCGTTCAATAAGCTATCATTTACTTCAATTGGCTCAAATACAAATGCACTATCGAATTTTTAGTATTCGTAAAAAAATACAAAAAATTTCATTTTTTTTTTTTTTTTTTCTAAAAATGTTTATTTGACCTTTTTCGTTTGTATACATTATAATCGATTTCACGTTTTAGGGACCAGCAGTAGTCTGCCAGCATGTTTATGGAATTTTTTCCCTAAAAGCCGGTTTCTATAGCTTCCATCTCCTGGTGGAACCTTTCTCCTTGTTCATCACTAAACTGCCCAAGGCTATTCGGGAAAAAGTTTATATGGGAGTGCAAAAAATGTATTTTGATTGACATATTGCAGCCCATTTTTTCGTAGGCACTTAAAAATTCATTTACAACATCTAAGTAATTTCGACTCTTCTTCTTGCCGAGGAAATAAATGCATAACGAAATAAAACTATTCCAAGCTCTTTTTTTCAACTGGATTTAATTTAGAAACGAAATCAGTGTCCAAGAAAATTTTCCAAATTTGTGGGCCAACAAATAAACCTTAGAATAACCGAAATGAATAAATAACTTTTATAAAAGATTTGAACGTGCAATATACTTTCTTTGATTTTGGCCTCACTTAACCTAGGAAACGCGGCAATCAGATTTTTTTTTTTTTAGCTTTGAACCAAGGATTTCAGGTGGAATACCTATTCAGTCAAGTCTGCCTTGGTTCGAAAATGAGATTATAGATTAGTGGGAAGAAAAGGGCAATCAAGTGAAACACGTGTAGGATGTTCTAAGCATGGTGGAACATCCTTATATTTATTAGTCGCACGACTATCCCATTCGCAAATAATGCAAGGATACTTGGTATATCCACCTTGCATTCCAAACAGTATTGTTAGAGCCTTTAAGTCGGCGACATACATATATCAGAATTTAACATATCAAGAATCACACAAAAAGTTTTTAAATAAATCATACTCTTGCAAGATCCCTCAATAAACAAACGCCATTCATTCGGAGCGTGTTTGTGGTTGAAAACTGCAAACAGTTCCGTCACATCCGGGCAATACACCAGCTTTATGATAATATATTTAAACGAAAAAGGTCAAAAAAACATTTTTTGAAAAAAAAAAAAATTTTTTTTGTATTTTATTACGAATACTAAAAATTCGATAGTGCTTTTGTATTTCAGCCAATTGAAGTAAATGATAGCTTGTTGAACGCAAAATTTAACAGGCTTTCAGAATCCTGCTAAAACTAATAGTGCCAAAAAACAAAATTTGTTAACAAAACGTTGTTGAAGTTGAAAAAATTAAAAAAAAATGAGAAATTTTCAAATGATTTTGCCTGTAACTTTGTCAATTCTTTTTGTAAAAAAACGGTCTATATATTATGTTAAGGGTATATTTGTCTTCTTTTTATCAATGTTTAAATTTTTAAAATTGAGCTAGATATAACGGAGTTACATAACAAACTATACATGCACCTACCTAAAATCGGTTTTTTGACCACAAATCCCGATTTTGAGGGTATATTCAAAAAACTAAGTATGCAGTTATCTTATGTTCAACCAGGCCTACTACCTCTTCTATGTCTTGAGTCAAGTTTTTTGATTTGTTTTAATTTTGTAACACCGTGTTATTATTGAGTTTCTTTATTTTGGTTTTTTGTACGTTTCAATACCTTTCCAACAATATAAAATTAAGTTGTGCTCTTGAAGAGTTCAGAAATTATGGCGTAAAACGTGCAGTGCTAAAGAATTTTCAATACGAATTCAACTACACATTCAATTTTCATCCAATTTTTTTTTTTTATTTTTTACAAACAAAAATATAAAAAGTCGATAGGTAGTTGAATTTGTATTGAACATTTTTTAACACTTCACGTTTTACGCCCTAACTTCTGAACCCTTCAAGAGCACACATTAATTTTATATCGTTGGAAAGGTATTTATAAGAAATTATAGCGTCTGTTGTTGGCATGGCATTAAACTTTGAAATTAACAATGGGTCAATTTTCAGAAATTTTTTTAAAAGTTTTATATTTGATCCTGAAAATAGAGGAGATAACTATTCCAATGTTACCTTAGTTAATAAAATGTGATTTAAATTGACTGAACAACGATGTCTTATAATAGTCCCTATTTTGGCATTCGAATGGCTGTGGCTCCGCTTTCGATGGTTTTTGAGATGGTTTTTGAGACTTAAAACTCCGGAATTGGTTTTTTTAACAAAAAACCAACCTAAAAACAAATTTTGAGCCAAATCGCAGATGGTCAGTGCGACTGATAGGTCTCCTCAATCTGAAATGAGCGATATATAAATTAATTTTTTTACATATTTTTTACACTAAAATGTACGCCTTATTAAGATATATACAGTGTCAAATTGTAAAAAGAAGAATTTCATCATTTTTTTAAGTCAACTTTTAAAGAGTGGCATGTCCGTAATTGAAAAGATATTGCAAAGTCCTCCTACATGAAGAATATTAATACCCTAAACTATTATTCTGCATATTTAGATTTATATATTTATGACTTTTTTTTCGTAACCTATTTTTGTCCGCACTCGTTACACTGTGCGGTGCGCCATGTCACTTTGCAAATCGAACAATGCCGTTTCGGCAACAAAAATTCCCTGGACGTGTGATGTCAAAAAATGACGACATTGACTGGCCACCCAGATCTTAAGATTTGACCCCTCCAAACTTTTTTTTTGTGAGGTCATTTGAAAAACAAAGTTTACTCCAACAAGCCCCAGGCCATTGATAGACCAGCTCAAGGCAAACATTCGTGCCGACATCATCACTATACCGCCCGAGATGCTCGAAAAAGGTGAACGGAAAAAGGGGACATTTTGCTTTGACCAATAGAGGCAGCCACTTGATTGATGTTGTATTAAAAAACTAGTCCAAATAAGTATTAAGAGCCCAAATTAAATAAAAAACCTTACATATGGAAATCGGTTTGTTTGTTTTTAAGTTAATCAATATGTACATAACGGCATAAAAGATGGCGCACCCTGTATTATTTAACATATTTTCACCACTCACGCTTAACTTATTTAAGAGTGGTCTTAACCTCTTATTTAACATATTTCCGCCACTCACTCTTAACCTTTAATGAATATTTTAAAATAATAACTAAGGAAAAGGCGAGGATGCATTGAATTAATACAACAGTTATTTAATTACCTTTATTTCAAATATTTTACTCAAAACTAGAGACTCTTCTATAGAGGCAACTGACTCAAGTTGTTGTTCATTAAGGCAAACATTTTCTATGCGACAGAGTTAAACAACAACAACACCAACAACAACAACAACAACAACAACAACAACGACAACAACAACAACAACAACAACTTATGCAAAAGCACAAGAAATGAGCTCGAATAGATTCATTTTAAACGGCATTCATAAACTTTATAAATGCCATGAATTTGGAATCAAAAGAATCTGCCGCTTACTGTTCTTCCTCCTTCATCTGCTACTTTTTCTTCTTCCTTCTTCAACATGACAGATCAAATAATTTTAATTGCAATTTCTACATTTATATGTTGCTGTTGTTCTTGCTATTTGCTTCGTTATGAAGTGAATAAAATCTACTTCCGGTCTTGAGCAACAAGGAAATTTTATTAGATTCTTGAACGTTGGTCACGTTTTGTATGCTCCACTGCAGCATCCATGCATGAGATGGATTCAATTTTGGGTTCATCATATTAAGACTTCTTATTCTTCTTTTTCTACTTCTTTTTGTTACATTCAGGACACTAGATGAAGCAGAAGCATGTTGAACATTGGTCTGAGAAGGGAAAGAGTGCTGACCACAGGATATGTTGACAACTTGAAACGAACTGCCAAAAACGTAGACAATTATGAGCAGCTAGGATAAATTGGACTCTATCTGATTCAAATATTAATGCAATCAAACTTAAAATGACTTCGACAGCTGTGAAAATGGTGAAATTCGAATGGCAACACAATTCGAAAGGATTCAAAAGCATGGTACTTTTGCTCAGGGGAGTGATACAAGAGACACGGCATGGATAGAATGTGAGTGAATAGAAAATTATTCTTTCATATACCTAGAAGTGCTTTAAAATGGCACAATTACTGCTCTTAAATTTATATTGCATACAATTAGGAGTTTGGTAGCGAATAGGAATTCTGTTCATGTGCTTTCTTTAGCAATTCATGAATATAAATTGCTTTTGAGGATAAAAGCAGGTTCAGAACATTATATCTCAACTAGGATTTATTCATCAATAGCATTTTGAATCTTAAGTAGAGATCCTTTGATAATTGTATAAGACATTGATTCAAGACTTATTTGAACTTATCATGTCTGAAATATTACTTTATATTGTTTCTTAAGTTTTAATAAATATATCCAAGCAAAAAACTCATATATTTTGATCGGCTGGCTTTTCCTCAGCCAAAGCAAGTTTCTTGGAAGTGTCTCTATAACTTGTAATCATTTTCAAACTGTTTTGGTTTTGATTTTCTCCAGGACCATCTTAATGCGTGATTACAACCCTAGGCCCAACTCGCTAAAATAATTCAACAACATACCTCGGCATTTTTCTGACAATGCTGCATAAAACATTTATTCGCCGAAATTGAATTCTACTATGCGATCAAAAAATTAAACTTCAGTCATTTAAGTTCAGTTGCATGTTACACTAGTTAGTTAAGTCGCATGAACTAGTTCGTTTATCTAGTGCTTCTAGTTTATAAATTTCTTTAAACGCCCAAGAACTATATTTTACAAAACAGAAAAAAATTTTTCCAGATGAACTAGTCTCCAGATTTCGCGGCATTGAACGTTTCTACCTTATCGTCGAATATATTTTAACCAAAATGTCAAGGATAAATCTTGAATACTTTATTATGAAGAAAAATTTTGCTCTAAAATAAAATACAGCTTAAAAACAAAAATTTTAATAAGATGTTTTTTATTTCTTCGAAAAACTCAGGGAGGCCCTTAAGAAAAAATAATCTTAATATTTTAAGATTTTACCTTAGATCTGCATTTACTATCAGAAAAAAGTCATCAAAAATCAAGAAATCATTCAATATTTTTGGCACGGAAAGGTCCGGTGCAAGACCCCGTAATTAGTTCATTTTGGTACACGATCGTGTGCCTTTTAGTAAATATTCCGTCCACATACGAGAGCCGAATTTTCGAAGCCATAGTATTTGCTCATGAACATTAACGGTAAAAACTATTTGAAGCGTACATACTCGCGGGCGATTAAGCAAAGGAACTCTTTAATGATCGTCATGAGACAGATCGTTCATAATCCGTGCGTGGGAATGAATGGCAACAATGAAGAGAGAAAACAAAAAACATTTTGACGTGGCCAAGTTACGTTGTACCGGATGGTTTCCAAAAAAGTTGAAAAAAGCATTTTTCAAAATTCATCGGCGTTACATTGAATTGTTACTCGCCGAGTACAAGTGCTATGTTAAAAATAATGATACGACCGTAAAGGTTTATTCTTTGACATCATTATAAAAACAAAAAAAAATTGAAAACGTCATCGGGATGAGAGCTGCTTAAGCAACGCGACTGAATACTTGTTACATGGTATTATTTCTCGCTGAGTATTAGTGCTACGATATAAATACGGCCTATTTTAAGCTCTCACAACAAAATTAGAAAAACAATTTCTAACGTTATGGGGACGCAGATAGAGCCGCTCAAATATCGATAATGCAACATGCAAGCAACGGTGTTGCATTGAATTTTTACTCAATGAGTATATAAGCTACGCTAAATGTTTGAAAAGGAAAATAATGGATTTATGCTTGGCCTTAAGACAAGCATAAATAAAAAATTCTGACGTCGTTAGTTTGTGAAGAAAGCAGCTTATGTAACAGAAATGTATTATAGTTGCATGGAATTATTACTCACTCATGAGAAGTGGTACGGTAAATTTTATTTGTATTATCACGACTCACAAAAAAAAATTCGTATCACCATGACTTCAGGGTGGCAACCACATAATGCAGTAAAAATGCTACAAAAATGAAAAAACGTTGCATGGAATTTTAACTCTGTGACTACTGGCGCAACGGTAAATTTTATGGAACGAAAATGAAGGTGAGGTCAAAATACATGAGAAAAGGTCATGAGAGAACCGCCTTAGGTAACCTGTTATGGATTCTGTGAATATCTTGAACAAAAATTTATAGATTCTGTGAATATCCGAATGAATTTGATACTTGTTACTTAAATATCCGTATATATTTAAGTATTTTCAACTACAGTGAAAGCTCCCATAAACAGTCGTTCTAATAAGCGAACATCTCCTATAAGCGGACACATTCTTGGGAACGAACAATTTTTAGTTTTTTTCCATAGAAAATGCTCTCCCACACACGGACTTTCCAATAAACGGACGCGGACAATCAAACATGTATATTTATGAAAAAATAATCTCCCATAAGCGGACGCGAAGCTCCAATAAGCGGACAATTTTTTATAAATATTTTGTTTTGCTGTTTTCGACAGTTCGGGGTTTTTTTTCTCATTTTACGAATTTACTGATTATTCTTTGCACTGCTCACTTGTAACGGTAAAGTAAAACAATTAGTTCCAGCGTTTGCTCTAGTTTATGGGTAAATCATTGATATGTTTTGCAAGAGCAATCCAATTTAACGTTGACTCTTGCACAATTACAAAAATTATATACATATATAATATTAATTAATTTTGTACTCGTTTCGGTGTTTGTCTATTAAAGAATAAAAATTATTTTCAATTCGAATATCCCAATGCCCATTTTTGTTTAATTTGATTTGGTGTCCGCTTATGGGAGCTTTCACTGTATATATTTTATGGGAGCTTTCACTATAATAGTTTTAAAAGATGTGATTCTTTTTAAAAACGCCAAAAATTGTGAACACAACAACAAGTATATGGCGCATATGGTAACAAGTTTTGGTACAATAAAATAATGGGAACCGGAGGAGGGGATTAAAATTAACTTTTGGTTTAATTTTGCTTTTCATAGTTTTTTGTTTGAACCTAAAGGATCTTATCAGCCAAAGTGCATCCGATAAGGTTCGTTGCTATTGCTAAGTATGATGTGCCAAATGAGTAAAACAATTTTTTTCATAGAAAGTAACCCCCTAAAACCAAGTTTTGTGCGACATTTTATTATCAATCCTGAATAAGTACGAAATTTACCCTTTAACACATTTTAAGTTTTGACGTATATCTGACATTTAAGTTGAATTTTCAACTTTGGTGTATTCAGAGACTTATAGTAGAATTTCATGATAAATTTTTTTGTGGAGCATTTTAACCCATTATATTCTTGTTTTATGGGTCTTTTTGCCTTTTATCACAAAAAGGTCAAAAAAGACCCATAAATTGAGAAGTTAGGGGGTTAAAATGTTTCACAAAAATATTCCTTGTAGTATTTCACATAAATCCTTAGAACACATCTAATACCCAAAATATAAGGATAACATGATTTCCTACCCCGATTCATTATAAGAATGTTCAAAAAGGTGGAAAATTAAATCCCCCCTAAAATAAGACGCATACGTAAACTTTCACAACACCGATACACGTGTGTTGTTTTTTTGTTCCCTCTACCTTGTTATTTTGGAAAAAAAATTGATTTTGTTGTTCAGTGTAATTATACGTCCAAGCAGTGGGCTGACAACAATTATGAAAGTCGCAATGACTCACTTAGGAGCTAAGATTTTGTCTACACTGGTCAGTTTTCATTCTTGGGTTATGGAGTAGAGATTCGATTCGTAACTAGTGATGAATTTTTATTTTCAGTTGATAAAAAATTAAGAAAGGTTAAAGTGTAGGATTATGCCGAAATTTGAACAGGAAGGACTTCTGGAGTCGCAGTCAAGCATGCTACCTAGGCCGAATCTTGTTGAGACCACATTGCGGCCATGTCATCATATTGAGACCACAAAAAGTCAGTTACCATTATCTGAAACCGTACACCATTGAAAGACACCGTCTGACCATGCAGAAAGGTCACGACCGAAAGGAACAAATAATTACAATTGAGGTAATTGAATGTGTCTGCTGTAATTCGAACCTCGAACTTGCCGGACAAGGTTGCCAGATGCTCTTCATACTGCTGTAGATTAATCTTTCTCCTAATACGCCAATTTTACTTGTTCACTTAGTTCATTTTTGAAATAATTTTTTCTTCAAAATCTTTTCCAGCTGCTTTAGAGCCCAGTCAACGAACGTACAGCGAGCTTGGTGGTTTTGTGGCTTCAGTTCTTGTGTCAATTGGATGCATAACAATGGATGCATACCGAAGCCTTTTTGCAAAATTCGCCAAGTCTAGACTGCAAAAATACCAACTCCTTATGCACGACGAGGAATCCAGAGGTTTGAGTCTTCTTCTAAAAGCAAAATTGTAGTTTGATCGGGCGTTTTGGCATCGTACAGGGACTGCTCGACCAGCAACCGAACCACTTTGCTCGAAATTTTCAATAATTCGTTGAATTCCTCGTTGGGTTTGATGATAGTTTCGGTTTTAAATATTTCGTAAAGTGTTCACCAAATGTTTGGTGAACAAAAAACTAATTTTTGTAGTTAATATTAACAGATTTGTCGTGTTGGTGTAGGGCTCCATGACCTTCGTTTATCACATTAAATAGAAATTAAAATTCATGGCAGAAAATTGAAAATGCAATGAATTTCAAAGCTCTTTTCTAGGCAGCTTTAAAAGTTTCACTAAATATTTAGTAGGAAAGTTTAAACTATTAAACCGAAGCTTATGGCTTTTGAATACAATACTCATGGCAGCTATATTTTAAGAACTTAAGCTGAGTAAAAACAAAAAACAAACACACACACATATGAACATACTCACACAGAGGGAAATAAATACCAAACCATACCATAAAATGGGGAAAACAGATACAATAAATAAATATGGTGCGACTGAAGCACACAATATTTGCTGGTCAGCCAAAGGAAAACCAAAAACAGAGATTTGCATCCACACAAGCAAGCAAGCAGACAGACACACGCACACAGCACAGTAACAGGACATTTTGGTTAGGCAGGTAGAAGAGTTCAATAAAATGCAAGCATAAAATAAATAAATGCAGAAAAATCTGAAAGCAAATTATATAGATGTGCATTTAAAAAAAAAAAAAAACCAACAACAAATGACAGCCAACGCAAAGCCGCCGCAGCCAAAAGATATGCAACGAAAAGCTTTTGAGACTTATTGCAGGGGCTGAATTAAAAAATTATACAAATAGAGCAGCACTATTTTTCTCTCTCATAACCTGCTCATTTTTTATGGAAATTTATAAATTTCAATATTTATTTTATATTCAATACTGGCTGCAACGGTTTTCCTTTTTTTTTTTTTTTGTTATTAACTAGCAAAAGTTCGACTCACGCTGGTTAGTTTGAATTGTAACCTAAGGATATGTAGCCAGCTTAACGCAAAGGAAAAAATTTAACGAAAGCGGGATAAATAAACAGAGCACGTGCATATAAACCCGCATTATACACACACACATATTGACTGTTACTGAACAGCTTGCGCTTGACCAGTTCAAAGCTCTTGATGAATGAAAATGGTCATAAACGAACAGGATTGTACAGCGAAGGACGAATAAAGCAAGTAATGAAAGATCAAAGACACTTTTGGGTGCAAAAATAACTGAAAGCAACACTGATTCCGACAGCAGGTCCAAATCGCCTAAATCGCTGAAAGCGGAACAAGCTTGATATTTCTGTCAGCTTCTAAATTGGTTTATTTGTAAGCTTCTGTTGGTCCACCAAAACAGTTGGTGGCCAATTTTTGTTTAAGTTATTATTTTATATGTATTTAAGTTAAGGATCCTAGGTGGAGCCTTTAAAACTAAAAAATAATCAACGTACTCTCTGTATTTATTCTCATGTATTGCGGTATAAAATAATATCGTTCAATGTCAAAATTCCCATTTAGCTGGAATTCATCTTTTTTATCATCCTTAGAAGATTTCTTTTATTTCTTTTGATCTCACGAGTTCTCTTCTTTTCTCTCACTCAATGCTTCAACTTGATAAAAAATCACATCCATTTCATTTTTCCTACATGCTGTGAATCGTTTTTTATTTTTTATCTTGCCGCTTTCTTACTTAATTTTTAATTTCCGCAAATCATCACCTCGACGCCTCTGGGAGTACATCCGCAGCTCAACAGCGCATTTAATAAAAATGTCATTAGTGCTGTGCAGCCTCATTTAGCATTGATGACTCAGATAAGCGGTGTGGGTGGCACAAAAGGAGACAGCCTTCATTTACTTAGAGGAAGGTGCAATTTTGTTATTTCTCCCAAATGGTACTGATTTGATGATTAGATTTTTATTTATGTCCTTGCTTTTTTTTACAGAACTTTTTGTTTGTGATTATTTTTTTTTTATTCGCTTAACTTATATACAAAAAATTCGCAGTATTTTCTTAAAAATGGTTTGCTCTGAAATCTGATGTATATCACACACACACACAGAACAAAAGTAAATACACCACATTGTGAATACCCCTAATATTATAATTCTTGTATTATTTTTGTAAAAAAATAGATTTTGTTATTCTATTTGTTGGAGCATCTGAATTTGTACAATTCTATGTCAATAGGGATAAGAATTGGATTCATGACATCCGGATTTTTTTAAAGCTTTGTAAACATACAAACTAGTGGCGGCAGTGGCCGAGTGTGTTGAACAGTGTGTGAACTACTCGATACCAATGCGAGCCCTGATTCGAACCTCAACTGAAAAAAAAAGTATTTTAAATAAATTTTTCTGATCAGTCATCACCGGGCATGGGCACCACTACATTTAAAGCTTCTGTGTTGTTTTTGTGTTTGTCTTTTGTCTTTGATTTTTTGTTGCGTTTTGTGTTGCTACATAAGCTTTTGCTCTCAATTCTTGTTCTTAACGCTCCCAGAGTGCTCTCTGCCCATACCCGGTCATCACCTCTCTACAGACCTCAGAAAGTACATAATGCCATGTAATAATAAATGCTTCTTGAGAACATCGGTCGGAGTGGGCATAAAACTAGTTAGTCCCATTCTCGATCATTTGTGTACAAACATTAAATAACAGGCACAACAAAATTTTATCATAAGAAGTCATCAAAGTCCTTTCAAGGGCTAAATTGGCAAATTAATCTATATTTTTTTCTGGCCATACTATTTGAATCCTTTTTTTATTTCATTTCCTTGCCGTTTTGAAGAAATTAAAAAATTTTTAAAAAATATTATTTCTACATTCATGCAAAACGCCTCCATCTTCGGAACTATAAGTTCCATTAGAAAAATTGGAAATGTACACAAATTTAATTAAACTAGTATCGCCTGTGGCCGAAATTCGACCATATCAAAATAGATTTTTCTCTTGTTTTTTTTTTATATTTATTGAAAAAAGCTTGGCAAAGTTAAAAAGTAGTTGGCTGTATCGTGGCCCATCCGTGGATTTTGACAGTGTATCTTTGTCCTTCTCCTTGTCCTTATTCTTCTCCCTATCCTTTCATTTGTTCCCAAACATGTCTTCATTCTTATCCTTATTCTTATATAAGTTCTAATAATTGTCCTTTTAATCCATATCCAAATTCCTGACTTTATCCTTGTTCGAATCCTTTCCTAATCCTTGTCCAACTTTATTTCTAAGTCTTTGTTCTAAATTTTGTCCTAAGTGTGTTCAAATCCTTGTTCTATTCCTTGTCCCATTTCTTGACCCTTATACTTTTCCCAATCTTGTCCCAAATATTGTTTTAAATATGTCACAATTCGTGTCCTTACTCTTGTCCCAGTCCTTGTCGAATTCCTCTTCTCAATTCCTGTCTGAGTTCTCGTCCTTATTCTTGTCCAATTCTATGCATTAATCTTTGTCCAAATGTTTTTCCTACTCCTTATATTTTTCAGGTTCTAATCTTTGCTCTTATCACTTGTAGAATCATTGCCCTAATTTTTTTTTTATAAATAAAAGAAGGTTACTATAAAGAGTACCCTACGAGAGGTCTCTTACCCCACACCAGATGGCGCTGTAGTACAAATCTTTTACAAAACCACCTAAAACTCCCCAACCTCTCATGCAATTAGAATGAAAATTAGTATATAGTGCTTTTAATGTACGGTGAGTGTTTAAACGTTATCTTTTTTGAGCCATATTGAACGACAGAGGGCGCTGTAGTACAAATTTTTTGCAAAACCACCTAAAACTCCTAAATCTCTCATGTGATTAGAATGAAAATTAGTATATAAAAGTTTTCAGGTACGATGAGTGTTTTCCTGCTTTCTCTTTTGACCCATCTTGAACACCAGAGCACGCTGTAGTAAAAATTTTTTGCAAAACCACCTAAAACTGCCAAACCGTGCATGCGATTAGAATGAAAATTGGTATATAGTGGTTTTAAGTACTATCTTCTTTGATCCACCTTGGACACCAGATGACGCTGTAGTACAATTTTTTTACAAAATCGCATATTTTTAGTTGTTTTTTAAGTAACTTACAAAGGTACATACGTATTTACTGTAACATATTTATAACACTTACATTTTTTCAATACTGCGAAAATTTTATTACAATGACATTCTAGAAGCGACATCTCTCCCTTAGCAAAACCGGTGCACCAAGTTTTGATGAATAAAGATTTGACGTTTAATTAACATAAAAAAACCACTCGTAAATTTGACACCAAAAACATGAACATATCTTGAAAACTATGAAAAATTTTAGTACAACGATATATTTAATGCAACATCGTTTCTCAAAAATGAGCAAAAAACAATCAGAAATTCAATTTTGTGACATTCGATTCAAATATATCCGCTGTTTTTTTTTTTTTTTTGGTACATTTTGTTAAATTTTTTTTTGTCTTAAAGCTTCATTAAAATACTATGAAAACCTTACTGCAAGAATACCGTTAGTAGAGTATATACACGCAAAGAAAAAAAACGTTTATCGCCAGTTTGCCGCAAACGAACTCCGTTTGTCGTGCTTGAAATCGTTTATTGCAAACGTTTCAACAGTTGTCATAAACGTTGAACGAAAAATAAACAAAATTTTAAGTTGTAAGAAACGAGTCATTTAGTTGCAGGAAATGAATTTCGTTTGTCATAAACGCGAGTGATTTTTAAATTGCAGCAATTGAAAACTTCGTTTTTCCCAACTGAAAATGTTGTTTATTTTTCCCTTCGTTGTATAAACAAAACGCTTATAGTTCAGAGTTACTTTTTGGACAAATTGTGACTATATAAGGAAATTGGTAGTTTGCTTAATACGCGGACGGAGATAGCAACGGCGGTGCGATGAGTGCAATCCATAAGAAGACGGACGGACATATTGAGAATGATTATTAATATAATAAATAATAATGACCCAAATAGCTTGCGGTATATATATATAAGATATATTTTTAAGTTGATGACAACTGAATTTTCGGCAAATACAGCTCGCAAACGAAGTATAGTTGGTGAATTTTTCAGTTGTGGTAAACGAAAAATTTCTTTGCGTGTATATTTTAAATATTTTTTTCAAAAAAGGTCTGAAATATTGGAGGCTCAAAAATTATTTTTGTTGTAAAAATAATTTAAATTCAAATTTGAAATTTTCAACTATATTTAAAAGCTATAACATTTATAAGCAAAAGTTATTTCAATTTTACACAAAAATTAAAACCCGTTTTTGTGATTCACAAGGCCTACTTTTTTCGAACAAAATTGTTTTTTTCCAATATTGTGTTTTTATATTTTTAAATAAATATACAAGCTAAAAAATTAATTTATTAGAAAAAATGATCTTAGTATCTCTTACCAATCAAAAGTTATAGCCAATAATCTGTATCCATATCATTTGCGGCCTTCTTGCTTATCTTTTATATAAAAATGGCTAGAAACTCCAAAACTACTGAGCCGATAGAGCTGAAATTTTGGCAGTACGTTTCATACATTCAAGTACGAGATGGTTTAGGGAAAAAATGTCTGCCACACCCCCTTTTACCGCCTACAAATCAATAAAAATGTTATATCTCCGACGGTTTTGGCCGTATTAGGCTACAATTTGCTAATTTATTTTATATGCTCAAAGTCGGCAACTGTACTAAAAGTGGGTAATGTCCATCTACTAGAAAACTGGGATGGACATTGTATAAGGGGGTGTCGCTCTGCCCATGCAATTAAAATTTGTAATATCGAATAGTTTAGAAGTTAAAGTAACAGTACTTACATACAAACTCAAAATGGAGTTACTATTGGGTGATGTCTTGCTACTAGGAAACTGTAACTGGGCAGTGGAAATTTACAGTGGTGTCAAACTATGGGTCTAAGAAAAGTTTTGAACATAATCATTATGTCCCGAAATAGTTGCTGGCTGCAGCAACGCGCGCCGTGAAAAAGCTAGTTTAAAATAAAAGCACAAATAATCGACGCACAGCTTCAAAAGGACTACTAAACTAAAGCAACATTATGTGCGCTGCAAGCAATGACAGCGTCGAAGCCAATCAACTAAGGAACTGCTTGTAAGAAATTTATTAAATTTTTCACTAAAACATTAATTTAAAGACAAAACTGTTGATTTTTTGGTAAATATTTAAAATATTTTTATAAATATAAGAAATATCACACTCAGAAAAAAATTAACGTGAAACGGTTTAATCCCATCCAACAGTCGAGTTTTTCAAATCAACAGTCTGAACTGTTGATAAAATAACCGTTTTACTTAATCATTCCGCTGTTAATTTAACATTTCAGACTGTTAAATTGAAGGAACTCGTCTGTGGGATGGGATTTAACAGATTTAACTGTTTACCGAGCTACTTTTATTCCTGAGTGCAGTGAGATTTTTTTGTTTTTTTTTTTATTCTGTTTCATTGATCGCTGGGGGAGCGAGAGAAAACACAAAATTTTCCAAATCCGTAATTACTGCTAGATTTTCCAATATTTTCACTTTCTCTATTTGTTGTTTTTTTTTTGGGGCTTACTTATTCAAACTTTATAGAGAACGCTCCAGACTAAGAGTTCCCTTACATAAGTTCTTAACATAAGAACAATTACATGAGTTTTTAAGAACTATCCCGAATTTGAAACACAATCAGTAGGTAAGTACATCAGATTTTCGGGGGTTATCACTAGTCAATTATTAGAATAGTGAAAATTTCACTTAAATCCGTTCAGTGGTTCTTGAGTTTTCTGACCAATACAAAAATGCTCAATATTTACAAGTTTACCTTTTATATAGTAGCATGGATCATGATACAATTATACAAGGTAGGAGTTACAATTCTTTCATCTTGCACCAAATGTCAGAAATCATGGTATAATAATACAAGGTAGTATTGACAGTTGCTTGGGAAACCAGCATCTGTCAAAAAAAAAGTCAAGAAAGAGAGCGTTCAATTATGCTCATGTTTTCGCCATTGTTTATATTTCAGAGCTTGCAAATAACCACACATTTGACAACAAAATATTGCATATTTTATTTTATTAATAGTGAGTTATTATTACTAGAACGAAGATAATTTGTAAACTTTATGTTATTAAGTGCAAACATAAAAAAAAAAGTTGAAAACGTTGAAGTGCAGCAACCTCAACAGCTGCAGATGCATGTGGACGAAATTGAAGAAGTTTTCAATTAAAATTAAAACACAACGGCCGGAAAACGTTACAACACATATCACACATAATTTTTTCACAACTTTCGTTATTATAATTGTTTATTTAATGCACATATTTTGCGGAATTTTTTTATTTTTACATTCGTTTAATTTTTGTTGCACGAACAATTGTTTTTGACAGATGGTGGTTTCCGTGTTGCTGAGAAAATCTATACTTGTCAATGCTACCTGTATAATTGTATCATGGTCAGAAATAGTATATATTAGAGAACGAGAAAAGTAGAAAAGAAAATAGAAAATAAAATATACAGGCAAATGACAGTCGGTGCAAGACACTCGTGAGAAAAAAGCCAGTTGTCACGCCTACCTTGTATAATTGTATCATGGCATAGATCGCACATACACACACACACACCGCACTCGTCTGTATGTTCGTAGTCTGCACAGAGAGCATCCATTTATAATTTATGCTCTTTGGTCTGCTCGGTACTCGCACGCATACACAGAAATTCACACTATTACGTGACGATTTTTACCATTTCACTACCCGCAAGCCGCGTTAAAGAACTTCGTTCTAAAAATATAGAACTCGAACAAATTTCTTTGAATGGAAACACTTTTTTATGTTTTTCATCTCAGAATTTCTATGAGATTAAATCTAAACCTCAAGTCAAGTTAATTTAAAATAAATGAACACTTTTCTTTTAATCTATGTCCGAATTGATATCTTAGGAAATACTTCTAAGAAAATGAAGTATAAACGATGTTCCAGCACAAATCAAAAGAAATGTGCAGTTCAACATAGATTATCCCGTACCTAAGTGAGGAGACATTTGCCTTTTACACAAATTTTTCTAGACTCGACCCATTAAACTCAAAAATAATTTGTCTCGTTCACTTTTTCTCTTAGCGGGTATTACTCGTTAACCAGAATCATTTATTTTTTTAGCTCGATCTCAGAAAGGTGGCAAAGCGTTGCCTTTCACTTGGTTAAAAACATTAAAATTATGGTTATCAAGAAAAATGGGTTGCACTAACGAGACGTTGGCAGCCAGAGGTCCTGCAGCATCATCATTAGCATTAAATCTGGTTTTAAACATACATATATACACACACACACACACATACTTATTCTTTCCGTCTCCGTTCTGCTGTATAGTTTTTCGTTGCTGTTTTCTAATTTATTTATTTATTTTTTATGCTAGTGCAGGACTTTTTTAGAAAGGAAGTAGCTGCAATTAATGTGCGCCAGACGTAAAATGCGAGCGTTATCTCTCTGGCGGCACTCAAAAAACACATAAGCAACAACAAAACAGCAAAACAACAATACTTCAAACAACTAAAACAATAAAATAAATAAACTGTGAAATGTGTGCGGAAAGAACACGAGCGCGTGGAAATTCGTGCTTTTGCACTAATCTGCTGAGCAAACTAAAACAACAACGCTGAAAAGGAAAAGATGTTAACGTGCTTTATTCGCCTGAAAGTATGCAATAAAAATAGTTGCCTAAAGGTATGCAATGTTTTTTTGCTAAATAAAATGTGAGCAAAATTGTTGCTGCTTTAAAATTGAAAATATTATGATGCAAATATTTCAGCGCCTGAATGTATGTTTATACATTTTTAATAGCTTAAACGTTTCCTAAACAGTTACAATTTGCTTTGCATTCAATGAAAACTTACTTTCTGGCTCAACTAAGCACTTATTCAGTAAAAAAACAAAATATATCAAGTATTTAGGCAATTTCTGGGACAAACATTGCTTTATAAAAGCCTGCTAAGGACACTTTAATAATTCTATCCATGCCTCGTACCGCGCAATTTGAAATAAAATTAGTGGCCAGATGTGCTCGAAGAGCATGCTTCATAAACTGGCCGCTTGGGAGTATTGGCGGTATTAAAACCCAAGCTTAAGTGAGATTGAAGGTTTTTGTTTATTTTTGTTTCAATGTTTTTTTTTTTTTGCAATGTTTCCAGCTTTAGCATAAAGCAAAAAGATTGTCATGTTGTACCAGCTGTGTCCCGAAACTTTGATATGAATCGTAAATTTTTTAAGTGCATATTTTTTATGTCCTTTAGCGAAAATTTACCGCAACATTTAGCAGTTGACAGTTTTGTTAAGTTTTTTGAATAAGGAGAAGCATGTTGAGACAGCTTTAATGAGATAACAAGTGGGCGTGACAGCACTACTTAACTGTAGTACTGAACTTTCATATAAATTCATGGAGTCCAAAAGTTTTGAGAACGTTCCATAATTTTCGTTGTTACAACGTCGTAAGTAAAACTCATAAAAAGTAGCATCAGGAGAATGTTTAAATGTTTTTTTGAATGAAATTGTCTCGCTTCATCTGTAGAATATAAACAAGTTTTAAAAATACAAAATTTGTATTAAAATCTCCTTTAAGTAAAATAGTAAAAAGGATGGTCAAGGAGACCACCTGGATCGAAATTACCTGCTAAAAAGTGAAAACACGTACGAAGGTGAAGAAGGAAAGCATTGGATACATCCAAATATACTTAAAAACTCTAAATAAAATTCACAAACCGAAAAATATTCTATGTACCGTAGAGAGTGACGAAAAGAAGGAATTTTCTATCGATCACCCATAATAAACGCTTCATTCAACTTTTTTTATGGCTTTTATGCTTATATTAAGTTAATTTATGAGTTTAATATCATAATTGATCTAAAACACTAGATCAGGGCGGCGTCTTTTAGTATATTCGAGTATAAAAGTAGTTTTTGGAAAGACAGTTCTAGGTTCATCATGAAGCTCTATTGGCTCGAAGTATTGAAATATTGGATCTATCTAAAAAAGTTCAAAGGTGAAGAGTTTAAGGCATTGCTCAATGAAGACCCCTGTCAAACACTCCAAGAATTGTCCGAATTGTTGAGGTTTGGTTATCAAGTGTGGGAAAATACCTTAAAAACATAGAAATGCTCCAAAAACAAGGAACCTGGATGCCATACGAGTTGAAACCGAGGGTTGTAAAAAGGCGATTTTTCACCTGTGAACTGCTGTTTCCATGGGAGAAAAGGTAGGGATTTTTGCATTGAATTGTCTCGGACGATGAAAAGTGAAGCCATTATGACAATTCGAAGCTCAGAAAGTCAAAGATCAAGCTCGGCCAATCGCCATCACCAGCGACGATGTTCCATTTATCCAAACTCATGTATACTATTTGTATTTGGTGGGATCAGAAGAATGTGATCTACTATGAGCTGCTGGAACCGAATGAGACTATCGCTGGAGATCGCTACAAACTACAATTTAAGCACTTGCGCAGTAGATTGAAGGAGAAACGAACTGAATATTTCGAAAGACACGACAAAGCAATTTTGTAGCACGAAATTGCTCGTCCTCACTTCACAAAAGAGGTCAAAACTTACGTAGAAACTCTCAAATGGGAAGCCCTACCCCATTCGCCAATATTCTCCAAATATTGCTTCATCTGATATCCACTTATTTCGAGATCAATGACTCATGGTCAGACCATCCGCCGTATTCTCAAAATATTGCGTCTTATGATTACCATTTCTTTAGAACAATGACTCACGGCCTGTTTCGACAGAAGTTTACTTCATATGAAGATCGCAAGAAGCGGGTCAATTCGGGAATTGCCTCTAAGGGCGAAGCATTCTTCCGATGTGGTATTCATCCCTCCTGCTCAAATTATGAGAAAAAGTAGTTGTCTACAATGGACAATACTTTGAATGATATGATTTTCAATTTAATTTAAATAACGATATTTTTTCGTGAAGATAAACGCTACAAATTAAAAAACCAAACTAAAAAAAGGCATTACCAACAAAAAAAACTCATGAAATCCTAACAGCAAATACTAAAAACACACAAAACTTCTATATTCATTGATCATGGTTGTGCTAAATTTGACAACTGCTTATGTAAACAGTTTCAATGACGTAAGAAACGTAAGATTGCCGTAAGGGAGGGTAATCAGCTTCGTTTGAGATACAGACTTTCATTTGTTTACAACATCGTTCGTAGAGCAATCGATCGTTGAATGCTTCGTACCAGATAGAGAATGAGGTTATAAGACAAAGAGTTGGACGAGGATAAAGACATGGATTAGGACATGGAATAGGATAAGGATTCCTGCGAAGATAAGAATAAGGATTGGGGCAAAGTTTCGGACAAAAAAACAAGGATCGAGGCAATAGCTTAGATAAGGATTATGAAAAGGATAGAGCAAATTTCATAATAAGGATTAGTACACAAAATTGCTTAAAGATTGGGACACAGATAAAAACAGGAATAATAACAAACATAAGAAGACTTATACGAAGACTAGACCAACATTCGCAAAGATGGTCTCATTTCGGACAAAAAGAGACATCTCCTATTTTGAAAACAATCGTTCAGTTTTAAACAAAATTTTATTTTTTAAACAAATACACAATGACTATAAGGCTCTAAAAAGATTACTTCATTTTAAGCAAATTGATTTTTTTTTTTTTTGCTCCATACCCATGATTTTTATCCATATTCTTTTTATTTATTGTGCTTATCTTTTTAATGATCACTTCCTTTCATAAGTTTAATCAAGTTATTACCTCCGGCTGTGGAGATATCAGAGATGAGACCATTTGTCATTTTTTACCACTCGAAAAACATTCATCGTCAGCCACAATCGCACAAAATAATTAATGCATGCATACCACTCGAGTTCGTAAACAACGATTGCTGCAAAGCAGTTTGTCGCGATTTCGAATCAATACGTAGGCAGCATCCAAAAAATGAAGACATTCGGATGCTTCGCTTAAAACTCGAGTGTCTGCTGCATGAATTTTTCATAAAATCATAAAATTTGTATGGGAGCCCCCTAAGGAGGAGTCGGAGAGTCGGAGCGGATAGATCACCAAGAGAAAAATGTTCATTTTGCAAAAGTAATGGGGGTCGGTCATACATATTAACCCTTAAAGCTCCCTGTAGAAAGACTTTTCTAAATATACAAAAATCATCAAATTCTTATGGGGGAGCCCCCTAAGGAGGGGTCGGAGCGGATAGGTCCCCAAGAGAAAAATGTTAATTTTGCAAAAGTAATGTTGGTTGGTCATACAAATGAACCCTCTCCAGCCCTCCCTTAAAGTCCTCCTGTTCAGGTATCTATATATTAATACGCAAACAAAAAAGTTTGTGTTCCCTTTTTTTCTGTGTTACCTTCAACATATTCACATAATACTTATATCAATGGATAGTTATTTTCGAGTAGATTTGCACAATATAGTTTTTATTCGAATATTTTGTCATTAAGATAGGTAAAACTGAGCAAAAGCAAAATGCTTTTTTTACCAATGGGACAATGAGAAACTACAAAGCGACGAGGCTCTGTTGAACATCGCTGCTGTAGCTTCCCAGCAGAAAAGTGGAAAAAATTTTAAATAGTTCTGAACTAGTTCCAAAAAGGACCAGTACTAGTTCCACTACAATACCCTTTAACATTGAACGAACTGACTCTTTTTGCAGGTTGATGTCATAGGAAAAGACAATTGTCCCCAGAAACACTCCTTTTTCCCTATATTTTAACTAGTTGCATTAGGAACATTTTTAAACTGGTTGCTTTCGCAGTAGCCTGAAAGTGCAATGAGTTTAGTGCAATGGAAAGGTCCTAAAGATATCATTTGTACCATCTTTTCCATCCACAATCCAGAAAACATTTTGTCTTTAAACATTTTTTTTTATTATTTTTCTTGTGCGCAGCAAATTTTAAAAAGTAGCCAAAACGCGTTTATTTTTGTCAGCAATACTTTTGAAAACAAAAGCAAAGATAACTGTTCTACACTGAACGCCTTTTGTACTTTTTCAGAGCTACTGCGAACTGCGCTAGAAATGAACTAGTTCACTTTTTCAATTGACTCCAAAATAACTGCTGGGTTACAAAAGCAAGAGTAGAATGCAGGAGTGACGCAATTACTTAAAAAGAGCTGAGTAGCATTATTGTTGTTGTTGTTATTGGTGTTGTGGTTGTTGTTGCATTCTCTTAATTTCTCTCAGCGTTAAAAAAAACAGTCGGTCATTACATATTAACCATCTACAACCCTCCCCCGTAGTACGAAAACCTATTGTGAACCGAAAAAAATGACTTTATATTCGGTTACAGCGACTTCGAAAATATTAAACGAAGTTGTCAAACCCCACGAGGTTATTTTTTTGACTATTGTTAAACAGTGTATTCTTTCCTTGGTGCGAATGGACATAAAAGCATGAATTTCTATTGCTTTTGGCGAATGTTGCTCATGTCTTGCTTCGTTGTTTATTCTTGATTCGTAGGCATTCGTAATCGCAACCGCTCGTACTCGTACTATGCCATTCGTTCCACAGCGATTTATACATGTAATCGCGCATTAAATTTAATGCAGAAGGGACATTTGTAGCTCGTCAATGCACTTATGTTGTTCTTTGGTAGATATACGGCCTAATTATTTTATAGCAAATAAAATCCACTTTTCTTTTCATAAATTTAATTTCCAACACACGTGGAAGCCACACAATCTCTTATGATTAAATTGTCATTTTCACAATTCCAGAATGTGTTTGGTTTCTTTAAAAAATCAAAAACGCAGTGTTTATTTCTTATAGTCTAAGTTATCACTAGAAAAACTTTGTAGTGTAAATATGAAAATAAGATAAATTCCGTCCCCTTAACGAAATATGCGGGTACTATCTTAATATGTTCATTAGAAAAATATGTACGGAGCAGAGCTGTTAAAGAATGCATTCATTTGTGATTTAAAATCATTTAATTTCCAATCATTTTTTCAAATCATTGATTAGGATTTCAAATCACATTCAATGGTTTAAAAAAATGATTGCATTCATTTTCAATATAAATCACATGATTTAAAATCACATATGATTGCATTCTTTTACAGCTCTGGTATGGAGCAAAAAGATTAATAGAAATTATATATCATAAATTACACATATTCCATTCCCCTCTTTCGAAAATTTACAACCAGCTTACACGACAATTTTCTTTATATTTTCAAAAGCCCTTAACAAACATCATGATCACTAATTCAACTTAAGAACAACGATAAAAATAACTAAAGTCGGTTAAATTCAGAAACCATCAATTTGATGTCCTTTGCAAGAAGATTTATTATTTTCCGTACTAGGTAAATAATCAAACTATATCCGTGAGACACATATTTAAGCAAAATCGTTAAGAGCATTCCGAGTATATTCCGAAAAAATAAACAATTCTCAGTTTTCTCAGTACACAAAATAAGTGTAGTTTTAACAAGAAAATCCAAAACATGCCAGTTTCTCACCATCAAAAATATATCATATTTTCAGAACTGCAATAATAAAATTCCACAATTCAACTGATTTGTAATTCATGCAAATAAATCGCATCAATGGCTCACATGGCAACCAATGGAAGTCTGTCATTAACGCTTTTGACGCATGACTTTGTTGCACCAAAAATACAAATACAACAGAATGAAAAAGTAACAATGAACAATCAAAGAAAAAAAAACACAAAAAAAAGCTCCAGCAACCACTTGCTTTAATTACACAAACAAATACTAATTGAAGATTTCCAATAATTTTAAACGCTCATAAGTATGCAACAAATTTTTTTTTTGATTACTCTAAAAAAGAACATTCATTTAAATTGCGTTTTATTGAGTTTAATTTATACAACGAATCAACTTGTATTTACTTTTTTTTTACTTTTTTAATTAAAAATTATATTAAAATACATCGGTGCAAAAACAAAAAGAAAAACATTGAAAACAAATATAAAAAACAAATAATTGCGTACAATTAACAAAATAATAAATTTAAAAACACGAGTTCAATGGATTTGATGCAGCTGCATTTTAATAAATAATTAAAAGTTTACATTAAATTAAACGGACAATAAAGAGAAAATTATAGCCAGAACACGAATAACCAGCCACAATTTGTTTTAAGAATTAAGCAATACACACTCTTACACACACAAACATACGTAAACACACACGAAAACACGCAAGGCTAAAATTATGTATTTTATAATAAAAACACATGATAATTTTCGTCATCCACCATCTTTGTCACTCCGGCGTTTTCTCTCACAATATTTGATATTATTTTAATTAATAGTTTGCAAAAACAAAATATTTTAATTTATTAAATGTTTTAGATATTTGTGCCTACTTTACTCCTAAGCTGTTGAGGGGATTAAAATTAAATTTCGGAACAGTGTTTATATTGAGTTCCTGTCGATATATGTAGGTTATATAAAAGCTAGGTTGGAGAGAAAGGGCAGTGATTCCTTCCATACAGTTTTAATTGTTTTTATGGTTTTGCTTTTTAACTATGCACTAGAGAGCATGGATATTCAGTATGGAGGCAATTCACTAATATCAGAAAAGGGTTGAAGAGGATATCTCCCATATACCTAATTCGAATTGTTTAGGTGGTTTTGCTTTTGAGCTATGACCAATAGAGCATGGACACTAAGTATGGAGTCGCTATTCAGAAGGATGATCTCAAGGAATACAACCTTACAGCTAAATGGACATAGGAAGAAGGGATTGTGGTATCTCCCATACTGCTCAATTTGGTTGTATGGATAAGCTTTTGAACTACAGCCATGGTCATACAATTAGCATAGGCGTTGATAATCTCATCAAAACCCAGTTTATTTCACATTTTTAATTAATTTTTAATATCATTTTGAAATAATACGGGGAAAAACCATATACAGGCTGAGCCATGTAGTGGTTTCTTTTCAAATCATAGGTTATTTTGACACTCACAGCTGTTTCCCGCTTGAAATCTTGACAAAAAGTCAGTATCATACGTCCGCGGAAAGAAATGAGTATTAATTTCCAACAATCCGGAAACAAGCAAGTAATCAGTGAGCTACAGCCCGAAACCATCAACAAGGTCTTGGAAAATTGGAGTGACAACAGCCGAGGCAGCCACTTGAACGACGTTTTGTTCCATAATTAATGGGAATGTTTGCTCTTACTAATAAAGCCATAATACATGGAAAAAATTTAATTTTGTTCATTTCATTTTATTTCATTTTTTTTAAAAAAACTTTTATTTGGCTCACCCTGTATTTATGATCGAAATTGGTTTTATTGTTTTTCAAAATATTCTCCATGAAGATATATATGCAATATACTTCTGCATGACTTTCAACCAATTTTGGAAGCACTTTCTCCACTCGTATTGACAGAGCTAAACAGTGCATGACCCATTAATTCGATTTTTTTGCTGGTCAAAACTGAATTTCGTTGCGGTCGTACCAGCACAAGTACCGCTGAGAGTTCAGTCGCCCGCCCAAGAAACGTTGTCACGCCAGAAATTATCGATAAAATCCATGGAATGATGTTGGATGACCGAACAATGAAAGTGCGTGAAGTGGCTGAGGCTGAAGGCATTTCAACTGAGCGAGTACATTACATTTTACATGAATATTTGATCATGAAAAAGCTATCCGCGCCATGGGTGCCGTGATTGCTTATACTCGACCATAAGCACAGCCATGTGATAATTTCAAAGAAGTGTTTGGCGATGTTCAACCGCAATTCGGAGGAGATTTTGCACCGTTACGTTACCATAGACGAAACATGAATACATAACAACACACTTCTTAGGGACTTCTCAGGGTAAACGTGCACTAAAGACCAAGGTGTTGGTCTGTCGGCCAACAAGGTAATGGCGTAAAAGGCCAAGGGTCAAGGGTAAAATGATCACCGCTGAATATTATTCACAGCCATGACAAAAATCCATAAATTGGGCTACAAACTGCTACCTCATCCACCATATTTTTCAAATTTGACCCCCTGCGACTATTTCCTATTTCCAAACCTGAAAAAATAACTCGGCGGTAAGAGATTTAGGTTGAATTAAAGGTCATCAAAGAAACAAATGCCTATTTTGAGAACATTGATAAAACCTATTATTTGGTAGGAGTAAACAATTTGGAAAAACGCTGGACTAAATGTATCGAACTAAAAGGAAAATATTTGGAGAAATAAAAGGCTTTTTTCCAAAAAAAAAAAATCATTTCATTCAAAAAGTCACTAATTTATCAAAAGGGTTGAAGGGTGAAGGGTTCAATTTACGATCCAAGGCGTCAGTGACGTAATCTAACACACATGAAATAAATGAAAGTCTTGTTTATAAAGTTAAATTGACCTGGCACAATTTTTATTCAAATTGTACGCATTAGATTTACAGTGAACTCCAATTATCAATAAATTGAACCTGATAACGCAGAAGTAATGAAAACAAATAATGTTTATGAGCTACGAACGAATCGATGAAAGCAAATTAATCAAATATCTTGTACTTTTTGACGTGACAACGTTACGTTTTACCTCGCAGGTTACAAAAAAAAAGTTGAAAAGGGCATTTTTCCAAAATGCATCATCGATAAATGTTATGTAAAGGTTAATTTTTTGATCTTATGACAAAAATATAAAATAAATTAATGACGTCATCGGAATGCGAAAGGTATTATTACTCACTTATTAAAGGTGCAACGGTTAAAACTATGTCGCGTCAGTAAGAGCTCATCATGGTTTTAGTTCCCACGACAAAAACAGACACACAGTTATTACGTCATAAGTTCACGGAAAGGGCCACTTCAAAATCGAAAATACAACAATCATGAAACGGTGTTGCATGCAATTATTTCTCGGTGAGAAGAATTTTTTATCGTAAGAAAAATAAAAGATTATCGTAAGAAAAATAAAATTCCTAATTAAAAAGAAATACAAATGCGAAAGAAAAAGAAAAAAAAATATAAATGAAAATGAAAATTAAATGAAAAATAAAATTAAAGTTAAAATTAATATACAATTTGAAAAAAAAAAAAATTAAAGTTTTTGAACATGGATTAACACAAGAATCTGAACAAGAATTAGGACAAGTATTTGGACACCATAAAAGTACGGATAAGGATGAGGAAAAGAGACGAGAAGTATTTAAATAAAAATAAGGACTAGGATATGGATACTTTGTCACGTCAAAAAGCTACGGGTGTGTCCATGATAAAGCCAAATCCTTTTTTAATTGTTGCTATAGGACACATGATAGAATAAACAAGGTAGGTGCAGGGCGTCTGCTTGTGCTCTCTTTTTGTCAGCTCTTTTTGCTAACTGTCAAAATAGCGAAAGAGAGAAAATACAACTAAAAATTATTCGAATGGAAATAATTTAGATTTGACAGTACTGAGTCCGCGCTCTCTCCCTTGCATGTACCTTCTTTATTCTACCATGATAGGACTCATTTTGTGGTTTGAGTACATTAGAAAAATCTCTCTTAAAGAAGTTAATATTAAAGAAAAAATGCCACTAAAACTTATCAAGAGTAAGAAAGACAAAATTTTCAGTAAATTTTCTTATCATTTCAATTCAGTTAAGCTTTCCGCTGGGAAAAAATGGAAGGCTTCTATATGGAAGTGATTTGTAAACATTCCTCTTCGTATCTTTTGGAAACTTGTGGGAAGTTTTCAATTGATATTGTTTCCAATTCGATTTCTTAAGAATGCATGTGGAACCAGTAGCATTTGAAGTGATGGGGGAAACATTCCTCATCGTATCTTTTGGAAGGTTATAGGAAGTTTTAAATTGATATTGTTTCCACACCACTTATTAAGGAATGCATGCAGAAACTTTTGCTTGTTTTGGGGCAGTTTCAAATTTAAATTGTTAAATTTCATGTTAGGAAGTATTTCTTTTTTTAAGTATCAAAATAGAAAATAAAATCGTGGCTTTAAGCTGGTATTTTAAATTAAAACTTTTAGACTGGGTGTTGTTCAGAAATATTTGAAGAATCCAAATTGAGAAAATTTACTTCGGTACCATTTGTGACACCTGAGATAGAAAGTCTTATATTCATTCGCCTAATTTAAAGAATACGTTAACACTATCATTAATGCCACCAAAATTTAGACTTTTGGGTAACAATCAATAGTTCTGTGCTATTTCGATTATAACCTTAGCTTTGAATATCCTTCACATAGGACACTGGATAAAAATCGTGAGTGGCATCGTGTTTAGCAATATATTGTGAGTTTAAGCCTATACTTTCTTTTGCTTTAAGACATTCGTAATTTTTTTTTTTATAAAAGCCATAGCGTTTTAAGATCGTAATTTTTTACTCTTTCCTCAAAAAACAACTTTGTCCTTGTGGGACAGGAAGACATACTTTTTCCTAAAATTTTTTTTGGGTGATCTTGACAACCCAATGAAACTTTTGAGACGTCTTAGAATACGATCTAAATTTTTCGATACGCCCTAATGTAGGTAGTTATTCCTATTTTTAAAAATATAACTATTTTGAAATAACTACAAAAAAAAAGTTCAAACCTGTGTTAGATAACACGGGCGCATAGGTCAGACGTAGAATACGTTAGTCATTAACAGCCTTATTCAATAGATTTCCTTAAACAACCTTTAAACACTTGTCTAGTTACGCACTGTTTAAGGCTTTACGCAGCTTCTATGCAACCTTGCTAACATTGTTATTCATAAACATTTTTTCATTTTCTGCTTAAGCCCAGAATGCTGTAGAAGCGGAAAGAAACTTTCCATATGGAATGCATTGAGTTTTTGACAGCGAAAAGGCAGCGGAATTTTTTTTTCGCTGCTTAGTACGCTGTAGAGGTGAAAAATTCGTTCAATGCTAGCAAGTACAACAACCATGTGGAGAGTTGAAATGTCAAAATTTCGCTGTCGATTATATGTCCGGGCATTTAATTGGCACCTGAATTTTGACATTTCAATAAGAAAACAGTTCGACCTCGCTTTACGCAACACTCGATAATCGCAATACTAAAAAATTTACATTGTTGACTCAGTAAACGCAACTTAAAAAAAAATGCACAATTATCGCAACTTCCATTTGCGTACACTTCCATAAACTTTTATATTATTTACTTTGAGTTCTTCTTTTCTTGTAAAATACATTTTTGATGTACGAAAAATCTCTTAAAACAATATTTAAGGAAACAAAGTGCATATCTTAATACATAAAACCACAATATCTAGGATTCAGAGCCATAAAGCTTTATGTTTAGAAGTTTAATTGCGTTTCTTCAACATTAACTACGTCAACTGGCCGAATTTCTATTAGTTGCATTGAGCTAGGTCGTACTGTAGTTGCTTTTTTCTCCACACAAACATTTTTGACTCTACACTAATATTTCGGGTGTAGAATTATATGCCAAGAAGTTTTCGTTTCTACAGCATACTAGGCTTTATGATTGTAAGGTTTGTGTCTGAACTATAGAAAATCTCTACAAAAATTAAGAATTCCTATGGATTTACAATGGCCGCCGCATAAAAAAATGCTGCAAAGGGCGCATATGGAGCATGTCTTTGATATTAAAAGAAAAGACAAACAAAAATCATGGTTGTATTTATCATGGTTGTCGTTCGCTACTTGGTCATTATACTTCTTCTCTTTCTCACACTGGTTCTGTTATGAAGACACAGATAATCGTACTGCTCTTACACATGATGTTATAATACATAAAATACAAAGCATATGAAAATTAATACAAAATTTGAAGGAGTTAAATTTTGATTTACTTATAGAATCAAAAAAATTATATGTAGCAATATGATTATTTAAATACAAATCAAAAGAAGACATATTAAATATGTTACGACCATACTTGAATTTTCTTCAATGCATGCATAAAGTATTAAAAACTTATAATGAAAGTGACAAACATTTTCTCAAAATTTTGTGCTCCAGATTAACACCCCCGTATAACGTATTCTACGTTAAAAGAAGTATCGGTGAAATGTTATCACCCGTCCTTGGGAGATTATACCTCCATTTATAATCATAACTTACTCCAATAGGTGTGAGCCAAATTTTGTTTTTTAGGGAACAAATTTAAACTTTACCCTCAGACGCTGATCTCTTAAAAGTGAAAAAAAAATTTCGTGGAAATTCAAATGTGAATTATGACCTATTAAACTCAAAAATATCACCCGAAAGAAATTTTCTTATTTAATTTAAAGAAAACAGGTAAACAAAAGGTAACGCAGGGCATTTTTGTGGATTAAGGAAAACAAAATAGACACGTAAACATTTTTATTTATGCAAAGTTATTATTTAAATTTAGTTATAAGAAAAATAAAATGTTTACTCACTTTAACTGGTGTTAACAATTTTGTATAAATATTTCAATTTTTTGCGCAAAATTTTCCTTTGTTCACAATGCAACTTCCCAAACTAAAGGGATCACAGTAAAAAAACGAAACAGCAAAACTGCCGTCATAAGGAAGAGTGCGGCATCTACATATTTCAATATTCTGAAATAAACGACTTACAGTAATTTATCAAAAATTCACTGACTAGGATTTGGATGGTTATAAATATTTGGTTCATCAGCATAGTAATATCCAGTTTTTTTTTTCAACATTAATGATATTTTACGGATTTTATTAAAAACACAAAAACTGTGGAACACACAGTGTAGATGCCGCTTTTTTGCTTGAATGATTGTTTTAATTTGTGAAGATATGACACTTCAGGTTAAAATATATAGCAATTGAGCAAAAAAATCGTAATTTTTATTTTATTTTCTTGAAGATGAAAGTAATATGTTTAAGAAAAAGCAATAAAACTGATTTTGATTTTATGACGGCAGAAAATGCGATCAATCTTTTATGAGAACCTCATATTTGCGCAGTAAAGTGAAGTTATGATATGAGTGCCCTGAGGCTCTTATAAGGGCTAGAGGGTTAAGGAACAAAATAGAGTACAAAGTAGATTTGGTTTAATTCCACTGAAATATGAAATTTTGAAGCAGCATGAAAATCAAGTCAAGTTACTGAATAGTACAAAAACAAAAACAAGATATCCAGGTAACTATACTAAGCGTAGCCTTTGAATGTCACCCTTCAAGAAACCATAAAGCAAAGAGTGAAATATGGTTACAACAGGTGCTGGCTACAACCAGCATAGTGCTTACTAAAAACATTTTTTCCGAACAAAAAGGATTGAGTTACAATTTAATGGCTCCCCACTCCATCCCGATTAAGTTAGTAAGTTTTTATCTCACGCAAGAACTTAGTGCAGCATCACGTTCTATAGTGAATATTTTGAAGCTGCTCACATTTCACAATCACCATCCACACTAGAGAAAAAATACCATACCCATCAATCCACTTTCCGTATTGGGTAAAGCTGATGATTGTTTGTGCGTAAAATTTAATTTAAAATATATCGCATGTACACCACTGAGTGTGATTCACAAAAACCAAATATGTGTAGCACAACAAGAAAAATAAATGAAAATTCACCAATAACAAATGGCAGCGGTGGCGAACAATGTAATGCAGATTTCTATGTAATTTGTTTTCATTCGGTAATTTTGAAGTAATATTTAAATAATAGCCATCAAAAAGCACCGAAGATTGGTGTAATTGGCCTCCCTTTTTTAAAATAACATTGAATATTCTGGTATTCGTAGTATCTATTAAATTTTTCAGCAAGTTTTCATCAATTTCACTCCATTCTCTGACAATAGCATTTTTCAAGGTTTCCACCGACTGCCTATTTTCTTTGTAAGCCCTACGGACCAGAATACTCCAAAAGTTTTCGATAGAGTTCAAGTCGGGTGAGCAAGCTGGCCAATACAGAATTTCCAATTTTCGCGCTGAAAACCATTTTTTTGTCTCTCGACTTACGTGGATTGATGCGTTGTCTTGTTAGAAGACGAAGCTTTTTTTGGGATTTCTGCTTAGAAAGGGCATTCAACTCATCTAGAGTACATCAGTGTACGGAGTACATCAGTGCACGCTTTGCTATTCATTTTGCTGGAAATGAACTGCACTTCCAAGCATCCGGATAAGCAAAATGGCCCCCAAAACATAACGCTACCACCGCCAAAGTTCCTCTTAGAAAAATAGATGTTAGATAGTTTTTTTATACGAAAAAATATTTTCAGGTAATTTTTTCCGATGAAACAAACGGAATTTGGATGGTCCAGATGGGTTCCAAGGTTATTGGTGCAATTTACGCCAGGAACCCATCTGGACCATCCAAATTCCGTTTGTTTCATCGGAAAAAATTACCTGAACATATTTTTTCGTATAAAAAAACCAACTTTTTACAAAACAAGTTGCACGCACATTTTTCCAATTCTTTGCCATATATTTTTGAGCAATAAGTAGCCTTGCAACCTTATTGCGTTTCGTCAACCGTGGAGCAGATCTTAGTTTTGAAAATGTTAAGTTGGGGCTGGTGTGCAAGATGCGCCAGACCATTGATCTGGAAACGCGAACCCCAGCAGCATTAACCAGTTCTCAAAATATGGCGGACTGCTTCGTCATCTTTTTTTTTTTTCTTACACAACGCTTGTTTTTGCCATATCCCTCCGGATTATTTAAAAAATTTTAAACAATGTTATGACTGCGATTAATTTTGCGAGCAATTTCTATTAATCCGAAGTTTTCTTCTGAAAAGGCTAAAATTTTCCATTTTTCTACATAGGAAAGACGTAAAGGTCTCACGTGGTATTTTAAGAAAAATATACTTTTTTTCACTGATTAGTTTAAAAACAGCTCCTTCTACTCTGAAGCCCACGCGTTATATGACAAACTTTAGAGTGCTTTTATACTTATGAAACAGAGCGAATATTGTTTTTTTACTCTCAAAAGTACCGTTAGTGAAATATGAAGTCGAGTTGAGAGGAATAGTTCTCTCTCAATTAAGTGTTAATTTGAGTAAAACATTATAATACCCTACAGCCAGTCCTTTAGGAAATATCAACATATCTTGGGTGGTTTTATAAATATGCAACAAACCTTACGTGTTAGCTTAACTCAAACCTGCGTAATATTTCTACAAAAATTGAAGTCCTTGATAATCCTTAATAAATCATAAAGATAAATTAAGCACTTTTGAAAAACTTAAGCAAAAAGTTCAGGGCAGATACAGGCAAATGTACAAATATAATAAAGTAAAGAGCTAGTCAAATAAACAAATTAATAGCTTATTGGACGCAGAATTAATAAAGCTTTCAGAATCTTTTAAATAAATAGGTAGAGTGCTTTACAAAATAGGTAACAAAAATTTGCTAATGTTGAAAAATTGCGGAAAAAAATTTAAGAATTTCGAATATTTTCTTTTATAACTTTGCCATTTCATTTGATATTTTTGAATTGTTAATATACCATTTTAAAGCCTCTAATTTCTTGGATGAAATGCCGTTTTCAGTTTTAAAATTCAACCGAACGCACAAGAGTTACGTTAAGAAATATACATGTATCTACCAAAAATAAGTTTTTTGACCCTGAATCCAGATTTTGAGGCTGTATGTGAAAAACCAAGTATGCATACATTTTATGGTTAATTATACCTACAACCTCTACTGGGTGCTTTTCCAAAAGCATCAAATTTTTGCATTTCTGTAAAAGCGTATAATTAATCCACTTTCAGGATATAAAATAAATCTTTTTTTCCATACAATGGTGATTAAGTCTAATGTGGGGGTATTTTAGCTTCGGCCAAGATAATACATTCCTTACTAGTTTACCGATAATCTTATTACCCCACTTATCACTTCTTACACGCAGAGAAACAGAAACGTTTATCGCCAGTTTGCCGCAAACGAACTTCGTCTGTCATGCTTGAAATCGTTATTTGCAAAAGTTTCAAAAGTTGTCATAATAATAGTCAGTTGCGAGAAACTCGTCATTTAGTTGCAGGACATTAATTTCGTTTGTCATAAACGCGAGTAATTTTTAAATTGCAGTAATTAAAAAATTTGTTTTTCCCAACTGAAAACATTGTTTGATTTTCCCTTTGTTGTATAAACACAACGCTTATAGTTCAGAGTTACTTTTTGGGCAAATTGTTACTATGACCGTGTACGAATTGTTCTAAATTGACTGACTTTTCTCAATAATTGGAAAGTTGTCGGTAATGCAGTGCTTGTCTGAAATTTATTAAATTTTCGAGTAGACTTTTCATGACTAAATTGAAAGTCGCCATATTTTGGAGACTGATATCTGTGGGGAATAAAGTGGGAGCTTTAAATTGGACAAAAGTGAAAAAAAACGTTCAATTTCGATTTAATTCTTACAGGTTGATTTTTTAAAATGAAAATTTTATATATTATTGCAACCTCGCCAATGTGAAGAAACGAGATAGTAATAGGCGCTACAA
Organism: Pherbina coryleti; assembly: GCA_943735915.1. NCBI lineage: Eukaryota > Metazoa > Arthropoda > Insecta > Diptera > Sciomyzidae > Pherbina > Pherbina coryleti. The sequence continues at coordinate 127,523,319 of OX030949.1, read as the reverse complement.
CAGGTTCTTTAATTTAGTTGTCAAATGTTGTTTCGCACAGTTAAGTCAGCTGTTTTGCTAAATTATTGCACCGCTGGAAATTTCCAATGAAAAGAAAAGTCATTTCATAAATTTTGGTCGATTTCGCACACAGCCTATGTAAACAAATTAGTAAATTGAACTGATATAGCAACAGAGGCGCGATGAGTGTAATCCACCAATAGGGAGAAACAAGGGCGTAGCGAGTTGTTGCCCGCCCCCCCCCCCCTAAATCTGAGATTTTTTTATTTAATCGATGGCTTTTAAAGTAGTTTCTATATGTAATTCCTTTTTAATATGTGGTTTTTCCTTTTTCTTTGAAACTAGACACGGTAAAAAGATATGGTAAAGATATGAAAGATATGGTAAAAAGAAATTTATAAGGTCTTTCTCCCCCTAAGTTTCATCCTGCCTATAATAAATAATAATGACCGAAATATGTTGGTGAATTTTTCAGTTGCGGTAAACGAAAAATGTCTTTGTGTGTAGCATCATTTATTAACCAAAGTATCGTATTCAACACTCAAAGATATTGGAGAACACAACAAAAACGTTGAAGATGTCTAGTTAGAACAAACAAAACAAAGAATTTCATTCAGAGTGACACACACTTCTCTGTAGCTCGTGCAATTTTACCCTAGCCAGCGTGAATACCCCTTAATGCAAATGTAGTTCTATTGTTTTCTACAAAATGAAAATTCTAATTTATTCTCGTTATTCATTGAATAACGAATAAGAAAATTCTTATGAAACGTGTTCTCAACAAGCGTAAAAAGCTCATCTTAAACAGAATATTAACAATATTTCAAAAGCTTTCAAATATGAAAATGAATTAATTCGAACGAAAAATACAACGTGAATGCGGAATGGGAAAAACTACTCTAGATGTCATTCAAGTTACATAATAAGGCAATACCTGCCAAAAAAAGTTGTTGCAATTGTAATAATGTTCATGAGCGTTATTTAAACAACGCTGTTGATACTTGTCCTAGTTTTGAGCTTTTGTGAGAGTGGCAAGTTTTTGCTACAAAGTTTTGTTAATTTTTTTTTTTTCTTCCTTTTGTAGAACCAACGATTACGTAAATCGATTTTTGAAAAGGTGCCAATAAAGACCATAAAATATTTGGCGGAAAACCAAATCGTAGTAGAATGGAAAAAAGCTCAAATCAATACAAGCCACACAAGCCCACACAACAGCGCAATACGAGGAGTAACCTACGAAATCGGAAGAAAGAGTTAACTAACAATTTGCTGGAATTTGTCCCTAGCCACCATGCAACAGCAACAATCATAAAACAAAAAATGGCTAGGTTGCCATTAAGGCACATTCGTTGGAAGATTCTCGTTTAATTGCACACCATCTGTTGTATTGTAGTAAAATCTGTTTTTTTGAAATTTATGCAGGTAGCCTAAAATTGATTATTTATGTTTATTTTACTGAATTTATTTGGCAGAGCAAAACATACGAGTCCTTAAAGTAAACTGCAGCAGCAATAAAGTGTTTGCAATAAATAAAATAGTAGTAGAATTAAACAAAAAAAAAAGAAAAAAAAGAGTTCGAAATGTTGGCTTCTTAGGTTGGAAGTTGGCTCGGGTTAATTTTGTTGCCTTGACGTTGCCATGTAGTGCATGAACAGCAATCACCCACACTCCTGCCGCCTCCGTGTACCACTTCACCACATCCACGGCAGCCTTGTTTTCTGAATAAAACTTCAATTTTATTGTATTTGTTGAATACTCGTATTTTCGGCTTGTTTGGAGTTCTTCTTCTGCTGCGAGTTTGGCCTTGAATTGCAGTGTTTCTCAACTTTTTAACATTTAAATATTACTTACAAGCAAAACACATTCCGTTTAAAAACTAGAAGTTGAAAGTTTAAATATTTTTCTCTATTATATCAATCTAAACACTTCTCTTAGCAGCTCCCATCAATTTATATTTTTTTTTTCATCGAGCCACAAATGTTTTAAAACAACATAATAAAGGAAAATAAAACCCTTGATAAGAGTGGGGTGCTCCGATGAAAAAGGGAGGAAGCCACATACAGTTTAAGTAAGATTCTGCTGTGTGGTTAACGTGGTTGCCGAAGAAGAGTTTTTATTATGTTCCCGCCCTCCCATGTTTGCTTGCCCTGGATGATCCTTTTCTTTAACATTGGCATAAATATAAATATGACAGCGTTGTAGTTGGTATCGATGCCTAAGGTGGGGGTGGTTGCCTAACTGACTGGCTGACTGACTGTCTTTAGCATGATATTCAAGATATTTTATCCATTCGCTCTCTTTGTTTCTTGCCTTGTTCATGCATTTCCGCATTTCCGTTGTTTTACTTGTTGGCAATATTAAGTTCGAAGATTGCAAGCAAATTTGATGAAAATGTGTTGAAGTGGAAACAAGTTTGCTTAAATTAAGACAACAACGAGAATTTGAATAATATTTATGAACACAAAAGCATTTTTTACATCGAATATTTCTGATAAAATTTGAATTTATTCGAAATGAGAAGAAAGTAGCACAATGTGCCTAAAAGTAGGCATTACTTTAATAGGCTTACCTTGTTCAGAATTGTATGAGTAGTCGTCCGTCGTTGTTTTTGGTTTTTGTTCTATGTTCGATTTATGCGTTGGTTGCCAAGAATTTTGCTGAAATGAAAAAAAAAGAAGTCGGAAGTTAATATAAATGTTTTGAACTTGTTACAGAAAAATATACATATGAGGGTGGGTTAAACCCCAATTTCACCAGAGTAATTTAAAAACATTTAGGCCAATCATAAATTGTGGAAAACAAAACAAAAAAAAAATAATAAATGAAAAATAGAAAACACATTTGGTCAGAAGTATCTGATACATAATGTGAAAAAACTGTTTTGAAAAGTTTTTGAATTTTATTGAGGACTTTTTCAAAGAATTGTTAAGTTGTTCGTCCTCACAGAACGTTCGAGTACAAATATGTAAACAAACGTGTTGTCAGTCCAGGGAAATTTCCGTTTTCAATGCATTTTTTCTCCTTTATTATGATTGAAATTGGAATGAATTCAGCTCTCAAGTAATTACTCATGAAAAATGTTACTTATATTTTTTGAATGTGCAATAGAAGTAGGCAAGTAATTTTGTCGGAACAATAATTTGCGAACTTACCTCTATATGTTGTTTGCCACATTTTATTTGCAGTCATAATGAGCCTTGCATATATTTCTTGATATTAACAGTGCTACTTGATATTAACAGTTTGTTACTTTTCAATGGAAGAAAGTAGTAAGAAAGAAAAATGTTTTTTGGTAAGCTGGCTTCACTTTCAAGGAATTTTTACGAAAAAAAATTACTTTTCTTTTGTTTGAAAATATGCTTTACTTGAGAGCTGGAAAGAGGCCTTTAGAATAAAAAAGGGAATATATTAAAATCGACAGCCTTCAAATACTTGTATTACTCAAAAAAAGATTATTGCACTTACTCTACCACCACCCGACTTAACACATGGTCCAATAAGCCCCGAGACTAACTACTAGGTGGCACCTCTAACGAAATATCGATAATATTTCGATAGTTCCAATCTTCAAGCAATACGTGTAAAAATTTCATGACAATCTAATGTTTAGTTTAGAAGTTGTAGTGATTTAAGTGACGTTACTGTTGATATTTTCCAAATAATGGATTCAAAGCGATTCCGTGTGCTGATTTTTGGTTTTTGATGGGAAAAAATACTGTCCAAGCTGGGCAATGGCTTCGATAGTGTTGTTCGGACTCTGCTCCGTCAAAAGCAACCATTTGGCGATGGTATGCTGAGTTTAAACTTGGTCGTACAGACACAAATGATACTGAACATTAAAGTGAAGGTGCGCGAGCTAGCTGAGGCTCTGAAAATATCGAAACGCAATGAGGGAACAATATTACACGAAAATTTGTCGATGAGAAAGCTGCTTTCCAAATGGGTGCCGCGTTTTTTCACACCGGACCAAAAACAACAATGTGTCGATGATTCGGAGAGCTGTTTGGCACTGTTTACAAAGAATAAACAAGAATTTTTTCGTCGGTATGTGACAATGGATGAAACATGGATCCACCATTATACAACGGAATCAAAACGGTCGTCAGCTGAGTGGAGAGCAACCGATGAAAGCCAAAGCAACCAAAAACACAACAGTCGGCTGGAAAGGTTATGGCATCTGTATTTTGGGATGCGCATGGAATTTTGTTCATCGAATATCTCGAAAAGGGAAAAACAATCAACAGCGATTATTATATAGCGTTTTTGGAGCGTTTGAAGGATGAAATCGCGAAAAATCGGCCCAATTTAAAGAAGAAAAAAATTATTTTTTACCAAGACAATGCACCGTGTCACAAATCGATGAAAACGATGGCTAAAATCCACGAATTGTTCTTCGAATTGCTTCCTCATCCACCGAGTCCGCCAGATTTGGCCCCTAGCGACTACTGGCTAGCTTGCCGGCAAGATCTTTGGCTCCAAAGAAGAAGTGATGGCTGAAACTGAAGCGTATTTTGAGACGAAGCACAAATCATTCTACAAAACCGATATTGAAAAGTTAGAAAAGCGATGGAATGAATGTATTGCTCTTGAAGGAATCTATGTTGATGAATAAAGTAGAATATTTGCAAAAACAAAAGTTTTTTATTGCTTAGTCTCGGGACTTATTGGACCATGTGTTAATTTGAGAAAGTATATATATTATAAGAGTTGTTTTTTTCTATTTTATGCTCCCGACACATATGTGATCAACTTTGGTGTTTTGTTGACCACTCGGTTATTAAATTTTAAACAAAAAAAGCTTTGTAGTTCACTTTCATCATGCATTTCCTCTTCTACTTCATCTTCGTCGCTCTCGAGACCATTCGTCTCGATAATGTAATCATTCTCAAAATCTGAAGCGTCTTCGTCCTCTAGCAAATAACACTAAGTAACGAAATGACACTTTATAAAAGGTACAGAGTTCTCGAGAGTCAATCCCGAATGCATCTTGGCTGCTGATTTTAAATAAGGACTCCGTCTTTCTCCATCAGCTCGAGTTTTTGAGTTATAGCCAAAAACATGAACATCAGTCCTTTTTCTGATAATTTTGCTATATCTATTACATGGATCAAGCAATTTGTAATACGATGACTAATTTCAATGAAGAAATGTTATACTTTTAAATTTTTGCACATAAATTACAATTATCCTTAACAGTTTCGAAGATAGGGATTGGTGTAATGAAATACTGAAAAAATACAGCGGTGGTGATTCGAAACACGTCTACGACATCACCACAGGTGATCGGAGGTAGCAACTTCAAAGTGGCAAAACTGTTTCGAAAATTGGTTCAAACGAATGCGAAAGTTCATTGATCAGCTTGGAGAGTATTTTGAAAAACAAACAAAAAAAAGAATTTTCACGTCTTAACCATTGTTTTTTCATTGTTAGACGCAGGACTTAAAAGGCAACCCTCGTATTACGCTTCTAAAAAAAAAAAAAAAAATAAATAACTGGACATTTCAGCCCTTGAAAGGCCTTTGACTTAGCTTCTTATGATCAATTGTGGTGTGCGTGTTATTAAGTTTGTACACAATCGACCGAGAAATGGACCTGCAGGCTTAACGCCGACTCCGAACGGCGATGAACGAATTGTTCTTATTCTCAAGAAGCTTTACATGGCATTTTTATTACTCTCTGAGGTTTGCCATTGTCTGCAGAGAGGTGGCGGCCGTACAGAAAAATTATTTTAATTCAAATAATTTTCTGTCGCTGCTGGGGTTCGAACCTGGGTCTCCAGGTTCTTTGACATAGCGGCCACACACTTTAACCAACTACGCCACGGACGCCGTATTAACGTATTACGCTTTTACCTTTCTTATTTCTTTCCTCATTTCTAATCAGTGGAAAATTCAACAATATTTATATTTAATAGATGGTTTGCAAAAATTTTTATAGCAATCTGAAAAAATGTTGAATTGACCAAGCAACATCTAGATAAAACTTGACTCAGATTCAAATTCCTACCATTAAAATTCCTCAGATTCAAATTCAAATGTTTCTAAACATATTTAACTTGACTAGTATCGCCTGCGGTCGAAATTTGACCATACCAATATCGATTTTTCTGTTGTTTTTTTATTTTTATTGAAAGACGATTGGTAAAGTTAAAAAGAAGTTGGCTGTATCGTGGACACATCGGTAAATTTTGAAGTGACAGTGTATCTTTATTTTTATGTTTATTTTTGTCCCTATCCCTTCATTAGTTCCAAAACTTCTCTTCATTCATATTCTTATTCTTATATTTTTTCTAATAATTGACCTACTTCCAGTTCAAGCTCTTGTTTTAATCCATGTCCAAATTCCTGACCTTATCCTGATCCCATTTCTTTTCTAAGGCTTTGTTCTTATTGCGTTAAAATCTTTGTTCTATTTCTTGTTCTTATACTCTTCCCAATCTTGTCCCAAACATTGTTTTAGCTATGTCCCAATCTTTGTCCTTACCCTTGTCTCAGTCCTTGTGGAAGTCATCCTTTTCTAATCCTTGTTATAATCCTTGTTATAATCCTTGGTCTAATATTGGTCTATATTTTTACTTTTTTTTTTGCTTTCGCATTTGGTGCATTCTGGTTACTTTAAAGAGTTCCCTGAGAGACAATGTGATGCAATTAATTTAAAAAAAAAATTTCCTAATAAGGACGTAGAACCACTTTTTATTGTTGTTACTTATCGTACCTCTATAATTTTTGTTTTTTTCACATTTATCGTGCCTCATACACCCCAAATAATAATTCTATGCCACTCCGTTTAATGATTAATGAATTTCTGCTCTCTCCGCGGTCTCATGACGGCATGAATATTTTATCTATTTTTGTCATGAGGCTATAGAAGAGAGAGAAATTAACAAAAAGCAACACCAACAATGCTACACAGCTCTGTTGAAGTGTCTGAGTCAATCTCACGTTCTACTCTTCCTCGTGTACACTACAGCTACGATGTTTAACAGAGCTGGGTCACTATGTATTTTGTTGTTGTTTTTTTTTATGTGGGGAAAAGTGTTTTTAATTTCTAATTTTTACCTATCTTAATGACAAAACATCCGAATAAAAATTATATTCTGCACTTGGTATAAACCAGACCTTTCAAATGATATAAGTTTCATTAAAGTGTGTTGTCTATAACTTGAGAAAAAGGGGGTTCAAGTTTTGTGTTAGCGTATTAGTATATAAGATTTCTCCATCTTTCCCACTATTCTATCATCCCATTTTGAACCAAGGCAGACTGGGCTGTATAGGTGTAACATTGGAAGCATTGGTTCAAAACTAAAATCAAGTATCATGATTAAACATGTAACAAAAAATTCAACAATTTCAATGAGCAAAATTGTTCTCTTTTAAGTTTTCATCTTCCTGCAATGGAGAAAAAAGCATGTTTGGAGCAATCTTTTAAGCCAGATGTGCAATTTATTAGTTCCAAACTCAGTGTAGCTAGTCAGGATGATTCGACGGAAGCAATCAATTAAACCGAATTAAACTCTTAACCAATTTTTTTTTTTTTTTAAACATACTAGTTTACCAAACTTCGTGAACTACTTGTGGATTGAGAAGCAACAAAAATAGAATTTAATATTTATTGGCTACAAAAATAAAAATACTCTGATAGCTGAAGGAAGAGATTTTTAAATCAAACACATTTTATAACTACCGCTTCAATATTTCTGATGATACCATAAAAGCCAAAGAGAGAGAGAGAGAGAGAGAGAGAGATAGATATTTGTACACTTTTGCACAAAAATGAAAAATCAAATATTTAACATTGTTCGAAAAGACAGCAAGATACAAACACATAACTATTTATGTATCGCATGTCTTTCAGACATCATTGGCATGCACAGATACATAGATATGCATTCACACTTACACGCTTCCCAGCAGCTTTCAAAGATAAGCAAAGTTTGAAAACTTTTTGCAGAAAATATATTTAAAAAAAAAAAATTGGGTGTGAAAAAAATGATTTTTGTGCTGCTCGTAAAAGTTTTATTTCAGTTTTACTTAAGAAGTTGCACATTTTTCTTTAGAATTAGTTTTAGGAAAATTCAAGTTTCTTGCTAGTGTTTTTGCAAAGCTTGCAAAGCACTCATCGTAGCATTGAACTAAGGATAACTTTTGTAATTTTTTTCATGTTTTTTTTTTTTTTTTTTGTTAGAAAAGAATTTGTGACGCTGTCTTGCATGTTGCAGCAGCTTCGACTAGTTTCATTTATTTAAATTTTTTCTCAACTTACCTATATCATCTATTGATAAACCAAGAGAAAAGAGAAAGAGGGCGAAGAGACAGCACTAAAGTATGCAACTGAGCTTACTAAGGATTTTCTACACACTAATGCAAGACACAAAGATCGAGAGTGAATAAAATACATACCTTCGCTCAAGTCGACTCTTGGACTGTGAAGTGAGTTTCGGTTAAATTCTTCTTCACACTTTGTTTGCTTGAGTGTAAAATTTCATTTACAAGTTAGAGGGAGTTAAAGAAATAGTTTGGGGGAAAGAATATTACATCAGGGACAAGCAGGGCTTAGTTAGCATGTGTGACAAAGACATTAGAAAGTTTTCTCTTGACAGAAGAAGAGAATAGGTTGTTTGTGTGCAACGATAAGCACACATAACTTCGAAGCTTGTTAAGTTTTCGCATGCATGTAAATTATAACATTGTGTGAGTCATAAAGTTCAACGAGTACATTAAGCTTTTAAGTGATATATTTTTAATTTAAATTAAACTGGATGTAAAAGCATTAAAGCATCCTTTGAGTGGATATTTTGGATTATGGCAAATATTTAAAATTGATAAAATAAATATAATTTGATTGGCTTATGTCGGAAATCTGTCGGAAAACCCATTTATTAGGAAAATAATTAACGAGTAAATTAAATGAGCTTAAAAATATTTGCGTAATTTTTGTATTATTTCAGCAAAAGTTCTCTTTAATCCGCCCAACTATTTCCGGTTGCTACATAGTTCATGTAACCAGAGAATGCACTCTGCTGACGAAAGCTCTTTAAACAAATTGTGTGCTTGCTAAAAACTGCTGTCAAAGCTTAAACTGTTTCAAGCCTCATCTTGACAGCAATCAAGCGCAATAGCGCTGCAAAACAACAACAATAACAACAACATACACGCCAACGCAGGTAGAATTAGAACAAAGTAGAAAATTTGTAGCATATTACAAAATATTTTGCATACTTTTTGGCGGAACAGCGGACCAACAAAGGTGGGGAGTACGCGTGGAATGCATTTATGAACGTTTAAGTGTTCATACATAGCAGCTTATATAAAAGTTGACAGGCACGCTTAAATTTAACGCGCAAGAACGCGTGCTCATGACACGAATGTGTGCAACCAGTGGCGGATTAAGAAAGGGGCCCAAAGATACCGAATTCAAATTTCATCTATTTTTTTCTGATCCAACGTAACCTATCTGCACAAAAGCTAGTACAACTGCCTTAAAAGTTTGGTAGGAGTGCTGGACATGAGACGTTTTATAAGGGCCACACGTATATACCAAAATGGTATTTGTACGGGCAAGCGTCGGTATACGATTGTACCTTTCCGAAAAGGCCGACCTTGAGCTTTGAGTTGGTCGATAAACCTTGGAATACCTTGAACCTTGGAGAACTGATTATTGACATTGGCCTTCTGCCTGCAAATCCATTCTGGAAATTATGCCCATAAAATTTGTTAGCACAGGAATAGTCATTTACTTAGATAAGCCGCTGAAATATCTTAAGTATCGGTGCTGGTGTTTAAGTCTGTGCCAATATTTCCGAATATTCGGGGTTGTTTAGAGATAGAACGGTCCGTAAGTGCACTTTTTGGCTTTGGGATACCCAAAGGATACCCGTGGCTATGGAATACCCGTGGCTATGGAATACTCGTGGCTAAGCATTCTAGTTTTCACACAACGAAATTACGTTGCAGGAGGAGAAGTAGTGTCAACAATATTTAAGTAATACTGGGATACTATTGAGAAATCTTTATTTTACCTAGTCAAATACAATTTGACAAAAGGCACAGTCAAGTATAAATATTTTTTCTGGATATTAGCTAATATCCATAGTTTTTTTTTTCTTTGTGGAACCTTTTGTCGGGGTGGCTGGCACTTAGGATAGTATCGTGCTGGGGGTGGTAGCTCAATGTCGCGAGCAGACCTACATTGGACGGCGTGCAGTTGGGCTTGTTAACAACCGGGTCATAAATTGTTAGGGCTCGATTCCCACCAATAAATGTGGATGGAAAGAAGCATTTTGGTATTTAACGTAGACACCTGCCTTGACGGCTCTATTCTACGATACAAGAAGTCGAAGTTCAAGGAACTGACGCCCAGCAGATAGATCTATAGGAACAATAATCCAGCCACATACGGTGATTAACGTCCATCCAACATATGATCTTTCGGACGCTAATACCAGCTACGTTCCATTAACTAACGTCCTTCCGATCATCTCCTTAACTTCACTTCCTTGATGCGGATGGTAATATAGTAATCAATCAATTTCATCCACAAGTTACAATGAGTTTTAATGCTGAAGTGTAGCCTGCATTAAATATTTCGACTCCTCGCCATGCAATAATTGTCAGAGATTTGAAATCGGTCTCAATTTCCACCAATTAATGTGGATGAATGGACGCATGGCAGTATGTAACAATATCATTGATATCAGATAAATTTGCTTTTCTTTTTTGTAGAAATTTTTCTCTTGATCAGGGCGCCACGCTTACTTCGTGCGGTCCTGTGTGCGAACACAAGCAGCTCTGTATGCGAATAAGTGCAGTGTCTGCTACACTAATATGTGTGGGTGTGATTGTTTATGAAATTATGTTGTCTTTAATTAAATTGCATCAAAGTCGGATGTGCACATTGATTGCCCACCTCAGGTAAAAGCTCCTTCAAGTATACTCTTTAAACATTGTCTTAATGCCTCTTTTTCAAGTGGAAGACTTAAGCGGTTTTTTAAAGAAGCTTTCTTAATAAACGTACTCAGCTTGTTTTTATTTTATTCCCAATGTCGTACTTTTATATCCTTGAATCCAACTTCATGTTTGAAGACTCCTTCGGGCAACGAAACAACAAACATCATCAAGTCTCAATTAGTCGCCGAGCAATTTAACTTCATTTTATTCTTAATAAGCACATTAGGCAAATCATATCAAGTGCAACTCCCCGGAGTGGCGCATTGACACCTTTGTCGCTAGACAACCAACCAGCCAGTCAGTCAGTTCCAACCCCTTTACGTCGGCACTTTACAGAAACAACAACAACAGCAGCAACCAGTGACACTCGGTTATTGCAGCTCAGTCACAAGCTGTTCTGCTGTCGAGAATTGAGTTTAATTTCCCGTTGTAATATTTAAATACAAGCAACAGCAGCAACAGGAGCAGCAGGAGTAACAACAATCGCAACAATGTCAACAAAAATTCTATAGGGTGGTCCTTTGAAGCCAGCACCGATTTAGTTTCTAACCAAGCAGGCAGTAATTCAGACAGTTGCGTCAAATTGTCGTGACGTCCAGTCGAGCGCAATTAACAACATGCGTTGCCAGCAAAAACAACAATGACAACAAGAACAGCGACCGCTTACGTTGAATATTTTTTTTTTAAAACCCTTCTCCTGGCAAAAACAACAGCAACAGCCAGTAATATTTTGGAAATTTGCTAACGTAATAATTATATCGGCATTTTATGCAAGTGACAAGATATCACTGGCAAGGATGTTGATGTTGTGGAGGGGGACAGATTTGGTGAAGGGATTGCAGGGACTAACAAGCGCAGGAATGTGTGTTTTGTGGAAACAAAGCGTTTGGTTTTGACGCGAAACACGACGCGAAGCAGTGAAACAGGAGGAAGAGCATCGCTTTATTGTGAAGTAAATGAGAATTTTGCGGTTTTTGTCGCCATTAGGTGCTGTCAATTTGCTTGTTTATTTATACAAATTAAAAGGGGGCGAGAGAAAGAGAGAGAGAGCGCGCGAGAGGCATGGAGAAGGCATGGTTGAATTAATAAGGTTGTTTCGGGGCTGATCGCACTCTCTCCTCAGTACACAATTGTCAAAATCAATGAAAAGCAGCAACAATTTTATGGGCTTTACATGTTATCAATTTTCGCTTTCGAATTTTGTATGAGCTTTCAACTTCGATTTGACATTAATGGACATTCGCGAGAACCTCGTTTATTTAACCATGGGAGAAGGCATTTGCTGCAAGAGTGTATGTGTGGAAAAACGGCGCAGTTATGTCTGTCAGCAACAGCAACTTGAAAAGTTTTAAAGCTTTCGAATCAGCTGGCTCTTATGGCAATCAGAAGGTCAAAACAAGTGGAGATAGCTACTTGGAAAAGGAAGCTACATAAGCCCATGGTTTAAAGCCTTACTCCGCGAAAGTTATCGTTTTCGCTTTACTTGTATTCATTCATACTCATTAACCCTTTCAGTCACGAAAATCGTAGCGTTGAACTAAAAATCTGAAAATTTGTATATATAGTAATCTGAGGGCCTTGAACATGAATCTGTAAAAAAGTTGGAGATTGTATATCTCACCGGGCCAGAAAACCATGTCCAATATATTGGACATTGGTACTACAGATACCACAAATTCCAGAAAATTACTAATTTATTTATAAAGTGAAAATAATGTTTTATTTAACTTTATTATTATAAGAACAAAAATTATTCAGTTTATTTACATATAGGAAAAATTTTTATTTTAAAACACTTCCTTCCTGCTTTGAATTTGAGGTCACGTGCTTTACTACAAGACCTTACTAAAAAATTCATTTAGAAAATCAAAACTGTAAAAAATGTAAACATTCATATTTTTCTCAGAGAGCTAAATGAGCACTCCAACTAGTAGCAGCGCAGAGAAATCAAACAATCGTAAAACAATAATTATTTGAACATGCTGAATTCTCTTGACCAATATATTGGTGGACAATGTGACTGAAAGAGCTAAAATATTCAGCATATCCATAAATACTCGACTCATTTTCATAAAATTTATTATAAATCAGTATCGTTCACATAGTACCATGCGTGGTGAGACTCGACGGCTATATTCGAGAATCGAAACACGTACACCTGTGTAGGGAGCGTAGTGGCTCGCGTGCTAGAGACTCGTAGAGAATCGTTTACGAACTCTGTCTCGTGTCTCACATTTATAAACACCAATAAAATTTATTTCAATCGGTTAGCGCTAAGACTTCATACTGTGGGTTCACGCTGCATTATGCTTTGTACGTGATTGTTATACACTGAAAAAAAAAAACTAGTGAGAGAATAATTATTTATTTTCAGAAAATTTCTTTGGGCAATGGATGAAATTCAAAAAGACTTTACTGAATATAGTAAAAACCAAGTTTTATATTATAAATATTTTTGGATCGAAGACTTGAATTATTTATGATTTTTTTTTTTTGTTTTTTTGAGCTGTATTCAGTTAATTTCGCCGATTCTAAATAAAATGGGGCGTGGCAAACATATTACTCCGGAAAAAAGGTATATAATTCACGAACTGAGTCGAAAAGGCAAAAAACCATCTGAAATCGCGGATATTCTCAAAATTTCGAGACAAATGGTCTATAATGCAATCAAGCTGGTTAAATCAAATGGTTCAAATAATTTCGAGAATAAGCCTCGCAATCCTAGACCGTGTAAAACCACCGCTTCTACTGATAGACTTATAGTTCGCAAAAATAAGGCTGTTCCTTTCAAGTCAGCAAAGCACATTATGAGGGAAATAAATGAAGAAAATAACCTTAATGTTTCAAGAAAACTAGTATCTAGGCGACTACATGAAGCTTATCTTTATGGACGCATTAGCCGAAGAAAGCCGCTTTTAACAAAAAAAAAATTTAAAGGATCGTTTACCGTTTGCAAGGGCCCATGTGAATAAAGAAGACCAATTTTGGAAGAACGTGCTCTGGACTGACGAAAATAAATTTAGTAGGGTTGGACCAGATGGAAAAAGCTTTTGTTCGGCGCCCCAAACGCCAAGAGTTGAATCCTTAGTATACAAAAAATTATTAAAGCATGGAGGAGGAAATTTAATGGCTTGGGGATCTTTTTCCTGACACGGCGTTGGGCCAATTTTTCGTATACCAGGAATAATGGACAAAAATATGTATTTAGATATTCTTAATAGCCAGATGAACCATTTGCATATGAGAACATGCCTATTAGGTGGACTTTTATGCACGATAATGATCCAAAACACACGGCAAAGGTTGTGATTGACTGGCTAAAAAAGGAAAAAATAAATATTTTGAATTGGTCGGCTCAAAGCCCAGACCTCAATCCCATAGAAAATTTATGTAATGATGTGAAGGTCAGCATAAGCGACCAAAATTTTCGAAATTTAAATGAGTTATGGAGTGGAATTCAGAAGGCTTGGTACTCTATTCCGAAGGATAAGGTCAGGAAGCTTGTGGAGAGTATAGGACGAAGATGTCGGGCTGTTTTGGACAATTCGGGATACAGTACCAAGTACTAGTAAGCATATTCGTAAGTTCATTGAAAAATAAAAACAAATTACTATGTCTTTTTTTCAGAATCCAAATTGTGCTATTTGTATGTCCACCTCAGCTAAGGAGCAATTTCAGATTTTTGATTAATATTTTAATTTTTAATTCGTAATTAAAAAGTTACTACTGATTTTAAGTTTTTAATGCTTAAACTCAAATACCATGAAATAAATTCTTGTTTTCCTCTATGTATTTTATTTAAATTCATGTGAAACACTCTACATGTATTTTTGTGCTATTTATGTGTCCACGGCTGTATATTGATACCTGCACACCAATTTTTTTTTTTCAGTGCTGAGAACGAGACTTCACTACCACAAGCACAAAATTACAGAAAATATAATAGTATTAGTGTGGCCATCCCTGACGTACACGATCACATGCACGAAGTTCTCACAATCAGTTGGCGCTGAAACTTCAAGCTGGTAGGTTTATATCGCTTGGTCGTGTGTTTTGCACTGCTAATGATAATGATAATGATAATGATAATGATAATGATAATGATAATGATAATGATAATGAAAATGAAAATGAAAATGATAGTGATAGTGATAGTGATAGTGATAATGATAATGATAATGATAATGATAATGATAATAATAATGACAATGACAATGACAATGACAATGACAATGACAATGACAATGACAATGACAATGACAATGACAATGATAATGATAATGACAATGATTACCAGCAACAAAAAACACATAGCTACATTTAACAACAACGATTAAATCCCATAATCGAAAAAATTTGTTTGGTTTTCTAGAAATTTTACATTTTTTGGTTGTCCGCTTCACGTGAAATTTACCCCCACCCCCTCCCCTGCTCATGAAAAAAATATTCCCCAAACTTGGAACTATTCACTTCAAAACTTCAAAGTGCAATTTCTTGATAAAAAAAGAAAACTGACATATTGTCAACATATGGCAGTGACAATTTATTTATTCCGGAGCTTATTTTATGAGGGTTTTTTATTCCCTGAAATATAGCTCAAGTCTTATAAAAGTCCCACGTAAAAAAAATATAGAGGCCTTAGTTTAACTCAACATAAAGTGTGAAAACCAAGTAAATGCGACAATAAAAGAAAGCTTCTTAGTTCCAAAACCTGTCTGAAGATAATATCACAAAAAAAAAATACACACAAAGAAACAGGTTCCGCCAATTGTATTACCCCCAACTGGTGACGATATAATAATAAATGCATTGAAAAACGCGATGAAAGCTTGTGCATAATAGCGGTTAATACTGTAAATACCGCAAAAAGAAATACTCGTGAAAGAAAATTGAGACGGGTAAGAGTTGGCACGCCTTAAAAAAACACATACAATCACATGTAGTAGATGCTTAGGTATATCTCACACATCCTCAAGGATGTAAGCAATTGTAAGCTTTTGCTTCACAAAGCGAGCATAAATTGTGGACGGTAGAAAATTAAAATTTTAAAACACGATTCCTACTTTTCCGCAACAGATTCCTTTGGCATTTTAAGAAATGAAGAAGTGTTAAGAAAAAAAAAATATCATCACAAGAACGCCAAAGACGAAGCAAGTCGAGTGTAGGCAGAAAAAAGTAATTTTGAAAAAAACAAAAAGGAACTCACCGCAAAAGAGGAGCAAAAACCGGAGCACTTCATTTACAGCGGTTGATTGTTAAGTGTTGTGCTAGCAGTTGTTGATCTTGTTGCTGTTGGTAGTGTACGAGCATATGTCTGAACACCTACTTTCTACAGAGTATCCACCAACAACAAATTCATTCATATTTCCATATGACCTGCTTTAGTTTTATCTTCAATTTATTATTTTTCTTTGCCTTCCGAAGTCAAAGAAAAAAGTTTGTACTTTTTGTGCCCCTTTTTGTGCAAATTGTAAAGGATACAAAAAAAACAACACTCAATGAAGAAACACTTAAGTAACGAGAGAATTGGGAATGCGAAATATGTATATAAAAAAAGGATGACGTACGACATAAGAATCCGAGTGAAGTAGCAGCTCTTGACGTAGCGGTTGCTCTCAATTTATTTGCAACAATAACGATGCCAGAGGGTCAGTCAATTCTAGGCTAAATAAATCTACACTGAACTGAATTGTGTGATGAATGCATGGTGGTTTGTAGCCTAATTTTGACTCAGGTTGATATTTAAAACACTACATCCAGAGATATAAGCCGGTAAGACAAAAACGGAGAAAAACAATCGGAACCAAGACTTTACACTCATAAAATGGTTCTGACATTTTAATTATGTCAAGAAAGAAAGGAAGAAAATTCTTTTCATTCCATGCGAGGATGGATGAAAAAGTGCGATGGGATTTCATTTGATTTCTATTTCAAACAAAAAAAAATGTTTCCAATAACGAATACCTCAAACATCATGATAAAAATCTTGACTTTCTTTGATTATTCTCTTTTTGTTAAAGCACTTCTTTAACATTTTATTTCTTATGCTCTTCATTACGGATGTTTAGGTCATGGCCGTAAATGTTTTGATAGAAATATTTCGACACATACCGATCAAAAGAAAAATTAATAACTTAGATGAAAAATATGGTAAGTGAAAAAAATGCTTTTAAGTAAAATATGGATCAGGGATACGCGCAACAGAAATAAAGTTGAACATTATCATTTTCAATCCATCCATGAAATTTGTCAAAATCGTATGGAAATCACACCTATTTCCCACAAAAAGTGACGTCATCAAAATGGTAAAATCACAAAAATGTATCTATTGACTGGATATGTGGAAAAAATTTCAAGGTATTTATGGACTTGATTGTACAGCCAGGTTGAAATTTGAATAAATTGAATAAAAACCACACCTAACCCACATACAAGCTGACGTCATCAAAATAATAAAACCTTGATAACTTTGGTAATTGATTGCACACGAGTGTGGGAGTATTTTAAATTTGGTCAAGCCGAAGAAAATACATCTTTTACTCGTTTTTTTAGGACTCTATGTTTTGGTACAGGGGGTTTTGCTCAAAAATGAAAACAACAAAAGATTGATCGCAGCACGCACGACATGCATAGGAAATTTCTCTACTGCTCGGGAGAAATAGAATAGAGCAAGCCTCAAGTACGGACCCTCAACCCTCAAGTACGGACCACAATTTGCAATCCAATGGGTTTAGGTCTGGGCTACCCGCTGGCCACTGATCCGTGGAAATGAAGTCCGGTGCATTGTTTTTCAGGCACTATTGAGTCAATTTTGCCTTATGGGCCGGAGCAGAATCTTGTTGAAAGGTTCACGGCTTGTTTTAGAATAATGTCGCGTTAAGAAGCTTCACAATTAATTCCAAAACATCGGATTCATACACTTTCGTCCAAATTTTCACACCTTTTTCAAAAAAATTGAACTTGGTAACCACATCATAGGCGACTCCCACCAAACCATCACAGAAGCTGGGTGGTGACCTCTCTGAACTTTCGGAACGAGTTCTGCTGCATGTCGTGATGACAGAGCATACACTCTATCATTCTGTTTATTGAACGATTCCTCTACGCTGACAATTTTTTTGTCACTAAACACATTTTGTCTGTGGGCATATCTGCGTGCTTGAGAAGTAACGCTTTCGATTTTCGTGAGAGAATCGTGATGCTCACGTGAGAAGGTACCCGGTTTGTCCTTTGTATGCTCTCAAGCCTAAGAGCGTGAACAGAATCAAAAATCTATGCGACCGACGATCTTTTCTGGTCTTTAATCGCAGTAAACACGTCTAGAATGAAACGATTGCGACTGACGATTCAGGGTTGCTTTTATTTAGTTTTTTTAGTTCATTTCAATGTATTGGTCATTTCAATTGTGTAAACACAACACACACAAAAAAGAAACGTCAAGAGATAATAAAAACTTAGGAAATAGCTTTGAACATATCCCATTTCTAGCAAAAATATGGCAACATTAATAGCACTCAGAGAGAAAATCGTCGGTCGCTAGAGAAAAAATAGAATAGATTCTAATTGTGCGATATATCGTTGCGGCTGACGACCTGCGATTTCATTCTGGACGTGTTCATACATTTTCATGCATTCTATAGTATATGCATCGCTTTGCGATATCGTCAATCGCAACGATTTTTGATTATGTTCGGGCTCTAAGTTATATTTAAGAATGCGAGATGGATTGCGTAGAGATATTCATCTCCCACGATAAGATTTGATGCTTTCGTAACGGTTTTTTAGCTCCTTAATGACTCGAATTGTTCTTACAACGCGCGGAGCACCGGTCCACCAGTATACTCGAAAAACTTCACAGTACCATACACAAAATAACGTGGGACTCCGAATGGTCGCAAGGTCCGAAAGATATCGCCTCTTTCCATGCCACATTTTTTTAGACCAACTATAACAACATGATATTCGAACGAGCCCCATTCCATGATAATAAACAACTGACGGTGAAAACTTTTTCGCGAAAAAGAAGCCTAAATGCTACGTATCAAATAGCCGCCAAAACGAAGTGAGTGCGAAGTTCAGTAAATACGTTCAGTCGTGTGCCATAACATTTGCGAGTAATAAAATAATAAATAACTGGCCATTTCAGCCCTTGAAAGGACTTTGACCTAGCTTTTTATGATCAATTGTGTTGTGCGTTTTGTTAAGTTTGTACACAATTGACCGAGAACCGGGCCTACAGGTTTAACGCCGACTCCTAACGGCGATGAACGCAATGTTCTAGTTCTCACATGGCATGTTGATTACTCTCTGAGGTTTGCCATTGTCTGCAGAGAGGAGGCGACCGTACAGAAAAATTATTTAAATTCAAATAATTTTCTGTCGCTGCTGGGGTTCGAACCCGGGTCTCCAGGTTCGTTGACATAGAGGCCACGCACTTTAACCAACTACGCCACGGACGCCACCATTTGCGAGTACTAAGTAAAATAATTTTTGGACTAGAGCAACAAATTTCGACAGATTTTTCAAACCCAATAACTTCAAAAATTTACTTTTAAACAAAGATTATTTTATTTAAATGTTCAAAAAATTTATTAATCTCTCATTGAGAACTTTAAAGCTAACTATCTTGAAATAAAACAAAAAAATCTGAATGATTCACAGTTCTTTCAAAAACTGATTAAAAAAATTCCCATGAAATTATTGAGAAAACATTTAAAGCAACGATTACTTGCTTTGAAACTAAAAATAGAAAGTATAAATCACGAGTAAAATATAAAAACAATATCAACAACAAGTAAACCAACAGCATGAACATCAGCAAGAATAGCAAAAACAACAAAACATTGATAAAAATAAGAGAACTTCCATTATCCGTTTTAAAGAAAATAACATAATTTTCAAAGCTTCTTCGAGCCACATCGAAAACGTGGCAGCAGGATATTTTAACAATCGGCGATAACATGAACGTGTTATGAATATCGTTGATTCTAAAGCTCATTATTTATAATTTTGCCTATTTTATATTTAAATTAAAATCGATATCATAAAGGAAAAGCTTGAAACTGATCTCTTTAAGCTGAATGGCCCAGTGAAACAAAAGAGTGAAGAGAGGTGTAAATGACGTAAGAAATCTGTGTTTCTAATATGTTGAAAATAAAGGCGGATTCATTTATAGGTTTTCTTTTTGACAGATAACCCGTGACTGGTGTCATGCTGTCATCTTATTTTTATTCAGTATTGTCTGACAATTCATCATGGAGAGGCTCAGACTGCAACAACGTCTCCAAATTATTCAACTGTACACTAAGGGAAAAAAATATTAAATTTATCCAAAAACTTTTTTAATTTATCCAAAAAGCGAGTCATTTTTGCACCAATAGCGCATTTGCATAAATCGACTACGTAAATATTTAAAATTCATTTAAAAACTTTTTTAATTAAATAAAATATTAAAATATTTAAACAGAAATAATAAAAAACTATATTAAAATTATGCACGAATTTTTTTAATATCTTTTAAAAATTTACTATTTGAAAATAAAACTATATAAAGGAAATTTATATAAAAAATATTGTAATTAAAAAACAATATATTCAAATATTTCTCACGAGTTGCGTCCATTAATACCATTAGCATGGTTACTTTATTTTCTTTTTTCGTTCCTTAATATTATACTATTTTTGACAGTCGGTGCTATAAAACCGCTATAAACTATAGAACGAAAAAGAAAATAAAGTAACCATGCTAATGGCATTAATAAAGCAAAATATGCAGGCAAATGACAATCGGTGCGACACATTCGTGGGAAAATGTCGAGTTGTCACTCCACCCTACATAATTGCATTATTTCAGCACGCAATCGCTCATCCGTACGGCCAAATATCCCTGTTATACTACCTTTGCAACAAAAACGAAATGAGAATTATAAGAACTAAGGTTGCAACTGCAAGAAATAAACTGCAGGAACAGAGTGCGATGCTGTTGCTGCTTGTCGGAATATGTGTGTACGTGTGTGGTATGAATAAAATTCAAATACGGGAAAAAAACGAGTTGTAAGGAAAATATTTGATTTATCCACGTAAATATTTAAATAAAATTGATACTCAGGCGTGGATAATGTTAATATGCATTATTTCCCTTAGTGTAGGTATTACGAAAATCAGTGTTCTGTGATAATGTTTTTCCTGCACTTCGAGCGTCCATATGGTGTGCATCACCAACCTTCCGAGTCCACTATTGCCAATAGATACCATTCACAAATTTGTGTCTCAGTGTACGTTATTGGATGATACGTGACCGAATAATCCAATTCAGCCCGAAAATATTGCGGCTGTAGCGTATAACATAGTGCGCCTGAAGACCGGAACATTTCAATTCGACGCCGTGCGGCGCAGCATCTTGGCCTCTCGCATGCTACAACTTGGCAAATTTTACACCAGGATCTTGGTTAAAAGGCTTACAGCATTCAACTCGTTTAAGAATTAAAGCCGCCATGGGCTCTGCATCACCAAATGATGTGCAACCCGAACAGATTCTACCAAGTTCTAGCAAAGTGATTCTTGTCAAAGAATTAATAATAAGAACATACTGAATGTTAAACGTCAACTTTATGAACTTTATTCATAGAATTAAAACCAATTCTTAAGGTGATTTGTTAATTATGTATATGCATATATTGTCACGAAACGTTGCATCAAAAAAACGTTTCCGTCTCCGTCTCCGTTTAAAAAAAAAAAAAAACACCGAGCCTAAACTAATTTTCTCCAACATATCAATTTATCCATACAACCCAAAATGGAATAAATTAAGTATTTTCCGTTTTCTATAAGCGTGAGAACATTCAGCGGGTGATTTATCAGTTTTTAAATGACTCCTCAACTTGGTCACTTTTTGAATATTAGGTTGCATTTGCACAGTACTAGTTGACGGAGCTTCCGAAAGCGAGGGCAATTCTGTTTGAATTTTGTCTCCTGCTTCCTGATCATCATAGCTGCTATGTTGAGTGAGAGCCCTAAAGTAGCGAATGTTGATTGTTGTGCATATCAACTTGGTTGGCTTCAAAATTTTATTGAGATGATATTCTAATCACCATACTCTCACCATTAGTTGCAGATCTAGCTGCGGGTACATTCTTAAGCGCTCTAATTCGCTGTCTATGTACACGAACGAGCTCTACTACTGTTTTCGCTACTTTTCTTAGCTTCGGGGCGTTCTTTACTTCTCAAACTTCCTAGATGTCGTTTTGTTATTTTATTTGAAAAATGTGTATGGAAACGCTTTCAAATAACTTCAAGTTACTTGACCTTATGAAAAATAATAAGGCTCTTTCAAAAATAACAAATAAATTTTCCGTGCACGCTTTCAGGCTGAAAATTAAATGTTTGAAACGCATTGGTTTGTGTCTGTGATATGCTAGAAACCAGTGACCGTAACTGTTATGACTTTTTTCAAAAAAGTCAATAAATGATAGTTATTTTTTTACGGTTTTTTTTATTTTTGTTTTTGTCAAAAATAAACTTATAAAAAAAATATAAGTTGAAATTTTACTTTTATTTTTGAGTCAAAAATAACTATTGTGTTTTGACTTTTTTTAAAAACATCAAATAAATAAAAAGCTTCTAAGATTATTATTTCTTAGCTAATACTATGTTTCCATCTGCTCGAAATCTTGTGATTTTAAGAAAATGATTTCAAAGTGTTTCCATCAGGCATGTCATGACAACTAGATTTCATTTGACAATGAAGACTTCATTTGCTTGATTGCTAATTGTTTTTTTTTTATAATCATTAATCAGTTGTCATTGCCAAATGTCAAAATGTCAATATAACACAATTTTAACACGAACTGAATAGTGCTGGATAGTGATGCATACATTTTCAGGGATGCCGCACTGCATTTTATGAGATTTTGTATTAGATTTTGTTGAAATCACAAGATTTTGAAATCTTGAACTTGTATGAAAATCTCAGTAGATTTGAATGTAGGTTTAAAGAAATCTCACAAAATCTCAAGATTTAGATGAGATGGAAACATGGTATAACAAGCATAGCACTGCTTTATTCAAATATCGAATAGACTAATTTTTTCCGCCTGACTTTTTGAATTGAAATTTCGAAAATAGCAGTTATTTTCGGTCCCTGCTAGAAACGGAACAGGACGCATCATTGATGGAGTTAGTTTGAAAGCATCAATGTAGCGTAACTCTAGCACGACTCCTATTCGATACTTGCGACAGTCCAAGGTTCAATGCGTGTTTGTGGCAAAAATTTTTATGGTAGGCAGTGGAAATTTTCATAAAAATATTTGCTTTTGAGACATTATTATAAGCTTCACGAATAAAGCGACCTTGAAAATATTCATATAAATTGAAAACGTTACACATCGTCACGAATAAGAGACCTTGAAATTTCACTCGCCGCCAAAGAAGTTTCACTCCAAAAAGTTCTAAATTAAATTATTTATTTACGAAAATACTTCGAGATGCATAAAGATGTGGTGATGAAGCATAATACAAAAAATATATATAGATAGCAATAGTGCCGCCAGTAGCGCAATTTCGAAGTGCCTTAACGACGATTTTCTTTGTCGTTAGCAAGCGAAAACTGTCAGTTTCTATGAACGCGATATACACTACGGCTGATAACCACAACGATTATTACCGTTAAATTATTTGAAATTCAGCTACAGACTGTTTATAATACAACTGAAAACAAACAGATGGTTATCAAAAATATTATTGTACAATTTAAATCGAGTAATTTTAATTGCTAAAGTTTTGAGGAAAGTTCACAAAGCTTTAATGTTAATACTGTTGAGCCTTTTGAAAGGTATGAGAGT
The DNA here is from genome assembly GCA_943735915.1 of Pherbina coryleti. Classification (NCBI taxonomy): domain Eukaryota; kingdom Metazoa; phylum Arthropoda; class Insecta; order Diptera; family Sciomyzidae; genus Pherbina; species Pherbina coryleti. Next base: position 127,499,534 of record OX030949.1, on the reverse strand, counting down.
TTATTTCAACAAGGTCTGAGAGTTTATCTGACTAAGATGAAAGGCTATTTGGCAAACAAAGCTGAAATTTCATAAAAAAATAACAAAATCTCGCTCCAAATGAACATTGGCCAAGACTTTGAAATATTTTTACGTTTTGTTGATATTTTATGAGTACCTTGAAATAACACGTTTTTCCGCAAATATAAACGAAATAATAAAATATTAAAATTGCTCTATTTAATTTGAAATTAATGAAAAAAGTATAACTTCTCTTTGCAAAATATCGATGTTATTTGAATGTGTAACGATGTTATAACGATTTGTTATTTGATTGATGCTTTATTATTGCCCAGAACTGTAGGCTATGTACGTTTGTACATATTGGAACAATAATAAATACTAATGAACTCACATGAATCATTTAATGAACGTTACTCTACTGTATTCAATGAAGTAAACAAAGTCTGAGTGAAGTATCTATGCTTTATGTCAGAGTTCACGTGCGATCACGGCCAAATTACACACAATACGACGCTTAATTTCAAAATATAACAAATAAAAGTGAGATGAATATAAATTGAAACCACGATATTGCTGCTGGAGATATTTATAGACAATTGTTTTCATTTATTTTAAGTTAAGATTTTATTGAAAATTTTTAAACAACTTCAACTTTGTATAGGAATGACTTTTTGTCGGTACGGAAATAAGACGATGTTGATAGTAAGAAATATGAAGATTTATGGGTCTGATTTGAAACCTTGACTAAATATATTGATTAAACTCTACCGGGAATTAAAATTCTTTATTTACGTTCATCCATTACAATTGATTAAGTGGCACAGTAATTTTTCATATTCCTAGATTAATGTGGCCCCTAGCCAAGCCAATAATAAGTTCGGATGCTCCTTTTTTGGCAAGACAATCTACCCATCGTTGCTTAGCATTCCTTCGAAGGCATTCCAGACACATATCTCAATGGCATATATCTCCGCTTGGAATGTGGTTGCAGTAGACCTCATTTGAAAGACTTTGAAAATTGGGACCAAAAATCCAAGTTCTCCAATTTCAGTATGCATAACAATTTAGTTGCAATTTCAGTTGCTTCTTAGATATTACTACCCTGACTTCGTAAAGTTAAGCTTTAACTATCCAGCATTTTAAAAAAAGGGATCACCTTCGAAAAAATACCTAAAGCAGCTTCATAGGAGACGTTAAATTCCCTTATTCCCACGATCTAAGAGCACTAAGATGTGCCTCTTTATCGATTTCTATTGTTAAACGAATTAGTCCAAGTAGTAAAGCAGTTCAGTTGGCTACATTCTCATTGCCCCACCGAGAATTAGAGGAGTATGATCCCAGCCGATATTATACCCATTGATTCCAGTATTTTATTTTCAAAATCCATTCTTGGCATCCAGTTTTAATTTTAATATTTTGATCAATGGCCCTAATTTAAGAAAGAAAATAAATGTTTTATTCTCACTTTGCATTTCGGATAGACAAGTTTCGGTTTCCAAATTTTCAAAATGCATAGGCGTTGCATTGAATTGTTACCCGACGAGCATAGGTTCCACGATTAAAATAATGGTACGACCGTAAAGGTTGATTCTTTGACTTATATTATAAAAACATAACAAAAATTCAGATGTCCCGTCATCGGGACAAGGTGGGTGCTGCTTAAGCAACGCAACTGCAAGTGAGTTACATGGAATTATTACTCGCTGAGTATTAGTGTTAGGATAAAAAATATGCGTCAATTTTGGCCTGCTCTAAGACCTCACAACAAAATTAGACAAAAAAGTTCTTACGTCACGGGGACACAGAGAGAGCCGCTCAAAGATCAATAATGCAACATTCATGCAACGGCGTTGCATTGAATTATTACTCGGTAAGTATATGAGCTACGCTGAATGTTTAAAAACGAAAATGAAGGATTTATACATTGCCTCACGGAAAAATTAAAAATAAAAATTCTGAAGTTGTCATGTCGTGAAGATCGCAGCTTATGCAACAAAATCGTTGCATGCAATTATTACTCGCTCCGAAGACGTGCTTCGGGTTATTTTTTTTACGACAACATAGGAACGCTATTAAGGTTACAACGAAACTATAAAAAAAAATTCTTGTATTCATGATTTTATGATGATTTCAACAATAAAAAAAGTTTCATGGAATTTTACTTCTGTGACTACTGGCGCAACGGTATACTTTATGGAACGAAAATTAAGGTGTAGTCTTCGGACACATATACATATATAAGTATTGTATTGTATTGGTTGTAAGCGCAACCAATGGAGAAGCAAAAGCAAAAACAAAAGCAAAAACAAAAGCAGAATCAAAAGGAAAAGCAACAACAACAACAACAACAACAACAACCAACACTGCTCACAAACAACAAAATAACACAATGAAACCGGACTATGAAAGCAAAGAATGACAGGAATTAGGATAGGAATTAGGACAAAGATTTAGACACACCTAAAACACACCTTTCCAAACTAGGAAAGGGATTCGGACAAGGATCAAGTCAAGAATTTGGACAATGATTGAAACAAGAGTTTGGACATGAAATAGGAAAATTATTAGGACAAATAAAAGAATAACGAAAGGATGAGGATAAGTTTGGGAACTAAAAAAAGGATAGGGACAAGAATAAAGACAAAGATAAAGAAACATTATCACTTCCAAGCCTATGGATGTGTCAACGACACAGCCAACTGTTTTTTGTAGAAAGGTCAATTCAACCCCCGCCTTTTTTCGCAAAATTTTAACAGTCTAGAAATTATTTTGCTTTTCATTGCAAAATTCAACACTAACTCTTTTAAATATTTGAAGCATAGTGGGTTTGTGCGGTTTCCACGTGCTCTAAATCAGTTTTTATGTTGAACGAGAAATTTTAATTATTTTCAATAAAAAATTAATGCCACAAATTGCTGTACTTTACAAATTGGTTTCTTGAAATGGCGTTTGACCTCTAGGGAGGATTATATCCATTAAAGAAGCTGGTATTTTTTTTTTTTTTAATTACTCGTAGATAAGAGACAGTAGTTTTGCAAACTTCGGGGAAGTAACTTTGCAATTTATATACACAGTGTGTCCAATAATACCACAGACAGGCGCTAGAAAACATAATTAAAACACGATTTATGTTTATTTTTCGGTAGTTTTATTCAAAATATTATCCTCCCGATTCAATACACTTGTTACAGCGATTCAATAGTGATTCAAATGCCTGCTCTAGCTTATTTTTGGAGATTGCCTTCCGTACCTATGTCGTAGCTGTCATTAAATTCCACGCAAAACTGGGTACAAATGCATTTGAAACATTTTGATTGATGCAGCAAGCGTATGATGTTTATGATTGTTATGATTGTTTAAGTCAAACATGCCCACGTAGTTTCCCGTATGGCCCGCGTGGCCCTTCATACAAATTTTTATTTTTCTATCTTAATTTTGTCTTTGCGATGAGCCAAAATCAAAGAACACTTGCAAAAAACAACAACACAAACCGCACTCGTTTAGTGTTCAGCACATTTTCCAGCGAACTTTACAAAAACAAATGCATGCAAAGCCAAAATAAAAAACGCACACTCAATGATGTCGATGCTGAAGCTGTTTGTACCGTTACTTGTGGGTCGAGTAATTCTTCACGCAAGCATTGTTATTGTTATAGAAAAGTAGTCTAGTCGCATTGCATTGGCAGTGTACTTTGACATGTGATTTTATTGCATTGTAATTGTTTTGTTTGATTTTTTGTCAAAAGGAACGATGAGCAACATTTTGTGTTTATTTTTTTAAGCATTGGCCCGCGCTTAAACTTTCTTGGGCCCCACTGGTTTAAGTAGAGCAATTTTTTTTTAGAGACATAACCATTTTTTGAGTGGCAGAGAGACGCTAGAGGATGACAAACACACAGGAAGGCCAATTTCAGTTCGGACGCCTGTAATGATCCAAAAAGTACAAAAACAAAAAATTATTTTGTTGCTGACGAACGCAATAGTTCAGTGAGAATGATGGAAGACGCCTTAAACATCAGCAAAGAGACCATTCGAATAATTTTTTACTTGGATTTCGGCAAAACAAAGATCTATGCAAAATTTGTTCGTCTCTCAATTCAATTGCTCACTCACTATTCGTCAATTTTTGGCTCGAATTGACGTGCGATTTGGCACCGTCTGTTTGTTTCCGATATTAAAATTGAAGTTGAAAGGATGCTTTTTCTCACGACATTCTGACCTTTCAAACAGCTATGACACGGGCACTGGAGGAAATCTCGCAAAATTATCTAGAGCACGCATTTGAATTACTATTGAATCGCTGTAACAAGTGTATTGAATCGGGAGGATAATATTTCGAATAAAAACTCCGAAAAAATAAACATAAATAAGCATGATTTTAACTCAAAGCATACTTAAAAGAACTTAAAGAAGTGCTTTAGAACCAGGGATGCAAAGTTGTTCTCGATGACCTGAAAAAATGCACCTTTTAGTTCTCTATAGAGCACTAAATAATAGAAAAAATGAGAATTGAAAGTCTGTAAATGATTTTGTCAAGTATTTTATGCAAGCTTTCAACCTTTCTAATTCAAATTTATCTGCTTTTCAAATTCAACTGATAATTTACTTTTTATGTGCAAAAAAAACTGAATTCTATGGTTTTGGTATCATTATAAACCCTATTAATAAAGCCTTAAAACATAAAGGTTCAAAGTAGCTAAATTTTTATATAAGCTAAAGAAAATAAAAACTCACAAGATACAGTAACGATAAGAAATATTTTACTATTTTGTCGCAAAGCAATAATTTGACTCACCATTCCTACTTCGAATTTGCCCAACTGTTGACTCCTGATTCCGTTGCACCAATGTATATAAAAATTTAAATATATGTGACCCGGTCTACGAAAAGGGACCTTCGGTGTGAAAATATCATTTTTCACTTTTTTGGCGATTCGGATAGACTAATGTGTGCTCTTTCTAATGGCGCAAAGCAGAAGTTTCCAACTCGTAAAGAAGTTTGAGTAAACACTTTGCAATTCTGCATTATACCTTATTCCAGCTTCGATATTACTTAGTATCACAGCTGTTTTCTCGAAAACTTGTTTTTACACTGAAGGTCCCTTTTCGTAGACCGGGTCACATATTATCTTATGTTATTTAAATTCGTATTATTTTTTCACCCTCATATTAAATATTAATTGTTTTGTTTTACTTTTTAAAAGTGAAATATTAAGTTACAACCCTGTATTACTTTGCACCCCTGAAGATGATTTCCGACGGATATAAAAACATTGGAAAATATAAAATATTAATTTAAAAGTTCATTAAAAAGATTTTTTTAATTTTTAAGCTTAGATCTCATTAAAAAGATATTTTTTTTTTTATTTTTAAGCTTAGACCTTGAGGCCTACAAAGACGTATCCTCTTGTTTAGCCTAAGCGTTACAAAATTTCGGAGATTGATTTAAACCTAACTCACTACCGCAATTTTTATTATTTATGGAGTATTTATTCCTCCATTGAGTTTCACGTGAATCATGCCATTGAAATTAACTCAAGTGTAAACTTCCGTTGCGATCAAATCAGAGTAAGATACAAGCATTCAATTGCCTGTGATAACAATTATTAATATTTCTTCAAGATGATCTCGCTATTCACATGGTTCAGGGTTAAACAATTTCAATGTTACATCAACATCGTATCTTGCGTTATTTAACTACTTCGATTTAGTCAAGTATTTCCAAACATTAAATGTGAATGGATCGATCGTGCAGATACTCTGGAAAGTGGTTTGATTTCAATGTCAATGGCGAGATATTTGACATGAAATCAGTAAAAAACCGGTTTTAATATATGTAGAAATTAAGTTTAGTGAAAGGTTCGATCGAATATAAACATACATAAGCTGCTTATGAATTATTGCGTTGATTTTTTACAGACTCACATTAAGTTAGAATTATTTTTAGTCCTACTAGTTGCGAGAAACTAGTTATGGTGATGATGAGATTGGTCAAAACACTACTAAATAGCAACAACAAATTTCTAAAACGGTACTAAAAATCAACTTAACTTGCATTAAGCTGTTTAATTTGCATTTTCTGACAGAGTTTTAACTTGGTTCCCAAGAAAAAAAAAAACACATTTAGAACACAACAGAGCAATATTTTAAGTGTTCACCTGAAAAAACAAAATTACGACTTAATTTTTCAATATTTGCCAAATACAAATACAAGCAGTTGCGCTCTGTACAAATTATAGAAGTGCGCGTTTTTTTTTTTTTCTCCATTTCATTAAAATTAAAAAATATTGGCTTAAAATGTCGTAAGATGTAAGTATACATAACAAAAAGGTAAAGGTTTCTGAACCCGCATGAGATAAAAATTAGCAAAGAATACAAGGAGTGAGACAACCATAACACCAACAACGAAAACAACAAAATACAACCAACGTAGCTACACAGCGACGTTTACCGGGGAGTAACAAGCGATTTGCGTAAGCTTTTTGCATAAGTTTGCTAATGAAAGTTTTATTAAAATTTACCGTTATCAGCAACAGGCGCAACGCTGTGCCATGTTGTGCCAAACCAAACGACAGCTCAGCTCACGACATGCAGTGCGGGTTGGCAACATCGGGAACGATAAATAATTATTCAGTTAGCGAAGCTTTAATAACTTCTAATGAGAGCAACAAGCTTAGTTTTATTTTTTTATTTTCTCTTCTTCCATCCCACACCTGATAGGCTCTGACTCTGGGAACAAACAACAGAAGATTACGAAACGACATGGCATAGAAATAAATAAAAATTTTAATTATCAAATGCTGCCTTGTTGCGGAGAGTTCCGCTGAGTTTCGGGTGATGGGTTAAGCGCTGTGGTGGGGTCGAATACATTATCGCAAATTAAATGATTACTGTTATTATCTGTTCATTACAATTTGCATGCTAATAAATGGAGAGAATATATAAAAGTTAATTCGAGGAAAAATAATATTAAACAGGTCTTTAATTATTGCAAGTAAGTTGTTTGTTTTGAATATTGAACAAACGTGCTGGGAAAGCTCCCTGTAGTATTAATGCAATCATCATATTATGCATTGGAGGAAATACGCCAGATAAGGTGATTTTAAATTTTAAAACAGATTTTAAATTATTGTAAGCAGGTTGTTTCTTTTCAATGCTGAACCAACGTGCTCTAAAAATGCTCCCTATACACTCAGTTTCAAAATTATAAGGGCACTTTATGAAATACAATTATTTCGCTGTGAGAATAATTTTTGAATTGGCCACATTTTTAATCGATGAAGATTTTTTAAACCACATCTAAATGCATTTGTTTTATTACTTTCAATAAAAACCTGTCCGAGAAAAAATTCAGTTAATTCAGAAGTATAAAATCGGAATTTGATACCGTAAGAAAATTATTTATTTTTCTCAAGAAAAAGTTTTCTAATTTGTTTACGTAATTTCAAAAATAAACCTGAATTCTTTTTAATATTGTTACATTTATACAATATTATTCACTATACAGCCATTCCAAGCTTTATACAAGTCGAATCCAGGTGCACCCTTACCGATTTGTCTGATGTTTTGTATGTCGAAAAATTAAAATTATAAGTAAGCTAATTTTTTGAAGGACGGATCGCTATAAACAACAAAATTTATTGAAATTAAACGTAGGATTTCATATTTCATCTGATATTGTCAGATATTTTTACAAAAAAGTATCAGGTCACGTGCTACTTTGTACTAATAGTTATGAGCGTTGCCATTTATATTTCTGACAAACAAATATTTATGAACGAAATTGGTTTTATTGTTTTTCAAAATATTCTCCATGAATATCTTTACACTTTTGCATGCATTTGAACAAATTTAGGAAGTACTTTTTCTACTATGATTAAGGTAACTCCAAAAGATTCGTTTTGAATGCAACAACTAATTCTTTGAGTGTCGAAAACCGTTAACCACGTAATTTTTTTTTTAATTTATTTGAATAAAAAAAGTCATTGGTTGCCAAATCAGGGCTGTACGAAGAATGACCCATCAATCCAATTTTTTTTCAAAAAAGTCTGTATTTGAGCAGATATGTGAGAGTTACAAGGTGGGGCAAAAGAAATCACACTTTTGGAACAATTTGTCGGTTATGTTGGCGCAGCGTGAAATTTGGCGCAGATTTCCTGACCGTCCGACACCAAATGGACAAACACTGCGACGTTTGGCAACTCGCCTTGAAGAGACTGGGACAAAATGAGATTTTCCAAAGGCTGGGCGGCCCCGGAGCAGCCGTTCAGCTGAGAATATCGCTGCTGTTACCCAAGATGTCGCAGAAGAGCGACGAACATCGAATATACGACGTGCCACGCAATTGGGCATTAGCCGGCGTTCCCTACGCAGAATTTTGGTGAAAAATTTCAAGATATTCCCTTACAAAGTGCAGATAGTGCATCAGCTGTTAGCTGTTGACCGCCAACCACGTGTAACCTACGCTCAAGCCATCCTGAATCTCAACGAAAAGGTGGACGATTTTTCATCGAAAATTGTCATTAGCGATGAGACTCATTTCCATCTATTCGGATACGAGAATAAACAAAATAATCGTTTCTGGGGTGCGTTATTGGTGCTTGTCATTCTGATACCCAAAGAAATTTTTGAAGTGATAACTTCTAATGGGAGGGTAAAACGCTTCGTTACGTTACGCGTTACGGCGCCAGTCTGTCTGTCTTTCTCTCACACATACGTCAGCGGTAGTCAGGCTCGTCCTCTCTCACTCTTTCCCGCAGTGTTAGCCGTATTTCAGACGCTTACAGTCAATAAAGTGGGCGTTTTTTGACAAAGGGATGTGGCAATATTAGAAACACACTATATATCGAATAATATTGAGAATAGGGTCAAAATTACAATTAAAAATAATCAATTAGCCAGATGAAGTTACGACAAGTCATGGAACTGTACTTGATGCGGTCTTTGCAAGATTTTTAGATGACATACAATGTAAAAATTTTGTTGCTTATTATAGCAACCATAAGCCAATCGTTACTTTTATAGGATTAAATAATGATACTAATAAATGTACATGCACAAAATTCTAATGTACAATTTCAGGAGTTGGAACTAATTTTAAAATATATTTTATAATCAATAAACGATTTTATTAGTGAGTAACCTTTATAACCTCGTGGCGTCCGTGGCGTAGTTGGTTAAAGTGCGTGGCCGCTATGTCAACGAACCTGGAGAACCAGGTTCGAACCCCAGCAGCAACAGAAACTTATTTGAATTAAAATAATTTTTCTGTACGTCCGACACCTCTCTTCAGACAATGGCAAACCTCAGAGAGTAATCAAAATGCCATGTAAAGCTTCTGGAGAACGAGAACACTCGGTTCATCCCCGTTCGGAGTCGGCGTTAAACCTGTAGGTCCGCTTCTCGGTCAATTGTGTACAAACTTAATAACACGCACAACACAATTGATCATAAGAAGATAGGTCAAAGTCCTTTCAAGGGCTGAAATGGCCAGTTATTTATTTTTTTAACCTTTATATTGTGGCGTCCGTGGTGGTTTATTATCATATTAATATACATAAAATTTAAGTAATAAGCTGTTCTCAAGTTAAACAATTTCAATATTAAATAGTTGAACTTAGGTCAGTTTAAGTTATAGGTTAGGTCAGTAGTGCCGTGCGTCCCGAGACGCACACATTTTTATTTTTTCTAAATATGGTACAGTTAACAGTTGACTAAATTAAACATCGAATGAACCCAATTTCATCAACATCAGCTCTATAGCTTCCGATAAATCGTGTCATCTAATTGGGTTAATACTTTTTAACCTCTTACAGCGCCCTCTCTAGTACAAAAACAACATTAAATAAATTAATCAAGCACTTTTTTAAACTAAGGATATTTGGTTAAAAGTTTTTATCTTTTTTTAATGAGCACAGTAATGAACGAGAAAACATGTATAAAAAAATGTTTACCTCACAGGTAAAATAATACCTTTATCTTTTATCAAGATTTTTAAGATATTCAAACATTAAATATGCTCTTATGATGAAATTACTGTTTTCTACAAATTATCAAGAGTCACTTTTTTTGCATCCATGTTTTCATTCTAACTACAACTGATTTTCCATTAGTTCTTGATTTGAGCCAGAGGGACTTACTGGTCATTGCTTGTCATGAGTAGAGTGTGTTTTGGCATATTTTTAGGATGAGAACTATGTAGATGCTGCCGTTAACCTGCCGAAAAGTGCGTTCAACAAAAAATGTCTATCAAAAATGTATGAATTTGATGGAAAAGGCATTAACCTACCATCCAAATAGAGGCAAATCAAAGCCTTAACGTCTTTCACACAAACAAGTATTCCAGATACACGCGACAAAAATTTGATGCAAAGAAACTTCCTATCGTTTTTAAATTTAGCCAAAAGTAGGAACAATTATAGTGGGAGGTCCTCGTTTATGGCGCAAAAATCCACGGGGCGCCGTAATGATGACTGAAAGAAAATTCATCATATATTTTATTTTAATATCTTAACACAACTCGAAGTATTGATTCCACTGGCTAATTAACTTTCTTAAAATAGAAAACATAGCCCATCTCTTCAATAACTAAATAATCAAAATTTGACAGAACGCAATATCTCGAGTAAAAATAGCAGGGACCGTAACTGTTATGATATTTTTCACAAAAAATCAACAAATAATCGTTATTTTTTACCGATTATATTTCAATCTCAAATAACAGTTAAAATTTTACTTTTATTTTGCGATAAAAACAAAATATATATAGTTACGGTCAAAATAATATGAGTGATATTATTCAATGATTATGAACCGTCGTATTTTGTTTATTTGATTTATTTTTTATTTCTTCTCTGTTAGATCCCGTTACATAGAGACAGCATGTACAAACTGGCCCCGTTATATTAATATGACATTGTTGTTGTTGTCATAAACTAACATTTTTTAAATGTATTCATTATTTAGTCAGTCAAAAAAATAGAAGTGTTTGCAGAGATCTAGTGAAAAAATTCAAGTTACATAAATTAATAGCAATAAAAGTTTGCAAACAAGCAAGTATTGCACTTTTCTTTTTATTTCGCTAAGTCTTTCATAAAATTTACTTTTATTTTGTTCAGCAATGGGACTTGGTAAACCCTGTACGGCTTATCAGCGTGATCTTATTAAACAATTGTTTTCGGAAGGAAAAACGTATGCAAAAGTTCAAAATCTTATTGGTTACTCTTTGATGCCTTGAAATATCAATCACAACCGGAAAATCGTGGACGGCATCCTACAATGACACCGAAATTCATTGAGCGAGTAGTGAGATTTTCGAAGAAGCACCCATTTGCAGCTGCTACTGAAATAAAAGATGAGCTCAATGTGAAGGCTAGCACTGAAACAGTCCGCAGTCGCTTGAGAGAACATAACCTGGCCGCTCGTAGTCCAAGAAAAGTACACCTGCTAACAAAAAATCATGTGGCAAAGAGATTGAAATTTGCAAAGGAACACTTGAATTGGCCTGCAGAAAAATTTTGGAATTTTAGAGGAACATTTTGTTGTCAGATGAGTCGAAGATCATGCTTTATGGTATCAAGAGGTCACGCCAATATGTCAAACCACCACCAAACTCCGAACATAATCCAAAATGTACAACAAAATCCATTAAACATGGTGGATCCAACATGATGATATGGGTGTGCTGTTCATTTTACGGATTTGGACCAATATACCGGATAGAATAAATAATGGATCGCTACCTGTATGTACAAATCATGCAGTAGGTTATGCTCCGGTATACCACCGAAGAAATGCCACTACCTTAGGTATTCCAGCAGAACAATGACCCAAAGCACACAAGCAAAGTGTGCTTTGGGTCATTTCTCAACCCAATTGAGAATTTGTGGAGTGATGCGAAGACAGCAGACTCAATTCAAACCTACAAATAACTCTAAACTTTGGAACGAAGTACAGCGTGCTTGGAATTCAATACCTCCAGAAAGATGTAAAAATCTAATCACTCTATGCATCGACTCTGTGCCGCAGTAGTTGCGAACAAAGGCTACGCAACCAAATACTTATTTCTTGAAATCATATTTTTTCACTATTAACATGTATGAAAAACATAAACTAATTTTTTTATTTTTTTATTGAAGTAAGTCTTACTACTATTTTTTTACCTTCTTTAATTAAGAATCTTAACTATTTTTAGGTTATTTCCTACTAATTAATATGATATGATTTCTAAGGGTTTTTTTTCTTAATATCTTGTTAAGACAATAACTTGATTCGATAATTAAAAATGTAAACATGTATTTTTATTTACTTTTTCTTTTGCGATGGGTACACTACTATTCTTTTGACCGCAGCTGTATATACCTATACTTTTATACATGTGGGTTATTTTGAACTGTTATTTTTGATCGAAAAACTAAAAGTCAAGTATTAACTTTTATTTTTGATCAAAAAAATATCCGAAACATTACACTGCTATATTCAAATATCGAATAGACTTATCCTTTCCGTCTGACTTTTTGAATAGAAATTTCGAAAATAACTGTTATATAATAGCTGTATATTTATCATAACAGTTGGATTGTCATAATTGGAGCATTCTAGATTTCTTAATTTTCTCCTAATAAGAGACCTCCTCAGTGGAAATAGTTCGCAATTTTATATAAAACGAATGAAATAATATTTTAAGCGTTCCGTTTCACAAAAAAAGATTAAAAGCTGAGAAGAAAGATAAGTATTTTGAAACACCTTTATCAGATTGTTTAAAATATCCCTTATTTTATGGAGATTTACTAACAAATTTTTAATTCAAGGCTAGAAAAAAAAACCAAAATGAACATGTGGAGAAGTACTAAGGTACTGCTAAAATTTAATTATCAATATACAACTCAATGCAAAAGGTTTTATTTTCAGCTTAACCTTTATTGTTTATAAGTAACCTTAATATTTGTATACGGCCTTTTCATTATTTATATTGAAAACAAATTTTTCGAGCTCTAGGCCAAGCATGTTGACAACAAGGCAGCATGAAGAACCAAGAAGGCAACAACCAACAACAACAACAGCGGCTCTGTATAGAGCAAATCACACAGCTTGACTATACAGCGTTCTCTGCCAAAAATAAATTCCGGGTAACTTTCTCGGCATATTGGCAGTATATGTTGAACCTAAGTAGCTTGAGTGGATCACAGTGTAAAGTCATACAAAGGCTACTGATGAGTTGGTGTAGCGGCCAATGAAACAGTCTGTATAGTCAAGCTGATTTGCTCTATACAGAACCGTTGTTGTTGTTGTTGATTGTTGCCTTCTTTGTTCTTCATGTTGTCTTGTTGTCAACATGCTTGGCCTAGAGCTCGAAAAATTCGTTTTCAATGTTTATAAATACCATTTAAAGTTAATCAAAATAGTTGTTGCAAAAAAAATTCCTTTAAATCAACAAATTTCTATGCTTACAGGTTTAATAAGTGCTTGATGCAATAGCAATTTTTCGTTGAAATGGGTATAATTTTAGAAATTTTTTTATGTACTGGGCTGCTTGCTATTTTTGTCGACTTGCTATTTTATTTTTATCATTACTTAGTTCATAATTCCACACAAACTTGTTCGACACAACATAATCGCCTTTCTCTTTAATCTATTGCAAGGATTTCAGGTGCATATTAACTTCGTCAGTCAGTCTGAAACGCCCATAAGGAGGTGTGGTAGGTATAGTAGAGCGCATATATTGTTAATCTGCATTCTTACCTGAGTCGATTTAGCCAAGTGCGTCTGTCTGCCCATCTATCCACCACGATTAAAGCCGTAATTTTGATATCATTATTAAAGAGATTAGTATTCATAAAATAAATTCTACTTAACCTTGCTTGAGTTTCTAAGATTTACTTTTAAAGATTTCATTATAGTTTATTTGAAAAGCTAACATAAACCAATCATCCTTTTTTTGATAAATGTATTAATTGGAGAACGACCAATTATGCAAACTCTTATCACCCTCCCTAGCTAATGCCAATAAGCAATTTTTTCCCCTTTTAAGTTATCGTTAATGTCCTTGACTATCTTTAGCAAATTATCGTAGTATCTGACTTGATTTTGCACTTGCTTTTGAGTAAGGGTTTCTTGGCCACCCAAACGATAGAAGCGCTGTGGTTGTATGTTGATGTTTTAACTGTTTGGCTGAGAAAGCGTTTTGCTGTTTCTCTTGTTTGTGATGTGCATGTCTATCTTGCCATCGACTGTCTGCTCGTTTTTTTTTCTAGCTTTTTCAATGGACAATGTCACTCAATTGCTTTTTGATGCCTGCCTCTGATTAGGTAAAAGGCATCATCATTGATGAAGCTACTCCAACACGTAATTATAGCACCTCCATTGTGAGCAACTGATAAGCTTGCTCCTATAATGAAGTAATTAAGTGGACAGTTTCTGTGACCCTTCTTTTGTTTATTTTTTTCTTTTTTTTTCACAATTCGTCTATCAAATTGAATGTATATTTTTGCGCATTCAGAGCATTGTATTTTTGTTACAGTAGCTTCGAGATAAATGTCGGAAATATCAGTCTCATGACTGATTTGACTTTATTTCGAATCGAAAAGACCAAAAGAATACCGGATAAAGAAGGAAAGTTTATCATGTAACGGGTGCTACACATTGTAAGTAAACGAAAAATGCCGAAATACCTTTGTGTACATTCCAAGAAGTAGGTGGTACTTTTACGATATGGAAAACAAGTTCAATTGTCTGTGTACTAGGGATGTACTAAAGATGTAACAGATGTAATTTTGCGGATGCACATGTCTTAGCAATGAAAGCTGATATTAATTAAACAGTGAAAATGAGTGAAACTATGACAGTTAAAGAGAAAATGTTAACATATGTGAGGAAAGTATTCATTTTCATCTTTACTTCTATACTTTTGTGTACTTAAAGGATTTTGGCGTATATTTTGTTTGTTAGTTTGTTCATATATTCGGGGATAATTTAGTTTTATGTCCTAGATAAACATAGAATATGTTTTATCGCGGCATCACATTTAAATTTAAGGATAAATATAACAAAAAATACTTCCATAGAACATGTTTTGCATTAACTTTGTAGCAAAAATAACTTGAAAAAAAAAGAAGCGATGAAAAATGGAGAGTGGCACCGCCCATTCTACTCGAAGAACACGATACACCAAGCTAATTTGATAGTTTAACGGATAAATTCAAAAGTTAGGAAAATTAGTTAATTTAATAATTCTTAAAAAAAAATTATAACTTTTTTTAAGATTTTTTCAATTTGGCAACGAAGCCAATTTTTTTAAGAAAAAGCAAATCACAACCATAACAAGTTCTTTTAAAAAGAATCACTAGCTGACCGGACAGTTGCTTCGTTGGCTACTAAACCAACTCATCAGCTGACTTCTGAGATATCTGCCGTCCTTTAACTTAAGAAGCTGCTTAATGCCATGTCTACACATAGAGTTGAGTTTGAGTTCAACCATAGGTGTTCACACAGAGATACATCGGTAGAATTGTGTTAAGTATGTCAGTTCTTTGTTTACTTTTGTGTTCTCATATTCTTTCGGCACATCCACCACTGTAACATCAATTCCATTTGAGGGCAAGGCTGCATCCACCTCTGCGTACACATGCGAGTTCTTCCTTGCGCCGCGCAAATCGGAATTTTTATCGGCCCATACTGATATGAAGACCTCATCTTCTACACTTGCCCAAGTTCTTTTCTTCGCCTTTTTGTTCATTTTTTGAAAATAGTAAATTGAACAATTTTAGAACAGCTGTTTTTGACATTTCTCACCACAAAATTGTACAACGTATCTTGTCACCTAAAATGTTGGATCTGAACGTGCCTTTTTATAAGAACATTAGCATACTTTTAGGCATTTCTCAAATTGAGTTTTGATCAACACAGAAGCAAAGTTGAGTTTGGTTGTTACAATCCTGCAAAATTGTACCGGGGAACTCAGAAGTTTATTTTGCGTTCAATGGCAGAACTCAACTTTTGACAATTGAAAATCGAAATTTAAAAAAATTGATGAAATTGACGGAATTTGGTATTCCTGTATGTAGAGTCATCCAGTGCGGTTGAGAAAAATAAGTAGGTCGTTGGTTTTTAAAGTTGAAAGATATTTTTGATTATCAAAGAATGGTTTACATAGAGTTTATAATGAACTTCTTGTCAGCGCTGGACAAATACATAGAAAGTGTGTTTAAGTCTCTTGTTCTTAAGGATCGTTGCAGGTACGACAGAGTGGAAGTAAAAGATAATATTAATACTTTCGGCGTGACAACCCATGCACCAATGTCGCGTACTGAAAGCCGGGATTCCATATACACATATGAACTCAGGATCTTGTGAAGAACACAAATTAACACATTTTTTACTTTTTTACAGGTTGTAAAACTTTTCCATCAGTTATGATAAAGTAGTGCGAAAACACTCCTCCCCTGCACAAAAATTAAACTTATGACTTGAGATTTTGCACATAAGCTTTTATTTAAAATTACTCAGACTGATTAGTTTAAAATTTGGCAAAACCGAATGAAAAGTACTCCTACCTTCCATACAAAAGTCACAATCAAAATAGTAAGACCATCATAAAATCCACATAAATGAATGTATTGACTTAATATTCAATATTTCAAAAATCTTCAATATTTCAAAGATATTCTAAGTTTGGTATTTGAAAAAATTTAATAGAAACCATGGCAAAATAAAAAAGCCTTCATAACATCGAATGCATCTATTTAAACACGGCTTTGAGGGTATTTTAACTTTGCTCAAGCCGAAGATAATTTGTACCAGTTTGATTTCGTTTTTCAGCATGTTATACAGAATATGGTTTCCTGGAAAATCCACAATCGACCAGAAATTAATACAAAAACAAATAAAAGAGATGATCCTTGAAAAGATAGTCCGGCTTCGATGTTTCATTAAGAAATCAGCTGTATTATACGATATGTGTTAAAAAAGGAATGGACATTTTTCTGTTTCATAATAAATCGCAAAATCGCCAATTCAATATCCTTCAACAACTGACAAAAAGTCACAACCAATATGGCTGAAAATGTATAGATTCATTCTAGACATGCTTGCCAACAAAACAACAGCAACAAAAGACGTGCCAATTGGACCAACACAGCCCACAAAATTTCAAAATTTCCCTTAATTTTTTTAACACACCGAACAATCGTACATTGTCTGAATTTTGAAACTCAGAGGTAAGTCAAAATCATGAAGAACTTTCTCCTCCATTTGATAACAAAGTTCCAGACAGTGTAATTTTCTAACGTGCGATTTTTTGAACCAATAGGTTCTTTTTATATATACTATGAGCGTTAAAAGTGAGTCAACACCAATTAAGTTTTCAATTCTCGTAAGATTACGAGATCAAAATAAAGAAAACAGCGATCCAATTTACACGAACTTAAAGGTTGATTCAATGTAAACAAAATAAAAACAAAAACACAACATCTTTAACAGAAAACACAACATTTTTAAGTACTGTTAAACAATAACACACCATATTTTGCGCGTCAAAAGTAAGTCAGCACTTGTATATTGAATAGATTGCGTGATTATACCGTTAAATTCGTTAAATTTCGTGGAACGGAAAACCAAAATCCGCTAAAACGTCTAAGTGAAAGAGAAGTAAAAGGAAAAATTTCTTCTGTAAGAAAAAATCCTGAAACCAGTGCGGTGTAAATTGCTAAAAGCATCACAACGTATTTCGAAAAAGTCGTAAGTGCCAGCATCGCACAGTGTGTCTTTTTCAATTTTAGAGTGCCAAAACTCATATCTCAAAAAGTTGTATAGCTGGAGACATGAAATTTGGTAATTTTGTTTTCAAGACCAAAAAAATAACTGTTACAAAAAATGGGCGTGATCTGTCAACTGCCACCTCTACCACCCATACAACTCGAAAAGTATTATTGATATAATTTTGGATGCTATAATGATAAAATTTGGTATCTAAGTTTATCTTGTAACTTGAAACCTTTTGGGCGTGATCAGTCAACTACCACGCCTACCTCTACTACATACACAAATCCACTTGTTGTAAACAACATTTTTATAATTAATTAAACACAATAACTTACAAAGGCTACGACTTGCCATAATCCGTTTCAAGGCAAGATTTTTCAACATAAGTCTGATTTGTGCGCACGCTCCGACAGAAGATAAGGACGATGAGACCAAAGACAGCTTAAACGAGCGCCTGGAAGAGGCCTATGAGCGCAGCCACGACATAAAAATCGTGCTTGGTGACTTCAACGCCAAGGTGGGTAAAGAAAATATCTTTGGTCCGACAGTTGGAAAATTCAGCCTCCACGACAATACCTCCGATAATGGAATGAGGCTGATTGACTTTGCCGCAGCGCGAAACATGGTCGTTAGTAGCACTAGATTCAAGCATCTCAATATTCATAAAGCAACTTGGCTGTCTCCTGATCAAAAGACGCGCAACCAAATTGATCACGTTTTGATTGACGGAAGGCACTCTTCCAGTGTTTTAGATGTACGCACGATCCGTGGTGCCAATATAGACTCGGATCATTATCTTGTCGCAGCCAAGATCCGTATACGTCTGTGCGCAACCAAGAATGCGCGCAATCCAGCACAGAGAAAGCTAGACGTCGAAAAGTTGCAATCAAAACAAACAGCCGAAGACTTCGCTACTAGACTTTCACTCCTGCTTCAACAAAGCATTTCTCCGATCGACAATATATGCGCGCAGTGGAATCACATTTCATAAATGCATTCTTGAGCTTCTATGCAGAATATGGTCGGAAGAATGCATTCCAAACGATTGGAACCTCAGTGTGCTCTGCCCAATCCACAAGAAAGGCGATCCCACAATTTGCGCCAACTACCGTGGGATAAGCCTTCTGAATATCGCATATTAGGTCCTGTCGAGCGTACTATGTGAAAGACTGAAGCCCATCGTAAACCAGCTGATTGACCCTTATCAGTGTGGCTTCAGACCTGGCAAATCCACTATAGACCAGATATTTACGCTACGACAAATCTTGGAGAAGACCCTAGAAAAACAAATCGACACACACCATCTTTTTGTCGATTACAAAGGCGTCTTAGATAGTCCAATAAGGAATCATCTTGACTCCACCATGTCTGAAGTTGGTATTCCTGCAAAGCTCATCCGTCTTTGCAGAATGACACTGAGCAACACCAGCAGCACAGTTAAGATCGGGAAGGATCTCACTCCTCCATTCGATACCAAACGAGGTTTCAGACAAGGTGATTCCTTATCGTGCGACTTTTTCAACCTAATGATGGAGAAGATCATCCGAGCTGCTGATTTGAGACGCAATGGCACTATATTCTACAAAAGTATTATGCTGCTGGCGTATGCTGATGATATCGATATCATTGGCCATAATACGCGCGAAGTCAGTGCAGCGTTCTCCAGATTAGCGAAAGAGTCGAGTCGAATGGGTCTTGCAGTGAACGCAGATAAGACGAAATACCTAGTGTCAACAAACAAACAGTCCCAGCGTCTTGGAAACCACGTCACTGTTGACAACATCTCATTCGAGGTTGTTAAGGACTTCGTCTACTTGAGATCCAGCATAAACTCTTTCAACGATGTCAGTATTGAGGTAAAACGAAGGATAACTCTTGCCAACAGGTGTTACTTTGGGCTGAGTAGGCAATTGAGAAGCAGAGCCCTCTCTCGACGAACAAAACTCACTCTTTATAAGTCACTTATCATGCCCGTCCTATTATATGCAGCACAAACCTGGACGTTAAACAGTTCTGATGAAAAGACTTTGGGAGCCTTTGAGAGAAAGATCCTTCGTAAGATCTTCGGTCCAATCTACGTCAATGGCGAGTACCGAATTCGATGGAACCACGAGCTGTATGAGCTGTACGCTGGCATTGACATAGTCAAACGCATTAAAATCGAGCGTCTCCGCTGGCTAGGTCATGTTGATCGAATGGAAAACGACGCTCCAGCAAAAAAAATATCCGATTCGGTGCCCGCTGGTGGTCAACGCAGAAGAGGGCGCCCACATCTTCATTGGAAGGATCAAGTGTTGGATAACCTGACCACGCTTGGTGTTTCCAACTGGCGCCTGCAAGCGCAAAACAGAAATGGCTGGCGCAATTTCTTAAACGAGGCTAAAACCGACTTACGGTTGTAAGCGCCAGATAAGTAAGTAAGTAAAGTAAGTCAACACTTGTATATTGAATAGATTGCGTGATTATACCGTTAAATTCGTAGTTACTTTTGCGCATAGTTTAACTTTAACAAGGTTAAAAATCATTTATTTTATACAGTCATAATTATTATCTGCAGTGAAACAGTCAATATACTAAAAAAAAGTGTTCAGAAACATGAGAACCGAGATCTCCTAGAAACTAGGAAAATCATTATAGATTTGAAGAAAAGTGGCAAATCTTTGCGAGAAATTTCAAAAATTGTTGGAAGGCACCCACATCTATAAAAAAATCGTGGGTAAATTTGAAATTATAAAATTTCAAACTTTCAGGTCGACCAAAACCGGTGTTTCGTCGATCGTGGTTTTGGAACCAGTGCGGTGCAAATTGCTAAAAGCATCACAACGGATTTCGAAAAAGTCGTAAGTGCCAGCACCGTAAGGAGAATTTTGCCTGGTTTTTTTTGGCCGCAGACCCTGAAAGAAACCGTTCATTTCAAAAGTAAATAAAACGAAACGGCTAAATAATGCTGAAAATTACAAAAACAAAGATATTTGCTTTTGGAACAATGTTCTTTTTACTGATGAAAGTAAGTTTGAGATATTTGGTTTAGAAAAGCACAGGAAAATATGGAGAAAAAAGAGTGCAGAGTACTATGGGCAAAACCTTCAAACTACTGTAAAACATGGCGGAGGTTCGGTTATGGTTTGGTGACGTTTTGAGGCTTCTGGGGTGGGGGGAACTTGCTTTTATTGAAACCGCAATGAATGCGGAAGGTTATCTGAAGGTACTGCAAGAAAATGTCGCGCCAAGCGTTGCTAAACTGGGATTGCTTGGGCATTGAATCTTCCAGCAAGTCAATAAACCCAAGTATTCACGTTTGGCAAACGGTTGGACCACCCCCCGCAAATACGAAAAATAAACAGCATTGCCAGTTAAGAATCCCTTAAAGCTGCACTTCTAGAGGAGTGGAAAAAAATACAAACTGTAGAGTACACAAAAAAGTTGGCAGAATCGATGCCTCGAAGGCTACAAGATGTTATAAAGGCCAAGGGGGGCGAAACAAAATAATAAATGCATTAAAATTTACAGTTTTTTGCCATTGAATTCACTTTATATACAAGTGTTGACACACTTTAGACGTGCAAAATATGATGTGTTTTTGTTTAACAGTACTTAAAAATGTAAACTGCATGAATATTGTTGGCTTTTTGTTTTTATTTTGTTATAATTTAAAAAACCTTAAAATTTGTGCAAATAAAATATACTAGCGACCACTGGTGCGCGTTGCTACCCCCAGCAACTATAATTATAATAATAATAATAATAATAATATTCTAAGAGTTTTGCCGTTGTTTGCAAGCGCTCGATAAAGAAGAGGCAGAATAATGTGAAATGTGAGTGGAAAATTGCAATAACACTTTTATGTATCTTGGTTGCGAGCGTTGAGCGCGAGCGGTTTGCGAAAGCTTTACATTTTTCTGACTTTCATTTTGTTGTTAACAGACGCTCTATTAAGAAGAGACAGAAGAGAGCGAAATGTTAGCAGCGAATAGTTTTGCTCTGAGTTTGATAACGTTGTTCTTAGCTGCTCTGTTAATAAAAGAAAAACCAACATAACAACAACAATTATATGCAATTATATGCAAACTTTATTAAGCTATAACTTGAAAAATATAAATTTTTAAGAAATAAAAAGTCCAGTTTGCACATCTACAGGTCTAAACCTATCAAACCATACTAAGTTTATTAAAATTGGACTTGTACTTAAAAAGCCTTACGCCGGACAAAATTTGGGTTTGCGTTATATATATAAGATGTGTCTTTTATTTTGATCTCGTAATCTTTTGATAATCAAAAACTTAATTGGTGTTGACTCACTTTATTTTTTTTGACACAGTATATATTTTTTTTTATAATTTTAAATATTATAATGATGGGGAAGTATTTAATGGAAAAAAGTATCTGAGACTACTGATGCATAGACACCATTGCCCATTAGATGCATGAAGTCAGTGCAACAGATTAAAAAATAGTTGAGTCAAATAGGTCAAATAGCAATAAGATCAAGAAACAATCTAAGCGTCTTGAAAATCATGTAAACTATTGAACTTTCCTAAGTTCCCATTGATCCAGCAGTAACTTCTCTTACAATATCTAGAACGAGATCAAAAGATAATTCTCTCAAAAGTGTGTTGCTGTAGGCTTAACACTAATGCTCAATAAGTAAGTCAGCATGGCTGTTATATTGTATGTCAGAGTAACCTGGGAGTTCAGCTGTTTTTATGAAAGGGCTTTCGAAAAGAATATCTTCACAAGATCAACTATCCTTTTTGACAAAGTTAAGTATTTTTACATGTAAATAATAGTACCCGCTACTGATACCTATTACTTCTTACTAAAAACTTACATTGAAGTTTTGACTGAATGTGGTCCCTTGCGGCCGAGGCCGAACGCGTTAACGTTCGTTCGATGCCAACTTTACGAGCCGCGAGATCCAAGGTTCGAATCCCAGCTTACACAGACAATTTTTCCAATTGTTTTCATTTTTCTATTGGACCGTTATCTCTCTGCAGGCAAAGGCAAACCTCAGAGATTAAATAATTCCTTTTTAAGCTTCTAAAAAATATGCAAATTGGTCCTTCGGTGTCGGCATAAATCTAGAAGGTCCAGTTCTCAATCGTTTTATGTTCAAACATCTAAAAACATGCAAAACACAATTTGACCTAAAGAGGTATGGTCGAAGTCCTTTCAAGGGCGAAAATTGCCAATACGTTTTCCTTTCGGATGTAGTCCTTTATTAATTCCAGGTAACGAAATGAAGCCAAAAGTAGAAATGTGAGACAATTTGAGACATTGAGGCATTGGAGAAAATCATGTGCTCTTAGGTAAATGACGTACGCGTACAAAATGGTGTTTCATTCTCCAGTTTCAACTTTTTATCAGGTTGGCTATTGTGAGATGATTTTTGTGGACTGGGGCTTCAGGAAATATTGTCCTGCTAATTATAAATCAGTTCCAGCAGATGACTGATGGGCTTTATTTTTTGGGGGAAAAAAGGTTTGAGTCCTGAGCGCTCTCATCCTTAGAAACATATTTTTTTTTCTAAAAACAAACTTATAACCTCTGTTGTTTTCTTGTTGATGTGTTTATGGCGCATTGCTTTTCACTTTTCTTTGTGTAATTTTGTTATCAAAATAAATGACTAATGAGTTCTAATTGTATTTCACACGCCAATTAGTTGTTACATTTGCAAGTTGAATGAAGCTACGCAAATGTTTTCTCAAAGGAAGAAAATAAAAACGGGGAGGAGATGAATTAATTTTATTTAAGAGAGCAATATGCAATTTTTTGTAGACTTTTGTCTATTTACGTGAAAATTTTCTTGACTTTGATAAATTATTTTCCACCGTATTTTCGAAATTTGCTTCAAACGGAGTGGAGATGCGCTGTCAGCACTATTCTAAGCAGCGATACAAAAACGGAATGTTGAAGGAAAATGATTCCATTAACTTTACTCGTAGCCAAAACAAGCGAAGCAAAACTGTTCCACCGAAAACAGAAAAATTTCCAAATTTTAAGAATGTACGCAATATGGACAGATAAATGCCATGCGTGGAGAGCTAGGCGCTTGTAAAGTTTTGTAATAAACAGTGACAGCGCGAGAAAAAAATATTCATAGAACTGAAAAGGTAGATTAATTGAGGCAAATATGGAAATGATTGGAATGTGCTCCATGAATTTCAAAGCAAACATTACACAATGATATATAGGTGTGTGTGTTTCTTTTTAAGCGTTTGTTTTTTTATTTAATATTAGCTTCAGTGTTGACCGCAATTGGCGAGTTGTTTTAAGAAATTAGCACTACACGAGACCATGCTTCTTAACACAAACCTTACGCCTCCCCCTCCTCTCCACCTACAACTTAACCAAGCCGATGTGCAAACACCAGATTTTCTATTCTATCACCAGCTATTCACTCACAGTTCATGACAGCTACACGTATACAACAAACACACATGCTTCCATGTTCGTCACAATCTGGAGCATCTAAACTGTTAGCCAACCTATTCTAACTGTTTATCAACTTACTAAATAGCAGTTGAAAAAAAAACCAACAATAGCAATAACAACAATGGAAGAGTTCTGTAATTTTATTGTAGTTAAACAAGTGTTCTACAAAATGGAGGTTGTGTTTCTTGGAAGTGATATTTTTTAATGCTTCATTTGGATCTGCATAAATAAATGCATGCTGAAACAATAATAATAATAAGAAATAAGAATAAATAATAATAAAAAATAATAAGAAAGTAGGCAAGGTATTTATAACAGAAATAAAAAAGGTATCTGCAGAGTTATTAGTGAATAGTGGGAAAGTCCATACTTCACTCCGTTGAAAACGTTACTACTTTCCTGATATTTGTAGTTCTACTCGAACAACTTGATTAAATGACATGAATTAAGTGGCAATTTATGTTCATTTTCGGTCACATGCCCTTCACGGCTGGACCTGATGAATGTCATTCGAAAAGACAAAGTTTACCGTTGACCGTAACACGCTGATTATCCACATTTTTTAAAAAATGTTGAGTCTGCTGACTCCTCAAGCCCACAGACCGCACCAAACTGTGCATTTTTCAGGATGTAATGCGAATCTATTTTGCTAATTGCCACACCCACTGAATCAAAAATGAGCAAAAAACCGCTTAAGAAAATTTCCGATAAAACAGCTGATCCAATGCCAGTTGATTTTGGGCCCATTCACGGAAATTTTAATTCTAAAACGTTGAAATTGCACTGCAAGTTTGTCATCTAGCGATGGGTTTAACAGATACTCGTAGATTTATCTAAAGTTAGTACTGCCTAAAAACTCTTTCATGCAGGCAAGGCAGGTGCTCTTACCACTAGTCTGACCACTAGTCTTTATTATATACTAGCTGACCCGGCAAACGTTGTTTTGCCCAAACTTAATATTCGATGTTTCCACTTTTTCAATAGATGACGGTGTAGTTTTGAAAGACAAACACAATTTCCAAATTTTAGTCAATTATGACCAAACCGTTTGAAATATAGCATTTTCATATATTTGTGGGTGGCAAAACATATTTTTAATACAGTTTCCGACAGCAAGCAAGCAAAATAAATTAGTATAATTTAAAAATTTATTTATAATACCAAATTTTAGTATAATACCAGCAAAATCTTCTGATATAGAGTTTTTATTTGTAGGCGGCAAAAGGGGGGTGTGGTAACCCAGTTTTAGTACAGTTGCCGACAGTGAGCATAAAACCTAAACCCCCAAATTGTAGCCTTATACGCCGAAACCATACTAAATATAGCATTTTTATTGATTTGTGGGCGATAAAAGGGGGTGTGGCAACCCATTTTTAGTACAGTTTAGCCGACAGTGAGCATACAAACTAAATTACTAAATTGTAGTCTAATACGACCAAAACCGTCGGAAATATAGCATTTTTATTGATTTGTGGGCGGTAAAATAGGGTGTGGCAAATTTTTTTCTACAAAGTGTCCTTCCTTGGGCCAATACGAATCCATCAAGTTCAAAATTGTAAATATTGAACGACCCCTTCTTGAGTTATGCGCGTACACACGGACGTCAGTCGTTTTTATATAAGACAAAAATAAAATAAACTCAAACCAAACATAACATCACTGCAGCATGGTAATGTTTGGCTATATTTGTTTTTGCTTGCCTCTGTCTTTTTTTCACGTCACCACGCATAGCGTACGACAAAAAAAAACAAAAACAAAATACATTGCCATTCTCTGTTGCTATCCATAGCACACACACGCTCGGGCATATGTAGGCAAAACAAAAACAAATCACATTGCTATTCTCAGCAAAGCAATACTCACTGTATGGGATGGGGATGGGAGAGTAAAATATTGGAACACTCGCATCGTGTCGATGTGCCGCACACTGCTTTATTTTTCACTACAACAACAACAATTTTTATACGCTATGAGTCGTTCATGTCCGTTTGTGCTTGCATGTGAATTTTACTTAGGATTTTGAAAGCCATGAATCTCCTTTTCTAATAAACTTTTTAATAATTTTTTTGGCCTAAAACCTTCACCAGGTCGAGAGCTTTTTACTATAAAAAATTTCATGAAAAACGGCCGGGCCTTTCTCAAGATTGTTCCGAACATAAAAAAGGCACTTCAAAATATAACATTAGTATAGATGATATATTATGAGGGTCCTAATTAACAAGTTTTATTTATGTTGAGGGCATATGCTAAAAATATTCGATTTGATATAAAACTAAAATCTATAAAGTTTCGTGACGATTGATGAACTTTAAGAACTCGCTCAAGAGCTCGATATTTGGAGAAGCGTTTTACAAGAGTTTTTCTTAGTATTAAATCGAAGAAGTAATAAAAACAACACTTGAAGTATATTTTTTAAAAACCTGGTATGCACTTCTTTTTTATTTCATTTTTCTTTAAAATTACACTGAAAAAAATATATTAGCTTAAAATTGAACACAATGTGTTCAAAAAATGTGTTCATAATTTGACTTTTTTTCATACGATTTTCAAAATTTTTAAACACATTTGCTCTTACTTTGACGAAATTTGTTGCAAGCTATTTTTTAAAGACAAATATCGTCAAATTAATAACAACTGTCGTCAATTTTAAAACATTTTTTTTCAGTGTAGCTATAAAATTTAAATATCGAATGAAAACTACCAGAGTAGTGACATTTTACCTTTCGAAAAGAACTCAATTTTCTTTCTAATTTTAATAAAAAAAAATCGTAAAAATCCAAATTTAAAAAGATTGCAATAATTGTTGAAGTATTTTCTGAACCAACACTTGATACAAATGCAAAAAAAAATTAAAAAAGCTAATTTTAAGATGGCTGCTCAATTGAGAAATTTTGCAACAACAATGCTATAGGAGCTAAAAACGTCAAACGACAAAAGCAACAACAACAATTAGAAAACCTAAAAATTATCAGCTGATTTTGACAACTAGCGCATCCAGCTCTCCAATATGAGCCGACCTTTTTTTTTTTTTTTTTGCACGATTTACATTCTAAGAAGTTCCCGGATCAGCCGGACTGATAGAATGCACCTACGTGCTAAAACTTACCACCTGTTGGCAAATAATAGCCTCCACTAAGCACAATTGCTTGGCCTTTCAGCGGAAATTAAAATTTAATAAAATTTGAGAATTTTTTGTGCTTATGTAATGACCTTGTAATTGCATAATGGTTTAGACCAGCGCAGGGCACTCCATAGCAGGATTCGGACTTGAAAATTAGTAAATCGCAGTAAATTAAAAAAAACGCAGTAAAACGAATTTTTTCGCAGTATTTTTTTTTTATTTACAAATTAATGTACGTAAATTTTATTCTAATAAAAAAATACCTAAATACAAATATATTCATAACCATATACTTTATATTTGCATATTGCAGAAACATATTTTTTTCGGATTCAAAATTAATACGACTAATCATTAAACACTTATGCCGCCAACTTTCTAGTTTTTTATGTAATGGTATTAAAGGTTTAGTTATACTTGAAATTGCCTGTGTTTCCTGTCGTTTGTACGATAAATACAAAAATAACCATAACAATGTTTGTTGATAATAAATCGCAGTAGATTTGAAAAAACCGCAGTGACACAGTAAAACATTCAATTTTGCTAAAAAGCGCAGTAGATCTACTGTAATTGCAGTAAAGTCCGAACACTGCTCCATAGCTCATTGAGCTCTTTGTGAGCATGGTAGAATTATACAAGGTAGGAGTGACACCTGGCTATTTCCTCACGAGTGTCTTGCACCGACTGTCATTTGCCTGTATATTTTACTTTCTATTTTCTTTTATACTTTTTTCGTTCTCTAATCTATACTATTTTTGACAGTTGGTGCAAGACGAAAGAACTGTCACTCCTACCTTGTATAATTGTATCATGTCTGTGAGCGTAACTTTTCATATGTACACAAAACTCACAACAGAAGAGATTATAATTCAGTAGCAGTGTTGCCAAGTCAGTGCTTTTAGCACTAGATCTAGTGCTTTTTGATGTTCCAATACGCGTTTTTTTTTTTTTTTAAAGCACTAAATGAAAAAGCACCAACAT
Organism: Pherbina coryleti; assembly: GCA_943735915.1. Lineage (NCBI taxonomy): Eukaryota > Metazoa > Arthropoda > Insecta > Diptera > Sciomyzidae > Pherbina > Pherbina coryleti. The sequence goes on along the minus strand of OX030949.1, from coordinate 127,471,242 downwards.
TAGTGCATTTTCATTTTCAGTTTAGTGCTTTTAGTGCATTTTGATTATTAAACTAGGAATATTTTTTTGTAGCCCTGAATTAAGAAATTAATATGAATTTCGGAACGCATATTTCGGAAATATGGTTCATTACTCAAAACTAGATGTGTTGTGATTCTTTTAATATATGTACCTGGTGAAATTCTTTGTGAAATTAATTCTGCTAAAACTAGAAAGTCAGATTATTATATACCAAAGAATCTAAACTTTGGTCAGAAGATTATTCAGCTGGTTATGATGAAGCAGAAATGCTGTATTCTTTGATTAATTAAAAAAATAACAATTAAGATTTGTGTTCAGACCTCTTTTGTCTGTTTGGTTTGTTCTTTTTTTTTTTTTGTTGTTTTTTAGAAACTAAAAATATTTTTCTTTTGCTAGTAAAGTAAAAAACACTCTTAAATAAACCAACTTGATGATTTGAAGCCTCATAATATATATGCATATATTTCTTTATTTTATAAATTTCTATATTATTCACATATACTAAGCTTTCATATAATTTATACATATATATTACCTATTATAATTCGTTGTATTGTTTATTCCTATTCTTATATTAGTTTTTTAATAATTAATTTGTTGATTACTTGCTTACTTACTTATTTCATTTACTCACTTATTATTTACTTGTTTTTTTATTATTAATTTTAATTATTAGTATATATTAAGATTTTATAATATTAAAATAATTATTCGTATATATTAAGGTTTCATATAATTCATTCATATTACCTATCTTTGCATTATTCATTCATATTACTTGTATTAATTTCTTTGAAGAAATAATGAAGTGTACCGATGTCTAAAAATAAAAACATAAAGTAGAAAATAGAAACTTACAAATCTAAATAATTGTTACAACTATTTCGCTCTATGAAATAGAAAAAGAAAGAATATAATATGACTGTGTTAGAATGCCCATCCCTGGTTTAGACCAGTGTTGCCAGATTAAGGTAAATTTCCCTATTTGAGGTAATTTTTGACTCATTTTTAATGCAGAGGTAAAAAAGGTAATTTTTGACCAAAAGTGGTAAATTTTGCGAAAATAAAAATTTTTTAGACTTGTTAATTTTTTGAGTTATTGGCAGTACACACAAGCAGTGAGAGGTAACTGTGAATCATCAGGTAATTGTGAATCATCTTGTGAAACAAAAAAAACAAAAAAAACTGAACTTTCATCGCTGAAAGTTGCTGAACAAAGACTCCTTTTACATTGGTCAAGAATTGAAAGCAATTTTTCGAGTTTGTAGGCTAATTGCGGCAAATAAGCTGAGAAGAAAGGGGGGAAAAATTGACGGTATGCTTTTGTTGTACTGTCAACATTTTGGGTTCAAAAGAGAACGTCAAAAAAATTGCTACCGGTTTATATACGTCAAGAGTTGACGGTCGACTCTTGCATTTGTTGATGAGAGATAAATATATGGATATTATAAAAATTATAACGGTTGTTAGTCATTTCAAAATGTTTTTAATTTTTTTATTTTGGAAAAAGGTAAATTTTTCCCGAAAGTGGTAAATATTTTCCCAAATAGTGGTAAATTTCAGTTCGTCTCTCTGGCAACACTGGTTTAGACCAGTGGTGTTCACACACATACTACAACAATTTTCAACTTTTGTACTTGTTTTAGAAGCTCTCTGCACTGACAAAAATTGTTGTGCAGGTATTAAACAGGAACTGTGTTATAAATATCATTATCATTGCAAGTATCATTATCAATATCATTATTACTATAATTAATATTATTCTGCACTCATAACTGTACACAAACTAATTTTCATATGCCTCAAACTTTTTGTGCAGTGCAAAACACACGACCAAGCGACGTGAACCTCCGAACTTGAAGTTTCATCGCCAACTGATTGAGATAACTTCGTGCATTCGATCGTGTAGTTGTTTCGATTCTCAAATAAAGCTTTCGAGTCTCACCACGCGTGGTACTACGTAAACATCACTGGTTTAGACTTACTTTGCGAATATTATGAAATATCATCCTTGTAACTTTATATGATCATTTCAATTTTCACGTTATTGTTTTTATTATTTTTATTAAATTTAAAAATGAATTTTGACTAAATGAATTAAATGCCAGTTTTTTTAATTTGCATCAAAAGTCAACATGTTGAAATGGTTAACCATTTTATCTTTTTTTATAAGGTTTAAAATAATTTTATGCATCAGCGGATTTTAGCAAATTGCTAATGATACTTCAAGCAAATAATAAATATTAATGATATTACATGAGTTAAGCTGAGTATAATGAGTTTTTTTTGTAATTATCATGATAATTGAAATTTAAATAGTGCTTTATTTATCACATTAATAACTAATATTAGCTGCACTATCCACATTCTGCTAAATATAAACAACCAATAGCACAGTATTAATAAATCTCGACATACTTATCTACAATTCAAAAATAAAAATAAACTCGTTCGTACAATAAATAAACCACTTTGAATTTATAAGTGCTTAAATAATTAAAATTTTTCATCTAGCCTAGCATACCACCCCCCTGGTTATGGTTCAGCCCTCAAAACCAAATTATTTCAAATGCTACTTTATAAAACATGCTTGAATTTATAGCTATTTGTGTGCAATCAGTAACCGCAACAACCCGATCCAGCCGACTTACGTCTCCAACTGAACCAACCCAGAAACAACGATACACAATCGAATGGGAAACGAACAATAAATATGCATTTGCAAATAGAATAGAAGAATTTATAATAGAAACTCATAGAACAATATCAAGAATAACAATTTGTGCTTCTCTAATGCTTCCAATGTGACAATTAAATGAGCCATAAAGCCAGTCAATGAAGCAGTGCAGTTTACTCTGGAACAAGCGAGTGACGAGCGGGAGGTAGAGAAGACAGAGAAGATGCCTGGAGGTAAAAAGGCAAGAATGAAAACCAACCCATCCGCAAGAAATCAATGGAAATTGAAAATAAAACGACCAACTACAAGAGGAGCAAGTAGACCGCAGAGTTGAAACGCAATCAAGCAGAAAAGTGCAAAGAAAATCGGCCAATAATTAAAATAATTAATTAGCATCTTTTCACAAAAAAAAAAAAAAAACTTACCAAAACGGAGAAATAAATTAAAAAACCCAAAACAATCACTTCAAAAGCAGTTACAGTTGACCAACCCAAGGCACCAAAAAACACAGCATCCTGCTATCAACACCACCACCACAAACGCTGCAAGAAGCCAAGTCAACAAATGACTTTTGGAATCACTTCATTCAATTGCGACTTTTTTCACACCATTCCGCATCATGCTGCACCATTTCCACTCGCGTTCTTTTGACTTCCGTGAACAAAACTTTGAATTAATGACTGTTTGATGGGCGACAAAGATTAAATTTTAGAAATAAATTCAAGTTTCCAAAAGATAAAACATTCAATCCAATGACTACAACAACCCTGCTGAGTGCACAAAAATTGGACGCAAGAAAAAAGTAAGTAAGTATGTACATAAATAGTAGTTAGTAGTTTGGCAGAAAAAGTTTTTGAGTTAGATCTTATTTGAACAGCTTCTTACAACAGCGTTTTTGGAGTTCCGCTCGGTTAAAAGTTGAGGACACCAACTGTCAACCAAGGAAGCGCCGCATGGTTTCGACCAAACGACCAACAGACCGACCGACGAACCAACCCATGCGACCTAGGAACCAGCTTGAGGCGACTCAACGAAGCGCCATCTTTTTAAGTAGCAAAAGTTTTCTAATTAAAAGCACAGAGTCACATACAGAGTAGAAGAAAATAAATTTCAGTACATCCGCTAGACTTAGGCAATGGTGTGGGGCCATTGGGTTGGAGTGCTGGTTGAGGTGTAAAAAGCATATTTTAGGCGATTGCGCAGCCATTAAAACTTAGCATTATCAGCACTCATTTTTATGGCTTTTTAATTTTTCGCAGCAAATTTGACTGCAGCGAAAGGATAGCGACACAAAAATGATGTAGTGGAAAACGACAAGTGAATTTTAAGTAGCCTATTTCCTGGCGGCAGACAAAAGCTTTCAAGAGCTTAGAATTGGCGCGAAGAATTCGGGCATGGCGCTGAGTTGGAATAAAGAACATAAGTTTAGAAGCTTCATATAGACGACTATTTTTGAAAACTTATGTGATCTTTGAATTTTTCGGAAGAAGAGTATAAGAGTATATTTCTCTACTCTACTACTCGAAATAGTATGAGTCATAGATCAATGTTTTGTTATGTTTTAAACGTAACGTAATTGCACAAAAATAAAAAGTAGAAACGTAACGTAATTGCACAGTTTTTTTTTTTAACGAACGTAAATCTTTTTTGAAAAAATCGTTTGTGGCATTTGTTAATGTATATTTCAAGGACATTATACAATATTTTCGATGAAGAATAATTCAAAATGGCGACTGAAGGTCTCGCTGATCAAAGCCGTGTGCGGCGATAGCCGATGTGCGCTGTACACCTTTCAGAAAATTCCCGCCCAATGAAAAAACCCCTGTTTTTCTTCCTTTTTCATTTGCTTTAACTTTAAACGCTTTCTGAAGGACCCCCAAAATTGAATAAGCTTTAATTTGAGCCATCAAACATCGAAATGGGTCAAGTCGTTGAAGCGGAATCATTTACAGCGCGGGGAAAAAGGGTGTTTCGAGAAAAACGCGTTTAAGGGGATATACAGGTTACAAATTTTTAAAAAAAAATTTTTTTCGGGAGAAAAAATAGAAGGAAAAAGATATCGTTTTCAAATTTTGCACATATCTTTATTAACATTTAAAGAATACAAAAAATTTTTTCAGAATTTTGTAACCTCGAAAATCGACTTTTTTAAATGGCCGCCATTTTGTTTTTTTTTTTCTGCGGACAAAAATTATCCTAGTTCAAGCGATAGCCACTTAAGCAATGATTAATTTGGTTTTTTTTTTCATCAGATGTTCCAGACTGGTGACATCGTACAGTTTCAATTTTTGGAATTTTTTTAAAAAAATCAAATAACGTCAAAAACCGTTTTAAAAATTCTGAAAAGAATTTTTTAAATGTTAGTAAATATATGTGCAAAATTTTAAAACCATTCCTCCTATAAAAAACTTACCGAAAAAAATTTTTTTTTAAATTTGTAACCTATATGCCCCCTTAAAGTTTGACAAATAAAAAATCGTATGTAATGTTTGTTTGCTATGACTCGTAAAATAAGTTAGACAGGGAAATATCCTTTTGACTACATATTTAAAGGTTAAAGTTTATATTCCTATTCTTATTTGTTATACATTCTTAAACATTACAATTGCATTAAGCTTTAAAACCAGAGAAGAAACTTTTTTTCTTAATTCTAAATGGCTCTTGTTTTAACCACAACCGCATCACTGGCAATTCGAAACAGCACATCATAACATCACTCCGCCTTAGCTATCATAATTCCAACAATAAACAAAACAGCAATGTCAGCAGATACCAACAGCGACACCACCACCATCACCAGCGACAGAAGGTTTACCCATCTAACCAAGATACTCTAACCCAGAATGAATTTTAAGTGCCTTTTTCTCATTGGCATGCATGCGTTGTTAGCCGGAGGCTTTTCGCCCCAATTAAAGGCCCCCAACTCCTTCCCTCCTCGAAATGCTTATTTAGGATTCCATCTAGGTATTTATTTTACTACTCTACGCACACATGTTCTCTCGCACTGAAAACACATCTCATCTCATCTCTGATGTATGAATGAATTATCGAAGGCACTTAATCACGTACGTCTTACGAAATCTATTTAGGAGATCCATTGCAAATGAGTGGTTTGCAAAGAGTTAATATTTTTTTTTTTTTTTATGGTAATAAAATCTAAAATACTTGAGTGATCTTGGTGAGTAAATGTTTAAAACTTTCAAAGTAACCAAGTCTAGTATTCCCATGTCGTAGATATAAGTTGAAACTTACATCTTTTTTACCTAATGTGTAATCATTTCATATTTGAATGTTTTGAATGCTTATTTCGAAAGTATAAGATGAACCCTCTCATCACTTTCAAGTATTACGTTATTTCGAAAGTATTAGATGAAGAGCCTCTCATCAGGTCAAGTCTGGATTGAGGTGGAGTGGTGAAATAGATCGAGCTTCCATGCCGAATACTCTTGGAGATAGTATTACACCCATCGCATCAAATAAAAACTTGTTGTTATTTCTTTTTCAAAACTATTTTTTGTTGATTTTAAAACTATCCTCAATCAGATTATAAAGATCAAATCAAAGAAATCAGTTGAAAAATTTACGATTTAAAAAAAAAATAAATAAAAAATTAAGAAAAACAAGTTTGTAGACCTACTTACAATTCAAAATACAAAATGCTACTGCGAGGAACATTTGTACAAAGCTTCTTCGCATCTCGTTTGGGGCATTTTATAGATGCGGTATGGTATAAAACAACCTCGCTCTCATAAGATAATAGATGATTCATGAAAGCTAACTGGGGTGAAAAGATGCTTCAGTTTTGATTTACGAAGCATCCTAACGAAGATTCGGTCTCAGATGAAAAGCCACGCTCTCATAAGTTATATGAAAGCTGCTAAGAATCCGACTGAACTAATGGCTCTACGCAGCACCCGAAAGAGTATCCGCTCTCACATAATTCTCGCTCTCGAATATTATATAGAACCTGTTGCTGCGGAAAACAAAAATTAAAAACCAAAATAACAGTTTTTTGCTTCACACATTTTTATAATCATTGGAGTACGAAGGAGTACTTGTAGTGGTGTAACTATGAACGTTTTAAAAAACAACTTTTGAACTTCATATTATAACTCAATAATTTTGGATCTCTCTAGAAATGAGAGAAGTTGTCAATTCGCCAGTGTTAAAAACAATTTTTTTTATATCGCTGAACATACGGAAGAATTGCCAAAGAAGAGTTTTTCTAGGAAATTTTACAGTCATACTTTTTTTGTATAGAATTCTTGTAGATATGTACGGCAACCCCATTCTCTATTAGAAACTTCATGCGGAGATTCACTTAGACGCTTAAAAAATACCGATTTCGTTGTTGAAGATAAAGAATACTGTGACGTACCGAAAAAGTTTCAAGGCAAAGGATGCCGCAAGCAGTCTAAACGTTTAAAAGCATTATAAATAAATCAAACGGAAATAAATCGGGTGCCATACGATCTGCAGCCGAGAGACGTCGAACGACATTTTTTTTTAACTGTAAACAGCTGCCTCAAAGGCAGAAAAGGATGGAAGAAAAAATTTTAGAATACACTACGATAATCCCAAGAGCAATCCCAAGAGCAATAGCAGAGCATAAGCCCAACCATACATCAGCATCGATAACAAAGCCGAATATTCATGGGTCTACGTTTATGCTCTGTATTTGTTGTTTTCAGTTGGGTGAGGTATATTATGTATGAGCTACTCGAATCCAAAAAAGCCATCACTGGAGGCCGACTTCAATTGAAGTGCTTGAGTCGTACATTGAAGAAAAATCGGCCGGCGAATTTCGAAAGACACAAACAACTTATTTGGCAGCAAAGCTCGACGATATGTTGCGATACCGGTCAAGACCTACTTTGAAACGCTCAAAGAGGAAGTCATACCTCACCATACATCGCTTTTTCCGGCTACCACTTATTCCGTTCGATTACTCATGACCGGGTATGGGCCGCACTACATTTAAAGCTTCTGTGTTGTTTCTGTGTTTGTCTTTTGTCTTTCCTTTGTTGTTGCGTTTTGTTCTTCCGAAAAGAAATTTAAAAAATGTATCAACAAGGAGTGTAGAGTTGCAAAAGCGTATTATTTAACAGCTGGTCCCTTGACAGTTTTAAAGGATATTGTGTTTCGTAATCTCTATATCATAGTCTCTATATGTCTTCTTTGTAATTCAGTAAAAACTTACATCTAAAGCATCCAAACAATTATTCGGTTTTAAAAAAACAAATTCTACGTCTTATTTTGAATGCTGCGGAAAAACTTCTCGGAAGTAGTACAAATAGACATCGAACTGAATAACTTGTACTCATCGAATCAAAAATCCTTTCAATATAGAATAATACTTCCGCTGACTATTTCAGTTCGCCGAAGAACCATTTGCGAGATTATAAGAGGCTTTACTCCGAATAGATCGACAAATAACTTTGCAAGTACTTCTTGCCGTCTTAAGTACTTCTGAAGTATCATCAATGGAGAAAATTTGGAAACTATATTCATTTACATTCAGATATATCATGGAGGACAACTCTGAAAATCTAAAAAATGGAACCTTAATAGTTGTATGAACCATAACTAGTGTGATCTGTCCCATTTACTCAATACATGTCTCCGAATTTTGGCAACAGTGTCCCCAAATTGGACAAAATATCCCCGAATTCTATAAGAAATTTTTTATTCATCAGTTCGCCTTTTTGACAGAATTTGGAAATGCTGAAAAAATTCAGGAATTGAAACTAGACAAGACACTCTGGTACATCTGCGAATGAACCTTTAAGACCATAAACCGAATTTGCAGGGAGAAAAAACACACCTTCAGAAAAATGTACGAAAATATTGATACTTTTGGGGCATCTCCACTTCTAATTGGAGTAGTTTTTGAGATCAGGTATTCAACTGACACAGATATATGCCCTACAATTTATCCATACAGGACTTTTTCTCTACGATAAGGATATCTAAAGTTTTCGAGAAAAACTAAAAATTACACTTTGAAAATGAGCGTGACACCAAAGCTTTCAACGTAGAATAGAAAAAAATTCGAATCTTACGAGATCATTCGGTGCTTATAAAGCGATTCAAACTATATCCATCGTCATGCCAATCATTTCCAGACAAAATGATATTTTGATTGGCCTCTAGGCAAAATTCGATATAGAATGGCCCTTGTATTAATTTATTTGACTGCATTATATAAAAAAAGGATGTATAGTTTAAGATCTCTGATGAAGGTTTGATCTCTGGTAAAATATGATCTTTGGGTGATGATTTCCTCGAAAGAAAAGAAAAGAAATTTAAATAAAGCAACAACGGTGTGCGATATCAAGTAAACTCTGGCTTTATTTTGAAGCTACATTCATGCCATTATGTATGGAATAGAACGGGCAGTTCGCGGGCAATCCTTCAAACGACTCGGTTCAATATGTGCGGCGTTATTCCGACAATAGCGTTTTGAATGTTGGTCTCGAACTCCTCCAAAGTAGTTGGCTTCTTAGCATAGACTAAGGACTTGACGTAGCCCCAAAGAAAATAATCTAGGGGTGTCAAGTAGCATGATCGTGGCAATTGATAAACGCTCGCCGTGAGATGACTCAGTCACCAAATTCTCCTTCACCACTTCAAGCGTTGCATTGCTTATATGGCATGTATCGCCGTCTTGCTGGAACCAGCTCTGGCCACAGAAAACCCGTAAAGACCGCTCTATTCTCAGGTCCATTGACGGTAAATATGTTTTTTCCTCATTTCGAAAGAAATAAGGTCCGATGATGACGCCGTGCTATAAACCGCACCAAACAATCAATCTTTGGGGATGCATTGATGCTTAGTCGAACACTTGTTGATTGTGGTGGGTCTTCTGCGACACTGGACGCTACGGCGGCTATGTTTCCTTTACTTCACACCAATTTCTGTCTTGTAGGTGGTTTGAGGTCCACAAGAGCGTACTCACGCTTAAACTTTTCCACGGTGCGACGAATTGCATGAGCACTGAAGCCATTTGCTGGAATTTTCGAAATCTTTTAATGATTCGGCAAGCGTGAAATGATGCATGATAAAATGGCAAATCTTACTGAATATTTAGGGGGATGGATGTTAGTAGTAACTTTGACAGCTGCTGAAACATAACAATTGGAAAAACTATCATTGCTATCTGGTCACCCTTTAGATAGGGTGATGAAAACTTTGCCAGAGTTTAGTGCTCAAATATCTTCGCATGGCCATGGCCATGGTTTAACTTCTTTCTGAATACATATACTTCCTACAAAACCGTTCTTCATAAAAGTTCGACCTTTTCAATAGTCGTTTGCATTCAATCTTAGAATTCATAACATCACATATTGTGACATTAAAGAATGAATGAATGGAAGGATAGAAGAAATATTGGAGGGTGCATAGTTTTTTTCCAAATTAACGAGCTACAAAGACAAGAATTAATCTCCAACTAATAAAGATATATTTATTTATTTAGATTATGCCTGGTCTCTCCCTTTTCCCACTCCCATTTTAACGAAAAAGAATGACAAAACAGATAAAGTAGAAAATTAATTAATATAAATTGATTCGCTTCAATGGAAAATACAAACAAATGCAATAGCAACAATTTGATTCAAGTTGTTTTGTTGTTTTGTTGTTGTTGTTGATGTTATAATTGTCTTGCTCGTTTTTGTGGAAGTCCAATGGCGCAGAACTCGTTCGCACTCACTTAACAAGGCACAACTCCAGAGATTCACACACTTGCCGCCGGAATGCTGCTGCTGCATCCTCGGAGTCATCAGTTCCGCCGTTGCAGTGGCATCTGTTGACGCATGGCATGCATGACGCGGTCGATTCTTCGACAAGAAATGTAAACATCTGGGCTGCCGCCATGACATTAATTTTTTATATATGCACATATGTTTGTTTTTATTTGCATGTGTGTGCGTGTAAGTGTGCGTGTGAGTGTTAGTATGTACATCATGTTCATAAATGTGTGTCGCTTGCAGTTCAATGCATTTCTAGGGCAAATGACCTACGAACACGAGTTGTCGCTGCTGGTCCATGGGCGGCGGCAGTGGCAACAATGCAAAAGTTACAACAACAAAACTTTTTGAATAATAAAAACATTGTGACTCTGACGAACAGAACAAATTGTGCAAGTTTGATGCATTTCTTAATGTTAATAAATTCGCATAAATTCGAATGAACAAAGAAGAGGCTGAAAAAGAGGTATTGGATCAATACCGGAAAAAATTAGGACTGAGCATAATTACATATAGATGGGCTCCAAACAAAATTCATTCAGATATATATTTTTCGTGAAGAGAGAAATTATTTGCGCAGAGTTCTAACCTTGAAGAATATACAAATATTAACTTTTCACTTGTACACGCAGTGTTGAGCTGAGAATAAAAAAAAAAAAACCAAAAAAAAAAACGAAATGATCATTTCAGCCATGATTGCAAAGAGCTTAGTTAGATAACTGAGTTAATTATACTTAGAAGGCGTCAAAGATAGCTTTCATAGGAAAATTTTATGACGGCTTATAATAGATATGACCTTAGGCAGCAATTTTTCTCCAGGATATTTTTTTAAATTTTTGGGGTTTAGTGGTTGTCCAACGCTTGATCCTTCCAACGAAGATTGGGCGTCCTATTCTGCTTTGAACGCCACCGAACACCGAATCAAATATTTTTTCGATAGAGCGTCGTTTTCGATACGCTCAGCATTACCTAGCCAGCGCAGTCGCTCACTTTCTTAAAGGGGCCGGAAAGTAGTGCCCTTTAGAAAATTACGTGTTAAGGGCGGAAATGAAAGCAAATCCATGTAAGGAAATCGAGTAACTATCAAACAGACTTAAACAATCTTGGTCTACTATCCAAAAACATTTACAGTAGAGTGATAAAAAAAGCAGAGCAGGTGTTTGGGTCTCTTATAAACTGTCTGTAGAAAACAAAGCTAGCCAGCAAATTATTGCATCTGGTGATCGCTTGATCATTGAAGATGAAAAATGGGTATTTTACAATTAAAAATAAAAAAATAAGGTTTACACACCAAAAAGGTGTTATATGTTTGGTTGAATATTCGCGGCATCGTTTATTTTGAATCGAATTCTATAGGATCGGATTTTCATTAAGGAAGATCGCTAAAACACTTTCTTCGCTGTGACAAAAAATACAAAAATTTTTCATTTTGGAGTATCCCCAAATGTATCACCATAAATTTAGCCTGAAATCTAGATAGTATAGAACCAATTGTGCTTAAATCGTGAACTTCCAGTCTGACTCTACCTTTACGCCACTTGTGTTATATTTTCTAGAGAAGAACAGTACTTCCACCTTAATACAAATGTTCAGCAAGTACTTAAAAGAGACGATGCTCAAATTCATATTCACAGGGTTCTTGCCCAAATAGTTCAAAGGCGTTAAAGTCTTGCGTCCAAAATAATCGGATGGGATATTGTGTCGCTAGTAACTTTGCTCATGGGAAAACGTGTCTAGTGGATTGGTATTCTGATCGATATATTTGCCTCTCGAAGATCACCATCGACAAAGGATTATCGAGTATCTCAACCCAATCAACAGCCATCTGTCACCAACTCTGAAACCATTTCATCTGTTTGTGTACAATACCAGAATTTGTCATAAATTTTTTCTTAAAAAAGAATGGCAAGCTCTGGTGAAAGGACCCCGCACGTTTTGTATGGGAAGTAGCCCTTGGTGAAATTTTCTGAAATTGATATATGTTATTCTATTCGAGCTCCTGATCAAAAGTCTTAATGGGCACAAGAGACTTTTTCTGTCATAAAAATTATCCGATAAGTATAATTTCATTCATTTTTCCTAAGCTTCATAAAAAGGCCAACATTCCTGCAGCATTTAAATTTGAGAAAGTTGCAGCGACCTTGGCGGGGGTAAAGCTTCTTTTTCAAAACGGAAAGAAAAAATTAGGAAATTCTTAATATAATAGGCCAATTTTGGGTCAAGGACTACTTTTTTTAAAAATCTGATGGCATATTCGGGTTCAGCGAACGATTTTACATTAGGATATGTAATGGTCAAAAGTTTTTGCAGGACTTAAATTTAAATAGGAAACTCGATTTTAAACATCCATTTTATACTTCTTCAAATTCACGTTTTTTAGCGGCGCCAGTCCAGTTTCCTGTGGCGTCCGTGGCGTAGTTGGTTAAAGTGCGTGGCCGCTATGTCAAAGAACTTTGGAAACCCAGGTTCGAACCCCAGCAGCGACAGAAAATTATTTGAATTAAAATAATTTTTCTGTACGGACGCCACCTCTCTGCAGACAATGGCAAACCTCAGAGAGTAATAAAAAATGCCATGTAAAGCTTCTTGAGAACGAGAACTTTCCGTTCATCGCCGTTCGGAGTCGGCGTTAAGCATGTAGGTCCGGTTCTCGGTCAATTGTGTACAAACTTAATAACACGCACAACACAATTGATCATAAGAAGCTAGGTCAAAGTCCTTTCAAGGGCTGAAATGGCCAGTTATTTATTTTTTTATTTATTAGTCCAGTTTGCGAATTTTCTGGATTTTTTTTCGCATCACGTGCTTATATTACATCTAGGATTCAGAATCTGGTTTTACAGGGAGGTTCTGGAATAATTTTGGAAAAAAACAAACATCTACTCTACATATTTTGCTTATAACTGAATCATGATTTTTTTAATAACTATTTGAATTTTATCCATCAGTAAGTGCGCGGATTATTTTCAACACTTGAAATAATAGAATGGTACTACCAAGTACAATAAGACTTGTATAACGGAGGACACGAGATAAATCCCCACAAATGACGCGTATTTTGTTTGCTTACAGCAGTCAAGCCATTGATCTTAAGAGAAATATACTTTCTTTTACTTTTACTAAAAATAATGTTTGTATAACTATTTTTGCCTACGGTGATGTACAAAATATTAGTTTCGCAATTTATAAACAAATAATTATAGTTGATAGTGGTTGGTCAATCATATAAGTGTAACATAACGTATGCAATGCTTACGAATTTATGAGGACATCACTATTTTAAATTAACAACAGAACTGTTTTTTCAACTGTCTCATCATTCTTAGGTGATAATCGTTATGTAGTGAATATTAAGTTAAACAGACCAATTGAATTACCCCTAGCAGTGGACGTAGCTGTGGACGCGCTCGTGAACGAGTGGCAAGGCAAAATTAGCTCTCTAGAGATAATCTATCCATACACTCTGCCAATCAAAGATTTCGAAAACATTGATTTCTTCTTGAGCTCGATCTTAAAGGATAAGGTTTACAAAATTATGACTGTACAGAAACAAACACGTGCTGGTCCCATATTGGTATGACATAATGACCATATTGGTTTGGGAATTAAATGCATCAAAGAAGTTGCTAGACGCAGAGAAAAAATCAAGCATTTTATGCTTGAATCAAGCAAATCGGCTATCAGTTTACACTTAAGAGTAAATTTCTTAAATCATGCATAATTTTGCTAGAATTGAGCAAATTTGAAACACATGATATTGAGGAAAAAATTTTTAATTCAAGAAACATTTGCTTTAAGCTCAAGAATACTTTTTCTATGATTCAAGTCTAATATTTACTTGATTGAATAAACTTTCTGTGTCAGATGGAAATTGAACCATGGTTCTCTAGTCACGCACTCTAGCCACTGCACCACGGCCACCACCAGGATGTAGGATAACCGATCATAAAAAAACTACTCCAATATACTAAATATATCTTGTAGGAAAGGCTTGCATGTTTTCAAGTAAAGTAACAGATAAGTCACTGCGCCTTCGAACCATGCCATAGTTTGTCAATCCACACGATCTTAAACATGTTTTCATGTAAACATGTTGTGAATTATAAGCATGCCAATATAAGTTGAAGTGAGAAAAATTGGCTTGATTCAAGTAAACAATTTGCTCAAAACTAAAATAATTCTGGGCGTTTGCTTAAATAAAGAAACTATTTTCTTGATTCAAGTCTTGTATCAAAAAGTATTTTGAAAAAGTATTTTATTCGTGTTTCAAGCAATCATTTATTTTAATTAATTTAAGAAATTGGTGTTAATTGATTTTTCTTAATATTAGTTTTTTGTGCTTGATTTGAGCAGATGAGGCTTAATTTTAAATTTTCTTAGATCAAGCAAAATATAAGAATATTATTTCTCTCCGTGTACCGCCATTCGTGGTTCTTTTATTTTCGCAAACTTATCAGTCGCGCCTGTTCGTCGTGGGTACTGGTACAAGATAAAAAGATCGGTAGACCTCATATAGTGCCCTGCAAGGTTAGTGACAATTGCGGTTCGGTGTCGATGCGTCTTATTTGAGCATTGATATTGCTGAGTATATTATACATAAGGCCGCGGCTTCACTGGTACCTTGGGCAGTTTCGCCACATATGCAGCTATTAGCAAGACCTACTTGACTCCAAATTTGTGGAAGGAGTTGTTCTTGCGTGTTACTCTCTATTAGTATTTCGCAGATTAATTTGCCGAAAGCCAGGCAGCGCTGTGCTGACGCACCTCATGACACGATGAGGTATAAGTATAACGCTCTTCCCTTAACAATGTAAAATTTAACCCTTATTCGTGACAATAAAAAATAAACTACATATATACAAGTCCGCATGAACTACAACTCAACTTTATAATAAAACGTACCTTTTAATAAAGTTTAAAAAGTATTAAAAAAACCATTACTAATATAAGTTGAAGTGAGAAAAATTTGCTTGATTCAAGTAAACAATCCAGGTTCTAGAAACAAGTATCTTATTCGTGTTTCAAGCAATCATTTATTTTACTCAATTTTAGAAACAAATGCTCATTACAAATTTATTTTTCTTAATTTTAGTCTTTTGTGCTTGATTTGAGCAAATGAGGCTTAATTTTAAATTTTCTTAGATCAAGCAAAATATAAGAATATTATTTTTCTCCGTGTACCGCCATTCGTGGCTCCTTTATTTTCGCAAAATTATCGGTCGCGCCTGTTCGTCGTGAAGGTACACGCTACTGGTACAAGATAAAAAGCTCGGTAGACCTCTTGTAGTGCCCTGCAAGGTTACTGGCAAATACGGTTGGGTGTCGATGAGACCTATTTCAGTATGCTATTGCTGAGGATTGTTATTCAAAGGCCGTGGTTTCACTGGTACCTTGAACAGTTTCGCCACATATGCAGCTATTGGCAAGACCTACTTGACTCCAAATTTGTGGAAGGAGTTGTTCTTGCGTGTTACTCTCTATTAGTATTTCGCAGATTAATTTGCCGAAAGCCAGGCAGCGCTGTGCTGACGCACCTCATGACACGATGAGGTACAAGTATAACGCTCTTCCCTTAACAATGTAAAATTTAACCCTTATTCGTGACAATAAAAAATAAACTACATATATACAAGTCCGCATGAACTACAACTCAACTTTATAATAAAACGTACCTTTTAATAAAGTTTAAAAAGTATTAAAAAAACCATTACTAATGACTCATTTTTCTAAACTCATTCGGAACTCATAGTACAAAGAAATTCTTATTTATGGTCATGTTAAAACTGATAAAAATCGTTTTACGAATGTTAATGTGCAAAAAATTTTTATGAATGTTTGTTATTTATTGCAAAATCTTTTTTTTTTTTGACACATCGCAGGAAAATTCCAAGGTTAAAAAAAAAATATTAAAAAAACATAAGCCCCAAATCTCCGCTTAACTTTAACAAGCATCTGGTTCAGTGGGGTGGGCTACATCGGGAGCACAAAAAGAACCTATGAGCTATTGATATAAACTCCTCATCAACCAACTAATTAACAAGCCAACCAGCACTGATGGACGTCATAAAGTTACAAGCACACGCTTTTATCGATTCTCCTAACATAATCTTTGCCGAACGTCCTTTGCATACACCCAGTACCACTGGCTACACAAGGCTATGTGTTAGAAATTTTTATTGTTCCAGAGTTGTTGTTGGTACTCGTGGCTGCTCGTGAATGTATTGTGCATTGTTTCCAAAGGCATCATCACCATTATTTCCATTGAAATTAACTGCATCGAGATGACTTTCGAGAGACGTTTCAGCGATGGCTGTTTCACTGTTACTACAACTGTTGCTGGGCCATCAAGGGTGGTAAATAGACGGCATATTTCGGAGCTGTTAATTTAGTTTAGTATATTCTTAATTGGAATAACTTGGTAAGCGAAACGTTTTGATGGATTACAACACTTTTACTCAAATCTAATCTTTAGCAATTTTGTTAACGATGCTTGAGTTGATATCTTTTCTATCATCAGGATGTACAAGTAGATGATAGAGTGGCAATATTGAAATCTGCTGTTGTTTTTATTCTGTTTTATACTTATTTTTATTACATAAATTCTTATATTTTTATTGCATACCTTCTGGGGACCAGCAATTATATAAGTTCATTTTGGAATCACAGCAACAATAACATCGCCAAAAGAAAGAACGAAGATACAAAAGTTAACATAAATTGACGCTTTATCGACTATTCTTGTAGCAAACATGTTGTCACGTTCTTTTCGTAAATGTGTTTTCCTTAAAGTTCATGACAAGTATGTAGGATTGTAATTATCTCGTTGCTGAAAAATTGGCAAATAGGGCAATACAGTGGTAGAAATACGCTTACTCGCAATCATTTCTTTTAGTAAACTTATAGGACATGATACTTTTCAAAGTTTGAATATTTTTTGACGTTTAAGCTTCAATTGAAGCGAACACGAAGGTTACATTTCGCCATTGGTTAGGAAGCAACCCAGAATCAGTTATCTGCTCTACAAATAAAGGACAAATTGGATCTTCTTGCCACTTCCCGACATGTCACACGGCTTTTAAGAGCCATACATATAATAAAATGGACAAGACTAAATGGAAAACCACGCTTGACTCATGCTTATAAGACCAGGCGATTGGAGTTTGACCGCAGATACATGTCCTGGAGTGAAAAATGAAGAAATGTTATTTTTTAGAAAGAAAAAAGTTTAATCTACAGTTGTTATTGGATTGATTTGAACAAACACGGCGTTGTACGTTCAAAACGCAATTTCAGTGGATAAACTATAATGGTTTGGAGAGCCCTTTCGTACTTTGGAGCGACACCAATTTGCTTCATCACAATGTAAATTAACTCCGAGGCCAACACGGAGATATTTGAAGATGTGTTGGTGGGTGGGATGACATAACGTCCACCGACATAAGGTCCATGGACATTATGTCCGTTTCAAACAGACATAATGTCCAAAGCAAAACGGACAGAAGGTCCGTGGACATTATGTCTATGTGAAACCAAAAATACGCCCAAACGAAAGAAAGAAGAATCCAAATTAAATGCCAAATTAAAATACGAAAAAACGACCGAATTTTTGTTTATAGCCAAAAAGTTAAGAAATTTCAACCTCGTTGTGATAAAATGGTTTGCACTTGTACAGAAGGTAAGAGAATAACATTCCGTATAAGGGCAAATCATTTTATCATAAAAAAAAACACCATTTTACCTTATCCGGAGATATGGTAATGTCAATGGACCCTTTGTTCATGGAATAACATCAGAAACAAATTTCAAAACGGTCATAATGTCCATCCCGAAAAAGACATAAGGTCCATGGACATTATGTCCGTTTCAAAAGAGACATAAAGTCCACGGATATTATGACCTTTTAGAGTGGGCATAATGTCCATGGACCTTATGTCCGTGGACGTTATGTCATCCCACCGTGTTGGTGTGTTATTATGAAAACCAGCCTCAGAGAGAGAGTTAATTTGCCAGCAAGATAATGCGTCCATACTAGTTTTAAGGAAATCGAAAGAGTGGTTTTCTTCAAAAAACATCAACTTGCTGCAATGGCCTGTTTGCAGTTCAGATTGTAACCCAAGTAGTACACTGAAAAAAAAATGTTTTAAAATTGACGACAATTGTTATTAATTTGACAAATTTTGTGTTTAAAAAATAGCTTGCAACAAATTTCGTCAAAGTAAGAGCAAATGTGTTAAAAACTTTTGAAAAATATATGGAAAAAAAGGCAAATTATGAACACATTTTTTGAACACATTGTGTTTAATTTTAAGCTAAGTTTTTTTTTTCAGTGTACCTTTGGGGTATATTTGCTGGCAAAGTGAACTCAAACTTCAAATTGTGATCGAACTCAAAAATGCGATTCGCCAATCTTGGGTTGAATTTGGGTCAGAACCCATACAAAGGCTAGTCGACTCTATGTCAAATCGATTATTCCCGTCATTCAAAATGAAAGGAGGCCACACGAAATACTAAAATGGGGATAGAACTTTTATTTGTTTCAATGTTTACCTTTTACTAAATGCGTAAAAACAAATATCCACACTGAAACTCACTTTTAGAAGAAAAGAAAAAAAAGGGAATTGTTTTAAATCAATGCTTCTATATATTTAAGCCAAAAATGAATAAATACATACTCGTAATCCTACACTAAAAAATGGGCTAGAACGCTGTGGTATACGAAATTCTTAAATAAAAATGTTCGTCAAAATAAAAAATGCAATCAAAACCGTTCTATGGATAATGAGAGTAAGTTCTATAGGATTATATCCACAAAGTGTCTCAGAAGATATAAGAATTTTCTTTTAGGCCAAATCTAATCATGATATATAAAAATTAATCTTGGTTTGTTCGGATGCTTAAAACTTCAAAACGACGGGACCAAATTGGATACTTCCTTCTATGAGTTTGTTCGTAATAGTTCCGCGAAGGTTTTAGAAAAAATTCACGGAACATTGGGCAAGGGGATGTGGCACCTCCCATATAATCCAAATCTACGATAGCGAATAGCTTTGAAATTATAGGTCGCATAGCATCGGAATTCGGTGTTCTACCTCAATTTACAAGTGCCGTTCCACAGGTAAAATTATATGGGCGTTGGACGTGGGGCGTGGCACTTTTTCAGCAGACCAAATTTTCGGTATAACTTTCAAGCTATAAGTCACACATCAATGAAACTTGATAAGAGCGTTCTATTTTGTCGCGTCCTTCGACTAGCAAAATTGAACAAGCATTGGAAAAGAGGGTGTAGCACCGCCCATATATTTCAAAAATATGATATCGAATAACTTTGGAAATAAATGTCGCATAACAATAAAACTCAGAATGGAATTACTATTGAGTGATGTCCTTCTATGTACTAGAAAAATGAGACGGACTTTGGAAAAGAGGGTGTGGTTCCACCCATACAAGCTAAATTTTTGATATAGAATATATTTGTATCTAAATGTTGCACAACAATGTTGCACAACTCAGTGTGGAGTTGCAACTTGGTGATATCCTTCTACTCGAAAACTGGTAGATTACAATTCAAATTAATAATATCGCTAGCTTTGGAATTAAATTCCGCACAACAATAAAATTCAGTATGGAGTTGCCATTTGGTTATATCCATCTACTACAAAACCGTGACGGGAATTGGACAAAGCGGTTTGGCTCCGCCCATATAAACCAAATTTTTTACATCGATTAGCTTTGAAACTAAAAGTCGCAGAACATTGAAACTCAGAATAGAGTGGACAAGGGGTGTGGTTCCGCCCTCTATTTTGTAGTAAGAATGGTTTGATTCGTTTTGTTAATTGATATTTACGCTGGAAATAATCCCAATGATTTTTTTTACCCCATTTTCTTCCATTTAGCAGCATCCATAGATTACCAGCAAAAAATATTATCATGCGATAAGCCACTCAACCATGATAGTTTTAGCCATAACGATGTGTTGCTTGCATTTCTCAATTCAACTGAATAAATGTGTGTGTGCTTTTTTGCGAATAGAAGTGAGAAAGTATTACTTTAACTACACTCTAACAAAACTGCAACCTGATTGCCTACATTAACTATAGGCAATCAGTTACCAGTAATTATTGTAGTAAAATATCGCTAAAAGAGCGCTTATTAACAATATTTCTTTCTCTTGGATTATTTTATGAGCGAAAACACGCTAAAAAAGCGCGAAAAAAGAGAGGAAAGAGAGAAATGAACAAAAAACCGCTTAATTTTTGACTGAATTGAAAGGACACGTTGAGTGGCGTGATATTTTTTATAAAACGACAATAAATGCGTAAAATTGCACTACATTTATTGTAGCGATTTAACAATCAGTTTTTAGAGTGTACCATTCTCATCAAAAAATATATTTTATTATTTAGTAGCACTAGAACCGTCAGAGTGTCAATTAAAGTCATTCAAATGTCCCCAGTTTATTTTTTTTCAGATCTTTTTTACTAAGATCTTGTATGAATACCAATTTTCCTTATTCATCTTGATTTGCTCACATTTCAAACTACCAATATCCGTTGTTGTCGAAATAATTATGACTTTACTTTCACCCGCTCTTTACTTGTTACACACTTCAAAGTGTAGTCAACTTGACATGTCTTTTTTTAGTTGAATTTTGTGTTAAATCTTTAGTAAATATCATTTTTGCAAGCAATGGTGAAAAAAACTCAGCAAACAAATGATCCAAAGACGATGTTTGGACGAAAGTCGGAAGCATTCGAGAATTTATGCATAAGTGCAATGCTAATGGTTGTGATTTTCATCATAATTGTACAAAAGCCAAAGTGCTGTGTTAAAATTTCTCACAATTAGGTCAATTTGTAAAATAAGGCATAGATTTTATAATGAAATTGTATTATATAACACTAAGGAATAAGGTCAATAGAAAAAGTTGACGTCGCTTTCCGAGAGTATAAACTCTTAATTATCTCCTGAAATTTGCAATTGCGTCTTTCTATATAAGTACATTTTTCAGAAGGAGCCAAAAAGTTATTTTTCTGAAATCCGTAACCAAACCTGAAACTGATATAAGCGGCAGTCCTAGGCCGCCCGCAGAGTAAACGAAGATACAGACAGGCGCCGAAAACATATGAGAACAATAAAGTACACAAATCATGCATCTCTTTTGCCCCAATGCGTTTTTGTTTGTTTTCAGCGCCTGTCTGCAAATAAGTCGGCTCTCGCGTTCATTCTGTGGACAGCTTTAGGCTCCTGAGTTGACTTAACCAACAACTTTTCACTGCCAAATTAACAGAATTTTTTAAAGACGGTATTGCATTAAATGCTATACTAGGCTGTTCAATAAGTCTTTGTTCTGACACATAGATGGCGATGAATGTCAAAATTTGAGCCAGTTTTATGCAGTCATTTGAGAGTGATAGTCATTTCATGTAAACAACTTTCGTTCTTTGTTTTAAAATTGGAAAAAGTGATTGTTTTTGGGAAATTGTTTTTTAATGGGGAAAAAACTGAGTCACTCAAAGAAAGAGTAATAGTATGAAACAAAATATGATCTAAAGGCCTAACGAAGATCTAAAATAGACGAGTTGCTCCGTAATGAGTGAAGACGAAAATGTTCGCTAAAATGCATTTCAATGTTTTAACCGAAAATTAACAAACGTAACTTATCGAAACTAAACGAAACATTTTGACGAGACGTTTTGTTTCGTAACTACCGAACTTTTAACGTCGCAACTCGTCAACAACAGCTGTGCAAAGTGTCAAAACAGACGTAACGATTGAAAACGTTTGGCAAGTTACAATCGTCTCGTTTCGTCTATTTTGGTTAGGCCTTAAGTCGTTTTTTTTTAACGAAAGTTACAGTTTATCAATAAAGAAGTCACACGAAGGTGTTTTAACACTTTAAAATCGTTTTTATTAAAAGAACAAGTGGCCACAATTACAATTGACATATTTTCCTATGCTTTTCTGTTTGGAAAAAAAAACAAAAACTAAAATAACAAAATTCAATTATCAAAAGAAAAATCAGAATTTAAAAAATCATAAAATCCGCATCCAAAAAGAATTTGAACTTTACACATTTGTATTTAATAACAAAATGAATAAAAGATTTCTTGTTATATTTTGTTGGAAAATATTTGGCTTTTTCAACAGCTTCTTATCGCTTAGGCATAAATTCAATAAGATTTTTGCAGACCAAGAGCCAAATTTTAGACCATTCTTCCTTTCATCTTGTTTACAAGTCCTTTTTGTTAGAAATCGAATACTTTTTAAACTCGTCCGACAAATGTTCAATAATATTGATGTCCGGTGATTGTGGAGACGTTTCAATGACTTGAGGGCAGTTATAGTGCCATGGCCCTGGCCATGGCCCTACATTTTTAACTTTGTGCTTAGGGCTGTTGTCTTGATAAAATCTAAACGTATCCTTTATACCCAAAATTTTCAGCGCCATACTTTAAATTTTGTTTTAGAAGTGTCAAATAATTCGAGTGGTCCTTTATTCCATTATTCATTATTCCATTGATAATGGAATACACACAGCTGACACAGTCACAAACCATTACTGTTTTACGATAGGTCGTAAATTCTTTTTCTTGGTAGGTCGCAAATTCTTTTTCTTGATCTCTTCAATGGGGTTCTTCAATACACAACAAAAGACCATCAGATCTAAATAAATAAAACTTACTTTCATCGATGAAAATGACTTCATTTTAGAAAGAAAAATTACACTGTGCGACAATTTAAGGGTCAATTGGAATAACCTCAAATATCTCAATGGTTTCTAATAGTGCATGGTCTATATATTGTGCCCTCATACTCAGTTTTGTCGGATTAGGTCAAATAAGAGAGAAATTCAAGGTCAAATTTCACCTTTAAGTCACAAATTTTTTCTTATAGCTCTTAAACTAAATTCAATAACTATGCAGTAACTGCATCTAAATATTTGCAATGGATGGTTCTTTACATTTTAAGACCATTTTTTGTTCAAAAAGTTACGTAAGGGGGTTAATATTTTCTTCGAAAACAGGGCTTTTAAAAAAAAAAAACGAAATTTTCAATATGAGAACTTGAGAAGAAATAGAAATAAAAATAATTTTTATTTTAACCGTTTTAATTTTTCATATATGTTGTATTTACACATTTAAGCGCATATCTTTAAAACGGCCACTCTGTCGGTAAAAAGTTAAGGACAGTTTTGAAGAAAATTGTTGGATCTATAATTTTCATCTGAATGATTTTACGCTTGGGCTTACATTAACGAAGTTACCATTTTTGGTAATCTTTGAATCCGAATATCTTTGGATCCAAACATGTAATTGTTGTGATTAATAATATACGGTGATCTTTTCAGGGGTGGGTTATTTTATACACTTAAGGTGTATGCAAAAATTCAGCAAAATCTGATTGTTTTTGAAGAAAAATGCAAAGTAACTGAACTATTGAAAATCTAGTTTCTTTTTAAAAAAAAGCCCTGTTTTCGAAGAAAATATTAACCCCTTACGTTACTTTTTGAACAAAAAATGATCTTAAAATGTAAAGAACCATCCATTGCAAATATTAAGATGCAGTTACTACATAGTTATTGAATTTAGTTAAAGAGTTATAAGAAAACATTTGAGACTTAAAGGTGAAATTTGACCTTGAATTTCTCTCTTGTTTTACCTAATCCGATAAAACTGAGTATGAGGGCATAATATATAGACCATGCACTACTAGAAATCATTGAGATATTTGAAGTTATTTTTTCGTTTCGCACTGTGTTATTATTTTAGTAAATTTTAGCAAACTAAAATCCTTTTTTTATTCTATTGGGCTTATTAACTAATATACGGTCTATTCCAACCAACACTATTTTTCCTTCGAAGTACCAATCACAGTGTTTCAGAAAGAAAATTTTTATTTAGATGTTGGTACATTTCTTAATTTAGTTTTGATGCACTTTACTTTTCCAGCGATTCCAGGACTTTTTCCAGCGTTCGTCCGAATTTAAATATTTTGGGCCTTCCAGATTTTTCTTTATTTTCGAAGGAGTTTGATGTTTTATTACATCGTGTACTGTTAAAACTCGCCTATTTGCCTTTTCTCTAATTTCACAAACTGTTTTTCTCTGATTAAAATACAGTTGTGTTCATAAAAATAGCAATATTTTGTTTTTATTAAAAATTTTAATCCAAATTAATTGCCCTTTTACTACAGCGAAAAAGTTTTATATTTTTATTAGAAATGCTTTTTGTTAAGAAAAAATCAAAATGGATGTTGTTCACAAAAATAGCAGCGCTTATTAATAAAAAAAATAAAATTGACACAGTATAGAAAAAACATTAATATTTTTAATTATAAACCTTGTTTGTAATTAAACAGTTAATATTTAGTAGCATGGCCTCCATTTTGAATGACTATGACACATCTGCGTAGAATTGACCAAGTTCTGACATCTCTCAACCGGTATTGCATACCAGCATTCACTCACTATTTCCCAGAGCTCCGGAATTTTTGGGATTCGCTGCACTGACTGCATTTTTTATGTCTCCCCAAAGATTTTCTATGGGGTTTAGGTGTACAGACTGAGTCGTCCAATCCATTAAATGGCTTTTTTTCTCCGTAAACCATTTTTGGGCCCGCTTGCTCGTGTGCTTTGGGTCATTATCCTGCTGTTATACACATTTGAGCGTCATATTATCCTAAGCAAACGAAACATGGTTTCATCAAGTATTTGAAGGTAAAGAAACTACACTAAGGGAAATAACGCATATTAGCATTATCCACGCCTGAGTATAAATTTTATTCAAATATTTACGTGGATAAATCCAATGTTTTCCTTACAACTCGTTTTCTTCCCGTATTTGAATTTTATTTATACCACACACGTACACACATATTCCATACAAGCAAGCAGCAACAGCATCGCACACGTACACACATACTCCGACAAGCAGCAACAGCATCGCACTCTGTTCCTACAGTTTATTTCTTGCATTTGCAGTTCTTATAGTTCTCATTTAGTTATTTTTGAAAGAGTAATATAGTGTGCATGTTTGGCAAAGAAATGAAATTATATAGGGTGGAGTGACAACTCGGGAGAAAATCTTGCACCGGTTGTCATTTACCTGCACAATTTGCTTCTACCTACATATATTTTTTAGATTACTTTTTCGTTCTCTATTTTATACTATGTTTGACAGTTGGTGCAATATTAGGGCACCAACTGTCAAAAATAGTATAAATTAGAGAACGAAAAAAGTGAAGCGAGAATAAATTATACAGGCAATGGCATTTGATGAACGCAATATGGAGAAAATAATACCATAAAATCATTAATAACATATTCAATTTATATATGTTTTTTTAAATTCAATATTTTTATATAAATTTTCTTTAAATGCGATAGTTTATTTTCAAAAAGTAAATATTTGAAAGATATTTTAAAAAAATTCGTGCATAATTTTAATATATTTTTATTAATTCTGTTTAAATATTTAAATATTTAATTTAATTAAAAAAGTATTCAAATAAATTTTTAATATTTACGTAGTCGATTTATTCAAATGCGTTATTGGTGCAAAAATGACTCGCTCTTTGGATAAATTAAAAAAGTTTTTGGATAAATTTAATATTTTTTTCCCTTAGTGTAATCTATGATTCCGGTTAAGGGATATATGAGTCCAACGTTCTCATAGGAGAAACACGCCCAAACCATAAGTTTATCAGCACCATGTTTTAGTGTTTTAACGGTGTATTTTGGATCATAAGCAGCTTTAACTAGTCTTCTCAAGTATTGCCGACGACCTTTTGATCCATAAAGAACTATTTTCCTCTCATCGCTCCAGAGAATGCTTTGCCATTTTTCTATAGGCCACTATACGTGTTAAAGCGAAAGTTAGTCTTTTAATAACATGTTTTTTGACAGTAAATGTACTCTTCGGGGCCTTGGTGCTACCAGTTTAGCCTCCAGTAAACACCTTCTTATTGTCACTGAGCTAATAGACATTTTAAGCTGTCTATTCTTATTTTTTTGTCTTTTATTTTCACAAATTCATTTTCCTAGAACTTTGCCATTTGCACTATTTTTTGATCTGTGCGGATGCTCTTTATACGTTTTGGCCCTAGTGTTTCGCGTTTTTTTTTTTTGCCATTTTAAGAGCAACCGACGATTTTTTTTCAATTTCTCGGCAAGTTTGCTCTACCTTTCGCAATTTTTTTCATAATATTCCATTTTTCTTCAGAACAATGTTTAGATCGACTCGTTTTGCTAAATAACTGAATGAAATGGATAGATTTAAAAATAATATTATTATTTGTAAGTGCACGATCGAATGATCTCGATTTTAATAATGGTACCGAATGTTGTAACGGTATTTTCATGCAGTTAGGAACAAGCAATAAGCCACTCTATTGGAAGTATTTTATTATGTAATTTTGAAACTTTCATAAATTATGTAATTTGGAGATTTTAATAATATGAGGCATGGAGCTGCTATTTTTATGAACACAACTGTACATATTTAATAATCAACTTTCTAACAACGGTCGAAATTTTACCACATTTTCATCCTATATTGGTTGCGTTCGAAATAAAATTAATGAAAATCAGCACAAATCTAATTTTAACTCCTTTGCTTTAGTAACTGCACACTTTGATTGCAGAAAAAAACAGTTAATTGCTTTAAAGCGAATGAGTATTGCCACTTGTCCGAGTTCTTTTTAAAGCGTTATTTCGTATTTACAGGCCGAAAAAAAAAACAGTATTGTTTCAATGTCTGGATCCTCAATATGTTGCTTTTCAGTGCAATAAATAATACCCAATAATCGCCACATTATTTTTACTATCTGTTTTATGGAAAAATAAATCTATACGAAATGTACAAAAGGGATTTCTTGAAATTCAATTAACAACAGGTAGTTATTTCACTGACTGTATAGTTTGTGAATGTAAAAAAATGTTCTTCAAATGACAAAAAGTGACAATATTTTATTGAAAAGATACAATTATTTATTCAAATAACCAAAAGAAAAAAAAACCCAATTTAGACATAATTTGCTCCCCCATTTCGATTGAATTCAAACCACAACGTGATTCATTTCCAGTAAAATATAAACAAAAGCTTTGAATTAGGAACGAAGAACATAAAAGCCAACAACAACATCGGCACGTGCATAGAGCACCGTTGTATGCATGACAATTCGTAAATATAAACCCACTCCTCCCTTTTGCCACGCTACAACCCTCCATCAACAAGTCTATCAAGAACACAAACAACAACAAAACAACGATAAGGTTCACAGAAGCTTCATTCCACAGAGAATAATTTCAACTGCAAGCTTAGGCCGACAATAAACCCGACATTTTTAATTACCCCATAAAAAGTAAAAAAAAAACTGGTTTGTGAATATGTCTGTGCTGTAGGTTATGTTTAGTAATGTTTTTTGTTGCGGTTTGTTTCGCTGTTATTGTTATCAAGGTTGTTGAAAGACACACGTAAAGATGGAAATCCACTCTATTAAAAAAAAAACCAAATAACTGCATCAACAACTTTTATGAATCGCTAAGTCAAAGCGCCCTTTTAGCACATAAGATAACAGCTCTCATGCATAAAAGTGGGAAATTGCTTTTTGGATGATATTTGGAAAAGTAACTCGTTTCCGTGAGTATTAAAAATCTTTTACTCATGAGTAAGATCTCATTTATCGAATTGGACCTCAATGGTTGAGTAACGGGTTAAAACGAAAGCTCTTAGTGCGAAATAGGAATCCGGGTCAATCCAGGACAGTTTTCGAAATTCCGTGGTTACCGGGGAAAAAAATGCTTTTTTCAACTTTTTTGAAAACCTATGCGGTAAAACGTAAAAAAAAAATTTTGACGTCGTCAGTTCGCGAAAATAGAAGCTTATGCAACAAAAATCCAATATTTTTTCATGGAATCATTACTCCCTGAGTAGAACAGCTACGAAAAATTTTATTTTACGACAGCAAAAAATGATTTTTTGACCTCATAATGAAAATAAAATAAAAATGTTTGTAGCCACGACACCACGTTGGTAACCGCTGAATGCAAAAAAATGCAACAACAATAAAAAAACGTCGCATGGAACTTCGGTAAATTTTATGGAATTACAGTAAAGCTAAGTTTTTCGACCACATGAAAAAACTAAAATAAAGGTAGAAAGAGAAGTACAAGGAAAGCTATTCGAACAAGGAATGGGTCAGGCATTTGGTATTGAGTTAAAACAACAGTTTGGACAAGGATAAGGACAATCAATAGGACAAATATAAGAACAGGGATAATGATGAGGATAAGTTTGGGAACAAAGGATACGATGTCACGTCAATACCTACGGATGTGTCCGCGACACAGCCAACTCCTTTTTTAAATTTTATCGTAAGGCCAAGTATAAATCCTTCATTTATGTTTATAACATTTACCGTGCCACATATACTCACCGTGTAATAATTGCATGCAACAACGTTACATGATTAACCTTAGAATGGGCAACTGGGCCTAACTAGGCCCATTTCGAGTTTAAACATGTATAGCTTTAATATTTTTTGTATACCATTTTTGTGTACCATTTGTTTGTATACCATTTTTCACGTTTACTTTTCTGAACATCTAAATGTACACACACACACATATATATGTACATTCCAAAATCCATACCAAACACTCGAAACTACAAATGATACCAACATCATACCTGCCTATGCCAAAATATTATATAACAAGCCAAGTCTCCCATTTTCCCTAGATGGACCTACTTAGGCCCAGTAGGTTATGTTACCGCCTTCTAGAGTGTTGCCTATCCTAGGGTTAATGTATTTTCCATACTAAGGTTAATGTAATTTGGAACTTGAACCGACTCTATCCGCGGCCTCACGTAATAAATTTGTAGACTATTTTATCTTGAAGCCTAAAAACCAGCATTTAATGACGTGTTATATTTTTGACTTAGCACCTAGACATAACGCGTTATAATTCAGTGTAACTTATTTTAAGTTTCGTTGCGTTAGTAGCTCCTCCCATGTCCTGATGACGTCAATTATTTTATTTTTGTCAAGAATTGACTTTAACTGCTGTGTCATTACTTTTATCATTACACCTATACTGAAGGTGCAACGCTGAAGCATTTTAGAAAAATTCTTTTTTAAACTTTTTTGGAAACTTGGACTTAAAACGTAGCGTTGACACGTGAAAACGAAAAATTCTCTGAAAATGTTGCCCAGAATAAAGTGAAATTGTAAGGAAATTGACAAAAGTCCCAAAATAAGTGCGCAAAGTTAGTTGGTAGTATTTCCGCAATATCAGGCAAACATGTCCACTCAAAAACTGTACACAGAGCTTTACGGGACAAAGGCTATCGAAGTAGAGTTCCACGTAAGAAACTTTTAATATCTGAAAAATAGACAGTTTCGTCTGGATTTCGCAAACAAGTACAAAGATAAGGATGCGGACTTTTGGAGAAGAATGCTATTTGAAGATGAATCCAAATCAAATATTTTTGGAAGCGATAGTCGCACAAGAATTTGGCGCATAGCACGCATTTGGTGAAAGATTTGTTGCTAATTTATGCTCCCCGTCAACTTTGTAGTTCTCCCCAATCACCGCGCTTAGACCCAATTGAACATGTTTTTGAACTATTGACACGCACAATTGATCATGCTGCTTCAAAGAGCAAAGAATCCCTTAAAGCAGCTCTAAAAAGGCCTGGTCAGAAATCACACCATCCGAAATAGAAAACTTGATTCTATCTATGCCACGTCATTTGATGGCAGTCATTGAAGCTGGTAGAAGACCAAAAAAATATTATTTTAAGTTTTTCTTTTTCAATTTTATAAGAAATCAGTAAATGAAATAATGGGTCTCATGCATAAAAGTGAGAAATTACTTTTTACTCGATATTTTGAGAATTTACTCGTTGTCGTAAGCATAAAAAGTTATTTACTCGTTAGAAAGATCTCGCTCATTGAGATGGATCTCAAGGCCTGAGAAACTTCTTAAAACGAAAGCTCTTTGTGAGAAATTTCTCAAAATGGTATGCATAATCATGAGATGAAGCTGACATGTCTGAGAACTTTCTCGGTAAATGTTGAGTCTCCCATCAAGTGATCTCACAGTTTATTTCAAGCAACTGAAATGGCAAAATACTTTCGCGTTTATAGTCCTAAAAAAATGTATAAGCTGCGTAGACCTCTTGAAGAATCTAGCAGTAAATTTATATTTCGTTTTAATAAAGAAAACATCGATTGGTTAGCAGAGCATTTCCTAGGGCCAACATTGGAATCGCTTGGTGGAGCTCTTACTAATTCTGAAAAAATGAGGGTATATTTAAGATTTTTGGCTGATCCTGGATTTCAAAATGAAATTGGTGAGGACATAGAAATTCATCAGTCTCTAGGACAATTCGAAACCTTTCAAGTGCTTCTTTTTTGAATTTGTGCACCGGTAGATTAGATTTCTGTAGTAAAATTTGAGTTTCTGTTAACTCATCAATTAGAAATTATGCCAGCTTATTATTTTTATTATTTGATAAACTACAGTTTTGTTCACTTCCAGATTCGCTTTCGGACATTTCTTTGAAATTGAACGATTAATTGCTTTAGCTTGCTTTAAATAAACTAAAGCTCAACTGAAGCTTTAAGATCGATCTCACTTATGTTGAGTTGTTTGTCATGAGCTGGATCTCTTTTTTATGCATACAATTTTGAGACTGAGACTGAGAATGTTCTTATGACTCACTTCTTAAGATTGATCTCACACGAATGATCTCTGAGAAACATCTAATTTTTATGCATTAGACCCAATATCTTGTAATGTATTCATACTTTTGTCCAGTGATTTTTTATGTTTTTGGTGAATTAACAGTTATTTTTGCGACAAATTGGATTATTTTGGTTTCCGTTATTGCTATTTATTCAAAAATATAAATAATCTGCATACTTTTTTTTTTAGCTTTGAACCAAGGATTTCAGGTCGAATACCTATTCTGTCAAGTCTGCCTTGGTTCGAAAAGGGGTGATAGATTAGTGGGAAGGAAATGGCAATCAAGTGAAACACGTGTAGGATGTTCAAAGCGTGGTGGAAAGACAAAGAAACATGTGAATTTGAAGTCAGAGGCAAGTGTTATGCCTTTACCTCGGTCAATTCAAGTTATAAAGCAATCTCATCCACAAATTTCTCTACCATCAACTACAACTTCAAGTCGTAAATATTGATGAATTATTAATTTCAGTTCATTAGAAATGAGGATAGAAAATTTAGAAAGGTTTATAGCGAAAGACCATGGCCTGGCCGGGAATCGAGCCCGGGACCCCTAGGGTAGCAGTCGAGCACGCTACCTACTCGACTACCGAGGCCGAAAATGATTCCGGGATACACTGATCAGTACGAGTATACAACTATGCGCGCACCAACCGATGTATAGAGTTGTGTTTAAATGGATAATAGGACAATCAGAGCAATGTTGACGTTATTGCTCTATAACAAAATATAATTTTTTTTATTTGTTTTTATAAATATTTTATGGAAAAATGTTTATCGCCATTACATGACGTTATTAACATTGGTGAAAAAAAACAAAAACTCAAATTCAACTCGATCTATAATTTTGCAAAAGGGTGTATAAACCTTAATACGTTCTATCTAGGCAATCGGCGCTGAAACAAGGTATTTCTTTATGTCGCCTGTTAAGCAGGTTGGCCTCTAAAACACATATTAATATGTGAAGTACACTAATGCCGTCTAAAACGTTGAATATTCAGAATATATACAATGTAGTGGATTAAGTCCCCGTCCACGTTTATGCAGCTTGTTCATTTTGAGTTCCTGCATTGATGTCAATGTCAGTATAATAAAATAATGAATAAAATCTTGCTGCACTGGTTGATTGATTGATCATATAACTTTCCAACAGTATATTTCATCAGTTATTGCGCGATCGATAGTCGCCATGCCTTGAACATTGTTAAATACAAAGAATTTCAATTTTTAGATAAAATTACTTTTCGCAAGCGAAGAAAACTATGAAATCCTTAACCAGATTACTCAAGAAAAAAAAAAGAAAACACTAAAAAAAAACAACACTTGAGAATATACAAATTCATTTCAAGATTGAGAAACATTTCAAGCAACATCAAAACATAATTAATTTCAATTAAAATGTGTTGACACTTAACAAAAGACACTCAACAAAACACACTCAACATAAGAGCACGTTCCTGACATAGTTGACGGCTAGGAGTACCTACTAATTACTCCACATATCACAGCTTAAGAATGTATACCTTCTTCTTTGCACAAGTGTCAACCCACAATAAAATAGGTGCAAACATATTGTAAAAGCAAAGCATCAAATACCATGTAAGCATCATTAATCAATTGTCCAGACAAGCGCTACTTCAGTTCTCCTCATATAGAAATTGGAACGGAATAAGGAGAGCAACAGCAGCGAAAGTAAACACCCTGAAACAAAAGCTACCTGGCTTAACGAACTATCAACAAAGTCGAAGTCGACTTTCTTAGGAACCCCGAAAAAACACGAAGATGAACCCAAAAGCCTTTAGTAGTAGACATTTTTTGTGTTTACTAACACCCGAGGGTTGGAGAAAATGTTTAATATCCTAAAAGCGCAAAAGAAAAAAATAAAAAACTTAATCACGTCTAGAGCATGACGATTTAGAAGAGAATTTACTTTATGCAATAGAGGCAATGTGGCACGCGCAGCAGGTACAGGTGAACATCATGCCGCAGCAGGAAGATTGTCCTGGAGTTGTTTGAAAAGAAGGAAATACTTTGTCAAACTCTGGTCTAGCAGATGACATTAGATATGTTAGAACCAACGAATGAGCAAAGTGTGATGGAGGACCACAACAGTAACAAAGCGTAGAGCAAAAGCGGAGACAAAAAAACTTGGAAATATGCGTGTTTCACATGATGGGAGATGAACCCCCAGCAGGTACGAGCACAGCATATGGAGTATGTATTTGCACTCCACAATGAGGGCGCGTGGACATGTTGTCAGACCAACCACAAATTAAGAAAGCAATTAAGAAAATATTTCGTTTCAAAAGAGATGCAGGCGGCACAACTAAAATATTCACTGCCTTGAGATGCGAATGAAATAATATAGCCAACAGACAGTGAAGCCATATTTTACTTTGGGTTAGTTCTCAAAAATGGAAACTTTGAAGGTCGTTGCGTGCTTTAGGCTAGACCCTTTTTACTATCTTTGTTTAGTGTCGTTTTTATTATGTTGCTAACCATGGTTTATGGTAGGGGTTTCGTCCCTTCAAAGCCGTGAGCGCGTATCCAATTATTTATATTTCACGCACACCGCAAAATAACGTCTGTTGTTTTTTTATGAGACACTCTCGCGTCATGACATTCCTTGCCACTACCTACACTTTTCAGCTCTGATTACTATCACGCATATAGTGGACACCACTACATTTGGCATTATGTGTATCCACAAGTATCACCCATCCTACTACAGCAGCAACAAGACACCC
Source organism: Pherbina coryleti (assembly GCA_943735915.1). Classification (NCBI taxonomy): domain Eukaryota; kingdom Metazoa; phylum Arthropoda; class Insecta; order Diptera; family Sciomyzidae; genus Pherbina; species Pherbina coryleti. The sequence continues at coordinate 127,437,300 of OX030949.1, read as the reverse complement.
TTAGCATTGTCACCCTCACCGAATAATTTTACCCTCAGGACCATTACAACACCCTTGTTTATTTTCTTTTGAGACTCTCTTCGGATGCTTTTAGCCAATGTGGCGAAAAAAATACGGAACGAAGTTTGTACAGCAAAACTTTTATCAGTACTTCTTGGAGAAAGTAACCTCAATGAAAAACCTGGCGTTTGTACAAAGTGTGCAAAGCAAAAAAACCAAGTGCTTCTTCACTTTATTTATTGTTTTACAGAAGGCTTGCCATGGAATTGTATAGTATTTGGCAAAGAGCGAATCGAAGGAAACCCCGAAACAAGTCAATAAAATAACCAACATATGATTAGGAAAGGGAGGAGATTAAATAACCATCCGCCATGTTCAAATAAAACACATCTTTTCTAGGGTAGCACTAGGATAAAGATACGACGTGACGGTTTGTCTTAATGGGAACTCTCACAGAGTACACTAAAAAAAAACATTATAGTGAAAATGTAAAGGATTTTATAATTCATTATTAAAGTAATTCAATTGCAATTAGTTGGAAATAACTTTTATGTATAGATCGTTGGTAAGACTGCAATACCATCAGACGTCAGATTGATTTACTGCGAAAATACACTGCAGAAAAATTGAGATTTGACCAATCTTATATCATTCGCTGTTTCACACATGGTGTAATAAACAAGGTGGTAGTGATCAGAAACCAATCAAAAGGTGGAAGTGTTTACATACATACATCTGTCATACATAGATCTGTCAAACATGTAATTAGTGAAAGAAATACTCTAGATAATTTCATATGGTTTACAGAGTTTGTTTATATTGAGAGGTGAAAAATTCGTTATCACCTTGTCAATTAGACCACAATTTTAAAGATGTTTTCGTATAAGTCTTCTTCAATCAGACATCAAATATACTAGGTGTCTATAAATTCTAAGTCCTGGTGAACCTTATTAAGCATTTTACAGCACTTGCATGTTTGAATTAGAAGAATACACTTGCATGAAGAATTAGAAGGAACAAAAAAAACGGTATACAGTTTTTAACGGTATGGTCTGTATTTCAACTTTTTATAACTGTAAAAAAATCAAAAATCGGTTGATAATTGATTGAGTTGCTGAGTTATAAGAGCGTAAAGGAGTTATAAGTGCGTAAAGGAGCGTAAGGGGGCTATTGTCCCCGTTGCTAGAAGTGTGAGGGGGGCAATTGTTTCAATTTCTATTTCTAGGCCGACCATCTTTCTAGGGCTAAGAAATAATATGCAGAAGATTTTGATATAAGCGGCCTCAACACGTAACTTATGTTACAGTTGCTAAAGAATTAACCAGATACTCCATCTTTAAGTTTTCACAAAATTGTTGATCAATTCAACAACACTTCCGATACAGTGTTAAATGAAGTTGTAAAATAAATTGTTTTGGTAGTTACGATTCCGAAATCTGCAGCTTCTTCTGATCGATCTTTTAGAGCTCTTCGGCGGTTAAAAAAATACCTTCGATGTAATATGACTCAAGACCGTCTAACGTATTCGGCACTTCTTCACATTCATAATAAACTTTTACGTTTTAGTTAAGTGTTTTGTCCCCCCAAATGAAAATGGCTTCGGGCGTGCCTGGCTCGAGTGCCTTAGTCAGCGTACGATTAGAAAATGTACCCTACTCATGATGTAATAATAATAAGGTGTTTGTGAGTTTGACACTTCTCTCTCAAAAGATAAAATTTATTTCGCCCCGCTCCTGTCAAAAACAGCTGATGGTGAATTGGAATGAAAATAAAACAGCTAACGTGCAGTCGATCGAAACTCAATGCTATGTCCACTTCTTTTGATGGTTATTATCAGTTGAGGTATTGAACATTCTTTCATGACATTCGATATTTTCTTGAAGCAGTCGATGTGAATGCAAGTCGATTTCCATGCTGGCCAAAGCTTCATGTCGGTGGCACCTTCCTGCGCACGTTTTTGATAAAATGACAAAACCATTCAATGGCGAACTTGGCAAATGGGCGAAGACAACTGCAATAACTATTTGTCAACACAACACGGCACAATTAATTGCATAAAATATTCATGTATACTTAATTCGCATAATAACCTATAAAAACTACAACACATCATCATCTAGCAACTCAAACAAATTATACAATTTGACAACTGTCAACAGTTCCATTCTTTTGCTCACAATTTTTTGACAGAAAGAAAGCTTTTCATGGTGTTGTCAAAAACTTACTAACACCATATTATTATATTTTATCGCTCTCGCCGACGAGCACGTACTTTTTAGAGAGACTTAGAGAAATGACATCTCATTTCCAGTACTTACCAAAACGTGGGCGAGAGGGCAGGTGAGAATTTTGATGCTCATGGGACAGTTCGTGAACTTTACACGGCAAGAATGAAAGCTGGGTAATGCAAAGAAAGATTTAGCTCTTTAGCTCTAAGTCTTTACAAGTTTTATGATTTGTGTGGACTTCTTGGACAAAAACCTTTGATTTTATGACAAATAGGTCATAAAATAGGTATTATGGAACTAGTAGTAGGCACTTTTTTGTATTTTGTAAAATACGTATCATAAATACATAAATACATTTGTATCCATAGATAAAATTCTTCGATTAACATCAAATATGTTCCACTGGCATTATCGATGGAACTAGTTGGATTATTGAAGTCTAGCAAACCTCACATTTAAACTGATTTCCTTTGATGAAGTTTCTGACTGTTACTATCTTGCCTTGTCGATATAACAGCAAATAATTAAAAGTAATTTTTCCATATAACAGCAAATTAATAAGTAGAAAAGGTAACAAGAGCGTAGAGATCGTAACTTCGAATTTTACGTTTGTATGCACGAAGTTTTGATTTTCGGTGTCTGTCAGACTACGACGTCAGCTGCAGAGGGTTAAATCAGATGTTCTATGGAATAAGTTAGATTATTTAAATTTGTTCCGAAACCTATTAAACCTATTTTTGTACAAAATTTATTATTAAAAACTCTTAACATTTCATCTTTATTTTTTTATTAAAAATAAACAAAAATTTTACAAATGGTTGCATCTGCGTCAAATTATAAATTCTTCGAAGTGGCATTTTATCGAAATAATGACATTTTAACGAATGAACTTAACAAATTCGTACTATCTTCACAGGATAAATAATGAATTCGCCAACGAAGTTAAAATTTCCCACGTAAATGAAATCACTGACGAATCTTTAGCGAAATTCGTTTGCGAATAGAATTTTCACCTACGAATTTGTTTCGATTTTCTATACAAATTCGTTTGGTTTGTTGGGTTATAAATTAGAAACAGGTTTTCGTTCAGTTAGCACGTTGATTCAATGAAGAAATTATTTTGGGGTTTTTTTTCCAATAGTTATGGGTAAAATAGTTGTTCAGTAGAAGTTCAACTGTAGCCAACGACAAATCCACTGCTGGGAATTAACTTTATTCTACGGATATTCCAAGCGCGATAGAAAGAAAAAGCCTATAGTAACTATATCTTCAATAGCTGTCATTAGCAATCACGAAGGTTTTAAAGGGAAAGTTATAGAAAAGAACAATGCGTACAAACTGTGAAATTTTATTACAAAAAATGTGAACATTTTATGGAGACGATATGAAAAGTACCCATATTTTTTGGTCCTAATAAGCCACCATCTTGCAACACAGTGATATATTAAACCAGCGATGCCCACAAAAATTATTTGAAGTATGCAACACAATTTCAACAATAAAGCATTGGACACATATCACAATGAGAAATTACCAACAACGAAAAACACATAAAACCATTGTTCGCGGGCGCTACATTTACCAACAAAGAAAAGTACCTTAAAACAACAAGTGTGCTGACAGATCCCGCGATCGGGCAGAGTTTCGATTAACACCATACATATATCGATAATGTAAACATACAACAAAGCAATAAGGAACGTGCTGCTTTGGAAAAGGGTGCTGCTGCAAACTGAATTCGGCGAATTACAACAAACATGAAAATATTGAAATTTTGTAAAGAGTGGAAAGAGTTACGTACTGGACATCGCTGGATTCAACCAATAAATTTTAACGACTGGTTCAATTTAGGCGATCAAAAAGACTTGCCATCCTCGAACTGGCTGGAGAAATGTTTGAACTATTTTTTTTGTTTTTTTTTTTTTTTTAAATGCTGCCGAAACGAGTCAATGACTATCAATAACGTAACATGTTTACCAACTATGTGTGGAGTTGGGTGGTATAAGGGTGAAAGAGATATGGTTTCAATAGTACGGCGCAAGCAGACACGCAGCGGACGCATCTTGCGATTTGACTGCACTGGATTTTTTTTTGATTTGGATTTAAAAAAATTTAAAGTGAACACCAATGATCCAGAGAACATTCCACAGTTCAAGGAAGAAATTCAACGCTAAAGACGACCACTTGTCAGATGCTGTATTCTTCACATAACTTACATGTTTCTACATTATATATATATATATACAAGAATATAAGCAAATTTCTAAAATATAACCGTCAGTTCATCCTGTATATCTGTATCTAATTCTTGCAAAGATCGCAGTTATTCAATACATTACAAAAATAGGTCCTTGAAAGAAAAGGCAGCGCAGTATTTGGTCCAAGGAGGTAAGTTCCTAGCAACATTTATGAGTGTTTAACTCCTAAAACTGTGCTTTGTGGTTAATTTATATGGTGGAATGAATAAGTTCGGTCTACACTAAAAAAAAAAAAAAACAACTATTTTAAAAACCCAAGATAAGAGCATATTTTAGTCGTTTCGTTTTGGGCGCAAGATTTATCATGTCGGTTAGTTCTTTTTTTTTCATTTCTCATCTTATTTTATTTTCGTATGTGTCGCGCATTAAAAAGAGGTGACTGCGAGTAAACAAAGCAAATATGTGTCTGGAATTTCAGTCGCTCTGTTTGTATGATGAGGCGTTTTTTAACCCAAACACAATTTGTGCACTGCTTGCTTACGCGTTAGGCCAAGATTGAGCTGAGAATGGGTTGCGAATGGGTTGCGAATGAGTTAAGAATGGGCCAAATAAAATCCGACTGTAACTTATGAACTGTAATAAAGATAACAAACTGTTAAATTTTTTATTTCTCTCTTGTATAATAAAGTCTCTAGGCAAAGATGTCTTCTATTTCGGATTATTCAGTAAAAGTCTAGATTTTGTTAAGCTTCGCGAATGAGCGTTCCTTCGATTATTCTATAAATTTAAATATTTAATAAAAATTCCTTTACTCTGTGCACAAGAAGAAACATTCACTCAACTAAAAAGTTTCCATAGTAAAAAAATTATCAACTCTTTCCGTAGACATAGTTGGCAAGAAACAAGAAATGGTTTTTATAGTTAAAACTTATGAACTTGTACAAAAGTCCCGCTATGAATAAGTGAATAGTTTCAAAAATTCAATTAAGAATTTCGTATGATATTTGAAAATGCTGCCACCTCTTTTGTCACTGCTGCCAAATGGTAATAATTCTTGAAATAATTCTTAAAAGTTTAATGCTGCATTTCGAAAGGATTGTGGGATGACTACTTTTCGATTTTAATGTTATTTTATGCCTGCTTGCATCATGTTCAACCCGCTAAGCCCACAAGATGACGTTTCTTTCTTGGCTCTGGCTGAGTGCTCCATTCGGATAATTTTCATTCAAGTGCTGCCAAGTGCGAGCAAGTGTAAGAATACCTCGTCTGTCAAACAGAAAAAAATGACTATTTCATAGCGTTAAATTGATAAAAAGTGTTGAGCAGGAACTTCATTTGGAGTGATTATTTTTACTTTTTAATTGAGTTTCTTTAAGTAGATATTGTCACGGAGAAGAGTTGGTGCGTAGGAAGCAAAGCATTTTCTTTTTGTGTGACTACATTTTGCTTTTCTCACGCAAGTTTAAAAAAAAAGTCGAAAAGGCATTTTTCCAAAATGCATCGACGTTGCATGAAATTATTACTCAGTGAATATATGTAGGTGTTATGATAAAAACAACAACACGACAGTAAAGGTTTATTCTTTGACTTTATGACAAAAATAAAAAATGCCGTCATCGGGATGCTAAGGAAGCTTTCAAAGCAACGAAACTTCAAATTTGTTACGTGGAACTAGAACGAGCTGTGTATAGGTGCTACGATAACTACAAAACCCAGAACGCATCAATCATGCAACGGCGTTGCATGGAATTATTACTCGGTGAGTATATGCGGCAAACTTAATGTAATAAAACAGAAATAAAGGATTTATACTTGTCTTACGAGAAAATAAAAAGTTAAAGTAATGATGTTGAAATTATTGCTCACTAAGTAGAAGAGCTTCAAAAAATTTTATTTTACGACAGCAAAAAATGATTCTTTGACCTTATAACGAAAATAAAAAAAAAATTTTGGAGCCACGATACCAATGAGGCAACCGCTCAGTGCAGTAAAAATGCAACAACAATGAAAAAACGTTTCATGGCAAAGCATAACTCCGTGACTATTGTCTCAACAGTCAATTTTATGGAACGACAGAAAAGCTGAGGGTCCGGTCACATGATAAAAATAAAAAACTAAATTAATAGCTTCATGAGGGATAGCCTCTCAGGGAACCCCTTAAAGTAACATAAATGCACCAAATGCAATATCAAAACCAAAAAGAAAAATAAAAATTAAAACAAATCAAGTAATAATTAACCCATTTTGGCCCAGAAGGGTAGTTTTGTACCCCAATACTAAGATAGAGTTTTCTATGAAACTATAACTTATAAAAATTATTTGTTAATTTATAAGTAACATTTGGTATGTTTGCTATCATGTATGAATAACGATGATTTTGGATCAACCACGTCGACCACCATCCTCTCCCAATAACTGAGAGTCTCTACGAAGACAATTTTTTTATTAAAAAATCAAATTATTTAAATATTTAATATGATAAAATTTATATTCGTTATATGTTGCGAATATTATCTTTATATTCAGAAACTATTAATTTTTGTCAAAAAAGTGTATCTATTGAAACAATGGGTAGAAAACTACTCCAACTGGTACACGAAAACGATTACACAGAGGGAAAAAATTTTGATGGATTTTTGTTAAATCTAAAATAGGCTGGGTTCCAAGAAGAAGAAGCATTTAAGAAAACAAATGTTCAATAAGGACAAGGATTTTCTTAAGGATTAGGACAATGATAAGAAATATAATGAGGGCAAGGATTTGGCCAAAGATTAGAACCAGGAATAAGATAAGGAGTAGGACAAGGAAATTGGAATTTAGGATTTGAAAACGTTTAGGATAAGATTGGGAAAAGTATAAGGATAGGAAATGGGACAAGAGATAGAACAAGTACTTGAACATTTGGACATTTGAAATGACATAATTTAGATCAAAGATTGGGAAAGGAAGACAATTTTTAGGGCAAATATAAGAATAAAGATAGTTTGGGAACAAAGGAAGGACAAGGACACAGATACACTGTCACGTCAGAACCAACGGGTGAGTCCACGATACAGCCAACTTCTATTTTTTTTTTGTTTTTGTGCTGGTTTAGTCCTGATTAATAAAAGGAAAAAAGTTCAAAAGAAAGAAGCAAATAGACTTCTGTAATAGGCAAGCAACAAAAAGGTAAGACATCCTGAGAGTCACACCAAGCTTGGAAGGTTTATCTCATAATTGCAGGATGGTTAGAAAAAAAATCACAAATAATGTATTTTATTACTCCCAAACGGAGAGGAATACATCTCACAATAGAGTGAAACCAATTGATGTTCCTGGGCATATAGAGGAAGATACAAACAATAAAAAAATGAGATCATAAAGAATCACGCCTTCAGGAGTAGTTTCTGTTTCAAAAGCCACCAATTTACAATGTCGAAAAAACTGACTCTGGAAAATTAGGGGAAGGGTATATAAGAAGCACTTATGGTTCCTAATGGCTTTCAGTTTCTTATGTCTTTTAAAAAAATTGTAGCCTTGGTAAAACCGTGATCTTGGCAACAGTTATGATTTCATGCCTTGTATTTGAACTCACTTTTCTTTAGAAGCAGTCTAATAGTGTCAGTAGGGGTAAGGTCATCCAATTTGAAAAAAAAATGTATCTAACTTCTTAACCCATACCATAACCATATTTTGTTGAATATATTTTTCAAGCCTAAGCTACAAAACTAACCTTAATTCTTTGAATCATTACTTTCCACCATTTTCAATTATAAATTTTAATAATTTATCCGTAAACAAATGAGTTTTATATCGGAGTGCCAAGGTATTTTGATAGTAGTAGATTACGAATATGAGGACAAATTTTTAAAATTAAGCACAACTGCTCCGATATGGTGACGATTATTATTTTTTGACATAAATTTATTAAATTTTCCACCGAGGAAAAAAATATGTTTGAAGAAGAATAAGAACTAGCTGGAACTATCTTAATGACTTCCCATAGTTATTGATCCATAGAACAAACCCATTATGAAATTTTCGGGGTAAGCTCAAATAAAAAATTACAAAATTATTTAAATTACAAAAAGATTTCAGCAGCTCTTTTTGTTGATATGACTAAGGCTTTCGATACAGTTGATCACAAAATTCTGCTGAATAAGTTGTATAGATGCGGTTTTAGAGGAAATATTTATAAAAGGTTTTCTTCATATCTGTCAAACAGAGCGCAAAGAGTGAAAATATGCAATCATCTCAGCTCCTACAGAGACGTAAGCATTGGTGTTCCTCAAGCTTCAGTACTGGGCCCTATTTTGTTTTTAATATTTATAAATTCACTCTTCTCGCAAAAATTCTCTAGTGAGGCAATCGCATTTGTAGATGATATGGCTTGCACCTATTCCTGTGATACAGTATTTAACTTTATTGTTGCAGTAAATAGCGATTTGGAAATCTTAAGGCATTGGTTCACAACTCACAAATTGGTTCTTAGCGGCAAAACAAAAATCATGCTTTTTCATGTCGGTGGAAAAGAAGTTGAACTTTGCAATTTCATGTTTCACTGCGCAAAAAAATTCTCTGTTTGTAAAGATATTTGTGGTTCACAAAATAACATCCACACTTATGTTGAGTCCGGTTCTTGTTCTTCAAATTGCTTTCGCATTGACTGCGTCAAAAGTTTTAAATATCTTGGATTAATAATTGATTGGAAAATGAATTGGACTGATCACAAACTGCTCTGAAGAAATATTTAATCGCAGCAACTAGGCAGATGTATCATTTAAAAAATTGTTGTTCCGAAAAATTGCTAACATGTTTTTACTACGGCATTTTCCATTCGAAGTTAGAATACGGTCTGGCATGTTAGGGAGGTACGCATAATAATAAAGTTAATCCCCTACTAACTGCTCAAAAGCATGTCATTCGCATTATATGTAAAAGAAATCGGCTTGAAAGTAGTCTACCACTATTTAAAACATTTGTTTTTTTATAAAGTCTTGAAAATATTTTTTATTAGGTCCGGCTATCTGACAAATAGATGTTACTCAAGTTATAGCTTAAGAATAAATCACCTTAATATGGTTCAACTTCCGCCACATAGCGTGCAACACTTTTTATTGTTTTATACGTCTATAGCCCCCAGGCTGTTCAACTGCCTTCCAAGCAATATAAGGTGCCTTCGTAACAAATTTGCCTTTTTTAAACAGATGAAATCGTGGCTTTTTGATTTGTCCTATCTAGATGTTAATTGTCTACTTAATATTATTATCTAATAACTAAATACATAAGCTTCTATTGTGAACTTTAAATTAAAATTTCTATTCGTATAATATGATTTTGTATCTTAATTTATTTTGAATGACCCCATATAGATTATATACTTTAGTTTAAAAACTGCATTCGCTTCTAATTCCTTGAGAACTACAGAATGCAGGCTTAACATTATTTTTAAATTATTTATGATATAATTGTTGTAAATTGTTCATGTTTAAATTAAAATAATAATAATAAAAAAAAAAACAAAAAAAAAAAAAAATAAGGATTTTCGTAAAGTCCATGTTTATGGCAGTGTTTCACACTTGCTTTCCTCTTACTCCTAAACTAAGTAAACATTTCTTTAGTTATCTCATCAAAGTTGTTCAAAGTTCTTTTGCACACAAAACTGAACGACCTTGTATCTCCCTTTTATACTCCTTTTCGTGAAGTTAATGCATTATAGTAACGTAAAGCATTTCGTAAAGTAAAAATGACGACATTAGACGTGTTTTATTCGTACTGGTTTATCCAAAAATATTCTAAATTACATGCAGAAGACTAATGGTCTAGTTAGCCTCACATGGCACAGCAGCGCATGGCGTAACAAGTGTCACTTGGCGATCTGTTCAATGCGATTTGCGTGTATCTGATTATGCACAACATGACAACGTATGGTAATGCTCAGATAAAAACTGAAATTCATCTCTGATACATAGATAAACACAGAAGATCTGTTTCATTTTGATTTCTGTGTATCTTCTATGCGTTTGACGTTTTGCCGAAACAGTTTTGCATAATCAGCACTTTTTTGCTATGTGCTAGCTGCTTATCTATGTACCATGCGCTGCTGTGCCATGCGAGGCTAACTAGACCATAACAAAAAGATGAACCTGCTTAGTAGCAAGATCACCTTGTTAAACTTTTTTCGCTCCGCTACGGCTCCATAGATGTCGTTGTTTATTTTTGTTTTCATTGATTTATAGTCACCCTTTGCTTTCAAAGGAAACAGTTGTGCTTATTTTTTTGCAATAAATACATAAAAATTGATACAAAAGAGGCGTAAGTATATTGCCCCAAGGGATCAATGCCCCAAGCCCCAATGCCCCAAGCGGTCAGGAGCAAAACTTAAAAAAGTTTAACTAATGCGATCTATTCGTTCATCAGATTAAACCAGAACGAATAAAACATGGCTATTATTCAACAAGTTGGCAATATCAGTTTCATATGTTACTCGTATCTTACTTTATCTTTAACTTTGCAGAACATATTCAATTGTTTCTTATCATTTTTGTTCAAAAAATCAATTTAGTTTTAGGTTTTTACTGAAAAAAAAGTGTTTTTGGAGTTTTGAACTTTCAAAGTAAAAGAACTATAACACCTGAGTTAAGCCCATATAAGTTATCTGTATGGGGCATATGACTCCCCGCCTCTATGACAATTTCATAGGCAACATTGCTGCTAAGTGTTGTAGACCGGGTAACAATTTTTTTTTTAGTTTTTTCTTAGTTAAAGAACATCAAATGTCTGAATTGTTCTTAAAACTCTTGTCTGAGCTAACCCAGATAAGGCCCTCAAAGCCCTATGGGCAAATACCTCAAATTACTACCAAATATTACATATATACCTCATATACGTAAATAAACGACATATCTATAGATTGAAAACAAAAATTTCTTTAATTTCGTATCTCTTGCAAAATGTTTGTTGTATTTTATTTTGTTTCTTATTGTTAGTTCACAACCGAGGAGCCTAACCTTACTGCAATCAACTGCTAGGATGAACATCAACCCCACTCAAGGAAAAGAACGAGACAAAACATCAACCCACATCAGTACCAACTGACAACCTATCACAAATATAAAAAATCATTTTTACAAGCAAATCAAACAAGATACTCCAAACAACAATACTCTACTTTGACAAGAGTATCAGATGAAAAACAAAAAATTAAGATCTGATGTTGCAAAAATCACTGATAAAAAATGCATTAATTGAAATTTGAATAGCTTGAAGGAAGCATAAACCTGCATCAGTAAAACATCACTTCATATGAATTCAATTGATTTATTTTGAACCGATGATGTGACATAATACTCCGCATTATCACGAGATAGATAAACATGTGTTAAGGACAATTGATATTACATGTGTGTGGGTAGAAGATTTAAAGAATTTTAATTCAAATAGTTACTCGTTTGCCTGACATCTGATTTCTGTCGGATTGCATTTATCTCTATTAAGATACATCAATTTATGCATTTGTAGATTAAATGTTCAGTTTTTTATAAGATTATGACGCCCTATAAGATCTAATTCTTGGCGTCATGTGTCTTTGGTATTTGGCATTTGTGAAGATGACAGATGTTAAAAACACGCCAAGTCATGAAGCGTTGCCCGCAGACCTTACAGATGATTTTTGGTCGAAAATCAACATGAGCTACGAAGCGCATTTTGACCTATGCGGATACGTTAGTAAACAGCATTGACTCTTCTGAGGCACCGAAAATCATGAAATGTTGCATGGAGCGTTATAACATGCCTTTAAAATTTTTGTTGGTGTGGCATTTACGGTTAAAATGTCTCATGTTTCTTTGAGAACATTGTTCTGGTGTGAAATCAGAAATGCTAGACGAAAATGATCACTATCGAATTCTGAAAGTTTGAAAACGGAAAGAAATAAAATTCATATATTAAGCAAATATTTTGCTTGATCTGAGAAAATTTAAAATTAAGACTCACTTGCTCAAATTCCTGTAATCTGGAAGGTAGAAACAATTATCTGTTTTTAGATCAATTTTTCAATTTTGTCTTCAATTTTTAGAAAAACAAAACATTTAACATCAAGTCTCATTTGCTCAAATAAAGCAGAAAAAACTTAAATTAAGATAAATAAATTTATAATGAGCATTTATTTCTAAAATTGAGTAAAGTAAATGACTGCTTGAAACAAGAACAAAATACTTGATTCTACCTGGGAACCTGGGACAAGACTTGAATCAAGAAAATATTTTCTTAATTTAAGCAATCGCAGAGAATTTTTTTAGTTTCCAGCAAATTTTTTGCTTGAAGCAAATTTTTCTCACTTCCACTTTTATTGCCATGCTTATAATTCACAACATGTTTAAGATGGTGCAGATTGACAAACTATAGCATGGTTCGAAGGCGCAGTGACTTATCTATTACTTTCCTTGGAAAGATTTAAGCGTCTACAAGATTTATTTAGTATATTTGAGTAGGTTTTTATGATCGGTTATCTTACATACTACATCTTTGCTGAAGGATTTTCATTATAATAAAAATATTTAGTTTCTAAAATCAAGCAAAACATTCTAGTATTGAGGAATTTGTTTACTTGAATCAAGCAAATTATGCTAGTTTTCAGGAAATTCTTTGCTTGAATCAAGCAAATTGTTCTCAATTCAAGGAAAATGAACTGAGTGACATTTTAAACCAAGATGTTGACATTTTGTATCTGGCTGTTCTCATGGTCAATATTTGCAAAAGGTGTACTATATCTTTCTATTAACTATTTCTTCGATCAGCGTACAGTCAGATAGGTGGTTTTCTACAGTAGGTTATATATGCAGTAAACTCAGATCAAGTCGTGCTGACAAAACATTGATGCTTTAATTTTTTTGAGGTTAATTTAGAAGGTTCAACCATTCTTAAACTTTTCCCATTTACTACGCTTTTTAAAGAGGCATTTATCGTTAATGAGGGTTTAAGAATGATGTTGTTATTATGTGATGTTGATATTTTTCTTATAAAGGCTTTGCAAGACGTTCATAACTTTGTAAGCATACAACCGAAAATATTTACACTTTTATATACTGATATTAAATAAATAATATGCTGTTATTTAAATAAACTTTTTTGTGTCTTTTATTTTTTGTAGTTTTTTTTTATCCTTCTTACAATTTGTTTGATTTTCGTAAGAATAAAGTCATTAATTGAAGACATATGAAAAGCATTCTTAATAATCATATACTTATGATAAAGAGAATGTGGAAACTTATATCTTTAATGCTGAATTTTCATTTTTCATACGCATCTTTTGAGGCTGAGTTACAGCTTTTGAATAAGCTTCAGTTTTCTTGTCTTCTTAATTCATTTACTTCTTCAGCAATCGTTATGTTCAACTTCAGTTATTTTCAAGACTTGTTGTAAGGAGAAGACAAAGAAAACTACAAAGATATTTATAAAAGGGAAAATGCAGGATGTACTCATGTCCATACAACTCGTTGTAAAAACGAACTCATGCTACTTCTATAGAATAAGTCCAATCCAAGAATTTATTTCAAGGTTTCATGAATCGAATGTTTAATAGTAGCGGTTGGCTACTATTCCGAAGATCATCAAAAGAGAACTACATTCATTTGGTCAATGCTTCTTGTCCATTGATGTTTGAGTCTCATATACAAGCAGCAAGATGCAATCTGCCAGATATTCTATTACTCGTAAGTTGAATAGCATAACATAACCCGTTTTTACTAGTTCGGCGAATCGTTGAACAAGCGGAAAAGAAGGTGGTGACAGTAGCATTCTGACGTTTATTCGTTAAGTCTAGCAATTGATTTGGTATTTCTTTGTTTGCTATTTACCGAATGGTTGAATGTTTATAAGCACAAAAAGTGTATCTAAACATTCCACACTATAGCTAGAGAAAAATGACAAAGAGTACGTGAAAAAGTCGTGAGTATACTTCGTTCATAATATTTACATCTGAGTGTTACGTCTACGCGTCATTCACCTTGTATTTAAATGTAAGATTTTCCATGCAACTTAGATTCGCTGGAATTCTACACAGCTTCGTAATCGTGAAAAAAAGACACTTAAAAAGGTTTTACTTTGACTTGGTTGTTATTGAAGTTGGTTGGTGGCCAGTTATTAATCGTGACTGACTAACTAAGCAGACGCAGATTACTACGAGTATCTATATTAAATTAATTAAGTTGGAAAAGAACTAATTTTATCCATTTCGTTGTGTTACAGAGAACATGACTTCCTTTTGTCAACTTTTATACATTACATTTGTATTGTTTGAAACTTCACAATTTTACAATTGGGATCAGTCTCATTCTTGAGTTCTAGATCATTCTAGTTTCATCCTTAAAAGGTTACATGAAAAATATTTTAAACAACACTATTTTAAACAAAACTATGGGTGCGCCATAGTCAAAAACAGACCCAATTTCACTGTGTTTTACACAAAAGTATGATTTATGCTAATCGTAGACGAAAAAATCGACTTTATCCAATAAAGTGTACTTTTAAGTGAATTTAAAAAGCTGTTGCTTTATCATTCTACATGATAAAAAAATTTGAAATTTTACGTAAATTTTCATTTTATTTTTACGCTTAATTTTACGTAAATGTTCCATCGTTTAATACAAGATTTAGTGCATGGCGCTAAGAGGATGTTAATGTGCAACTCATGACCAATATCAAAAGCAACATGAAAATAAAAATTAAAATGGCACAAATATTAGAACAAGGATCCAAAGACAAACAAGGATTAGAAAAGGGATGAGGATAATTTGTACAACAATTAAAACCATAAAAAATTTAAGGCCTAGGACAAGTACTTGGACAAGGTTAAAAAAAAAAAGACGAAAACAAGGTTTGCTCAAGGATTAGGGATAGACATTCAGACAAGGGTTCAGACAAGAACTTAGGCAAGGATTTGGATAAGAATTTAGGTTTGACTTAAAACAAGAATTGTGGTATGACTTAAAACAAGAATTAGTAAAAAAATCGAGACAGGAAGTAAATCAAATGAATTCGGATATGGCTTAGGTCAAGAATTTGGACATGAACTAAAACAAGAATTTGAATAAGGATTTGGATAAGAAATTGGGTTTGACTTAAAATAAGAAGTATGAAAAAGATTGGGACAAGAGGTTAATCAAATGGATTCAGACAAGGCTTAGGTCAAGAATTTGGACATGAACTAAAACAAGAATTTTGACAAGGATACGAAATAATGTTGGGAAAAAGGAAAAATACGAATAATGGTGGGAACAAGTTTAGGAGCAAGGAAAGGATACGAATTGGAAAAAGAACGGGAATAATTGCATTATTTTTAATTGTTAGAATCAGAAGCAACAACAGATAGAATAGATAGTAACAACAAAAGTTGTATCTTTCAGTCATTGGGATCGACATAAATATATTCAGCCCTATTCCAGGATCCGTCGTAGCTGTGATTTTCTTTCGGATTCGTAAAGTTGTATTCTACGATCCGAATCGTTACGAAATTCGTAACATTGACATTCCACATTCCGATGGAATCATCATATGACAGTTCTTTTCGCGAAATTTTAAATTTATCAAAAAGTTATTTTATCAAAAAGTCAACAAAAAAAAGTTTTTTTGTTTATGTAGGTTAAAAATCAGAAATAGAAACTAATGCACGCACACGTTTGGTCACCCAATGGGAAAAACCATCCTTCTATAATGCTTTATAGCCAACTTACTTTTCGTCCGCGAGGCATGCAAAAGTCCCTTCCGAATACCCATTACTTTTACAAAGGCATGGCCGCCTCTAGTAAGCTTCTTTCTGTAAAATATAAAAAGTACTTACGTTTTCCTTTACTAAAATAAAGTGCAGGGAATGTACTCCCGACGTTCGGAATTGTTCATGTTTCCATTCTAATGCACTTTATTTAATAAGTAGAATGTATGCATGAAAACGTTAGGTACCTGATCTGTATTGATACACGACGTGCATATGCTCCATTTAAACCTTCTTCACGGCCACGGATCGTACTTATTTTTTCGCTCTCTTTTCACTTCCTTTCGTTTTTTAATTGGTTTTTTATGTGCCAGTTATGTTTTGACGTTGAAAACGAGAAATTAAGAACCAGAACGGGATGGTAAAAATGAATAAATTAAATATTTGCCAGAATGAATGTAAGTGACAAAGACTTTTAAAAATTACAATAAAAAACATATGGTGTTGCTAAGTATAATTTTCTTTAATTTACATAAAATTAAATGATGTTCATACACGATGTACTCGTTTTTTTCTTTTGATTTTTTCTACATATCATATCTTCGTAACGTTAATCAAATACCGTTATATCATCATAACGCAGCATGTCTCTTACTTTACGAAATAAAGTACATATAGTACACACGAAGACATGATGGCTTAACCGTGCATTCCTTTTGTAGTTTTAATTGTAAGCGAAGAAGTTAGGAACAAACAACATACATACTTTCGCTAAGCTAAAGGAAAACATGAATTATTTAGTAGGCACCATAAGATGTTTTTAAACGTTTCTTATTCAAACGTTAGAAAAAGTTCATTACACCAATGGCAACACAACCCCAAACTTGTGTAGCAATTTTACGAAAGTGTATTGAATGGGTTTTCAAGACAGATCGTCGTTCGCAAATTATTGTGTTCTATATGACAAAAATGTTTTTTTGGTAAATCAAGTTTAAAGTTTAGTAAAAAACTGAACCGAAAAATCTGCCGCGATTTTCTTACCAATGAAAGTTCAAGAGATTGTGGTTATTTCTGTCAAAAAAAATTTTCATCTTTGGAAGCGTTTAAAAAAAAATAATTTGTTCTATATGCACTTATTTACGAAACTATTCTTGTTTTATAGCATATAGAACAAAATGTAATATGTATTGGAGAAATGAAAAGCATTGTGATTTCACTCAATAAAAACTTTATTTCATATATTATAATATTAACTTGATTTAAACTTAATCTTATACATATGTTCTTATGAGTCCATTTAAATCAATACCTGTTAATTTCTTAAAAGGTAAGTTTCGACTACAAAATCAAGTAAAAAATTAACCAAATTCATTTGACTTCGAATCCACGAAGTTCATGCTTGATTTACGGAGATTTTTTTATTGAAGCAAGTTTGTTAAAAAGACGAAGACAAAAAATTGTACCTATATTTTAACTTGTATTAAACAAATTATTAAGGGTATTCATGAGTTGATGCGAAACACAGTTGCGACGATGCGAAAATGCATGATTGCGAATTTTTTCTTCATTCCAACAACAAACACATTAGAAGTAATTTTGCAACTCTTCTTGAATTACGCACTGCTCAAACCTATTGCGAAAGCGCACAAACAGTGATGCGAAACAGCTGATTCATGTTATGCTATGTTCACACAGAGAGTTTAGTTTGAGTTTCCAGTACAAGTTGAGTTTACTTTGTACTGGAAACTTAAACTAAACTCTCTGTGTGAACATAGCATATGGGTGTTTTCAACCATAGTTGCCATCTGGGTAAAACTTTAAAAAGGCTAAGTTTTTACGTTGATTCAAATAAGTAAAGTTACAATATTTATGTTCACGCGTTAGTGCGAAAAATATGTTGCATTTTCGCATTCTTGCAATTCGCATCAACCCGTGAATACCCCTATTGTAGTATGCCACTGCATCAAGTGATAAAAAGTTGTATAAACTTTTCACATCATTTACTTTCTCCAATGATATCTTCTTATCTATTGCTTATCCATTCTTATTCTTAGTATTAAGCTTTTTTTAAACGTTGTTGTAAAATTTAACTTCTAATTTCTAGTTTTATTTTATTTACCAACTGCAATCTAAAGTGGGATTTTTTCTTTTTTGTTTCATTTCATTTGCCAAGTGCAATGTGAAGCTAAGAAAAAAACCAGAAAAAAAACAAAAAAAAAAGCAAAATACAAAGACCTCCAAATACATAATAACTTTATTTAGACTTGCATATAGAACAAAATAAAAAAATATTTTTTTTACTTAGTATTTTTGCTTCGTTTTTGTTCTATATGCACGATTTTTTGCATATAGAACACAATAGGTTACGAAGCCTGTCACAACAGTGTTGTATAGCACAAAGTCGGTGTCTCATATTTCGAAAACTATAAAAGATAAAAGCAAACTGATGACATAGATCGATAGATCTCGAAAAATTTGCCTATATACCAGTCTTATCTCAATTTTTTCAATTTTGTGATATAGAACACAATAATTTACGAACGACGAGATGTTTTTTTTTTTTTTTTTTGCAAAAATGCATATTTTGAAAACTGGCCAATTCCGACTCGCGGCATGCCTGATAATTAACAAAACAACTTGATGGACGTAGTGGACATATTTGAAACGATTTTTCTCGATGACGAGTGCCGCAATTCGGACACAGATCGAATGGCACTCCTTTCGAAACAAAAACATCGGCTTCCACCGTCAGTTGCGTGGTTGCCGCTGGTAGTTTTCCATCTACCAAGTCGAGCACTTACAAATGCTTTGAAACGTGCACTACCAACATTTCGTTATCCATTTCGAAAGTATCGCTGTAATCTCGCACTACTTTTTGCCGAACTTTCATAGCTCTTCTTTGTAGCATGCATATCCTCCTTATGCTGTGCAAAATTGATATTGCAATGGAATTATTTTAAATCACTTTTTATTTGAAAATCATTAAACTTAACACTTTAAATAATCACTTTTTTTTAATTTCATGTCTCTTGTCAAAAACAGCTGTTTTCGAATTTTCGAAATTAAATTACAATTAAGTGGACTGTTGCCACTTAATTTTGTTCGGAACATAGCATAGCATAGTATAGCCATTTTCGTATTCGTAGCGTAGGCTTACGTTCGTAGATTTATTATGACGGATCCTAGAATAGGGCTGATTAATGTCGTTTGGCTCTATTTCATTTTACAGGCAAAAAACGACAAATTGGAGTAATTTGTTTTTTTTTAATTTTTGCTTGGACTTAACTTGAAAATGTATAATACTATAGAAAAATAAAAAATAAAATTAGAAAAAATTAAAGCTTTAGAAAATTTATAGCTTTCAAAACTTTACATACGGGCGGCTCTATTTCATCGCCCACCACTGTAAAAAAAAAGAAAGAAACATTTAAAATACGCAAATTCTTTTTTTTCCCACTATCCACCGGCAAAGTGACGATTTTTTTTTTTAATAATCACTGAAAAGCTAGGTTCCGCTTTGATATGAAATGGCTGAAGATAATAAAATTTAAATAAATAATATTGAGCACGAACTTATGGATGCATAAGTATACATTAATTAAGAAAAAAATTATTTATTCTATTAGAATATCTATAGATCCAACTTTGGCGAAATCTAGCGGTATCTAGCGGTATTTGTAAAGGTTTTATCGCTTAGGTCTACGAGTATTGGTCATAATTAGCACCTTTGCTGAATAGTATTTAAATTAATTTTTCTAATCAGGAATAATGATTGTTCGTGTTCAAGTTAATTATTTTTTTTTAATGGCTTTTTCTATGAATAAAATTATTTTTCTTAAACTTTTGTAGAAATTTTAGAATCTATTTTTGATTCGAAATTTTGAAAATTTACCAACCATTTATAAAATGGTTCTTTAAAAAGTTTTTTATGTGCGTTAACATCTTCAAAAATACTTGCAAATCCAAAGAAATTTAGCTTGATATTGTATCTTTTGTTTGTTGTGATATTTTTATATTAGTACGAAGATAGACTTCCTATGGACTCTAGCGCACTGCCTGCTATTTGCAATGGACAGGTAGGCACGGCAGAAACGGTGTAAAAAAAAGAAACAATAACAAGTTTTTTTTCAATCTTCCAGCTTGTTACAACAATAAGAATTTGATGTAAGTGTGTTTGTATGTGTATGAAATGCAAGTAGCAGTGAACTGGCATTTTTAATGTCTGGTGCGACCTCTTATGAAGAACCATTCACGACTAGAGTTGCCAAGTCACAGTTCTTAAAGATGTTTAGATTAAAAAGACTATCGTTATGAGTACTAATTTAATATTTCTACAAGCAAAGGATTTAATAAGTATCAATTATGGACAACTTATTGACAAAATATTAAGACTGTTTAAAATGTTTAAACTCGTATAATTATCAGATGATGAGGTAAAACAAAAAAATATAAAAAAAAAATAATATATATTTTATGGTATTTAAGGTATACGAAAGACTTTTTTACCGAAGGACCTTTTATTAGGTGCAAATATTTTTAATTTATGAAAATATTTGTTTTCCTTTTGAAAAAATATGCTTCATGCGAAAAGAATAAAAATTAAACATCCAGTTCTTAGATAGTTACAATAAAAATAAAGCTTTAATTATTTCCTTACGTACAAAGTTTATTTAAAAATTTATTTATAAACTTTGTAAAAAATAAAAAAAAAATAAATAACTGGCCATTTCAGCCCTTGAAAGGACTTTGACCTAGGTTCTTAGGATCAATTGTGTTGTGCGTGTTATTAAGTTTGTACACAATTGACCGAGAACCGGACCTACATGTTTAACGCCGACTCCGAACGGCGATGAACGGAATGTTTTTGTTCTCAAGAAGCTTTACATGGCATTTTGAATACTCTCTAAGGTTTGCCATTGTCTGCAGAGAGGTGGCGGCCGTACAGAAAAATTATTTTAATTCAAATAATTTTCTGTCGCTACTGGGGTTCGAACCTGGGTCGTTGACATAGCGGCTACGCACTTTAACCAACTACGCCACGGACGCCACATGTACCAATTACTTGATAAATAAATTTAGTGATTTAACGCAAAATGTATAATTCGGCTATTTATTTGTACTCATAAATAAAAGTATACAAATATTTTGTTTAAGGGGGCATATAGTTTAAACATTTTTAAAAAAAAAATTTTTCTGGAATTATTTTTCATAAAAGGAAAAAAGATATCGTTTTCAAATTTTGCACATATATTTACTAACATTTAAATTATACACAAAATTTTTTCAGAATTTTTGAAGCGACGTTATTTGATTTTTTTAAAAAAATTCCAAAAAATTGACGGTGTGCAGGATATCACAAGTCTGGAACATCTGAGAAAAAAAAAATAAAAATTACAAAATAATTCTTGTTTAAGCGGCTATCGCCGGAACCAGGATAATTTTTTAAAAACAAAATGGCGACCGATTTTGTAACCACTATAATCAATTTCTTTCAATTAAAAAATTACATATTATAAAAATATGTTAAGATTTTATATTAAAAATATTTCTACATTAGACATGATGACGAGCACATGCAAAGTTTTTCCACTCACTACTGACATTGGAAAGCATGTCAATATCAAAAAACTAACGAAATTTGAGAAACTATGTGCCTATAATACGCCAAAGCATTTTTAACGGTAGTATGCAGAAAAACTTTTTGATTAATTAGTCACTTACAACACAGCGACGCTTCCAGAAAGCGCCACATCCAAGATACGCGGCGGCCACATGTCCGAAATCATATTTAAGCACTTAAGGCAGTGGGGCCCAAGAAATTTTAAGCGCGGGCCAAAACTTAAAAAAACAAACACAAAATGTTGCTCATTGTTGTGTTTGGCAAAAAATCAAACAAAACAAAAAACAATTACAATGCAATAAAATCACATGTCATGATGTACACTGTAAACAAATTTGGTTTTTTTTTTTTTAAATATATTCAATGTTTGACAAATCAATGAAGTCAATTTTATTTGCCAGTGCACTGCGGCAAGGATAAATTTCTATTACAATAACAATGCTTGCACGAAAAATTACTCGACACACAAGTAACGGGACAATCAGCTTCAGCATCGACATCATCGAGTGTGCGTTATTTTATTTTGGCTTCGCATACAATTGTTTTTGTAAAGTTCGCTGGAAAATGTGCTGAACACTGAACGAGTCGGTTTTTGTTGTTGTTTTTTGCAGATATTCTTTGATTTTGGCTCATCGCAAAGACAAAATTAAGATAAAAAAAAAATTTGTATGAAGGGCCACGCGGGCCATACGGGCAACTACGTGGGCATGTTTGACTTAAGGCATATAATGGTCTTTCTATTAAAACCAATTTTCAGTTTGAAATTATGCAATCTCAGTATTTAATTCAATGCAAAGTTCTACAGAGTTCAAAGTACCTCTAAGTACACCATCTATTTATTTTGTTAACTAAAATTTTTTATAGGCTACATTGAAAAGATTAAAACGTCTAAATTACATTGATTAAAACGATAGCAGCCTCAGGACAAACTTGGTAGGTAGGGTTAGGTAATTAAAAATTTTTTTAATTTAATACGATGCGATTCAAGATAATTTTAATTTTATTCAAATTACTGCGTCATAAGTTTAGGAAAAGAAAAAAAACTGGTGTGATTCATGCAATAATTTGCTTAGTAATGAAAACAAGAAAAACAAAAAATTATTTCAAACATATACACATAGTTACGCTTTGGTTTGGAACATAGCTGACCCATCCTGTACAGCTGCATTTTGCCGAGGAATCTCAATGTTTTGTGCCGCACTAAATCATAGCTCATGGGTTCGTATTTAGCGGAATGCACAAAGCTTCTGCTTGAGTTGTACATCTACTTGAGTCTTCTGACCGAGGGCGACTGCATGGACAGACAGCATTGATTTAGAACAATTATATATCAAAATTAGTTTATTTTCCCTTTATCTTGTAAGCTACTTGGTTCCACAGTTATTGCAAACGGAACTATAAATATTTAAGGGGTTATGCCACTCTAGACGCCGGAAAAATATGCTCACTTCGGATTTTTTTCAGAAATACTTCACAATAAATCGAGCTTCCAAAAAAGGGAGTTTAATATACATATCACTGACATACAATAATTTTTTTGAAGCGATTAATATCATAATTGCGGCTGTGCAGCGTTTTTGCGATGACGTCTCCGTTTTTTCAGGATCCATGGCCGGACAAACTCCTGTAATTTTTCAATTATAAAAAACCAATAAATTTTTTTCGATTATATATATGTAGAAGAACGTAAGATATTTTTGATGTATTGATTTTCGGCCAAATGGCGCACCTCTAAAGTGGAAACTGAAAAATTTGCCTAAAAAATCATCAAATTATTGTTAAAAACAAATTAATTCTTCAAGATACAAAATAAATCCTACGTACTTCCGTACACAATATATATATACACACACAATAGAGCTGTGTTGCCGGCCAACTTAAAAAATGCAGTTTTGTGTTAAACGCTTTTGAAGCTTTGAGTAGTAGTAGTAGTAGTAGTACCACACCGAGAAAAAAGCTTATGCAAAATTAACAAAAAACCTAGTATAATTTATAAGATGTCTTTGGCAGTTTTCAGCCTCCTAAGTTTTTCGTCAAAACATCCAAGTTTTACATGTTTAACTTACCGATATTGATTTGGATAAATTATCTAAGTATTTTTAATTTATACATTATGGCTTCGGCAGTTTATACGAGTATAAGCGTGCTTGCTTAATCTGACGTGCATAGTGTTCAAGTCCATACCATTTCGATAAAGTGTCAAAATTCTCGATGGTTTACCTACACTTTTGGTTAATATGTAAT
This sequence comes from Pherbina coryleti, assembly GCA_943735915.1. Lineage (NCBI taxonomy): Eukaryota > Metazoa > Arthropoda > Insecta > Diptera > Sciomyzidae > Pherbina > Pherbina coryleti. The sequence goes on along the minus strand of OX030949.1, from coordinate 127,413,321 downwards.
ATACTTGGGTGAATCAAACAATTTTTTTTTGCAGGATATCGAAGTATGTGCTCTCAAAGCAATGTCTCTGTGGGCAAAAAATATCAGGTATTTGTTTATAAATCAAAAAATCTTTATTTATTCTTCTAAATTCATTTCATCCCCTTCAAAGTAGTCCCACCCCCCGGATGCAATACACTTTTGCCAACATTTTTTCGAATTTTCAACATACTGCAATTTCCTCTTTCGGTAAAGCCTTCAATTCCTTCTTCGTTTCAGTTTCTATCGATTCAAAACGGTGTCCACAGAGCGATCTCTAGAGTTTAGCGAATAGCCAGAAGTCACATTGTGCTAAGACAGGCGAATACGGTGGTTGCGGATCGATATGAGTCGAGTTTTTGGCGAAATGATCACGAATTACGAGTGCAGTGTGAGATGATGCATGATCGTGATGCAAAAACCAAGAATTGTCTCTCCACAAATCAGGTCTATTTTGACGCACAGCAATACGCAAACGACGCATAACACCCAGTTAGTATTCTTTGCTGAAAGTTTGACCGGTTGGAAGGAATTCATAATGCACCACACCACAATAAACCACACCACGATAATCGAACTCTCAACATGGCCTTGATTTTTGACTTGCTTTGATGTGATTTTTTCGGTGTCGGCTCATCTTGGGCACGGTATTCACCCGATTGGTCGGCTGTTTCCGGATCGTAATCGTAGACCCAAGACTCATCTCCAGTTATGATGCGTTTAATTTTGTCTTGTCTGAAGGCATTGTTTCACACACACACATCAACGCAGCGCTGTTTTTCGATGAAATTTAGCGTTTTTGCCACCAATCGAGATTTCACTTTTCTGAGGTCACACAAAATGGTTTTTACTAATACATCCGATATTCCAACAAGGTCAGAAAGGTCTCGGACTGTTAATCGACGATTTTGGAGCACCAATTCTTTGATTTTCTTGACGTGTAGCTCATCAGTTGATGTTGGTGGTCGTCCTGGCCGTGCCTCGTCTTCAACGCTTTCTCGACCCTCTTTGAAAATTTTTTACCACTCATAAACTATTGTCTTCGATAGAGCTTGTTCACCGAAGGCCTTCTGCAATGTTTTAGCAGCAGAAATTTCATTCCGCACACAAAATTTTATGGAACTGCGTTGTTGAATACTCTCAGATATTATAAAAAACGAAAAATTCACTTTAAGCTATTTACAAAAGGACGCGTATCCCAAACACTAATGAAAATTTTGACGTGTACTTTGGCACAGATGTCAATGACAGAAGTGCCAACTTAAAAAGAAAAACATTTGTCCCTATCAGAAATCCCGAAAAATTTCAATTCATATATCCCGATATTTTTTGCCCACAGGTAAAACAATTCACTTTGGTGATTAAGCCTAAGTTTTTAATTTCCATAGAAATTCTTTCCACCCAAGCCCACTTAGGTAATTTTACCATTGCTTTTTTCTCGGTGCAAGCGGCCTTATATTAAAATTCACGTTTACTGTACATTCGTCACGGTTACAGTCATAAGTTTTAAGCAATCGTAATGCAATTTTCCATTTTAGTTATTTCTAAAAAAAGTAAGATCAAGTTCGAAAATAAGCCAAATTGGATGAAACCACGCCTACCTCTCATACAAAATTGCTGTTTTAAATGGTAAAATCTCAAAAAATTCAACAAAAATTAATAAAAAACCATGAAATTTTGCAGATAAGTTTTGATTCCTTAATTCCAAACACGAACTCTACGAGTGAAATATGCCCAGATCGAATGAAAATCGCGACAACCTTCCATACAAATTGACTATATAAAAATGGCTTAACACATCCTTATGTATTCCGAAAAGAGCTATGGTTCGTGTGGGACACATTAAGCTATACATTTTTTCATGTCAAAAAATATTGTTGCTCGTTTCTTTCATGAATGAAAAAGGCCTTTTTGGAATACATAAAGATGCGGTTAATCTCTGAAAATTCCACAAAACTTAATTTAAACAAACACTTGATTCTTATACATAAGCTTTGATTCTAAATGCAAAATTTGAGTTCGAAATTTTTCCTAATCGAATGAAAATCACACCTATCCCCTATATATAACTTCGGATATTATGTAGTAAACACGAGTATGGAGTTATTCGGCCAACTTTGGCCGAGCCGAAAATAATTAATTCCTTACTTAAATTACCTAGTTTTTACCAAGTACCTAGGTTAATATTATTAAAAGGTAATACCAAAGGGAATATCCACAAGATTGGAACAGGAACGGACGTTATAACGCGATGTCTTGACACTATCTTATCATTGAGAAGTAAGGTAAATGTAAGCAAAGTTCAACACCAGTAACAAATTGGGTTGGATTTGTTTGCCGCGCAGTGTGACATCTCCAATACATTTACCAAAATTTATTTGTATATTAGTCATATAAATACAGAAAGTAATAAAATTTCTCCAATTTTAAGTTTTTTCGTATTGCATTGGAATTGCAATTCGCTAAAAAATTTAATTTTGTAAGATAAATATTAACTTGTGGCAACACTGTTCACAACAAAAGCAACGAATAGAGAGAAATAAAGAAAAATGTTCGCTTATTGTAGCTCTTAACGCTTAATCATGAATCATATGTATTTAATAGATAACCCGATAAAAAATAACACAAAACTGCGCAGTGCACCTTCTCCCTTCTTCCAACCTCCTCACGTTTGCATTACTTTGATTGTTGATTCTAAAATGATAACTACGAAATCAATGGTTTTTCGAGTATTTCACCATCAATTTAACTATTTTACAATAAAACAATGAAGAAACTGAAACAAAGTTAAAAGCCACACATTCTTTGTTCACAAAAATTTGTTTGCTCATGCATCGTAAGCAAAATATTTAGTTCAATGCTTTCGACGACTTGAACTGCTGGCTGCAATTTCTTGTGCCCAATTCTCTGGAACTATTAACTTTAAAGTTGTATTCGGTTATTTGATTTGATGTAGCGTTATTGCATTCTAAGAGTTCTAAATGCAATCAATGCATATAATTCAGTTCGTTTTTTTTAATCTATTTTGAAACTTAGTGAAGTAAGAGTTTAAGATATAATTACCTTGTGTTCGATGTTTATTGTTCTTTTTTTATTGTCTTGTTAAACCTTCATTATTTAACAAACAAATTAAAATAATCAAGTAAGTTAAACTCCTTAACCTGTCTTCCAGACTCATCTTAAAAATGTTTTTATTTGACTTTTACATAAAACGCGAACACGATTCAGGGATTATTTTGCCAGAATTAACCAAATTTAAAACACATGATATTAAAAAAAAATTGTTTAATTCAAGAAACATTTGCTTAACACACAAGAAGTGAGAAAAATTTGCTTAGTTCAAGTAACAATTTGCTGAAAACTATAATAATTTGCTTGATTTGAGAAATTGATTTTTCTGGAATTGAGAACAATTTGCTTGATTTAAGTAAAGAATTTACTGAAAACTAGAATAATTTGCTTGATTCAAGAAAACAATTTTCTTAATACAAGAATATTTTGCTTGTTATTGGAAACTTAATTTTCTTATAATAATGAAAATCCTTCAGCAAAGATGTAGTATGTAGGATAACCGATCATAGAAAACTACTCGAGTATACTAAATATATCTTGTAGACGCCTACATGTTTCCAAGTTAAGTGACAGATAAGTCACTGCGCCTTCGAACTATGCCATAGTTTGTCAATCATATGCCATAGTTTACAAGTAAACATGTTGTGAATTATAAGCATGCCAATATAAGTTGAAGCGAGAAAAATTTGCTTGATTGAAGTAAACAATTTGCTGAAAACTAGAATAATTCTCTGCGATTGCTTAAATTACGAAAATATTTTCTTGATTCAAGCCTTGTTCCAGGTCCTAGGATCAAGTATTTTATTCTTGTTTCAAGCAATCATCTGTTTTACACAATTTTAGAAATAAATGCTTATTATTGATTTTTTTATTTTTATTATGTTAGTGCTTGTTTTTTTTAGTGCTTGATTTGAGCAAATAAGGCTTAATTTTAAATTTTCTTAGCTCAAACAAAATATTTGCTCAATATAAGAATGTTATTTCTATCCATGTAAACTGTTCTAAGCACAGCGGAATGCCGAAGAAACATGTGAATTTAAATCTGAGGCTTTAAGCTCAGTCAATAAAAGTTGATAAGCGATCCTCACCACAAACTTCTCTACCGCCAACTACAAATTTTGTGTTGTAAGTATTTATGCGTAAATATGCATGCATCATTTGATTGAAATTAAATAATTTATTAAAGAAATGAAGAAATGTTAAAGCGTAGAGCCATGGCATAGTCGGAATTCGAACCCGGGAACCCTGGTTTGCAGTCAAGAGCGTTACAACTGAACTACGAAAGCCGTGGAGTTATAGCATTTTTTAAGGCTATTTATAGCACACACTTACAGCATAAGATGTATAATAACTATGAATATACGTTAGTAACGCCCCTAAGGAGGCATGGTGGGTATAGAAAAGAATATATATGCTTGATCCGCACCACCACCTGAGTCAATTCAGCGATATTCGTGTATCTGTCCGTCTAACCATCGTCACGACGACTGTCGTAATTTTGAAGCTATCGTTATGAAATATCAAGTTCGAAAATTAACCAAATTGAACTAGGACCATGCATACCTCCCATTAAAGGGATGCCATCAATATGATAAATTCTCTAAAAATTACACAACATTAAATATTTAAAAATCTCTAAAAATTCCACAAAAATTAAAAACTTAAACACTTGAATTTTCCACATTAACTTGGATATCAAATAAATACTCTTAGTTTGAAATTTGTCAAAATATAATATAAACCACGCCTACTTCCCTTTCAAAGTGACGTCATCAAAATAGTAGCACTATATATGTTACAATAAGCAAACAAATTTTCATAACAATAATAAAACCGGGTACGAGTGTGGAGGCATTTTAATTTCGCCCAAGATGAAGATAATACTTTCCTTACTAGTTCGAATTGAAATTAATTTTTCTCATTGGCAAACCTCAAAGAGTAAATAATGTAATTTAAAGCTTGTTGAGAAAATGCAAATTAGCCGTTCGGAGTCGGCATAAAACTCCGGTAGATCCGGTTCTCGATAATTTGTGTACAAACATTAATAACACGCACTAAAAAAATTTGATCACAACAAGCTCGGTCAAAGCCCTTTGAAAGGCTAAAATTGCCAATTCTTTTTTTTTTTTTCTTCTTCTTAATTAAAGCCGTTTTTATGATAGCTTTATTTGCGCTCTAAATGTGGTTCGGAAATTGCGATTCTCGAATTGATGTAGGGCTGTGCATAGGCAGCTGTGACCTACCAGAGCATCGAATTAACTGCACTGACATTATTTTTGTATGTCCTTTTACACTCTCAACTTCTCTTTAAGAACGCATAGAAAAGAGGGGACCATATTTGATAGTGATAAAGTGCATGGATTGTTCTAAGCATTTTTTTTTTCAAAGCAGAGATTTTGGGTTCAAATCACTTTTGGCACAAAATTTTCTTAATACAAATTAATTATTCAGATCGGCCGTTACTTTTCTGCAGACAATGGAAAATCTAAAGAGTGTAAATAATGCCATATTTGGCTTTAAAATTAGTCGTTCGGAAACGGCATAGATTTGTTAATCCGATTAATGATTGATTCTGTTAAAAAATTAAGTAATATGCTCAATTTATTATAATAAGCTCGATGTGCTGGAAAAAACTGGGACATTGTTGGAAAATTATTTGAATTCAATTAATTATGCTTTCTTCTTTTAAAGAGATTAAAAAATATTGAAAACAAATTTAAGCTTTAGGCCAAGTATGTTGACAACAAGACAACATGAAGACAAAGAAGGCAACAACCAACAATAATATGCTATGATAGCGGTAAACCGCTGTGATCGAATTTCAAAGATGCACATGAATTAAGGCTATGCCTAAAAGTATGATACGATCTAGGTTAACCTTGATACAGGGTGCATCGAAGTAGATAAGAACTTAAGCGTTCTCTCCGTCAAAATAAATTCCGGATAACTTTCTCGGCATAATTGGCAGCATAAGTAGAACCTAAGTAGCTTGAATGGATCACAGCGAAAAGTCATACAAGACTACTGATGAGTTGGTGTAGCGGCCAAAGAAACAGTCTGTATAGTCAAGCTGTCTGATTTGCTATGTACAGAGCCGTTGTTGTTGGTTGTTGCCTTCTTTGTTCAAATTTGTTTTCAATTAGATATTAAAAAATCTATAAAGAAATAACTTTTAACTAAGCCAGGATTAACCTCAGAGCCGCAACAAAATTAGAGCGATTGTCGACTGAAAGCGACTATATAACAGTTCTGCCTGCTATGTTAATAATGTCCATAGGATTGATTAAAGTAATTGTCAGACGCCTTATATTTTCTCTCAGGTGGATTCTGGAATAATTCTATAGGAGCTCGAATGTCTGTGAAAATGCACTTCCTGTATTTCCGATTCACCAAGATATGGTGAGTAATTAGAGCGTGATGAGCGACTACTGTTGAACTCTACTTTTTTTAATAAAACATTAATTGTCAACAATAGTTACAAATTAATCTATTGCATGACTCTAAAACTAGAGTCAATCCTAAGAAACGAATTGAATATTTTAAATCAACACCCTAAATTAACTTAGCAACAAAGTGCTCATGTCCAAAAACATGATTATTTACTTTAACTTTGTCAGACATCATACCGATGGTTATTTAAATGTTTTTATAACTAATTTGAAATGTTTTTGAGCGCTGATTTTGTTTCTATATTTCAGTACAATTCAGTAAAAACACGTATGTTAACGTTATTCTGACCAGCTGTTTACTTATAATTATTGACTTACAGCATTTATACACAATGTAGATAATATGAATTGAAAATGTAATTCACTCAATTTCAATAAAATTTCAATTTCAAAATCAGAGTTTCTTGCAACCTCTTCTGGCGTTCCTCAAGGTAGTCACATTGGTCCCTTATTATTCGTAATAATTCGACAATTAGCTATGTAGATGGTATCATGACTGAATCAAATCTTGCTGACTATGCTGATGATATGCGTATGAAGATCTATCGACAGATACGTACCGTCAATGACTAACCGACTTCAAGATGATTTAAACAGTTTTTTCACTTGGTGCGAACAAAATTTCTTAGTGCTCAACGTCAAAAAATCCCAAGTTATCACATATTCTTTAAAGAGACAACAATCTTCTTGAAGAACTTTTACATACTGGGAAAGCCAGTTTCGGCAGTGGTCGGCGTGGAGTTGCGAAATTATACAACTGGGTAGCAATGCCCAAATATTGTCAAAGTATAAATGGGTCTCGATTTCCACCAATAAATTTGGATGATGACCCAACTAATCATATAATTCCATAATTGGTACTGCTGCGTGCCAATATTGGTTGTTATTTATACAATATATTTATTAACTAGCTGACCCGGCAAATGTTGTTTTGCTCATACTTAATATTCGATGGTTCTACTTTTTCAATAGATGACGGTGTAGTTTTTAAAGACAAACACAATTACCAAATTGTAGTCTATTATGACCAAAACCGTTGGCAATATAGCATATTCATATGTTTGTGGGTGGTAAAGGGGGTGTGGCAACATATTTTTAGTACAGTTTCCGACATCAAGCAAACAAAATGAATTAGTATAATAATTTAAAAATTTATTTATAATACCAACTTGTAGTATAATACCTCCAAAATCTTATGATATATAGTTTTTATTGATTTGTAGGCGGTAAAAGGGGGTGTGGTAACCCAGTTTGAGTACAGTTGCCGACAGTGAGCATACAAACTAAATTCCCAAATTGTAGCCCAATACGGCGAAAACATCGAAAATATAGCATTTTTCTTGATTTGTGGGCGGTACAGGGGGTTGGGCAACCCATTCTTAGTACAGTTGCCGACAGTGAGCATACAAACTAAATTGCCAAATTTTAGTCTAATACCACCAAAACCTTCCGATATATAGAATGTTTATTAATTTGTGGGCAGTGAAAGGGGGTGTGGCAACCTATTTTTAGTACAGTTTCTGACAGCAATCAAACAAAATTAATTGCCAAATTTCAGTATAATACCACCAAAATCTACCGATATATAGAATTTTTATTGATTTGTGGGCGGTAAAAGGGAGGTGTGGCAACCCAGTTTTAGTACAGTTTCGGACAGTGAGCATACAAACTAAATTACCAAATTGTAGTCTAATACGACCTATACCGTCGGAAATATAGCATTTTTATTGATTTGTGGGCGGTAAAAGAGGGTGTGGCAAAATTTTTCTACATAGTGTCCTTCTTTGGGCCAATACGAATCCATCAAGCTCAAAATTGTAAAAATTTAACGACCTCTTCTTGAGTTATGCTCGTACACACGGACGTCGGTCATTTTTATATATAAGATTTAAATATACACTTAAGTATGGTGTGTAAAGGGTTCTTATAAATTGGTTATTTTTAATTCGGATACCCTATCTAAATAGTACTATGTTGCAAGGTGCAAAAACAAAAAAACAAGAATTTCCGGACGAAACCTAGTAGTCCTCTTAGGTGTGATATATAATATTAGCATTGTTTACTTGTATTTTAACATTTACTCTCAAGATCTCAATTTATGGCTAAAAAACCTTTTTATGATAGGTTCACATATGTATATATTGCTACATGTCTCCTCCATGACGGCTTACTGACATACATTAAATTTCAACATATCTAAACAACACTTCCGACTTAAGAGACTGACTTGAAGCACTATCATTTAGTATTTGTTAAGAGGGAAAATATTGTTTCAACATCATTCTTTTTTTTCTCAACTTATGTCATACAAATATAAACCATTTAACTCTTCAGCCTTAATTCTAACTGCTTTGAAACCAAATATTTCATCTTGACTGACAGTGAATTAAGAATTTTTCCCTTTTTTTTTTTTTTTGTGGTTGACAGACGTGTTTGCGCCCTAAATGTCGTTTGGAGACTGCGTATCGAGAGTTCCAGTCACAGTATTTTGCTGTTTTATGGCATTCTCAAATTGATGTAGGGCGCCAGAGGCAGCTGTGACCGACCGCAGCATTGTATGACTGACGTTGTCTTTGGAGTCTACATGTCCTTTTGCAAATCCAACTCTTCTGTGACACATTTTGATTGGGGGATGAGCAGAGGTAGGGTGTGTGGGTCATTTATTAAAAACAAATGCCATTGATCTGTGCTGCAACATTTTTTCAAAGATTAACAAACAACACCCAGTACTTATTTCTTGATGTTGTATTGTTTCGTTCCTTTTTTTACCTACACCGTTTTTTTTTTTTTTGCATTTCTAATATTAAAATATGACTGAAAATACAACGAACACAACCAGAAATAGTGCTTTTGTTTTTTTTTTTCTTCAACGGCATTTATTTTTATTTATTTTTCTGTTTTGGTCATTTTATTGTTGTTTTATTTTCTGTGTTTATAATTTTATATCGTTATATTTGTTTACGTCATTCGTGCGTTCTGTGAATGGTTTTCTTGTTGTTTTTTTATTATTTGCAAATGAATCGCAAAAAAAATTGAGTTCAGCAGGCGGGGGAGGTGGTGAGTAGGTTGTGGAAAGAGCAAAAGCGAGAAGGTGATGAGGCCGAAGATAAAAATTTGTTTTTTATCAGAATATCTTTAAGAGAATGATAACCCACAGGAAATTGTATGTTTTGAGAAAAAAAAAATTATGAACTCTTTCTGTTTATCAACGGCTAACATAGAGCAAAAATGGATTATTTTTTTATCTCATCTTCATCAACTGTTATTCGGGAATAACATTTATAGCAGAACATAAAATGTATCAACGAAGGTCTAGGCGGAAGATGAATGACTTTTGTAATGACGTTTGAATTGAGGTTTCTCTTGTGCTAAAATAAAGAAATAAAAAATAAAAATAAAAATTTATAAAAAATAAAAAAAATAAAATAAAAAAAGGAATGTATTCCAAATACATGATTTCGAATACATCCATTATCAGGTAACGTAAACAACTTCCAAATGTATTACTTTGCAAAGCAAAAAATACCTTAAATTTAACATAAAATGGGACAGACCGGAGTGATGTTATCCCAGCGATTGAAGCTTCAAAATTTAATGCTATCTTGTTTTATGTCAATTAAACAAGCCCATCAATGTACTCAAATTTGTCCCAAAAATGGAAAAAACGTTATTCGCAATTTTTATTTAAGCTATTTATTGTTTGTTTTTGTGAAAAGAATTTGTGTTGATTGTGATTTTCTTATCTTATGATGACAAAGGAAATGTTAAACAAACATAACTGCATTACTTTTCTACAAATTGTAGATTACCTTTTAAAAAAGTTAATGCACTCTCATTAGTTTCAATGTTCGTTTTAAACTCAATATGAAGGCACATTACTTTGAGACATCTTTTAAAAACAAACAAGACGATAAAGCCCTTAAGAGGAGTTTTGACAGAAATTCTTAAGATTCAATGTTTGACTCAAATGAACGTGTACTAGATCTACTAGTGTAATGCTGACTTCGAACGACATAGGTTCATTTTCTCAAGAAGCTTTACATGACGTTATTTACTGTCCAAGTGCCTGCAGCGATGTAAAGGCCGATTAATTAGAAAAATTAATTTCAATTAAAAAAAATTCTATGTGAAAAGGGATTTGAGCTCGGTTCGTAGAATTAACATTGAACGGTCCGCGCACGAAATAGCGTATATCCACTGCCGCCATCTTGAAATCGGAACTATTTAGTTGATTTTAACGATATATTTTCATGGTGGCTGCCGTGTTCGAAATCCCCCATCTGACCGGCCATCACCTCTGCAGACAGAGACATTGGCGACCTCGGTAGACGAGTGATAGCGCGCTTAACTGCCACCCCAGAGGTCCCGGGTTCGAATCCCTGTAGGGTGATGACAAAGAAAATGTTAAACAAACATAACTGCATTACTTTTCTACAAATTGTAGATTACCTTTTAAAAAAGTTATTGCACTGTCATTAGTTTCAATGTTCGTTTTAAACTCAATATGAAGGCACATTACTTTGAGACATCTTTTAAAAACAAACAAGACGATAAAGCCCTTAAGAGGAGTTTTGACAGAAATTCTTAAGATTCAATGTTTGACTCAAATGAACGTGTACTAGATCTACTAGTGTAATGCTGACTTCGAACGACATAGGTTCATTTTCTCAAGAAGCTTTACATGACGTTATTTACTGTCCAAGTGCCTGCAGCGATGTAAAGGCCGATTAATTAGAAAAATTAATTTCAATTAAAAAAAATTCTATGTGAAAAGGGATTTGAGCTCGGTTCGTAGAATTAACATTGAACGGTCCACGCACGACAAAAGCGTATATCCACTGCCGCCATCTTGAAATCAGAACTATTTAGTTGAATTTAACGATATATTTTCATGGTGGCTGCCGTGTTCGAAATCCCCCATGTGATTTGACCGGCCATCACCTCTGCAGACAGAGACATTGGCGACCTCGGTAGACGAGTGATAGCGCGCTTAACTGCCACCCCAGAGTTCGAATCCCTATAGGGCCACAGTTTCACGCCTTTACCTTTCATCATGTATTTAGGTCCTCATGTCTAACTGACCAACTGTAATTGAAAATTCAATATTTAGTACTCAAGAAGTTGTAGCTAGTGGCAGTGAAGTTTTCTGATGGTGTTGCCTCATAACTTGCCTTGACCTAAAATTCACATGAATCACAGTGAAAACATCCTACACTTTTTTACTTAATGGGAAAATTTGTTACGATCTGTCATCCCATTTTGAACTAAGGCAGACTTAACTGAACAGGTCAATTGAACACCTGAAATCCTTGGTTCAAAGCAAATTGATCGTAAGAAGCTCGGTCGAAAACCTTCCCAGGGCTAAAATGGTCAATTCGTTTTTTAAGGTAGGATATCTGGTTCAAGGCAGAAAAAAACGCAAATTTTTAAAGTAGTATAACTTTTTTTTTTGATATATCGGGTATATTGATGACGGGTTTTTTTTTATTCAAAAATAGACGTAATTTACTTGTGATTTTTTTTTTTTTTGTTTTGTATAAAAATATATATTTTACCCCTCCCATTGCTTTCAAAATGGCTCCTCAAAAAAAAGTTGTCTGAGTAATGACACGTTTCAAAAAAATTGGGACCACCTATTGACTCACTGTTTGATGGATATTGCCGGAAATTGTGTCAGGCAGGTCCCTTAAATCGGAAATACCGGAAATGTCAAATTTGACAAAATGGCGCGCATTTTAAAAAAAAATTCAAAAATCGACCTATTTTATTACCTCACCACCGTCAGGAGGGGGATTTTGGCCGATTTTACAGGTAAGGTACCAGCCCGGGATGATAACAGTTAAAATGGCACCAGCTGCATGTCTCTATCTAGTCTAGTTTTTGACAAAACGTGTCATTAATAAAAACAAACGTCATTTCGAGAAAAACGCATTTAAAGTTTTATTTAACAAAATTTATACATTTTTTAGTGAATAATTCATTTTAAAGAAATCCAAATAATCAATCTGCCAATCCTGGACAATGTTTCTGAAGGGTTTTAGAATAGATTTATGAAAAAGAAAAAATCGAAAAAAAAATTTTTTTAACCAGATATCCTACCTTAAAAACTATATCTATTTTGAAAATATTTCGATATTTTATATATTTTATGCTTTAACTTATAACCTTTAACCTTTAGGATTTGCAATTTTCTATTTTCATTTCTAATCAACTGAAATTGAAAACTCATCAATATTTACGACTTGAATTTGTAGTTTGTGGATGAGGTTGCCTTGTGACTTGAATTGACTGAGGTAAAGACATAACGCTTATCTCAGATCCAAATTCACATGTTTCTACGGCTTTCCACCACGCTTTGAACATCATACGCTTGTTTCACCTGATTGCCTCTTCCCTTCCACTAATCTATGACCCCATTTCGAATCAAGGCCCACTTGACTGTATAGTTGTTATACCTGAAATCCTTGGTTCAAAACTAAAAAAAAGACCATACGTTAAATTAGCCACAACCAAAGGTGTAAAAAAGATGAAAGTTATAAGTTTACATATTTCATGTGTCAAATTAAATACATGTAAAAATAAATATATATTGTTAAATTAGATTAATTTCGAAAAAGTATTTCAAATTTATCGCTACAAATCAAATCACAGAAAAAAGTCAATATCCTCAATTTAGACCATTTGACAAGAAACAATAGACAAAAATAAAAGGACTATGACTTCTATTCTAAAGTTGTAAAGAAAATCGGTTGCATAAAGAAAATAAGTAATCAGGTCAATTTGATAATGATCCTCAAATAAAAACTCGATAAAGCCTTGACTTATGTTATAGATTTTGGGTCGCAGATCACGAATCTGACATCGAAATATTAAAATGTCAGATGGCGGATCGAATATGGCGGACGGTAAAAACATTTAAAAAAAAAATAAAAACAAAAATAAAAACAAAAATAAAAACAAAAATAAAAACAAAAATAAAAACAAAAATAAAAACAAAAATAAAAACAAATATAAAAACAAAAATAAAAACAAAAATAAAAACAAAAATAAAAGCAATATAATAAAACAAAAAGGTTAAGAAAATGGAGCCGTTTCCTCTGAATTATTTTAAAAACAATGAAAGAATAAATAAAAAATATTTTTATTTTATTTTTTTTTATTTCAAATTCATCTACTGGGCTAATCCTCTTACAGATTACTTAAAACAACACTTAAAAACTATATTAACAAGGTAGGTATTTGAATTCAAAGTTTAAGATCACATAATAATTTCTTTAACCCAGATATGCCGACGGGCTTGCTGGCGCAATAATCTTTGCACTTTTCTTAAATTCTATTATTCTGACACCAATGTATTGCAAAAATGAAGAAAATTTAAAAAAAAAATTTTTTTCTTGTACTCCATACTACATGTAATACGCTAGCAAATACGTCAACTAAAATCACATAATTTCCTTTTCCACAAGTACTTTTGCTAATTATTAGTTATTAGAACTATTTACAATACAAAAACATAGAAACGCGACAACAATAAAATATAATTATAAAACTTTTTCTCATCGTCCAGATGACATCTTCACACTATTGATCATTTGATAAAACGGACACCTTTGCATGGGCGTCCGCAGGAATTTTTCCCAGGGAGGAGCAAAGATATGTATTGGTGTGCACGTATATGAAAATGATTATATGAAAATGTAACATATAAACATAGGAAATAAAAATATATGAAATTTTTCAAGTCCAGGGTGGGGAGCAGAGAGGGGCACTTGCCCTGTAGACGCCCTTGCACCTTTGATAAAAAAAAACACTCAAGGAATTACAATAGACAAAGCTCATCAATGTTCGTTTTCCTGACCGCTATGTTTTGTAACGCAACAATAAATTTGTTAGCGAATTTAAAGCAATGTTGATGCAGCACACTGAAAAAAGCAGGTGTACTACATGTAGTACGGTCGGCATATCTGGGTTAAGATGCTTAATGAAAATATTTCTATTCACGCTAAAATCCAATTAATTCGCAAATATATTGCAATTTGAAAGGCATCGAGCAAAAGGTTCATTGGAACCATAATTCGTTATATGGTAAGGAGTATAGAATAAATTTAACTCTCTCAAATTACGTGCGGGGACATTAAATAGAATTAAAGCTAAAAATTCAGAAGAATTTATTTTACCATCAGTTATATCCTTAATGAACATAATATTATTAAAGATACGTCTATCAGATAAACTACTGAGGCCTAACAGACGGCAACGCACCCGATAAGTAGGCAAAATATCCTTCTTATTTACTCACAAAAATATTTCCTTGAATTCCTTCTCAGAAACCAAAATTGGGAGTTCGCTTTTGCAACAATATATTCCAAATGAGTATCAAATAAGGTTTATGGTCAAAATAGACATCAAGGTCCTTAAATTGACTCACCCTGGAAAAACTATTACAAGAGCTATACTTATACTCATAAACAATAGCAGTTACTTTCCTAGTAAATGTGAGGACTTTATCAAAATTAAGATTTTTCTGGTTGGTATTACAACATTGCGATAGAGATATAAAAAACACTTGCTAAACTTAAAAGACTCAACAACATCATAAGTGACTTCTCTGAGTAGCCCCGGATGTAATCTTAATGGGCCTGGATTAATATTCACCAATCTACAGCAAGTGTTCTATCAGATAAATACGAGCGAATCCATTTTAAAAATTGTGGGTGAATACCTAGTATTTCCTCTTTTATTTACAAAACGGGATGTTTTACGCTATCAAAAAACGCCTTTGAAAAATCAGTGTATAATACAGGGTGGGCCATCTAGTGGTTTCTTTTTAAATTATAGGTTATTTTCACACTGACAGCTGTTTCCCTCTCGAAATCTTGACACAAAGTCAGTATCACATCTCCGCGGAAAGAAATGATTTGCTTTACGCTTGAACAGCTTTGGCAAATATTGGAAACTTATTTCCAAAGTGGTGGCGCCGTGGCGCATTGGGTAGAGTGCGAAACTCATACGCCAGAGAACCCAGGTTCAATTTCTAGCTGACAGCTTTTTCAATTGAATTCATTTTTCTGTTCGGTCGTCACCTCTCTGCAGACAATGGCAAACCTCAGAGAGTAAATAATGCCAATAAAGCTTCTTGAGAACATGCACATTAGCCGTTCGGAGTCGATATAAAACTAGTAGGTCCAGTTCTCGATCAATTGTGTTCAAACATTGATATAACACGCACAACACAATTTGATCATAAGAAGTTCGGTCAAAGTCCTTTCAAGGGCTTGAAATGACCAGTTTATTTATTCATTTTATAATCATACTGTAATATTGGCAATGTTAAAATGACAATTCAAGAAAAGGCTTTATAAAATAGTGTACAAAAATCAACCGGACGTAATCACTGTTATTAGTCTTACTGAAACCTATAACTCTTATTTTTGTCAACCGCCTAGAACAACGGTGACCAATTTTAATAAAACCACCTTTGTTTCTGTTAATGAGACCTACATGTAAGCTCGTTTACGGGCATAAGCGATTTAGACCATAACTGGTCTTTAATTAGTCAAGAAGCTTTCACGTCGCAATTGGTAAATCTAAAGATTTCATACCGATCAAGCATCAACACATCTAATGTGCCATGCATCAACACTTCTACATCGCTAAGCTGAATGATAGGTATTGCCACACGGCCTAGTGCCATATTCCAGCAGTAGGGTAGAGATGTAAGATAAGCCTCTATCGCTTGCATGTTTTTGAATACCTTTGAAACTTCAAACGATCACCCTCTGAGACAATGCTGCGGACCCTTTCTTCGAGGCGTTGAGTTTAGTTAATTTTCAGTGTTTTCGAAAGTGAGTTCATACGCTCTTTAGTTCGCAGAAATGTCCTTTTAAATGCTAGTCCCCTAAGGCAGCACTTTTAAATGATTTTATGTTTAAATTTGAAATTGATTTAAAGCATTTTTAACAAACTTCAGAGAATTGGGAGTCCCTATAAAGCATTTTGGTCGCGAGCTTTCAAAAATAGGATAAAATTCAGGCCTCGACGGCGAATTCGAAACAAAATCAAGGGTGATTATAAGCCAAGATTTTCTTAGTTGACAACCTCGATTATAATTAATATATTTTAAAAAAAAAACTTATCTCCGAATACGCGGAAGCGCCACTTTTTGCAAAAATCACTTTTTAGCCGCAAACGATATTTTTAAGTTTGAAAAATATCATCAAAACTCAAGAAATCATTGCTCTAAGATAAACCGTTGCAAAGTTAGATCCCTTATGTAATCATGTCTATGTGTAATATCTATGAAGACAACATTGGAGAAATCACTCTCCTATAAAATATTATTTTGGTGCTTGCATTTATTCGGTGGATTAGGGTCGATATGGTCACAGAAGTTTTAAACTTTCAGTTAAGTTTTTAAGTATTTTAAATTTTCTTTTAAGAGGGGAATATACCCAGAACTTTTTTACAAAGTTTATATATTTTCTTAATGCTTTAAGTCTCAAGAATATGTTGTGAAAATTTCAAGTCGATATCTCAAAAAATAACAAAGTTAAAGCCTAGTCAGTGAACCGCCTTCTAGAGCGCACAGTGCTGGCCCTTATTTTCAACCGCATTTTTCTCGAGACCATGTTTTCAAAGTCAGTGACCAAGATTTCTCGAAACTCAGTGAACCGATCGTTTTGATATTTCTGCAGGCTTATTTTATTTATAATAATCTCGTACTTGTCATAGAATTTTTTTTTCGTAGCTTCGTTCATTTTTTATAGGCAAAATAATGACGAATTTTTGGTCGAAAATCGTTAATTTACGTTCGGAAGTTCGCCATTTTGTGAAAAATCAATATTTTCAAAATGGGCTATGACAAGTAAGAGTTTTAAGTATCTAGTTTAATAATATTACTCATTTTTTGTTTCAATTGAATTTAGGAGGAGCAATCTTGGTCACCGCATTTTCAGAGCGGTGACCAAGCGGTCCTTAACAGGACATCTCCGCAAAAAATCACAGAATTCTTAGATCCCCAAACATTAAAGTTTCCATATCTTCATCAGTGGCGGATCTAGGATTCGCCAAAGGGGGCTGAAACTATACTTTTGTATGCCAAAGGGGGGGCTGAAACGTCTTTTTGGATATTTTTAATTTTTTTCCATACAAAAAATTCTCCAAGGGGGGGCTGAAGCCCTTTCAGCCCGTATGTAGATCCGCCACTGATCTTCATAACGATTCTCTATCCAGTATTTATTTGTGTACACTGAGAGTCCCATAAATTGCCCCAACTGTTCCTTATGTAAGTCAAAAATAACTTGATTTTAATGTAGAAATTTTTAGTTTTTCGATTTCTGTTTACTTTATATTTTTACACGTGAACTTTGTGGAATGACAGGTTGGTCTACAATGAAAGTGCCAAGTCTCTTGTTTTTGAAGACACAGTCGAAGCCACAGCTTTACACGTTTTTAATGTCATTTCTGTAAGAATTTATTTATTTATTTATTTAATTATTATTCATGTGCAATTCGGAAGCCATCAAGATTAATAAACAAATTACAAGTCTATAGAGCGAGTAACAAATATTAAAGCTAAAGAATAGAAATGCATTATAGCATTCTAACATCTGTGACCCGGTCTACGAAAAGGGACCTTCGGTGTGAAAATATCATTTTTCACTTTTTTGGCGATTCGGATAGACTAATGTGTGCTCTTTCTAATGGCGCAAAGAAAGAAAATGACCTTGTTTTTACACCGAAGGTCCCTTTTCGTAGACCGGGTCACATCTAGATTTTGTATTTTTTATTTTATCAAGATTTTTAAAAAAAAAAAATAAAATCTATAATAAAGATGCATACATATATCAAAAATAAACAAATTGAAAATGCTCTGAAAAGTTATTAAATGAAACAAATTAAACGTTTGATCCAGGCCACACTAACCTCCTCTTAATGAAAACGTAAAGCCAGTAAAGAACAAGAATAGTAATAGTTGAATAGTAAAATACACCCATAGCACCAACGTGAAAACATAACACGGTTTGAACTAGGACGAATCACGGAAAGTTTACTTTTAAATGCAGTATGAGTGACAGTATGTAGTAAGAATTTATTTGAATATACTTTCAATTTCGATGCAAGCATAATTAGAAAATATTACAAAAAATACTCCTTACAACCACTTGCTTTGTTCTTAAAGAAAAACAAGATCAAGAATCAGACGCACTCGACGTTGTTGGCTTCGATGTTCCGACAGACACGGCTACATCAGACCAACAGATGCAACAACAACATCAACAACAAAAACAACAACAGTTGGCGTCGGCCTTCTCGACCTCAGCCACTAAAAGCCAGTTGGTTGATTTAACATTTTACGATTTTGTGTTTGTGTTGTGGAATTTCCGTACATATTGGAAGTTGCAGACAACTTTGATATCTCGTGTACTTAATCTGAAAGATTTCCAATTTTTCTTTTTTTCTTTACCTTGTGAAGATAATTTGCCTGATGATCAAAATATTGCTGGCTTCAAGATCCTACAAGTCACTTGTTTTTAATATTGTATTATATCACTTGACTTTATATATATATATTAATATATACATATATATATATATATTCACAGATTCTCTTCAAAAGAAAGCACAGAATATGATTTTCTCGAAGCAATTATGAACGATTTTCTTAATCTACAAAGAATTTGTATTAATCGCTTTTGTATTCGCACAGAGTTGTTTTTATTATTGCTAATTCTGTTGTTTTTTTTTTTTCACTTGACAATCGAACGTACACAAACGGAAAAGCAAAACTTATCAGCATCAACACAAAACCAATTTAATTTGGGAACACGACGAATGTGATATTTTAATTGCAGGTTTGTGCTACACACACGATGACGTTTTCCGAGCGACTAAAATTTTGACATACATTTCCGTCCAAAAAACTTGTTTCATTCCTGATTCTTGTTTTTATTTCATGCTACTACTGTCAGGGCTGCAGAGCATTTTTTAGACAATTTCGCCGCTCCGCATTAGTATTCGCCGCAATCTTGAATGTTTTAGAGCGTCTTTATGCAAAACGAAGGCAAAGTGTTTAAGATTTATGTTAAAATAAACTCGTGCTCAAATAAGAACAGTTGATTCAAAAATTAACAATGATGTTACTGGGGTATGAATTAATCTGGCGGTGTCCAAAACAGTCAATAAATCCTTTTTTATCTTTTTTTTCTATATTTTTATATATCTATATTTTTTTGTTCTAATAAAATATGGTGATAACCAACTTTAGGCCTAACCAATATAAACGCAACGAGTCGATTGCAACTTGCCGAACGTGTTCAATCGCTACATATGTTTTGACATTTAACCCAAAATGAAACGAGTACCTTCAATCGTCTGAAATAAGAAGAAGACTGCTTTCGAAAGCAGTTGTCAGCTGTTTATCTTTCAAAAAAAGTATTTTATTTCAAATTTTGTTCTTATGCTAGCCTAATAACTATTCGCTGTTTTATGGAACAAGGTCAAGAAAGTAACAGTCAGAAACTTCATCATAAGAAATCAGTTTAAAAGCGAGGTCTGATAGGCCCCATGTCAGGTATATTAGCTGCATTCCCGTGGCACTGGATCAGATCAAATCTCGGTGGAACAACTTCAGTTCAACTTTATAGAAAATTGGCACCACTGCCTTGAAACAGCTGTTTGATAACAATAGAAATCAATACAAAACAGCATACTTAAGATTTGCCAACTATGTTCGTTTTTAACAAAAAATGCATTAAACTTGGCAGCATTTTCAGATCAGAAATAGAGTCAGGAAAAGAGCCCGTTCTAATTTTTGTTTTTGCTTTGTGAATAAAATAGAGCCGCACTCTAGATCAACGACCACGGGAATGCAGCTATTGTTAAATTTGGAGCACGTCAGTTGCAGTAGGTTACGGTGCTTCACTAAAAATGATGGAGTGTCATTCCCTTCGGACCAAGTTTTGTTTCTTCCTGAACCAAGCATTTCTGCAAAACTGTAAGGCAAGGCCTTTGTTTCACCTAGAAATACAAAGTTTTTTTGATATTATATGTACATAATATCTAATATGCCTTATAAAACATGTACGATAACTTCTGCAATCACGCTTCAGGATCACTTCTGACCATTCTCCTTACAAATTTTTAACAAACCATCATCTACCATGATAAGAATAAACACTTTAAGCTCAATTAAGAAATTCGTCCTGAAGTTTCAATTTAAGAAATAAGAGCCAAATGAACTATTAGTGGAAATTTTAAGTTTGTTATTTTTAAGTTGTTCTAAACTTCAAAAATTTTATGCGAACATCTTATGCGTTGGGGCTAGTGTAATTTGTAGTAGATTTTTGTGTTATTTCCCTTTTTTTTATTTTATGTTAAGTTTTAGAGAATAAGTAGATTCTTCGAAACAAAATCAACAGATGATTCTGACATCTAGCTTACGTTTTTCCCCAATATGAGCCTACCTTGTTTTTATACAATGGTCGGCAACAAAACATCGACAATTATAGTCAACATGTTGAGTAGCCATTGTCGTTGGCTGCATTCAGCGGGAAATTTCGTACTTAGCAGTTGCACAACTTTCGGGCTGAATGGTATGTAGCATAAAGCGCTCACACAACATGTTCCCTGAGCGGTCGCCATTGTAGGGAGCGAAAATATGTTAGGCTACTTCGGGTAAAAGGCTTACATTAACTTTATTTTGACAGATGACAAAGCACTAGTTGGTTAAAAATAAACAAATCTAAGACAAAAACCATCGATTGACGAACAGTTGTTTGCCGTTTGACGTTTCGCATGAAAAGCCATTCAGCAAAAAGACCTCTTTTACATTGGCCAGCAATTAAAAGCTTTCGCGCATAGAAAACACGCAAAGAAGATATTGAATTCAATTCTTGACCAATGTAGAAGCTCTCGTCACGCAGAGCTGTAAAAAAATGGAATCATTTCGGAATGCACACACTATTGCATTCAAAAGCTGCATCAACCAGATTGCAATCTTATAGCATGTTCAAACCAACTTCATTTAACGTGTTATTCGAAAAAAGCTTTTTTTTAACATCATCGTTCATACTGCTTTAACTAGTTTCAAAATGTCAGTTTATTTGTCTATATTTTGAAAGAAATAAAAAATTGTTTATTCAAAAATATAAAAAAATAAAAAAAAATAAAAAAAATAACAAAAAATTCAAATACATTCAAAAATTTGTCAAAGAATTAAGAAAAATTTGTCAAAGAATTTATTTGTTTACATTCAAAACATCAAAATAAAAAGCTCTTGTCAGATTTGGCTGCGTTTAAAAAGCAAAATAGCTCTTCTGACGTTAGCAAGAACACAAACCAGTGATTTAACGAGTTTCGAAACGTGTTAAATCATTTAACACGTTAAATTTCCAACAACCATTGTACGCATTTAACTTCATTAAAACTTCATTTCAGAACTTTTTTTTCGATTAAACTTCATTAACTCGATTTAACATAATTAACTGCTCGGTTTGAACATGCTATTATGCTTCTATTGAGTTAATGAATTACATATGCACAATTCATCATTCTTCAAAGATAAAAGAATGCACACCCAATGCTCTGTAAGGAATGGGATTTATGGAAACATCAATCCCACTCTTGTTGGTTTAAACAATCTGATGAATGCACTCACTTTTATCATTCTTTTCAACTCTGAAACACTGGACATTTTATTTACTACAAAGAAATACCACTAAATACAAAGCAGCATTTTGCATTTACGTTGTCAATTGTTTTCGACGGCCGATCTTAGTGACACGCTTTTGTCTTTTTTTTTGACATTTTCTGGAATAACAAAGTACGTATTAACAATAGGTGTGTTTTTTGGCATCGCTATATAAGCCTGTCCAAAAAAACGCTCATCGGCGCCTAATATTTCGCTTAACTTTTTTCTTCAAAACTTGGCAGCATTGCGTGTTACTGTCAAATATTGAACTTACATAATTATTAATAAGCACAAATTGACAAATTTTATTTGTATTAAAATGTAACACATTTTCTTTTCAAACCGTACAGCTCTGAGGAAACCGAAGTAATTATACTAACAAATTCTTCTCTGCATTATACAGGTCTTGAGGACTCTTTTTTTATGCTTCTAGCAGCAGCGGATGACTCTGGCATATTGATTGGCTCAAAGAGGTACTCCACTTCCAAGTCAATGTCCACATTGATTTTCTTTCTGGCATGCTGGAATTCGTCCTTTCTGGCCATGTAGTATTTAAGGAATCTTAAAGTCTCCTCACGGCTCCACTTCTTGCGTTTACTGCTAGAATATATAAAAATTGAATTCTTTTGTACTATCAACATGGCCGTACAAGTTTAATGATATCTTACCACTCATTTTGCTATTCTGTGCAAATAAAATATAATTTATTATTAGTTGCTTTGTTTACTTTTGATTGTGATTTTTTTTTTATTTTATGTGACATAAACATGGTTGTTTTTCAAAAAGTGATGCCAATAAATTACGTAGACTATCATTTTCTTGATCTGGCAATAGTGTTTCTATCGGCGATTATGAGCTAAGCGGCTATAATTATCCTGTCTTAGCTAAATAATTATTTGTATGAAAAATATTGTTAAGCGCATATAGCAATGCCAAAAAAACGCACCTAATAAATTTTATTAACAAAATGTATAAAAATTAACTTCTACAATTTGTTGCATATAGTACTTTTTCTATACATGATATAAGCCTATGGCAACCCACCACAGTCATGCCCAACAGTCACACACGCATACACAAATACACACAAAACAACTTCAGACAACAACAAATCTTTGCGGCGGAAGCCATTGCCGGCTGCATTCACTAAAATTTTAATTCGGCTGCAACTATTGATGGTTGCAGCCATCTTGGCTGAAGCCATCGGTGGCTGCATTCGTTAAAATTTCAATTCAGTGTGCATTCTTTACGTTTTGCAATTCATGACTTGAAAACAATTTTAATCAGCCTAAAGGCTTAAGCCTAAAGAGTTCACACTTTGAATGCTAGAAAAAAAGGATTTCAGCTTTTGACTTTTTAAACAAGAGAATGAAAAGTGAAAATTAATTCACACTTTTACAGCTCTGTCGTCAAGTACAAAAGAGAACGTCAAAATTATTGCAAATAAATTCTTGATCAATGTAAAAGAAGTCATGGATAGGGAATCAATTAAATCCAAAGAACTAAGATATAAGGAAGTGATGTTATTGCACAAAAGTGTGGTATTTTTCTTATTCGTGTTGGTTGACACAAATACATAAACATTCACAAAGGGTCGTTTTCAGTTACATCGAAAAAGAAGGCTCAAATTGTTTATGATTAGAATAACATAAAATATTTTTTTAGATTTTTACGGTATTTCTCAAACGTTTGATAATTAAAGACCTAATATATTAAAAGAAAATTGTATTGTAATACAGAATTATTTTACTCAGGGCCGTATTCGGTCAGATCGTTAAAGAAGGTCCAAATGGTTTCTAATTGGAATCACATAGATTCTGAGTTAAATTTACTGATTTTGGAGCTAATTTAATTATATAATATAAAACTAATTAAATTATTATAAATTAAGGCTTTTTAAAAATATGATAATTTAGTTTTGTTTTTATTATATTTCCACACCGCCTATTTTTTCTTTTTTTTTTAGATATTTCATTGGGTAATAATATTATAATAATATAATATAATACAGTATAATTTCAGATCCAAAATATGCGGAAATCTGAAAAAAATTAAAAATAACAATTATATATCTAAAACTTTGCTGAAGACAAAAGCGCCCCAAAAGTGTGTTAAAGAGTAAAAAATAATGCGCCCCTGAAGCAGTGATTGCGTTTTGACAACTGTGGTCGCATCAAATTGGCGCGACTATTTTTTTTTTACTGAGAAGACTTGTGAACAGCTGACGATCGCTCAGAAATGTCAAAAAAACACACTCTGTCTCGCTCACTCAATTTACGAAATTGGCCACAGTTCACGTACACTGTATGTGTAGACAACACCACCCCAGCCGGACACCTAACTGTTAGATATGCCATATATATGGCATATACCTAACGCCAAAGGCGTTAGGTTCATATAAAACTCTCCATACAAATTACGTTAGGTTTGTTCTAGCGTTGGGAAAAACCTAACGCCTTTTTGTCTATCCGTGTGATGTGGCATCTCTGTCTGCCACATATGTTTTAAGCATTGCAAAAAGATATAGCTGCTCTGCTCACACTAACAACAAATTCCGTAGAGAATTTAATAACAAACTCAGCTGTTAACTTAAGTACACAGTTAGCGTTCCGCAAAATTTTTCCACCATAGTGTAGTGGTTAGAGCGCTGGCCTTATATGCAAACAAACGCGAGTTCAAAAACCAAATAAAACCAAATTCTTTTTTCTTATAATTTTGTTTAAAAGTGTTTTTTTGTTATTTTTATTAATGGGTAGTATTTACAAAAGGTGAATTTAGGCAAAACATTTAAAGAAAATAAAAAAAAATATCTCTCAAATATTGGCTTTTTTTTTAACTCTAGCAAGGAAAACTTGCGTTTATTCAGAAAGGAACTTTGCCATTTTTAATAATAATCGTATTTCTCTTTAGTGTATTTTACATATATATATATTTAAATTTATTTAATTAAACTCAATGAAAACCTTCCTGTGTCGGACGGTATTTGAACCGCGGTCTCTGCCATATAAGCTGCACATTCTACCCAACGCGCCACGGACATCATATTCCAAAGGTATCATTTAGGATATTATTTTATTGCTTGACTTACACTTGCATCGCTTAAAGTTTTTTCGCTACTTTTTTCACATCCTCAGCTTGTTTGCTGCGTAAAGGAGCAAGCTATGTAAGCACATACAACTTTCCTTGTTTAACATGACATCAAAATTTAAGAGTGTATTAGTGAACACCAAATTTTGTTTCCTTGTGTGCGTAACTACGTTAGAGCTGTCTAGCTGGGACTTCCTTATATTTTAGTTCTTTGATTAATAGTACGTTCGCACTGGGCCGAAATTGCGCAATTTCAAGCATATTCTCAATTTCGGCTGAAATTGAGTTGAAATTGCTTAATTTAGCCATAGAAATACTTTCAAATGAAATTAGGAACCAATCTCAATTTCATCGAAATTGACCACGAAATTAAGTTAAATTGTAAGGCAACCCAGGTATTTTGATACCAAATTTGGCAGCACTGCCAATAAATATATTGTCAATCAAAATAATCCGTCAAAATATTAATAATTTTATCGTATTTTTGAATGTGTTGGAAAATATAATGAAACGTTTAAGTGATGAACGCGCAAGAATTCTCTTTGAAAAGCTTTCTAAATACATTGGCACCAATGTGAAGCAGTTAATAGATCGCCCAGACGGAACCTACTGCTTCCGCGAGCACCGTGATTGTGTCTATTACGTTTCAGAGCGCATTTTAAAACTATCAGAATGTTTGGGACCTGATAAGCTAATCTGTGTGGGTACATGTTTTGGCAAATTTTCCAAAACAAATAAACTAAAGTTTCACATCTGAATATGATTATATATGATTTCCCAAGCAACTGTCAATGCTACCTTGTATTATTATACCATGGCTAATTCCTTTTAAACTTACCCTCTCTCTCGTTGATGTACGCGTCTCTCATCGACAAATGCAAGAGTTGACCGCCAACTCTTGACAAATGTAAACGGAGTCTTTGATATAAAATTTTCCTTAATTTTTATTTAACACGACCGTGGCAATTTTCGGTGTCAATTTGACCGTGAAAAAAACTATTAAATTTGTTAATATTTTTAACATTTACTTTATTTATATTTATTTGCTTTTGCATTTTTATAAACATTTCACAATTACCGCTATCAAATAACAACCTTTACTAATTGCACAAAAATGTTGCATAGTATAAAAAATTCTCATCAGTTATTTTAAATGACATGGCAACTTTATTTCATTCTTTCACTTTATATTATTTGTGAACAAACTTATAACGAATACAATGCAAAGAGCAAAGTATGAGGAATACCAAATTTAAAGGAAATACGAAATAGTACGTTCTTGGTACCATTTGATTTGTATGAAAATTTCATATAAACGTGTTGGAAGGGTTAAGGAACATAACCCGAAACTGACATATTCACCTCACTATTTGTGGTGAAATGGTTTCTCTCGTATGTGTGTTTACTTTTTGCAATTTTTAGATTCCCAACAGAAGTTTCCCATCTTGTTATCTTTGACTAGTACGAAGAGATTAGTACTTCGTATTTTAATAATAAAAACGTATCCAAAATGATACAAAAGTACGTACTTGTGCAACCTTGTTTTGTATTGTTATGATTATAAAATTGTTATAAAAGCTTCAAACAGAACTATAGAAATTATGGAATATTCTTTAGACAAAAAACTACAAGGATTTCAATTGATAGCTCAAGAGAAATTGCAAGCAATTATTTGCTCTATTCCTGGAAAAAAGGATTTAATATTAGATCCCACGCTGATAAAGCCGCTAGAGCGTATCTGTTCGGCATCATGGTTAAAGTAAGTTCACGGTTCCGAAATTTAAGTTTTGTTTATGTCCACAAATTAAAGGCTCAAAGGTATACAACGAATTTACAAATTCGATGGTGACGTTGCAATTCCTCGACGGGCAGATGGTGTACACATTTATATGATACGCAGCCAATTGGACATCTTTGCAAAAGTGCTTCAGCAGGTACACGAACATGAGGTAAAGGAACCCACCGACACGAATGCTGCCATCAAAAATTTCCATGTCATCTGTGTGCCCAGCTGTTTAGTTTACTTCCAAACTGTTTTGGAAGAAGAGGGACTTTATGGATTAGTTCAGCTACATCGATACAGTTGGGATTTGATATATTTAGATAGCGGCGTTATGAGCATGGAAGTTTCGAATGTACTTGAATTAAACAATATTAATGAATTAAATAATTAAATCTATTTATATCCTAGGTGCTCTCTACAGTTTTTCTCCGAGAAGATACTTCACTTTTGCCCTCCATAGCTAGTACATTGCGCGCTCTTCAGATGAGTTGTGGCCGACCTGAGTTTATACTTAGCTATGGTGATCACTCAGCAAATATTGTTAAAATGCTTAATGCACTAGGCAGCTGGCCACAATCACTAGCTAATGACAATGGCGGTGACTTTGCCGCAATGCTTATAATAGACCGCGATAAAGACTACGTTTCTAGCTTATTGACTCCGGCTATTTATTCTGGTCTGCTCTTGGAAGTCTTTAATAACCGCACTGGAGAAATCGACATTGCGACAAAATCTAATAAAATTCAAGATCAAAAGCTGCCATTATTTATGTTGGACAAAACATCTGCGAGTACTAAAAATCAAGCAGAAAATACTGCCTCTAAGCTTATCATTCGCCTTAACTCAGTTGCCGATGAGATTTATGGTGAAAACCGCTATAAGCACTTTTCCCACGCAAGTAGCTTGGTGCGAGCACAGGCCAAAGCAATTGGACTTGAGGTGCACAAACTTAACGATATGAAGCTTGATGAAATGCATGATTATGTAGCGAGAAAACTACCCAAAATCACTGAACTTAAAACCAAAATAATGCGTCATTTAAACGCGAGTGAAAAGGTAATCGAAATGCTAGCCGAAAACTTTCAACGAGTACAGTCTTTAGAAGAGGATATTCTCAATAACACATCGCGCAAGAAGCTTCTTCAAGAAATCGACGAGTTGCTTACTATTGATGCTCAACAGTACAATACACTTCGTTTATTGTGCTTGCTGCATTTATCCGCCGCTCTCAGTTCAGAAGAGTTGGGACAATTTGTGCGCAATTATTGCAATTATTTTGGCATCGAAAATTTAAGCATTTTCACACAGTTAGCAAAAGCAGGTCTTTTGCCCGCTCTCGAAGAAGAAAAATCGTTAAACAAATCGGCAAAACTTTTATCCAACCTGCCAATACCGAAATTTCTACAAACTGAATTTCAGGCCAATGCCAATAGGCTAAAGCTTCTAGTATCCTCTTCATTAAGAGATGATGTCGCACCTGATTCGACCTCAAGAGCAGCAACAGCGGAAGCGAAGGGCGCTTGTCCAAGTTATGTTTTCAATAGCCTTTATATTCCGCTTATTGCACAATTGTGCTCTCTGCTGCTTAAAGCCCCTTCGGCCGAAGATCTGGCACTTAAACTAGGAATGGTTGATAAACTACAAGTTCACGTCTCAGACTCTTCTGTTTTTACTACTGCGTACACTATTAAATCCTTCGCCAATGCTATAAAACAGTCTGAACTTAAAAATGTATTTCCACTAAGGAAACGTAATCTATTTATCTTTGTTGTTGGTGGAATGACATATTCAGAGATTGGTGCCTGTGATCTGGTTGGGCGAATGACAGGATCACAAATAATAGTTGCCTCTGATAGCATAATTTCGGGAGCTGATGTAATGGCAGCGGCTTTTTAAATTCATCCAACTAAATCCATATCTTTACATGTACACACAAACGAATAACCTCTACCTTCAAACTTTTAACGGGTTTTTAAACTAATTCATTCTTTGTCAAAAATATAGCATAAAGTTTTTAGTTCATACTGTTTTTTAACAAGTAACAGTTATTTTTTTTTTTTTTTGCTTTGAACCAAGGATTTCAGGTGGAATACCTATTCAGTCAAGTCTGCCTTGGTTCGAAATGGGGTGATAGATTAGTGGGAAGGAAAGGGCAATCAAGTGAAACATATGTAGGATGTTCTAAGCGTGGAGGAAAGTCGAAGAAACATTAACACTATTTCAAGAATGGGATCGGAAATTCTCTAAATTTTCCACATATACCTGCTTATTGTAAATAAGTGAATGATCTGAACAATGCTGAAAAACAAAAAATGTAGTTGGGATGTAAATATGAAGAGTATGGTGTAAGAGTAAGTTGAAGATGTGAATGAATTATTAATGAATTTTTATTTATAAAACTCAGTTTTATTTTATACAGACGTTTTAATACAGTTTAACAAGATATTTTTGATTCAGAAAAAATAATATAATTCAAAAGAACGATACCAAAATTTGTTTTGTTTACAATAAAAATTTGTATGTGTATAAAAAGAAGATATCCACATAACCGATTTTAAGCCGATGATGGAACTACCACAAATTAAAATGTTTGATTTCATTTAATTATATTGAGACTTATTTCTGAGCTCGAGGCCAAATATGTTAATGAAGAAAATAACTATCCAATTCATCAGTAGTTTTTCGTGATTTTCGTTGTGATCCACTCAGCTACTAAAATTTTTATGGAGCCGATTTAGCCATAACCGTCTGTCTGTCTGTGATCACGATCATTGCTGCAATTCTCAAGCTATGACAAAACTCGATATTTAAGTGCCTACCTCCCATACAAAGTGACTATCAAAACGGTAAAATCTCTTTGAATTCCACAAAAATTAATGAATGGACTTCAAATTTTGCATATAAGCTTTGATATTTATGGCCGTTTTACGACTTACAACTTTGCTCAGTTGAGTCGTAAAATCAAAGACGGTATTATGGTTTACAACCCAACCAAACTTCCGGCTGCAAAGTTATCCTTCGAGTTGTGTATGTACAATTTTTGGCATTATGAAAAATAAACCGAACTTAGATTGGTTTGTGTCGGCGCAGTGAAATAACTCCCAACATAAAAATTAAATAACTTCCAATGAAATAACTCCCAATAGAAATAAAATAAGACCCAAATCTAAAAATTGGATAAGTCCCAATTAAATAACCCCCAACGAAACAACTCCCAAAAATTAAAATTAACGAAATAACCCACAAGTAAAATGAAATAACTCCCAAGGTCAATTAAATAACTCCCAAGAAAAATGAAATAACTCCTAAAATAAATACTATAACTCGATAATGCGAATAAATATGTTTGTTCAATCAAAAAATAAAAAACTTTAAAATTGTACAAAAAGCTATTATAAAAACAGAAATCTACAAAACAAATGAGCTATATCGTTGCGTTTTTGTTGCGCAATTTTTCATAACGAAATAAGGCCCTAAATTGCAAATAAAAAAATTTTCAGAAATGCGCGATTTGTACTTTTAATGTTTATTTTTTAACCCCCCTGCGCATGAATTATCCCGGAGTAAACGCTTCCAAATGCATGAATTTTTTTAGACAATGATTTCCGAAAAGTCATGATTGGTATAGGGTTTTTTGGGGCGCTGAGTCCATTCCCGATATCTGTTGGGGCGAGAAAATCCCCCCAAGGGGTGAAAATGGGGGTTTGGGTGGTGGAAATTTGTGAGCAAAACAAAAACGAAAAAAAATAGAAAAAAATAAAAAAAATTAAAAAAAAATTAAACAAGGGATGTATTAGAGACTTGGCGCCTCCACGCGGCACATCCTGGGTATATTTTTCCTTCTTGAAAATTATAGCTTATCCAAGTCTTACCAAAGATCTTGAATTTTTCGTTTCGTCAAATTTTTCAACCCCCGACCCCTATTTTCAAACCTTAAGAATTTATTTTCCTACCCAATAATGGCGGATTTAGATCCAGCGACCTCGAAAACCCTTAAGTACCAGATTCCAGCCCCGGGCTACGATTTTTCACGTGAGAAATGTTGCTTATTTTATTTCCGGACTCTCCCCTACCCCTGTTTTCAACCCCCCGAAATTTATTGACCATATCAGCAGGGTGTTATCTTGTAGAGGACATTTCACCCTTTAATTTGAGCCCTCGCGGGGGTCTCAAAGTTGTATAGATTCAGAGATATGCCCGTTTACTTTTGGACGAGTATACTCGTCATTCTGAATACGGAAGCGACTTCGTTTGGACGAGTATACTCGGGACAGCGCGCAGGGGGGTTAATCATATTTTAGGACCATTGGCTATTCTAAAAAACTGGGTATTTTCTTACGAGTGTCTTGCACCGACTGTCATTTGCCTGTATCATGATACAATTATCAGAGATATTAGGTCTGTTTCCGTACTTTACACTGTGTAAGATTTGTGTAAAATGTGTGCAAGAGAGTAAAAACGAAATGTGAGAATAGTTGCAAAAGTACGGAAACAGCTTCTAGTAAGTTTCAAGCATGGTATAATTATACCAGGTAGCATTGACAACTGCTTATTTTCTCTTCAACAGGAAAACATAAATTGTCAAACACAGCTGTTTGCGAAACGAAGCGAAAATTAAAGCAAGTGACAAAAACAAACAAAAAACTAATAAGAATATTGTGCGTTTAAATAAACAAATCATAAAGAAATAAACATTTAAAATCATGAAAGTGATAAAAAGATCTTGTGTAATTTGTGCGAAAAGTTTTTCATTCCGTGATGTTAAATTTTATTCAGTGCCTAATAACGAAACTCGTCGCCAGCGGTGGATTGATGCCTGTGGCTTGATGCTGGCAGAAAATTCGTTTGTTGTTTGTGTTTTCATTTATTAACAATGGCCGACCAGCGAACGCTCTCTTTTTGAGTATATTTTTTGACAGTATATGATTTCCCAGGCAACTGTCAATGCTACCATGTATTATTATACCATGAGAGCATGGTACAATAGGTCTGTTTCCGTACTCGATTGTAGTAACTTGCAATGTGCTAGAACGTGTTTCCGTACTTTTTCTAGCTCAAAAGAGAGAAGAAGAACAAGCATAAAAGCGCTCTCTCGAGCTCGAAAGTAGCTCGAAGTGTGCTGGAAGAAATTACTTCGAGCATTATAACCGAGCGTTTCCACCGCCCGAACGAACGAAGATTTCTTCGTTCGTTCAGGCGGTGTAAACAGTTTGGTCCGAACCAAGGTTCGGAACATTGGTTTTTTACAAAATGCTCGCGAGCGCTATTCGCGCAGTGTAAACACTTTTCCAGCACGAACGAACGAAGATTTCTTCGTTCGCTCTGATCGGCCGACGCTCGATCTTTTTGGGCGAATCCAGTGCTTATTTGCGCATAGGTAGTAGATTTGTTGAAATTGTAGTTAATAACGTAGGAAAAACAAAAAAGAAAGAAAATATATTGAAAATTTAACGCAAAAGAATTTTCTTTTGCTTTGTTATTTTATTAGCACTTTATATAAGCAAATTATTTGTATAATATTCTTTATATAATAAATTCTTTACATAAATACTTACATAAAACCTAAATTAAAAGGCATAAAAGTAGTAAAAATTAATCAAATTTAGTACGTTTGCATAAACAAATATTGATCAACGCTGATGCTCGCAAGCATTGAATTTAAGTGTTTCCACTGCACGAACGAACAAGATGGCGACTTACCAATGTTCGCAACTTGTGTTCGTGCGGTGGAAACAGTTGGACCGAACGAAGAATTCATCGCGACGATTTGTTCGCGATGATTTCTTCGTTCGTTCGGGCGGTGGAAACGCTCGGTAAGAACAAGCATGAAGAAGAACAAGAAACTGTCAAATTGATTTTTTTCTTTATTTACGTTGTGTGGCGGGAAATAAATTTACAAATAGTGAAATACAAATTGCAAATAAATATAAATAAGTTAATAATAAATTAATTTGAAAGTTGATAGTCGATAATTGGCGTAAATAAATTTGGCACTGTTTACGTTTTATAGGCAATCAGCTGTTTTTGTGCTGGAAACTAGCTAGAAGTCGTTTCCGTACTTTTGACACTATTCTCAAATTTCATTTTACGCTCCCAGCTCGAACTTTACTCGACTTTTACTCGACATTGTGTACGGAAACACACCTAATAAGAAGGTAGGGTAAGGAGCTTTGACAAGACCGTCTGCTAATGTCAAAACCATAAAATACAGTGATCCCATATCTAAAGAAAAAATCCCATGACAAATCCATGTTTCATGGTTTCAGTAGGCAAGCGTTTCATATGAAATGCGTTGCTGAAAATTATGATAAACGGGGAATTACTAACTTTTTGGGTTTTATGCAATAAGGTTATGCAATAAGGTGATAAAAAGATATACACAGTTTTGCACAATTGATTTTAGAACAGTCAAAAACGATAATTTTTTTGCAACACCGCAAAAAGTTGGAGGACAATATCGTCATAGTGGACACAGGAAAGTTTAAAATCTGCTTTCAAACGGTGCAAAGTGTGGTATTATTAAAAAAATTACTTTACTCTAATAATTTTTTTATTGTTTTTTCCATCTTTTCATATATAGCACGAAACACAGAATTTCTTAATAACACTGGAAACGTTGAGGCAGATGACACCAGCTGGTTGAACACCAACATCAACCAAACCTCATCAGGCGCTGGAAATGTCCTTTCCGATGTATTTGTTGAGTCCATAGACCAAGTCTTACAACCGGAATTCAGTGCAGACTTAGAGTGCAGCGAAATAGTCCTTCCAAACGAAACAGAAGACATCGACACATTACATGAAGATGGATTGGAGTTTATGGCGGGTTATATTATAAAAAAGTTAAATTTGGAAGATTATGAGCTCAGTGAAGGAAGTACATGGACATGGGTCGACCAAGTATCACAAGGAAAGTTGAAAAAACCATCATTGGAATTTTTGGACAATGTAAAAAAGCTAGACATCATGTTCCAAAAATTTAATCGTGAAAAAATTGTGCACTGCATCAACTTTCAAAAAAAATGTTTGATTTATGTTCAACAGTTCCACTGTCAGACAAATTAAAAAAATTTTTTATTAGATATCGTTGCACATTCGCATTCAATTTTTAAATAAGAAATTAAGAATACAAAAAGCTAAGCAAAAAATTATGGGCAATAGTAAATTAGTGAAAATAAAGCTTTAAAATTACTAAAAAATTTATTGTTTCAATTATAGATAATTTCATTTAATATTTTTCTTATTTGCCCTACACATAATTCCTTTTCTAAGTGTTTGTTCCACATTTAAGAAAAATACAGAAAAGTGGCAACGCTAAAAGGCTTTTTGACATAAGCAGACGGTCTTGTCAAAGCTCCTTACCCTTACCTTCTTATTGTATCATGTGCTAGAGAGTAAAAACGAAATGTGAGAATAGTTGCAAAAGTACGGAAACAGCTTCTAGTAAGTTTCGAGCACAAAACAGCTGATTTTGACTGCAGACGGCAGCACAAAATTTAAAACACTTTCACTCAAATTATTAAAAGCCATTTTTAATGCAAAACTGAACAATTACTTAATTTTTATTTATTACTATTTATTTATTGTACGTAAATTTCTTTTTAGGCACACAATTTGTGAGTTTATTTATCGCAAAACATAAACAATTATGAAATGTAATTTGACATTTGCTTCTTCTTATTGATGCTTGTTCTTCTTGATGCTTGTTCTTACTTTACTCCATGGTATAATAATACATGGTAGCATTGACAACTGCTTATTTTCTCTTCAACAGGAAAACATAAATTGTCAAAAACAGCTTTTTCTGGAAATACATCAGCAGCTGCTGTGGTTGTTGTTTTTTTTCACTTCAACGTTTTCAACATTGCTTGTGTTTTCAATGGCGGATTGTGAGCGCTCTCTTTTTGAGTATATTTTTTGACAGTATATGATTTCCCAAGCAACTGTCAATGCTACCTTGTATTATTATACCATGACTTTACTCGAAGTCTCGAGTTCTAGCACTCTCTGTGCACTTTGTGTGCTCGAGAGAGCGATTTTATGCTTGTTCTTCTTCTACCATTTTAAGCACAGAAAGTACGAAAACAGAAAATAGCGTCCCACAAGTTAGAGCCTGAACAGAATCAAAAATCGTTGCGACCAACGTTCCTCTCTGGTCGTCGAACGCAGAGAATGTGTCCAGAATGATGCGTTTGCGATTAACGATTCAAAGTTGCTTTTATTTAGTATTTTTTTATTTATTTTTTCTATTTCCAGTATATGAACTGGATAACATAAGAACTATGTTTTCTGTGTGCCTGGTATTCAAGCCAAGTCAATGGATGAAAATCGTCCAAGTTAGGACATTACATTGGGTAAAACGAAAGTTTGGCCAGTACACCAAAGTAATGCTCCAATTCTCCAGGGTAAGAGAGAGACATAATGAAGTTAGACAGATCGGAGCCAAGAAAATCGCGTAGGTGGGAGCGACATGCACTGGCTTAGATAGGCAATGACCCCAATATAGATAACATAAGTGTCAATATAGGATACCAAGAAAATGGCGTAGGTGGGAGCGACCTGCACTATCTAATATATGATCCCAATATACATGTGTATGGTTTGTCATTTTAGGATACAAAAAAAATTAAACAGTTTTTTTGACCACACGAAAGAACGAACTGAAACTAGGCTTTCAGTTGTCCAGTCGTTGAAGTTAAGCGCGGTATGAATATTTATTAATAGTTATAAATTAGAGGCAGTGATTAAAGTTGAGTTAAAATAGAGGCGGCACTCCAGTGTTTATTCTAAGTGTTTGTTTTTTTTTAATAACAAAAGAATTTTTACATCGCGGAGGAAAACCTTGTAAAATAGATTTAAAATCTGAGAGAAAGGAAGTAGGAATACCAAAACATATATTTAAACACTCGAGGGAACATGGTGAGTCGTAATAAACTTTATTTTGAACAAGGCTCATAGGATTTATTTTTATAACAAGAATTAAAACCAGGAACAAAAAGATACGCGGCCCAGAAGCGAGTACAGCACGTCACTGCTGAAATTGTAGCCGACTGGACAACCTTTCGGAACCGGAAACAGATAAGTTCCATAAAATATAAAGAAAAATTTCATTATAGAGCCATAGAAAATAAGATAAATAGGTTAGAAGTACCTTAAAGGCTCAGTTAATTATCCTGGAATTCCAGTTTCCTTGCGGTATTAATACTTATAATTTTTTTTGTTTATATATTTGTGTAAAAATTACTCCAAAAGAAAATCATAAGGGAGACTAAACATACAAAGAAAATTATAAGAAAATTGTAAAAGAAACAAAATCCTGTAAAGAAAATGAAAGAAAACCCTAAGTGAACCTAAACCTGCAAAGAAAATTAGAAGAAAATTGTGAAAGAAACAAAGTCCTGAAAAGAAAATTAGAAATACAGAAAACCTGAATAAAGAAAATTAGAAATACAGAAAAACCTGCAAAGAGAATAAGAACAAAACCTGGAAAGATATAAAAATAAAATAATAAATGAAATTAAAATATGTAAAAATTAATAAATTGATTTCAAAAGAAAATAATTATAAATGTAAGAAAATAATTTCATCAGTATTTAAGAGTAGTCTTAAGATAAAATTTTAGGATAAACTTGTTAAACTTGATTCACTACAGGGGCGCAATAATAAAAGGGTTTTGAAATGGTTTTAGTACGCCCACTTTAGAGAGCTCTCTCGAGTTAGGACCAACTAAAGTTTTATTTCGTTGCATTAAACTAATTATTTGAAATTGTTCTGTGGTGAAACGGGTTGATAGGCCTTAAAGTTTTGTTATAGTTGAAGCAATTTTACTTAAATTATTTTATTTATTTTTATTGAAGCGCATGCATTACCGCGAGTATTTATTATTTATTAGATGGAATATGTTCATAAATATGTTTATAAAATAATGAAGATATAAAAAAAAAAATAATGGCGTGCTAAATAGAAGTTCAGGGGGGTATCTGAAGGGTTGATATAGGGTAAGTACTTGAAAATGTCGTGAGCGAAGCCATTGTGAAATTTCGTTGGGTGACTGGAAATGGTGGTCGGTCACATGGTAGGGCGGGTGCGCTACAAGACATAACATCCGTTTTGTTCCTCATCAATTGTTTTCAATTTTATCTTATTTAGATTTTTCGGTTATTGTGCGCCCTCGACCAGATGTGGCTGGGTCGAATTTATTACCCTCCCTGACACCAATGAGCTAGTGGAGCTATGCGCCACATCTGGTACGATACCCAGGGTCATGCAACAAAATATGGCAACTCAAATGGCACTCAGAGAGAGAATCGTCGGTCGCAAGAGAAGAAATAGAATAGATTCTAATTGTGCGATTTATCGTTGCGGAAAAAGAGCTGCGTTTTTTTCTACATTTTGCATGTATTTTCCAACAACAAAGATCGGAGGCCGCAACGATTTTTGATTCTGTTCAGGCTCTTACACAGTGTGCGTACGGAAACAGACCTATTAGGACTGTTTCCGTACTTTACACTGTGTAAGATTTGTGTAAAATGTGTGCAAGAGAGTAAAAACGAAATGTGAGAATAGTTGCAAAAGTACGGAAACAGCTTCTAGTAAGTTTCAAGCACAAAACAACTGATTTTGACTGCAGACGGCAGCACAAAATTTAAAACACTTTCACTCAAATTATTAAAATCCATTTTTAATGCAAAACTGAACAATTACTTAATTTTTATTTATTACTATTTATTTATTGTACGTAAATTTCTTTTTAGGCACACAATTTGTGAATTTATTTATCGCAAAACATAAACAATTATGAAATGTAATTTGACATTTGCTTCTTCTTGTTGATGCTTATTCTTCTTGATGCTTGTTCTTACTTTACTCGAAGTCTTGAGTTCTAGCATGGTATAATAATACAAGGTAGCATTGGCTATGTTCACACGTCAGTCAAATGACTGAAGTTCATCACGATTTTTTACTCTCTTTTACTCTCTCTGAAAATTTTGACTGACGCCTGATCACACACGA
The DNA here is from genome assembly GCA_943735915.1 of Pherbina coryleti. Taxonomy (NCBI): domain Eukaryota; kingdom Metazoa; phylum Arthropoda; class Insecta; order Diptera; family Sciomyzidae; genus Pherbina; species Pherbina coryleti. The sequence goes on along the minus strand of OX030949.1, from coordinate 127,375,208 downwards.
TCTTTTGATTGATGCTCTGACGACGCCATTTGTTACTTTTCTGCTACCTACTATATTGTGAAATCGTATCGTGCTGTAGACAGAAAGTAAACACAACACAATAAACAAAACCAGATTTTTAATTTTTTAATAGAAAAGTTGCGTTGCATTTCATTTTGTTTGCAAGGGTTACAGATTACATCCTTTTCTCTTCAAAAAACTACATTTGTTACCAAAAAACTACTAATTAACTACTTTTCTTGACTTAATTTCCTACTAAACAACAAACAATTAAAATAATGCAACCATTTGACTGATTGATCCAGGTCTAGAGCTCAATCAAAATTTTGACTGACGAGAGAAGAATTTGGAGTTCATTTTCGCTCTGAGACAAAGAACTAATAGCGCATTCTTTTCTGAAAAAAAATTCTGCATTTTTTCTGCCCTCTTCAAGAACTCTGCATTTTTTCTGTTCTTTTCTAAAAAAAAATGTTGACCTCAAAATAAAACGTGTTCTTTTCTCGAAAATGTTGACCGCAAAAGTATAACAAATGCAGAATTTTCTGACCTGTAAAATTCGACGGTTCTGTATTCTGCCCTCTAGTAATACCAACATTAAAACAAAGTAAAATAATTTTGACAACTCATACTTTGTGCTAAGAAAATTGTGATAAGCAAAGATTTCTAATTTTGAAAAATGTCTGAAATTGATTCCAATATGTTTTTGGTTAAAGTGGTTAGTTTTATAAAAAATGAATTGCTCGATTCGTCATCTTCATCACCGGAAGGCGAATAAAATAATAAATAAATAATCAATAATAAATTAGTCAGAAATCAAAACAACAGTGCAGCCAATATTAAAAAAAAAAAAAATGTTGCATTTTTTCTGTTCTTTTCTCAGCTCAAAAGAGGTCAACATTCTGTAAATTCAGGTCAGAATCTAAAAAATTCTGCATTCTGTAAGGGCAGAATTTTTTTTGAGAAAAGAATGCGCTATAAGATATAATAGTTTAATATATATATTTAATATATATATATATATATATTTAATTTCTTTGATTCTGCCCTCTAGTAATACCAACATTAAAACAAAGTAAAATAATTTTGACAGCTCATACTTTGTGCTAAGTTGTGATAAGCAAAGATTTCTTATATTGAAAAATGTCTGAAATTGATTCCAATATGTTCTTGGTTAAAGTGGTTAGTTTTATAAAAAATTAATTGCTCGATTCGTCATCTTCATCACCGGAAGACGAATAAAATAATAAATAAATAATCAATAATAAATTAGTCAGAAATCAAAACAACAGTGCAGCCAATATTAAAAAAAAAATGTTGCATTTTTTCTGTTCTTTTCTCAGCTCAAAAGAGGTCAACATTCTGTAAATTCAGGTCAGAATCTAAAAAATTCTGCATTCTGTAAGGGCAGAATTTTTTTCAGAAAAGAATGCGCTATTAGGCATTCCTTTTTAAACTTGACGCTTCATGTACTGAACACATTGACGACGACATCGACGACACGCTGTCAAAATAGGAATAGTTCTATATCGACGACACGACTTGCGACATTAGACCAAATTCTCTCCATAAGAAATACATGTAAAATATTTTGACAGATGTCGTAATGTCGCTGTCGTCGTCAATGTGTTTAATGAACCAGTTTACATAGTACATTCAGAGTTGACGATCAAGTCTTCCGTATTTTCTTGAGAAATGAAGTGACCAAAATAACGGGACAACGAGAGAACAAAGCGAATTGCAAAAATTTTAAAGCACATATTTTAAAAATTTATGTTTTAGTTAATTTTTAATATCAAGTTTTTTCACCAAAAAACAAGTTTTTTTTCTGGAAATTAAAGTTTTTTTTAAAAAAAATATGGCAACACTGCCCACAAGTTACACAGTGTGCGTACGGAAACAGACCTATTAGCTTGAAGGCGTTTCTTTACACATTTTTCCATGATACAATTATAAGGTAAGCTCATTTTAAGAGCTTAAGAGCTTTAAGCTGCTCAATTGATAAATTTTGTAACAACAAAGCATGGTATAATAGCTGCGTTTTTTTCATGGAAGATCAGATCATTTATGAAAAAAACGATTCGGATCAATTGGGCGATGTTTTCTTAATCACTAACAGATGGCGCTATGCTATGCATAAGATAAATAGCTGATGCACTTTTCGAGCTGACAAATAAGTTTTGCGAATTACCAAAATTGTATTGTAAAACAAATGTAGTCAAATTTTTAACAAATTTGAACCAAACTAACTCTTCTTTGATTATTTCCATTGAATCAAACCCAAAATTCATGCTTGCCGCTTTAACTTTTTTGTTAGCAATACCAATGCTGCCAAACTTTTTAAATGTCAAATGATGCAGTACTGCCAATTTTTCGGACACCCAGCGCCATCTTGCCATCAATTACGACCAAGTGTTGCCTACTTTTACAGTTGCGGCCTCAACAATTAAAAACATCGAATTGGATCAATTGAAATGATCCAGCTCACTTGCTGGATCATGTGTTGTTTTTGCTTTGCGTGCAAAAGCGATGATATGATCCGGATCTCCTATGAAAAAAACGCAGCTAATAATACAAGGTAGCATTGACAGTTGCTTGGGAAATCATATACTGTCAAAAAATATACTCAAAAAGAGAGCGCTCACAATCCGCCATTGAAAACACAAGCAATGTTGAAAACGTTGAAGTGAAAAAAAACAACAACCACAGCAGCTGCTGATGTATTTCCACAAAAAGCTGTTTTTGACAGTTTATGTTTTCCTGTTGAAGAGAAAATAAGCAGTTGTCAATGCTACCATGTATTATTATACCATGGCTTGAACAATTTCTTCGAGCACGATAAGAACAAGCATCAAGAAGAACAAGAAAATGTCAAATTAATGTATGTAAATAAATTTGGCGCTGCTTACGTTTATAGGCAATCAGCTGTTTTTGTGCTTGAAACTCGCTAGAAGTCGTTTCCGTACTTTTTTGCAAATTCTCTCATTTTGACAGATAATTTAATTACTCTCACATATTGAACTTTACTCGAACTTTTCTTGAACTTTGTACGGAAACAGACCTAATGAGATGGGAAACTTCGTTTCTATTGTGAATTCTGTGTATGTGAGTTCACCTCATATATGTCAAAAATAGGTCTACACCCAAAAAAGTCTTGCATATTTAAAAGAAAATTGTTTTTAGACCAAAAATTTGGTTTAAATGCATGAATTTGTTTGAACGAAAATTGTAAGTTAGTTTTTCCCTATGTGTATACTGGTGGCTAAACTGTCGATAGTGAGATATTCACCAGCGCTCATGTCCATCCTGAGGGGTGAATTCATCGAGAATCCATCGCGAGGGGCATGGTATAATAACCCAGGTAGACTTATTAGAATGACAGCAAAAGTTGGCATACGTTTGCTGTCAAAATACGGTGCTGCCATATCTTTAAGCAAAAATCAGAGTTTTCAGAAGAAAATGTTTTAATATTATATGGAATTATAATAGATATATAAATTAAGAACAAAAAATTGTACAATAAATTTATATGAATTAAGCGTTTAATTTAGTACTTTAGTACAGTTTAGTACTTTCTTCTGTTCATTGAATTTCTTTATTATTACGTTGTATACAAATGCGGTATGTATGAATATCAAAGCGTGCTAATAAAACCATAGTTAGTATTTGTGTCAAAATATTGCAATGATGCTTTGTTATATAATATATTATTGGAATCTAAAAATTTAGTTTAGTTAATTATCAAAAATAAACAAAAATTAAAGTTGCTCTGTTATTATATTATTTTTATCCCTTTAGCCCATTATAAAATCCCAACCCAATTACTTTTTCCCACAAAATTCAAGATGTGGCAATATCAGCGCAGAGTTTGACAGCAAAGGCAGGTCGAATTCTAGGAACTCAACTCTAATAAGTCTACCTGGGTTATTATACCATGGCGAGGGGTGAGTTTGTCATGAAATTTTACTAACACATTAATAATATTTGCATTAGTATTGACTGCATTTTAGCATACGGCTATCTCTTTTTTGCCGAAGTTTCCAATCTCTTTATCTCTGACAATTATGCAAGGTAGGAGTGACAGCTAGCTATTTTCTCACCACTGTCTTGCACCGACTGTCATTTGCCTGTATATTTTGCTCTCTAAATATTTTCTTTTTTATGTACTGAACACATTGACGACGACAGCGACGACAGCGACGACAAGCTGTCAAATTTGGAATAGTTCTAAATCGACGACACGACATTGCGACATTAGACCAAATTCTCTCCATAAGAAATACATGTAAAAAAATTTGACAGATGTCGTAATGTCGTTGCCGTCGTCAATGTGTTCAGTGCATTACTTTTTTCGTTCTCTACTTTATATTATTTTTGACAGTTGGTGCGAGACGAAAAAACTCCTACCTTGTATAATTGTATCATGCACTAGGTAGTGAGTTCGTGCCTCGTCAATGTTAATAAATTTTTTGTTTTTTATGAGACAAATTCAAATTTTTAAAAATTCGCCTCAGAGGCCGTGTGCTATTCGGAAACTTTTCACTCGTGGTAGGAGAGAATTTACTGAGTTGAATAACATTTCTGTCTGTTGAAATAAAATTGTAATTTTTGCTGTGCCAAAAGGACGATGAAATTTTGACAACTAGAAATGTTGACGTTTTAGATTTTGGTAGTGCATTAGCACAAGAATTTAATTTAATTTGCAAAATTGTTGATATATATTGAAAATTAGGGATTCTGGTTGCTATGCTGTCGGAAAGACAAAATTTTTAACTGCTTTACGACTCACAAACTCACAAGTGTTTTTTTTTTTCATTTTTGCTTGTGTCAAAAATTCTCTTTCCGATTGTCAAAAATTATACTAGCCCCTGGGGCTACATGAATTTTTGACAATCATATTCACCTCACAAGTGCCAAATATTCTCTTTCAAACTGTCAAAATTTCATCATCCGAGTGAAAAGTTTCCGAATAGCACACGGCCAGAAGGTGGAAAAAAATTGTAAAAAGTAGTTTCTTTGATATATTCATAGAAATAATATATAAGGAAATGGTGTTTCCCTCACATACAGCGTACGTGTGATGAAGTACCTGTTAGAGCGAGACAGGAAGTGTTTTTTGACATTTCTATTATCGAAAATGTAAACAATGAAAATTGTTGTTTCGTAAGTTAAAAACACAGATAACTTGAATTTGCTTGATTATGAATGTTGAAACCCGAAGTAATTTTTTTTAAGCCTTGCATAGCGCACAAGTCATTTCTTTCCGAAATCATTTCAAAGAAAATATATATATGCCTATCAATTGCGCGTCATTTCGAAATCGAGATCTCGATCATGATACAATAAGAAGGTAGGGTAAGGAGCTTTGACAAGACCTACTGCTTATGTCAAAATGCATTTTAGAGATGCCTTTTTCCCGTATATTTCATAAATGTGGGATAAACACATAGAAAAGGAATTTTATATAGGGTAAATAAGAAAAATTGCAATCAATGTGTCTATAATTGAAATTACGAATTTTTTTAAAATTTTATAGCTTTATTTTCACTGATTTAATATTGCCCATCATGTTTTGTTTATCTTTTTGTATTCTTAAATGATCTCGATAGTAGAACTGTCAAAACACAAGCACAATATCATGGGCGCATTCATTTGTTGAAGGTGAAGGTTTGTAGGGCACCCTTGTTTTCAGGATGCATCGCATACGTATATGTTTATATATAAAATTTATTGATTTATTTAAAGTTTTATTTCTATGGATTTATTTAGTATAAATACATACTATTCGCAGAATGTATTTGCACTATTCGCAGATTTTCGCTTTTTTATAGATGCTGACAAAAACTATTTCTATTTTCTGTCACGTCACGTATCCCTTTTTGTTGCCTAGTATCTTATCCTCATACTTTACACAGCTTGTAGTTTATACACTGAATATAGTGCTACTAAAGTGCTATCCATAATTCAAAACAGGAAAAAAAAAATTTTAGTTTTTATGTGTTCTTTTTTCATATTTCAGACGCACGACTATTACGTGCGTAGCCATGTAAAAATCCATATACATGGCAAATTAATAAGATGTCTTAAATAGTGTTCTTTAACATAGCCTCGAAATTTTACCAGTTTACGAAATGGGAAATTTTAATACTTACTATATACTATATATTATATATATACTATATATATATACTACTAGAGGACCCGGCAAACTTCGTCCCGCCCCGAATTAATTTTTTTATTGAAATAATTCCGAGCAATCACGATCCCACCCGAAATTAATTTTGTATCGAACATTCACGATCGATAACAAATGGTGCCAATCGTATTTCAATTATTGATTGATGCACTGAACACATTGACGACGGCAACGACATTACGACATCTGTCAAATTTTTTTACATGTATTTCTTATGGAGAGAATTTGGTCTAATGTCGCAATGTCGTGTCGTCGATTTAGAACTATTCCTAATTTGACAGCTTGTCGTCGTCAATGTGTTCAGTACATGAATGAATCACTCTAATATCCCTTATTTACACGGAATGTAAAGAGGTTGAGGGAATCACATGTCAGATCAATTCAATGCTTTTTGATAGACAACATTAGCAAAAGTAAACAAAGATGGAGGCTTTCCAACACGCGAACATGTCATATATTGTAAGCCATGCAAGAAGCTTGGGAATTCAAGATTAATAGTTATAGACATATAGCTACACGCAAAGAAAAAAAAAACGTTTATCGCCAGTTTGCCGCAAACGAACTTCGTTTGTCGTGCTTGAAATCATTAGCTGCATTCCCGTGGTCGTTGATCTAGAGCGCGGCTCTATTTTATTCACAAAGCAAAAACAAAAATTAAACCAGCTCTTTTCCTGGCTCTATTTCTGATCTGAAAATGCTGCCAAGTTCAATGCATTTTTTGTTAAAAACGAACATAGTTGGCAAATCTAAAGTATGCTGTTTTGTATTGATTTCTATTGTTATCAAACAGCTGTTTCAAGACAGTGGTGCCAAATTGGTATAAAGTTGAACTTAAGTTGTTCCACTGAGATTTGATCTGATCCAGTGCCACGGGAATGCAGCTATTATTTACAAACGTTTCAACAGTTGTCATAATAACAGTTCAGTTGCAAGAAACGCGTCATATAGTTGCAGGAAATTAATTTCGTTTGTCATAAACACGAGTGATTTTTAAATTGCAGCAATTGAAAACTTTGTTTTTCCCAACTGAAAATTATGTTTATTTTTCCATTCGTTGTATAAACATAACGCTTATAGTTTAGAGTTACTTTTTGGACAAATTGTTACTATATAAGGAAAGTGGTATTTAGTTTGCTTAATACGCGGACGGAGATAGCAACGGAAGTGCAATCCATAAGAAGACGGACGGACATAATGAGAAAGATTATTAATATAATAAATAATAATGACCGAAATAGCCTGCGGTATATATATATATATATAAGATATATTTTTAAGTTGTGACAACTGAATATTCGTTTGCGGCAAATACAGCTCCCAAACGAAGCATAGTTGGTGAATTTTTCAGTTGTGGTAAACGAAAAATTTCTTTGCGTGTATACATACATTTTTTACAAATAATTTAAGACATACATTGTTTTGCACAAACATTTATTTGAGCAACATTTATATTGTTTCCATATAATTTTGTGAGCGGAATTTCCGTCCGCTTATTTATATCTAAAAAACTGAATGCACCTCCATACTACAGGTGTAAAATAAGCTGCATTTGCATAGTCTACTTGCTCTTTCTCTTTATATGATCGTACTGCTTTGCGCTCCATTATCTTGATATACATTATATATTAATGGTATTCATGCAAATGGGCAAAGCCCTTATAAATTGTATAAACAAGATAACTTTATCCCCCTTATAAATGAACTGTCAAAATTTGTACAGAGAAGCTTTTGCACAAACCAGATATATTTGCTCTTCGATTTAGGTGAGCAAACGAGGTGGCAAACTTATAACAGCAATCAGCAATTACTATTCACAAGTTAACAGCTGACATATCTCTGAAAATGCACAATCGGTTTTAGGGGACGTTCAAACAATCTACCTGATAAAAATAACTAATTGCCCAAAATATAATCTTGCCGCTTTGCATGAATACCATTATTATGTTTTTACTCGTATGTTCTTTTTATTCTTAAGGTATAAAATTTGTTTGGATTTGATTCAATCCAGCACACAGTGCCATAATTAATTACAAAGATTGGCCTTGTGATTCATTGATTGAATTCTTGGAATGTGCACTTCCTCGCCTTTGAATTGGCCTACTCAAATGCGTTCATCTTTGCTTGAAAAACATTATTCTTGAGTTGCTTCACGACCAATTTTGTTCCCTTGCAGAATTTGGATTGATTGAGGCTCCGAAGCATGATAATAACAGATCCAACCTTCAGTGGCACATTATATGGTGGTAATCCTTGCAAACCAATGAATTCAGGAACACTATTTGATAATTGGTTGCTTCGTCTGGACACAAACAACTGATTTAAACGAATATAATTGTGCAGAAATTGCATTTTGAATTATGAAATTAAAGTCGAGTTTTCTTTTATTTTTTTTTCCATACAAAATAAAAATGTATGGAAGATCGATTTTTCCGAGAAAATTCCAATTTTTTTCCTGTTAAAAGCTACCTTGTGCGGAAACGAACACAAAAAAAAAACAAAAAAAAAGGGTTCTTATGTGTGCCACTCTGTTTTGTTTATATATGACACTTATTAGGAGATGAAAATCTAATTGTTTTCATTATTCGTCACTCGCTGCTGTGTGGCTTACACGTGTATTAGCTCGCCGAGCATTTGACTGACTTCGTAGACTTATGTCAGGCTCGCCCCCTCCTTGGAGTTGTAATGAACACTGTACGACACGAAAAATTACCAATTTCAATTCTTTCGATTCTTTTCCTTCCTTCCTTATTTTCTTTTTTCCTACACCACATCAGTATTGTGGCGAACAAAAAAAAAATTATTAAAATCGGCCGAGCCATTTCCGAGTTTTAGCAAGACCAACGCACGGCAATTGATAATTAAATATTCAGAAAATAGAAGATAAAAACACGATTGGTTTTTGTCTAAGAAAAATATAATAGGCTGCTATAATTCGATTTCAGAAGATTGTGCTGTCATATCATTTTATTGCAAATTCTATTTGGAAATTTTTGTAGTACATTTCAATTTGAATAAAAATAGTCATCTCAACCGTCAGTTTTGAAGCCATGAGGTGGTCTAAGGCTCGACCTCACAATGGGCAAACAAATAATATTTTTTTTTAAATTTTTTTTATTTATTGAAATTACAGCTTTTGTGTTCTTTTTGGAGTAAAAAGTGAATATGTTGGAGCTTTCTTCAAATAGGGATTTATTAAGTGCTTAAATTAAATTTATCAACGAAAAAAAATTGAATGAAATATATTCAAAAACAACGGAGTTATTTTCATCGAAAGTATGAAATACGAATTTCTGATAGTTTTTTGTTATTCTAAGGAAACGATGTTATTAGAAAAAGACGCTGTACTAAAATATTGTGCAATTTTGAAGATATGTGAATGCTTTTGGTGTTAAAATAAGAGTATTTTCTTTTGATTATTTAGACGAACAGTTTCGCTAGTAAAAGTACGCTAGTAGGATAATTTGCGATTCTTGTAAATGGGCGGAAGAAGGAGCGTGGTCAAAACTAAGTATGCTGTAACCTTATCTAGGATTCAAGTAATGTGTGTGCAAAATTTGAGTGAAATCCGTTTAGCCGTTAAGATTTGTCGGCTATTTAAAGTAGTCTGATGTGGCAATTCCAATACAAAATTACCAATTTCGATTTTTTCGATTTTTCCGCTGTTCCTTCGAGGTTTTCGTAATTTTCTTTTTTTCTAAACCTCATCTGTATTAAGGCAAACAATACAAAAAAAGAATTATTAAAATCGGCTGAGCCGTTTCTGAGCCTTAGCAAGACTAACGCACACGCATTTCGTTTTTATATATAAGAAGATAAGTAACTATTGTCTCACAGCTATATTCATTTTTCGTAGCAAACAGTACTTAGGAAATATGTAGTGATTCATCGTAAAAGTAAGAATATAGAGGTTCTTAATAATATAAATTTTCCTGATTGACATTTTTGACTATCCTGACTCCCTATCCAAACAAGTAACTGTGAAACCTAAATAAGAGCGTTGAGCGTAGTCTGCAGCCAACTTTACTTCCTTACGCTCTGTCAAAATTGGATTATCCAACCGCTCAGGGTTGCCGCCGCGTTATTATGGCTTGTCACATATAAATCGTATTGGTATGAGAAATTTTTGACAGATAAAAAACGCTTCCGCGCTAATTTAGGTTTGACTGTAAGAGATTGTTTGCGCAACATCCAAATGCGGCCTCTAGTGAATGTTTCTGTATTTGTTTGAACCAACACAAATATAATAAGTACTTAATTTATGAGGAACAACAGCGCTTCCTTATATCTTAGTTCTTTGGATATACTGCTATTTAGATGATATCTTTAAATGGGTTCTGTAGCTAGAGTGGGGCTTTTAGTTGTCATAAAAACGTGGGGCGCATGCTATAGGGAATATTAAGGACTTAAGAAAACCTTGGTTAAGAAAGCATTTGTCCACTAACATATTCAAATTTTTGATTGCTAACAAATAATTTCTCACTAATTCATCAAAGATAGGCATAAATAGAAAAATACTTAACAAAAAAATTCGTTAGTCTTGATAACTTCGATAACATTAAAATTGAAGAATTCTGAAACCCAAGTAGAATTTACTGGACTGAACGCAAACGATGTCTGCACACTTGAATCTACCATCCATGCAAGGACTTCTATCCTGACAGTCAAGGACCCTGAGTTAAGAAATCATTTGTTCATTAACGTACTAGCATTGTTAATAACACTCCTTATATTCTCTATAACATGCGCCCGACGTTTTAAGGAGAATTTTCAATTTTTTTAATTCTATTTCAAAACTTTTTCGTTAGCTATGAAGGGAAAACTACAAATTGTTACTAAAAATCGCGCGATTTTTTATAAAAATTGTTCACCTTCTGCGTTTTTTTATCCTACAACTGAAAGTAGTTTTAATAAAATATAAATAAAAAAATTAAAAATTGTTATAAAAAATCAAGCGTCTTTTTATAACAATTTTTAGTTTTTTCCCTTCATAGCTACCGAAAATACTTTTGACATATACAGGCATGTGATGGAAATCGTTTTCGTACGCAATAGCTGACGAAACCGATTTGACCTGTCGTTAAAGTACACTAATTTTTGTAATTTTTCCCAGTTTGCACAAATTTGTGAAGTTCAAGTCCACTCGAATTTAATTGAATGAATTTTAACGAATTAAAATGTATTAAACATGTAAAACAAATTCGTAGATTTGCAATTTCGTTTTCGTTTTGAATTCGTACGATTTCCATCTCATACCTGATAATTAAAAAAATTCGGCGGCCGTGACGCAGTGGGTTCAATTCACACAGGAAGACATACGAAGTTTTTTCAATTGAATAAATTTTTCTGTTCGGTCGTCACCTCTGTGCAGACCTCAAACCTCAGAGAGTAAATAATGCCATGTAAAGCTTATTGAGAACATGCACCAGTGTTCGGACTTTACTGCAATTGCAGTAGATCTACTGCGCTTTTGAGAAAAATTTAATGTTTTACAGCGTCACTGCAGGTTTTTCAAATCTACTGCTATATATTCTCAACAAAACTTTTTATGGTTATTTTTGTATTTATCTTACAAACGACGAAACGAAACACAGGCAATTTTGTATATAACGTTGCATTACATCTAGTATAACTAAACCTTTAATACCAATACATAAAAAACTAGAAAGATGGCAGCATAAGTAAAGTGACTTTGTATGCAAGGTAGGCGTGATTTGATTTGGCTAATTCTCGTACTCAGAGTGTATATTAAACACCAAAGCACATAAATGGTCCGCCAAATAACTTTTTTTTTTTTAAATGCTATAAAAAAACTACTGAATATTTTCTCAAATTTCTTTTTTTATTTGAATGTACAGTCCAGTCCTTCCGGTTAATAATGGAAAGTAATTTCATTCAAATGGCTGCCTCGGCTGGCCATACAGTAGCCTACACGATCGGTCCAATTTTTAAGCACATTATCGATTGTGTGCAGCTGTATTTCACCAATGGCTTCACGAATATTGTCCTTTAAGCGTCAATTGTCTCTGGCTTGTCCGCGTAACACTTATCTTTGAGGGCACCCCACAAATAATAGTCCAACGGTGTCAAATCGCAGCTCCGAGGTGGCCAAACGACATCAGCTCTGCGGCTGATAATGCGATCTTCAAAAACAGGGCTCAAAACATCGAGTGTAGCTTCGGCTGTGTGGCACGTAGCGCCGTTCTGTTGAAACCAAATGTTGCCAATATCCTCCTCTTCAATTTTTGTGAACAAAAATTCGTTCAACATGGTCCGATAACGATGGCCATTGACTATAACGGCCACTCCTTGCTCATTTTCGAAGAAAAATGGCCCAATTATGCCTCTGGATCAAAATCCGCACCAAACAGTGACTCGTTTTTGGTGCATCGGCTTTTCAATGTATGCGTGCGGGTTTTCTGTGCCCCAAATGCGACAATTTTGCTTGTTTACATACCCGCCAAGATCAAAATGAGCTTCATCTGAAAAGATGATTTTTTTTTGGCAAAATCGGCATCTTTTGTAAGTAGATCGCAGGCGCACTCAGCGAAGCGAAAACGCATTGGATGGTCAGTTGGCTTCAATTCCTGAACCAATTGAACTTTGTATGGCGTCATACCAAGGTCTTTATGCAAAATTCGTCTCAATGATGTCTTCGAAATGTTCAAGAACGACGGTGAATTGATGTTGATGCCGTTTCACGCACACTTTCTGCCACAGCAGCAATATTCTCAGGTGTACGCACTGTTTTTGGCTTTTCACGCTTTGGTTTATCGATGTTGATGCCAGTTTCTTTCACTTTTTTCACAAGATAACGAACATACGGAGCTGACTGTGCTTCTGTTCTTCCAAAATCCGTACGCAATATTCGCACACATTCTGCAACATTACCATGATTTTCAAAGTAATGTCGCAATATTTCCCAGCGTCGTTCAAGCGTATACACAATCATATTCGTTCAGCGGAAGGATAAAACTAATTATCTGTCAAATCAGACAAGTGCTAAGTGTTACCATTCACGAAATAAGCACTAGTTGAAAAAAAAACCGTTAGATGGCGGACCCTTTATTAATAAGAAATTTTACAAAAAAATTTATTATATTTTATTTTTTTGCCAAACTTAAAAGTTTAGTTCACACGATAACCATACTCATATTATTTGTGAATTTTGTTTTTCTAGGTGCTTCCAAACTTTACCATCAGATCTTCCCGATATCGACACGTCAACTTCAAATTAAAGTTTCATACATGACAATTGTTAAATATTAATAAAAAATGTTTGTAAATAATTTTTTAGTGTATTTATTCACCCTAAAAAAATTATTCCATTATCTCTAACCGTTTTTCTCTAAACAAATTTTGAATTTTCACTCGAATACCGAGCGCGCCGAGTAGCAAAATGCCTTAATACATTTATTTGTTTACCCACAAAAAATATTTTGTAAGCCTTTTAAAAGCGCGTAACTTTTTTAACTTTCCAAAGTCTTAACGATGTCCAGGAGCCATAAATTTTAGCTCAAGAACTTAAAAGTTCACTATTGGAAGTAGAATTTTGTTCTCTATTGAACTGTATACTTTTTATAGATTTAAAAAAAAAATCTAATATGGCCGCGTTTTAGGGTTAAATACTTATAGTGCGACATTCAATTATCACTTTTTCTCTCTTTTATTATAGCATTGTTGATAAAGTTTCACCATGGTAAAATAAACCATGATATAATTATGCAAGTTAGGAGTAAAAAATAGTATAAATTAGAAAACAAAAAAAAAAGTAAAAGAGAATAGAAAGTAAAATATACAGACAAATACCATTTGGTGGACGCAGCTCGTGAGAAAAAAGTCAGTTGTCACTCCTACCTTGTAATTATTGTATCATGGAATAAACAAGGTAGGCTAAAAGTTTCGGTGCTGAAAATGCTCTCTCGCATTTAAATGAGAAAAAAAATTTAAATGAGATGCATAATTAGCTCATTTCCCATAGAAATTCTAATTTGAATATCCAACACATTTTAACGAAATAAGTAGTGAATGAGATACATTTCACGTTAAACACAGCTCAGAATATATTAAATTGCTTTATGAACATACTTTTCAAAGAAAAATGTCAAATAAATTTCTGGGTACAGAACGATTTAATAAAAAAAATATGATAAATGAGACAAAAAAATTGTGAACAACTTTTAATGAGATATTAAAAGTTGCTCATTTGGCTTAGGTGTGAACGTACTATTAAAATAATATTCTACCGAAACTTTGTATGTGTCCCGAGTATTACCAATATTTGATATTTTTTAACAAATTTTACAGTCTTTTTTTCTGCTCTGGTTCTTGTCATTTTTATTGTATATCAGCTTGGAGCCATGGTATAATAATACAAGGTAGTATTGACAGTTGCTCGGGAAATCAGCAGCTGTCAAAAAAAATTTCAAGAAAGAGAGTGTTCAATTATTGTTTATGTTTTACGCCATTGTTTGCGTTAACCAAACGTTTGCTTGTAAAATATTTTCTATTTTATTTAATGATAAATAGTGAGCATTGTAATAATAGTGATTTATTATTACTTCAACGAAAATAATTTGTCAACTTAATGTGATTTAGTGCAAACATAAAAAAAAAATGAGGCAAACATTCAAATGCAGCAACCTCAGCAGCTGCATATGCATATGGACGAAATGCAGACGAAATGAAATAAGTTTTCAATTTAAATTGTGCATAATTGAATAAAATTGAACGCTTCCGACTGGAAAACGTTTAGCACAAATCAAACAAAATTTTTTTCAAAACTTTCATTATTTTATATTAAACGCACAAATTTCATTTAGGTTATGTTTTCACTTTTGTTTCACTTTATTCCACGAACAACTGTTTTTGACAGATGGTGGTTTCCTTGTTGCTGAGAAAATCAATAGTTGTCAATGCTACCTGTATAATTGTATCATGGCTCCAAGCCAGGTAGGTTTGACAACAGGCTATTTTCTCACGAGATCGTTCATGGATTGTCAAACTCGTCTGTTTTTTTTTTTGTTTTTTTTTTTTTGTTTTTTTTTTTTTGTTTGCTTTGTCTTGTATGATTTTTGACAATTCATGTTCGCTGGAAAACTGTCACACCTACCTGATTAATTATACCATGGCTTGGAGCTACCTTCCAACTTTTCTGCTGAATGCACCCATTGTGTTTGGCTATTACTATACCGCGCATATTATTACTTCACCATTCACATCACTTCCGCTGCAATCAGCTGATAACATTTGTATCATATTTGTACCTCTAAAATGTTGTGAAGTTAAACAATGTTTAAAAATATTTTACGCACAATTTATACTGGTCTTCCACGGCTAATTCGAGGACCAGGGAAGCGTGCTAATCCAGGAACCGCCCATCAGCTGAAAGCATTAGATTCTGGTGAGGACGTCGAACATGACTTTGCCGAACTTGAATCTGACTTCATGGATGTCCACAAATCACACAAGCAGTACGAAATAGAAAAGCACATACAGCAGGAAAAAACTCGACTCTGGGTAGTCAAGCAGAAGTACTTCAATGAAAAATTACCCAATTTCTTAACTTATGCTGAAAAGGAACAAATGAGGCTATTACACGATCGTGATCCAGAGGAATGGAACATAGAAAAATTAGCAGAGAGTTTCCCAGCTACACCCGGGATAGTAAATAAGATTCTGCGTGCCAACTGGAGGCTGACATCAAGAAAGCGATTACGTCAGCATGATGAATCAGTCATTAAAAATTGGGAAATCTTCCGAGCTGGAGGATATCCACAACTTCAACCTGATTTGAAAGAACATTTGCTTAAATTTGCCAATCGAACTAAGAACGATTTGTTTCAAATTGAAAAGGAATGGCAGCCACGTCCGGAATTGCCAAAACCTAAAGGAACTGAGTTTAGCTCAATTATATCCAGCTGCCAGAAATACGATGAACAGCGTCATGAGCCTGAGGATATTCTTTTGGAAGAGAGGAAGCCTAAAACTCAAGTCACTAGAAAACCGAACCTAAATGATGACGAGGAAACGTACCTTCTGGATAAATTAAATGACAAGCGTCCAATGCGGTATCAGGATCTCAAACAATATAAAATGAAGAAAACTAGTGATTCTTCCGTTGATTTCGGTGTCAGTACAGATGTTTCTCTAGAACAGCAAGCACTTGAATCATTTGATAATACAAGTGGTACTGGCGTGTTATCAAATGACGTTGGGAACTTTAGTAGCGCAAATATTTCTTTCGAACTAATTGAAAAATTTCAAAGCAAAGAAATTGTGGTCACTGCAGAAGATCAGACACGTTTTGAAATGAAGACAATTAAAGATCGTATTTATATTCCTAGAAAAATAAGGAGCCAAGGTGCTACTTACAAAGTTGAAGATTGTTATTATGACGATGATGGGGAATTTCTGTATCGCGTGCCTGGCATGTCGGGATTACAAAGCTAAATACCTTTACATTAAAAAAGTTAAAATAAAATAAAATCATTAATATTTATTATAAGCCTTTTAACCATTTTAGTTTAAAGAAATTGAACTTCCTTGTTTTCAAAAATAAGAAAAATTTTCAATTCGTAGTTATTAACCTGGTTAGAGGTTCCTAGTCATGACTAATAACTGATCAATATTTAAAGGATTGGTATTTTTTAAAGTATATAAAAGGGATCCCTTTCGAAATCTACTGTTCATTTTTTAATCCAAGACACACCTCAGATATAACATACACGGGACATTGGGGTGAACTGCGGTGAAAATGAACACCGGTATATGCGAGATACATTTCGAAAAGCTTTTATTTGTTACTCGTGGCATATCGCATTAATTTTTAAAATACAATAATATTCGAGTGTACCATCTGTTTTAATTTGTTTTAGACAGCTAGATTTTGCATTGCACTTTTACTCGAACATCGGCATTAATATTGCTGCAGAACGAACTTTCTTGTTTCTTTATCGAAGTCGAATCCACTTTCCACAATTCGTTTTAACCATTTTAAAGTGATTTTAATCCGACCAGCTTTAGATGGGCGAAATTAACAAAACAAAAAATAAATTGCTTACAAAGTTTACATCAAAAGTTTTTGCACAATTTTTTTTCTCTTTTCCATTTATTTTTTGTGAGAGCATAAAAAGTATCTTGATACCACAGTCTCACTGGAAAAGGACACAAACCATCCGAGTGAAAAAGTTACAGGAAATTGAAAATAAGGGTTTTTTAATAGCCCTATATTATATAAGGTTCCGTCATGATATGTTATAAGAAGAATGTTACTCTCAATGTACTGCTGATAGAAGATTGGTAGAAGGTTCTTTCAGTTTTGTTCTTTTTTAGACGCTTACAAATATTTATACCCAAACACTTAGTGCGTTGCTATCAAGAACACTAATTAAGTTGTAAAAGAGCAGCAATAAATCGTTGGTTTATTAAGAAGTAAAAGTTGTAGTAGAAAACGGCTGTGCTTCTTTTGTGCACACCAGAGATGTGAATGAGACCATTCGTAGTTTTTCGTCCCTCGAACACTCGTCGTCAGCCACAATCGCACACAAAAATTAATGCATGCATACCGCTCAAATCCGTAAGCAACGATTAATGCAAAGCAGTTTGCCGCGATAGCGAATTGATACGTAGGCAGCATTCAAACAATTCAGATGCTTAGCTTAAAACTCGAGTGTGCTGCTGCAAGAATTTTTTGTAGGTTTCATACTTCCCTGTTGTTCTCTAGCAGCGCGTTCCTCTGTGTTGTTTGTTTCCTTTTAGGGCCTTCCTTTTCAATCATAATTGAAGATGAGCGAAAACTCAAAATTTATAATTTTTTTTTTGTGGAATATATATTAAGACTTTCTAATCTCAAATCCGGAGAAATTTCACGCCGCTCTCAATTGGTTTAGAAGTTATAGAGCTTGAAAGTTGGGGTAATGGACCTCAGAAACTTGTGATTTTTTTTTATTTTTCCTACAAAACCTAGCATTATGGGTATCAAAAGAAAAGTTATACTGTTACCTATTCATCGAGATATCAATCATTAAAATGCGCATTACTTTTGGAGATATAGCTTTTTACATATTATGCACACTTGACGGTTCACACTTTTACAAAGTAACCAAAGCGCAAGTAAAAAGATCAAATTGCAAAAATTATTATTAGCAAAAAAAAAAGTGAAAAAATCCATTTTCACTCATCTTCAATTGTTCCCCTTTTATTTTTTTTTTTTTGAAATGGACATGAATTCTCCTTGAAATGAGTTCTCATGCCTTGCTTCGTTGGGCCATGGTGGAATAAAGAAGGATAGTCTCGCGGCAGACAGAAAGTTTTTTCAATTGAATTAATTTTTCTGTACGGTACGGTAATTTTTCTGTCCTCTCTGCAGACAATGGCAAACCTCAGAGAGTAAATAATGTCATGTAAAGCTTCTTGAGAACATGCACATTAGCCGTTCGGAGTCGGCATAAAACTAGTAGGTCCAGTTCTCGATCAATTGTGTTCAAACATTTAATACGCGCACAACACAATTTGATCATAAGAAGTTCGGTCAAAGTCCTTTCAAGGGCTGAAATGACCAGTTTATTTATTTTATTTGTTAGTCTCGCGGCTAAAAATACTCTCTCGCTCAGAGTCGAGACAATGATAAATTACAAGGTAGGCTCATATTGGAGAGTAGGGTGTGCTAGTTATCAAAATCAGCTGTCGTTGTTGCTTTTGTCGTTTGACCTTTGTAGCTCATACAACTTTGTTGTTGCAAAATATCTCAATTGAGTAGCCATCTTAAAATGAGCTTACCTTGTAATTGTCTCATGGTCGAAACTGTAGTCTAGGGCATGATACAATTATACAGGTAGGGTTGACAACAGGCTATTTTCTCACGAGATCGTTCATGGATTGTCAAACTCGTCCGTTTTTTGTTTTTTTTTTTTTTGTTTGCTTTGTCTTATATGATTTTTGACAATTCATGTTCGCTGGAAAACTGTCACACCTACCTGATTAATTATACCATGGTCTAGGGGTGGGCAAAGTTACACGTATGGGCATTTTGCCCGTACGTGTATTTTGGTTGCCCGCTGCTTGCTTCACGGGCGACGGCATTGCTTCATAAATTCGATGGTAAAGGAAACGAGGGACACCCTGCTCTCCAATATGAGCCTAACTTGTAAATAGGTCTGTTTCCGTACTTTACACTGTGTAAGATTTGTGTAAAATGTGTGCAAGAGAGTAAAAACGAAATGTGAGAATAGTTGCAAAAGTACGGAAACAGCTTCTAGTAAGTTTCAAGCACAAAACAGCTGATTTTGACTGCAGACGGCAGCACAAAATTTAAAACACTTTCACAACTGAACAATTAATTAATTTTTATTTATTATTATTTATTTATTGTGCCTAAATTTCTTTTTAGGCAGACAATTTGTGAATTTATTTATCGCAAAACATAAACAATTATGAAATGTAATTTGAGATTTGCTTCTTCTTATTGATGCTTATTCTTCTTGATGCTTGTTCTTACTTTACTCGAAGTCTTGAGTTCTAGCACACTCTGTGCACTTTGTGTGCTCTAGAGAGCGATTTTATGCTTGTTCTTCTTCTCCCATTTTTAGCACAGAAAGTACGGAAACAGAAAATAGTGTCCCACAAGTTACACAGTGTACGTACCATGGTATAATAATACAAGGTAGCATTGACAACTGCTTATTTTCTCTTCTGCAAGAAAACATCTCCTGTCAAAACCTGCTGCTTGTGAAAAAACATCTGCAGCTGCAGGGGTAGTTGTTTTTTTTTTCACTTCAACGTTTTCAACATTTTTTGTGTTTTCAATGGCGGATTGTGAGCGCTCTCTTTTTGAGTATATTTTTTGACAGGAGATGTTTTCCCTAGCAACTGTCAATGCTACCTTGTATTATTATACCATGGTACGTACGGAAACAGACCTACACTCTGTGCACTTTGTGTGCTCGAGAGAGCGATTTTATGCTTGTTCTTCTTCTCCCATTTTTAGCACAGAAAGTACGGAAACAGAAAATAGTGTCCCACAAGTTACACAGTGTACGTACGGAAACAGACCTATTGTATCATGATTATATAGAATTGTGCTCATTGTGCTCATTGCGCTCAGAGCAGTTTATAATCAATGTTGCATGCCATTTATATAAAAAAATGGCGTTTTATTATTTTACTCTTTAATATTTTGAATTTAATCATGTTTACATCTTGATAACGTCTTGTGTCCAACACTTGCTTTTAAGTAGTTACGCGCAACATAAAAGTATAAATTTACTATGGTGATTCAGTTCTAAAACATATTTGTTAAAAATATGTTAGGAGACAGATGTAGAATTATAATGGTTGCATACTCTTGCGAAACCCTTATAAATATGCCAAGAAGTTCTTTTTGCAAAGCGATTTTATAGCTGCTGGTAGTAATTTAAAAAAGAAAAGTCCCTTTTAATAAGCAATCCTCTTAATATGCTAGATATGCAACACTTTTCACAACAGCATGCTATCGCTCTTACGGTTTCTATAAAGCACACTGAAAACAAAGTAGTGCTTTGTGCAGAAATCTTATAGGTATTAGAGATTTTTTTCTTTGCTCTGATTTATACCGCGAAATGAAATAGATGTGTAGTGGACGGATTATAAAAATTAAACACACTGACAGATGGATAAAGTGAAATACAGATAAGCAAACGGAAATTTAAAAAGCTGCAAACAATCCATTTAAAATTTTGGTTTGTATACCTCGGCGAAAAGTGCACAAATTTTTATAATGGGACGGCGATGGGTTCATGGGATAATGATAATCAGCCCTATTCCAGGATCCGTCGTAATAAATCTACGAACGTAAGACTACGCTACGAATACGAAAAATTTGCTATTCTAGGATCCGAACAAAACGATGCGGAGCGTTGCCTCATTGAAATTTAATTTCGAAAATTCGAACACTGCTGTTTTTGACAGAAGACAAGAAACTTTAAAAGAAGTGATAAATTAAGTGTTTAAAAAGTGTCACATAAATTGTGTTTTAAAAGAATTACTTCAAAAGAAGAAGAACTGTAAAAGAAGTGGTTACAGAAGTGAAAAAAAAATTATTTTCAAAACGAATTTAATACACTTTCGACATTTTTCGACACAAGTTTGTGATTGTGTTGACTTGGTGTAATTAACTTTTTCTAACGTCTAAATAAAAAACGTTGTAAAACATTTGCGGCTTAGATCAATTGATTGCGTCATGTTTTGGTCAATTTTCACAAAATTTATTGAGTGAAATGGGTTTCGGTTTTGAACAAAAAACAAAAAAAAATTAATGTCCATTTTTAATTTTACTCTTCTTAAATCCGTAGGCTTAAAAAAAAAATTCCGCTTAAATAAACCCGTATTCAGGCTTGTTTTAAACATTTTGGAAGATGAGCTTCCTGCCAGTCGTAACTATTCAGCATCAACACCTATATCGCAGTTAATGGCATTATTGAGATTTTAAGCAGAAGGTGGCTACCAACATGGAGTTGGAAAGTCCTTGCTAAATCCCTGCGCCAAATCTGGCCTTTTAGTCATTAAGCTGACCAAACGCACGTATTGGTTTCTGTTTGTTGTTTTTGACCTATAAAAATAGACAATAATTTTTTTTTTGGTGATTTAAATGAAAATACTTTCATTTTTTCCTAAATGCAGCTTATTTCCAAAGAAAACACACAATTCACACACGAACTCTGCAACAATTATACTTTAAAATTCTTGTTCAAAATTAATTCCGCCAATAGAAACCTGTCGTAAGAAATCCGCAAAAACAACTGTCAAATGTTGATGCGTTCGGAACGTGGAATAACAATGTTACGAATTTCGAATACGACGTAACGATTCGGATCGTAGAATACAACTTTACGAATCCGAAAGAAAATCACAGCTACGACGGATCCTGGAATAAGGCTGAATGTAAATACAAAAAAACAAAAAATGTCATACAATGTTAGATTTGATTTTTTGAAACAAAGAAATTGTTATAGATCTTGAATGATTTTAACAAAAAAAAATTAAATCTGACTTCATCGTCGGTGATTTATAAATAGTCGTATTTTGAAAAAAAAAATGTATAAACAAAAAACTACTGCAATAAAAAAATTATAGAGTATGATGCAGAAGCATCAAACATTTTGCATGCATGAAATTTTATACAGTGTACAATTTTTCGTTATCTATTCAAGGTACAGACCAGCGCAAATCTTGGCTGCTTGACGAAGCTTTGATCGTTCTGTACGTGAGATGAATGCATATTTTTCTGCACTAACGCAATCTCAAGTGCGCTCTTGTGATTGCATATTGTGAGAGGATTACAGAGAGGATTTTTCATTCCGCAATCCGATTCACCCAATTCATTATGCAATTGATTTCGCACGCTGCTTGCCCGCTGCTTACACGCAGTCGCAGTACGTGCAAGAATTGTGCCCACCCCTACTGTAGTCTATTACATTCGCATCCACAGCGATTGGTACATACATGCATTCGCACGTTAATTATAATGCAGAAGGTATATTCGTAGCCCCTAAGTCACTTGAATGTACTCAAGCTGTTCTCTGGCGAAGGCGCTTATTTGCAGCCCAAAAGAAGCAACATCAACCAGCAAGGCAAAAATTTATTTTATTTCTTTATTTATTAAATTAATTTAAATAAAAAATCCCAAAATGATTAATTAGTTCAAAGGAAATAAAATAATATTTCTTTTATAATTCTTAAAAAACATATTTTTTAAAAATTATATTAGGTCTGTTTCCGTACTTTACACTGTGTAAGATTTGTGTAAAACGTGTGCTAGAGAGTAAAAACGAAATGTGAGAATAGTTGCAAAAGTACGGAAACAGCTTCTAGTAAGTTTCGAGCACAAAACAGCTGATTTTGACTGCAGACGGCAGCACAAAATTTAAAACACTTTCACTCAAATTATTAAAAGCCATTTTTAATGCAAAACTGAACAATTACTTAATTTTTATTTATTACTTTTTATTTATTGTACGTAAATTTCTTTTTAGGCACACAATTTGTGAGTTTATTTATCGCAAAACATAAACAATTATGAAATGTAATTTGACATTTGCTTCTTCTTATTGATGCTTATTCTTCTTGATGCTTGTTCTTACTTTACT
The DNA here is from genome assembly GCA_943735915.1 of Pherbina coryleti. Classification (NCBI taxonomy): domain Eukaryota; kingdom Metazoa; phylum Arthropoda; class Insecta; order Diptera; family Sciomyzidae; genus Pherbina; species Pherbina coryleti. The sequence goes on along the minus strand of OX030949.1, from coordinate 127,351,895 downwards.
CGAAGTCTTGAGTTCTAGCACACTCTGCGCACTTTGTGTGCTCGAGAGAGCGATTTTATGCTTGTTCTTCTTCTCCCATTTTTAGCACAGAAAGTACGGAAACAGAAAATAGTGTCCCACAAGTTACACAGTGTACGTACGGAAACAGACCTATTGTGAGCTTAATGCCAAATAATTCATGAAGCAACAGGTTGCTACAACAACAAAGTTCTTTGCAGAACTTAAGCCAAGCTGACTAGACCATGGTTTCGTCGGACGCTACTCCGACTCATCAGTAGTCTCAGTGGTTCTAGCAGTCCACTAACTTTGACAAGCTATAATTCCTCTTTGGTTTTATTGATCTTGCGCCTATTAGCTTGTCAAAGTTAGTGGACTGCTAGAACCACTGAGACTACTGATGAGTCGGAGTAGCGTCCGACGAAACCATGGTCTAGTCAGCTTGGTTTAAGTTCTGCAAAGAACTTTGTTGTTGTAGCAACCTGTTGCTTCATGAATTAACATATTTGGCATTAAGCTCACAATATAATTCTTAAAAAATATGTTTTTTAAAAATTATAAAAGAAATAAACTTATTAAAATGCCACAATTTTATAACTCATGGAAATAAAATAAATTGACAGCCCACAACCGACAGCTTTCAGCTGGTACACTATATTAAAATTCACTCGATTTGGAACTGCGTTTCCGACTTAATGCCAATCGTTTTCTAGAGCCTAGTTTAAAATAGCGAGTCCTTTAATACATATTTCATCCAAATCACTTAAGTTGTGCTCGTTCGTGATTGTGATTTGGTTGAATTATTTATCACATATTTTTGTACCCATTCCGTTCAAATTTGCTAATCGTTATAAATGTCATATAGCCCATTCGAATTTTGATAAAATAACAAATTTTTCAAATAAATGTGATTTCGTCCCAATGACTTTTATATAATAGTACAAAAAGTAAAGAAGCAGTTTTTATAGTATCATCTCGCTTTATATTTATATTTTACTGCTGTAAAGTTATTGTGTAATTGTGTCAATATGCGTTTGTTTGAATGCAACAGAACTTGAGACTTAAAATAATAATAATACAGAAAAATATTGATTAAATACTAAAAAGGCTAAGCAAGTTATAGATTAGAGTAAACAATAGATTGAATAACTTAAATAACATTAAGTTTCGAATGAATTATTTGAATAAACATAATTTGGTATTTTTTAACATCAGAAAGAAAAGATTCGGAGGTCTTTGAGAAAAATTAGACAAACATTTAAAGCACACATTTTTCAAAATCATACTTTTTGGCTTGAAATTTTATATGTATATTACTGCTATGTTATTATATACTTATTGTACTCAAAAATTGTTCTTAAAAAGCAATTAACTTGCATGGCTGTGTGTTAATAATATGTGTTTGCATGTTAATATGGTATGTTTTTCTTGTGGTTTTATTCTAAAATTCTAAATAAAATCAACATTTTATATTCCTAACAATAATACATAAATTTCATTATAGTTTCTCTGTTCGTTCATTTACAAATTAAATTTAATTGAAATAAGATAATCACCACGCTCATTTTCTATGTTTTAAACGTTTTTTAACGATTAGTTCACGATTTTGTCACGAGCTTATTTTCTGTAAGAGAAAATGTATCTTCATCCATAATCCGCAATAAAAATATCAAAAATGCAAAGTTATTATTCAACATAAGTTAAAGTTGTCGAATTTAATTTGATTTTGCTGAAAATGGACTAGATGAGCCAACAGATGGTGGTGTGGGCGTTGCACCGCTGCGTATACCATCTCCTTCGCAAACATATTTTCCTGTGAATATATAAAAATAAAACAATTATTATTGGCTGTCGCAATCAATTATAAATAAAAATTTTACCTGACACAAAGCGTCGTTTCACCAAAGACAAACGATATCCACTACCTTGAAGTTCAAATTCAATTCCGGAAAGTGTCGTTCCCTCGCAATTAAATTGTGTCGTCATTATGGCGGGTGACGAAGGACCATCACTTAATTCTAAACGAGCTCGCAGTGTTCCAACTCCACCGTCGGGTGAATTTTGAGATATATCAGTAAAGTTCCAAATAAGTCTGTTCGATTCTCCAAGCCTGTGAGCGATAAGAAAATTCGGAACTGTCAGGCTTTTAACTTTCATAAGTATAAATTAACGAAGAATATTTATAACCTTTAGACAAGTGGGGCCCAAGAAATTTTAAACGCGGGCCAATGCTAAAAACAAAAACAAAAACACAAAATGTTGCTCATCGTTGCGTTTGGCAAAAATAAAACAAAACAAAAAAACAATTTCAATGCAATAAAATCGCATGTCATGAAAAATGACTCGACACACAAGTAACGGGATAATCAGCTTCAGCATCGACATCTAGAGATCAATTCTGACCATCTCTTTAGGTGGTAACAAGCAAACAAAAGGCATTTGTTTAGCTTGCATTTAAAAAACGTGCTCGTGTTTTGAGCAATTAATTTAATTATAAAATCCTCAAATCGAAATTTTGAGCGAATAGAAATAAAAAACGTTGCCAAATTCAGTTTCTGCTCCTTGGGCACTTTTCAATGAATAAAAATTTATAACAATCTTCTTATATATAAAAATGAAATGCGTGTGCGTTAGTCTTGCTAAGGCTCAGAATTTCGGCCGATTTTAATAATTCTTTTTTTTTTGTATTGTTTGCCTTAATACAGATGAGGTTTAGAAAAAAAGAAAATTACGAAAAACTCGAAGGAACAGAGGAAAAATCGAAAAAATTGAAATTGGTCATTTTGTATGGGAATTGCCACATCAGACTACTTTAAATAGCCAACAAATCTTAACGGCTGAACGGATTTCACTCAAATTTTGCACACACATTACTTGAATCCTAGATAAGGTTACAGCATGCTTAGTTTTGACCACGCTCCTTCTTCCGCCCATTTACAAGAATCGCAAATTATCCTACTAGCGTACTTTTACTAGCGAAACTGTTCGTCTAAATAATCAAAAGAAAATTCTCTTATTTTAACACCAAAAGCATTCACATATCTTCAAAATTGCACAATATTTTAGTACAGCGTCTTTTTCTAATAACATCGTTTCCTTAGAATAACAAAAAACTATCAGAAATTCGTATTTCCTACTTTCGATGAAAATAACTCCGTCGTTTTTGAATATATTTCATTCAATTTTTTTTCGTTGATAAATTTAATTTAAGCACTTAATAAATCCCTATTTGAAGAAAGCTCCAACATATTCTTTTTTTACTCCAAAAAGAACACAAAAGCTGTAATTTCAATAAATAAAAAAAAATTAAAAAAACATATTATTTGTTTGCCCATTGTTAGGATCGAGCCTTACACCACCTCATGGCTTCAAAACTGACGGTTGAGATGACCATTTTTATTCAAATTCAAATGTACTACAAAAATTTCCTAATAGAATTTGCAATAAAATGATATGACAGCACAATCTTCTGAAATCGAATTATAGCAGCCTATTATATTTTTCTTAGACAAAAACCAATCGTGTTTTTATCTTCTATTTTCTGAATATTTAATTATCAATTACCGTCTTGCTAAAACTCGGAAATGGCTCGGCCGATTTTAATAATTTTTTTTTTTGTTCGCCACAATACTGATGTGGTGTAGGAAAAAAGAAAATAAGGAAGGAAGGAAAAGAATCGAAAGAATTGAAATTGGTAATTTTTCGTGTCGTACAGTGTTCATTACAACTCCAAGGAGGGGACGAGCCTGACATAGGTCTACGAAGTCAGTCAAATGCTCGGCGAGCTAATACACGTGTAAGCCACACAGCAGCGAGTGACGGATAATGAAAACAATTAGATTTTCATGTCCGAATAAGTGTAATATATAAACAAAATAGAGTGGCATACATAAGAACCCTTTTTTCCTTATTTTTTTTTGTGTTCGTTTCCGCACAAGGTAGCTTTTAACATCGAAAAAATTGGAATTTTCTCGGAAAAATCGATGTTCCATACATTTTGTATGGATAAATAAAAAATAAAAAAAACTCGATTTTAATTTCATAATTCAAAATGCAATTTCTGCACAATTACATTCGTTAAAATCAGTTGTTTGTGTCCAGATGAAGCAACCAATTATCGAATAGTGTTCCTGAATTCATTGGTTTGCAAGGATTACCACCATATAATGTACCAATGAAGGTTGGATCTGTTATTATCATGCTTCGGAGCCTCAATCAATCCAAATTCTGCGAGGGAACAAAATTGGTCGTGAAGCAACTCAAGAATAATGTTTTTCAAGCAAAGATGAACGCATTTGAGTAGGCCAATTCAAAGGCGAGGAAGTGCACATTCCAAGAATTCAATCAATTAATCACAAGGCCAATCTTTGTAATTAATTATGGCACTGTGTGCTGGATTAAATCAAATCTAAACAAATTTTATACCTTAAGAATAAAAAGAACATACGAGTAAAAAAACATAATATATAATGTATATCAAGATAATGGAGCGCAAAGCAGTACGATCATATAAAGAGAAAGAGCAAGTAGACTATGCAAATGCAGCTTATTTTACACCTGTATGGAGGTGCATTCAGTTTTTTAGATATAAATAAGCGGACGGAAGTTCCGCTCACAAAATTATATGGAAACAATATAAATGTTGCTCAAATAAATGTTTGTGCAAAACAATGTATGTCTTAAATTATTTGTAAAAAATGTATGTATAGCTATAGGTCTATAACTATTAATCTTGAATTCCCAAGCTTCTTGCATGGCTTACAATATATGACATGTTCGCGTGTTGGAAAGCCTCCATCTTTGTTTACTTTTACTAATGTTGTCTATCAAAAAGCATTGAATTGATCTGACATGTGATTCCCTCAACCTCCTTACATTCCGTGTAAATAACGGATATTAGAGTGATTCATTCAATCAATAATTGAAATACGATTGGCACCATTTGTTATCGATCGTGAATGTTCGATACAAAATTAATTTCGGGTGGGATCGTGATTGCTCGGAATTATTTCAATAAAAAAATTAATTCAGGGCGGGACGAAGTTTGCCGGGTCCTCTAGTTAATTATAAATTAAATATAGAAAACAACGCTGCTGCGTCGGCGCAGTGTGTGCATATTTTCTGCCAAGAAAAACAAATATTATATAAAAATTTAACAAAATGCAATTAATTATATGTACTTGCTTCTCATTTTCCATTGCTTCATTTCAATAAGGTGAGTTTACTACACTAGGCAGCGTTAGCGAGTGCACAGAATACCAATTTCTAAAACCGATAACGAGTTTTGATAACAATTTTGCTGTTACCGGTAACTCGCAGTGCGTAAATCGATCTGCTAGTGTGCGTTTTTTATTCAGGCTTTGCATGCATTTGTTTTTGTAGAGTTCGCTTGAAAATGTGCTGAACATTGAACGAGTGCGGTGTGTGTTGTTGTTTTCTGCAGGCGTTTTTTGATTTTGGCTAATTGCAAAGACAAAATTAAGATAAAAAAAAATTATATGAAAGGCCACGGGGGCCATACGGGCCACTACGTGAGCATGTTTGCTTTAGACTGTTAAGAAGCTACTTTAGTGACCCTCTACAGGGTCCCTACTCTGTATTGCGATGCGAAAAAAAAAATCACAAAATAGCGTAATCGGTAATCCGTAATGCGATAACCACGTGCGATTTGCTATTTCAATGCGCATCGCATTTCATTTTCGCAACGCATTGATTTACGCATTGCAATACGGAGTAGGGCCCCAGACCTAAAGACTATGCTAGGCAATAAGACACATTCAATATGCAGTCCGGTGCACAAAATTATAAAAGATTCATATTTTTGTACCTTTTTTATTATAAAATTTAAAAAAATCACAAAATTTTTTAATTAAAACTTTTTAATTAAAGACGCTGACGGTGCTAACGACTGCGGTCTCTTCTTGGAGAGGGGATTTCGGGGGGAGGCCGCTTCGGGAAATGGTCCCTTGACGAAGACACTGACGGTGCTATCGACAGCGGCCTTTTCTTGGAATGGCATCACTTCGGGCATATGAATCCCTAGACGAAGACGCAAGGTACAATCGACTGCAATACCTTCCAAGATGAGCGCAGGGCTTCATCACCCCCTAACCTCTGATCTTCAGCAAATCTGCACGGTGCGGCCTACCAACTTTGTCTATAGCATAGAGTCTGCAGTTGATCTGCGCAGTCTTTCTACACGACGCAGTTCTTTAGTTATGGCGCATGCCATATTGCCTACTGAGATCCAGTTTTCTTCAGAGTTAAGCATAATGCCCACGAGAGTTTCCACTGTTGGTGACCTCCCTAGGTTATTGCTTAGCTCTAGTCTTTCCGCGTTAAATTTCGGACAGACGAAGAAGACATGTTCGGCGTCTTCAATAACACTTCCAGCACAGAAACTGCAAAACGGATTTTCGTCGTGCTTGAATCTATGAAGGTACGACTTAAAGCACCCATGACCAGTTAGTATTTGGGTGAGGTAGTAATCTACCTTACCATGACGCCTGTTAAGCCACGGTTCCAAATTTGGAATTAGGCGGTGCGTCCATCGTCCGTTCTGTGATGCCTCCCAGCGCATCTGCCACACTGCGGTCTCGCGCTATCCTACGTTTGGAGGACTTAGGCAGTTCGAGTGGAAGCGAATCGTATGTCACGTTCTCGTTCGCAAGAAGATCTATAGGGGGAGTACCCGCAATAACCAGCGCTGCATCCGAGGAGACAGTTCGGAACGCACAGCATACTCTAAGTGCACAGATACGATACACCGATTCCATGCTTCGTAAGTAGGAGCTGAATCTGGTTGCCTCGACCCATATGGGGGCTGCGTACAAAAGTATTGATCTGACGACAGTAACTATGATCTTTCTACGGGTTTGTTCTTGTTAGCGCTGCAGCTGCGCCTCCCGCCTTTCCACTTGCGTATAAAAGATGCTGCTTAAAGTTAAGCCTATGATCTATCATAACGCCAAGATATTTAACGAATGGTTTCGATACAATTGTATGTTCACCAACCGATATTCTAGCGGTCTCAACGACTTTTCTGCTGCTTACTAGCACTGCCTCGGTTTTGTGCTCAGCCAAACTGAGACCCGCTGTATTCAGCCACTGCCGCACTGCTATAATCGCTTGGTTGCACTTATCTTCAACCTCGTGCAAATGCTTTGCTACTACTATGAGGGTAATATCATCTGCGAACCCGATAATATGGGCCCTCTCTGGCAGCTGTAGACGTAGTACTCCGTCATACATTATGTTCCATAGGACTGAACCCAACACTGATCCTTGTGGGACTCCGCCAGTAATTTTATACTTTTCAGTACCCCCTTCTGTTTCGTAGTAGAGAATTCTATCCTCGAGGTAATCTCGAATGATTCTACAAAGGTAGGAGGGGACGCTAAAGCGCGCAAGAGCTTCCAGTATTCTGGTCCAATTCGCAGAATTGAATGCGTTTTTTATGTCGAGTGTTGTAACTAGACAGTACTCTTTGTCACCGTACAACCATCGAGTTCCTGAGATTGCATGGAGTGCAATTTTTTTCACCGCTTCAATTGCATCTATTGTTGACCGAGCTTTGCGGAAACCATACTGTTGGTTGGAAAGATCTCCGGCATCTTTAATTGACGCATCCAGTCTATTGCTTATCAATCGTTCTAGGATTTTGCCGGCAGTATCGAGCATACAAAGTGGACGATAGGCCGATGGATCCTCTATGGAACTAGTATTCTTCGGGATCAACACAAGTCTTTGTCGCTTCCACATTGTTGGGAAGACGCCATCTTTTAGGCATGTATTGTAGAGGTCAACGAAAACCTCTATTTTCTGCTCTATCGCAATCTTGAGCACCTTATTTGGGACTCCGCCAGGTCCGTGGGCTTTATTGTGTTCAACTTCTTTGGCTATTTTTAGGAGCTCCTCATTGGTTACATTTTGAAAATTTTGTAACTCTGTTTCAACTTCTCTGTTTAGTGCTGGCGTGTCGGGTTGTTGTGGAAATAGTGTGTGGACTATGTTCCTCAACAGTATGGGACACGTAGGTGTTGGTTGCCTAAACGAAGAGAGCTTCTTCATAACGAGCTTATATGCAAAGCCCCAGGGCTGCTGTTCGCGTCGTCGCAGATTTGGTTGAAACAATGGGATTTACTTATTTTTATGGCCTTTCTAAGTTGAGTTCTTGCGGCTTTGAAACGCCACTGGTTTGGTAGAAATTCCTCTGTGCCTCTCGAGCGATAGTATGTACGTCTCGCTCTTATGCAGCACCTTCGCAGGCTTGAAATTTCATCAGTCCACAAGTAGACTGGCGCCCGGTGATTGTTACCTCTACCTTTTCTAACCATCGCGGCGTCGCATGCTCTTATTACAGTCTTCATCACTTGCGAGGCCTTGTCTCTAGCATTGCCAGTTGCAGACATACCTGCGAGCATGACCTCTAGAACGCCGGTATCCAGAGTGCTTTCTTTGTATCTCCTCTGGTTTTTGCACACCCTTCTTATGACGGAGTCTCCCGTGCTGAATATGATTGCGTGGTGATCGCTTCCGGTGTAGTGTTCGCTTACTTGCCAGGCAGTTTTTGGCAATAGGCTGCTACTCACAAAAGTTAGGTCAATTATGGAACCCATCCCAGCTCTTTCAAAGGTGTTTTGCTGTCCAGAGTTCAGCGTAACGATATCTAAGCTCGCAAACGCCTCCAGAAGTGCTTGACCTCTCGAATTTGTTCTTGGGCATCCCCAGTCAGTTGACCATGCATTAAAGTCACCCGCGATAACTATTGGGTGTCTTCCTACAGCATCATCTGCTATTTCTTCTAGAACATTCGTGGCTTCTTGTAGAGTAAGGCTTGGGAGTAGGTAGCAGCTATAGACATAGAGTCCACCTAGTTTAGCCCTCACGAAGTAGTTCATAGATTTTGTGTCTCTAATTTGCTGCTGTCTTTGGCCACAGTACCATATGGATGTTTTCCCAGATCTATCACTGATCTGGTCACCGGAGTTCCTAGTACGATAGGGCTCGCTGAGGATGGCAACATCGGCGTTTACATCCCGCACGTTTTGCTTCAAGAGATCATGTGCAACTTCGCAATGGTTGAGATTAAGCTGATAGAACCTTATCGTGCTTTAATCTCTCGCAAAGCCTTCTGGTAAAACGGACATTTAATGCTCGTTGTCGCGTGCTTTGTGTCAGACTTCTTATGTCTTACGCATAGCCTGCATATTGCTGCGTTTTCGCATGCTTTGACACGATGGCTCAGGCTGCCACACCTAAAACAGTACTTTGAGCAGTCTTCTTCGCTCTTGCACTTTAATGCAGTATGGCCGAAGTCCATACATTTAAAGCATCTCATGGAGTTTGTTTTAGACCTTATGCGGCAAACAACCCATCCAATTCTAATTTTGCCTGCTTTAGTCAGCTTTGAGGCGCTTTCGGGTGCCAACCTGATTGTTGCTGTTTGGGTGCCTCCATATGCTCTGCGTAGGCTGAGTATGTTGGATGGTGACACCTTCAATTCAGCAAATTGGTGTTTTAGTGCCTCAAGCACTTCCTCTTTCGTTGTGACCTCATCGATATCTTTTATCTCTATTTGGATAACTTCGGTGAGGATTTTGACTTCGGCATTAGTTCCGAGTACCGTTTGTACTGCGTTTTGGAACTTTCCGGAGGCAGGGTCCGAGGTTTTCTCCAGGAGAAGTAGGAGCTCTCCCTTGGCCGTTTTTCTCACGCCACATACATTTTGGCTAAGCTCTTTTAGTTGAGGTTCAGCCTTAACCTGTCTGAGGATATCAGCATAGGAAGCTGCGCCTGTCGTTTTTATTACGATGGCGTCTTTTCGCGGTGGCCTCCTCACTTTTCTTCGTTTTTTCCGAACTTTTGTCCACTTACGGTTCGGGACAGTGCTCTCGTGTGGGGTAGCAATTTTCTCAATTGCTTCCGTCATTTGCTTTTGGCTAGCTTTTTCTGCAGTAACTCGTTTCACCGCTTCCTCACGTGGTGGGTTTTCTTTCTTATGAGCAATCGCGCTGGCCTTGGATTGGGCTTGGCGGATTTTGTCCCCAGCAATCTGAACCGTACCTTGGCCTTGAAGAGGCGTTTTATGCTTCCTCTTCTTGGCGGATGGCGTCGGCGATTGGGGGTCGCGTTGTTCTCTCCTTGCTCTCTTGGTAGAGCTAGCTCCTGACGTGGGAAGCACTGTGGACTCTGTTTGAGTCTCAACACTATGCCTTAGTCGTGGTTCTGACGATTTTGCTTTGGCAGCATCCTGTTGGTGCCGCTCTTTGCATGCCTTCTGATGCAATGTTGCAATTTCGTCCACGAGGTCTTTTAGAGGCTGGTGGATGCTTCGTCGAGGGAGGGCCATCATTTCCACAAGCTTCTGAATTTTGACGGTAAGGATATCACTTGCCGTCATATCTTGCTCGTGGTTTGCTGATGGCGTTGATAGAGCTGGTGGTGATGAGCGTGTACGCTCATGTGCTCTACCGGCCGTTTTCTGGGGAGAACGTGCAACCCTTAGAGTACCCTTGAAGGGGTTCTGAGTATCCCAACTATATGAGGAACCGGGAGTACTACCTCTTTCGTTATTGCTTGTAGCATTATCTGCTACGGCAGCCAAGTTAGCCACCACCGTAGCATTGCGGTCATTTGATGACGACGACTGGGAGCCCGCTTGCTCACTCTCTACAGTCGCCGAAACTGCTCTCTTAAAAAGAGTGTTGGTAAGAATGTTGGATGGGGCCTCCAGACTCCTTGCCCCAACCGTGGGAGTTCCCACGGGTGGATTTCCACTACTGTGGTTACCACCTGGAGTAGTAATGTTTTTAACCGACATTCCTACATAATGGTTTTTAATCAGGGTGACCTTCCCCTATCCTTTTATACCTACGGACAGGTATTAATACTGCCGACCGTTACGGCACAGACGCAGACCAGGGAGCCGCTCAATCTGAGTCAGACGCGCCTGGATTTTGTGTTAACTAGGGTCCGCGGGTTCGTTAAGCCCGAAGGATTGTTCTGAGAACTGATCCCCCCCTGCGGTGTGTGTGTGTGTGTGTGTGTGTGTGTGTGTCATATATGTATATATACATATACACAATGTATAACTAGTACTCTAAGTACTCATCTTCTCCGCTCTTCTTTGTTTTGCTCCAGTCACCCACGCAACCGATGTCCTCCTTTCTTCCTTGACCTAAAGCAAGATTAACGAAGAAGTTATATTTGTTATTATGTTTTTGTTATTGTTATTATAACATTAATATCGTATGATTTTGTTCATGGCTTTGTTTACCTACTTTTAAGCATAAAATAAGTTAAGAGTATTGTTTTAAAGTTTAGTCTGGAAGATCAATTGAAACCTCCTGACGCCCGGGGTGACACCGGGCTTTAACATATAAAAATATAATATATAAGAAAATAAAGTGATTTTAATGCATTTAAAAGGTCAGATGTCATTTATGAAGTGGAAATTGTCATTTCCGACATTTGGTTAGAATCACGAAAATCCCCTATCATTCAAAAACATAAAGCCAGGAGTCATTCTAGAGCCAACAATTTCTACAGTGGAAGTCCGGCATACCTCTCTTTCTACCCGGCATACCACTGTCACATATGCATTTATTACCTAAAATATATATTAATATACTACCTAATATACAGGGTGGGCCAAATACAAGTTTTTTCTTTAAATGCAATATAATGAACAAAATTAAAGATTTTCCATGTATTATGGCTTTATTAGCAAAGGCAAACACTCCCATTAATTATCGAACACAACGTTGTCGAACACCCTCGGCTGGCTTTGTATTAGCGCATTCTGATACAGTTTTCTAAGACCTTGTTGATGGTTTCGGGCTGTAGCTCACTGATTACTTGCTTGTTTCCGGATTGTTGGTATAACATCGGTCCTTCACGGTTTCCCACAAAAAAAGTCCAAAGGGTTCAAATCGCAGCTCCGAGTTGGCCAATTGACATCGCCAAGACGGCTGATAAAACGATTTGGGAATTGGGTGCGCAAAAGATCGATTTTAGCATGGGCTGTGTGGCATGGCGCGCCATCCCGTATGTACCAGAGGTCGTCCAAATTCATGTCTTCAATTTCAGTAAAAAAAAGTCGGTTAACATGGCTCTGTAACGCCCTTCTTTGACCGACACGTTGTTCCCAGCCTCATTTTCAAAGTCTCACACTCTTTGCTACAGCAGCCACATTCTCGTCTGTGCGCACCGTACAACGACGGGGGCCATGAGGATGTCCACTAGCATACCAGTCTCACGAACTTTTTGTACAAACTTGCGGACAGCAGGCGCGGTGGGTGCTTATTTTCGACCGAAACTTTTTTTCAAATAACGCACTGTTTGGGCTACACAGCACTCTGGAAATAGGTTGCCAATATTTTATTTCAAAATAACATATCATTTAAAAAGAAGCCACTACATAGCCCATTTTTTATATGGATTGAAAGGTTATTTGCCATCAATGTTCTTGCATCACTAGCCAATGAGATGAAGAAGACCTATACTGGAATCAAACGGAAAAGATGTTTTTGAGGATCACTACGATGACAATTACAAAAACTGGATTGTAGATTACGTTCAAATTTTCGAATAATAAAATTTGTATCAAGTTCTATAAGTGATGTTTATATATATAGGAGATCGAAATAATTTTTTTTTTCTTCATTGTGCATTTAAATTAGATTTCGAAAGAAGTTTTGTTGTTTGATTATTTGTGAAAGGTATATTTTCTTATAATTCTCTCGCAAAAATTTGTTTTTTTGCTAGACCATTGACCATTTCACAAGTGGTGGCACAAATGGCAATGGCAAAACTCGACGAATAACATTTTGAATTGCTTCCTCATCCACCATATTCTCCAGATATGGATCCACGAAATTATACATGATGCCTCATTAGAGCACACCTAGAGTATAATTACTTGTTTGTTTTTTTGCAAATTCTTACCAAGCGGAATGTGGTTTCGATTGAACATTGCGCACAGATCCATTGACCGGCACTGATAATGATACGTTTAACAGAGGTGAAGGACTCCCCATTGCATGATTATTGTATTTGTAGTCAATTTTTAGAGCCGTAAATGATGGCTCACATTTCCAATAGCTAACTAGCTGGAAGGGACACGACGATGCTCCTGGTTTTGTTCGAGCTTGATACTTGAGTATGTCCACATTGAAATAGGATGCTGTTGGATTGTGTTCTGCCTGTCGACGCAGCAGAGCTGTAAGCGCTGGCATGTTAAATTCTAACATGGTACTAAAGGAGCTCGATTGATTTTTATCTCTGCGCAAACATATCGTTAGCTGTTATATATGTTATAGATAATAGAATAAAATTACTTACATTTGTACTATTTTAGAATTGGGTAAAAGGTTTTCCAAATTTTGAACATTTTTTATACGAAAGCCAAGCTTTGATGGGTTTGGATTATTAGCTAAAAGACCAGCAATGCCAGCAGGGAATGATAACATCATGTCACCAGATATTTTAACTTGACAACGGGATTCGTCGCTTCCTCTGAAATTGAAAGCAATGTAAATAAATGAAGGTTGGATTCAGAATAGAGACTTTTTATCAAATATTTTATAAATACCTGAAATAAGCATGGATAATTTCATGAAATGCCACCGCCAACGGAACCGTGTCAGAAATACCTATCGTTAAAGGAGATGGACCTCGTGAAGAACCTATACCACCTATGGCTGTGCGGAACTCCAAGCTTCCAATGCTATCAGCACGATTCATCGGTGAGGGACTTATGCGTCCACGTCCAGCAGGAGCAATTTCGGACCTCCGCGATGGTGGTCGTGGAATAGCAATGCTCCCTGATGTAGGTGTAGGTATTTGTCGACTGTTGGATTTTGAAATTGTTGCAGATGCAGGTGCCGAAGCGCTTATATCCCCAATTTCTGAGAAAATATCACCCAAATCAGCATATCTATTAAAAAAAAAAATCAGTGCATTCGTAGAAAGTTCACTTAAATAAAAATATTAATTTTTACCTGGAATTATTAGACATTGACAATGTTGGGCTTTGCAAGGGTGCATATGGATGCACCGTTGCTGTAGGCGTTGAGGCATTCGATATTTCTGGCGATTGCTGGCGTGAGGCCACCCTCGACTGTTGTAACTGCTGACTGTGCTGCTTGATTTTATAAGAAAAAAACAACAAAATAGTTCATAAAAATAATACCCATTTGTTATATTTCTAAGCCTACAGAAAATAGTCCAGTGGGTGACAGCGAAATATTCTCCACGGTTGCGCGCAACTCATCTACACTCGCCGACATTGGTGCTTGGCCATTGTTGAGTGGCTTAATCTTCACATGAATCTTCCTATCTGGTTTATCATTATCTGAATCTGAGTCAGAGTCAGAGTAGAAACTCCCAGCTATAAGATTAAACACAGTTTTTTTACTAAGTTATGATAAAGTAGTGAATTTATTTGAAATAACTAATAATAATAAATACTACATAAATAGTTCCTAAACATTTTTTGCATACATTTATTATAACTAGTATCGCCTGTGGTCGAAATTCGACCACATAAAAATCGATTTCTGTTTCCTTTTTTATTTTTATTGAAAAACTTTTGGCAGAGTTAGCAACATTAAACTGAGAAATAAGAACTTTAGGGTAATGCAACGAATGAAATTAAAATGAATTGTTATTTAAGTGAATAAAGGATTAGTTTGATTTATTTCGTAGAGATAATTGGTCTGTTCGAGTACTGATAATTTGTGAAAATTATCACAAATTATCAGCTTTTGGCGTTCGAGTACGCAAAAAACTTGCAAAGTGAGAGAAATTGAGAGCGCAATGTGACAGTTGACTTGGAGGGGAAGCTGCAAATTCCTGCTGGAAAAATTTTTACTGTCGAGAATTTGCAAGCTAGAAAACAGCTGATTTAAGTCAGTTGCAAATTGAACAATCAAACAAATTTAGTTAAACTGATGTTCCCAAACCGGAGGATGCGCGAAAATTTTTTTTTTTACTGAGAAGGCTGTTTACAAACAAACGCTCATAAATGACGAATGC
Organism: Pherbina coryleti; assembly: GCA_943735915.1. Taxonomy (NCBI): domain Eukaryota; kingdom Metazoa; phylum Arthropoda; class Insecta; order Diptera; family Sciomyzidae; genus Pherbina; species Pherbina coryleti. The sequence goes on along the minus strand of OX030949.1, from coordinate 127,336,859 downwards.
TCATAAATGTCAAAAAACACACTCTGTCTCGCTCGCTCAATTTACGAATCGGCCACAGTTCACGTACACTGTATGTGTAGACAACACCACTTCCTTATATTTTAGTTCTTTGGGTAAATCGCCTTCAAACACAAGAGTTGACCGTCAACTCTTGACGTGTGTAAACCAGGACTCTGTTTATATTCTTCGTTTCTTATATTCTAAGAGTTTTGCCGTTGTTTGCAAGCGCTCTATAAAGAAGAGGTAGAATAAAGTGAAATGTGAGCGGAAAATTGCAATAAAAAAACTTTTATGTATCTTGACTGCGAGCGTTCAGTGCGAGCGGCTTGCGAAAGCTTTACATTTGTCTGACTTTCATTTTGTTGTTAACAGACGCTCTATTAAGAAGAGACAGAAGAGAGCGAAATGCGAGCAGCGAATAGTTTTGTTCTGAGTTTGATAATGTTGTTCTCAGCTGCTCTGTTATATAAATAATTAATAATAATAAAAGAAAAAGCAACATAACAACAACAATTATACGCAAACTTTAAAAAGCTATAACTTAAAAACTATAAGGTTTTTAAGAAATAAAAAGTCCAGTTTTCACATCTACAGGTCTCAACCTAGCAAACCATACTAAATTTATTAAAATTGGACTTGTACTTAAAAACCCTTACACCGGAAAATTTGGGTTTGCGTAATATATATATGATTAGAGAACAAAAAAGAAAATAAAAAGTAAAATATGCAGGCAAATGACAGTCGATGCAAGGCACTCGTGAAAAAATAGCCAGTTTTCACTGCTACCTTGTATAATTCTACCATGGTTTGTCTTTTGTCTTTGCTTTGTTGTTTCGTTTTGTGTTGCTACATAAGACTTTGCTCTCAATTGCTCTCAGCTGGCTCCGAAACTTGCTCCATGCCCATAGCTGCGCATGTGCGAACATAACCGAACTCACACTGCAGTGTAAATTTACCATCACCAGCAGTCTTCTGTAATTTAGACAACTAGTATGCAACGCTATTGGTGAACTATGGATGAAAAATTGATATATTCATTCTTTGGACATGAATCCTTCATCAGGATAAAATAAATGTAAGCAAAAAGAATCATTAAAAAGATTGTCAAACAGGCCACAAATTATGAGTAAATCATCCGTTAACCGGCCAAAAGTATTGAACGGTAGAGGAAATCCGTCAAGTTTCTTCTGTGTATTCATGAATCCCGAAAGTTTTGTTGCATCTGATAATATTCTCAGGTTGATATTATGGAAACATCGCTCGTTTTCCTCAATAACGTTATAATCCAAAAAACATAAAAATTGAGTTAATTACACAGCAACATTAGTATTACCATGATTTATGCTGTGTACAATTTTGGTAACGATATCTTCTTTAATTTTTGCAGGAGAGTAGAATTTGTGATTCATTCACCTCAATATATTTCTGATTAGATCGTATTATATATCGATAATCTCCAGTTTTGACGTAGAATACGTCATTCTCGGAGGTAAGTAGCGTGGTTTATAGTGATCAATTGTCGGTATTTATATCACAATTTGAGGCTTTGGTGTGCCTAAAGTACGGATCGTACAATGTTGGTGTTAGCACTTGTTGGTCTGCTTGATCCTCACTGGGAGAAAAATTCATGTTTGAACTCTCTAACTTAAATAAATTTTACACAATTACATGAAATATAAAGCCAACATTTGATGTTTTTGTTTGCTTAAGTTTGCTACCTATTTATCGACAGTTTCCGGTTTTATCGTCAAAACCATAAAATTTGTATGGGAGCCCCCCTAAGGAGTGGTCGGAGGGAATAGGTGATAAAAGCAAAAATGTTCCTTTTGCAAAAATAATGGGGGTCGGTCATACATATTAACCCTCTCCCGCACTCTCTTAAAGGTCATATGCTCAGGTGTATGGAATAAATAAACAAAAACCATAAAATTTGTATGGGAGCCCCCTAAGGAGTAGTCGGAGGGAATAGGTGTCAAAGGCAAAAATGTTCCTTTTGCAAAAGAAATGGGTGTCGGTCATACATATTAACCCTTTCCGGCACTTTTTTAAAGGTCATATGCTCTGGTGTATGGAATAAATATACAAAAACCATAACATTTGTATGGGAGCCCCCCTAAGGAGTGGTCGGAGGGAATAGGTGTCAAAGGCAAAAATGTTCGTTTTGCAAAAGTAATGGGGGTCAGTCATACATATTAACCCTCTCCGGCACTCTTTTAAAGGTCATATGCTCAGGTGTATGGAATAAATATTTTGCTTAATATATTTTAAAAAAGATGTCATCAAAAGCGAATTGAATAATTCTACGTCTTGTGTTACGACATAGTCGAAACTACTGTATCTTTTTTTTTTTTGTCACTTTGTTTGGATTAAACCATGTACATTACAGTAGTACTTGTATATTTGATGTTTTGTCCATATATTGAAAATAGTGAATTAATTTCCTTTGTCTGTTCAAAACTTAAAATGCTTCTCCTGAAAAATCTAGTTTTTTGAGTTATAGCATTATTGTAGAAAACGAGCGTAATGTATTATATAAAAATTTAAGTGATTTGTAAATTCTAGAAACAAGTGTTTTAGGTTCTTATTCCATGTTCTATTCCTGTTGTTGCGTAGAACTTATATGGAACTTTGTGTACCAGAGGATATGCCGAGTTTTTCGCAAATTTGCGGCTTCTCGCAAGTCAACTTTTTTATGATGAATTTATAAACTTTGTCCTTGAACTTGAATTTGCTCAATGCTCAATAATGGATGATATTCGTTCAACAGTAGTTCAGTAGTTAGACAATGAAAGGCCCTCTTAAAAATGACATGGTTAATATCTGTTATTGACTATTCCCATTGCGTTTTGACGTGACGAAGTTACGTTTTACTGCGCAGGTTTCCAAAAAAGTTGAAAAATGCATTTTTTCAAAATTCATCGGTGTTGCATTGAATTGTTACTCGCTGAGTATAAGAGCTATGACTAAAAGAATAGTACGACCGTAAAGGTTAATTCTTTGACTTAATTACAAAAACAAAGCAAAAATTCAGAACGTTATCGGGACGCGGTGAGAGCTGCTTAAGCAACGCAACTGAAAATTTGTTACATGGAATTATTACTCGCTGAGTATTAGTCCTAGGATTGGCATGTTCTAAGTCCTCCCAACAAAATTAGACAAAAAATTTCTGATGTCATGGGAACACAGAGAGAACCGCTCAAAGATCGACAATGCAACATTCATGCAGCAGCGTTGCATTGAATTTTTACTGGGTGAGTATATAAGCTACGATAAATGTTTGAAAAGGAAAATGAAGGATTTATGCCTGGCCTTACGACAAAAATAAAAAAAAAAATCCGAAGTCACCAGATCGTGAATATAGCAACATATGTAACAGAAATGTAATATCGTTGCATGGAATTTTTACTCACACGGGAGATGTGCTCCGGTAAATTTTGTTTCACGACAGCATAAATGTGTTATTACGCCTCACAACTAAATTAAAAAAGAATTCTTGTCATCATGACTTCAGGGTGGCAACCACATAATGCAGTAAAAATGCCACAACCATGAAAAAACGTTATATGGAATTTTAACTCTGTAACTACTGGCGTAACGGTAAATTTTAAGGAACGAAAATGAAGGTGAGGATTTCGGGCACATGTTAAAAATAACAAAAAAAAAAAATTGACGGCGTCATGAGGCCCCTCAGGGAACCGCCTAATGTGACGCATATGCATCACTTTTGCTGGATTAATTGCATGCAGCTAGGGCAAAGTTAATGAACCAAGGAAAAGCACAACCAATGAAGAAGCAAATAAAAAAAAAAAACAAAACAAAAGCAACACCCACACCAACACCAACACCAACATCAACATCAACATCAACAACATCAACAACATCAACATCAACATCAACATCAACATCAACATCAACATCAACAACAACAACAACAACAACAACAACAACAAAAACAACAACAACAACAACACCAACAACAACAACAACAACAACACCAACAACAACAACAACAACAACAACAACAACACCAACAACAACAGCAGCAGCAACAACAACAGCCGCAACAACAACAACAGCCGCAACAACAACAACAGCCGCAACAATAACAATAACAACAACAATAACAATAACAATAACAATAACAACAACAACAACAACAACAACAACAACAACAACAACAACAACAACAACAACAACAACAACAACAACAACAACAACAACAACAACAACAACAACAACAACAACAACAACAACAACAACAACAACAACAACAACAACAACAACAACAACAACAACAACAACAACAACAACAACAACACCAACAACAACAACAACAACAACAACAACAACAACAACAACAACAACAACAACAACAACAACAACAACTACAACAACAACAATATTTTTAAGTTTTGTAAAGCGTCTGCTCTATATTCGCTAATTCAATGCATTACAAAATGTCGACAGCTACGTCTGATAATTGCATTTTCTCTCTGTGTTTTCTATATTTTAGGAAATTATTTTATAAAGACTAGAGCACACGATGTTATTTATTCGCATCGATATTTTTTCACGTAAGAAAGTGTAATCGCATCGCTTAGCTTCTGTAAATTAAAAGGCGAGCGACAATACACTTTTCCCATATTATTTTCTTCATGACTTGTAAAGAACATGTATGTAATTCTTGCAAGGAGAACATAAACTATCAAAAAACAAATGTTATTGGTGAGTCATCGAATAGGATGCAAAATAATATGTAACATCGTCAGAAGAATACCATTTTAAATTGGGCGTTTTATTCAATTCCAATTTTTGCAGAGAAAGGTGCGAACGGAAGCGGTAATAATAATAGCACTGGTTCAACTTGTTTCAAAAATAATAGCATTGGTTAAGCTTGTTTAAAAAATAATAACACTGGTTTTAAAAATTAACGATTCATAATGCACTGCAAAAAAATGTGCAGTCGGGAAATAAAAAAAATGTATTTCCAAAGGCGTAACTAATCCGCAGGTGATCCAAATTGTGGGCTGCTCCAACAAAATGATCCAGAATGCAATAAAATATGCAGAAAAAGCAGAGTCACGCGGTCGAAAGCACGCAACGTCGTAATTACTTGTAAATCGCTTAATCCGGCAAAGCAAGAAGGAGCCTTTGAAGCCTGCGACGAAGCTGAATATTGAAGCTAGCGTCACAACCATTCGTAACAGACTAAGAGAACATAACCTAAACGCTCGCAGTCCGAGAAAAGTGCCTTTCCTAACTAATAGAGATGCACCTAAGCCAGGGCTGGGCATTAGGGCGTATCAAAAATTCAGATCGTATTCTAACAGGTCTCAAAAGTTGCTGCGGTTGTCAAGATCACCCAAAAAAAATTTTAAGGAAAAAAGGATGTCTTCCTGTCCCGCAAGGACAAAGTTGTTTTTTGAGGAAAAAAGTAAAAAATAACGACCTTAAAATGCTTTGACTTTTATAAAAAAAAACTACGTATGTCTTAAAGCAAAAGTAAGTATAGGCTTTAACTAACAATATATTGGTTAACCCGATGCCACTCACGATTCTTATCCACAGTGCCCTGTGTGAAGGATATTCGAAGCAAAAGTTGTAATCGAGATAGTACAGAACTTTTGATTGTTACCCAATAGTCTAAATTTTGGTGGTATTGATTATACTGATAGCGTATTCCTTAAGGGAAGGGTTCCCTCATTATGGACAAAAATAAGGCAAAGTTTGTATTTTTGTTGTAGGACAATGAAAAGGCGTACGAACTTTTGGTTTTGATGATTATATTAGTTTATTATCAGAGAATTTTAGTGAAAAAGTTGAAAAAATTCAAAATGGCGGCTACAAAATGCACATTTCCGTGGGCTTCTTGTGGTGGACTGAAATCAAAAATTGTTGTTATTACTTAAAGATAATGATATTTTCTATGACTGGAACTAAAATTGTTATTATCCATGTAAAATTCATTGAATAATGAACATTAGAACTAAAAGTTCAAATTTTGCTTGTTTTTTTCCATTTCAACAACGTTAAAAAATATAAATAAATAATTTTTATACATGATGTTAGTTCAGGGCGTACAAAAAAGCATGCACTTCCAAACAGTTCTTAGATAAAGAGAATCGGATCAATAGATCAGGCCTGAGAGTTTTAGTTAGATCGGAAAACGTGGTTTCGAGATAAGCGCGTTTGAAGTTTTTTTAAAAGTTTAGTTTGGACGTAGCGCGCGTGAGATAGGTGTCTTCAAGACGTTGCCATTCGAAAAATATTCGTCGGATCGAAAAATCCATTTACACACATATTCTACACATACAGCCATGGACACATAAATAGCACAAATGTCAACTTATTTTTTAAACGTTTCGTTTGAACCTAATAATGCATTCATTAACTGTAGTTATGATTTTTTAAGACTCCAGTGTGACGTTGTTTAAAACTCCGAGAGATATGTACCGTTACTTACTTTTATTTGCTCAGGCCATCTCTTTCTGTAAAGGCATGTACGATCTGATGTGGTCATATAAATAGCACACATGTTAGTTGGTGAATAAAAGTTAACAAGATCGGGTGTTTGTAAAAATTTTAGAGTTGTATTCAGTTAATTTCACCGATTCTAAATAAAATGGGTCGCGGGAAACATTGCACTCCGGAAAAAAAAGGTCTATAGCTCACGAAGTAAGTCGATAAGGCAAAACCATCTGAAATCGCGGATATTCTCAAAATTTCGCGAAAAATGGTTTATAATGCACTCAAGCTGGTTAAATCAAATGGTTGAAATCTTTTCGAGAATAAGCCGCGCAATCCTAGACTGCGTAAAACCACCGCTTCTACTGATAGGCTTATAGTTCACAAAAGTAAGGCTGATCCTTTCAAGTCAGCAAAGCAAATTATGTGGGAAATAAATGTAGAAAATAGCCCGAATGTTTCAAGAAAACTAGTATCTAGGAGACTACATGAAGCTTATCTTTATATACGCATTAGCCGAAGAAAGCCGCTCTTAACAAAAAAAATTTAAAGGATCGTTTAGCGTTTGCAAGGGCCCATGTGAATAAAGAAGACCAATTTTGGAAGAACGTGCTCTGGACTGACGAAACTAAATTAAATAGGGTTAGACCAGATGGAAAAACTTTTGTTCGGCGCCCCAAACGCCAAGAGTTGAATCCTTAGTATACAAAAAAATCATTAAAGCATGGAAGAGGGAATTGAATCGATTGGGCAGCTTTTTCCTGGCACGGCGTTGGGCCAATTTTTCGTGTACGAGGAATAATGGACAAAAATATGTATTTAGATATTCTTAATAACCAGATGGAACCATTTGCATTTGAGAATATGCCTATTAGGTGGACTTTTATGCACGATAATGATCCAAAACATACGGCAAAGGTTGTGATTGATTGGCTAAAAAAGGAAAAAATAAATATTTTGAATTAGCCGGCTCAAAGCCTAGACCTCAATCTCCCATAGAAAATTTATGGAATGATGTGAAGGTCAGCATAAGCAACCAAAATTTTCGAAATTTAAATGAGTTATGGGGTGGAATTGAGAAGGCTTGGTACTCTCTTCCGAAGGATAAGGTCAGAAAGCTTGTGGAGAGTATGTGACGAAGATGTCGGGCTGTTTTGGACAATTCGGGATACAGTACCAAGTACTAGTAAGCATATTCGTAAGCTCATTGTAAAATAAAAATAAATTACTATGTCTTTTTTTCAGAATCCAAATTGTGCTATTTATATGTCCACCTCAGCTAAGGAGCAATTTCAGATTTTTGATTCATTTTCTAATTTTTAATTCGTAATTAAAAAGTTGCTACTGATTTTAAGTTTTAATTGTTTAAGCTCAAATACCATGCAATAAATTCTTGTTTTCCTCTATATATTTTATTTAAATTCATGTGAAACACTCTACATGTATTTTTGTGCTATTTATGTGTCCACGGCTGTATGTGGCTTTCATTTTTTGCAAAAAAAAATCGATTTTTTAGTCCAAAATGAGGGAACCCTTCCCTTAAAGTTGCCGAATTAATAATTAGCATAATTTTTGCATATGCATTTTCCTGTTTTTGAGAAATGTATACTTGAATGCAATTTTTTAACTTTTTCAAAAAAATTAATATAGATTTTATATCTCGGGTACCAGAAATGGTACCGAAAAAACTTTGCTTAATTTGGATTCTTCAAATATTTCTTAACAACACCCTGTCTAAAAGTATTATTTTAAAATACCAGCTTAAGGCCACAATTTTATTTTCTACTTTGATATTTTTTAATGAAATTGTTAAATTTCATGTAAGGAAGTATTTTTTTTTTTTTAAGTACATATCAAAATAGAAAATAAAATCGTGGCCTTAAGCTGGTATTTTAAATTATATAATAAAATTATATTTAATCTCGCGACTTAATTTCTTTCTCTTATTTTTGACATATTTACATAGTGATTTACCATTCTCGTGATTCTCTTCCCATGCAATCTCTTTGGGTGGCTGCACACTGTAACCGTCTTCGTCTACTTCGGTAGATGCAAAACCAACTGCAGTACTCTGTCCACCTGCACTTCCAGCTGCAACAACTGTTGCCTCAACATTACCAGGAGCTGAAGATATTGATGGAGCAATACCTCCTCCAGCACTACTGCTTCCACTTGAGTTTTGCGCTTTTACTTTAGAATCCTCGAGATGAGGCACGTGCGAATTTACTCCTATATCATCGCTACAAAAAGTGTGAAGATTAATTCATTTATATAAGAGTCAAGATCAACTGGCTGATAGAATAGGAAATATTTTCAAACACATTTCTTAGTAATCTCCGAGAAAGACAGTTCAGTTCCTTTTTGCAATTTATATTTATCTATTCAATTTTCTCCCAAAATACTAATATTCGTTTACCTGGCCAGTCGTTCTTCTTGAATATTATTATCAGCATTTTCCGAATCCTTTTTTTTCTTCGATTTTTTCGTTTTTGTTTTGTCGCGTCTACTGCGTAAAATACCTGAAACTATTAAAAGAATATATCAAACTTTTGCCTCTAATTTAAATAAATTATTCTTTTTTATAATAAAATTAATTTTCAAAAGATATACTTGTACTTATAATAGTTTTTTTGACAAAAAGTTCAATATTATTATAGATATAAACGTTGATTTTATGAAAATACCACTAAAAAAAAATTAGCGGAAGTTATCACTAAAAAATACTTAACAACTCAAAACACCACATTCCATACAAATAATATCTTTAACACTATAGTAGGTTAGGTAAGATAATCTTATATCTGAGAGCATACTTATTTTAAGCCAGTACTAGTTAATTAAAAAAATAACAGGTTGTGTGTATTAGGTGAGATATAAATTAAATTTAAATTAAATTAGGTGGAACACATTTATGAATATAACTTAAAAATCATAACAATAAGAATTCTTTTTAATTCTTTGAATTAAAACACCAGGGAATTAAATGCTTATAAATATATGTAGTCTTATTCATACAGAACTTACAAAATCAGAGAAAGCGCATCGTATATAAACTTGAATTGAATATTTTTTAGGGTAACTATTTGGTGACTATTTGTAACTTTCGGATAGTTAAAGAAGACAGATTTATTCGATATCCGAATCAATATTTTCGAATTTTTTAATGTTTTCTTACCAATACGAATTTTTTAATGTATATTTCTTAATTAAAGGGTGCTGAAAAATACTAAAATAATGGCGGATTATTGAAAACCCTTGCTATAAATGAAATAAATTTTATATGCTTAAAAAAAACCATAAGCTCAGAAACAAAAAACATGCAAACGGTTAGATTAAGGCTCCTCATGGAAAAAAGTTGATCGGGTCAGCTCCGACTTTACCCTTAACTTACTTTATTTTATTGTGATTTCCAAAATATTTTACTAAAAACGTTCGCATCAAAAATCATATTATTGTGGTCATTTTGAACAAAAATCATCAAAAATGTCAGAGAAATTTTTCAATATAAACCACAGCTCTTGGGGATTTTCAAATCGGTTTAGCTCACCAAGGATCATAACTAGAGTCGCAATTATATTCGGAATTACCATAAAATAAGCCAAAGTTTAACTCCAGGAACCGAACCGAACAACTTTTTTTATGAAGCTTAAGGTGTATTAATATAGATAAATTGGTCTTGTGTTATAAACAGGCACCCAAAGCTCCATCCAAAGCAAGACACATGTGAATGAAAAAAAGGTATTTTTACAGTGTGGGAAAAATCTTCAGCTTCATCAAACAACAACAACCAGCATTGCTTTTACTGGGTGATTAACTTTGCAAAATCCTGCCAAGGATTAAAAAGCAAAGTATTCTAATCCGACAAAAAGTATCTATGCTATATGGTACGTAAGCTCTGATTATATTATTTTAATTATTTTGGGGAAAATCTATTTAATTATGTTGTAATTCCCGTTTTACAAAAAAAAAATTTTGGAAATAGAAATTATCTAAACAGATCTTTCACAGGTTAGTTTAGACCAAACAAAATCCAAGTTTATGAAAGCACAGTAAGCCCACCTTATCAAGATTGGCTGATCAGTGTCAGATGAAAAAACATAAGAATAATTTTTCTGTTTTGCTCTAGAGGTTGGGGTAAATAGTGCAAAAGTTAAACAGGTTTAAGCATCGCACTTTTTTATTTACAAATATATACTTCAAAATGCAATCGAACTCTAAATTCCCATTTAATATGGCCAAGCACCAAAATAATAGAAAAGTATTTAACAAAAGCCTTAGTAAAATATGTTGCAAGGTTATGACACCATTTTTAATATTACGATTTCTTGGGTGATGAAAACATATTACGTATGGTTAAGTTGAGACTTTTTATAACCAAAGAATATTTATGGTAGTCGCCGAAAGCAAACGTGAGTATTCAATTTGTTCGAAATTTGTTGCGGTATTTTGGCTCATTTCTTATCAGTATCATTTGTGATTACTTTTCGAACTTATTTATTAACACATTTTTAACAAAAAAAAAAAACTTATCATTTATCATTCATTTACAAACTCATTCGTTTATTATAAAACAAATATAAGTTTTTAATTATAAAACTTATTATTTTATGAATGCTAATGTGTAAAATAAAATTTCATGAATTTACGAATGATATTTTCATTACTTGCATTTACATTGCAGAGATGTCTGCCTCAAGCCAATGTTTCGATTTCAAGCCAATTAGATAAAAATTGGCTGAACTAAAAAATACTTTAAAATGTTCAGATAAAGGAGTATTACAGTGTTCTGAAGCCACCATTGGCTTATAAGTTTAGAGTTATAAAAAAGAAACATGAAAACAACAATTTGCATGCTCGTGCCGACCATATTAAATTTACCAGTCAAATGATGGAGCTCTACAATGATCTTCTTACTACAATTGATGAGATGTGCGAGTCTAAAAAATTTCATTTTAGAAGTGCTAATGATTTTAACTCTTGCCAATTGATCTGAGAATACACTCAGATAAGGTTTGTTTCTTAGTTTACAAATTATAATGGAAACATGAAATAAATTAAAACTTCTACGAAATCTAAGTATTATCGGTAAGGAGTTAATTTTTTGAGCCTATATATTTTTTTTTTTGAGCTATAAGCTGTTATGCCATTGTTGTTGTTGAGGATGTTGCTCCAAGGATCAAATTTGGGGCTATCTTTATCATTTGTTGTTATATTAGTTAAGTATTTTGCATACCCTGAGAATTTGATGTGAAAATATTCAAAAGTGATGTTGTTCGACGTGAGTTGCTCTGGCTTGGTTGTTGTCGCGTAGTAAGGCGCTCATTTAAAGATGTTGAATGTATCTGTTCCAACGTGCTTTGACATGTGCTTGCAGCAGCTGGCTGGATGGGCGCTGCAACTGATGAAGATGTTAGTGAAGAGTTGATGGGATTTTGCTGTAGCCGCTTATCTTAAGTTTTTTCTTTTTTTTTTTTTGCATTATTAGGATTAACGGGTAAGCAGCATAGTTTTAAATAAGTTTATAGAGAAATGTTGAGTATAAGTGAAAGGTGAGTGGGATTTGGGATGGCTTTATTCAGTGACTAAAAAATTCTTGCTTTGTTTTTAATCAGTGCCAATACCAGCAAATTAAATTTAATGCATATATAAGTTAATTTTATAGAAATTGGCACAGATAGAAAAGCAGTGGAAAGCTGAAATAAAAAAGGAATAAAAACTAAAATGTTACTCCTATGAATATAACTCCACAGTTCTAAATTCACATTCGCAGCAAAAGAATCTCCTTTTTTACAATTCCACACAACATAAAATTTCCACACAACATAACTATGTTAAGACAATATATGTATGTATATATGTACATAAAGCAATTCCTAGATACCCGTTATTGTTTTTAACCGACAGATAAATAAATTTCTTACAACAGTGGCGCGGTAAACAGAAGCAATAACGGCAATCAAGGTATTAATGTTTTTTTTTTGTATTCATGAAATGTGGTGGTTATTGAGATATTTTTTATATATAATGATATTGAAACTAACAAATCACAATTTCGAAAATTTACTCTAAATTTTATCAGTTGTAAGATTTTAGGATTTCAAGTCACCGGACATGGAGGAAAAATGTAATAAACAGTAAAACCATAAAGCAAGGTAAAATTTTAAACTGGAAAGAAGAACTTTTTATATATTAAAAACCAAGTTTTTTAGTAGTTATCCTAAACTTAATTTATTAACTTTATTATAGCAAACAATTCAATAGCACGTTTTGTCAATGCTCCTCCAATAACATATTTTGGGAAATTGAGTCAAAAAGTTGGTCTTATTTGATAGTATCAGACTTTATTTTAAAAATATATGCAGAAAAATTTCGTTGTATTTTAAAAATGATGCCAGAGCCAGTGAGTGGAATAAAAGGATATAGGCAAATACAATTTCTGCGTTTTTGCCAAATGAAGTGCAGTTAATCTTAGTCCGTAATGAATATACTTGGCACCCTGTATGTTAAATATAAAATCTTAAAAATTTTAACCGATGGACTAAGGCAACTTTGTTATGTATTGACTCACTAATGCACAACAGCAACATATGGCATTCCTTAACCTTCTTATACTCGCGATTGGTCTCTCAGACAGACGATTGGCTTATTATTTTTTTAACAAAAGACGTTAAAGACTGTTATTAGCTAATATTATGTAATTAGCACAGACCGTGCGCAGGTATACTTGTTTCACTATTTGACGCGAGTATACGAAGGTTAATCAGGATGTCTACATGAATGTTAAACCATCATTATTAATACGAACTCTTTTAATTAGCTGTTCTTTAAAATACCATTCGTAAAAATGAAATATGACTTTAATTGAAACATCGCCTAACTTTATACAATATAGCATACAATGCGTCTATCTCTAAAAATACTAAACAGTTCTATCAAATACAAAAAAAAACTTCAAACAAGCCAGGAAAATAACATCTCTGGAAGATTCAGTAATTTTTAAGTGAACCATTTAACATTTTCGATAAATGCACTATTGCATCACGAAATCCAAGCAAAAAATAAGGAAATTATTTACTTGAAGATATGATGTTTAACTTAACATAAAACTAGTAAGAAATGTTCTTCGACTGGGCCGAAGTTAAAATACCCCCACGGCCGAACCAAAGTATATTCAAAGTCTTAAGCAATCAATGAAATGTTTATCTGTAAAAACGTTTTCGGTATATTTTTAACAGAAAATATTCGCTTTTGTTTTTTGATAAAGTCACTTTGTATGGGAGGTGGGCGTGGTTTTCACTCAATTTGGTTGAATTCCATACACATAGTACACGTTATATATAAAAGTGTATATGCAAAATTTCAAGTCCATACATTAATTTTTGTGGATTTTAGAGAAATTTTACCTTTTTGATAGTCACTTTGTATGGGAGGTAGGCGTGGTTTTCATCCGATTTGGTTGAATTTCATACTTAGAGTGTATTTTGAACATCAAAACTCATATGCAAAATTGCAAGTCCATATATTCATTTTTGTTGAATTCTTAGAGATTTTACCGTTTTGATAAAGTCACTTTGTATGGAAGGTAGGCGTGGTTTTCATCCGATTTGGCTCATTTACGAACTTGACCTTTATTTTTTAGATAAAAGCTTAAATATTGAATTTCGTGATGATAGCTTTAAAATTACGGCTGTAATCGTGATCACAGACAGACGGACAGACAGACGGACATGGCTAAATCAACTCGGGTGGTGATGCTGATCAAGAATATATACACTTTTCTATACCTACCACGCCTCCTTATGGGCGTTACAAACGGAGTGACAAAATTAATATACCCCCATTTACGTTTTTTAAACGTGGGGGTATAAAAATGGACCAAATTTAAATAAACACTTTTGGTTCTAGACGCAGCTGTAGTAGTAGTTTCTTACAGTTCACCCTGAAGACCTTAAAACTTCGGTGTAGAGGCATGAAAATTTGGTAATGTTTTAAGTTCAATGTTAGTATATTTTGGATATCAGGCATCATGACTCTATTTTTGTACATGAGAATATTTAACAATAATATGAGAAAGAAATGCCTTCTTAGTGGATTTTTCAGCTACGTTACGACTGTAAGCATATGTCAATTAATACGAAGAATTGATTCTAGAAAAAGTTTTTTGATTATAGCCAAAAATCCACTTTATTTCAGAACGATACGATCTTCGCGGATAACAACAACACTTCGTAAATTTGTCGATTCTATGCTGAGGCGATGGGAAATTATTAAAAATGGAAATAGTTGTTTTATTACAATAATAATTTTTGAGAACAAAAATGACTCGGAACAAAATTATAAATGAATTTTTAAAAATATAAGGGTTTTTATATGATTTTTCTAAGGATTGTAACTTAATAATCACGAATATGGTTTCAGTTTCTTCGGATGCGTTAAAGTTTCTAAGGTAATCGGCGTTCAATAAAATTGATCCTCCAAGTTTTTTGATACTAACTCTCTGAATTCAATGAAAACTAGCAGGTTTTTTATAAAATGTAGGTATACATATATATGCGTTCTGTTTTTGAGGAAGTGTTTTTGTCCTTCTAGTTGTGCATTTTTTCCTATCTCTATATTTTCAACCAGTTGCTTGAAGTCAGAGTTGAGCATTATGCGATTGCAATTACTTTCCGATTAAGAATGTAAAATTAATAATGTATGTGTGCTTTGCTCTAATCCCTGTTTTACATAAATTTACACACATTATAGAACTTGATTAGCAGCCTCACATATGTGAGCACTGCTCTAATATATTGATCTATTAAATATCAAGATGTTGATCCGGAATATATACAACCTAACATCATCCTGGCAATTTATTTTTATTCTTAAATATTAAATTTGAAACCCTTGAAATTAATATTAAAATAAAAAATGAAATGTATAGTATACAAGTTAACTACAAATTGTTGAATTTTTCAAAATGTTATAAGGGCTTAGCAATCAATAAATAATAAAAAAAAAATAATAAAAAAAAAATAATAAAAAATTTAAAAAGGGTTTATTTCGATTACTGCATTCGGTATACACGCACATTACAATTACGATTAGTGTAATTGTAATAAAAAATCTATTGATTACAATTACAGTAATCGTTATCAATGAAAAATTACAATTAGCAATACTGTAATCGTAACAATTTTTTTAGTTAAATTACTTATTGCATAAATAATGGCGACTCACAAAATTTTTCACATTCAAGTCTTATTTAAATGTTGTCTATTTTTCCCCTTACTAAAAGCAAATACATTGCAGAAAAATACACAATTTGCAAATTTTCTTCACACATAATATGGCAAAATTAAATATTTTGGAAAATTTGCGTTTTTATTAATATAGAAAAATATTCTGGATTGCTAAGGGAGGGTTTGAACCCCCAGAAACCCCCCATATCTACGGCGTTGGTGAGTGTACGTTTCCATACTCTGCCCCTACCAAACTGCTTTTCGTATTATTTTTTGATTATTCTAAAATATTAATAATAACGAATTAATATTGTGCCAAATTTTTTTCCAATAAAATTAAAAATGAAAATACATACTAGCTTTTCGTAAAAAGCTACTTTTTTAAAACAAACTCATTGACTGTTAAACATGTTTGTATTAATTTAAATTCTATGGCTTGGTTTTTATCAAAACAGGAAATAGTAAAGAAGTATTCCTTGCGTGAAGAGAAAAGCATTGAGTTGGCTAATTTTATAAAAATCAAAATAAAAATTGGAAATAGTTAAAATGAAAAATGTTAAAAGGAAATAAATAATAATTAATAATAATATTAGCAATAAAAAACAAAAAACCTACTTGGCATAGAGGAAGAGGTGGAGGTTGTTGTGTTGGTGGAACTATTATTATAGTTGATATTTTTTTGTTCAGTTAATTGTGTTAAAGCAGACGACACTAATGAACCTTGATTTTTATTATCCTGCTGTGACTGAAGCTCTGAATTATGAGAATTTATGTTCGGGCCGGAACCATTTCTATCCATACCGAAATTTCCACTTGTCGAACGTTGAGTTATATTTGATGCAGTAATGCTTGTGGTATTCTGTTTATTTGCTGTCGCTGATGGTAAAACCGATGTGGTTGGAATGCTTGAAGAGAACCAATTACGAAAATTACTTCTAACAGAGGAAGTTGTTGCGGTTGTATTTATTGCGGGTGTTCCTGCTGAATTGTTGGTTGATGCAACAGGTAGCTCAGGAGATGTTGGTCGAGATGTAATAGTGGGGCCTGAAAACATCCCGTCATCCACTGCGTTTAAAATACCACTATCTTGGCTGCCACCGCCACTACCAATCGAGATAGCTTCTGCGCCACTTACGCCGCGGTGATCCAAAGAAACAACAGCACGCGTTGTAGCACCATGTATGCTTGTAGCAGAATTTGTTGCTGATGATACTGATGCTGTTGTATTATTTGAGCGATACGTAGTAGACAGTTGCTGCTGTTGTATTGAAAGAGATATAAAGTCCAGTTCAGGAATTTCTGGTGGCAGTTGAGAACAAAGATTTTATTAATTGTCTATGTATAAACTGCATTTGTAATTTACCGGGTTTTTCCAGACCTGTATATTTATTAAGAACAAATTGTTCTAAAAGTTTGTCGACGGACATGTCTAAGAACTGTCGTTTAAAGTCGGAATGCACCTAATGATATAAAGTAATTTTGTCAAAATAAGACTGCAAAATTATTAACCTCCTATTCTTACCTGACCAACCATATCATGATTGTTTTGCAACAGTTCTAAATATGTCGAAAGAAACTCCTTCATTTGACGTAAATGAACTTCTTCGATCTCTTGGAATCGCTGAAATAAAATTAATTAAAAAAAAGAAACATACCGATCTTAACGAAAACTTACCTTGCATGTCTGCGTCATGCGCCGCTCAAAATCATTTTTTATAGGATTGTGTTTGTCCAGCAAAGCTTTATAGTCCTCTTGCAGTTTCTTTAATTTCGTTTCAAACTTCTCTATATCCTTCTGTGATGCGTTTTCTTTGCGTAGTTTTTCTAATTCCAACACTTTATTTGTATATGTATCTCTGGCTTTCTGGACTGCAGCTGTTGAGGCCTGCATCGATTGTACACATTCCAACGTTTGTGATTCTTCTTCTTTCACCGTCTTATGCTTCTTATGCAACTCATCTGCATACTTTGCAACATCTTTTACAAGTTCACTTAATTTTTGCACCATTTGCAAATGTAATGTGGAGAGTTTTTCCGCCGATGTACGCAGAATGGTCCAGACCGGAGCAAATGTGCTACTTAGCGTTCCAGTGCTGGCCTTATGAGCTAATTTAGACATCATTTTTGAACTTTGTTCCTCTATATTGGACTTCTCGCGAAAAAATTCTGATAGCTCCTTACTAGCAACCAGGCCAAACTTCATGTTGTGATAAAGAACATCGAAGCCGTTGTTCTTCTCACCCTGAATATATATATATAGAATATGTTAGAATTTATATAAATAAACACTAAAATGAATGTAGTACCCAAAAGTAGTCGTTGAAATCGACTGTCATGTTGATTGTATCTTTTTAATTGCGTTATTTTTTAGTAATTAAAACAATAGTTAAAAGAAGAAAGCCTTGCTCACTTCTTCATTATAATTGACTTTATTGAATCCTTAGAAAGTTTGCTTGATAAATACCACCAGCACATTCATCGTGGTCAACGGTGGATGGATAATTTGATTTTTCGGTGTTAAAATTGGACGTTTTTTTTTTGAAATCTGCAAAAGGAAATTTTAAAAAATATTTAAAAAAAAATTGTATTCTAGGAAAGTAAATAAATCAACATAATATCGAATTATATACGAATAATATCGATCGGCTTCACCACCGAAGTGAATTCAAATAGGCGTAGTTTTACAATTATAATCATGAAATTAAACTTAAAAGGCTGCCTCTTGAAATATATTCGTATTTGAAGGCGAAGATAATTTTTTACTAACTTTTAAATGGTTAGAATTTAATATAACTACTCCCAATTCCAAAATGAAGGTGACGATAGATACATTTAAAATTAATATTAAACCCAACTTAATGTTAGCAAGATTAAGTTGACGAAAAGTTTTGAAAAACAAGTACATTTTTGAAGTTGTTCGTTTATTACTTGAAGCCTCATTCTCTATCTCTAACGAAGCGAACGATGTTGTAAAAAATGGAAGTCTGTATCTCAAACGATGCTGATCGCCAAACCTCAGGGGCGCACCCAGAAAAAAATTTTGGGGGCTGTTTTATGTTTTTATTGATAGACTTATTAAAATTTATTTATTCATTATATGTGACCCGGTCTACGAAAAGGGACCTTCGGTGTAAAAACAAGTTTTCGAGAAAACAGCTGTTTGTAAACGTTTAACACATTAGTCTATCCGAATCGCCAAAAAAGTGAAAAATGATATTTTCACACCGAAGGTCCCTTTTCGTAGACCGGGTCACATATATTATTTAGAGTACAAAGTCAATTACTCATTTAGTTTGTGCCATTGAATTTAATATGTCCTCAATAATAAAATTTAAATTAATTAAGGCATTTAATTTTTATGAAATTTTAAGGGATTCTACCAATTTCATATTACTTTCTATGTGGGGTTAGCGTAATTTTCACACGAGATCGTTAATTTGCAACATGATCTTTATATTTTAACTATAAGCTTATAGTATATCGAAATTCATAACGATGCCCCCAAAATCTATGCTGTAATCGTCATCACATACAGACATATAGACGGATATGTCTAGATGTACTCGAGTAGCGATGCTTATCAAGAATATAGTATGTAAGTCACCGACAGTAAAATAGACCGATATGATTGCACAGAGCCAAAAACCACCACATAAAATCAATAAGATCTCCAAATTGAGCTATTTTATTAGGTTTTCTTATTAATACTAACAAATGATAAGAATTTTCCATTGAGAAATCTTTCTAATTCCATAGAGAAAATATGATTAAAAATTAAAAACTACTATCAAACATTTTTTAATCAGATTTCTTATTGAATGAATGAAATTATGTAGAAATCTGATTGACACTTAACTTTAATAAGAAAATCTTTTTTTTCACTCTCAAAAGTTTAAGAAGATACCAGTTAAAACGAAGAAGAAAATCTTATTGATCTGCTTTTAAACAATTTTCTTATTTGACACCCTTTTAAGAAGATAATAATGGTGAAAATGCTACTTAATTTTGCTTTCTTTGCTTTAGCTTTCAGTCGTAGTTGTGAAGTGAATTCGAGAATTAATCCGTGGATTTAATAAAGTAAAATAAGAAAAATGTTATAATGGAAAATGATAATTGTGATTCAGAAATTGTTTTCGACGAGGCTGAAGTTCTCGAAACTCAAGCCATATTTCAGTCGTGGGGCTTGAATGACTCAATTTCGACTTTAATAAAAATGTACGGTGTGAACTCAAAAGAGGTTCTTGAAAAAAATTGGATATTGAGGATGCCGCCAGTTTCTTTGAAGGCCTTGACAGTTCCGGACATTTTGGTGACAAAGTCAAATTTAATTCAATTTTAACATATGTATCTAATATTCATAAATAACAAATTTATTTACTAATGTATAAACTTTAATAAAATCTTAAAAATGTCTGTTTATTTAATATTATAGGCAATTGAAAATATATTTCTAGGTTAAAGGTTTAATAAAATTATAAAAGAAATCTTATTAAATCAATAGAATTTCCTTCTTGAATTCTCAAAATCAAGAAGGAAACTTTTGAAATCAATAAGTAAATTAATTATTTTTGATAAGATTTCCTTATTGTTTTTAAATGTTTTCTCATAAAATATAATAAGATTCTTCTTAAAATTATGTGGATTGCATTATACAAAATTGGATGAAAACCATAGAGAAATTTTATTGATTTCCTTCTTTTTTATTAGGTTGTTTTGGTTCTGTGTGATTACATTTTAATAAAAAAGAAACTACTTTGGAAATTCGTGGAGATGTTTGATGGGGACTGGTTAAGAGTAGATTTTTTTTTTGTACTTTGTACTAGTAATAACCATTACTAATTAAACTGCATCTTAATTTTTCATTAAGATTCTTAAGTTTTGTAGATAACAAAAATTCAAAATCGACTAATACCCGAGTACCCGGGTAGCTCGAAATACTCGAAAATACCCGGGTAGCCCGGGTGCTTGAAAAAATCGAGAGTTCTAGTTTTAATTTCATATCACATTGAAGCTGCTGCGATAGCGGAACTTGACTTTACAGAGAAAAACTGCGTGGTAGAACATGTATGCGTATTAGAGCTCTGCATGAATATATTCGATAAACGAATATACACTACTTCACTTTTGTACACTGAAAAAAAAATGTTTTAAAATTGACGACAATTGTTATTAATTTGAAGAATTTTGTGTTTAAAAAATAGCTTGCAACAGATTTCGTCAAAGTAAAAGCAAATGTGTTTTAAGCTTTTGAAAGAATTCATATGTCTTTCATATGTCCTTCAAAAAAGGCAAATTATGAACACATTGTGTTAAATTTCAAGTTAATGTTTTTTTTTTCGGTGTAGGAGTACACTGCAAGCGAATAAATGTAAACAACAGATCGTGCAGTAAAGAGAAAATCAGCGCATGAGAATAACTGCTAATTCGTTCTCTGTTCTCTCACAACACACTATCAGTTGTAAACGTTCGTTCGTTGCTTTCTTTTCATACTGACGTGTTTAAGTCTAAAAAGTTTCAAAGTTTTTAAGTTCGTTAAAGTCAATTAATAATTAAATTTAAAACAACATTTGGCTGATCATCTTTGCTGGGTCATCTTGCAGCGTGCCAGCATTCTTATTAATCCTTTTTATTAAAAATTTTATTTTTGTGTCAATTTTAATATACACATTATTTTATTCTTTGTGCGAGAGCGAATTATCATATTCTTCTTGCACATATATTTCGAAGCTTTAATTACATCTTATTCTCTTTTAACTACAAACAGGTTTTCTGTGTGCAAGCGAGTGAGAGCGATTGTTTGTTTTTTACACTTGCTCATCTGTTTTTGGCCTTTGTTTTGTTTATAATAAACATAACCAGGGCTGCACTTAATAACTTTGCAGTGCTTATTAAACTGTTTATTGGAAAACCGGGTATCTTCTTTTTTGTGGTTATTTTTGCATTTTATTAATACTTCAAATTTAAAATGTTCTGCAGTTTCCGTAATTGTGCTATAAAAGACGATTCCGACCGCGTAGTAAATTGCTGGTTGTGCGATTCATTTTTTCACTTCAAGTGCGCAGCGTTGAATGCAAGAATTTATGACGCAATCAACGAAGGCAAAGGACTTCGTTGGTCATGTGTTGATTGCAGATCTACGGATGTTGATATCCTTAAGCTTATTAGAATATCTAGAAGAGGATTCTTGGAAGTGTCTAAAGATTTAGAGGCGGTTCAGGCCAGATTGGCTGAATTTGAAAGTTTGTTCAAAAAGTTTAAGGTCTTGGATGAATCTTCTGCGTCTCCAAAACGAAAGCGAAGTAACAAAAATCTTCGAAGCTCAGCAAAATCTACTGCAATAGCCTCGCCTTTGTCATCAAATATTGATCTTATTTCACCTGCCTCAGTTTTACCACCTGAAGGACCACTGAAAAAGTCTGTTACGGATCAGTTGACGCCTACTAATGCTGCAGTTTCAGTTGATTTAACTTTAACTGTACCTTCTTCAGCTGTTCCCGCAAATAAAAATTCTCCTCCTGTGGCAAAAAAAACATATGCTCAGACTTGTGCTTCTATTGTTTCTCCTAGCATTGCTACGAGTACTAATATTATTCCTTCCTCTCCTAGTTCGGTTGCTACTGGAGCTATACCGAAGCAAATATCGAATAGCAGCAATAAACTACCTGTTCATAAGGAACTTGTAGTTATTCCGCCAGCAAAATCTATATTTGTTTCTCGCTTTGCAGTTGATACATCTGAAGGTGATATATTATATTATTTAAACTCTAAGTTAAACCTTCTTAATAAGAAGATTTCGGTTCACAAACTGAGATTTTCTTATCAGCGCACTATTTCATCTTTTAAAATTACTTTGCCTAGTGATCTCTTCAATAATGTTCTGGATCAAGGTTTTTGGCCGGAAAATACTTTGGTGCACGAATTTATTCAAAAATCACCGCCTCAAACTTCACTGGCTATCTTACCTGTTCACAGCGTGAACCCAAAAAACTAGATTGTTGCCTTCAGTTCCTAGCCTTATATCAGAACGTTCGTGGTTTAAATACTAAACTTACAGACTTACACATTTTAAGCCATAATCTTCATTTTGACATTATTGCTTTCAGTGAGACTTGGCTTAAACCTAGTACTTTAAATACTGAAATTCTGTCTAACAATTTTAATATATACCGCAAAGATAGAAACTCTATTGCTGGTAATTTCTGCAATGGTGGTGGCGTGTTAATTGCCGTTAAATCTTCTCACTTTTCACAAGAAATATTAATATCTGAGTCTTTAGATATTGAATTTTGCTGTGTTCTTGTAAAGTTTGGTACTTTGAGAATTTATGTCACATGTTCATATATACCTCCACTTTCTAGTGTTGAAGTGTATGGGAAACATTTGGCGTCGATTTATAAAATTTGCTCTCAACTTCAGCCTTATGATCACATTCTAATAACGGGTGATTTCAACCTTCCTAATGTTTCCTGGAACTGCTGTACTGAAAATTCTGCAGTACTCTTGCCATCTTCAGAGTGTTCATCTGATAACTCATTTTTAAATGAGCTTTCGAGCCAAGGACTTTTTCAAATAAACTGCCACTATAATAGAAACAACCGCTTGTTAGACCTTATTTATTTTGATGATAGTAATATTGTTTCAGTTAATAGGTCAGATCCACTTGTGTATCCTGAAGACGCACACCATCCAACTATCGAAATCACACTGAATTTTCCTAAACAATCTATATCAAACCGTATTCAAAATCCTGCCTTAGAGTTTAACTTTAAAAGAACGAATTATGTAGTTTTGAGAAATAATTTGTCAATTATCAACTGGTCATCTGTACTTAATATTAATAACACAAGAATATTGCCACAAACGCTTGACTCTGCTGTATTTGCCTTTAGCAGTACTCTTAATAATTGTTTTTTAACTTCAGTGCCACAGAGAAAATCCTCCTTAATATCTGGTCCCGTTTGGTATACCAAAGAACTGAGAAAGCTGAGAAACTTAAAATCGAAATATTATAAAAAGTATCAAAAAACTCATAACATTTGTGATTTTGCTTGTTATACCTCAACTAAATATAACTACCGGCAATTATGCAGACAATCCTATAATATATATTTAACAAAAGTTAAATTAAACATAAAATCTGATGCAAAATCTTTTTGGAACTTTGTTAATACTAAACGTAAGATAAATTCATATCCATATTTTATGAAATATAAAACATTTGAATCATATGTTGATTCTACTATCTGTAGTCTTTTTGCAGATTTCTTTAAGACCACTTATTCATCTTCTTCTTACGATAATTTTGGTTACCCTTATAATGTGCAGCCTGGTGACATTTGCTCCCCAATAATTAATGTTGATACAGTTTTAACCTACTTAAAAAACCTCAAAACATCTTATAAAAGCGGTCCTGATAACATACCTTCATGTGTTTTGAAATATTGCAGTGAAGAACTTGTAATTCCCATTACTTTACTTTTTACAGCGTCTTTGCAATCCTGCTATTTTCCACTGGCTTGAAAATCACCTTTTATTATTCCGCTGCATAAATCCGGCAATAGATCTTTAATAGATAACTATCGCGGAATTGCAAAGCTTAGCGCCCTACCTAAACTTTTTGAGGCTATTGTAACCTCACAATTATCACATAGCGTGAAATCTTTAATGTCCCCATTCCAACATGGATTCTTATCTAGAAAATCTACTGTTACTAACCTTCTAGAATTCACATCAAAGACTATTGAGAATTTTGGAAAAGGTCTACAAACAGATGTTATCTATACTGACTTCAGTAAAGCTTTTGATGTTGTAAATCATAAGCTCTTAATTTTAAAACTAACCCTTCTCGGTTTTCCAACACCATTAGTGCTTTGGATTGAATCTTATTTAGTAAATAGAACACAAAGTGTTATCTTTAACCTTGTTAAGTCAGAGGAGTTCCCTGTTACTTCCGGTGTACCTCAAGGAAGCCACCTTGGGCCTCTGTTGTTTCTTCTTTTTATTAATGATTTACCATCTGCTGTAATTCATAGTAATATTTTACTATACGCTGATGATGTTAAACTTTTCCTGTCATATAAAAATGAGCAAGACTCTTTTTTCTTACAAACCGATCTTGACCATCTTTGTGACTGGTGTGAAATCAATTGCATGAAGCTTAACTTGAAAAAGTGCAAACACATGACTTTTTCTCGTAGACAACCTTCTCGAAGTTATTACAAAATAAGTGACTATACACTTGAGTCCTTAGAAGTTTTCGACGATCTTGGAGTAACTATGGACCCAAAACTTCGCTTTCACATTCATATTAATAAAGCTATAAGCAGAGCAAACAGTACTTTAGGGTTTATTAAACGATGGTCAAAAGAGTTTAATGATCCTTTCATTACTAAAGCATTATTCACTTCGCTTGTAAGGCCCATACTTGAGTATGCGTCAATTGTCTGGTGTCCTAGATATGGGTGTTATGTTGACGATATAGAATCAGTTCAGAAACAATTTCTTTTGTTTTGTTTACGCAATATATATTGTCATACTAACATTCACTTACCACCCTATGAATATCGATTAAAGCTTGTTAACCTACCTTCTCTAAGAAATCGTAGAATCATGCTTAATGTTTGCTGGATTTATCAACTTATACATGGATTTGTTGACAGTCCATACTTACTGAGTAAAATTTACTTTAATCTTCCTCTTCGACCAAGAAGATCTTTTGAGCTACTTTTTATGAACTTTTGTAGGACTAACTACTTGCAAAATGAACCACTAAGAAGCGCTTGCGGAGACTTCAATTCCGTTTCAGATGTTATATCTTTTAATGAAACCCTATACTCAATTAAACTTAAAATAATAGATTATCTGCAGCACCGCCACTGATTCTCAACATACTCTTCCAAGGATACGGAATTTTTACTGTTGGATGGTAATCAATCTACGCATTTACATCTGAATGGACCTGAACTTGCCGGACTTATTCCTATATAGAATTTGAGAACGATCTGCATAGTATATATATTAATATAAGTGGCTTATTAGACCAAGTTTGTCTATGTGCCTGCGTTCGTTACCTTTGTCTTAGCTTGCTAGGAACTTGGTGTGATAAATAAAAGATGAATCAAGACATCATCGGCTTTAAAATCACAGAATGAATAATATTGTATATATACTATCAGCATGGCGTACCGGGCCTTGTTTGCCTTGATGCCTAACATTTTTCTAGATCTCACACTCTGATACTATGTACCACATTTCCGCTTCGAGGTGTTATATGTATATTAATATGAGTGGCCAATGAGACCCAGTTTGTCTTAGTGCCTGCGTTCGCAACCATTTTCTTTTCGTACAAGAAATTGGTGTGGTAAATACGACCCAATTCGTCGGATTACCATCTTGTTAAGCCAAAACTTCATTGGCTTCAAGACAGAACGATATATATTTTATACATATTCTAATTCTCGATACCACCGCCTTGGACCCTCTGGATGATTTATTATTAATTTATTTATTTTTTGTTTTATAATACCTTTATTCATATTATCTATTAGTCTGTGCATTTTTAAACGCTCATACTTTAATTTACATTACATTACAATTGAACTTATTTTACTTTGGTTTTGTTTTTGCATTTGAAATGAACTGAGCTCTTTATATTAGTATTATTGTTAGCATTATTAGTATTAGTAAAATTGTATTCTGAATTTAAATTTAAAAAAATTTTTTAAATTGCTATAAAGCCTAAAAGGCTTAGCAAACAAATAAATAAATAAATAAAAAATAAATTTACGCTGATCTGAATTTGTGAGTTGTGTTCTTTTTGTTTCTTAATCGAATACTTGATAAAGAATGATAATATTCAGCAATGCACTATGGTGCACTAAAAAAATGTTAGCGAAATGTCTTTAATTTGAGTTGGTGATTGATGAGTTGTTGCTAAAAGCAAAATCATTGCGGTTTTAAATTAAATTTATATAAAAAATATATTTTGAAATCAAATTGGCATAATAATTTTTTGTTTTACCATTTAATGAATTTTACTTTAATTTTATTGTTCATAAAATAGTTATTAAATTTTAATTTTAAGTTTTTCGATCTTAGGTAAGTCTTTTCAATAAAAAGACGAAATTTTTCACAAAATGCATGACTGTCTGTATTATTTAAAACATTGCCAAAACATACATGTATATGATGGTATATTTCTTGCATCTCGTATTAAAATTCTCGCATAACAAGAGATGTTTCATCATAAAGAAATATGCACAATATATTCAGTGTATGAATACAGTATTTGCGCTATTTTTTATTATTTTATCCGTTTCTTGCTAGTATTAGTACAGCAGTGTACTCTCTTCGTTTCCTATTCGCGCATAATACCAAGATAGAGTACGTCCACATATGAGAACTTTAGAAAAGCGATGAGAGTAAGCTTTTTTCTACAACACGCGAATATATTCGAATAGGCGAAAAAGTATACTTATGCAGGGCTCTTATGCGTATACAGAGCTTTGCTTAATAAAATATAAATAAAATAAAATATAAATAATAAATCACACCATAAAAAATAGCTTAAAACATTACAACTTAAATAAATAATGCTTTCAAATTTATAATTGTTTTACTTTATACATTTTATTTTTTTTTTATTCGTTCATTTGGGGGGGGGGGGGTTTTAACCCCCAAAACCCCTACCTGTGTTCGCCCCTGCCAACCCTTACGACAAGCTTATGTTTCTTTCATCATTGAACGGTTATACGAGTACTGTCGATACTGTCGATAACATGAAAGTTTTTTCATTTTGAAATTTCATTTCGTGGTTTCATTGATCGTTAGAGATACAGACTGCCGAAATATTACTGTGTTACGGCGTCGTTCGTCACTGGAACATGTATTATCGTTCGAATTAAACACTTCAGAAATAAGAACGAACAGTGTTTTGAACGAAACGATTGATCGGATAGACATACAGAATGAGGCTGGTTAATGTGTTACGGTGTCGTTCGTCAACTGTTATCGTTGTTTGATGCTGTTCGAATTACAAACTTCAAAACAACGAAAAAACAGAGTTTTGCACGAAAGCAATGTTCGGTTAGGTCTTCAACATGAGGCAATTAATTAATTCGCGATACTCCTGAAAAATCAAAGTTTTATGAGTGCAAGAGTTCCGAAGAGTCAGAATCAATTCTCACATTCGGACACGGCCATCAAGATCCTGTTTGGAGCTTCTGGACCGAATTCAACGTCGTGTGATATATTTAATAGGGAATGAAAAGATTTCACCTTTTCTCAACCCTCTCGGGCATCGACGCACGCTGGTAGGAAATATTGGGTGCCTAGTGTTTAAGGGAGATACAAGACCTGACGCTACCAGCTCGAGTATTTTCCAGGTCCACTCGGTCAGCCCTCTAAGCCCTTCCTTTTAACATCGCCTTTATACCCAATAGAACATTACATAATAGAAATAATTCGATATTTGGGCGCACAGAAATATTATTGGATAATCTCCCTGCGAGGCTACGGGAAACAATCTGCGAACTGTATAGATTAAAAACAAATCTTCACCGACACTACTTAATATTTTCACCCTCCAACTTAACTGTCACCTGTCTTCTTAATGGGGTATCCCCTGAGCGTGAATTTAATCTAAAACAATTTTCAAAAGTACAGATGCAACAAAGATGACATGCATGTTTGCCTGAATTGACTTCAATAAAAACTAGTCAGGAATTTATTATCTTAGTATTGGCTGAAGTTAAAATAACCCCAAGATTCGTGTTTAATATATAACATCTGAGGTTATGAAGATTTTGATGACTTCGTTTGTATGGGAATAAGGAAATAGGGGTTTCATTAAAATTATGCAAATTTCAAACTTTGCACAGTTTACACATAAAAGCACATGTGTAAATATCAAAGTTGTTACATTCATGTTTATGGAATTTATAAAGGATTTTTTTTTGACGTAGAATACGTCGTTCTCGGAGGCAAGTAGGGTGGTTGATAGTGATCAGGTGTCGGTATTTACATTACTTTTTGAGCCTTTGGTGGGCCTAAAGTACTAATCGTACAATGTTGATCTTAGCACTTGTTGGTCTGCTTGATCCTCAATGCGACAAAAATTCATGTTAGAACTGTCTAACTTATATCAATTTTACACAATTACATGAAATATAAAGCCAACATTTGATGTTTTTGTTTGCTTAAACTTGCTACCTATTCATCGACGGCTTCCGGTTTTTTCGACGGCGAAGACAGCGCCATCTAGCGTGAAGACATAAATCTTATAATTAAAAAAAAGCATACTTTTGGGGGCATGTTGTTTTTAACAGACTCGCGTAGCCCAGTAATACTGAGTAATTTTGAGGGGCATGCTTTTTTTAACAGAATCTGTTATTGAAATGTCAAACGCAGCCAATTAAATATCCGGGCATATTATCGACAGTGAAATTTTGACACATGGGTTGTTGAACTTGATAGCATTGAACAAATTTTGTTTGCTTGTTTAAGTTTTCTACCTATTTATGGACAGTTTCCGGTTTTATCGACAAAAGCATAAAATTTGTATGGGAGTGCCCCTAAGGAGTGGTCGGAGGGAATAGGTGTCAAAGGCAAAAATGTTCCTTTTGCAAAAGTAATGGGGGTTGGTGATACATATTAACCCTCTCCGGCACTCTCTTAAAGGTCATATCCTCAGGTGTATGGAATAAATATTTTTAAAAAAGATGTCATCAAAAGCGAATTGAATAATTCTACGTCTTGTGTTACGACATAGTCGAAACTACTGTATCTTTTTTTTTATGACGAATTATAGTTTAATTTCCAAACCAATTTATAAAATTATATGCAAAATTTAATGTTTTAAGATTAATTTTTCTTGAATTTTTAAAGGGGTTTACCATTTTGAAATAGTCACTTTGATTGGGGGGAATGCGTGATATTCATCCGATTTATAAATTTCAAACGTGGAATGCGCGTATTTGGAATCAAAGCCTCTATTGCAAAATTTCAAGGCTTCAGATTAATTTTTGTGGAATTTTTAGAGATTTTACTGTTTTGATACAATCACTTTAATTGAAGTTAGGAGTGGTTTTTGATCGTTTTCAAACTTGATTATTCTTTTAAAAAATAAGCTTGTATATTTCATTTCATTACGATAATCAAAACTTCGGCTGTAATCGTGACGACAGACAGACGGGCATCGTTAAATCGACTCAGGTGGTAATGCTTATCAAGAATTTATATACTAAATATATTTATATTAGTTTATAAATATTTAATATAATCGTCAGCTTACTTGAAGTGTGTATCAACAAGAGGTCTTAACGGCGAATTATTTAACAGATGGTCGCTTGGTAGTTTTGTAAGAAATTGTAGTTCATACATAATTTCTATATGTATACTTTATGTAACTTTATAAACCAGTACAAATTTAAGAGTCATCCACACAATTGCTTGTTTTATTCAAAAAACAAATCCTACACCTCTTGTTGATAAACTATATGGGCAAATCCCGAAAATGGTTCACCAAGTGTGAGAAACTAAAGATGCTCCTTTTTTAAGAGTATTATTGTTTATAAAAAGTTTATTATATCTACATTTAAGTTCCGAATTCTTTTTTTTCTTTAGTTTTTATGAAACAAAAAATAAGTGATTCACCGTCAATATTCGAGTTAAGTTTTTTTTTATTTTTTTAGGTTGTATTACTGATGTAAGAAAGCTATTTATATAAAAGCTTTACATATAAAAGTATTCTTATTTCCTTTTGCACTTCTTTCTTCGCAAATTGGCGCCATAATAGGTTTGACAGAATTCGTGCATAACGGTGTATTTTGCAAAATAAATATGATTAACTCTGTTCTGACGTCGGATACATAAAAAGGGTTTTATGTCAATAAAATTATTAAATCAAATTAAAAACAACAATGGAAACCTGTTACAAAACAAGTTTTTGCACATTTTCCAGAATATAACTGCTGATTTAAAATATAAATAATTTTTAGCTCATATCAACTGGGCAAACTTAGTGACGTCCGAACAGTAGGCGACATTTTCAAATAGAATTAACGTGGAATTGTATGTTATTTTTGTAGATGGTAAGACAAATATTAAAAAATAAAAGATCCAAATATTAGCGAAAAAATTAGAAAAGAAGCGGAGAGAAGGCGTATTTATCGCAAAAAGTAAAAGGAAAAAAAAAACGGCCACCAGTCAGCTAAAAAACAATATGTGTGGGGCCGCCACGCACGGTAGAAGTAAAACTTGAACACAAAAAAGTAGAGATTTTAAAGTGGTTAATTGATGTACTCTTAAATATAGTCTTACTAAAAAAGTCCCATTTCATATAATGGCAAGATTAGATTAAATCTGTTTTAATAAATTAGAACCACTTTGTTCCACGGGTGGTTCTAATTTCTGGACTTTTTTTTCACGAAAATTTAAAGGAAAAGAATGAAACTGGTTAAAAAAATTTCTGTTAACACAAAAGAATTTGTTTTATTAATATTTAATAATTCAGACAAAAACGAATAAAGGCCTGACCAAAATAAACGAGACGATTGCAATTTGCCGAACGTTATTTATCGAACAGAAAGCAAAGAACAGCAATTCGGTCCACAATTTCGGAGGAAACTGATGTTACTATAGGGTTACCCCAGGGTTCAGTCTTGGCTCCTATATTGTTCAATATATATATAAATGATATAGTATCTACCTTAAAATTCTGTAATATAAAGTTGTTTGCAGACGATGCCTTAGTTATGATAAGTGGTAAAAATATAGAAGAGATAAAAAACAATTTACAAGCTGACTTAGATGAGTTATATAAATGGCTATGTGCAAATAGGTTAAAATTAAATGTCGATAAAACTAAATATATGGTTATATCGAGAATAAATAATATCAATATAGAAGGCATTAATATTAATAAAGAACTCATTGAAAAAGTTGATAAGATAAAATATTTAGGAGTACAAATAGACAATAAGCTAAAGTTTAATGATCACATTGATTATACAGTTGGAAAAATAGCAAAAAAAGTTTGGTTTCTAAAAAGAACATCAAGATATCTTAGTATATATTACAAGAAAATTATTTACAGATCAATTATCGATCTGTACCGCATCTGTGCCGCATTTTATTTATTGTCCAACAATCTTTTTTATATGAAAGATGCACAAATTGAAAAGCTCCAAAAAAATACAAAACAAAGCCATGCGATTTATATTACAAAAACGTTACGATACACCCATAAACGAAATGTTAATTGCCCTTAATTGGCTTAGTGTTAAGCAACAAATTTTTTATTTTACAGTGAAATTTATACATAACATTAAGTTTGGCCATTTGCCTGATTATTTAAGTTCAAATCTACAATTTGTAAGAGAAGTGCATAGCTTAAATACAAGATATAAAAATAATTTTAAATTGCCATTGTATAGGACTGAGTCTGAAAAAAATAGTTTGTACTATAAAGGCTTAAAATGTTTTAACGAGTTACCTGCGTACTTAAAAAACTGTGATATAAATACCTTTAAGAAAAAATTGTTTGATTACTGTAAAACTCTAGCTATAAGATAAATATGTTGGTTATCATTATTATAGCTATTACACTTTTTTACTTTATTGTAACTTTTAAATAGTAAATAAGTTTCTTATGTTTTAGTTTATATGCATTTGAAATAGGCTTCAAAAGCCGTAACAAAAAAACAAACAAATAAACAAACAAACGTTTGCAATCGTTATGTCTGTTTTGACATTAACCCAAAATGAAACGAGTTCCTCCAATCGTCTGAAAAAGAAGAAGACTACTCTGCCCAGCTGTTGTAGACGAGTTGAGACGCTAAAAGTTCGGTTGTTACGGTACAGAACGTCTCGTCAAACTGTTTCGTTTAGTTTCGATAAGTTTACGTTTGTTTATTTTGGGTTACAACATTGAAATGCATTTAAGCGAACATCTTCGTCTTCACTCGTTACGGAGGAAATCGTTTATTTTGGTTAGGCCTTACTGTAACTCAAAAATCTTTTCTACCATATTAGTTATTTTTTTAATAACGATTCAATGCTTTTTTAACATATCGCACTCCATCTTCAAAACAGGCACAACTCAAAATTTACAAATTTTTACTTTTTAATGTTAAACTATTCGTAGTGATAACCTCCATTAACTATCAAACTTTTGATCTCATCTGTTTACACTTAAATTAAAAAAAAATTGTTTTTTTCTCCTTGTTTTATATGAATTCCTTTGAAAAACAAACTGGTTTTTTGCTTCTCCTGAAAATTTTGAAATTTTGAGTTGTGTCTGTTTTTAAGATGGAGTGCGATATAATCTGTAATTATTGTTTGTTTTTTTTTTTATTTATTCAGTTTAGAAACAACGATGTCGTTACAAATCAATAATCAAAGATCACTTATGAATTCAATAAATAAAGAAACGTCGAGAAATTATTACCACAAGTTCTAATTTCAGAGCGTTCAATATATTGAAATGGCAGGTTCTAATTTCTGGACAATCCGAATTTGTGAGAGTGTACTGTATATCCATCATACCATACCATCATATTATAATATTCATACCATACCATTGCCTTTTATTGCTTGTAAAAACCTTTATCCAAAAATTTTAAAAAACTTCCTTCAAACTGATCATACAAAAACAAAAAACTTTTTGTCGAGCTCTGAATTCTCTACTCTGTAGATGTCTTTTGCTGAGGTTTCAGGAATTTGTTTCTTTTAAACAACTTTAAAATTTAATTTACGCTGACACCTTTGAAATTGATCATGACTTGAAAGCAATTTGGACAGTTTGTTGGCAATTTGCGGCGAATTAGTGGTAACAAAAGGGAAGAAAAATTGAAGATACACATGTCTTTTTACCGCTAGTTTTTTGTAAAGAAAAGACAAGGTATATATTTCTTAAATTAAGGTAATTACATAATATTAAAAAAAATAAATTTAAAACTGCGTAACATTGCTCCACAATAGATGGCAAAATATTAAATACAGTACTTTTTGCTTATAGCGAACCCGTTTAAACCGAACTTTCGCCTAAAATGAACCAATTTCAAAAGTACGCGTTTTTATTCCAATAAACCATGCATTTTTGTTCGCTTATTACGAACTCGTTTAAAGCGAACTTTCGGTTGTAACGAACTTTATTTGCATGCAAAACTTGTTTATTTTTCGGTTAAAACGAACCAAAAAGTGCCGTTATGTAAAAAATAATGTTTGCTTTGACAACACTGTAACACAGTGTTTAATTTTTCCTGTCTCCAATCCGGGAATTCCCCTAAGTTTAATGTTTGTTTGCTGGAACACGATTACATATGTTTTGATGACGACCTTTTAAATACGGAACAATTGGACGAAAAGCTATTGTACAGTGTGTTTTGCGCTGGTGGAGACGACCTTGGCGACGATATAGACAACGTAGAGCCAATCCAAGTCGAAACTGACGTGGATGCAAAGTGTAGCGTAAGCTATGTAAGAAATTTTCTTCAGTCGCGCGACACTCCACAACAAATTCTTGACCACTTGGCTCAAGTGGAAGTGTATTTAACTGAAACTAATATTGCTACTAAGCGAACTAAGCTAACTGATTTTTTTAAAAATAAATTTCTTAAATTAAAACATCTCAACATGTTTTTAATAAATTTACAAAGGAGTTAATGTGCACATACAATTGATTGATTAAAGTTTTCATTTAAAGCGAACTTCGTTTAAAACGAACCATTTTGCCAGGTCCCTTGAAGTTCGCTTTAAGCGAAAAGTACTGTATACATATATCTTCAAGGACTTCAAACATCTCATCATTTTTCTTATATCAATGAAACCTTAATTGATATTGCTCGAACAGCCTATTTTTAGTAAGGTAACGTAGATGTTAATATTAAAAATAATTAAAAGAATATCTATCAGTAAAATACTGTAATGGTGGAAAAATTAATGACGTGCGACACATGACGCCCGAACAACAATAAATAACACAAAAATAAAAACAATAATAAAAATTAACAACTAAGCTTACTATTTTGTGTGTTTCAGTCAATTCTTAACATTTGATTCATATCATATTTTCTCGTAGCTCGAATCAATTCGCTGCAAATAGCTGATTTTGCAATTAATATCAAAACCACTTCTATTTTAATAACGTCCGAACGCTTCATACCAAAACCACTGTACATGTAATTACACTTTTTTTCTGATATTTATAAATAGCAGCCCCTTAATACTTAATGTTCCACTAGTTCTTTTTTTCCTAAACAAAACATTTTGAGCATATAAATTGGAAAAAATGCGTCCGAATGTGACGTCCGACACGCAGGATTTTCCCATATAACATGCACACTGTGTATGGAATTCAACCAAATCGAATAAAAACCACGCCTACCTCGCACACACAGTGACTTTACCAAAAGGATAAAATCTATTTTAATTCCACTTAAATTAATGTATCACGAATTCCACCAAAGTCAACCTCAAAGGTCAAAAATCAAATTGTAAAGAGAGAAGAGAAATTATATAGAATAAATTCTATCGAATTCCGACACGTTTTAAGTTGAATTCTTCAAGATAACGGTAGTTTTTCTTTGTTTTTTTTTTACTTTCGCGTGGTGAATAAGTTGAGCGAAAATTTTGCAGTTTTATTTTGCAATTTGCCGTGAGGGCGTGCGCTGTTTATTACAACAATTGAAACAAAAAATATTTGCTTCAAATTTATTAATATTTTCCTAATAATCATACCTATTCGGTAAGTCCATGTCAAAACACCCACGTTGCTGACATCACTATTTTAGAAAATTTTTAAACTCTCTGGGTTGATAGTTCTCCTGAAACGTATTATATCAACATACTTTTTTTATTTAATTTTTATTTCTTTTTAAAAGATATACGCATAGTTGAATAAATAAGGTTGTCTCGTGGCTGATCGTACTCTCTTTTCAGTACCCATAATTGTCAAAATCAATGAAAAGCAACAACAACAACTTCAACGGCTTTTCATGTTATTAATTTTCGTCTTCAGATTTTGTATGAGATGTCAACTTCGATTTGACATTTATGGGAACTCGCTCTCACCCATGCGACAACCTTATTTATTCAACCATGGATATACGCTGTAAAAAATTTCAAAATATCTTAAAAAACACAATAAGTGCATGTATTCAAACAGCTGTAACTTCGAAAACGTAAGTCGTACAGAAAAAAATCTGAAATATATCTTACAGACCTTGAATGAGTCGTTCTTGTGGTGTACTTTTTTGGACTCTTTTTATGAAATTTTTTTAGCCTGACGTTTTGTGTCACATTTTTCATAGTGATCGCAGTAAATTTTTCATCTTTTGAATATAGTGTCGTTATAATACATCAATTCTTAAGGCTTACACAAAATTTTAGCTTGGGATTCCAACATTGCTATTTGTAATGAATTTTTGAAAAAATGCCTACAAAAGATTTTTTACTTTTATACCGAAAATCTATATCTATATCTATATACATACTAGCTGGTACCCGACGCGTTGCTGTCGTAGCGGAAATAATTTCTATCTCTATCTGAATCTCAAACTCAGTCTCAATCTCAATCTCAATTTCAATCTCTATCTATATCTCTATCTCTATCTCTATCTCTATCTCTATCTCTATCTCTATCTATATCTCTATCTCTATCTCTATCTCTATCTCTATCTCTATCTCTATCTCTATCTCTATCTCTGTCTCTATCTCTATCTTTATCTCTATCTCTATCTCTATCTCTATCTCTATCTCTATCTCTATCTCTATCTCTATCTATATCTCTTTCTCTATCTCTATCTCTATCTCTATCTCTATCTCTATCTCTATCTCTATCTCTATCTATATCTCTTTCTCTATCTCTATCTCTATCTCTATCTCTATCTCTATCTCTATCTCTGTCTCTATCTCTATCTTTATCTCTATCTCTATCTCTATCTCTATCTCTATCTCTATCTCTATCTCTATCTCTATCTCTATCTCTATCTCTATCTCTATCTCTATCTATATCTCTTTCTCTATCTCTATCTCTATCTCTATCTCTATCTCTATCTCTATATCTATCTCTTTCTCTATCTCTATCTCTATCTCTATCTCTATCTCTATCTCTATCTCTATCTCTATCTCTATCTCTATCTCTATCTCTATATCTATGTCTATGTCTATCTCTATCTCTATCTCTATCTCTATCTCTATCTCTATCTCTATCTCTATCTCTATCTCTATATCTATGTCTATCTCTATCTCTATCTCTATCTCTATCTCTATCTCTATCTCTATCTCTATCTCTATCTCTATCTCTATCTCTATCTCTATCTCTATCTCTATATCTATGTCTATCTCTATCTCTATCTCTATCTCTATCTCTATCTCTATCTCTATCTCTATCTCTATCTCTATCTCTATCTCTATCTCTATCTCTATCTCTATATCTATGTCTATCTCTATCTCTATCTCTATCTCTATCTCTATCTCTATCTCTATCTCTATCTCTATCTCTATCTCTATCTCTATCTCTATCTCTATCTCTATCTCTATCTCTATCTCTATCTCTATCTCTATCTCTAACTGGAAAGACTCGTGGAAATTGATAACCAAATTTCGAGGCTGTGCTACTTACAATTCCAAAGTTATTCGATATCGCAAGTTTGGCTTATATGGGCGGAGCCACACCTCCTTGTTCAATGACGTCTCAGTTTTCTAGTAGAAGAATATCACCCAATATTAATTCCATACTGAATTTCGTTGTTAAACGACATTTAGTTCCAAAGCTATCTGATATCAAAAATTTAAAGTGTATGGGCGGAGCCACACCCCTTTTTTCAAAACCCATCCCAGTTTTATAGTAGATATATCACCAAGTGGCAACTCCATACTGAATTTCATTATTATACGGCATTTAGTTCCAAAGCTATTCGATATCATAAATTTTAATTGTATGGGCGGTGCCACACCCCTTTGGCCTATACTGGCTCAATTTTGCAAGTCGAAAGACACGACTAAATAGAACGTTCTAACCGAGTTTCATTAATGTGTGACTTATAGCTTGAAAGTTATACTGAAAATTTGGCTGAAAAATTGCCACGCCCCACATTCAACGCCCATAAAATTTTACGTGTGGAACGGCTCTTGTAAATTGAGATAGAACACCGAATTCCGATACTATGCGACCTATAACTTCAGAGCTATTCGCTACCGTAGATTTGGGTTGTATGGGAGGTGCCACGCCCCCTTATTTTAGGGGGATGAAAAATAGATGTTGTTCGATTCTCACCCCTGACTAATATCCTCGCTAAGGATCACGAAAATCGGTCGAGCCGTTTCGGAGGAGTTCGATCACGCACCCCGTGACAGAAGAATTTTATATATTAGATATAAAAAGAAGTGTACGTTTGGTTGAAATCGCATCACTTCAGAACGGCTGGACCGATTTGGATAATTTTTTTTTCAAATGTTCGTAGTAATCCAATTTACGCCCACTTTTGCGCCCACTTTTTTCGATTTATCTAAAATCGGAAAACGGCTGGACCGATTTGGATAATTTTTTTTCAAATGTTCGTAGTAATCCAATTTAAGTGTTTACTGAAAGAAAAATTGACCACGCCCACTTTTGCGCCCACTGTTTTGATATCTATATATATAAAAATAAGTTGCATTGTGTATGAAATTGATGTTCTCTGTAATGCGTGAACCGATTTTGTTTCTGGAAATTTCCCATGAAAGGTGACGTCAATACGAAGGTTTTTTTGTATAAATGGTCTTTGTATGTGTATTAGTTCATGAATTATAGGCATTTTAGTGAAGTTATCAACAATACAGGTGTGAAAAAAAAGGTGCGTACATATGGTGTACATGGATAAATATTTGCAAGGGTAATTGGAAATAAATGGAATATTGGAATAATTTGGCAAGTCTCACTTTAGTTTGCATTTGCGCGAAAAATATAGGCATAGTAAAAATTTTCCATATCCCTTTTTTCCATACCCCCTTTACCGCCTAAAAATCAATAAAAATGCTATATTTAAGACGGGTTTGGTCGTATTAGACTAAAATTTGGTAAATAAGTTAGTATGGTCACTGTCGGAAACTAAAACTGGGCGTGGTCTAACTATATATACGCCCACTTTTTATAAATCATTATTATTCCTGAGTTGTACATGTTTAGATAGTGAAACTTGATATGTAGATGCTATGGGCCCAAGAGGCCATTACTATATATTTGAGCGAACATTAGACAAGGGGGAATTTGGCCACACAGGCCAAATTTATGATATCGAATTGCTTTTGAACTAAATGTCGTATGTAACTATGCGATAGACTCCTAAACTACTCATCCGATTAGCATGAAAATTTATGTATAGAAGTTTTTTGGTATGGTGCGTGTTTGTGGGCTATCAATTTTTATCCACCTTGAACACCAGAGGCCGCTGTAGTACAAATGTTTTACAAAACTGCCTAAAACTCACAAACCGCTTATGCGATTATAATGAAAAGTGGTATACAGTGGTTTTCATGTACGTTGAGTATTTTGCTGCTATCGTTTTCGACCTATCTTGAACACCAGAGGGCACTATAGTACAAATTTTTTACAAAACCACCTAAAACTCCCAAACCGCTCATGCGATTAGAATACAAATAGAATAAAAATTGGTATATAGTAGTTTTTAGGTACAATGGTTTTTTTTAGAACTATCTTCTTTGAACCACCTTGGACACCAGATGGTGCTGTAGTACAAATTTTTTACAAAATCGCATATTTTTAGTTGTTCTCTTAGGTTACATGTGCAAATATTTACAATATAAAAAATATTTCTTAAATTTAGTAAAATTAAAAAATGTCCGTTATTTTGACACCAAAAACAAAAATTTTACTACAACGATATATTTAATGCAACAGTGTGCTCAAAAATGAGAAAAAAACAATCAGAAATTTAATTTCCTGACTTTCGATTCAAATATCTCCGCTGCTTTTTTATACACTTTGTTTAATTTTTTTTTTTGTTTTAAAGCTTCATCAAAGTACTATAAAAACTTTATTGCAAAAATACCGTTAGTTGAGGATATATATTTTAAATATTTTTTCAAAAAAGGTCTGAAATTTTGGAGTTTTCCTCAAAAAAAGGTTAAAAATTTGTTTTTGTTGTAAAAATAATTTAAATTCAAAATCACAAATTTTCAACTCTATTTAAAAGTTATAACATTTATAAGCAAAAGTTATTTCAATTTTACGCAAAAATTAAAAACCATTTTTGTGATTCAAAAAGCAAGGCCTACCCCTTGATTTTTTCGAACAAAATTTTTTTCCAATATTGTGTTTTTATATTTTTGAAAAAATAAACAAGCTAAAAAATTAATTTTTTAGAAAAAATTATCTAAGTATCTCTTAACAATCAAAAGTTATAGCCAATAATCTATATATACAAAAAGCAAAACGCTATCTGTGTGATGGCTGGAAACTTCAAAATTACTGAGCCGATAGAGCTGAAATTTTGGCAGTACATTTTTCTCAAGTACGAGATGGTTTAAATTTATGTCACACCCCCTTTTACCACCCACAAATCAATAAAAATGCTATATTTCCTACGGTTTTCGTCAATTTGGTTACATTTTCGTAATTTAGTTTGTATGCTCACTGTCGGCAACTGTACTAAAACTGGGCAGTGTCCATCTACTAGAAAACTGAGATGGGCATTATATAAGGGGGTGTGGCTCCGCCCATACAATTAAAATTTGTTATATGGAATAGCTTTGAAAGTAAAAGTAGCAGTATTTATATACAAACTAAAAATGGAGTTACTATTTGGTGATCTCCTGCTACTGAGAAAACTGTAACGGGCAGTGGAAAATGACAGTGGTGTTAAACTAGGGGTCTAAGTTTCGAATATAATTATTATGTTGCGATATAATTGCTGGGTGCAGCAACGCGTGCCGGGAAAAAGCTATTTTCATATATTTTCATATATTTACATACTCTTTACTCATTTACAGGCAGGCAGGATTTGTCACTGAACTCCTCCTAAACGGCTGCACCGATTTAAATGAAATTTGGTGTGTGTGTGCGGCTGGGTCTGTAGGTGGTTTAGGTTTAAAGTTTGACGCGGAAGGTGGAGCATTTGTTGCTGTGGCAGTGTGTAAAGGGGTGTTTCAGAGTATAACTCAGAAACGAATTGAGAAATTGACATGATAAGGTTCCAGCTCTTTCAATTCCAGTGATTGGGGGCATCGACTCTTGGATTGAAGATATAATAGTTTTTATCGAATAAAATAATTGATTTTCAAAATTTTTTTCTTAAATGTATCTAGTCATGACATAAAAGAGATTTTAAAAAGTAAGAAATTTTTAATCATTGTGTTTTGCATTTCAGTTTTTATGGTCGAAGGTAACAGTAATATGAACGTACGGTGTAATTGTGCGGTGTAATGAAACATGTGCGTGACGGTGTTTAAAGTTGAAAAAATTGTTTTATAATTTTTTTTTCCCCCAAATAACTTAACTACTTATATAATCTAAGATAACCTCTTATTGCTGTAAAAAAATATGAAAATTCTATCTGAAGTCAATTCGCAGAAATTTCAGACAGAAGCGGACATCAAATTTTTAAGGGGTAAATTTTGTAGCACGTGCGTACGCTACATTTTGCTTAATATCACCGAAATTCATAAGTGGAAACCATTACACGTTTTAAATAGAGCGTAAAATTAATTAATAAAAATTGCAAACAAATTTTCGCCAAAATTTCTTCTTAAGTAAGGCTGTGTTCGGAAATGCAAAGAAATGCGCAGCCTGCAACAATGCAACGCGCAAAAACACAAGCGTACGCAGTGTAATCAAAAATGATACAATAAATGCGCAACTGCTGATGTATAATTGACATTACAAAATACATGACATGTGCAGTAGGGCGTATCGAAAAATTTAGATCGTATTCTAAGAGGTCTCAAAAGTTGCATTGTGTTGTCAAGATCACCCAAAAAAATCACCCTTTCAAGGAAAAAAGGATGTCTTCCTGTCCAGCAAGGACAAAGTCGTTTTTTGGGAAAAACAGTAAAAAAACAACGATCTTAAAATGCTTTGACTTTTATAAAAAAAAATACGTATGTCCTGAGGGGAGGGTAAGGTTTCTTTCGTCTAAAAAATACCTTTTTTCATTATTTTTTTATATATTTTATTTATATTTTATTTATATTTTATTTATATTTTATATATATTTTATATATTTCTATATATATAAAAAATTGTTGCAAGTTCGTTGTGACTTTATAACTCACGAACGGTTGAACCGAATTTGATAAAATTTCAAGGGTTTTTTCGTATGATCGTGAAAATGGTTTATGTGACGAAATCGGCCCAGTGGTTCCTGTGGATACGGTATTTGAAATATTTTCCCATATACTCCCATACAAATAAATGGAATATTGGAATTAGTTAGCATTTGCGCGAAAAATATAAGCATAGTAAAAATTTTCCATACCCCTTTTTTTCCATACCCCCTTTTACCGCCCACAAATCAATAAAAATGCTATATTTAAGACGGTTTTGGTCGTATTAGACTAAAATTTGGTAAATAAGTTTGTATGGTTACTGTCGGCAACTATACTTAAACTGGGCTTGGTCTAACTATATATACGCCCACTTTTTAGAAATCATCATTCTTCCTGAGTTGTACATGTTTTGATAGTGGAACTTGATATGTATTATCAATATGTGCTTCGTAAAGCGAAAAAAAGAGCTATTGGGAGGTATGTATGATGCGCAGATATATAATGCTTCGGCCAAACCATAAACAGCAACACAAATTTGATCCAACGTTGAGTCAGAATTTTTTAAACAGACTTTACTGGCACGAAGCTCTCATTTAATTGCGATGAGAACTCCACCTCCACGGGAGCATCCGGTTTTAACAGCATCACGATCTTTGCGAAATACTTGGAATATGTTATGATCAAAAAAACTCTAAATCATAAAAATCTTCATTAAGCCATGTTTCGGTAAGAACAATTATGTCCATGTCTAAATGAGCAGTTGCAGCTTGAATAGAATTAGATTTAGTTCGCATGCCAGATGTATTTTGGTAGTATACTTTAACATATTGATTACAATTTCGTTTGCCTTGAGTTTCACTTATAAGTTTGTGAGCGGAGCTCGATCTTTTTGAAAAAAATTATTAAATGGTCGTACTCTTACTTCAGCTGGCCAGAGCGATGAGACGAAAACTTCATCAAACTTTGAGGCTTTTTACTAACTTATAACATACCAGCAGTGTGGCCATTTTAGCCTTTTTCAGGCTAGATTTAGCCTTTATTTTTGCGGTTTAGCCTGTAAATTTACGATTTAGCTTCATGGCTTTTTTTTAGCCTTTTTGGTTTTTAGAAACATCTTTTTTTGGCATTTTTGACGAACAGTCGAAAACGAAGCCTTACATTAAAAAATTGTTCCATATTTTTCCTATAGACTACGCTGAAATCATGGCAAGGTGTTGGCTGTGCTCAATCTGTTTTGGGTATAATAAATGTCCTGACTCAATACAACACTGTAAAGCAAAAAGAAATATATCTGAAAATTTACACCTGGCAATACAGCGTTTGTTAAACGTCACAATTTCGTTCCAATTAGCGCGCCAAGCCGCCTATTTTATTGTGAAATTCTACATTTGTGATTTTTGTGCTAATAGAAGACATTTGTGCTAATATAAGATAATGGAAAAGTATTGCATTTTCGTGTTTAAAATTTTATCAGTTTTCCGTGGTATCGTTAAGGTATTTGAAGAAATTAACTAAAACGCATTTGGAACAAAACTGAAAGGAAAGTGCGGCTTCTTACGAAGTGTCGAGCGTCAGCAAATAAAGCAGGTATTTAATAATATTGACACTTATGTTTATATACGTTAATAGTAATGGAATTAATATTTATAGAAATGCACTGCAAAATAAATCGGAAAGTGACTGGAGTTCTGTGAGCGATTCGGATGACGCCCTATCGCTGTCCGCCAATGAAGCAACATACGAAAAAAAAAAGTTTTTATTATCTTCTTTTTCACATGGATATATCGACTCATAACCGCCAAAATATCTTAAGCGCCAAAAAGAAAATTTTACGGGAGAAGGTTTTTTTTAATTATCTTTGCTATTAATTTTATCTTTTATCTCTTTGCTATTAATTTTATTTTAATAATTTTATCTCTTATATTGATTAATTTCTTTTAGAGAATTTCATCTTAAGCGACACTTTGCTGTCATGAAAAATGTAAACAAACATGTAGTGTGTACTTAAGCTAAAATTGCTTTTGGTTTAAATTCATAATCTAATTTCGTACACCTATGAAATTTTGACAGACGATGTAAACCATCGCAAATTATCGATTTTCATCAAAAAACATAAATCGGATATTATGTCGCTTAAGATATTTTAAGAAGAATATTAATTTTAGTAAATACAAGCAGAAAGTACGCAGAAATTGGCTGAGTGATAAAAGGTTTCAG
The DNA here is from genome assembly GCA_943735915.1 of Pherbina coryleti. Lineage (NCBI taxonomy): Eukaryota > Metazoa > Arthropoda > Insecta > Diptera > Sciomyzidae > Pherbina > Pherbina coryleti. The sequence goes on along the minus strand of OX030949.1, from coordinate 127,292,688 downwards.
AAGTGGCTGGCAAATGATGACGATCAAGTAGATCACAGTGAAAATCATGTAAGTTTCGGTGGTGTAGCTGCCAACGAAACAGACTGTCTAGTCTGCTGAGTGATTTGCTCCATACAGAGTTGTTGTTGTTGTTAGTTGCTTTCTTCATTAACATACTTGGCCTCGAGCTCAACAATTGGTCTTAACAATTGAATAAAGAAAGTGACATTAAATTTAAATCGATAATTTTTTCATCCAGTCGTAATGAATAAAAGAGCCTGATTTAACTACCTTTAAATATGTTTGTTTATCTTTCGTAATGAATTACAAATATAATTTTTTTATTGTACCTATGAATTTGTACCTATGAAACCTACGTACCTATGTATGTATATTAAAAATTAATTTTATGTTTAAAATAAAATAAAAACCTTAAAATTGTTTAAAAAAAGTCTGGGTTTCTTTTAGCTTTTTTTTAAGTCATTTAGCTTGTTTTGACCTTTTTTTTTTGCAGATTTAGCTTTCTTTTTTTTAAGCTCGTGGCCACACTGCATACCAGATGATATTTTTGCACTTCCGAATGATTTACGACATACTGAATAATGCTCTCTTCAGTAACGGAGGGCATAAATGACGATAAATGTAACCAGCGCTTTTGATCAGCGACTTCAAGCTCTTTACTTATGCTCTGTCCAAAAACAACACTTTGGCACATATTATTTCTTTTGTTTACATTAGTCCATTCTTCATGCGAAACAAATGATGGAACAGCTGACGGCAATAAAGGCGAATTAGAAGAGCGTGGTGAGGGCGGCAATAAAACAACAGAAGGCACGAGAGATGGCGCAACAGCCGATGCAGAAGCATTTTGTCTTTGAGAACGCATAACATGTTCATAAGACAAAGATAGTTGATGATTTCTATTTGAAGCCACTGAGGCGTAGGAGATAGCAGAATCAACAGAAATGCAAGGCAGAGCAGCAGCAGCAACATTATCGCGACAGGTCTTATTCACTCGATCATTAGCAGTGGTCATTGACCCGACAGGTTTTAGCTTATTGTTGATTTTTGGCGAACCATGAGGCAGTTCAGAGATCAAGTTTTTTAGCTCTTTCACTTCAGCAACTAATTTAGAGACCGTATTAATTAGATCTTCCGAAACAGATAGACAATCGGAACAATTATAAACAAAATTCGGATTTGATTTAATGAAATTAAAAAACGAATCGTCAATGTTTATACACAGTTTATGGCATGAACTCTTGCAGACCGTGCAGCAAAGAGCAGCATCTTTAGTAGTTGATTTCAAACAAATCGTAGAGTGTAATTGAGACTGATAACGAATGAAAATGTAGACGTTATGGGCCCAAGAGGTAGTTACTATATATTTGAGCGAACATTAGACAAGGGGGAATTTGGCCACACAGGCCAAATTTATGATATCGAATTGCTTTGGAACTAAATGTCGTATGTAACTATGCAATAGACTCCTAAACTACTCATCCGATTAGCATAAAAATTTGTGTATAGAAGTTTTTTGGTACGGTGCGTGTTTGTGGGCTATCAATTTTTATCCACCTTGAACACCAGAGGGCGCTGTAGTACAAATTTTTTGCAAAACCACCTAAAACTCCCAAACAGCTCATGCGATTAGAATAAAAATTGGTATATAGTAGATCTCAGGTACGATGAGTTTTTGACAGTTTCTTCTTTGAACCACCTTGGACACCAGATGGTGCTGCAGAAGCGCAACCAAAGGGGGGATTTCGGGGTTTAAACCCCCTCCCCCCCAAATTATTGTCACAAAAAGAAAAACATGATAAGCAATAACATGTTTTTATCAAAAGCGCGAAAAACCCAAATTTAAATTCAAATCGATTGCTGTTGAAGCATAACACTTCACCACAGACATTTTGGTGCCGGAGATTTTTCAGATGATTATAGACAAATTGGGTTTCCTAATTTCAGATATAGACTCCGTTTTTCTCCATCAGCTCGAGTTTTTGAGCTATTGGCAAAAACATGAAAATCAGTTATTTTTCTGATAATATCTATTACACTGTCTATATTTATTGCACTGATTTACCGATTTGTATTACGATGATGAATTTCAATGAAGAAATACTAGACCTTTCAATTTTTGCACATGGTTTTGCAAGTGGTTTTGAAACAGTGCCTCGAAGAGTTAAATATTTGTAGTCATCAAAAACTGAAGAAAATTTGTCCTACTAGATGGATTGAGAGATACAACCCGGTTACGGTTTTTTGAATTTTTTCGATGCCATAATATTGGCATAAATTTCCTGTTGGGAGGATACAAACACATCCAGGCAAGCCAATTAACTGAATTGTGCATTACAAAAGACAGACTTTCTTATATCTTTGCAGTGTATTAACCAAGTACTTGGTTATTCATATATTTTATGCAAATTTCTTCAAACTCGAAACATTAATTTGACACAAGCAGTCGATTTAGCCAATATCAGATTGCAAGAAGTAAAAAATGTAAGAGATAATGCTGAAATAGAATTAAAAAAATTGTATATAAATGCTAAAAAATAAGCAGAAACCAATGGCTTCATTTTGACGAGACCAAGAGGTGCATCTTTCCACCCTGACGCACAATGTGTTGAATCGTATTATCGCATATCGATTTACATACCTTTCTTGGATACATTTATCACAAGCCTGAGTGACAGATTTTTAAAACATAGAGACATTCTAATTGGATTTCAATCACATTTTCCTGATGCAAAAAAATCGCTAAATGTTGAAGCTTTAGGCGCTTTTGAAAAACTAATCGCATTTTATAAAGATGATTTGGAAGGAGATTTTGATGACCTAAAAAATGAGCTGAATGTTTGGTATAAAATAAGTAATAAAAAAAATTATGATGGTAAAAACACAGTTTTTCAAGCCATACAACAGTGCAATAAGAATATATTTCGAAATATATAATGCTCATTTCAGATTGAAGTTATATAGAAGACCTATCAGTCGCACTGACCATCTCCGATTTGACTCCAAATTTGTTTTTAGGTTGGTTTTTAGCTAAAAAAACCAATTCCGGGGTTAAAATTTCAAAAAATGTCAAAATAGGGCCTATTTTTAGACAATGTAGCTCAGTCAATTTAAATCAAATTTTATTAACTTAGGTATAATTGGAATGGTTATCTCCTCTATTTTAAGGATAAAATATAAAACTTTTAAAAAAATTGTTGTAAATTGACCCATTGTTAATTTCAAAGTTTAACGCCATGCCAACAACAGACGCTATAATTTCTTTTCAGTTTCTTTATTTTGGTTTCTTACACGTTTCAATACCTTTCCAACGATATAAAATTAAGGTGTGCTCTTGAAGGGTTCAGAAGTTATGGTGTAAAAAGTGCAGTGTTAAAGAATTTTCAATACAAATTCAACTATACATTCAATTTTCATCCAATTTCTTTTGCTTGACTTTTTACAAACAAAAATAAAAAAAGTCGATAGCTAGTTGAATTTGTATTGAAAATTCTTTGACACAGCACGTTTTACGCCAGAACTTTTGAACCCTTCAAGAGCACACCTTAATTTTATATCGTTGAAAAGGTATAGGTATTAAAACGTATAAAAAACCAAAATAAAGAAACTGAAAAAAAATTATAGCGTCTGTTGTTGGCATGGCATTAAACTTTGAAATTAAGGATGGGCCAACTTACTGCAATTTTTCCAAAAGTTTTATATTTTTCCCTTAAAAAAGACAAAATAACCTTTCCAATGATACCTTATTTACGAAAATCGGAATTAAATTGACTGAGCTACGTCGTTGCAAAATACACCCTATTTTGGCCTTGAAAAATGGTTCTAAAAATTTATAACTTCGGATTTGATTTTCAAAGTAATAAACCAATCTAAGAACAAAATTTGAGCCAAATCGGAGATGGTCAGTGCGAATGATAGGTCACCTCAATCTGAAATGGGCGATATATACAATAATTTACTTATTATCCTTGCAACATGAAGTTCCAGTAACTTCATGTGAAAATTAATGAACATTTTCAGTACTTTGCCGACTCAAAACCTAAAAGCACGATGTTGCAAGATAGACTAAACGGCCTCACATTGCTTTAACTGTACAGAAAAATTACACCATCAGTGTATATTATTTTAGATAAACTCGCTGAAAGTAAGCGTAAACTGGATTTAAAAATATAAGTTAGTTTCTTTTATTATTCTTAATCGCCTTAATCCTGTAACTAAAATCTTTTTAATGGAAAAATAATAAATAAAATTTATTCTATTCTAAAAAATATTTATTTATAAAAATTTTATCATTATGGGGGCATGTAGGTTACAAATTTAAAAAAAATTTTTTTTCGGGAATTTTTTTTCATAGAAGGAAAAATATATCGTTTTCAAATTTTGCACACATATTTATTAACATTTAAAGAATACAAAAAAACTAGTTTCAGAATTTTTGAAGCGGTTTTTGACGTTATTTGATTTTTTTAAAAAAATGCCAAAAATATGACGGTGTGCAGGATATAACCAGTCTGGAACATTTGAGGAAAAATTTAAAAAAATCAAATTAATCCTTGTTTAAGTGGCTATCGCCTGAAGTAGGCAAAATGGCTTCCATTTAAAAAAAAAAACGATTTTCGAGGTTGCAAAATCGGTCGGTTTTTTAAAATTTGTAACCTATATGCCCCTTTATGTTTGCTGCCATTGTGGTAGAATTAACGTTTTGAGTGCAATATTTGGACTCATTACACCATAGCCGCTATAGTTACGTACATTTTCTTTTATATACATATACAGGTAGACCTCGCTTAACACGGGGGTTACGTTCCCGTATAATACCGTGTTAAACGAAACCGTGTTAAGTGAAACAAGAAACCAGTACAAAAAGTAGGGTTCCGTTCCAGGATATCAAAAAATACATCAAAAGCCGTTTTTTTTTACTCTTTATTAATTTTAATTGTAGTTATAACTTAAAAAATAAACAAAAATTGATTTTCAATCAAAAGTTTACTTGTTTGTATAGTTAAAAAAAATAACTTACATACTGAGCAAACCTGCCAAATTTGTTTGTAACATCGCGTTGCTAGACTTAATTCGGGGAATTCCTGATATCATTGCATATTCAAACACAAACGATGTATAAAAAGCTGCATTGAACAATTCAACAATTATGTAACTCATTTCTTCTCGCTCTCTCTCACAACATTTCATATTATGACCTACGAGTCTTATATGAATTCATAATGTTTGTCGGTAAAAGAGGTCTGCTTCTACTCCAGCAAAATATGTTATACCATTTAGCAGTAGATAGCGTTCAAATTTCGACTTAGAACTAAAAAATATCAGTTAAAATATGAAGGTTTTTTTTTTAATACATGTACTTTAATTCACACACAACAAGTGCAAATATTTTTTGACTTAAAAAAAAAAAAAATTTCCGGAACCGTGTTAGAACGAGGCCATTTAGCGTGTTAAACGAAAAATTATCACAAAACGTAAACCGTGTTAGAGCGAGGCCGTGTTATAAGAAGCACGTGTTAAGCGAGGTCTACCTGTAGTTATAAACCCCCCCCCCCCCCCCCCCAAAACAAATTCCTGGTTGCGCCTCTGTGGTACAGTAGTACAAATTTTTTACAAAATTTCATATTTTTAGTTGTTACATATGCAAATATTTACAAAATATAAAATATTTCTTAAATTTAGTAAAATTAAAGAATTTCCGTTATTTTGATATCAAAAACATGAACATATTTTGAAAACTATGAACGATATATTTAACGATATGTTTATATACGAACGATATATTTAATGCAACATTGTGTTCAAAAATGAGAAAAACACAATCAGAAATTTAATTTTGTGACTTTCGATTCAAATATCTCCGCTGCTTTTTTTATACACTTTGTTAAATTTTTTTTTGTCTTAAAGCTTCATCAAAGTACTATAAAAACTTTATTGCAAAAATACCGTTAGTTGAGTATACAGTGACGAGCAAAACCGGTCGGATGTTTGTCAAACTTCAATGTATATTGCTGTAAAAAATTAAATATTGCTTCGATTTGCTTGAAATTTTAAATTTTGATTCTTTATTTATTTCTCTTAACGTAAACTAAAATAACAAATTTGAAAAAAAAAACATAAGCCAATCATTTCTAAGGAAAAACAAAGAAAGTCAATGCGTCCAGTTTTGCACGCCAACCTCAGTACGCAGTAATCATTGATTTTTTGAAAATTTTAATATTTGGACCACGGCATTTTCTTCTTAAAACACCGAAGTTTGACTGTATATATTTTAAATATTTTTTTCAAAAAAGGTCTGAAATTTTTGAGTTTTCTTAAAAAAAGGTAATTTGTTTTTGTTGTAAAAATAATTTAAATTCAATCAATAAAAATGCTATATTTCCTACGGTTTTCGTCGATTTGGCTACATTTTGATAATTTAGTTTGTATGCTCACTGTCGGCAACTGTACCTACTTAAACTGGGTTATGTCCATTTTTTTTTTTTTTTTTTTGGTTCTCAACTTCCAAACAGTTCGGAAGTTCGGAACAGCTTTATAACCCGATCCAATTTTAATTTTGTTAAATTCTTGTAGCTTGTAATTTACCTGCAAAATAATCAATCAACACAATAACAAAAGTCTGACCCAATTTATTGTGCCTTTCAATTTTAAAATAAATATTTTGTGTTTTTGCCAACTTGCACTTTAACAGCTTAACAACAGTACTTAATCACACAAAAAAAAAACAAAAAAATTAAAAAAAAAAAGTTGATTGCAAAAGTTGAATTAATAAGACAAGTAAAAAACTATAATTAAAATAACAATTGTGCGTGTCATTTTGTGAAAAAAAAATCTCATAATGGATTTCACTTGAGCCAACAAAAACTGCTCTATCGAAGACAAAAATGCACTAAAACTTAGCTGCAATGGTATCTGCGGGAAATCCTAACATGACTGCTGTGTGGGCATGACAAAGAGGAGTCTGAACTACATTCAGGAATACTTATCACATTTTAAGTTTTTCTGCGACGAGTGTTGGGATTTGTCGCTTTCACACGTGATGCTCGTCATTAAATGTCTGAGTGACTCTTTGAATGTAATGAAATCGAATTATAAACTACTGTGCAGTAAACTTCCCAACTTTGACGTCTTCACACACCTATCTGACGATCTAGCTAGAGTAGAGTCCACGTGCAAAGCAAATAACTCTGACATCTCAACTATTTCTAAGAACCTCAGAGTATTAACTGAAATAGTAAGAGATAGTGAGAAAGCTTTGCATTGTGATAAGACGATCAATGAGCTAAAAAAAGAAGTCAAAAATAGCTTTGAAATCCTTAAAAATGATGAATCTACCAAAAACATAATGAGTAATCTTACTTCCTTGCGGTATGATATGGATATTGCACTTCAAGCTACATCAAGTAAAGCGAAATTAACACCTCTGCAGCCTGATCCCATGATTGAAATACTATTTCAAAAAATGAATGACATAAGCGATGATCTAGATGTGTTTCGAGTGACGCTCGCAGATATAGCGGATGAAGTTAGATTAGCGCCCAATAGAGTTGAATCCCCACCACCACAGATGCTTCAACATAACTCCTCCTCTATTTTCGAAGAAATCACTATAGCATCCAAGCGTCCGCCATCAGTTGCCTCTTTACCTACTACTCAACATAATATAACTCTTGACTCTTCCATTGCCTCAGACACCCCCTTGTTAACAACACCAATCGCTGCTCCTCGAAGAGTTATCGAACGTTTTGGAACTTCGTGGACAATACCAGAATGGGAAAGCCGTCTGCAAAAGCTAAAGTCGGTCAACCAAAATGAGGGTATCACATTATTTGTTAGAGGTTTCCCAACCAATGCAAGTATATCCTGGGTGCGTAAATACTTTTTTAAAAAGTTCCGCTTCACCATATCCGAATGCCAAAAAACATCTCCAATTCGTGCCAAGCTAAGCAGTTTTAAATTTAACTTACCTTCTAAATACGCTTGGATGGTCCTGAGTCCTACCGGTGGAATGCAAAAACACGGAACTGTACAAATATCTAAGTGGATGGACAAACCTGGCAGAACCTGGAAACCGAGAAATATATCTAAGTCAAACGTATATCCAATTAGTAACACACCTAAGTCTAATCCTAATATAAGTTCTAATTCTAGCAAAAACACTAACTCTAACCCTAGAATAAGCAATAGTTATAAGCCCAAAAAAACATCTTATGGTATTACAAACTCCAACTTAAATTCTAATCCTAATTATTGCACTAGGAAACCTACACATATCAGAGAACACAATACATATCTTCATCCTTCCACTAGGCCTAACGCATCAGTGGAGAAAATGTTATCTAAGCCCCATCACAGCCCTGCCCCCAACTGGGAACTAAAAACCAATATTTTCCAACCTTCTCTTCACAGATCAGTCATAAGCTCACATCGGTTAACTATGATAATAATTCCGTTTCAAAAAAAATTCATCATCCAAACAACAAACCTCAAACTACTCATCACTGTCATCACCCAATCACTGACCCACCTTCTAATAAAAATAATCCGCAAATTCTCAACACACTTTATCCTAACTTTGTTCATTCGCATACTTTAACCCCTCCATTGTCTGCTCCTATCACAAGTGCACCCTCAAACCAAGTTTGTAGCCCTAAGTCCTTCTTAGACCCTCTCTTACCTCCAAGGGCTAAACTGACTGAGAACTCCTGTGCAGATACCGAGAGCAGATATGCCCTTTCTCGCCTTAGAGAGAATAGTGTTTATAACAACGTTCGTCTATTTCTCGCATACATGCATAAAGCCCCTGACTCAACATGTATAGAAGGCAAGACCAAGACTAATCTCAAAGTCTTGATACAGCAAGAAGGTCTGCCAACTGAGGTAAATGACTTGCGTCACTTATTCAATTGCTTTCATGATCAACTTGGCCTGACAATAAACCAAGTAAAGGAGGATCTTGATACCTATGGTGCTCACGTCCGATCGAAACACGTCTCATATCTTCAAAAGTCACGTAAAGAACAGCAACAATACTATTCCTAACCAACCTACTGATCGCAGCCCAATATTTGTGTCTCTCTATTACCAAAATGTGAGAGGACTGCGCACAAAAACTTCCTCAGTATTCTTGAACTCTCTGAAACTTCCATATGATATTTTTGCTCTCACCGAAACTAATCTCTGCCAAGATTTCAAGAATCAAGAAGTTTTTGCATCCGATTTTGTGCTGTTCAGAGACGATGGTCTAGACAAAGACGATCATTCCTCTGGCCGCTGTGTCCTTTTGGCAATTAATAATCGTTATGATTCAACGCTAGTTCAGAATTCACATACTGCAAACTTTGAATTTATTTGTGCCAAAATCAGTATCGCTAAGCGTAATTTATACGTTATATGCTGTTATATTCGCCCGTCTCAACCAACGACTGGCTATCAGCTGGCAGAAGATGCTATAGATTCTATTTTAGATCTCATGGATCCATTTGATTCTGTAATATTTATGGGTGACTTTAACCTCCATAATCTTCAGTGGGTTTTATCAGATGATGAATGTCACTTCTTCCCCTCAAATCCAATATCTGAAAAAGAAATTCTCTTTACTAGTTGCCTCTCCGACTCCAGACTCTTCCAGTTAAGTGGAGTAACTAACTATATGGGTAGACAACTAGACCTTGTTTTTTCATCAGAAGTTAAAAACTGTACAGTTTCTGCAAGCAACCACCTACTCTCAACACTGGATCAGTACCATCCACCTCTTTCAATTACCTTTTCCTACAATAACACTAACTTTAACTTTCGGAAAACGGATTTTGAAAAACTAGAATCACTTCTCGGTGGCATTGATTTCCCTAACGTTCTTGAAAATGCTTATGAAGATATCGACAATGCTGTCGGCTTTTTCTATGGCATAATGTTTAACTGCTGGCGTCCGTGGTGTAGTTGGTTAAAGTGCGTGGCCGCTATGTCAAAGAACTTTGGAAACCCAGGTTCGAACCCCAGCAGCGACAGAAAATTATTTGAATTAAAATAATTTTTCTGTACGGCCGCCACCTCTCTGCAGACAATGGCAAACCTCAGAGAGTAATCAAAATGCCATGTAAAGCTTCTTGAGAACGAGAACTTTCCGTTCATCGCCGTTCGGAGTCGGCGTTAAGCATGTAGGTCCGGTTCTCGGTCAATTGTGTACAAACTTAATAACAAGCACAACACAATTGATCATAAGAAGCTAGGTCAAAGTCCTTTCAAGGGCTGAAATGGCCAGTTATTTATTTTATTTATTTATTTAATGTTTAACTGCTTCACAAAATCTGTTCCTTTTACAAGGCAGAAGAGCTTTTCGTCTTCGCCTCCCTGGTATAATAAAGAGCTACGTTCACTTCGGAATAAAAGAAACAAACTTTGGCGTACATATTTAATTTCTAGATCTTCTGCTGACTTCACGAGATACCTTAACGTTTACAACCATTTTTCTTACCTTTGTGATCTTCTTTATGAATCCTATCTAAACCATATCCAAACCAAACTTATCACTGATCCAAAAAAGTTCTACCAGTTCATTAATATCAAGAGGAAATCAGATAATTACCCGTCCACCCTAAAATTGTCAGACAAATCTTCGGACGATCCTGAAATAATTGCAAATCTTTTTGCAAGTTTTTTCAGTCAGTCATTTACAAATCATAATGATGTGCTGGACTCTGAATACTTCTCTTCTTTAAAAAATTATGCCCAAACGTCTTTAGTTCCGGTTAATATAACACTAGCTAATGTGAAGGAAAAATTACGAAATTTAAAGGACGATTACTCTCCTGGACCCGATGGCTTGCCTGCTATTGTTTTAAAAAAACTTTCAAACACTTTAGCTCATCCCCTTTTAGCTCTTTTCCAGCTCTCTATCTCGCAATCAATTTTTCCTAAGTTTTGGAAGATTTCGTACATTATATCTCTGCACAAAAAAGGGCCTAAAAATGATATCACAAACTATAGACCCATTGCAAAACTATCATGCACACCCAAAATATTTGAAAGTATACTCTACGACATTATGTTTTTTCACTGTAAGTCTATCTTCTCCCCTAACCAACATGGCTTTCTGAAGGGAAGATCCACTACTACCAACCTCACAGAATTCGTCTCGAATACCCTATGTTCTTTGGAAAGTGGTTATGAAGTTGACGTTGTCTCAACTGACTTTAGCAAAGCATTCAATAAAATCTCGCACACAGTCATCCTTCGTAAGCTAAAAACTTTCGGCTTTCAACCCCCGTTTATTGCTTGGATTAAATCTTACCTTGAAGAACGTCGATATAATGTCATCTTTAGGTTTTCAAAATCCGAGTTTTTTACAGCAACTTCTGGCGTCCCTCAAGGCAGCCACCTTGGTCCTTTGTTATTCGTCTTAACAATAACTGATGTCGATGAGGTCATCAAATACTCAAATATTTCTGTTTATCAACAAATGCCAAGCTATGACATACTCGCGTAAGAGACCCCAATCTCCATCGCGAACTTATTACATATTTGGCGAGCCGATTCCTTTAGTAAGTTCTTTGCGAGACTTGGGTATAATTTGCGATAAAGAACTTAATTTTCGATCCCATATCGATAATATCATTAGTAGAGCCAACTCTACTCTTGGTTTTGTAAAATATTGGTCCAGAGAATTCTCTAACCCATATGTTACAAAATCTCTCTACCTAACCTTTGTGAGGCCGATACTCGAATATGCTAGCCAAGTTTGGTCACCGCTCTATGTTTATCAATCTTTGCGTATTGAAGCTATACAGCGTAGATTCCTTCGATTTGCGTTGCGCGGCCTCCCTGGTTCCGACAGCTTCAATCTACCTCCTTATGATGATCGTTTGATGCTGATTAACATGCAATCTCTTGAAAAACGCAGGGTGGTTGCCGATGTCCTCTTCATTCATCAACTACTAGACGGCACCATTAACTGCCCTACACTGCTCCAATTGATATCCCTTAATACCAGCCCACGCTATCTAAGGTCTGTACCTCTCTTCCATCTCAACTTTCATCTCACCGTCTATGGATGTGGCGAACCTATAACTAGGATGCTTCGTCTGACCAACAATTTGATCAATGAATTCGACTTCCATCTCAGCAGATCCGAACTCCGGAATATCCTTCTTAACTCAAACCCCCTTCCTCCCTTTTAAATAAATTGTGATATCTTTTTCTTATACGTCTTGTGGGCAGACTATAGCCCACGTAAATGTAAATTCCCTACCTTACAAATAAAAAAAAAAAAAAAAAAAAAAAACCCTAGGATTAAGAAATTAACGTTAAGTATCTGCTTTTATTAAGCTCATAATAATAATAATAAATAAATCTACTAGAAAACATTATATAAGTGGGTGTGGGATGGGCATTATATAAGTGGGTGTGGCTCCGACCATACAATTGAAATTTGTATTATCAAATAGCTTTGGAAGAAAAAGTAGCAGTACTTACATACAAACTCAAAATGGAGTTACTATTTGGTGATCTCCTGCTACTGGGAAACTGTAACGGGCAGTGGAAAATAACAGTGGTGTCAAACTATGAGTCTAAGAAAAGTTTTGAATACACCTATTATGTTCCCATATAGTTGCAAGGTGCAGCAACGCGCGCCGGGAAAAGGCTAGTAATTATATAAAAGTACAACATTTGAAGAATATTTAAAAAATTTTTGTTAAAAAATAGAGAGAAATAACGGATTTATTGTAGATCTCCGCAGGCGCCTCGAAAAAAGTTTTTGTGCAGTGACCAGCCTACAGCACCACTGGATTATCTGAAACCAAAAAATCAAATTGCTTTCTTTAGTTTATTACTTTATCTCTCCAGTCACGTCGAGTTTTTTTTTTTTTAATTATTAAATTTTTCAATTTTTGGCACAAAATGACGATTTTTGACGAAAAAATCTACCTATTTGTTATTGTAAAATTGTTAGTAATTAAAAAATTTTAAAAAACTCGACGTCACTAGAGAGCTACTTGTAGAATGTGTACAAAATTTCAAAACGATCGATTCGGTAGTTTTTTCTGTAGACTGGTAACCGACTTTAAAATTACCAGCCATATTCATAAACACATTTTAGATGCAGCGTAACTTTAAACGGGCTTTAAACAAGAAAACGTTATTCATAAACATTTTTCGCAGTTGTTTAAGAGCTGCGTAACTTAAACGCCGAAATTGGCGTTTAAAGGTTGCGTAAATACAACCATGATTTTTGTTTGTCTTTTCGTTTAATATCAAAGACATGCTCCATATGCGCCCTTTGCAGCATTTTTTTTATGCGGCGGCCATTGCAAAACCATAGGAATTCTTAATTTTTGTAGAGATTTTCTATAGTTCAGACACAAACCTTTCAAACATGAGTACCGAATGAAAAAATGTTTATGAATAACAATGTTAGCAAGGATGCATAGAGGCTGCGTAAAGCCTTAAACGGTGCGTAACTAAACAAGCGTTGAAAGGTTGTTTAAGGAAATCTATTGAATAAGGCTTTATATGTTTGGGAAAATCGATTTAAAGTTTTGTACACCAAGCAACACTTAGTTAGAGGTACGGTCATTCAACCTTCTCTTACTTCGTTAATTTTGCTCCGAATGACCTAAAAATTCACAATCTATACCTGTCGTATAGATGGCGGTTGTTTTTTGAAAAGAATGACTTTGATATTCTTTAGATGTTGTACTTTCAGAAACAAAAATAAAAAAAAACAGAAAAAAAAGTTGTCAAATCTTACCCCCCCCCTAAAAGCAAAAGTAAGTATAGGCTTAAACTAACAATATATTGGTAAACACGATGCCATTCACGATTTTTATCCATAGTGTCCTGTGTGAAGGATATTTGAAGCTAAAGTTGTAATCGAGATGGCACAGTACTTTTGATTGTTACCCAATAGTCTAAATTTTGGTGGTATTAATGTATTCCTTAAATTTGGAGAATTAATAATTATTATATTTTTTGCATAAGCATTTTCTTGTTTTTTGCATTTCACAATCTATACCTGTCGTATAGATAGCGGTTGTTTTTTGAAAATAATGACTTTGATAGAAAGTACAAACCTTTTAAAGCTTAAGTGTGAAGTTTGACGACGCTGCGTTGTTCAGTATTTGTTTGGTAGCCATCAATAGTGAACGCTCGCAGTAAATTTGTAAACATGGAAAAAATTGGTCATCGTTATGTGATAAAATTCTTTTATTTGAACGGCCTCAGTCCCACCTATTGGGTGGCAGAGTTAAGACGAACATCACAGTGGTCAACCAAATGAAACCACGGCAGGAATGGTGAAGAAAATCCAGAAAATGGTATTGAATGAGCGTCGACTGAAAGTATGCGAGATACCAAACGTGATACGACATTTCAAAAAGTTATGTATAAATCGCACGTTTTCTAAAAATTTGGACATGAAAAAGCTGTGAGAATGTATCAATCGAGTGTTTGGCGAAGATCCGCAGTAATAAAGCAGAGTTTTGGCGTCGATTCATAACCCTGGATGAACAGTTAAAACAAAGGACTTAAAGGGCAGAGTCGGCTAAAAAGAAGGCGAAGACAGTTCCATTTGCAGGCAAGGTCATGGCATCATTTTTTGGGATGCATAATTGAAATAATTTTCATTGTTTATCTTCAGAAAGGAAAAACATACCAACGGTGAGTAATATTTGAACATGGCAGAGAAAAGTGTATCGAGGATGAATGAAATATAATGAAGAGAAATTAAGATATTTTTCCCAAATTTTTTTGTGGTTGCTTTGTTAGGTTGTGTACTTCAGAGACTACCCTCGAACAAAATTTTAAATAACTCTTTGAAACTCTTCGATCAATACTCGTCTTTACCGACAAATGGGTTTTAAGATTTGGGAAGAGTTGACATCACAAAAGAACTCTGCCTATTTGGAAACCTTTATTGCTTTATTTATATTGCCTACTTAATAAATTGAAAAGTTTTAATTGATTGATTTTATTCCCTATCCGGCTTGTATAAATTTATTTTATTTAAAAAAAAAATTGCAAAAAGACAAATTTTTCCTACCAAGGTAGTATTCTAAGGCAGTTCTCAGTACAATTCTCTTAATTCCATAAACTAACAAGAAAAAGGGCTTATAATGAAACAGTTCAAAATTTTTATTTTAATCTTATATTTTTAATTTATTTGAAATAGAAGAGAACATTCACAATTCTCAGTCGAATAATCAATCAATCTGGATTTTTGGAACCAGATAAGAGAGTATTAGTTTACATATTAATTTTAAATTTGTTAAATTATAACATTTGATTGGTTGTAAAATTTTGATGGTTTCGATACAGATGAGAGCAAAACAACACATAATAGGACAACATTAATTAATCACCAAAACTGTGAATTTATTAAGAACTTCCACTACAGTTGCGAGCCGTTGCCAGCCGTTGCATTTTTGAGACATTTAAGAATGACGCTGTCAATTAAAATAATTAATACGATGTTCCGCAGCACTCATAGTCCAAACGTATTATCTCCCAGAAACCGAGCCTTGAGTCGTCCAAGTTCTTAATTTAATTCACAACGAACGTATACATAAGGTACAGGTTTTAAAATAAAATAGCATTATATAATAGCGTTAAAAATATGATCAACCGAGAAATTAAAAAAAAAATATTTTATATATTAAAAAACATTTAAACTGAAAACAAGAACAAGAACTGAAATAAAGTGATAAATTAACTTGAGTAGGAGTAAAGAACATGATATATGAAATACTGGTTGCTCCACGATTGATTTGTCATATTTTAATTCTTCGATTCAAGTGTTACGTAGCCCTTCTCAACAGATTGATGGGACTGCTTAGCCAATTCCTCATCAATACGCTGGTGAACTGCTCGCATGAGGATGTTGCAACAATCTTTAATAGCATGGTAGATAATATTTTTAATTTGAAGTTTATCCTCGTGGTTAGTGTGCGAATGAGATAGTCGTCGAAATTCATGAGTCAAGTGATAACAATGTGTGATGTTTTCCGGCGATACAAAGTCTTCTGCTACTTTGATACAATTGTGCAAATTTTGCACTTGATGAGGTGCTCCTGCAGGAATGAAAACAGCATCTCCCAGGCACTGCACAATTGGGTAACCCTCAACACCGTATTCCTTGAACAGTCGCGCACGTAGTTTATCATCTAAATACCAGTTTTGATCATGAATAGGATCGTGATCAGGTTCTAGACGAAAGCCTTTCTCTAGAGTTACGCGATTTAGTAGATCTCGAATTTTGTCAGCGTCACGTGCAGGAAATATATGCCAAATGGCACCAGGCAACACGTTTTTAGCTTGCGAACGAGCACGAGTTATATAATCGCAACCGCCTTGTTCAATTGCGCATTGCGTAGCTGTTATCTGAACCTTACAATCCGTATCTTCAGGTATACCCACAAAGACCATTATATTTACAGCATCCGAAATGTCCAAATGCAAATTAGTTGTTCCCTTATCAGGATGCAGAGCAGATCCATATGCATTATACATCTTTGGACCCAAATCAGGCGGCACGAACATTTTTGGCAAGCAGCTGGCAATGTTTAAATTGCCTGAACGCAAGGTGTACTCAGGCATCGGCAAACCTTTCATTAAATCGGAATAACGTGTTGGGAGAATTTCTGCAAAGTCATCACCCGGTGGCCAATCCTTGAGTTTTAATAACATGGGTTTACCATTGACGTCGAGCAGACGCCTCTTGATGCATTGAAAACCTTCCCAAAAGTGACGCATTGGCTGATTTGGCACAAGATTGCCATTTAGACAGTTGATTAAATCGTTGGGTTTGTCACCAAAATCTCGACAGAACGCCTCAGGTCGCCACAGATCTAAATTAAGCGAACGTGCCACTTCTGATATCATAACAGGTTGACCGCATTTCCAGACCTCTTGGAAAAGGATGCGGTTATCAGGATGCATTGCGTTGGTCAAACGCAAAAGCTTTCCATCGCAAAGCCATTCGTGTGGCACACCCGGTGCCAATAATCTCGAATGCCTTGTATTCATAGCCCGCGGTGGGAGAAACTTTCGCAGTCCAGCCAAGCCCTTACGTAAAAAATTTATATGCTTATAATTGTCAAAAGCAGTCGTTATGGGATCTTTGCCTAGAGTCTCTTTAGTCCATACGCGTCCCGGCACATAGTCAATTCCGTGAGCACGCGCAAACTCCAAACGTTTGGCATGCAACTGTTCCATCTTCGCTTGTTTTCGATTTGTTTCTTCAGTCGCAAGCGAAGAAGCGCTGGTTTGTTGTTTCAGCTGTGATTCTTTTATCATATCTTGTATTAACATATTTATTTCTGTATCTGCTGGCAATTGCTGCTGACTGAGAAGACAACCACATACTTGTGGAATTTGCCAAAGTGTACGCACATGATGTAACAACCTTCCTAGTACATTTAAAGCATCACCGGCAATTATTTGGGTTAACATTAACTCGTTTAAATTGTGTTTTTGGCTGGAATTGCACATCAACCAATAGAATTCGTCGCGCCCACGTTGTGTGTGAGCTCGTGTTTTACGACAAGCATTACGTTGCTCCTTACGGTCTTTGAAGCAATCGAGACAGACTCCGAACCCGCATTTATCACAAGTCCAGTGAAAGTTAAAGAGTGTCGTGTCACAAACATCACATATTTCACGTATCCCCTTGACCACTTTCTTCCAGGCGATGGTGCCATTGTGGATATTCTCATGAATTTTTAGTGCCTCTGCCTCTTGACGCCACAAGTAACAAAATTGATCGCCTGCATGAAGTAAAATGTAACGGCACACTTGAATGTCCATAAAACCTGCTGTTGGTTCAGTGTTCCGGTCTGGTTGCCAAATGTTTAAATCTTCTTGAGTGGGCTCTGTATAAGGATTGGGGAATCCGGAAACGACTAAGTCACCGCTTTCATTATATTGCAAGCGTCGAAACTCATAGAAACGGCAGTAAACGTCGTCATTGTTAGCAGATTGCCGTTCCACATTTCTTCGTCGACATTCTCGACATTTTGGAATCTTGCCTGTTAACTTGAAGCATGGTAAATGCTGCAAGAATGTGGATTTCGAAGCTCGTAACTCCAAGTCATGTTCTTCTTCCTGTGCATTAAGCTGTTCGGGGGGCAAATTAATTTCGTAATCAGTGGAAATGTTGCTATTCTCATCATCAGCAACAACAGGGTCGAGGAGTTCTTTTGGGAGGGCTTCACAATAAGGTTCATTAATTTTCTCTTTTACTATTGTTAAGTTATCATCTTCCACACTTCGACCAGTTAAACTATTCTCGTTAAAATCATCTTTTATTATTTCTTCTTTTTTACTCAATTCCTTATCGTCGCAAATCAAGTTGTTTAAGACGTTAGTAGCGACACGTTTCTGTTTCTCTATCAAAATGTCAGTTGGTAACAGCTCTGCCATTGACTCGAATCCATTTTCTTGATCAAATACATGCGGCTTCTCTGGGTTTTTCACCTCGTCACTTGTTAATTTATCGAGCAATTCTTTGGTTTCATCTATCAGATCTTTAATAACCACTGTTTCATTTTCATCTAGCTTTATTTGCTTGGCTGCACTGGTTTCCATTTCAGACTCCATTGTACTCATTGAAGAGGAGTCTTCGTTAATATATTTTCTGATAAGCCGAAACCTCTTTAATTCTTCTAAATTTGTTTTATTGTCACTTATTTGATCAGATGCTTGCGGTTTCGGTTTGACGTTCATATTGAGTTCAATTGTATTGTCCATAATTTCTGATATTTGTTCGTGCCTCTCTGTAGTACTAATGCTGGGCCGATCATTTTGCATTTCATCTTGTGCACTGTCTGCCATTTTCTTCTGAAATATAGATTTGAATGCAGAGAAGAGTCCAAATTATTTTCAAAAAAGGATGATAGATTTTTTGATGGAGCACGGTTAAATGCCTGTAACAGGATGGCGGTGAGTGAGTATTTGGAATACGTGCTTCGTGCAGCTTTTACTTAATCCGTAGCAGTTCTATTTTTATATAGTATATTCTATATTTTATTGAGTATTATAACTGAAGTTTTAATGCTTACTTAAGTTTACAGTTTAAAATAAAATTGTTTTAATGGGAAAAGGTAATGTGGATGGCAGCTGGGAGTGGCTGCTTGTATTAAAAATAGTTGGTAAAAAAAAAGTGGTTCGTACAAGTTAACCAAAACATAAATGGATTTCGAATAAAATTGCTAGCGTGAAACTCTACTCACTACCACCACATTACCTGCACTTACCCGTTATTATTGAAATATTACTTAACACATACAAAATATATATCACAGTAGATTGCTCTGTGAATTTAGGGGGCGTTATATTCTCTAGAGTCGTATTTAAGTGTCAGAGAATGTAATCTTTTTATTGTCAAACATTTTAACAAATGCAATTAAAGCATTTAAAAAGTTAATTCGCAAAAATTAATTTCTTATTTGAATATTATCTATACTTATATAAGACTCAGGAGATGAACGCCCTAAAAATAAATGCCTATTATTATAAATATCTATATTACCAGTTCTAGAAAAAGTTTAAATTCTTACAAAAAATATATAATGGTTAAATGATGAAGAAATAAAAGCTGCCTACGTCGTTTTTCGATAAACAATTTATGGGAAAACAACAAAACAGATCAAATTCATAATTTTTTAACTTTCATAACTCAAACTTCTAAATGTCAAAACAGGCCCGTAGCCAGGAATTTCAAAGCCGTGATATTAAAAATATAGAGATACAAGTCTTGTTAAATTTTCTTCCAGAACTCGGGACTTTTGTAAATTTTATAAAATTTGCCTCTGTTTAATTTACCTTTCTGAAGTTTTTACATTTTCTATTCACGAGTGCACTATTAATATACATAATGCATAATATGTGACAGTAAAATAAAACTTGGAACGAGACCTAAGGCACACAAAAGGTATGGTAAAGCACTGTACTTTCGAATTTACCTTCAAAATCTGGATTTGGAATAAAAAAAACTGTCTTTTATGTATGGTATGCTCACTTATATATCACTTTTAGGGTAGAGGTCCACAAGGTCTCTTACTTTTAGGGTATTCATAAAGTCAAATGTCTTAAGTTGAAAACATAAAAATTTACAACTAGTGTGAACAGCCTCTCATAACTTATTGTGCTATTTAAAGTCTCAATCAGCTGATGCAAAACAAATTAAAATAAATATTTGTTCACAATGCCAAAAGAAAACGAAAAAGACAAAATAATAGCCGGTTTGTGCAAAAAGCATATTTTAGACGCTATTGAATACGACACTCAATAAACATAGCTTTTAGGGTTGTAATATTTTAGTACTATTTTTATATGGAAGGCAACAACTACATTTTTAAACTAGTGTAAAATTAAATAACATTACAATAATATGACATGAAAGCACACCTTGTGAATACCCTATATATCTCCCTTATAACTTTTCTCGAAGTATATCGCTCATCACTAAATCCAATTCACCTGTCGGAAAATCACCAGCTGAAAACTTTCCCGGTAGGTAAATAAGAACAATTTTTGAATGGTTTTAAACCTGAAAACGCACAAATTCGACGGAACAAACAAATGGAAGAGGGGGCTTCAAATACCGGAGATTTCTTCTTCGCGAAAGAATTTAAAAACAAAAGCTTTTGGGTTCCTGCAGAAATTATAGAAAGAATTGGCAACGTCGTATATAACAGGCTGTGTTCGGAAATGCAGCAAAAATGCGAAACATGCTTTTACAGTGGAAGTATTACGTTCTGAAATGCAAATCTAGCAGCACTGCACATATCATGTGTTTTGTAATGTCAATTATACATCAGCAGTTGCGCATTTATTGCATAATTTTTTATTACACTGCGTACGCTTGCGTTTTTGCGCGTTGCATTGTTTCAGGCTGCACATTTCTTTGCATTTCCGAACACAGTCACACTCTTATCAATGTCAATTGTAAAAAAACTCATCGGAGCTCATACCAATCAACTTTGATCAAGATTTTCAAAAAATCAAGAACTGTCTTCACCACAGGATATCAAAATACCCCTGCAAATTCTTCTGCAAGAATTGAACTTAAGCAAAAGCACGAACACGGTAGCCGAGAATCCTTCTTCACCACTAAGTACTCTCGCGGGAATTCCTAGGCGCCTACATGGACATCGTATCTCTCTATATGTTATCTCAAGGACACCGCATCGGTCTTAAAATAATGTAAATTTTGACAGCTGACCACTGAACACGCGCATACTATACAACACGTGTACTTACTATCTGCTCAAATTATATAAGGAGTGCGTACGAAATAAGTAGTGCATACTTTTAGGCTTAAAACTTTTTTTGAATCGAATGCATTTAGATGTCATTGACATTTTGACATCTTTCAGTGCCATCAAAAACCATGTGCTTAATATAACGTCAATAACGAGAAAATATAATTAAAATTTTCAAGGAAAATGAAAGACGTCCATACACTAAGGGAAATAACGCATATTAGCATTATCCACGCCTGAGTATAAATTTTATTTAAATATTTACGTGGATAAATCAAATGTTTTCCTTACAACTCGTTTTTTCCCCGTATTTGAATTCTATTTATACCACACATATTCCGACAAGCAGAAACAGCACCGCACTCTGTTCCTGCAGTATATTTCTTGCAGTTGCAGGTTTCTTATAGTTCTCATTTAGTTAATGTTGCAAGGGTAATATAGCCTGGATTTTTGGCAAATATGATTTGTGAGTGCGATGGTGATTGCAATGCATGATGAAATTATGTAGGGTGGAGTGACAACTCGGTATTTTCTCAAGAACATCTTGAACCGGTTGTCATTTACCTGCATAATTTGCTTCTTATTCTCTATCTTAATTTATCTTTTTATAGTTTATACTATTTTTGACATTTGGTGCCCTAACATTGCACAAACTGTCAAAAATAGTATAAATTAGAGAACGAAAAAAAGTAAAAAAGAAAAAAAAAATATACCACCAAATGGTATTTGATGGACGCAGCTGGTGGGAAATATTCAAATAAATTGGTTTTCAATTTTAATATTTTTATATAAATTTTCCTTGAATGCAATGGTTTTATTTTCAAATAGTAAATATTTGAAAGATATATAAATATATTCGTGTATAATTTTAATATATTTTTTATTAATTCTGTTTAAATATTTTAATATTTTATTTAATTAAAAAAGTATTTAAATAAATTTTAAATATTTACGTAGTCGATTTAAGTAAATGCGTTATTGGTGCAAAAATTACTCGCTTTTTGGATAAATTAAAAAAGTTTTTGGATAAATTTAATATTTTTTTCCCTTAGTGTACAAAACAATTGCTAGGAAGGCAGAGGTGTCCCGTAATACAGTTTCTAGAGTTATCTATACTAATATTATATTTTGAAGTGCCTTTTTTATGTTCGGAACAATCTTGAGAAAGGCCCGGCCGTTTTTCATGAAATTTTTTATAATAAAAAGCTCTCGACCTGGTGAAGGTTTTAGGCCAAAAAAATTATTAAAAAGTTTATTAGAAAAGGAGATTCATGGCTTTCAAAATCCTAAGTAAAATTCACCTGCAAGCACAAACGGACATGAACGACTCATAGCGTATAAAAATTGTTGTTGTTGTAGTGAAAAATAAAGCAGTGTGCGGCACATCGACACGATGCGAGTGTTCCAATATTTTACTCTCCCATCCTACAGTGAGTATTGCTTTGCTGAGAATAGCAATGTGATTTGTTTTTGTTTTGCCTACATATGCCCGAGCGTGTGTGTGCTATGGATAGCAACAGAGAATGGCAATGTATTTTGTTTTTGTTTTTTTTTGTCGTACGCTATGCGTGGTGACGTGAAAAAAAACAGAGGCAAGCAAAAACAAATATAGCCAAACATTACCATGCTGCAGTGATGTTATGTTTGGTTTGAGTTTATTTTATTTTTGCCTTAGTTTTACTATTTTCTTGCAATGCGTTTACATTTATTTGCCGTTATTTTTCAGAGCAGAATATCAAAATTTTTTTCAATTAAGCTCATTTTATGTGTATCTTATATATAACAATGACTGACGTCCGTGTGTACGCGCATAACTCAAGAAGGGGTCGTTCAATTTTTACAATTTTGAGCTTGATGGATTCGAATTGGCCCAAGGAAGGACACTATGTAGAAAAAATTCGCCACACCCTCTTTTACCGCCCACAAATCAATAAAAATGCTATATTTCCAACGGTTTTGGTCGTATTAGACTACAATTTGGTAATTTAGTTTGTATGCTCACTGTCGGAAACTTTACTAAAACTGGGTTGCCACACCTCTTATTTACCGCCCACAAATCAATAAAAATTCTATATATCGGAAGATTTTGGTACTAAAAATAGGTTGCCACACCCCCTTTCACCGCCCACAAATTAATAAAAATTCTATATATCGGAAGGTTTTGGTGATAATAGACTAAAATTTGGTAATTTAGTTTGTATGCTCACTGTCGGTGACTGTACTAAAAATATGTTGCCACACCTATTTTTACCGCCCACAAATCAATAAAAATGCTATATTTCCGATGGTATTAGGCTACAATTTTGGAGTTTAGTTTTTATGCTCACTGTCGGCAACTGTACTAAACTGGGTTACCGCACCCCCCTTTTACCGCCTACAAATCAATAAAAACTCTATATATCAGAAGATTTTGCTGGTATTATACTAAAATTTGGTATTATAAATAAATTTTTATATTATTATACTAATTTATTTTGTTTGTTTGCTGTCGGAAACTGTACTAAAAATATGTTTTACCACCCACAAATATATGAAAATATCATATTTCAAACGGTTTTGGTTATAATAGACTAAAATTTGGTAATTGTGTTTGTCTTTCAAAACTACACCGCCATCTATTGAAAAAGTAGAAACATCGAATATTAAGTTTGGGCAAAGCAACGTTTGCCGGGTCAGCTAGTAAAATAATATAAGGAACTCCTGACGATCGATAGAAAATCTGGGTGCGGCAGAAAAAATGGGTTTGCGGACGTCGTGAAGGCAAAGAAAATATTAGACATTCTTCAGAAAAATCCGAACGTATCAGGAAGAAAAGTAGCTCAGAGCACCAATTGCTCGGAGTCTCTGGTAAGAAAAGTTAAAAAAGAGGCAGGACTCAAAACGTACAAAGTTCAGAAAGTGCCCGATAGAAATTCCAAAAAGAATTCGGAAGCAATACTGCGAGCTAAAAATTTACTAAGAAATTTCATTCCAAATTATGGTTGCTGTGTAATGGATGATGAAACCTACGTGCTGGCCGACTTTTTACAGCTACCTGGCCAGGAGTTTTATATTACAGATAGTAGAGGAAATGTTGCAGAAGAGTACAGAGTTAAAAAAATGACAAAGTTCCCGAAGAAATTTTTGGTGTGGCAAGCCATTTGCACTTGTGGACAAAGGAGCAGCTCATTCATTACAACTGGCACGATAAATACTGAAGTGTATAACAAGGAATGTCTACAAAAACGATTTCTTCCATTTTTAAGAAAGCACGAAGATTCTACATTCTTTTGGCCTGATCTCGCGTCTTGTCATTATAGCAAACGAGCTATTGAGTGGTACCAAAACAATAATGTAGCGTTTGTACCAAAGGAGGCAAATCCACCTAACTGTCCAGAACTCCATCCGATCGAAAGATATTGGGCCTTAGTTAAGCGGCATTTAAAGGCTACGAAAGGAGCTGCTAAGGATGCAAAAGTTTTTAGAAGAAAGTGGTCTACAAGCGCTAAAATGGTACCAGATAGAACGATTAAAGCCCTAATGGAAGGCATCCCCGAAAAAAGAAAAAAAAAAATATAAATAAAAAGTAAATATTTGTAAGCCAGTGTAAAAAATTAATTTGAACTTAATTTTTGTTAATAAATAAATAATTGTAAAAACAAATTAATCCATGCGTCTTGATTTTTTTTACCGAAAATATGTGCACCATTTATTTCGTACGCACTCCTTAAGTATTAACTTCTATTTTCCCAATAAATTTAGAGTTTGTATCAATATATCTGCTTTTCATGATACAATTATAAGTTAGACGCAATTCGGAAATAAAAAAAAAAACGAAAAAGCAAAGCAAATCAAAACATCGGCGTAGGTAAAATGTCACTATTGTCAATTAACGTTTATTCGTTCAGCCATAGGCATGTATAATTTACTTTTAAATGTACATATAAATCAATTGAGTATCCAGATTTTATGTGAAATAATATAAGAAAATTCACAATTTATATAATTTTCATTCGACTACATCGATTGTTCGTAACCAATTTATTTGTATCGCTATGTATTGTATTTTGACATTATACCTACGCCTTTGTTGTTTTGTTGCTGATTTGTATTCATAGAGAGGGTGTTTTTGCTGGGCCTACCCTATAATTGAGGTGATAGATGCAATAAGGGCTCAAGGTGATATGTGCTCTGTGTGCATAAAACGGCTCTAAAGAGAGAACATTCGCTTCTTTATGTCCCCTCAAAATATTGAGTTGATAGCCCCTAAACTGACTTCTTAACATCGAAAAATGTGAAACTCTATATCGACATATGAAATCAAAATAGGCGTGAGTACATTTAAAAAATTTTACAGGAGACGCAAAAAAAAACTTTCTAAATTAAACAAAAATAAACGAAATTTTGTCAACATTTGTTCAGGTTAAGCTATTTTTAAATTAACCTTAATCGGTCCCTTGTGTAAATTTTACACACACTTTTCAACTTCAAGTTGATATTTCTTTAATATAAGTTCATCAAATAGAGCTAGGATTTTGGTTGGTTTTTTAAAAATATTTTTTTTTTGAAAAATAAATAAAATAATAAATAATTTTTAACGACAAGATCGCATTCATTTCATTCATCGATGAAAATATGGTTCTTGAAAAGGTGTGTAAAATTTACACACAAGGAACTTATTCGTTTCTCGAAATAAGGGACCGATAAAGGTTAACGTTGTTTTTAGTTGTAGGAGCGTATAATTTAGCAGGAACATGTATTTTGATACGGTGCAGAATAATCTATCACAAAGTAGATTTTGAATTTTTTGTAACTTACGGCGTTTTTGATTTTATATGACGATATGTGATCTTCTTGCTTGGAACCCCCTGTCAAAATTCAACCAGATAATGTTAATAATCTAAGAGAATTGATGCAATATTTGGAAAAGGCAGATTTGGACTGGTATGAGAAAAATATATTCACTGAAAATATAAATTCTAGTTCCTATATATTATCCGATGAAGGCGATAGTGATAGTGACCTTGAATATTAAAGTTTTTTGAAAAAATTGACGACTTATTTTGTGCGACTTGAAAACTACTTTAAAAAGGAAATATTCAATATTTTAAATAAAACATTTATTTATTTATTTCACCATAAATTTGTGCAGTATGGAATGGTGTAGGGCAGCTATAACACACCTGTGTTATAGAAATTATAATTATAATTCAATGGTTTATACAAGAATGATTATATAACTTTAATTATATTACAATTAATAATTCATGTTTTTTAAAAGCTTCGTAGATAAATAAAAAATAAAATAAATATGAAAAATAAAACATGTTTCTGTAAAATAAAACCTAAGATTTTTCTTCAATTTCTTTGTTTTATGCAGGAAGGGTACATCTCCATGCGACTTTTTCCCCAGTTTTTGAACAATATGTGAATACAGATTTTGTAAATATACAAATTGGAATGGGAATATATGAATACCAATAAATATCGAAACCTTTTCTTATATACTACAACAACAAAAAAGTAATAACACATTAAAAACTTTAAACGCGAATATCCCAAAATCAGTTTTAAAAGAAGTTATTTCAAAATTCCTTATTGCAGCTAATAGCCTATCCACATTGAGCGCGGCAAGCGACGAACGCTAATTGTCACTTTTAATTTACATGTATTTCTTATGAGACGAGTTTTTGGAGACTTCACGACGACATTGTTGCGCGACATCAAAATGTCGCTGTCGTCAGCTTCAATTTGATTCTAATTTGACAGGCAGCAAGAGCAAGTTTCTGCCATTGCTAACATTTGTTATTACTGGTCAACTTCAGCAAACTGAACTGTTGTGAAATTTATGGCAGCGATACCTTAGTAAGGGATGTTTTGCTTGAACTGTATTCAGAGCTGTAAAATCTGCATTCATATTCAGAATTTTAAGTAGAACTGAATAACGACATAAAAATCCATAAATTAATGCAAAATTGATTTTTAAATAAAATTTTAATTCACATTTAATTTTAAAAACTTGATTAATTATTCATTTCAATTAATCATTTTCTATGTCAATTTTTCAATTTTTTATTCATATGACAACTTTACACAAAGAATTTTCAAGTATTTTTTTTTACCCATTATTCATATTTTCTTCATTATTCATTTTTTTATTCATTATTCATTTGTTATTCATTATTAATTTCTTATTTAATATTGATTTTTTATTCATTAATTGATATAAATGAACAAATAATTAATACTTTTCTAAATTTTAATGTTTAATAACATTTTTATTTATGAATGAGTTTTGCATTCATTGAATGGATTCTTATTTCGTTATTCACTCATTCACCTTTTTGAAAATAAAATTAAATTGAATGGATTTCTTTTACAGCTCTGACTGTGCTATTCTAAACGGCAACTGTTGAGTCGGCTGAAAGCAGCCATTGCTTTTTGTATACTATGATTGCTGCTGCAGTTGCTGTTGTCGCGTTTATTAGGTCTGTTTCCGTACGCACACTGTGTAACTTGTGCGACACTATTTTCTGTTTCCGTACTTTCTGTGCTTAAAATGGGAGAAGAAGAACAAGCATAAAATCTTGTTCTTCTTCTCCACACTCTCGAGCACACAAAGTGCACAGAGAGTGCTAGAACTCGAGACTTCGATTAAAGTAAGAACAAGCATCAAGAAGAATAAGCATCAGTAAGAAGAAGCAAATGTCAAATTACATTTCATAATTGTTTATGTTTTTCGATTAATAAATGCACAAATTGTGTGCCTTAAAAGAAATTTACTCACAATAAATAAATAATAATAAATAAAAATTAAGTAATTGTTCAGTTTTGCATTAAAAAATGGCTTTTAAGAATTTGTAAATAATGGCGCAATTTACGTTTGACACGCCTGCAGTCAAAATCAGCTGTTTTGTGCTTGACACTTACTAGAAGCTGTTTCCGTACTTTTGCAACTATTCTCACATTTCGTTTTTACACTCTTGCACACATCTTACACAAATCTTACACAGTGTAGAGTACGGAAACAGACCTATTATAAACAAGCCGCTCAACATTTCTCTACAACGACAGTGTGGAGACATGCCGTTCGTCGCTTGCCGCGCTCAATGTGGATAGGCTATAACTCCTCATTTGTATCATGCCCCAGACTTTGAACGGTAACTATATGACATTTGACAACTATTTAAATAGTAAAGTAGTTAATTATATGTATTAGTTATTTATGTAAAATAAAACAGTGGATGAACTAAATCCCGATACCGAAAAATTATACGTAAAATAATTATTCCGAAAATCCCAAGATTGAAAAATATTTTTGGGATTGACAGCCCAATAAATACTAGATAGCGACACAAGCATAAGAAAAATTACTTACTGCGTCTTTTTTTAACAAGCAGTTTGAAAGATTTTTTTGATATGGACATAAATCCAAAACAAACAAACAAATAAACAAAATAGCATCTAAACATCAAAAGAAAATGTAAGAAAACTGAAATATATACCAACTCAAGCTGAACATAGAAAAAATTGTATGTACTACACCTATGCATATTCCATGTTTTGAATTATTTTTTATTGGTTTAATATCGACCGACATCACTACTTGTGGTGCAAAAACCTAAATTTTTGGCCCTTTTTGCCAAAACCACAATAATTTTTTGCAAAATTCAATACAATATCTACTCCCACTTGTACTTGACCACAATTTTTTGCATCGCGATATAGTACAACTCCCAGCCAAAAAGATGCCTGACACATTTCTTCTACCACGTTTCGTGCTCTCGACTTCTGTTTAAGCCCTCTAGTACTTTTGCCACCTCTACTGTGCTACCTTCAGAAACTTCCGTAATATGTTTTGTTGTCTATCTCTAGACCTATAACGTTTCCTCATCGAACAGCATTTTAACCAATTTTAGTCTATTCCCCAACTTGCTAATCTATCTGTGGCTGAACCTTTGGAGTTCTTTTGTTGTTCTTTATAAATTCCTTCTGCCAGTTTATTCTGCAACAAATTGTCTTGAAACTCTGCTCCTCTCAGTATTAATTTGCTCATTGTCTTTTTCTGATCACCTTTTTTGAACTTGTGAAAATGTATACCCAGTATTACATACTCTGCAAAAAGCTCCATTCTCCTTAATGACATGCATTTAATCTTATGCCAGCAGGTAGAGCTTGATCCACAACCTTATGCTCTCTTTTGGGCTGCTCACTTTTAAACCAGCTCAACTTTTTATTTTCGCTCGTACTTGGCTTTATTTTTTGCAATGACATGGATGTGCAGGAAGCAGCTTTTATTCAACCTGAAATGTCGACGCAATCTGAGTATGCAGATGTTTGAAGAAACATCTATAGATGCAGAATCCATTGTTTATAAAATCCAATGAGTTCGTTTAAGGGGGTGAATCGATTTTGAATAGTAAAAAAAACGATTTTTTTTATATCATAAAGTTCTCAAAGTTTCAAACAAAATTATAAATTATTTCTGAAGTTATAAGCAGTTTACTAAACGGTTCACTTTGAGCGCCGGAGTAAATACGTTTTTTCAAAACGCGTTTTTCTCAAAACAAAAATTTTTTTAATTTCTCTGTACTGCGTCATATTCTGTAACGTCGAAGTTTATCGCAAGCTTATGCGGAAATACAACATTTTTTAACAGGACTTTATCTCCAACTACTATATCCGGTTCTTTGTTTTTCTTCTTTTCTTTTCCTTTTTGTTTATTAATCTAGAACCCTTGCTGATGAGTCAATCATGTCTTCCGTATGTCTGGAATTCCTGGCATTTTATCTGAAATCACTCTATTGAACATTTACTCCGATGGGAGTTTCCGTCTTACCGTGAGGTGTGACATTGTACATCAGGATGAATTTTTGTATTTCTTGTTTTTAGTCGTTTTTGTTTGCGCAAGCGGATACAAATTTTGTCAGTTGAATAAAAGTTGCTTCCTTCACACCGTGAAGAAAAATGGATTTGCTTGATGATCAGCCAAAGGTTTTGGGCCATAAATAACATCAAGTCCTTTTCCAAAGTTGATTTACTTTTCACGATCATCACTACTAGGGGAAGGCATCGCTGCTCCAGGCTTCTTAATTTTGCTCACAAGTTAGACTGTTGTATATCAGTGCAACTTATGCCTTCAAGATTACCTAATATTTCGTCCGGCAATTTGCTAAGATCGATGTTGAACTTATGAGTATTACCAATTACTGTGATTTTTTACTAGTCATTTAAATCCTCTTATCAAAAATACTTTCCAAGTGTACAACTATATTATTAACTCGATGTACACTTTCTCGCTTATTATAAGTAATGATGAGCAGACTTGTCAATATTTCACTGCTCTTTGGACTATAACAGTCCCTTTTTCCCTGAAACTAAAATGGTTTGCACTTGCTACGATAATGTGATCAAACAATCGTAATTTCTATAGTACTACATGCTGAATCTAATTTTTTAGTTGCTAAACATCAGATGGTTCTGCAATCCCTTCTGTATGGTTGTGCAACATTACTGTTAATGTTGCATTTCAATTAATGCTTTCTTGTTATTTCCCTTATGTACACTGGTGCCTTATCCACTGTACCAGTGTACACTTCCTACTCCTTAAACAGTACTTTCAACCCAATTATAGCATTTTTACCTTATCCTTCTCTGAACAGCCAATACTCACCCTTAATTATTTTACGACGGTTTCTAGGTTATCCATTATAGGGCCTTCCTTTAACTCTTCTCTTGGTGTCCTCTAGGCACAGATCACAAATCTCTAATCAGCATAAAATCACTGCTACTGTGAAGTCAGTTATCCCTTATATAGTTTAAGATCATACATTTCCTGACCTAAAAATCCGCTTATTCCACAACTATCTATTTATCTTTCAACAATAAGGCGAGTTTCGTCTCTATTATACACTGCATTAAGATTGATTTAACAAAGCATGTCCTTTACTTTCCAATGCTCTGAATTCTATTTCTTCTCTGCGATCTTTACTTTTATTCTGATTATTCATATAATATACCCTTCATTTATAATACATTTTTTTTTTAATTATTTACTGTTGTTTTTTAGCAATACTGGCATAAAGTATAGTTTTCGGGCAAAGTGAAATCAGTTTTTCAATTTTATTTTTTTCATTTTATTTTTTTATAGTAAAATAAAGATTTAAAACTCACCGAAAGAGAAGCCAATTGTTTGTACAATAATATCGTTTGAAATTCCTTCTTTCACTAGATCCTTTGCAACTTTGATTCTCTCTGGTTTTCTCACTTTTCCTCGCAAATCCACTTTCCTCGTAATTCTTGATTCTCAATTTTCTTGTATTCTTCAATTATACTCGCTAGCTCATTTTCTATCTCATCTCCTGTTGATTCAGGTAGTAGATATGTAATTCTTATCAATAATGCCTCCGCTATTTCATATAATTTGTCAAGTGGGACAGCAGTTTCTGCTTCTCGTGCTTGCCTATTTTGTGACGTGTTATACTGATTTTCTTAGCTCAATCTTTCTGAGTGTACTCCCGTACTAGCTTTTATTCTTTAATCTTTTTTCTTATTTTGTATAGAACAATTGGTACATTCATTAGCGGATAAGCCGATTCCTTTCTATTTCCATTCTCTCTGCTTTTGAACTGCTTTTTTCACAACTCTGTACAGATTTGATTAGTAAATCAAATATCTTGCGTAATTCTTGATCATTAATCGTTTTATAATTTCTTAATAAATTTAATATTTCTTCTCTCTCGTCTTCAAGTCCACTTTTTGATACTCTTTGTACATGAATGTGATCTGTAATGCTGACTGATAATGCCTCCCTTATGGCATATAGTTTTTCAATCGAAATTCTTAGAATTCCTTTTTCAAATTGTAGCAATACCTGACTTGTTATACCGCTAAATCCTCTTGAATATAACCCTTCGCTTATCTACAAATTATTACTCTTTGTCATACTTTGTGGTCTAGGATGCTACTCTTTCTGCTATAACTTCCTACTGCCAATTCGCACACTAATGTCCTCTACTGGAATTGTTGCTTAAATAATTTCTCCCTCTCGGTTATTATTTGGGCGCTTTTGTCCTCAACCTCTCTCATATTTTTTTCTAGATCATCTATAATAAACTTCATAGCCTCATCTGAATATTTGCTCTTTCCACTTGCTAGTTCTGATTTAAACCTTCTTACTTTATACTCCAATTCCATAAACCTTTCCATGTCTTATTAGCAATTCTATCATCTGGTTTGTTTGTAATAGTGTAATTCCCCTTATTCTGAAGCTCTTGCTATTTTGATCAGTAATAATTCAACATTTTTTTTAATTTACACCAGATTAAGCTATACCTAGGTTAATCATTGCCAGTACATCAACAGGCTCGGATACTTATATCTTAACATTACTACACACAAATCGTTTTAAACTTATATTTATTTTTTGTTAACTTTTCCTTAAACTCTTCATATACTTCTGACAGCAACATATCTAATTCCTTAAAAAACTCAATCTCAATATCACCAGCCATAAGAAGCATTAGCACACGTTTTACTCACTCTCTATCGTTTGATTTTATCGTCTGATAATTGCTTTTTCTCTATTCTCTTTCAAATCATACAGTTCAGATGAATCACTAAGGCTAAGGCTAAATAGTTTGTGGCTTGGATGCTCATCATTAAACTTTTCCAGTGATATTTTTCCTGGGTTTTCTCTTAGTTTTAGAACCACCTTGTTGTAAACCATCTAAATCTTGTTTTTGCTTTGTTTTACCGAGTAAACTACTCGTCTTGAGGCTTACACTAGTTGTTCTGTGTTCTTCACTAACATTCTGTTCATCCAAGTAAGTAGAAGAAGATTTTCTAACTTCTTCATATAATATATCAAGTATCTTATTTGGTGGATTATTTTTGATAAGATTGTTTAAATATTTTGTTGTGTTTCCTGCTTTATCAAAACAAAGATCATGCAATTTTTTAAAAGTAGGACAAATATTAATTCCTACTCCATATAATATTTTAGATAAATCTTTCGGCGTAAAAAGTTCTTTCTCGGCTAAGAAGCGATCTAAATAATTATCTTTATTAAAACAAGATTTATGAAAATTTCTTAAATTAGAAGCGGCATTATTTCCTGCCAGGGATAATATATTAGATAAATCACTTGGCCTAAAACCTGCCTTATAAAAATCATCTAAAAGCTGTGTTCTGCTTCCTGTTTCATCAAAACAAACATCATGAAAATCTTTTAAAGCACAACAAATATTAGCTCCTGCTCCATGCAACATCTTAGACAAATTTTTTGGTATAAAACCTTCTTTCTCAATTAAGAAATGATTCAAATACTTTTTTGTTTCTCCCGTAAAACAAAAATCATGAAACTTTTTTAAACTATTTGCTGCTGCACTCAACACACCACATAAATCACGCGGTTTAAAACCTGTCTTTAAGAAATCATCTAAATATTTTGTTTTTTCTCTTTTCTCATTAAAACAAGTACTATGCAATCTTTTCAAAATAAGATAAGCTTGGGCTCCTGCTCCACATAACGTAGAAGATAAGTTACTAGGCGTAAAATCTGCCTTGTAGAAATCATCTAAAAGTTCTGTTCTTTTTCCTTTGTCACTAAAACAAACACTATGCAACTTTTCAAAAGCATCTTTAGCATTAGCTCCTCCTCTACTTAATATACCAGATAAGTTATGCAGCGTAAAACTTTTCTTGCTACCCTTGTCCTCAATAAAATGTTTTAAATGCTGTTTTTTTTTTCCTCTTGCATCAAACCAAATATCGTATAAGTCTTTAAAAGCTTTTGCAGCATTGAGTCCTGCTCCACTTAAAATACTGGACATACGAGCTAGATCTATTCCTTCTTTTTCTAGAGTTTTTAAATATTGTGTTTTCGTTCCATATCCATCAAACCAAATATCATATAAGTCTTTAAAGACTTTTGCAGCGTTAGCTCCTGCTCCACTTAAAATACTGGACATACGAGCTAGATATATTCCTTCTTTTTCTAGGGTCTTCAAATATTGTGTTTTGGTTCCTGCCACATCAAACCAAAGGTCATATAAGTCTTTAAAAACTTTTGCAGCGTTAACTCCTGCTACATTTAAAATACTGGACACATTAGATAGATTTATTCCTTCTTTTTCTAGAGCTTTTAAATATTGTGTTTTATTTCCTTGCTCATTGAACCAAATGTCATATAAGTCTTTAAAAGCTTTTGCAGCGTTAGCTCCTGCTCCACTTAAAATACTTGACATACGAGCTAGATCTATTCCTTCTTTTTCTAGGGTTTTTAAATATTGTGTTTTACTACCTGTTCCATCAAACCAAAGGTCATGTAAGTCTTTAAAAGCTCTAGGAGCATTAGATCCTGATCCACCTAAAATACTGGACATACTAGATAGATTTATTCCTTCTTTTTCTAGAGTTTTCAAATATTGTGTTTTACTTCCTTGCTCATTGAACCAAATATCATATAAGTCCTTAAAAGTTTTTGCAGCGTTGGCTCCTGTTACATGCAATATACTGGACATACTAGCTAAATCTATTCCTTCCCTCTTTAGAACTTTTAGACACTTTATACCTTCCCCTGTAATTAAAAAATTTAAGAACTGATTAAATGCAGGTATTCCCTCTCTACCAACCACACTTCTAGCAAATTTTATTTCTTCATTAATGTTTTTATTTTGAATCTTCTTATAACTAGATCTTTTATTTTTTGTATCTTCTAAAAGTTTTTCCATTATTCCTTTTGTAACAGGACCAAATTCATGAGATTCTGACCAACGTAATGCTATTTCATGTAATTCTTCGTAATTATATGGAGCATTTAATTTATCTATCTTATCTTTAACAATATTATTTAATTCTTCCCTATTTGGTTGATTAATTGCAAATATTAGTTTATCTAAAAATTTCTCTTTTACTTCTTGTTCATTCTCACTAGAAAGTCTTCCCTCTTCTTTTTCTTTTTGCAAACAAGTTGGAAGAATTAATAGACTTAAAAACTTCTCTCTGGTTGTTTCTTCTTGCGCAAATCGATAAAGACTATTCCCATTTATACATAAACAATCTCTTAAAACTTTAAATCTTTTCTTTCGAATATCTATATTTTCAAATTTTAAAGGATAAAAATCTTTAGATCGCACGTTTTTTAACTTATTTTCTTCTGTAAGATCTAGATTTGCATTAGTATAGATAATAAAGTGTTCTATACTCTCTCTTAGTTCTTCAACAAAAATAGTAAAATACTTATTAATAGAAAACATATTCTGTTGTCTATAGGGATATAACTGACTATAACCAATGTTACTATTTATATTGTAAGCCTTTACGTAAGTAATTTTATCTTTATAATTAAGGGCAATGTTATTAGATATATCAGGGTTTTTTCCTTCATAATTTATGGAAAATATTTTATTATACAAAAACATGTTATGCAAGAAGAGCATTAATAAATTAAATTCATATATAATTCTAGACAAATGATTCTCGAGTTTTTTGTCCTTTTCTGGAGCTGTTAAATCAAGTAACACTCTTTCCTGTAATGCTATATAATCATCTTGAACTGTGTCATTTTTTTCTAATTCATTTTTAATAAAGCTGTTCAACTCTTCTCTATTAGGCTGATTAACTGCAAACACTAATTTATCTAAAAATGATTCTTTTATTTCTTTTTCAAATTCCTGAGAAATGTTTCTTTCTTTTATTACTTTCTGCATAGCAGACGAAAATTCTAACCGCCCGTAAAGTTCTTCTTTTGTTGTTTTATCTCGCGAAAATCGATAAAAACCACTCCCTTTCTTATTATCATTTGTGAAAAAAAAGTCTTTTAAAAGGTCAAATTCCTCTATGTTTATGCTATCAAATTTAAAAGGATAAAAATTTTTGAATTTGCCTTCCCTTAAATTATTTTCTTGTGTAAGATCAAAGCCGAAATTAGTATATACAATAAGATATTCTATATTACTTGATAAGCTATCTGATTTCGAGATTAGGTGTTTAACGAAACTATCAAAGTAATTATTGATAGAAAAACTTCGTTTTTCTTTAGTAAATAGTCTAGCATAACTAATGCCATTATTTACGTAATAGTTGTCCACATTTTCAATTTTTATATGAATAGACTTCTTATCATAACGAAGGACAATATCATTAAATTTTTCAATTTCGGTATCTCCAAACGTTAATGATAACAAAGGATATTTATGTTTATACATAGACTCTCTAAGTGAGCAAAGCACCGACAAGTCTAATCGATACATAAGTCCAATCAAGTGATGAGGAACGTATTGCTTAGTTTGGCAAGTGTTATCCAATTCATCCTGTCCAGTTTTATCATGTAAATCACTAGGAAACTCTGAATCTTCATTACTAGTAACATTTACATCCATGCCCAACCTCTTTGGTACTGAACCATCTTTGTCTGTAACAGAACGTCCACGTTTTCTACTCATTTTACGACTTTCCTTAACTGGACTCTTTGAATGACCACTTTGACTGTGTGAGAAATTCTCAATATCTTGCAATGATGTAGAAGTTTCTTGACCTCTTATTGTTTTCATTATGTATGATAGTCGAAAAAGTTAGCAAAGCAGTTTTTTTTTTTATTTTTTATGACTAATAAAATTGTTTTAATCTGTAAACCTTTTTCAGTTCAGACACCTCTCGGCCCTCTTTCTAAACGGTATATGAAAACTGCTATTTTTGAATTTATAAAAATTCTTTTCTTACGTTGTTATAGTAGGCAATTTACTATAAATTATTGCATTCATGCACAATTTGAAGCATCATTCTCATGACAAACACGTTTTAACTTTCTCTCCACTTTTTCTGGGTAAGGTCAGTTCAGCTATAGGGAGCAATTTTCTGTATTTACTTTAACTGAAGAAAGCTGAAATGAAAGATCGTGTAAGAGATTTTCTAAAAATCTCAGAATGCATTCTAACAGTGAACGAGTACAATTATTTATCACTAGTGCCTAAAGTGATATCCTTTATCCTCTCATCTGCTAGTATTTTTAATTCGTCACCGTATCTTCAATAATTTCGCTTTACAACGTGTAACTCATCAGCAGAAGAAGAATCTAATATAGGGTAATATTCGTATTCGCAATTTTCTTCGATGTCCTCAATGGTTATAAATGATGCTAAAAATGGAAATAGAATTAATAGTAAAGTTAGTAGGATTCTTGTACAGATATTACACCACGTCCTGGGTGTCATTCCAGCGTGTGACCAGAGAAAAGATATGGATCCAAGTGTCAAGCACTGAGATGACAGAAGATAGTGGAAAAAATTCCGTAAAAGCTTTTAAATAAATGAATAGTAAGAACTTTGATGCATATAAAAACTTTTCTTTATCAAGAGAGGAATGAAGAAAAGCGTAAAGAATTTACAGAAAAAATTAGCGATGATAGAAGATAAAAACCTGGTATTTATAGACGAATTGATGATATCGAATTTTATGCATATGGCTTGTCGCAAAAAAGCAAGAGATTATTAGCTGAGAAGCCTGCGTTTAAGAATAAAAGAATCAGCATAATTAGAGCCTTTAATGAGGGAAAAGTTATTACACCATGCGTATTTGAGGGTTATTGCAATGGTGAATTTTTTAAGAATCATTTGAAAATATTCTACTTATAATTCCAGTATTGAAACCTGGACAAACAGTTATCCTCGATAATACATCTTTCCATAAATCAGAAAAAACGCGAAAATGAGTCGAAGAAGCTGGGCGTTAAGTAATGTTTTACTAAACCACCATATTCGCCTGACTTGAACCCTTACTTATACCCACAAATGTAAAAAGTGAGTAAGCTTAATAATTTAGGATCAAAATGATAGAAGCAAGTACAAGCGTGCAATATACAGATGGCTTAGTGGATTAATTATAAAAACAAGTAATTGCATAGATGGTAAGGCATCTGCTTCAATTAATCAAAGCTGTAGTGGGTGGAAAGAAGCGAAGGGTGCATATAGATTATTTAGCAATGAAAAGCTTGAATATAAGGAAATTTATTCTTCACATTATAAAGAAACTAAGGAAAGAATAAAAGTGAACAAGTTGATCTGTTTAGTTCAAGATATAAGTTATTTGGATTTTGACTCTTATATAAAGACCAAGAGACTAGATAGTATTTCTTAAGCTTATACAAACCATAAAATGAGTTTACTGTTGCATAATGCCTTTATAGTCAGGAAAGACGGATTACCTTTCAGTCTATCTTCCCAACAATGTTGAGCGCGTTATATTGGGGAAGAAGAAACGGCTCAAGAAAAAGCAAACAGAAAATACCGTACCTCCAAAGAAGAAAAATAAAGTTATAAGTGGATAGCAGCTTTCAAAGAAACTATAACAACCTTAAAAGGTACAACTCCTTTACCCTTGGTGATAGGGAAACAGACATCTTCTAATTTTTATGGGTGGCTGAGACGTTAGGTAGTTTTTATGTAATCCGCAATCGAGCTAATACGAGGGGTACTATTTATGTTTCGGGAACTGGCAGCACTAATGTCAATAGCTAAAATCTGGCATCACCATAATAAAGTATGACATTTGTTAGCATAAATGTACTCACAACGTTTTGATGTACAAGTGCTATTTGTTTTGTTTACAGTGAGTTAAGAAAATCAATCTATTCAAAAAATGGAAATTTCAAGAGAAGGTTGGATTATTTTTCACAACTTTCGACGTGGATTATCTCAACAAGAATGTGTCGATGAACTCAGTTCTTTGTATGACGATAAAGCACCATCAAAAACCACAGTATATCGCTGGTGTAGTGAATTCAATCGTGGTCGTAATTCGGTCGCCGACGAATTCTGTGAAGGTCGTCCAAAATCGGTTGTTGTGCCACAAAACATCGATGCAGTACGTGAACTAATAATGCAAGATCGTCATGTGACATATCGTAAGATAGAGGCATCCTTGCATATTAGTTCCACTTCAATACATTCTATTTTGCATGAACACTTATCTGTAAAAAAAATTTGTTCTCGTTGGATACGCCATAATTTATACATCGCTCAAAGAGTCTCGCGTCCATTGGTGTAAGGAAATGATTAAAGAGTTCAATCGTGGTGCTTCATAAGACGTGTATAAAATTGTGACAGGTGACAAATCATGGATATAAGCGTATGAGCCGGAAACAAAACAGCCGGAAACAAACAGTCGACCGTGTGGGCATTCCAAGACGGGGCAAATTCAACAAAAGTTGTTCGCGCTCAAAGCACTGCGCAGCAAATGGTCGCCTGTTTCTTCCACCGAATGGGTCATGCGACCACTGTTCCGCTTGAGCAACGTAGGCCGGTCAATACTGAATGGTCGTGTGACCATTTGTTTGCCGGAAGTTTTCGGAGAAATTCGCAAAACCAACCGCCAAAGACGAATCATTCTCCATCATGACTATGCGAGCTCTCACGCAACTCGTCAAACATGCGCATTTTTGAGCAGTCAAAACGTCGAATGGATGACTCATCCTCTATACAGTCCTGATTTGGCACCCATGGTCAACGATCTACGTGCGCCGCAGAAGCAGTTCAAAAACCATGTTTTGGAGGTGTCTCAAGAGGAATGGAAAAAACTGCTTTGACAAATGGTTTGAACGAATGCAAAAGTGAATTGATCATCAAGGGGAATATTTTGAAACACAATAAAGCCATTTTCATTTAAAAATGTTTGTTATTATTTGCTATTCTCGAAATATAAATAGTACCCCTCGTAGAAGATTTATCTGTACCTAACTGCCAGTAAAAAAGAAAATTTCTCTAGAAGTTGCTAAAGGCGGAAACCAGAGGTCAAGGAAAGCTAATATTGAAGTTAAGTATATGAAAGGATATATACCTATCAGATCTTCTTCCATTTATGGGTCAAAATATACAATACGTAAATAAGTGATAAAATTCATGTATTTATATGTGGTAAGTGCAAAAGAAACAAATACTTAAAATCAGGATGTAAGACAGAATGCTCGCGATTAGCTAGAAAAGAAAGATTACAGAAGTTAATTGCTATAAAAAGTTTAATCGCGTTTAACATTTTGTATTTGACAAAAATAGCTTTATCAAATCCCATGGAAATTTGTTCTAACATTTTAAGCAACGAAGAGTTAAAGGTCCTTTACATGCGTGGGTATCGGGTAGCAACATTCCCCGAAGAACCTCCAAATATAAAACAAGCTATTATTAGGTTAGGAAAATTGGGTGGATTTATGAATAGAAAGTGATAATTTACCAGGGTCTACGACTCTATGGAGGGGTTATGAAAACCTCATGGAAAGCATAGTTATACTTCATAGCATGACCTCTTAAAATTGTGGGTAATAGCATGTTCAAACCGAGCATTTAATTATGTTAAATCAATTTTTTTTTTTTTAAATTTATTTATTCAAAACAAAATATATATTTGTACAAAAATTCACTTTTGCCTCAGGGCATGAAGGCTTTATAGAGGCTTTAGGGCAACTTCACATTAGTTCAAATTATTACTTAACAAAAAATTATTTCTTATACGAGCCCAAACCACTATTAATTCGTACAGCAAGCACTTTTATGCCAATGTAACATGTAAGGGTACATATTTTATTAAATAATATTGATAACACTATTAAATATATACTTTTCTGAAAGTTTGTTTTATTGTCTTTAATTTCATAAACAAATATGTGCACATATCATGATAAAAAGTTTTGAAAACAGAAATTACCGGAAAGTCCATTTATTTTGATAACAAAAATTTGACCACTATTAATTCGTACAGTGTATAAATTCAGCTTAAGACAACTCTGAAAATTAAAATGTAAACAAATAATGAAAATTTACCGTTTTATTAGAGTAAAGAAATGCAATTGAACAATAACACGATTTTTTTCGTGTTGTTTCTTTTTATTTCTGATTAATTGTTCAACGATGGCACTTGGTAAGCCAGTTTGTGAAGAAATTCGATTATAAATTATTGACAAAGTCAAATCGGGAAAAAGCTATAGCGAAATATCGGTTGAATTAAAGCTTCCCAGATCAACAGTATCAAGTATTGTTCAAAAATACAAAAAAAAATGAGAATTGTAGCAATAATGTTGCAAACAGAGGCCGGGTCTCCAAAATAACGATTCGCGACAAAAGAGCTTTAGAAGTTATACTTAAAAAAAATCGTCGAGGCACTATTAGATACATAGCTTCAGAGTGGTCAGAAAGAATTGGAAAAACCATTAAACGTGAATGGACGCGTCGGCAAATGAAAGATATAGCTTATGGTGTTTATAAAGTAAGTTTAACACTCTAAAACTGGTGATACCAAAAACATTTATTGAAACTTGAATTTTTTAGGCCAAAGAAAAGTCCTTACTTACTGTACTTCAAATGAAAAAACGTTTATTATGGGCAAAAGAAAGACGTTCTTGGGTACAAAGGCAATGGGACACCATTATATTTAGCGACGAATCGAAGTTTGACGTATGCGTCGGTGATGCCAGAAAAAGGGTGATTCGGAAAAGCACAGAGGCATATCATAAAGACTGCTTAAAGCGTACTGTAAAGTTTCCAGCTAGCATTATGGTGTGGGGATGTATGTCCTCAAAGGGTGTCGGTCAGCTTCACTTTATTAAGGGAACAGTAAATGCAGAAAAATATATTAATATATTGGAAGAACATCTCATTCCGTCAGTACCAAAGCTAGCTGACTGTGGCGAATATGTATTTCAACAAGACGGTGCATCATCCCATACAGCCAAAAAAACAAAAAAATGGCTACAAGAAAATGGTATTAGTGTTCTGTACTGGCCATCATCTAGCCCGGACTTTAACCCAATCGAAAACGTGTGGTCACTCATGAAAAGGAAGTGATGAAATGACCCACAACGCACTCTTAGCGGATTAAAAGCCAACATTCAGGAAAGTTGGGACTCTATAACCCCTGAAGAGTGTAAAAAATTTATAGATACAATGCCAAAGCGATTAGAAGCTGTTTTAAAAAGCAAAGGGGGCGTTACACAGTATTAAATTAGAAAATGTTCCACTGTACGAATTAATAGTTAGACTTTCCGTTAATTTCTGTTTTCAAAACTTTTTATCATGATATGTGCACAAATTTGTTTATGAAATTAAAGATAATAAAACAAACTTTCAGAAAAGTATAAATTTAATAGTGTTGTCAATATTATTTAATAAAATATGTACCCTTACATGTTACATTGGCATAAAAGTGCTTGCTGTACGAATTAATAGTGGTTAGGGCTCGTAGTTATTATTTACATTGTACTTACAAGTTCAAAACTTTGCAATTTTATATTAGAATCGTATCTATTTTTTCTAAAGGCTCAACCATGGTTGAAGAAATAAGGTTGTCTCGTGGCTGATCGTACTCTCTTCTCAGTACCCATAATTGTCAAAATCAATGAAAAGCAACAACAACAACTTCATCGGGTTTTCATGTTATCAATTTTCGCTTTAAGATTTTGTATGAGCTGTCAACTATGATTTGACATTTATGGGAACTCGCTCTCACCCATGCGACCTTATTTATTCAACCATGGGCTCAACCAAGTTATGCGCAAGCAAACAAAAGCAAGAGAGCACAAGTACGAACTTGTGCGGCACCATGATACAATAACAAGGTAGGTCGGATAGAGAGGGACTTAAAAAAGTACCCCTTATTTTTTGTATTTTCTTTTGTGCATTTTTCACAATACCTACAATTCCGTCAAAAATAGATCAAACAGAAACATTTGAATTAACACCCAGAGTTGATAAAAAAAGTACTATTGTGATTTTGTATTAATACTTTATTTTTCATGCTCCTTTACTATTTTATATCGTTTATATATATTAGAGCAGGTCAAATTGTATGGAGATTTTATGTTAAAAAATCTTTTAAAATTTAGTTATTCATAAACATGTTGTAGCTGCTTTGCAGTTAAAATAGGAATACTTACGATTTGAAGTGGGAAGAGTGTCAAAAATAGTTTGTGTATTAGATAAATTCAAAGACCTTTTATATATTTGTCACAATTCCGTCAAAATTTATATTTAAACATCAAAAATTGTCGCAGCTACCCTCTGCACTGAAAAAATTGTCATTTTATTCTGTAAATATTTCGAAATGTTTTGAGAAGTTTTATTGTTTTTGTTTTCTTTTTTTTTTGGAATTTTTTTATAGATTTTGATTTTTTGACGTATTTTCCAAATGTTTGAAATATTTTGAATTATTTTTCAAATGAGAGCAAATAATTTTAAAATGCTTTATCAGGGGTTTATGCTTAAAACACATGTGCAGCGTTTCTGCGCGCAGAACTGTAACTGTGAAACCTAAACAAGAGCGTCAGCGTTGTTTATCTGTCAAAAAATCGTCATGCTAATATAAATTGTATGAAGCAAACCATAATAACGCGACGGCAACGCTGAGCGGTTGGAAAATCCAATTTTGACAGAGCGTTAGGAAGTAGACTTCGCTGCAGACTTCGAAAATATTGCTATTTCTGTGAAAAATTTGTTGGCTGCCTGCGCATCTGACATAAAGCCGCCGCTTTTATTTAGGGATGACAATTCAGCATGCAGACTTCGAAAATATTGCTATTTCTGTGAAAAATTTGTTGGCTGCCTGCGCATCTGACATAAAGCCGCCGCTTTTATTTAGGGATGACAATTCAGCATTAACGCAAAGCGGCTAGTAACGCGCCGCTCAACGCTCTTATTTAGGTTTCACAGTAAGTAATCTGCGCGCAGCGCTGCAAACAAAATAGATGTGCAGATTTTTTCTTGACAGTAGGCTACATACACAACTATTGGCGAAGCAGCATTGTTTCAAATTATGAATTGTTTTGTCTCACTTTCACTTACAGTCTCATCTTAAATAAATCAATAAATTTTGAGTTTGTATGTTGGTAGCAGTGAATATGCGCAGCATTTTTTATTTTGATGACTACTTCCAGCGCTGCGTTATTGTGCAGAATATACATGTGTCTCTCGCCATATGAATAAATGAGTTTAAATTTTGCTGCAACAGAATATCTGCGCATGTGTTTTCAGCATTATAGCACGTTTCAGCCATTTTTCAATTCTTCTCATTTATAAACAAACATTTTCAAGTACTTTTTTGCATTTAGAGTAAGATCCCAGGCCCCCCAGACACTCGTTATTTTCAAAGTTTCAAAATCATAACGAACGAATAGTGCAATATATACTAGGGAATGTATGCGTACCTGCTAGCTTGAGTAGACGGCCCAATTACAGGTAGCAAGTGGAAAAGGTATGTAAAAACATTACATACTTTCTGTAAATTTAAACTGCTAAATTTTTTATATGTTTTAAAGAATATTTTTAATTTTCAATATTTAGTATTGCCAGACACTTCTTGTCGGCAGTAATTTCTGCCAGACGCTTTAAAGTTGGCAAAAAAATGACTGAACCTTACTTATTTTCTGAGTCGCAAAATTTAAATATAATATTTAGGGGACTATTTTAAGACATTGTGTTAAGAGCCAGACACATGCGATGGGCAAAACA
The DNA here is from genome assembly GCA_943735915.1 of Pherbina coryleti. Taxonomy (NCBI): domain Eukaryota; kingdom Metazoa; phylum Arthropoda; class Insecta; order Diptera; family Sciomyzidae; genus Pherbina; species Pherbina coryleti. The sequence goes on along the minus strand of OX030949.1, from coordinate 127,247,963 downwards.
TCCCCCAGACACCTGTTTAGTGTTAACCGTGTTACAAGTAAATTACAATAAAACATAAATTTTTATTTTTAATTAACATTTTTCAACAGCAATTAATTTAATTAAACGGTTATTTATTGAAAATTTCATTTTACAATGATGAACGATATGTGTATTATAAAATTATTACATATTTGCACAAAATTAAAATTTATTAATTAGTATTGTTACTTTATTGACTTCTAATTTTCTTCGTCGTCAACGTCGAAATTGCTGGAATCCAGTTGTGAAGATTCATGCCGTAAAGATCTTTCATAATCCTTGATTGAAGGTGTAAAATATTGGTCAAAAATTACCAGCAATTTCGCGAAGTAAATTATATTTCGAGTATTCGGAATAATGCTCATATGAAAAACCTAAGTATTGTCAGTCCTGAGGATAATGGGTGGACATTGGAAGACAATCAGTATCATTCTAAGTGGTTCGGTGGGGATCAACTGCCGATTTTTGTCAGTGAATCACTTAAAAATGAATCAGGTATTATATTTTCACTTCATAATATATTTGCAGCTACTTGAATCTTAATTTATTTATTTGTTTTTACGGACGAATTTAACGACGATGCTGATGATGAGGACGATGATTTAAATATTCAATTCAATGATTGGCGTCATGGTGACGAAGAAAACACCAACGTTGACGACAAAGAAAATTAGAAGTCAATAAAGTAACAATACTAATTAATAAATTTTAGTTTTGTGCAAATATGTAATAGTTTTATAATACACATATCGTTCATCATTGTAAAATGAAATTTTCAATAAATAACCGTTTAATTAAATTAATTGCTGTTGAAAAATGTTAATTAAAAATAAAAATTTATGTTTTATTGTAATTTACTTGTAACACGGTTAACACTTAACAGGTGTCTGGGGGGATGTTTTGCCCATCGCATGTGTCTGGCTCTTTACACAATGTTTTAAAATAGTCCCCTAAATATTATATTTAAATTTTGCGACTCAGAAAATAAGTAAGGTTCAGTCATTTTTTTGCCAACTTTAAAGCGTCTGGCAGAAATTACTGCCGACAAGAAGTGTCTGGCAATACTAAATATTGAAAATTAACAATATTCTTTAAAACATATAAAAAATTTAGCAGTTAAAATTTACAGAAAGTATGTAATGATTTTACGTACCTTTTCTACTTGCTACCTGTAATCGGGCCGTCTACTCAAGCTAGCAGGTACTATTCAAGCAGGTAATACTCAAGCTTCCTTTACTATTTGGTGAATTGCAAATGGCACCCACTTTCCGACATCAGAAGAGTATTGAACAGCTGTGCCATCGGAAAACAGCACTAACACGTTAATGAATAATAACTATTAGGAAATAAAAAAAATAAATAAATAACTGGCCATTTCAGCCCTTGAAAGGACTTTGACCTAGCTTCTTATGATCAATTGTGTTGTGCGTGTTATTAAGTTTGTACACAATTGACCGAGAACCGGACCTACATACATGCTTAACGCCGACTCCGAACGGCGATGAACGGAATGTTCTCGTTCTCAAGAAGCTTTACATGGCATTTTGATTACTCTCTGAGGTTTGCCATTGTCTGCAGAGAGGTGGCGGCCGTACAGAAAAATTATTTTAATTCAAATAATTTTCTGTCGCTGCTGGGGTTCGAACCTGGGTATCCAGGTTCTTTGACATAGCGGCCACGCACTTTAACCAACTACGCCACGGACGCCACAACTATTAGGAAATGGCACATCATTAATTTTGTCCGGTGTCATTCCAGCGCTTGATGTTGCACCAGGGTATAATAATACAAGGTACCATTGACAACTGCTTATTTCCTCTTCTACAAGAAAACAACTCCTGTCAAAAACAGCTGTTTGTGAAAATGGATCTGCAGCTGCTGAGGTTGCTGTTTTTTTTTCACTTCAACGATTTCAAGATTGTTTGTGTTTTCAATGGCGGATTGTGAGCGCTCTCTTTTTGAGTATATTTTTTGACAGGAGAATGTTTCCCAAGCAACTGTCAATGCTACCTTGTATTATTGCTACCATGATGCTGCACTATTTTCAAAATGCATTTTTTCTACCATCTTCCACATGTACAGGGTTTTCCAATAGACTTAACAACTTTGAATTAAATTTCTGAACGCATCCTTTCACTAATCATCGAACTGTCACTGTCAATTTATTCAGTACACTCAACATTTTCATCATGGTAAAGTACACGAACGAACAAAGTCTGCAAATTATAAAAATTTACTACCGAAATTCGGTGTCAGTGATCGCAAATTTAAGAGCGTTAACTGCAATTTCGGTCGTAATTATCGCCCTAGTAGACAGACAATAACAAGTTTAGTGCAAAAATTTGAGTCTAAATATTCGTTGTGTGATGTTACCGTGCCAGTGAGACAACGGGTTGGTCGAAGTGTCGAAAATATCGCTGCCGTTCAGGCGTCCGTAGCAAACGATACAAAACAGTCAATTCCACGGCATTCTCAAGAATCGGGCATCGCCCAGACCACTTTATGGCGAATTTTGCGTAAGGATCTTGGTTTACACCCCAACATGATCAAGCTGACTCAAGAATTGTCACCGATAGACCATTTGAAGTGACGTACGTTCTTCGACTGGGTTCTGGAAAAGATGCGCCGAGATGATGAATTTCATCGCAAAATCATTTTCAGTGACGAAGCTCATTTTTGGCTCAATGGGTTCGTCAATAAGCAAAATATGCGTTATTAGTCGGTGAAAATTAGCATGTGCTTCATGAATCACCACTTCATCCACACAAAATAACTGTTTGCTGCGGTTTGCATGCCGGCGGTGTCATTGGACCATATTTTTTCGTCGACGATAGCGATCGTAACGTTAGGCCGCTGTTATACAGACGCTCAAATGATTCAAGATCACGTCCTCTTTTACGCTCTTTTTTCGTTTGATGAGCTCTGTGATGAAAGTATGTTATACAGACGCTCATTTGATCCCTGAACACTGGTACACTTTTAGCTACTTTTAATACTTTATGCAAAAAAGTATCACGAGTATGAGTATGGTGAGTGTTGCTATTAAGCAGGTTTCATTACTGCTTTCATGCATTTCGTACTAAAAGTGTACTATTATCATGCAAAAACACAAATGATGTGAATAATTGCACAGCGAAACCCTGTTTTGATCTCGTGATTAAATTTCATTTTGGAATCATTTGGTGACCAGTCTGAGCAAAATAAATTTCCTAGCTCACTCTCTCAAATTTCCCTTTTACATTGAAACAATGCGTTCCCGTGATGTGATCGTGAGCGTCTGTATTACAACGGCCTTACTGGGAATGGTCATCGTTATTGCGCCATGATTACCGATTATTTTGGCCCGAATTGGAAGATATGGACTTGGACGACATGTGGTCCAACAGAACGTCGCCACAAGCCACACAGCACACGTTACAATCGATTTACTGAAGAGTAAGTTTGATGAGCGTGTTATCTCAAGAAATGGGCCAGTCGGTTAGCCGCCTCGTTCCTGCGATTGAACGCATCTAGACTATTTTCTTTGGGGCTTCGTCAAGACATTGGTGTATGCCAACAAGCCGACGACGTTGGAAAAGCTCAGAGCCAACATTGAACGCGAAATAGCGGCCGTTTCGGCCGAAATGTGTGGCCGAGTTATCGAAAATTGGGTCCAACGAATCGACCGCTGCATACGTGCCCGCGGTACCCATATGAACGAAGTCGAGTTTAATTCATAAATGTTTTGATTGTACTTCAAGCCGATAATAAAGTTTTTTATCTTAAAAAATGGTTTGCGTTTTATTTAAAAAAAGTTGTGAAGTGCTTAATGGAAAGCACTTTATATTAGTGCAAGAAAAGAGCCGGCAGCAACAGCTTTCAGGGAAATACACGTGCGAGATTCTATAACTGCTTTCATTAGTTATATGGAGTCTGATATTATGTTAGTTATTAGGAGTCTGATATTATGGTACATAACGAATAGACGTGTTTTTTGCTTGCTCGCCTTTAGTACGCTTTTCCAAGATATAAACTTAACCAAATCATTCCTAAACTCGGTTAATTGTATAATAACGTTTTTCCCATCGTTGTGCTTCCTCAAAAAACTTTTTTACGTCATAAATCACTGTGTTTTAATCATATTAAATATTAAAAATCTGAGATAACTTGTTCCCGCCAAATAAACAAACTCCATCCACGAACACTATGACCACTAGAGCTAAAATGCTAAACTCTAAAAATATGCTCTTAACACCTACGCAGTCCGGCTCACCGATGACCAATAACTCATCTCTTACTATTGATCAACCGGATGACCGACTCAAGAGACAAACTGAAACGCTAGTCAGCAATATGCAGAGCGAACTCAGCCAACTCCGCAAAGAGTTTACTCTTAAAATAGAGGAGATGGAAAAAAATTATGCGGAAAAAATAATAAGCATGAGTGCTGCATTAGCAGAGGTTGTAATGCGCGTTGACAAAACTGAGTGTGATCAACAAAAGCATGAAGAGAGTGCGAAAAGATGGGTGGAAAAAATGAACAAGGTGAGCGATGTATTGGCAGATGTTGTGGTGCGTGTAGGCAAGGTTGAGTGTGCTGATGAAACCGTTGGAGTGGCTGCGCTAAGAGAAGAGCTGGTTACACTAAAAAAAGCGGTAAACGAATTTGAGCGTAAAGAAGTGGCTTCGAACGCTGTGCTCTTTGGGGTCCCGTCAAATGCTGATGAGAACTTGACATCGATGTTCAACGAGCTGTGCTTTGCCATCGGCTGCAGACCCCCTTCGCTTAAGAGTGTGTTTCGCATTAACAACAATAGACGCGGAATGGGAATCACTCCTATTGTTGTTAAATTTTCAAGCTCGTACGAGAGGGATGCTGTTCTTCGCTCGGCAGCTCTTTACCGCCGAAACAACCGCCGAGATCTTACTTTGAGTGATTTGGGACTAAACTCCCACTCCAGCATATACATAAATGAGAGCTTAACAAAGCGCAGTCGCCAACTCCTCCAGAGTGCAATTAAACTGCGGCGCAATAAACAGCTGTTTCATACTCATGCTAGGAGAGGTCAAATTTTTGTCCAAAAGCACGAAAATGGAGAAAGCTTCTTAGTTGATGACTCTGACCAACTTGCTGCTATCGTTGCGGGTGAGCTGTTTAAAGGTGCTGATTATGAGAGCAATATGTAGAGCGACTTATTTATGTTTTAATTTAAGTTTTATTTCTCTTAAAAATAATCTATTTCTACTCTCTACCATCTATCTCTATATCTTCCCTTTATTGATACTTATATGTTATCTTATTAGTGACAACATAAGTATGTAAAGATATCTGGTTACTTGATTGTCAATCGTATACTAAATTTTTTGTTTTTTATATAACTAAGTTTTCTTGTTTGTTTGGTGTGCCTATAGTTATTTTTGCTTGTTGTCTCTTTAATGGTTGGTGATAGTAATAGTCAGTATGGCGCTAATGAAAATAATAAGTCCCTTATAAATATTTTGTGTAATAGATATGATGGCCTCAAAGTAGTGCACTTTAATGCTAGGAGCTTGAATCCAAACAAGTTGGACTATATTAAATTTGTGTTTGAGGAATCGTCTATAGATGTTATATGTGTATCTGAAACGTGGTTCTGTCCTGATGTAAATGATTCGACCTATGCAATAAGCAACTTCAATCTATTTAGAAATGATAGAGCGAATAGAAGAGGAGGTGGGGTTGCCATTTACTGTCGCAATAACTTAAAAGCCCAAGTTGTTAATAAATCTACTGATGATAATGTTGAATATATTAATCTTTGTGTAACTGATTCTCACATTAAAATTTTCTTATCCTGCGTCTACAACCCGAATAAAAATTATAGTCTAAACTCATTCTTTTCTGAGCTGTCTGAGGTGATGATTGACTATAACTTTTTTGTTATATGTGGAGACTTTAATGTTAACATTCTGTGTCTGTATAGTACAACCAAGTCTTTATGTGATAATGTTTCGTCTGTCGGTCTGTCAATTGTGAATGAACATATGCCCACGCGTTTCTCTAAAAATGATGTCCCTAGTCTTCTAGACTACTTTATTGTTTCTGATAGCACATCTGTCCTCTTGTTTGATCAAATATACTTTCTGTCCGACCATGACCTAATTTTTTGCACCTTTGACATAAAACTATCACAAGTAGCTATCACAAAAACAATATCCTACTCTGATTTCAAATCCATAGACGTTCAAGCCCTGAACTATGATGCATGTCTCACCCCTTGGAATGAAATTTGGTACTGCGCGAGTGTCGATGAAAAATTGGCATCCTTCTATAACAACCTCAACAACCTTTTTGCAAGACATGTTCCCACTAGAACGGTTGTTATCAAAAATGTCTCATGTCCTTGGTATACATCCTGTGTCCAAAATGCAATTAAACGACGAAATAGACTGCACAGGATCTGGAAGAATAATCCTACTCCTGAAAAATGGGAAAACTACAGGACAGCACGAAATGCCTCAGTCCTAATAGCTAGTCAATCCAAAATAAAGCATTACTCTAATAAATTGAAAGCTTCCCTACCATCTAAAGTACTCTGGAGAAACCTCAAAAATCTTGGAATCGGTAACAATCCAGAAGCTGAATGTAGTCTAGACCCTGATGTTCTCAATGATTTTTTCCTAAATAATAGTCTGAATGTATGTAGCTCTAATGAGTTGTCTAATGAATCTGTTCAACAAAACTTTCAGTTTTCCAATGTTTCTGAACATGAGGTCTGTAAGCAAGTAATGAAGATAAAATCGAATGCCATTGGTGACGATGGTGTCTCGATTAAGTTTATCAAACTAATTTTAACCCACGTAGCTAGCCCGCTTACGCACATTGTGAACCATTGTTTCACAACGTCATCTTTTCCTCAGCTCAGGAAAATAGCAAAAGTAATGCCCGTTGCAAAAAAATCATCTGCGTGCGAACCCAATGACTTTAGACCTATAAGTATCTTGTCATCTCTATCGAAGGTATGTGAAGCTATTATGGCGGACCAGATCACTGACGTTTTAACTGCTAATAATCTCCACTGCAATATGGCTTTCGTCGCGGACATAGTTGCTCAACTGCTACCTTAAAAGTTTTAGATGATATCCGAACTCCCTATGATGAAGGCTTAATCACACTACTCTGCCTTCTGGATTTCTCCAAGGCATTTGACTCCGTAAACCATTCCCTACTTTGTCAAAAACTTAGGTGTATGTATGGTTTTTGTGAAAATTCTGTTAATCTCTTAAGATGCTATCTGTCAAACAGAACACAGAAAGTGTATGTTGGCGACAGGTGTTCTCAACTTAAGTCGGTATGCAGTGGAGTGCCACAAGGCTCAGTTCTTGGCCCTTTACTCTTTTCAATATTCATAAATGATATTTTTTCCATTTGCAAACACGCCTCTATGCACGCCTATGCAGATGATGTGCAACTGCACCTTTCTCGCAGAACTGGTCTCCTGGAGGACTTAAGTTGCAGGCTAAATGAAGATTTAAATAGCATAAGTGAATGGTCCTTAAAAAATGGTCTTAAATTGAACGCAGGCAAGTCATATGTGCTACCTATTAGTAAAAACAAAATTTTCTTTGAGGATATTCCTGGCTTGTTTATAGGAGGCGAGACACTTAAATTTGTTAGCAATGTGAAACGCCTTGGTTTTTATATTAATTCGTCCCTAACATGCACAGATCACATAAATAGCATGGTACGAAGCATCTACTATGTTTTGCGTAATCTTAAAGTGACGGTAGAGTTCACTCCTGTGGAAACCAAACGCAAGCTCGTTTTACAGCTTATCGTTCCTATCATAACTTACTCTGAGCTCGTTTATAGTAAGCTAGACTCGAGATCCGAACACAAACTGCAAGTTTCGTTTAACCATGCTACTCGTTATGTCTATAACCTTCTCAAATTTGATCACATAACACAATTCAAGAAAAGTATTCTTGGTTGTGACATTATAAGTTATCTTAATGCTCGTAATTGTATATTTTTACACAAACTTATTTATTCAAAAACTCCTCGGTATCTCTTTAATAAACTGCAATTTTGCCAGTCAACCAGAAGCAATATGATCATAATACCAAATTGGAAGTACCTCAACTCTACCAGGCTTTTTTTCATTAATGCCATTAGATTATGGAATAGTTTACCAAGCTTAATTAAATATAGGGATAGCAAGGGTGGCTTTAGGCAGGCCGTTTTAAATCACTTTTCTTAAATATTAAAATTATAAACAAATCAAAAACCAGATTTCTATTTGTACTTTTATAATGTTTTCTTTCTTTTCTTTTTCTTCTTCATTTTCTGATTTATCATTTTTCTCTTTTATTTATTATTAATTAAAAAAAAAAAAAAAAAATTTTAATAAATTAAATTTCTTTTAATTTGATCTCATAATATTATCTTTTAATGATTAGGTAATTTAATTTTTATTGTAATATTAAATATCGTACAGCTTCAAATTGTTAAATGCTATGAAAACCGCCTTTGTACAACAAAAAGAAGTTATTCTTATTGTACTAATGTATTAAATAAAATAAATAAAAATAAAATAAAAATTATATACCATTTGCTTGCAAAGCCATTTGTTAGCGGTAAACCGACTAACGCTAAACTTAGTAGAGTAAACGCAAGTGCTGTATAAGGCATTGATTTCTTGAGTCCCGATAATTTCTCTATTTGTGTTATATCAAATTTGTAAGAAATATATCCTGCAGTCATCTTTGTAGCCCAGCACCTTGAGGCATATTTTGTAAATTTATTTACAAAATATTAATTATAAATAAATAAATAAATAAATATCCTAGAATCATGAATAAATATGTTTTTATTATGCTGTGGTTTACTATATGAAGAATTACTGCAAATACACCTGTTTTTGAGTTAAAAATCATATAACCAATGTGGCTGACACTAGAATTAGCATTAGTCTTCTTATATCTTTTGCAGTTATTGCTGATATTGATCCAAATACAATAGTGCAAAGAGCGAGGATAATTATCACGTTGCTAAGTGATAGTTTAAATAAGAAGAAATTCTGATGGGAAAACATTATAGAAGATCCTAATAAAAACATATATCATCACTTTTGTCACTGTGCCTGAAAAGAATATGCTAATGAAACTTGGCGATTTACTATATGCATTAATAAGCCACTTGCTTAATAGAAACAGTGCCATTATCATTGAGAGACCAACAAAAATTAACAATGTGCCAAGTTGTATGATGTTGTTATCGTATAAAGGAACTATTCTTTCAGTCATGTCAGACATAATGAGCGTTCATGTCATGGAGTACAAAAACCCAACACCAAATTAGTAAAACGTTGCCTCACTAGATATTAAAATGCTGCAAGCAAGGCTTTTTTTATCCATTCTCATTGAAACTAATACATAAGAAGAAAAAGACGAAATTTAAAAAAAAAAACATAAAGTTTGAATATATCCTTTGATACTAGAATCCCGAGCAGTCCGCTTAAGCACAGTAAAAATAGAGAGTAAAAACTAGTGTCCGGCCGAATATTCGGCATATTCGGCCAATTTTTTAACCTTCGGCTTCGGCCTAAATAGCCAAATTTTTATATAATTAAAAATAATTTTGGCCGTATATTTTTGCTTTGTAATGACTAAAAATTTTTGTATGATTCTTTAGGAAAATTTCAGTATAATTCGAAGAATTCCGTTCGAAATTTCATACTTCAAACACTTGTTCGTTTTGTTTTTTCTTCCTTTCTTTCGTTTAAAACTTTATTCAAATGATAAATGCAGTGAGTCCGACCGACATGGGTTGATAAGATAGTACATGTTGAACGAACTGGCAGAAAACTCTAAAATTTTTGATTTTCACGCGACCGTCTCATTTGCTTTCGAATGATCATACATGATATCAAACATGTCCATGTCGGACGGTTATTGATTCAGGTAATCATTGATTACACACGTATGTATAAAATTAATTGCTGTCTTTTTTGTTTTTCTTATGAACTGAATTGTTTCGTTTTTGTTTTTGTGGTCGAAAGAAATAAATAAGCCGAGTTACGCTATAAATTTTCTGCCAGATTTCAATCAGTTTTGAATTTCTGTAGCTTTTCTCGTCATCGTGACGTTACTAAATCAATTGCAGAAATATTAGAATTCAGCAAAATGACAAAAGAAATTTAGTCAATTTTATATCTATTCGAAAAAGCTACAGAAATTATTCGGCCAAATATTTCCACTTCGCCGAGCATTCGGACACATTCGGCTTCGGCCAAAATTTCACATTCGGTCGGAAACTAGTAAAAACCATTGATTTTATTTTTGCTAATTTCTTTTTTATTAACATAAAAGCTATAAAGCACGCTAATCAGCGCGAAAAAATTCACCAAAGTTAGAATCAAGGAATTTAACACTTCACTTCTTAACTCTATTCCATGCGAAGGAGCTCAATTTTCTCTCGTCTCTACATGTTTTTATGAATAGTATTGATAAAATTATAAGAGCGATTGTTGTTGTAATATAAAAGAAATAAACGCAGATGCTTCTAGGTAAGAAAGCAAAACATTGCATGCAATTATATGGTATAACTTGTAAAATTGATAATTGCATTAAATTGTTGCTAATATATTGTTAATTAATTTGGGTCCATAAACAATTCCAGTGGTATCAATATGTCAAACAATGATAGATTTTTGTCTGAAAAGTCTTAGACCCAAAATAGAACGACCGTATTAATTGTGTCATAGAATCATAAAATCATCATTTTTAGCCAAGGAGTTCATTGAACTCATAAAAGTTCCTCTGAATCTACTGGATACTTCTCCCCCATTTTATATTTCATTCCCATGCATTCATTAACTGTGTCATGGGCCTCAATAAACTCATTTATACACACGCTCGTGAGCGCGTAAGCCAACAAATATTTTTTGAGTGTTCTCGTACATGAACAAGTATTATTGCTTTTAAAATTGCGAAAGTATATTTGCTTACTCGATGAAAGTGAAGAAATAAAACGACTGAAAAGACACCACATTCTTGACCTACCATTTAGAACATAAACCTTTTGCTTATTGTAATATCCTAAGATTTTTAATTTTAAATTTACACATGTAAATATATATATATATAGTATATGTATGTACATAGTATAATTGTGCTCAGTGGAGCTCAATTTAGAAGTCATTTTTCTTTTTATCAAATTCGCTTATTATTGTAAAATAGATTGCAAATATAATGATTAAAAAAAAAAAAAAAAAAAAAAAAAAAAAAATATTTGCTTTTAAATAGTTTCTAAAAACTATTGCAAACATAAAACTTAAAAATTATCACATTCTTATAAAATTGCGCAAACCCCATCAAATTTGAACTATGCAAAATCCTTAGCAAATCCACCTTGAAATAAATAAATACAATTTTGAAATCAAGTTGTTATCGTTTATTATCGTTGTTTATGTGTAACCTTTAACTCGTAGAGAATACTTGTCTTTGGTGACACGTAATGAAATTTTCCGGGGAATATTTTTGTGGAAAGTTTTTACCTTTGACCTCTTTTCAGTGTTGATTTTTAGGAAGTTTTTCAAAATTAGTCAAAAAATTACCATTCGGGTGAGAGCTTGAAGGTTATATTATTCAGAGAAAATATTCCCCGGAAAATGTTAAGATAAGTTTCCGAAGACAAGAACCACCCTGAATTAAGTTTACACAAGATTTTTCAACCAAATTCAAAGATTTTTTTTTTTGTGAATGCATTAAGTCGTTGTGAAGAACTCAAAGTGTGAAGTGCTAATTTCAGACAAAACTAGTAAGAAATGATCTTCGACTGGGCCGAAGTTAAAATACCCCCACGGCCGAACCAAAGTATATTCAAAGTCTTAAGCAATCAATAAAATGTTTATCCGTAAAAACGTTTTCGTTATATTTTTAACAGAAAATAATCGCTTTTGTTTTTTGATAAAATGGCTTTGTATGGGAGGTGGGCGTGGTTTTCACCCAAGTTGGTTGAATTCCATACATATAGTACACGTTATATATCAAAGTTCATATGCAAAATTTCAAGTCCATACATTAATTTTTGTGGATTTTAGAGAAATTTTACCTTTTTGATAAAGTCACTTTGTATGGGAGGTAGGCGTGGTTTTCATCCGATTTGGTTGAATTTCATACATAGAGTGTATTTTGAACATCAAAACTCATATGCAAAATTGGAATTCCATATATTCATTTTTGTTGAATTCTAAGAGATTTTACCGTTTTGATAAAGTCACTTTGTATGGGAGGTAGGCGTGGTTTTCATCCGATTTGGCTCATTTACGAACTTGACCTTCATTTTTTAGATAAAAGCTTAAATATTGAATTTCGTGATGATAGCTTTAAAATTACGGCTGTAATCGTGATCACAGACAGACGGACAGACGGACAGACAGACGGACATGGCTAAATCAACTCGGGTGGTGATGCTGATCAAGAATATATATACTTTTCTATACCTACCACGCCTCCTTATGGGCGTTACAAACGGAGTGACAAAATTAATATACCCCCATTTACGTTTTTTAAACGTGGGGGTATAAAAATATTTAAAAAAAAAAAATAATAAGTGAAGTTGACCATTCCAAATCAAAAAGTTTACAATGAATCCACCATCCTCTACACCGCAAGATGAAGCAACAACAACATCAACAACTATCGAAAACCCAATGAGTCATATACCCAAGCACGAAGTTACTGTTTTTGGTGTGTCTAGTGATTTGACTGATCTTAATTTACCAACCCATCTGGATATCTTGAGATATTATTTTTACTTAAGCGAACGTGCCAAAACAGAACAAAAAAAGTTTTCCTATAAATCATTCACTATTCAAGTACAAGATAAGTTGAATGGAATTTGGGAAAAACTTGGTATGGAAATAATGCTGAAAAAAAGTGTATTTAATAAATTGAATAAATTGCTTGACAAGTATCAAGAGCAAATCAAGAGAAGAAACAAAACCCAACAATTTACAGAGTATGTAAAATCTCTGGAAACAATTTTTTACATTGGAACATGTAAATGCGATTTGAAGGCAGCTCCATGTGCATGCGGCTGGGTTCCCGAACGCATCAAAGAGTTCATGCACGATCAACATAATCAGAGAAGACTAACAATGGATGCAGTTGTGATGGAAACTGAAGAGCAAGGAGCAACGTTTTTGTCATCAATGCCAACATACCAAGATCCCGATGATTCAACATACGCACCGCCACCGGTTCAAGAAGATATGGATAGAAGCACAAGTTCACAATACGCAGAGAGATACGATTGTTTTAACTTTGCCTTGCACTGAACCAAATATTGTTCTTAAAATCAAAGAATCTCATTCATAAAGCGAAATTCATTGATTTTTAAGAACTATTTATTGCCCCAAAGAACGAATTCTTTGGCTCAATGAATCGTTGTTCTTAATTTTAAAGAACAGTTCATTGTTCGTGTTCATTAAAATTTTGTTCCAGTTCTTGTGTTGTAATATCTCAAAAACCATTAGAGAATTTTATCTCAATAAGAAACTTTCACTCATAAGAAACTCAATAAGAAAATTTATTGAAGTGGCGACCGTGGCGTAGTTGGTTAAAGTGCGTGGCCGCTATGTCAACGAACTTTGGAGACCCAGGTTCGAACCCCAGCAGCGACAGAAAATTATTTGAATTAAAATAATTTTTCTGTACGGCCGCCACCTCTCTGCAGACAATGGCAAACCTCAGAGAGTAATCAAAATGCCATGTAAAGCTTCTTGAGAACGAGAACATTCCGTTCATCGCCGTTCGGAGTCGGCGTTAAGCATGTAGGTCCGGTTCTCGGTCAATTGTGTACAAACTTAATAACACGCACAACACAATTGATCATAAGAAGCTAGGTCAAAGTCCTTTCTGTTATGTATGTATATAGTTAAAAGTACCATAGATGTATTGAGTATATATAAGACATCGATCCAATGTTAACTGTTATCATAAGCACTCTTCAGTCTTAGGCTATGTGTTTCAGAAGACTCAATAAAGAAGTTAGTTGATGTAAGAACATGAAGCGTGCAACTTAAATATATTACAGTGGCGACGAGTGATTAAAAAAAAAAAAAAAAAAAAAAAAAAAAAAAAATGGAAAAACATGTTATTGGGGCGCTAGAATGTTACACGGTGGGCGAAGATTTTTCGTTGTATATTAAACGATTAGATCACATTTTTAAACTAAATAAAATAAAAGAAGATGACGAAAAAGTATCTTATTTGATAAGCATTGGGGGTGCCGAATTATATAAAATTTTAAATTCGATTATTGCACCGAAAGCAGAAATTGAATTTACATACGAACAAATAGTCGCAAAACTAGCAAAACATTTTGCCCCAAAAAGGAATATTATAGCGGAATGCTTCAAGTTTTATAAACGAGACCAGAAACCGGGGGAGCCGTTAGCTGATTATATAATAGAGCTCAAACAAATGGCTCAATTATGTGAGTTTGGTCTATTTTTGGATAAGGCGCTTCTAATTCGCTTTGTATGTGGCTTGCAAATTGAAACAATACAAAATCGTCTCCTAAGTGAAGTGGCTCTCGACTCATTTGAAAAGGCTACGGCAATGGCGCTTGCTATGGAAATGACAGCTGAGAATATGCGGCAAATGCGCGGTGACGAAGTGCATGCAATTGGAGGTAATCGAAGTTCAGTTATGGGCAAAGGTATGCAGCAAGAGCGAGGTAGATCCAACGTTGAGAGAAAGGTACACAAAGGGAACGAACAACTTTAGAAGAGATAAAAACCGGATTTGGGGAAAAGAAGCAGAAGCGGATAGAAATAAAAATGTTACATGCTTTTATTGTAATAGAAGAGGTCACGTAAAAAGAGATTGCTGGTTCCTAACTAATATTAAGTTTAATGAAAATAATAACCAAAAACAAATAATTAAATCGGTTAATAATTGTAATGATAGGGACAGCGATCAAGATGAAGAATATGTACAACATGAAACATATATAAATAATATTGAATCATACAAATGTCTACTTATTAAGTTAAAGGTAGAATATGAATACATAGAATTTGAATGCGACACAGGGGCGTGTGATACTTTATGTCACGTAGCTCATTTTGAAAAATATTTTTCTCATATAAAAATTGTGAAGACGTCAAGAGTTTTTAAAATGCTAAATGGAAACCAAATTACAATAGTTGGTAAAGCGAAGTTAAAAGTAGAGTTTAATAATTTAAATTTCTTTTTGGATATATTTGTGGTTGAAGGGAATCGAATTTTTCAGCCTTTGTTGGGGCGGGCATGGTTGGATGTTTTATACCCAAAGTGGAGAGAGTTTTTTATAACGCCCATATCAAAAAATATTAATAGATTACTATGTGACGATCCATGCAAATTATTATCTAAATTTGGTGCAGTTTTTTCGAATGATAATAAATCAGTTATAAAAGAATTTGAGGCAGAAATAGATTTAGTTGAAAATGCCTACCCAATTTTTTCAAAAAGTTATTCGGTTCCATATGGCCTGAGGGGTAAGGTAGACGAAGAAATTGAGAGATTATGTGCGGAAGGCGTTATGATCCCGGTCAAGCGAAGCAGATGGGCAAGTCCTATGGTGATTGTTGCCAAGCAAAATGGGAGTTTACGATTGTGTGTTAATTGTAAACGCACAGTAAATAAATTTATTGAAATGGACCACTCGGTAATACCGCGTATTGATGACATTTTGGCGGGCTTATCTGACTGGAAGGTTTTTTGCAAGCTTGATCTGACAGGGGCATATTTACAGGTAGCTGTTTCACAAAGATCACAAGAACTGCTAACAGTAAACACACACAGGGGTTTATACCAGTTTACTCGACTTGTGTATGGCTTAAAAACTGCACCTCAAATTTTTACGTCAATCATGGAAGAGATTTTAAAGGGAATAGATAACAAACATATTTATTTCGATGATATATTAATAGGAGGTAAAACGCAGAAAGAATGTGAGGAGACTCTAAATAAGGTGTTGAAGAGACTGCAGCAATATAATGTGAAAGCCAATTTTGAGAAATGTTTATTTTTTGTGAGTAAAATTGAGTACTTAGGCTACACAATAGAAGAAAATGGAATTAGGCCTAGCCAGTTAAAAGTCGCAGCTGTTCAGAATTGTCCAAGTCCACAAAATAAAGCCCAATTAAAGTCATTCCTAGGGATGATAAATTTCTACAACAATTGTATTCCCAATTTATCATCAGAGTTGAGAGAGCTTTACAATTTAACAAAACTTAACACCATATTTGAATGGAAAGAGGTTCACGAAAAAGCCTTTCAGAGAGCAAAAAATTTAGTTTTGAATATAAACGTTTTAACACCGTATAATCCAAAGCTTCCTATTATAATTGCGGCAGATGCTAGCCCTTATGGTGTAGGCGGAGTCATGTCGCATGTGGTAAACGGTATTGAAAAGCCGGTAATGTTTGTTTCATCTACACTAAGTGCAGCCGAAAGAAATTACTCACAACTACATCGCGAAGCGTTAGCCATTATTTTTGCAGTCCAGCGTTTCCATAAATATATATACGGTCATAAGTTTACTATTCACAGCGATCATCAACCGCTTAGAGAAATATTTAATCCAAAGAAAGATATAGCTATGGTAGCGGCAAATAGGTTACAACGTTGGGCTATTATTCTCTCAATGTATGATTATGAGATCAAATATAAGAAAGCACAGGAGATGCGCAACGCTGATGCCTTGTCGAGGCTTCCAATTACAGAACCTACTAATATTGACGAAGATACAATAAATTTTTGCAGCCTGGTAGGTATTCCTATAAATTTGGAGGATGTGCGAAATAACATGGAAAAAGATGAAATTTTAAGGCAAGTTAGGAGTTTTTCGATGGAAGGCTGGCTGAAGAATAGAAAATGGTCTTTAAAGTTGAATCAGTATTTTGTAAAAAGAAATTCAATCGCGTCAGAAAATGAATGCTTGTTTTACGGGGATAGATTGATTATCCCAGAGCAATTGAGAAGTAAGGTTCTCCAAGAACTGCATGGTAGCACTCATATTGGAATTGTGCGTATGAAAATGATAGCACGTTCCTCTATCTGGTGGCCAAATATTGATCAGGATATAGAGCATTTTGGTAGGCACTGCGATTGCTGCCAATTAACACAAAATAACAATAAATTTGAAACATTCCCTTGGCCAAAAACAACGTACCCATTTCAAAGAGTTCATCTGGACTTCTGCAAATTTAAAAATATTGTGATTTTAGTTATGATCGATAGTTATACAAGGTGGATTGAAGCGGTGATTATGAAATCGACAACAGCGCAAGTAGTATGTGAAAATCTTAGGCAAATATTTTGTGTTTTTGGTTTACCGAAAGAGTTAGTATCTGATAATGGACCTCCATTTGCTTCATTTGAATTCACGGAGTTTTGCCGTAAAAATGGAATTAAGTGCACAAAATCGCCACCTTACCATCCTCAGTCCAATGGAAGCGCAGAACGTGCTGTGCAAACTTTAAAGTCCACATTGAAAAAAATGATTTTGGATAAAAATCTGCAGGGCAAGTCTTGGCAATTTTTGATTGATAACTTTCTACTGGGGTATCGAACATCACCATGTCTTAGTACTAACAAATCACCCGCTGAACTTTTGTTTAATTTTAAGCCTCGAACCATTCTTGATAATTTAAAATGTTCAAAAAATACAGAAAAAGAGCTTAATTTAGAAAGCAATCGAACGAAAGAAATTTTTGAAAGTAAAGAATTGAAAGGAAAAAATGGAACTTGCAAGCCACGGGCAGATAACAAAATTGAGAGCACTAATGGAAAAAAATGTTTTAAAATAGGTGAAACTGTTCTGTATAGGAATGTTTCTAACAATTACTGCAAGTGGTTGAGTTCTATAATTGTAAATAAATTGAGTGCGGTACGTTATATGGTGAATGTAAATGGAATAATAAGACAAGCACACATTGATCAATTACAGAAATATAATGTAAAAATTATTAAGTTCAATCCAAATGTTTCATTTAAAAACAATATACAATTAAAGGGTTTGCCAAATTCAGATTATAAAAATCAAATTATAACGAGAAGTAAAGCAAAACTCTTGTCGGCTCAAAATATTTAAGTATTAGTGATTATATATATATATATATATATAATTATATATCTGTATACATAAATACCTGTAAAAATATTAGAGATGTACACATACAAATATTTTCATACATTGTATTATAATATAAACTTATAAAGACGGAAAGAGTGTTATGTATGTATATAGTTAAAAGTACCATAGATGTATTGAGTATATATAAGACATCGATCCAATGTTAACTGTTATCATAAGCACTCTTCAGTCTTAGGCTATGTGTTTCAGAAGACTCAATAAAGAGTTAGTTGATGTAAGAACATGAAGCGTGCAACTTAAATATATTACACTTTCAAGGGCTGAAATGGCCAGTTATTTATTTTTATTTATTAAGAAACTGATTTTTTAAAATATATCTTGATATTGTTTTAAAATTTCTAAGGACAGACTAACTTATTGTAACAGTTGTATGTGTCATTAATTAATCATTTTTCTTCATAACATATCAAAAAAATAACGTAAGAACAAAGATTCATTGAACCAAGGAACTCGTACTTTGGACCAATTTTAATGTATAATACATTGGGACAAAGAACTTTTTCTTTGTTATTAAGTACGTTTTTGGTTCTGTGTGGTATGTGACAGATTTGGTGGATTTGGTGTGCCTGATAGAGTAGCATCGGCATTGGGAACCGCTCTTTTCCAAGATTTTAAAATGAAAGATAAGCATGGCAAACCTCTCATCATGGATAAATCGAAAGTTCGCAGAGAAAAAGAGAAATGCAGACAATAAGTGGTTCGCAAACGGTTAGATCATACCAATTTGTTAGCGTTTTCATTCGATGGCAGAAAAGATGATACTTTAACGACAGCTAAAGTTGATGAGAAGTATCATACTAGGATGGTAAAAGAACCTCATCTTGTTATTTTGAGAGAACCCAATTCTGAATTGATTGGTTACGTAAGACTGGAACATGAAACCGCTGAATACAAAACAACCAAATTAAATGATTTTTTCAACGATAAGAATATATCACTGGATGCATTAATTGGAATATGCACTGACGGTGAGCCAACAAACACTGGCCCACACGGTGGAATTATACGACGATTCGAATTGCTGTTAAAAATACCATTGCATTGGTTCGTTTGCATTCTACACTTCAACGAACTTCCGTTTCGGCATTTGTTTGAAGCTTTGGATAAATCAACCAGCACTGGACCAAGATCGGCAACCGGAAAACTGAGCCGTCAAATCGAAACTTGTGAAAATCTTCCGGTAAGTTATTGCTATCACTCATTTATTATAATTGTCAACCATTTTTAATTATTTTATTATTATATATTTTCAGGTGGTGGACGGCTTCAAGAAAATTGAGTTGCAAAATATGCCCCCGCTCCAGAAAAAAATTGAATTTTCCACCGATTCGAAGTACTTATACGACATGGCCCATGCAATTTCTAGCGGCGTGGTTTCGGTGGATCTGGCTAACATCAAACCAGGGAAAATTGTACATTCTCGGTGGCTCCCCAAGGCCGCTAGATTATTACGATTATATGTGACAACGGAAAATCCAGATGCAAATTTAAGAATTCTGGTTGAATTTATAATTAAATGTTATGTGCCAATGAACTTCAATATCAAGTATTACAGCTCTGTCGTGTACGGCAGTGCATTATTTTTCAACTTCATTAGTTGGTCACGATTTCTAGAACCTGGTTTACGCAAAATTGTCAATGAAGTAATTACAGATAATTCATATTATGCGCATTCGGAAAATATCTTGTTATCAATGTTGTTTGATGATAGCAAAGAAAAGCGCGACTGTGCTATCAACATAATTCTACGCTATCGAACAGATGTTGACGACCCAACGCAACTTAGAGCTTATAAAAAACCAGATATAAAGTTTAATTGCACAAGTTACACGGAAATGATCAATATGAATGACATAAATAACGTATCTGAACCACCATTCACGCGAAGCATTCCGTACGATACATTGAAAGAATATTTAAATCAAGATGATCCACCGTTTAATGATCCAAAAATTCCATCACACATACAAGGAACGGAACGACATGTTCAATTGCTAGCTAGCGTTTCCAAACGAGTTATACCAGAAAATGTAGAGGCTGTTATGGCGACGAAATTAGAGAGCCGTGCGAAATTGCCCAGACTTGAAAGTAAAAAAGACTTCAAAAAATAATTTTTTAGTTTCTTTTCTATAACTAACTTAAATTAATTTTTTCATTTACATTATGTTCTGACTAAATAAATTTCAAAAGAGAAAAAATAGGTATTATTATAAATAAATAATAAATATTATTAGAAATAAATAAATAAAAATAAAGAAAAAACATAGCCATTTCGCTGATTTTTTCATGTAAAGGCCAAAAATTGTGATTTTTTTAAATGTTTGTATGGGGAGCCCACAGGGGGGTTCCAGGGGGTGTGCCACTGGCATGGGTGGGTCGGGCCTCCTAAGTTAGTGGGGGTCGGTCATACATTTGGACTCGATTGGAGCACTCTAAATGGGTCAAAATGGGATTTTTCAAAATTTGCCCCTACCCAAAAGTTCGACCCAAATTGGGGGACATCAGAATTCGTTTGAGAGGTATGGTTCCTTCGGCGAAGTTTCTTATTTTGATCCGTAGAATACGATTTTCACAGAGCATTGAGCGATTTTTAAATCGACCCGCCCTTATATACATACATCGAAAATATATTTATTTATTTATTTATTTAATATATTTAGATAAAAAAATAAAAAAATAAATAACTGGCCATTTCAGCCCTTGAAAGGACTTTGACCTAGCTTCTTATGATCAATTGTGTTGTGCGTGTTATTAAGTTTGTACACAATTGACCGAGAACCGGACCTACATGCTTAACGCTGACTCCGAACGGCGATGAACGGAAAGTTCTCGTTCTCAAGAAGCTTTACATGGCATTTTGATTACTCTCTGAGGTTTGCCATTGTCTGCAGAGAGGTGGCGGCCGTACAGAAAAATTATTTTAATTCAAATAATTTTCTGTCGCTGCTGTGGTTCGAACCTGGGTTTCCAAAGTTCTTTGACATAGCGGCCACGCACTTTAACCAACTACGCCACGGACGCCAGTAAATATTTAGATACAATAATAAATTACCATACCTAAAGAATAAGGAGTACTAGCTACCAGGGCTTTCGACTCGACAAAATTTAGATGTTATAGTTATATACTAGGAGTTATACGATGATTTTTTTATATATTACTGTCATAATTACATAAATGTTGTTATATACATATACATTATATACATTTGTAGGCATATATATTTATTGTAGAGATTAAATGCATTTGAGAATATTACATGATGTAAACAAATTTTCGATGGCAGAAATGTTTTTTTGTGACGGATATTGAAGAAGATGACTAGGAGTGATATTTCCAAAGATTTTGGTTCTGATGGCGGTAAGCGCTTGGCAGTCGTTTAGAAGATGTTCTGCGGATAATTGGTCATTGCAAAGATTGCAAGTAGGTGCAGCCTTACCACACAAAAGATGGTCGTGCGTTAGCTTAGTGTGACCAATTCGTAGACGGACAAATAATTAAGACTGTTGTCGCGAACAGGAGGCAGGATATAATGTTTTTAATCCATTGACATTGTACCTTTTGTATCGATGGTTATATTGGGACCATTCCAGTTAGCGTTGTTGGAGTTGATTTTTGTAAAGTAGTCTAGAGATGTCTTTCTTATCTGCAGAATAAAAAGATAATGCCGGTGTTCTGATAACTGCTGCGGCCTCTTGATCAGCACATTCGTTGCCTGCAATGCCAGCGTGGCCGGGAACCCACATTATTTTTATTTTATTGGGATTTTTGATGCATGTGTTTCTTAGGTTACCAATCAGTTGGTCATTATATTGAACATTTTTTAAAGCCTTAATACTGGAGTAACTATCTGTGCAAATAATGAATTTTCCTTTATTTTTGTGGGCGAAATCCGCCGCTTTCTTCTATTATATTACAAGGTAGCATTGACAACTGCTTATTTTCTCTCTACAAGAAAACATCTCCTGTCAAAAACAGCTGTAGCTGCTAAAGTTGTTTTTTCACTTCAACGTTTTCAACATTTTTTGTGTTTTCGATGGCCGATTGCGAGTGCTCTCTTTTTGAGTACATTTTTGACATTTCCCAAGCAACTGTCAATGCTACCTTGTAATTATTATACCATGACCCTACCAATGCCGAAATTCAGCATAACAACATAACATAAAAACTTATTTATTGTTGTTTGAGAACCCATAGAAAAATACAACAATATTAAGTATACAATTTTTTGAGGAACTTATCAACACCCTCAAAGCTTTTCAGGAAACCTTTAAACCAAACCGTAGAAATCTTTGTCAATTTGATATTAAACTTCTGTTGAGTGGTTTAAATTAACACACAAAATAAATTTACACTGACGTTATATGCAAGCGGAATAAAATTTATGTAATTATCTAGTTTATCTCGTTACACTGAAACACATGACAATCACAATCAGTGTTGTCAGACTAGCCTTTTTGAGGCTAGATCTAGCCTTTTTTTCTGTCGTCTAGCCTCGAAAAATACCATCTAGCCTCTAGCCCTTTTTTTTGCCTTTTTTTGTTTCGTTCTAGCCTTTTCTAACCTTTTTTGATATATTGCTGAAGATGTATGAACCAGAGATCTGCGTGAATGGATCCATTTGTTGTTTCAAATTCCTTTTATTTTTCAACTCCCTGCAAGCCGAGGCAGGGAAACAACAAGGTTTGCGCGAATTATAGGCAGCAAGATTTAAGTCGCCAAATGTAGAAAACTGGGAATGTAAAAACTTAAAATGTAAGGAAAAAGTAATTATTTTGCCTACAAATCCTTTATTTTCAAGTCTGTTTATCAAGTTCGAGGAAATAACTTCGTGTCGTCAGTGCAAACTTCGTTTCTCGAGTTAAGAATACAGTTTAACTTTAAAGCATTGGATTAAAGTATGTTTGTGTTCTTTTGTTGTTTTTTTATTTCCTGCACCTGAACAGGGGAGCTTTAAGTAGGGCCGGAGAGGGTTAATATGTATGACCGACCCCCATTACTTTTACAAAAGGAACATTTTTCGCTTGGAGACCTATTCCCTCCGACCACTCCGTAGAGGTTAATTAATTTCGTTACTTTGTATAGAAAAGTATAAGTAGACGCTCGTCAGTGGCTTTTTACGGCAGCGCAGTCGCTTGGACTTGAAAAGTAGAAAGCTTGATTTTTTTTAGGTAGGGTAGAAACAAAATAGAATCAAGTCTGACTTATGATTCGTTTTTTCAGAAGCTAGTCGTGGTTTGTAGGCTAGAAACATATCAAGTTTCTACAAGTCAAGTCAAAACTTGATTTTTTTCACGTTACTTAATTTTCAATTGACTTGTTGTAGATCTCTGGTATGGACCCAGTGCAACCCTGTGCTCTAAAATTAATATATTTAGCAGCACTTCATAAATGAAACGTTATTTCAGCTTTGGATGGAAAAAACAAATATTCTTTGCAATTCTGGTTTCCGTTTACTAGATATTTCAATAAAGTTTCTAAGTTCATACAAGAAATGAGTTAGAAAATAGGTGATTCTAATGATGAAACTGAAAGTACTTTCAGCTCCAGCAATGGGGCTTCGTCTGATTAATGGAATTGGAGGAACCGAGTGCAAGAAAAATCCGAAAAGCTCGAAAAAATGCGGTTTTTGTACTTATTATATATTTGAGCTTGAAAGACCGAATTCAATTTTAATCAATTTCAAATATGTTTTGTTCTTGGTATTGTTTTATATCATATTTATATAGTATGTAAATATATAAATACGTACGTATATTTACAGAGCAAAAAATAATGTAAACAAATCTAGCCTTTTTTAGACTTTTTTTAAGCCATCTAGCCTTTTCTAGCCCTTTTTTAAAGCCCATCTAGCCTTCTTCCCCAAAAATTTCTGGCAACACTGATCACAATAGTATTTTTTTTTTATATATCTCATCTTGAGTTATTTGTCCACATAACTTGCCTGCCTGTTTGAATATATCATGTACAAAACTATCATTAATAAGGTCAACCGACCGTAACCTCTCGAAAATATTAAGTTCTGCGAGACACAAAAGCTTGAAAGCCACAGTTCAATGTGTGCCAAATTGATCAATTAAAATAGCTCGTCAAATTGAACCAACCCTTCTTAAATTCATGTTGGAAAAGTGCACGAATCAATTAAATGCAATTGTGTATAAATATGTATATTATATGCATAATGTTTTAACACGCTATATATCAACGACTTACTATAAAACCTTATCGGGCGTTTCCATACTTATTTGCGTATAATTCCCAATGCTGGACACTTATACTATCTTTTAAGTTACACTTTGGATGTGGCGCCCTACGCTTTGACCTCTTTAGAACTTTAATTTTTCCTTACGTTTTAATATCTAGTTTTTCCAACCATATCCAAGCCAGCTTTATATAATATGCAAATATTTTTTTACAACCATTATAATTTTTCACAAGATTATCTTTATTGTAAAACTCGAACGAACTTGATGCAAGAAAACGTGATAAAATAGAAACAGAAAACGCATGGAATTTGAATAAAAGATTACGCGTTTTCTCGTTTTGCTTATCCAATGCGACGGCGTTTGGAACGTCATCGTAAAAAGAATAAATGATAATGGAATAAAAGAAATGTACAAATATTCATAGCAATTGCTGTCATTTGTTTGTCTTCACTTTTTTCTTGTAATTCGCTTTATTATTTTGATTTATCTTGATTCTATTTACTTTTTTTATTTTGTGTCTTCCGCTTATTGCTTTACTTTTCACTACATTAAAATGTATTTAATCATGGAAAAGCAATTTCCAAATAAATGTAAGTCACAATAATTGAATTTAATTATTATATTGGTTAAAATCAGGTATACTCACGTACATACAATATCCACTTTCCGACTGCAATTATAATTGGAATTGTTTTCCGAAGATTTTACTCCGAAGCTTTGGAATTCTTGCTGATATCGTTGTTCTGTCGTATGCTGTAGTGATGTGACGAGTCGAGAAATTGACTCATTAACTTAAGTGGAACACATACTGGAGTCCATGTTCTAATAAGCAAGGTAGAAATCATGACCTCTTTACATTGATCAAGAATTGAAAGACAGCTTTTACCGTGGTCAAGAATTGGAAGCAATTTTTTTGACGTTTATTTGTAAGATTTTGAAATTTTTGAAATAGTACATATTAGAGTTTCGGTTAGACTGATTAGAATAGGGTAGGAGCATGATAGAATTATACAAGGAAGGATGATTGACAGTGTTTTTGTCTCGCACCAACTGTCAAAATTGTATAAATTAGAGAAGAAAAAAAGGAGAAAAGAAAATATACAGGCAAATGACAGTCGGTGCAAGACACTCGTGAGATAAAAAGGTCTGCTGCGCACTTAATCTCAGCTGCCAATTAAATAAGTATACAATATTTAATAAAATCTCATACGATTATAGAAATATAGAGAAGCGTTTACGTAGGGATCTTGAATGTAACGAAATATTGTCCCTTTTTGACCCTAACGCTGTATACGACGAAATAGAGGGAGCTATCCTAAAAGCAATTAACTCACATAAGACGCAAATAACATCCCGCGTTAAAGTAAAATACCTCGTAGCGACATAAGTGAACGACAACTTTAAAGCGCTGATGAGGAGAAAATCAAATCTGTATAAAAAGCTCAAACGGGAACCACAGGCAAGATCTTGTTCATCGACTTGCAGAGGTTACAAAGCTAGTCGCTAAAGTAAAAAAGCCCCTCACAGAAGAATTTAACAACCAACAACTTCTGTAGGTCAAGGGTGATGTCAAAAAGACCTGGAGTGTCCTCAATGGATTCCTCAATCGGTGAAACAAAGCTACGCTAGTGGAGAAAATAACCAGTGACGATGGCGTAATTCTAACCGACCCTACGGAGGTAGCGAACTTTTTCAACAAAGCTTTTGTCGAGCGTGCCGTAAACATTGCATCTGTACTACAGCATCATGAAGATGATGACATTAATGCGTTTGGTACCCTAAGCGCTAATCGTGAAATATTTCACTTTAATGAAGCCACTACTGAAGAATTTGTGAAAATAGTTGCTTGAAATAAAGTGCTAAAGAATCATGCAATGAACACATTGACGACTACACGACATTACGACTCGACTTGAAGAAAGAGTCAACAATCTGGAAATATTATAAGATTGTTTAATTCACTCATACACAAGCCCTTATATTTGCACTTTTGTCGCTCGTCAAATGAGAAATAATTCTATACCGACGTCAGCCACATTTCTATGTCGCCGTGACATTTTCACCACATTCACCTCCATAAGAAAAGCATGTAAAAAAAATTTGGAAGATGTCGTAATGTCGTTGTCGTCGTCAATGTGTTCAGTACATCACAAAGCAATGGGTGCCGACCAAATACCTGCCGCGGTACTCAAAAATTCTGCTGGCCCCTGTGCAATCGTGTTGCGGCATCTGTTCTCCACTATAGTTAGATCTGGGGTGTATCCACAGAAGTTGAAACTGCAAAAAGTCTAACCCATATTTAAAGGAGGTGACAAACAATTTCTAAAACATTACAGACCAATTGCAGTCTAACCTATCATTAACAATTTTGTGGAGAAGATGATGAAACAATAGATCTCATCATACATTGACAGAATCGGTCTTCTGTGCAAGCACCAGTATGGCTTTCGCTGCGGATCTGGAACGCAGCCAGCATTAATTCAGGCCGTTGATGACATCTGTGGATATCTCGATGCTGGTTGTGCGGAGATTGGAGGTCTATTCCTCGACTTACAAAAAGCGTTTGAGTGCGTCGATCATAACGTTCTTATTCAAAAACTTAAGTATATAGGATTCGGTCACATGGAACTCAATTTAATGCGTAGCTACCTGACTGCTAGATCTCAGTTCGTGGTGAATGGCGACCACACTAGTAATTCTAAAATTTGTCGTTATGGCGTATGGCGTGACACCAAATACCTGATTTACATGGCACTGGTTCATTCGCACCTGTCGTTCATACCGATGACTTGGGCATACAAATGTACAACGCAACTCAACAAACTGCAACGGCTTCAGAATAAATCTGTCAAAGCCATCTTCAACCTACACCCGCGTTTCACTTCTAGACTGCTGTACAGCCCAACATTTTAGAGTATTTTGCCTATAGCGTCTTTGCACATATACCAACTGATACTCCAAGTTTATAAAAATCTAAGAAACACTAGTTAAAACACGATTCAGCTGGCAATGCGCGCATATACTATCAATACCAGAAACAGAAATGATTTGATTGTGACGAGATGCAAATTCGAGATGACGAAGCAACGATACTCCTATGCAGGACCGACGATTTACAATAGCTTGCCATCAGTTTGTAAGGCCGCCAGTTCTTTCAGATCATTTAAGTATGAAGTTAAGAAATACTTGCTTGCTTTAAGGTATAATATACGTGTAGCAACCAAAAACAGGAGCTGTTTTCTAAAATTTTTTTAGATATAAGAAGTTATACTTTTTTTTTTTAAAATTTATGTAGGTATTTTATATATATATATTTTTGTTTTTTTAAATACAGTTCTGGCTTTTATATAGAGGGCGCTGAAAATGGAATTGAAAAAAGACATCCAAAACGGTTCGATGGATATGGCCTTTCCCATGTATCGGAAACAAAAAAAATCAAATGACATTTTAAAGCATAGACCTTATATTAAGCATCCCGCCTACGCAAGACCACCGGGGTTTTTTTTAATTATGGTGGAAGTTGAAGTAAAAAGTTTGAAAAATTGATACATTTTCGCGCGCTTTTTTTTTATATATAAAAAAAAAGAAAATATAGATACTTGAATTTAGGGGGGATGCTTAGAGGACAAACTAACGAACAAAATGCAAAAAAAAATCATTGAAATTGAACCAATAGATTTAGAGTATCTATCGAACCGTTTTAAAAGAAACTAGTTTCGAGGAAATCGCGTTTAAAGTTTTTTATTTGTTGTATAGAGCTTAGACATAGGTTAACGAAAACCGTTATAACTTCTGTTTTTTTTAAAATATCTATTTAAAAATGTGAATGCATATTTTTAAAGCTATAAAGAACATATTAAGCAAAAAAAAATTTAAAGCGTATATTATACCTTAAATTAAATTGAAATTGCTTAAAATTAAATTGGAACACTTTTGTAAATATTGTTAATATGTATGCTGTGCATTTTAATGGGCCTATTTAGCATTCTCCTTCAAAGCTCTTCTAAAGGGTGTTTTTTCTAGAGGTATAGAACTTCGAATTGAAATAAAACACAAGAAAATCGTTTTAATGTCCATCAATTTGGCTTTATTGGAAGGATAATTTTATGTCATTAATGTTTAAATATGATTTCGGGCATGTGGCCGCCGCGGCTGGCTCGAATAAAGCCAATTCTACAGGTCCAATTTTCAACCACTTTTTCGAGCATATGGGGCCGTATGTCAGCAATAACGCCACGAATGTTGGCCTCCAAGTCCCCTAACGTTTCTGGTTTGTTGGCGCAGACGAGCGACTTCACATATCCCCAAAGAAAATAATCCAATGGTGTCAAATCACACGATCTTGGTGGCCAATTGACAGGTCCATTCTGCGAAATTATGCGCTCATCGAATGTTTCCTTCAATAAATCGATTGTGACGTGCGCTGTGTGGCATGTAGCGCCGTCTTGTTGGAACCACAACTCATCCACATTCATGCCATCCAATTCGGGAGCAGAATAGTCGGTTACCACGGCTCTATACCGGATTCCATTAACGGTAACTGACTCTCCAGCATTATTTCGGAAGAAGTATGGCCCAATGACTCCACCAGCCCATAGAGCACACCAAACAGTCAGTTTTTGTGGATGTAATGGCGTCTCAAGGATCTCATGTGGATTCTCTTCACTCTAAATGCGGCAATTTTGCTTGTTGACGTAGCCATTCAACCAAAAATGAGCCTCATCACTGAACAAAATTTTGCGATAAAAATCAGCATCGAGATCAATCTCATTTTCGGCCCATACACCAAAATCACGACGCATTGCATGGTCTCGCGGCTTTAATTCTTGCACAAGCTGGATCTTGTAAGGTCGCAAGCCAAGATCTTTGCGCAAAATTTTCCATAAAGTTGATGGACAAAGCTCCAATTGCTGTGCACGGTGGCGAATCGATTCATTCGGGTCCTCTTCAACATTTTGCTCTACAGCGGCAATTGTTTCTATGTCGACCATAAAATGGACGGAGCTTGCGGTAAACTTCGCGAACTGAACCATTATTTTCGAAATAAATTTGCACGATTTGCAAGCGTTGTTCTTTTGTCAACCTGTTCATGATGAAATGGCAAACCAAACTGAACATAAATGACATTAGAGTTGCCAGATTTGACCACAAAATGCCAGTTTTATCTCTATTCGAAAAACAAACCCCTAAAAAAACACCCTTTATTAAGCAATGGAGCTTAATGTATATATGAATTGAAGCATATCTTGTAAATGAATATCTCATAAAAAAAGAAAAAAAAAACATATATTTTGCAAAAAAATATATGGTAATAGAATATTATTAAAGCGCAAAAATCCCTCATTGGAGAAAATGTGTTTGAAGGTCATATAAAGTCTTCTGGTCATTATAATATCGTAGTCAAATCATTAATTCACATTTTTTTAAAAAGCTATATTATTATATAACGAAACAAATAAACGAAGTCTTCAATCAGACAAAAGCTCCACAAAACTGTTTTAAAGGAGTTAAGTAAATTAGTTTAGTTTAGTAATTAAGTTTAGTAGCTTAGTAGCTGAATTGTTTTTTATATTTTACTAATGATTTATTTTCTTTATGGGTGAAATAGGCCTATAAAAAATAGGCCAAGCAGCAAAATTACAAAACCGGTAACGCACCAAATTGTATACCTCAAGGGTGGTGTGGAAATACCAATTTGTGATGTTTTGACTTTCACATCTATCACTCACATAAGTTTCATGTCATTTCTTCATGACTATGGTTTTTTCTTGTGTTTAACAGGTCTGATTGTAAATATAACCTGATTACTTTACATTATTTATTTACACCATTATTCATCCTATTTAAGAATTTATTCTATTTAATTCTAGTTAATGTTGCACAAGTATAAGACCTGGCCAAAATAGACGAAACGAGACGATTTCAACTTGCCGAACGTTTTCAATCGTTACGTCTGTTTTGACATTTAACCCAAAAAAGACCCAAGAAGACTGTTTTGCACAGCTGTTGTTGACGAGTTGAGACGCTAACAGTTCGGTTGTTACGGAACAGAACGTCTCGTCAAACTGTTTCGTTTAGTTTCGATAAGTTTACGTTTGTTCATTTTGGGCTACAACATTGAAATGCATTTAAGCGAACATTTTCGTCTTCACTCGTTATGGCCAACTCACACGGGATTGCTTGATTGGCAATCAAAAATAATAAATACAAGATTATGCCATGCGCATGTCTGCCTACGTCATGATCAACACATTGTCAAAATCAGCTGTTTTTCACTGAGCAAAACATAAAAAACAACTGTAGCTGAAAAAAAAAATCGTACAGAACAATTTCGCACTATCTTTCGTCTTTTCTTGCACGAACAGAAAATCAGTGAGAAGAACAGAGAAAGAGTCTTTTCCTATCTACGTCACGAAAGACCTAACGTCTTGCGCAGAACGGTGCAACTTTTTCTGCCTCTGATGTCGTAATCTGATTTCTATTATTTTTGATTGGCAATCAATGAACTTTTCTTACTCTCTTTCACATAATGATTGTTGGTAGCTCACACGGCACGCCAATCATAATTTTGCATTTCTTTGAAAATTTTATTTCGTAACCTAGCAACACTATACAGATTGCTGATTGCCGACATGTACAGCAATCTCAAAATGAACAAATTTAGATTGCTGCAATCTGTGTTCATCAGCTCCGGCTCTCAGATCTTTTGATAATTTCACATTGAAAGCAACAACAAAACGATTAGATTGTTTGATTGCCAATCACCGTGTGAGTTGGGGA
The DNA here is from genome assembly GCA_943735915.1 of Pherbina coryleti. Classification (NCBI taxonomy): domain Eukaryota; kingdom Metazoa; phylum Arthropoda; class Insecta; order Diptera; family Sciomyzidae; genus Pherbina; species Pherbina coryleti. Next base: position 127,216,786 of record OX030949.1, on the reverse strand, counting down.
TTACGAAGCAAATCGTCTATTTTGGTTAGGTCTTCAGTTGTTGCGCCGCTTTCTTATCTCTTAGACCCTTTTCGCATTGGTCAAGAAATGAAAGCATTTATTTTGACGTTCTCTTTTGTATTTGACGAGAGCTTCTACATTAGTCAAGAAATGAATTCAATTTCATGTCTTCTTTGCTTGTTTTCTATGTACGAAAGCCTTACAATTTTCAGCTACAGAACACCAAACGCACGCAAGCAAACGAAAAATAATATAAAGCGCTTTGCAAAAAACAGCGAAAAATACAAAAGTACACGAAATTGACGGTACAGCGTAAGTGTTCTCTTACCCTTTCGTCGCTTCCGATGTGCGACGAATTGCCAACAAACTCACAGATTTGATTTCGAGTCTTGACCAATGTAAAAAGGGTCAAGGTAGGCTCATTTTAAAACGGATGCTCAAATGTGAAATTTTGCAACAACAAAACTGTACAAGCTACAAACGTCAAACCACAAAAGCAACGACAACAATTAGAAAAACTCGAAATTACCAACTGATTTTGACAACTAACGCACCCTGCTCTCCAATATAAGCCTACCTTATAATTGTATCATAGTAGGAGCGACAGTTTTTTTGTCTTGCACAATGATTCAATTATTAATAGGTTGTCCAGATATTTGACGTCTAATGATAAAAATAATAACTGGCCATTTCAGCCCTCGAAAGGACTTTGAACTAGCTTCTTATGATCAATTGTGTTATGCGTGCTATAAAAGTTTGTACACAATTGACCGAGAAACGAACCTACAGGTTTAACGCTGACTCCCAACGGCGATGAACGGAATGTTCTTGTTCTCAAGAAGCTTTACATGGCATTTTGATAACTCTCTGAGGTTTTCCGTTGTCTGAAGAGAGGTGGCGGTCGTAAAGAAAAATTATTTTAATTCAAATAATTTTCTGTAGCTGCTGGGGTTCGAACCCGGGTCTCCAGGTTCGTTGACATAGAGGCCACGCACTTTAACCAACCACGCTTCGGACCCCACCATATTTAACGTCTACTCGCAAGAATAACACATGGTCCAATAAGTCCCGAGACTGACTGCTAGGTGGCACCTCTAACGAAATATCGATATAATATCCAGACACAAATCTTATCTTTATTTGTAGTAGTAGAAAATTAAGTTATAAACTCTTTGTTATTGCACAATTTACAGAGATTTTGTATATATATACGTTACAACTAGAAAATGATACAAATGGTATAAATTAAAAAAAATATTATTGAAATAATTAACATGGTAAGACCAGAAGGAAAACTACAAGAAAAAACCTTCTATTAAGAGATTGAAAAAAAAAAAAAAAAAAAAAGTAAATCAAAAATTGAATAAATTAATGAATAAACGAATAAATTATCACAGTTTTAAATTCACAACAAAATTAGTGGATAAATAAGCAAATCATTAGATAAATAAATAAATAAATTAATAAATATAAATAACTAATATTAGTCAGAATGATATAAATTATATATTAGAATATTATCAGACATGGAGCTAAACATTTTAAATCTTTCAGTTGCTTTACTTATACAGTCAGTGATAAGATTTACTTTGTTTTTTTCATGGAGTTTTTTTGTGGAGTAATGCCATGGTAGTTTTAACGCCATTTTAAGCAGCTTATTTTGACAAATTTGTAGTTTTTTTGTATGCATTTTTGCACAGGTACCCCAAACAGGACATGCACAAATGATGCTGAACGTTCAGGACGCCCAAATAAGGCAGTTGTTCCACAAAACATAAAAAAAGTACACAAAATGATATTCGCCGACAGTAAAGTGAAGGTTCGCGAGCTAGCTGAGGCTCTGAAGATATCCAAAGCCAGTGTGGGAACAACATTACCGGAACATTTGTCGATGAGAAAGCTGTTTTCTAAATACGTGCCGCGTTTTCTCACACCGGACCAAAAACAACAAAGTGGCGATGATTCGAAGAACTCTTTGGCACTGTTTACAAAGAATAAACATTAATTTTAGCGTCAGTATGTAACAATGGATGAAACATGTATCCACCATTACACACTGGAATCAAAACGGTAGTCAGCTGAGTGGAGAGCAACAGCGACCAAAAACACAACAGTCAGCTGGAAAGGGTGTGACATCTGTATTTTGGGATGCGTATGGAATTTTGTTCATCGACTATTTCGAAAAGGGAAAAACAATTAACAGCGATTATTATATAGCTTTGTTGGAGGGTTTGAAGGATGAAATCGCAAAAAACCGGCCCCCTTGGGAGTCGGTTGAAAAGCCGCAATAAGACTGCTTGTAGGTATTAGCTTGTTACGCGCCCGCCGCAGGTTAAAATACTAGTTTTTTAATTTATTGTTAATTTTGTAAGTAGATAATGTGAATTTAATGAAATGTAATCATACTTTTAGCATAATAAAAATGTATTTATTTATTGTTGATATTAATACCTAAATTGCACTAATTTCATAAAAAAGTGGGAAAAGGCTGCGGGAGAAATTTCGACGCAGCAGGGGCGGTAATTACGCCCATCATAAAAAAAATTTGTAGATATCATATTTCATATGTATGTGTTCCAAAAAATGTAAAACATTTATAAAAAGCAGAGAAAAGATTTTTTTTTCAATATATGCAAATATGGTCTAATATGGGCATTTTTTCGAAACTTTCGGGCCCGATTGGCACGGGTAAACGTTGTCGTAAAAAAAAATTTTTTTTAGTTTCGTTCTTAGAATATAAAAGCGCATAAAAAAACCTATCAGCCCCTTGACATTTCCAAAAATCGCAAAATAAGGGACACTCTAGTGCGCACTCGCATCGTAGTCGTTGCTACACACAATCTTACGTTTAAATTTTGTTGTTGTTGTTTGTGTCAACATTTTTATCATGCGTATGTTGGTTTGTGCTTTTTATAGTTTGTACGTAGATCCAGGGTGGGCCCAATAAGAGTTTTTTTATGAGGTTTTTTATAAAATGAACAAAATTAAATTTTTGTTATGCTATAATACATGGAAAAAATTTATTTTTTTTAGTGCTTGAATCGTTTACGGATTGTAGACATAACATCGGTCATTTACGGTTCCCCGCAAAAAAAAGTTCAAAGGCGTAAAATCGCAGCTCCGAGGCGGTCAATTGACATCGCCAAGACGGCTGAAAACACGATTTGGAAATTTTGTGCACAAAAGATCGATAGATCAGTAGTGGAATTCCCAAAAAGTTAACGATACGAAATCGTTATGGTTAACTATCGACGTTTGTAGTTTGCAATAACGAATGTTGTATTCTCAAAACAGTACTTAGCGACAAAATTCTTAAAATGTAACATTCACAATATATGCTACAAACGTCGTTAACAGAAATCAAAAATATGGCAGCACTGTGCTTTTTTGACAGCTTAGATAGGCCTTTTCGATAGATACATGCTGAATCAGCCAAGCAGCAGACAGCTGCATCGCAGCTATTAGCAGAGGCAGCGCTAATGCAAGCAATTGCTTTCGACCGAATTGCTTCTGCTCTTAAGAGGCTGTCGACTTCGTTTGAGCGATTGCCTTCAACGAACTTATAATTGTTATAACTTTTTTATTATTTTTACTTTTATTATTATTTTTATTATTAATACTCTAAAATGTGCCTTTTATTTGTTAATTTGATTTTATTTAGTTTAAAAACTTTTCTTTATTTTTTTGAACTTTAAATAAAAGCGTAGAAGCTATTGGAAATAAAGTTTATAGAATTATTTTTATTTTGATATTTTAACCATGGTGGTTAACATATGCCTCGTCGTGTTATGGCCATTTTATGCATATTATTTATGTTTTATAAAATCACAATCGCATGTAAAACAATCGCTTAACGTTGTTGTTTAAGTTAGCGACGCTAAAATATTCGTGGTTAAGCTAGCTACAAATAACGATAAAGAACTGTCAAAATTGAGGACAAAAATAGCTAACATAGATGTTGGGAATACCAGTTAACGATGATTGTAGCAAAGGCCAGTTAACGATAACTATAAACGTCGTTAAAAAATGCCATGTAAAGCTTCTTGAGAATAAGAGCATTCCGTTCATCGCCGTTCGGAGTCGGCGTTAAGCCTGTAGGTCCATTTCTCGGTCAATTGTGTACAAACTTAATAACACGCACAACACAATTGATCATAAGAAGCTAGGTCAAAGTCCTTTCAAGGGCTGAAATGGCCAGTTATTTATTTTTTATTTTTTTTATAGTTTTGGCATAAACAATGCATAATATAATTATTGTAAGACTTAGCATGTTCATGGCCGCCATTTTTAGCCGCCATTTTGAATTTTAAATTTTTGACTTCAGATTCGTGATCAGCGATCCCGAAAACTTTCGGGGCAGCAAAATTGTACTGCATAATATAGTTATTATAAAAATTAGCATCTTCATGGCCGCCATTTTGAATTTCAAATTTTTGACTTCATATTCGTGATTAGCGACCCCAAAAACCCAGAGATCATCATTTTCATGCAGATTAGACAACTCCTTGAGGCTTTGGCCGTCTTTTTTCGATTTGGAACCATTGTGCATCGTGTCGTAAAGTCGTGTAGTCGTCAATGTGTACAGTACATAAATATCATTCTTTTTTGTATTACAAAAAGATAAAGTAACATTTGACGGCGCAGTGAAATAACTCCCAATGAAATAACTCAAAAAAAAAAATGAAATAACTCCCAAAAATGTTCAATACATTTTTGGGAGTTATTTCATTTTCGATAACTCCCGAAAAATTGGGAGTTATTTCATTTTTATTGGGAGTTATTTCATTTTTTATGAAATAACTCCCAATTATGTAATAACTCCCAAAAAAATTTTAAAATTAAATAAGTCCCAAAATATTTGGTTGGGAGTTATTTCATATTACTTGGGAGTTATTTCATTTCTTTTGGGAGTTGTTTCATTTCTCTTGGGAATTATTTAATTTCTCTTGGGAGTTATTTCATTTGTCTTGGGAGTTATTTAATTTCTTTTTCAAAGAATGTGAACTTACATTCAGGGTTAAAAATGACATCAGTGCTGCCGAGCGTGCTACAATAAAAGTAATTTTCGCTCAATTTTTAATTTTATTTCAAAACTATTTTTGGTAGCTTTATAGGGAAAAAAATCACAGCAGCCAACTTTTTTTGACTATATTCAAAACTATTTTGGATAGCTTTATGCGTGGGAAAAAAATGTTCGCGCAATTTTTTATAACAATTTTTCGCCTGCGACTCTTTTTTCCCTATAAATCAATGTTTGTCATCCCATAGCCTCGCGAGGTCAAACATATTTAATTTTTCTTGGGAGTTATTTCATTTTTCTTGGGAATTATTTCATTTATATTGAGAGTTATTTCATTTTTCTTGGGAGTTATTTCGTTTCTCATTGGAGTTATTTCATTTATTTTATTTTTATTGGGAGTTACTTAATTGGGACTTATTTCATTTTTGGTTTGGGAGTTATTTCATTTTCATTGGGAATTATTTTATTTTTTTGGATTTGGGACTTTTTTCATTTCTCTTGGAAGTTATTTAATTGCGAGTTATTTCGTTTTTTCATTTGGGAGTTATTTCACTGCGCCACATTTGACTACGTTTTCTACTACTTGATTGTTTTGAACCAAAATTATATTATGAGCTTTTCAAAATACATGGTCACATTTTTGACATAAAATAATATTCAAAACAATAAATATGTGACCCGGTCTACGAAAAGGGACCTTCGGTGTGAAAATATCATTTTTCACTTTTTTGGCGATTCGGATAGACTAATGTGTGCTCTTTCTAATGGCGCAAAGCAGAAGTTTCCAACTCGCCTAAATAAATAAATGTGACCCGGTCTACGAAAAGGGACCTTCGGTGTGAAAATATCATTTTTCACTTTTTTGGCGATTCGGATAGACTAATGTGTGCTCTTTCTAATGGCGCAAAGCAGAAGTTTCCAACTCGTAAAGAAATTTTCCAAAAAAAGAGCAGAAATGAGTGAAAATGAAAAAAAATTGGACATTGAATTATAACATAAACATAAACAGCTGTTTTCTCGAAAACTTGTTTTTACACCGAAGGTCCCTTTTCGTAGACCGGGTCACATATGTGTATGCAATGCTTTTAACTATGAACGTTTCAAAGCTATTATAAATAACTAACAAACCCATATGGTGTTAAAATGCCAAATTGAGAAAAAATAGGCATTAAGATATGATATATTTGTATGTTTGTTGCTTTGCTCCACTGCTTTCATTATAGCATGAAACTGGAAAATTTCAGAAAAAAAGATCACCCAGTTTTGGGCAGCACATAGAAAACTTAATTTTTTTTAGGATATTGCTTTGCTTTTTGTTTAAATGCACAATTTTTAATAAAAAAGTGACCATATTGTATATCTGCAGAGCAAGACCTTTCGATTTATACCCCATTTATGAAAATCGCATTGACGCACTTGCGTAATAATATAAATAGATACATTTTTATGAATACGACTGGAAGTAAATAAATATTAATGACACTACAAAAATTTTAACAAATTTCCAGGAATTATCTTCACGTCAATAAATTTTATTAAAATATTGCAATATGATTTTTTCTTTTTAACAGTAAGCAAACACATATAAAAAAGTACTTAAAAAATACACAGCAAAACACTGAAACATGGCTTTTCGGAAAGATCACACAACCCTGGTTACTTTTTTCAAGAGCTTACAAATATTTTTGTTTACATCATGATACAATTATACCATGAACAGTTATACAAGGTAGGAGTGACAACTGACTATTTTCTCACGAGTGTCTTGCACCGACTTTCATTTGCCTGCAAATAACTAGAAAATTTTAATAATTTTTTTAAATATACATAGAGGGATCTAGTCCGGGCCCATAGGGTAGCTTTTCCCCCGACGATGCTACTTATAAATTTGCTGTTGCCTTTTCATTATTCTTCTCTCATGAGTGCTCTCGGTCGCGCGCCTCTCTGTTACTGCAATCTGTCACGGCTTTGTAGATTTTTTCAAAACATGTGTGCACATTGCAAAGAACTAAGATATAAGGAAGTGATGTTATTGCAAAAAAGTGTGGTATTTTTCTTATTCGTGTTGGTTGAAACAAATACACAAAATTTCTCAAAGGGCCGTATTCGGTTACGTCGAAAAAGAAGGCTCAAAGTGTGTTGGCTAGAATTACATATAAAACCGGTGTTTAGAGTAATACGTTATTAGTAATAGTTTGATAATTAAAGACCTACAGTCGTATTCATAACAATATTTTATTCATAAAAATTCTCACTCATAGACCGTATTCATAAAAATAAAGTGATTTTTCGTTCAGCAACGTTTATGAATAACGTTTTTAATTTTTTTCCGATTTTTTTCTTATGAAGGTTCAAAATATTTTATGAATACAGCCGCTAATATATTAAAATAAAATTGTATTTTATTTCCACACCACCCTTGAGGTATACAATTTGGTGCGTTACCGATTTTTGTTTTTTTTTTTTTTTGTGTTCGGTTCCCCTGTAGGCCTATATCACCCCTAAAAAAGAAAAATCACTAGTAAAGAATATATAAAACTAGTAAGAAATAATTTTCGACTGGGCCGAAGTTAAAATACCCCCACGACCGAACCAAAGTATACTCAGTCTTAAGCAATCAATAAAATTTTTATCTGTAAAAACGTTTCTGTTATAGTTTTAACAGAAAATATTCGCTTTTGTTTTTTTATAAAGTCACTTTGTATGGGAGATGGGCGAGGTTTTCACTCAATTTGGTTGAATTTCATAAACAAAGTACACGTTATATATCAAAGTTCATATGCAAATTTTCAAGTCCATATATTAATTTTTGTGGATTTTAGAGAGATTTTACCTTTTTGATAAAGTCACTTTGTATGGGAGGTAGGCGTGGTTTTTATCCGCTTTGGTTGAATTTCATACTTAGAGTGTATTTTAAATATCAAAACTCATATCCAAAATTGCAAGTGCATACATTCATTTTTGTAGAATTCCAAGAGATTTTACCGTTTTGATAAAGTCACTTTGTATGGGGGTGTAGGCGTGGTTTTCATCTGATTTGGCTCATTTTGAACTTGACCTTCATTTTTTAGATAAAAGCTTAAATATTGAATTTCATGATGATAGCTTTAAAATTGCGGCTGTAATCATGATCACAGACAGACGGACAGACGGACATGGCTAAATCAACTCGGGTGGTGATGCTGATCAAGAATATATACTTTTCTATACCTACCACGCCTCCTTATGGGCGTTACAAACGGAGTGACAAAATTAATATACCCCCATTTACATTTTTTAAACGTGGGGTTATAAAAAATATTTCCAAATAACATGGAAATAAGTTTATATATTTCTTACTCTACATGGGTACAACCTGCCGTAGGACGGGCTTTTATAGAAATATTCATACAAAACGCATGAAAAAATAAATGAAAAATGTTGTGTTTACACATTTTGATATGTATAGTTTTATACAATTTTTGACGAATAGTCAGTCATGCAGAAATCTGAATAGAAATTAACAAAATGTATTACATCTGATTAACTATGCTGAACACAGAAGCGCCCCAAAAATGTATTCAGCTGTGAAAAACTAATGCGCCCCTGAAGCATTTTGACAGATGTGAGTGCACCAAATTGCTGCGAAATTAACTGCCTCTAATTTGCATTTTTAGCAATTTCTAATCAGAAATATATAAATTTTTAACACAATTTAATTTTAATCTTTAAAATTACATAGTTTTCAGCAATGAAAAACGCTTTTAATTATATCATTTCAGTGCACAAACTTTCAATCATATTTAAGTGATCTCAGAAATGTCAAAAAACACTCTCTATCTCGTTCGCTCAATTTAGAAAGCATACCACAGTTCACGTACACTGTGTGTGTGGCCAACACCATTCCCTTATATTTTATTTCTTTGGCTAAACCATACCCGACGTCTCGACAGGCAATAATTCATTGCTTTCCATCTGTCAAATTTCATTGCTGGCAATGAAAAAATTTCATTGGTGGGCATTTCATGCTAAGCAATAATCATTCTGAAAATGTCGTCAAAAAATACAGTTGGCAGCGCTTGACTCGCTTAGAAATGCCATGCATGATTTTTTTTAAATCTAATCTCTTATAATTTGGACTTCTGTAGTTTCATAAACACTCAAAATGTCTGTATAAATTTATAATATTATATATAAAAGATGTGCACCACTCCATTTTATTGATGTTTTCACTCCCACGCTTGCAGAATTATGAAAATTTCCTCTCACACTGCAGAAGTGATAGTTCTAATGTCAAATCTATTGCGGCAATACATGGAAAGCAATATTGTTAGCCATGAATTTCCAACCATGGTAATTGAGTGGTCTCGATTGACAATAATTGCCAATTGACAGATGGAATTCAATAAATTATTGCCTGTGGAGACGCCCTGATAGAAATAAGATATAAGGAAATGGTGTTTCCCTCACAAACAGCGTACGTGTGATGAAGTACCTGTTAGAGCGAGACAGGAAGTGTTTTTTGACATTGCTACCAGGGGCCCCCTCGGCCATTGACATTGCAGTCGCCCCCTCGGTAAAAACTCCCACAATAATTTTTTAATACTAATGTTTTTATCCAACAGATTAAATTTTTTTAATTTTAAGTTTAATTTTCGGCCTCGGTAGTCGAGTTATTAGCGTGCTCGACTGCCACCCCAGAGGTCCCGGGTTCGATTCTCGGCCAGATCATGGTCCTTCGCTTAAAACCTTTCGCTTAAAACCATTTGCAATTTTCTATCCTCATTCCTAATCAACTGAAATTAAAAATTCATCAATATTTACGACTTGAAGTTGTAGTTGATGGTAGAGTAGTTTGTGGATGAGATTGCCTTTATAACTTGAATTGACTGGGGTAAAGGCATAACACTTGCCTCTGATTCAAATTCACATGTTTCTTTGGCTTCCACCACGCTTAGAACATCCTACACGTGTTTCACTCGATTGCCTTTTCCTTCCCACTAATCTATCACCCCATTTCGAAGACTTGACCAAGGCAGACTTGACTGAATAGGTATTCCACCTAAAACCCTTGGTTCAAAGCTAAAAAAAAAGAAAAAAAAACAATTTTTGTAATCAGCTGTGAAGCTGTGAAGCTCTAAACTCACAATTTTAAAAAAATCTCATTCGATATAGGAATTGTTAAACGAAGTTGTTAAATTCATTGCTTTGATAATGATGGTATCAGCATCTGCAGCGGGTTCTGAACGTTCTTTTAGTGCCCTTCGTCGCCTTAAAACATATCTTCGATCAACTATGACGCAGGAACGCCTCACGCATGCGGCACTTCTTCATATCCACAAGGAAAAAACGGAAGAATTAAGCTTATCAGACATTATGCGAGAATTTATTTCTCGAAAGGATAGGAAGAAATATTTCGGAAATATTTAAGTTTATTCCTTTCACCTATTTTGTTCTCGTTTTGAAAACTTGTTTCTAACCCGTGGAGTCCATACAAGTACAAATTCGCACCAAAAAAAATAAAGTGGTTGTTTAAAGTTATAAATTTAACTAAAAACTAACAACTTTTTCGTTTCATATTGAATTTAAATGTTTTGTTTGTTTTTACATGCTTTTATCGACCTTATTTTTACATCAATCTTTTCGTAATATTTTATTGTTTTTTTCGTCTTAGGCCGTGTGCTATTCGGAAACTTTTCACTCGGATGATGAAATTTTGACAGTCTGAAAGAGAATATTTGGCACTTGTGAGGTGAATATGATTGTCAAAAATTCATGTAGCCCCAGGGGCTAGTATAATTTTTGACAATCGGAAAGAGAATTTTTGACACAAGCAAAAATGAAAAAAAAACACTTGTGAGTTTGTGAGTCGTAAAGCAGTTAAAAATTTCGTGTTTCCGATAGCATAGCAACCAGAATCCCTAATTTTCAATATATATCAACAATTTCGCAAATTAAATTAAATTCTTGTGCTAATGCACTACCAAAATCTAAAACGTCAACATTTCTAGTTGTCAAAATTTCATCGTCCTTTTGCATCGTCCTTTTGCAGCAAAAATTACAATTTTATTTCAACAGACAGAAATTGTATTCAACTCAGTAAATTCTCTCCTACCACGATTGAAAAGTTTCCGAATAGCACACGGCCTTAGTGACATTTTTAATGTAATAAAAAATGTTCTGCCCCCCAGTTGTACTGCCCACCCAGTTGAAATGAGCTTCCGGCGCCTATGATTGCTACTATCGAAAATGTAAACAATGAATATTGTTGTTTCGTAAGTTAAAAACACAGAGAAGAAAATGAATGTCATCACTTGAACTTGCTTGATTATAAATATTGAAATCCGAAGTAATTTTATTTTCAGCTTTGCATAGCGCACTAGTCATTTCTTTCCCAAAGCATTTCAAAGAAAATATCATACATATGCCTGTCAATTGCGCGCCATTTCGAAATCGAGATATCGATACAAGAACTGTCAAAACACAAGCACAATATCATGGGCGCATTCGAATTTGAAGGTTTATAGGGCGCCCTTGTTTTCTGGATGCATCAAATACGTATATGTTTATATATAAAATTTATTGATTAATTTATTGTTTTATTTCTATGGATTTATTTAGTATGAATACATACTATTCGCAGAATGTATTTGCGCTATTCGCAAATTTTTGCTTTTTTATAGATGCTGACAAAAACTTTTTCTATTTTCTGTCACGTCACGTATCTCTTTTTGTTGCCTAGTATCTTATCCCCATACTTTCCACAGCTTGTAGTTTATACACTGAATATAGTGCTACTAAAGTGTTATCCATAATTCAAAACAAGGAAAAAAATTTGAGTTTTTAAAAGTGTTTCTTCACATTTCAGATGTACGACTATTACGTTCGTAGCGATGGAAAAACCCATATACAGGGCAAATTATTAAGATGTCTAAAGTAGCGTTCCTCGAAACTCGAGACATAGCCAACACAAATATGATAAGTACTTCATTTATGAGGAACAACAACTTCCTTATATCTTAGTTCTTTGGGCTAAGCACATTGACGGCGGCTGTAGCCGTGCAACATGAGGTGAATATAAAAATGTTGTTATGTCGTGTGCGGCTTGATTATTTTGAAAGCGGTGCAACAATCCGCTGTTTTTGACAAAAAAAATATTAAGTAAAATTATCATTTGACAATTTCAGCAGCGAGGTAAAATTAAATGAGTGAGTGTGAAGAACTATTGCAGTTCGCTATTTCAATAATCAAATGTTAAATATATATTAAAACTAGCTTTTCCCGGCGCGCGTTGCTGCACCCTGCAACTATATGGGAACATAATAGGTGCATTCAAAACTTTTCTTAGACTCATAGTTTGACATCACTGTTATTTTCCACTGCCCGTTACAGTTTCCCAGTAGCAGGAGATCATCAAATAGTAACTCCATTTTGAGTTTGTATGTAAGTATTGCTACTTTTACTTTCAAAGCTATTCGATAATACAAATTTTAACTGTATGGGCGGAGCCACACCCTCTTATATAATGCTCATCCCAGTTTTCTAGTAGATGGACATTACCCAGTTTTAGTACAGTTGCCGACAGTGAGCATACAAACTAAATTACAAAAATGTAGCCAAATTGACGGAAACCGTAGTACATATAGCACTTTTATTGATTTGGGGCGGTAAAAGGGGGTGTGACAGAAATTTAAGCCATCTTGTACTTGAAAAAAATGTACTGCTAAAATTTTTAGCTCTATCGGCTCAGTAATTGTGAAGTTTCCAGCCATCACACAGACAGCGTTTTGCTTTTTGTATATATATTTTGGATAAAGATTATTGGCTATAACTTTTGATTGGTAAGAGATACTAAGATAATTTTTTCTAATAAATTAATTTCTTAGCTTTTATATTTTTACAAAAATATAAAAACACAATATTGGAAAAAAAAATTTTGTTCGAAAAAATCAAGGGATAGGCCTTGCTTTTTGAATCACAAAAATGGTTTTTAATTTTTGCGTAAAATTGAAATAACTTTTGTTTACAAATGTTATATGTTTTAAATAGAGTTGACAATTTGTGAATTTGAATTTAAATTAGTTTTACAACAAAATCAAATTTTGAGCCTTTTTTTGAGGAAAAATCCAAAAGTTTAGACCTTTTTTGAAAAAAAAAATTTAATATATATATACTCAACTAACGGTAATTTTGCAATAAGGTTTTCATAGTACTTTGATAAAGCTTTAAGACAAAAAAAAAAATGTCACAAAATGTATACAAATGCAGCGGAGATATTTGAATCGAAAGTCACAAAATTAAATTTCTGATTGTTTTTTCTCATTATTAAGCAACGATGTTGCATTAAATATATCGTTGTAGTAAAATTTTTCATAGTTTTCAAGATATGGTCATGTTTTTGATGTCAAAATAACGGAAATTTTTTTAATTTTACTTAATTTAAGAAATATTTTTTATTTTGTAAATATTTGCATCTGTAACAACTAAAAATATGCGGTTTTGTAAAAAATTTGTACTACAGCACCATCTGGTGTCCAAGGTGGGTCAAAAAAGATAGTAGTTAAAAAACTCATCGTACCTGAAAACTACTATATACCAATTTTTATTCTAATGGCATGAGCGGTTTGGGAGTTTTAGGTGGTTTTGTAAAAAATTTGTACTATAGCGCCCTCTGGTGTTCAAGATAGGTCAAAAATAATAGAAGCAGAACACTCAAGGTACATTAAACTCACTGTATACCACTTTTCATTCTAATCGCATTAGCAGTTTATGAGTTTTAGGCAGTTTTGTAAAAAATTTGTACTACAGCGCCCTCTGGTGTTAAAGGTGGATCAAAATTGATAGCGTACAAACACGCACCGTACCAAAAAACTTCTATACACAAATTTTCATGCTAATCGGATGAGTAGTTTAGGAGTCTATTGCGGCCTTACAAACATAAGCTCCTTTTTTATGTATATAGACTATCTCTATCTCTATCTCTATCTCTATCTCTATCTCTATCTCTATCACTATCTCTATCTCTATCTCTTTCTCTATCTCTATCTCTATCTCTATCTCTATCTCTATCTCTATCACTATCTCTATCTCTATCTCTATCTCTATCTCTATCTCTATCTCTATCTCTATCTCTATCTCTATCTCTATCTCTATCTCTATCTGTATCTCTATCTCTATCTCTATCTCTAACTGGAAAGACTCGTGGAAATTGATAACCAAATTTCGAGGCTGTGCTACTTACAATTCCAAAGTTATTCGATATCGCAAGTTTGGCTTGTATGGGCGGAGCCACACCTCCTTGTTCAATGACGTCTCAGTTTTCTAGTAGAAGAATATCACCCAATATTAATTCCATACTGAATTTCGTTGTTAAACGACATTTAGTTCCAAAGCTATCTGATATCAAAAATTTAAAGTGTATGGGCGGAGCCACACCCCTTTTTTCAAAACCCATCCCAGTTTTATAGTAGATATATCACCAAGTGGCAACTCCATACTGAATTTCATTATTATACGGCATTTAGTTCCAAAGCTATTCGATATCATAAATTTTAATTGTATGGGCGGTGCCACACCCCTTTGGCCTATACTGGCTTAATTTTGCAAGTCGAAAGACACGACTAAATAGAACGTTCTAACCGAGTTTCATTAATGTGTGACTTATAGCTTGAAAGTTATACTGAAAATTTGGCTGAAAAATTGCCACGCCCCACATTCAACGCCCATAAAATTTTACGTGTGGAACGGCTCTTGTAAATTGAGATATAACACCGAATTCCGATACTATGCGACCTATAACTTAAGAGCTATTCGCTACCGTAGATTTGGGTTGTATGGGAGGTGCCACGCCCCCTTATTTTAGGGGGATGAAAAATAGATGTTGTTCGATTCTCACCCCTGACTAATATCCTCGCTAAGGATCACGAAAATCGGTCGAGCCGTTTCGGAGGAGTTCGATCACGCACCCCGTGACAGAAGAATTTTATATATTAGATTTTAAATATTACCTTCGTTAAAGTTTGACGTCAACCAAAGCAAACACCGAAATAGCAAAGAAAAGCATGGTATAATTAATCAGGTAGGTGTGACAGTTCTCAATCGAACATGAATTGTCAAAAATCAAAAAAGCAAAAAAAAAAACGACAAGGCCACAACTTTGCACCCACTGTTGACGTTTTGCATCGCTCTTGGGCACACTATAAAATTTAACATCGCTTACCAGAAAGCGTTTGCCGCAAATTATACACAATTTAGACTCGTTACGTTTGCCCATATACTATATGTATATTCTTTTATTTATATTTTGCTCAAATTGTATTTTTTCTGTTTACACTTTTTGGCGACTTTGTTTTGTTATATTTTTTTTTTTTTTTTTTACAGCTGATTTTGACAATACATGAACGATCTCATCAAAAAATAGCCTGTTGTCAAACCTACCATTATACAGGCATCATGAAAAAAAGTATCTGTCTTATATCCAAATTGAGATCAACTGAGCAAAAACAAAAAAATGGTGCACTTGTTGCATGTCAAATTAGAAATAGATCCAAGCCAACGACTGCAACATTGCCGTTGCTGCATTCTGGTCGAGCATTTCCGTTGCGACATATTCACCACATACACTTCCATAAGAAAAGCATGTAAAAAAATTTTGACTGATCCCTGTTAGAACGCAACTGACAGGTTAAATGACAGGTTATATAAAAGGTATGAATACCAAAGTTTCAGTAACTATTTTCTATTAGATTGTACCATGGCCATGGAAATAATCTTACCGGATCATTTGTGTAAACGTGAGTTTGTATTCCTTTCGCACACTCTGTTTTTCAGGCACACTAAAATGTATCACCATCTCTCTTCCACATGTTTTATGCCCGTTGTACCTATTGGTGATATAACTAGTTATGTAACCCAACTGGGTAATAAACTCATAAGTATGTCAAACATTCCAGTTATATCAACTAATAAAATGAATAATCAACTAACTAATATTTTCAACACACATACCAGTTACAACTTCTAGTTAAATTACTAATCGACTGACTAATATTCTTAACATACAAACCAGTTATTTTTCTTAGTAATCTAACAAATCAATTATCTATCGCCAAAGGCGTTAAGTTCATATAAAACTCTACATACAAATTACGTAAGGTTTGTTCTAGCGTTGGGAAAAACCTAACGCCTTTTTGCCTATCCGTGTGATCTGGCATCTCTGTCTGGCACATATGTTTTATCCATTGCAAAAGCTACAGCTGCTCTGCTCACACTAACAACAAATTCCGTAAAGAATTTAATTACAAACTCAAGCCCTAACCGAAATAGGCCAAACGAGACGATTGCAACTTGCGGAACGTTTGCATTCGTTACGTCTGTTTTGACATTTAATCCAAAATGAAACGACCCCGTAGGCCTGAAATCCCTTAACGAATAATCGTCTATGAATCCGAGAAGAATTTTCACACCTTTCAATGACTTACTAACAAACTTTCTTACAATTTTCTTTTACCGACTTGTGGCCTTACGGCTTGCAACGCTGGTTGCCGAACGTGGTAGAAAAAGCACCAAGCTAGAAACGCTGATTCATTATCAAACAAATGTTCACAATAAAAGTTGTGCTTAAGTGTAACAAAATAAAATTTGAAGTAAAAAAAAATCCTCCTCAGACTTATATGTTACGTTTACTAACAAACTGTGGATTTAATCTTATTAATGCATAGGTTATTTATATTTTAATTTTCTTATATATGTTTTAAGGTTAAAACTAAAAAACAAAATTCATCTTGCTTTCGTTGACGAATTTTTCTTTATCTTTTCGTTGCAGAAATTTCTTTTATATTTCCTATTTTATTTCGTTGCCGAAATCTCCTTTAAATTTCCGTTTTATTTCTTTAGCGATATTTGCTGCATATTTTCCTCTTGCTTTCGTTGACGAAATTTTCTACATTTTTCTTTTAAAGTTTCGTCCACGAAATTTTGGACACTTGTATGAAATTTTCCTGCATAAATTGTATGGGCGACTCCGTAAGTTTCGTCGGCGATGGGGAATTTTCGTGCATTAATTCTCCATGAATCCTTAAGGAAACAGCCAAGCAGAGATAATGAGATTGGAAACTTCGGCAAAAACGAGATAGCCGTATGCTAAAATGCAGTCAATACTAATGCAAATATTATAAATGTGTTAGTAAAATTTCATGACGAACTCACCCCTCGCGATGGATTTTCGATGAATTCACCCCTCAGGATGGACATGAGCGCTGGTGAATATCTCACTTTCGACAGCTAAGTGTACACATAGGGAAAAACTAGGTTAGGTTAGGTTGAAGTGGCTGAGCCGATAGACGACTCGTACACCTAGGCCAGTACAGGCCCGTTGTGACACCACATAATCCCTTTTTAACTAGAGATTCCCCTCCTCTATAAACCAGTTCGAACGGAGTATGAACTTTAAAATATGCCTAATTTCCAGGCATGAGACTTCGGTAAGTCCACTTAGGAAGGGATGGCCCAAAGTTGCCATTCTCATTCTAGCTAGTGCCGGACATTCGCAGAGGAAGTGCTGAGTGTTTTCTTCTTCCTCTTCGTACATGCAGCTTCTGCAAAAGTCATTAGATATAGCTCCTAAGCGAAGAGCATGCGTTCCGATTAAACAATGACCCGTGAGGATTCCTATTATTTTAGACAGGTTTACCCTGTTAAGTTCAAGCAGCGAGTTGATGCGTTTTAAGTCGTAGGAAGGCCACGTTAGCTTAGCTATCCACATGTGTCAAGTTGTTCCCAGCGTTCTTGTGCAAGGCTTAAAGTTTTGCTCCTGCACCGGAGTTTGTAGGAGGAAATGGGTACACCAATAAAGTCCTCGTTTAAGAGGGTGTTAGAGGTCGTACCCTTCCTTGCCAGTTCGTCAGCCAGTTCATTGCCCTCGATATCCCTGTGTCCGGGTACCCATACGAGGTGGATCCTGAATAACCTGGCCATCTCGTTGAGAGATCTGCGGCATTCAGTTAGAATTTTGGATTTGTCAATATGTGAGTTTAGCGCCTTGAGCGCAGCTTGACTGTCTGAAAAGATGTGGATACTTTTTCCACTGAGGTCTTTTTGACCTAGAATCTTAGCGGTTTCGTGAATGGCCATCATCTCCGCCTGGTAGACACTGCAGTAATTTGGGAGTCTAAAGGAAGCTTCAATTCCAAGATCCTGGGAGTAGATACCTCCCCCTACTTGTTCTTGAAGCTTAGATCCGTCAGTAAAGATTTTAATGCCGGTGGTTTTAAGGGGGGTTTTGTTAACCCAGTCTAGCTGTTAAGGGATGAGAACCTCATAGTTCTTTTCAAGGTTTAAGCAGGGCACACAGTAATCTGTTCTGTCAGGCACAGATGAGTCTAGAATTAATGTGTGACCGCAATTATTACCTATCCAATTTCCAGATTCTCTTAGTCTGAGAGCTGCTATGTTAGCACATTCTCTGGCAAAGATATCTAGAGGAGGAAGGTGAAGCATGACATTCAGAGCACTAGTTGGGGTTGAGCATAATGCCCCGGTAATACATAGACTTGCACTTCTTTGAACCTTAGCAAATTTCTGAAGTATAGTTTTCTTATTCAGGGCCCTCCACCATACCAGTGAGCCATATATAAGTATGGGGCGGACAATTGCCGTATAGATCCAGCGTACTATTTTAGGGGAAAAACCCCATTTTTTTTCCAATCGATTTTTTACAGGCAAACAGAGCTATGTTTGCTTTTCTAACACGTTCCTTTATGTTGTCATTCCAGATAAGTTTCTTATCCAGAATAACTCCTAGGTATTTCGTGCTGTCACTAAAGAGCAACCTCGTGCCGTTCAGACGCGGAGGTTCTAAGTTAGGGATTTTATATTTTCTGGTGAAAAGGATGAGATCTGTTTTCTCTGGGTTTACACTCAAACCACAAGAGGACGCCCATCTTGAGAGGGTTGCGAGTGCTCTCTCCATGAGTTGACAGAGAGTTTGAGGAAATTTGATGAAAGTCTCGTAAATGAGACTTACGAGAAAATCCTCCACCCCCAGTTCTGACAAGGCAGAGGTGACCGCACAGGGAAGGACGTTATTGAATGCACCTGCTATGTCTAGAAAGGCAGCAAGCGTGTATTCTTTGTTCTCAAGTGATTTTTCAATTGTAGACACAAGCGAGTGGAGAGCTGTTTCTGTCGATCTGCCTTTTATATAAGCATGCTGAGATTTAAGGAGCCGGTCGAGTTTCGGCTTAAAAAGAAGCCCAATAAGCCTCTCCAGTGTTTTAAGCAGAAAGGAGGAGAGGCTTATGGGTCTAAAGTCGTTCGGTTTAGTGTGAGAGGGTTTACCCGCTTTCGGTATGAAGATGACTTTCGTCTCTCTCCAAGCTAATGGAATGTAGTTAAGGAGTAGGCAACCATGGTAGATCGCCTGAAGCCAGGGTACTATTGCGTTGAAGCTATAGTGGAGTTGAGCTGGTATAATGCAATCGGTACCCGGAGATTTATAAGGTTGGGACTTTTGCAAGTATTTTCCTAAGCCTTGAGGCCTCAGAAGTACTTTCTATATCTGTGCAGAAGGAAAACCAAAATGTTCTTTTTGCTTTCCTAATTGCTGTTTTGTAACTACCTAGTTTGGACTTATATGTTTTCCATGCGTTCTTGCTATTGCTACGCCTTGCGTAGTTAAAGTCTCTGCGACAGTCCTTCCTGAGGATTTCAATTTCCCGAGACCACCATACTGGTTTACGGGATTTTTTTTGTAGTTTTTCCGGACATGCTCTGTTAAGGGCATCCGAACACTTTCTGATAAAGTTTTGTACAAGGGCGTCTAAACCTTCCTTGTTTGTCACGTGGAGAGAACTATCTGATGTCAAGGACCTCTTGATTATTTTATTATACCATCTCCAATTTGTCTTACGGAGATTTCTTATTTTTTGAGGCAGGGATTGATTAGTTTCCTTCCAGCCAAATTCTATGTACCTATGGTCTGAGAACGAATGTTCTTTTAAGACCTTCCACGAATAAATTTTGTCCGAGAAGTAGGAAAAAACTAACTTACAATTTTTGTTCAAACAAATTCATGCATTTTAAAATTAGACCAGAGTTTTCAAAACAAAGATATAGCTGTTCTTGAAAGAAATTGATTTATGTTTTTCTGCTTACAACAGCACTTGTAAATAGAACAAGTGTTTTTATTTTAAATTCAATTTTTTTTCTATCAAAAATATTTTTGTGTATTATCAAAGCAACTCCATAAATTAGATTGACAATTTCTACATTAACAAAAGTTCTTAGTCGACTGTTATTAACAAGATTCTTGCTCAGCTAAAAACAATTTTCTTTTAAATATGCAAGACTTTTTGGGTGTAGGACCTATTTTTGACAAATATGAGGTGAACTCACACACACAATACGTGATTGCATAAAAAAATTGGAAAAGAAGCTTTTTTAGCTGTCAAAATCAACAGAATTCACAATAGAAACGAAGTTTCCCATCTCATTTACTATGTTTCCATGGCGAGTTAACTCGGGGTTTACTCGGGGTTAACTCGCTATGGAAACGCGAGTTGAGTTGAGTTTCGTTAAATCCACGAAACTCCACGAAACTTGTAAGATTTAACTGGGTTCTATCTGTCAAAGTGAATGCTGCCATTTAGTATCCATTTCGCTAGTAAAACAATAACAAAAATGCAAATGAAATTGACAAGTTCGACTCAACTCGATGCTGTGCATGGAAACACTATCGAGTTAGCGACGCCATATTTTTAACTCGACGAAAACCCTAACCCCGAGTTAACTCGCCATGGAAACATAGTAATTATCTCTGCAGCCAACTGGGGAGTTCATCCAATCATCTGAAAAAAGAAGAAGACTATCTGCACAGCTGTTGTTGACGAGTTGAGACGCTAAAAGTTCGGTTGATACGGAACTTCTTATTTTTTCTGACGATTCAGAAACTGTCAAAACAGACGTAACAATTGCAAACGTTCGACAAGTTGAAATCCTCTCGTTTCGTTTAATTTCGTTAGGCCTATAGTCGCGTGGTTAGAGCTCTGGCCTTTAACACAAACATGCGCGGATTCAAGCCCTTCATCAATTAAAACCAAATTTTTTATTCTTATAATTTTGTTTAGAAATGTTTTTTCTATTTTTATTAATAGGTAGTATTTACAAAAGATAAATTTAAGTAAAACATTTAAAGAAAATAAAAAAAAAAATTCCAAAGAAAATAAGATTTTTATTTTCTACTCTAGTAAGGAAAACTTGATTTTCTTTAGAAAGATCGTTGATGGTTATTGTTATAATTTGTCCATTTTTAATCTCTTCGCACGTTATTTATTTAATTAAATTCAATTGAAAAACTTTCTTTGTCAGGCGAAATTGGAACCGCTGTTCTCCCGTCATATAAGTTGGACACTCTATCCACTGCGCCACCCACCTTTGTTAGAGTTGTTTATTTTAGGGCATTATTTTATTGCATGACTTACACTTGCACTGCTTAAAGTTTTATCCACCCTCAGCTTGTTTGCTGCGTAACGCTGCGTCTACACAAGACAATTATTATAATTGTTTTTTTTGTGACATATTAGTTGTCAAATTTTTTTCAATTCAAAGAAAATTGTCTATCGTGACGTAGGTGGGCTTAGCAATTGCTTGACAATAAATGATATTTGTTAAGTTATTAGACGCTTCTTTTGAAAGTGAAAAGAAACAATACAGAAAACTTCAAAAAAATACTAAGTTTGCTTGTGAAAGTGAAAAAATCACACACAAAAATTCAAAACCTCGTTATAAATAAAAAAAAAAATAGTTTTGCGCACAAAATTTGGTTTTTCGCTTTCAACGATCTGCAAGTGCCACCGCCAGCAGCACCAGTAAGTACAATTAAATTGGATTTATTTGGTTCTTGCCAATTGTTTGCCTTGTTTTTTAACTAGACAACGTTTTTTGAGTGCCAGCACCAGCAGCACAAATTTTCGCTTTCCAACAACCTCCAAGAGCCACCTCCAGCAGCACAAGCAACTACAGCGCAACTTTCTCGACTCTCGCTTTCTAACATCTTCCAAGGCCCACCAGCAGCAGCAGCAGTACGTGCAGCAAAATGAAATTGCATTTATTTGCATTTTGCTAATTGTTTGCATGAAAGATTGCAATACCGCACAATGGCCGACATCCAAGCAATGATATACCAAAAGAAGTTTGAAGCAACAAAGGAGGCAACAAATGTCCCCACGCCTTCACCCGAAGCAGGGGGCTCTACCATAATCAGCCAAGCGCTGACCGAAGCAGACATTTCCTTTGCTGAAGAAACAGAGTTCAATTGGTGATTGATTCAGTACATGATACAATTATACAGGTAGCATTGACAAGTATAGATTTTCTCAGCAACAAGGCAACGACCATCTGTCAAATACAGTTGTTCGTGCAACAAGAATTAAACGAATGTAAAAATAAATAAATTCCGCAAAATATGTGCGTTAAATACACAATTATAATAATGAAAGTTGTGAAAAAATTATGTGTGATATGTGTTTAACGTTTTCTAGCCGTGGTGTTTTAATTTTAATTGAAAACTTCTTCAATTTCGTCTACATGCATCTGCAGCTGCTGAGGTTGCTGCACTTAAACGTTTTCAACCTTTTTTTTATGTTTGCACTTAATAACACTAAGTTTACAAAATATTTTCGTTCTAGTAATAATAACTCACTATTGATTAAATAAAATAGGCAATATTTTGTAAGAAAATGTTTGGTTATTTGCAAGCGCTGAAACATAAACAATGGCGAAAACATAAGAAATAATTGAACGCTCTCTTTCTTGACTTTTTTTTTGACAGATTCTCGTTTCCCAAGCAACTGTCAATACTACCTTATATTATTATACCATGGTTTCAGTATTTACATAAATGAAACACATTGGGTGCGTTCTGGAAACTCAACATGTTGTCAACATGTTGTATGTATCACTTTACGCTACTTTTGTGTGTCTTCTGAACGGTGATTTACATTTTCTGTCAAAACAGTTACAAAAATGTACACACTTGTGCGCAAAAAATTAAATATTAAAAATATGAATTTCGAGATAATTAATATTAGTGTTATAGACGTGTAGAAATCTTTGTTTGCGCTGTTGGTGGTTTTTTACACATTTTTGTGGACTCAAACGATTTAAATTTATTCGAAGTTGCTCAGAAACGCAATACATATACTTAAAATATATGCTGACACATTTTAACCAATATTTGAGCTTAATATACCACTTTGCACCTTCATGTGCATCTCTTCAGTATCGGTTATTTGATACACATAGTTGCCAAGTGTATAAACAACTTTGATCATCTTTCTTCCATTAATTTCTTCAATTAAAAGTAGTAATTCATTAAAATTCAATAAATTTTTCCTTATTTCACCTAATTTTATGTTATTTGACGTTTTATACAATAGAAGCGCTTTCACTTTCTAACAGGTCAAACTTTGTAATTGAAAATTACAACATGTTGAGTAAATGTAAAGGAAAAATAAAGCGTGGCGAAAAATAGACAACATGTTGTGAGTAGCGGAAACTGATACTTGCAGTTCAGAAGACTTTTACTCAACAGTTGCACAACAGTTGCACAAAATTGAGTTTCGAGAACGTACCCATTGTTAACGTTTGATCTCATTTTTTAACGTATGAATTAGTTTGTTTTTTTCGTATTAAATAAAATTTGATATCTATTATATAAAAATGAATCTTGGTTTGTTCGGATGCTTAAAACTTGAAAACTGGGATCGGCTTTGGAAAAGGGGGTGTGGCTCCGCCCATACACTTTAAATATTTGATCCTCATCCCAAAGCAAATCCTTTAGAAGGTGTTCTTCCAAGGCATGATCAGTCCTCTTTGCTAGGAAGGGTTTAACCCAGCTGAAATTGGGCTGCTGGAGGATGTTGGAAAGCGAGAGTCGAGAAAGTTGCGCTGCAGTTCCTTGTGCTGCTGGAGGTGGCCCTTGGAGGATGTTGGACTGCGAAAGAGTCGAGAAAATTGCGCTGCAGTTGTTTGTGCTGCTGGTACTGGCACTCAAAAAACGTTGGCCAGCTAAAAAAAAAGCAAACAATTGGCAAAATCCAAATAAATGCAATTTCATTGTGCTGCACTTACTGCTGCTGCTGAAGGTGGCCATTGGAAGATGTTGGACAGAAAAAAAGGCAATTGAACTGTGCAGTACTTGCTAATGGGCCGCGAGATCAATTGATAGCAAAAAAAGGCAGTTTTTTATATATATATATATTTATATTTGTTTTTCACTTTCAAAAATATTTTTGACAAACAAACACCAAGACTTCAAATTATTCAAAACAAAACGTCAAAAATTGTCAGCCCACGTTAAATCGTTGTTAGTTCAACTGTCTGGCTGATTGTTGAGACAATTGAGCTGTCGACTGAGAAAATGTGAGTGTGTTAGTAAAAAATGTGTTGCAATTGTTATAACAAATTGGCTCGTGTAGACCTTACCCGGCGGCCACACGTGACAGTTCTGCCATGACAATAACAATACACTCACACTTTTTCACCAATACAAGCAAGCTCTGGCAATTGCCAATCTATTGCCAGGCAGTTGTCAGCATGACAATAGGCTGGCAATTACATTGGCAATAATTTGACGTTTTTATTGATATTGACGTAAATAATCGTGGTTGGTGTACAAAAAAAAGGGAAAATGTTGAGTTTTCATTCATCTTCAATTATGTCAAAAATTTAAGGCTAGAGATGGTTGCAGCGACACAGAAAAGTTATAAATACTAGCGACCACCGGTGCGCGTTGCTGCCCCTTTTCATTTGACTGACTTTCCTTTTGTTGCTAACAGACCCTCTATTAAGAAGAGACAGAAGAGAGCGAAATGTGAGCAGCGAATAGTTTTGCTCTGAGTTTGATAACGTTGTTCTCATGCTCTGTTAAGAAAAGAAAAAGCAACATAACAACAACAACTATATGCAATTATATGCAAACTTCAATGAGCTTTAACGTGAAAAATATAAATTTTTAAGAAATAAAAAGTCCAGTTTGCACATCTACAGGTCTAAACCTATCAAACCATACTAAATTTATTAAAATTGGACTTGTACTTAAAAAGCCTTACGCCGGACAAAATTTGGGTTTGCGTAATATATATAAGATAATGAAATAACATTCATTGTCATGCTATTGCCATGCTTTTGTCAGGCCACCTACGTCACAATCGACAATTGCTTGGCTGCCGACAATGATTTGACAGATTATACGTATTCTCAATTCTCATGGCAATACTATCTCGTGTGGCCGCAGCGTTAGGTAAAGGAGCAAGCTATTTAAATTTAAACCAAATAACTAAGAGATAAGGAAGCGGTGAAGTTGAACAGAAATGAAGTATTTTACAAATACAATGAAGTTAATGCAAATACATAAACATTTAAACAGGGCCGCATTAGGTATTATCGTAAATAAAGGCGAAAACTTTTTGGTGTTCAGACCAAATTAATTTTATTTGTATTTGAAATCATAGGTATTTTACAAAAAATGCCAAAAATACGGGACAAATTTTTTCCCGGCAGGACACTTAAAAAAATCTTGCAAAATACGGCACGTCCCGTGAAATACGGCACATATGGTACGACTAGTCGTTCGGCTCATTAGCATATTTTCGGATGCAAAAATTGTGTGCTGGGTAAGCTAGTATTTAATATAGGATATCACTGTCATATATAAATTTTTGACCGAAAAAATAAGTCATATATTAACTTCTATTTTTAACCGAAAAATAAACATATTTTAACTGGTATTTTTGACCGAATAAATAAAAGTAAATAATAAAAAAAAAGAAAACAAAAAAAATCGGTAAAAATAACCATTATTTATTGACTTTTTTGAAGAAATTTATAACAGTTACGGTCCCGGATTGAAACTTATCTTCAATCAAAAAAAAAAAAAAATTAGGGCCCTAATGTTTGCCACCCTAAGGAGTAAATGCGCTCATGAAGCTGAACTTTTGTTTTGACATAAGCTCTTGCACATGAATCATGCACACAAATGGCGGGAACCAACATACTATAAAGCAAGATTACCTGTGAAACTGAACCTCTTTATTATATCTTTTTTGTGAACTTTCACAACTTTTCACGGCACAACGCATGCTTATTTAATTTTTTATTTTATACTAGCTGGTACCCGACGCGTTGCTGTCGTAGCGGAAATAATTTCTATCTCTATCTGAATCTCAAACTCAGTCTCAATCTCAATCTCAATTTCAATCTCTATCTATATCTCTATCTCTATCTCTATCTCTATCTCTATCTCTATCTATATCTCTATCTCTATCTCTATCTCTATCTCTATCTCTATCTCTATCTCTATCTCTATCTCTGTCTCTATCTCTATCTTTATCTCTATCTCTATCTCTATCTCTATCTCTATCTCTATCTCTATCTCTATCTCTATCTATATCTCTTTCTCTATCTCTATCTCTATCTCTATCTCTATCTCTATCTCTATCTCTATCTCTATCTATATCTCTTTCTCTATCTCTATCTCTATCTCTATCTCTATCTCTATCTCTATCTCTGTCTCTATCTCTATCTTTATCTCTATCTCTATCTCTATCTCTATCTCTATCTCTATCTCTATCTCTATCTCTATCTCTATCTCTATCTCTATCTCTATCTCTATCTCTATCTATATCTCTTTCTCTATCTCTATCTCTATCTCTATCTCTATCTCTATCTCTATATCTATCTCTTTCTCTATCTCTATCTCTATCTCTATCTCTATCTCTATCTCTATCTCTATCTCTATCTCTATCTCTATCTCTATATCTATGTCTATGTCTATCTCTATCTCTATCTCTATCTCTATCTCTATCTCTATCTCTATCTCTATCTCTATCTCTATATCTATGTCTATCTCTATCTCTATCTCTATCTCTATCTCTATCTCTATCTCTATCTCTATCTCTATCTCTATCTCTATCTCTATCTCTATCTCTATCTCTATATCTATGTCTATCTCTATCTCTATCTCTATCTCTATCTCTATCTCTATCTCTATCTCTATCTCTATCTCTATCTCTATCTCTATCTCTATATCTATGTCTATCTCTATCTCTATCTCTATCTCTATCTCTATCTCTATCTCTATCTCTATCTCTATCTCTATCTCTATCTCTATCTCTATCTCTATCTCTATCTCTATCTCTATCTCTATCTCTATCTCTATCTCTATCTCTAACTGGAAAGACTCGTGGAAATTGATAACCAAATTTCGAGGCTGTGCTACTTACAATTCCAAAGTTATTCGATATCGCAAGTTTGGCTTATATGGGCGGAGCCACACCTCCTTGTTCAATGACGTCTCAGTTTTCTAGTAGAAGAATATCACCCAATATTAATTCCATACTGAATTTCGTTGTTAAACGACATTTAGTTCCAAAGCTATCTGATATCAAAAATTTAAAGTGTATGGGCGGAGCCACACCCCTTTTTTCAAAACCCATCCCAGTTTTATAGTAGATATATCACCAAGTGGCAACTCCATACTGAATTTCATTATTATACGGCATTTAGTTCCAAAGCTATTCGATATCATAAATTTTAATTGTATGGGCGGTGCCACACCCCTTTGGCCTATACTGGCTCAATTTTGCAAGTCGAAAGACACGACTAAATAGAACGTTCTAACCGAGTTTCATTAATGTGTGACTTATAGCTTGAAAGTTATACTGAAAATTTGGCTGAAAAATTGCCACGCCCCACATTCAACGCCCATAAAATTTTACGTGTGGAACGGCTCTTGTAAATTGAGATAGAACACCGAATTCCGATACTATGCGACCTATAACTTCAGAGCTATTCGCTACCGTAGATTTGGGTTGTATGGGAGGTGCCACGCCCCCTTATTTTAGGGGGATGAAAAATAGATGTTGTTCGATTCTCACCCCTGACTAATATCCTCGCTAAGGATCACGAAAATCGGTCGAGCCGTTTCGGAGGAGTTCGATCACGCACCCCGTGACAGAAGAATTTTATATATTAGATATGTTCGTTTTAAAACAATTTATAGCGATGACAATCGCTAATTATTTAATGTTTTTTCACCACTCATTTTCTTTGTTTTGATGTGCAAGAGCTTATGTCAAAAAATCATGCTCTATCTCGCTTGAAAAATTCTTCAACACACGCATAGAATGTGTGAGTAGAACACCACTTCCTTATATTTTATTTCTATGATTTAAACACATACAACTTTGCTTGTTTAACATGACATCAAAATGTAAGAGTGTGTTAGTGAACACCAAATTTTGTTTCATTGTGCTTGTAACTACGTTAGAGCTGTCTAGCTGGGTGGGTTTGTCAACAAAACGTACGATCACAACTATAAAGGGAATTTGGCAGCACTAAAAAATTTTGTTTAATATATTTTCATTTTTTCAATTTAAATTAAAAAAGTCTTTAAGTGAGCTTATTATGAAAACAAAACCATAGTATCTGGTTCAATTACGAAGTATCTTTTATACTTGAAACATGGATACTGCATCCAACATTGGAAAATTGCCAACGGACAAAATGCACGTGGAGGGCAACAATAGTATCGGTGATTTGATGCTACCAAGTGGAATTTCCACACAGATGGAATCCCACACTGTGAATTTAATGATGGGTTCCAAGAGGCAAGATCAAAAAGATCTAAACGAGACTCTAGCGGACAGGCCCGTCCGTGCACGGGGGTAGGGGATTTGGGGTTCAAACCCCCCAAGAGGGTTTCGAACTATACTTTTGAAATCCACTGAACTGTCTGATTATGAAAAATTTCCATGAAGCAAAGTTATATTTATTATGATTTATTATAATTCTTCATCATTCTTCTTCATCACCCTATCAAAGTTTAAATTAAACATGGCAACTCTATTGAAAAGTAGCTCAACTGATGTAACGTTATTTTATAGGATAAATAGTTTCAACGCAGTGAACCCGAACAGAACCAAAGCGGCTGTCGGTTGTCGAATGCGCTGTGCAACAAAATACATGAAAATATATGCAGCCGCCAAAAATTAAATGGCCGTAGAAATCCGCGACGGAAAAACGCCAGAATAGAATCAATTCTATTTTTTCTCTGACGGCTGGCGCATCTCTAGGCCTGACCAAAATAGACAGAACGAGACATAACGAGTAAGTTCGAACAAATGGAAGCCAATAGGGGCTTTCGCATGGTCCAACATGTTGGATAGACATGGCATGTTGGACGACAAGTAGTACCATGCGTAAGCTAAAACGACAGTCGGTCCGACTTGTTGGATGAAAATCAAAAATTTTTGATTTTTCTGCCGGTCCGTCCGACATGTTGGACATGTGAACGAATGTTGGTCCAACTAGCTGCATTTTTTTCATTTTAATAAAATGGCCAGCGAGTGAACAACAAACGATCATAAAGGCAAAAAATGTGGCAAGTATTCCCAATACAGAATTTTGGTTAAAACTCATCAAAAAGTACAAAAGTTATACTGAAATAAGGAAATTCAAATATATATCCTCCAAAACTTGGGCAATTAAAAAATAGCCAAACATTTTTTAGCCATCACGTCGAAGTGTCCTGCTTGAGAGTTAGAAAAAAATTATGTCGTCGCACATGTTGGATCGTTCAAAAGCTCAATCAAATTTTCCCGTTAGTTTTCCGTACGACTTTGTCGTCCAACATGTTGGACCATGCGAAACCCCCTAATGATAAAACCCAAAATGCACATACGTAACTGATCGAAACTGAACGAAACATTGCGACGAGACGGTTTGTTCCGTAAGAACCGAACTTTAACCCGGCGGCCACACGTGACAGTTTTGCCATGACAATAACAGTACACTCAGACTTTTTCACCAATACAAGCAAGCTCTGGCAATTGCCAATCTATTGCCAGGCAGTTGTCAGCATGACAATAGGCTGGCAATAATTTGACGTTTGTATTGATATTGACGTAAATAATCGTGGTTGGTGTACAAAAAAAAAGGAAAATGTGAGTTTTCATTCATCTTCAATTATGCCAAAAATTTAAGGCTAGAGATGGTTTCAGCGACACAGAAAAATTATAAATATAATGAAATAACATTCATTGTCATGCTATTGCCATGCTTTTGTCAGGCCACCAACGTCACAATCGACAATTGCTTGGCTGCCGACAATGATTTGACAGATTATACGTATTCTCAATTGTCATGGCAATACTATCTCTTGTGGCCGCAGCGTTAGCGTCTCAACAACAGCTGTGCAAAGCAGTCTTCTTCTTGTTTCAGACGATTGGAGGTACTCGTTTCATTTTGGGTTAAATGTCAAAACGGACATAACGATTGCAAACGTTCGGCAAGTTGCAATCGTCTCGTTTCGTCTATTTTGGTCAGGCCTTCTCTTTGAGTTGCGTAAGTGTTGCCATATTTTAGCTAAGAAAAGTCTGTGTTCAGTGCTATTTGCTCATTTTTTACCATGAGCTGACGTTTTGTTTTGTGTGTGTGTGTTGCATTCCATGCGCTAACATTTCGTTTTGTGTGTGTGTGTTGAATTTGTAGCATTTACACAACGAAAAGCAACGCTGATCCGACAACCGCTCCTATTCTGGACGTGTTCTCAGCGGATTTCTCCGAGAGAGGTCCGCCAACCGACAGCCGCTTTGGTTCTGTTCGGGCTCAGTGTCGGGAAAACCAATACATAGACTTGCATACTTGTGTGTGGGCCTGAGAGAGTGGCAGCGCTACGCTTTCTTGTTTATCCCCAACTCACACGGTGATTGGCAATCAAACAATCTAATCGTTTTGTTGTTGCTTTCAATGTGAAACTATCAAAAGCTCTGAGAGCCGGAGTGGATGAACACAGATTGCAGCAATCTAAATTTGTTCATTTTGAGATTGTTGTACATGTCGGCAATCAGCAATCTGAATAGTGTTTCTAGGTTACGAAATAAAATGTTCAAAGAAATGCAAAATTATGATTGGCGTGTCGTGTGAGCTACCAACAATCAGCATGTGAAAGAGAGTAAGAAGAGTTCATTTATTGCCAATCAAGCAATCCCGTGTGAGTTGGTCATTAATGAATGTTTAACTTCAACTGCTATGCTCTGCGTTGACGAAATTACCCTATTTATAGTGTACGTTTGATAGATCTGTTAGTTAGCAAGATCTGTGAAGAACACGATATTGAAGTAAGGAAACCGAGGCAAGCTTCACGTCAAACTCATCGTTGTAATATCGAGACTAATGGCCTAATTCTGTATCCCTAACGAGCGACTCAACTAACGAGTGCTTCGCGAACGATGTTGTGTTCTAATTGAAATCTGTATCTCTAACGAACCCTTACGGCAAGCTGAAGTTTCTCACGTCATTGAAACTGTTATGGCCAACTCACACGGGATCGCTTGATTGGCAATCGATGTACTTTTCGAACTCTCTTTTACATTCTGATTGTTGGTAGCTCACACGACACGCCAATCATAATTTGACATTTTCTTGAAAATTTTACTTTGTAACCTAGCAACACTATTCAGATTGCTGATTGCCGACATGTACAGCAATCTCAAAATGAACAAATTTAGATTGCTGCAATCTGTGTTCATTCGCTCTGGCTCTCAGAGTTTTTGACAGTTTCACATTGAAACAACAACAAAAAGACTAGATTGTTTGATTGGCAATCACCGTGTGAGTTGGGGATTATACACAATAAGTTGTCAAATTTAGCACTGCCATATCCCCAACTCATACGGTGATTGGCAATCAAACAATCTAATCGTTTTGTTGTTGCTTTCAATGTGAAACTATCAAAAGCTCTGAGAGCCGGAGCGGATGAACATAGATTGCAGCAATCTAAATTTGTTCATTTTGAGATTGCTGTACATGTCGGCAATCAGCAATCTGAATATTGTTGCTAGGTTACGAAATAAAATGTTCAAAGAAATGCAAAATTATGATTGGCGTGTCGTGTGAGCTACCAACAATCAGCATGTGAAAGAGAGTAAGAAGAGTTCATTGATTGCCAATCAAGCAATCCCGTGTGAGTTGGCCAATATCAACCCATAGTTGAATAAATAAGGTTGTCTCGTGGCTGATCGTACTCTCTTCTCAGTACCCATAATTGTCAAAACCAATGAAAAGCAACAACAACAACTTCAACGGCTTTTTATGTTATTAATTTTCGTTTTCAGATTTTGTATGAGCTGTCAACTGCAATTTGACATTTATGGGAACTCGCTCTCACCCATGCGACAACCTTATTTATTCAACCATGTATCAACCAATATATAAGTTTTCTGTTATTTTTTCAATTTTCTGTAAAGATTTCTAAAGTTTTTGGGCTTTTTTTCGTTTGTTGGCAATGCTTTTTTTTGAGTTGTTTATATAAATTGACATGTTTTTTTTTATTGAATCAATGTGATTTCAAAAATATATTTATTGTTGTTATTGCAAGCAAATATGTTTTTAGCTGTTAAAGTTTTATGTGATTGTTTGATTGAAGTGCTAAGTGCTTTAAATAAAATGCATGCAGAAATTGGTTTTTTTTTTTTTGTATTTTGAGCAAGTTGATGTGAGTTGATATGGAAGTGAGTTGTGAATGCACATGTGGTGAATGCGAGGCTTAAGAAATATTCTAGAGCTAGCAGACCCTGAGAAAGTTCTTGCACAACTCATCGACAGATACCCTACAAGCTCCCAACTTTGGGGCGTATATTCCTAAATCCAATTTACCCTCTAGCTGCTTCATAAGAACTCCAACATATCACAACGATAGCATAAAAGTATTCGTGTGATTTTGACGTTTCAATTCGTCATTTGGTTGATCGTTAGAGATGCAAATTTGAAAAATGTTACTGTTTTACGGCATCGTTCGCCAGTTCGTCAGCTGTTATCTGTTCGAATTAGAAATTTCAAAATCACGAACGAGCAGTGTTTTGCAGGAGACGAGTGTTCGGATAGGGATACAGAATTAGGCCATAAGATGCCTGCAACCAATTATTTGAGAAATACTCCACGATTTTGCATAACGATTCTTTCGAAGTATGGATCAATGAAGTAAAACTTTGGCGAAGACGGATTTTTGATAAAAATATCAACAGCCCTATCGAAGCTCTTGACATCTGCAATACAACTGCTTTTCCAAATGTTCACCAAATCTTGCTGGTAATGGCTGCAATGTTGCCAGATGCCTCTCACCATTTACCCCTAGATTTGATTTCAAATCCCCCTAAAATTCCCCTAATATTTTTTTTGAAAAACATACAAAAATACATTTGTAAATAACTTAAAATTTATTGAGTTAAAACTTCAGCTTTAAGGGGCAGCTGAAGAGTAGCGCAATTGCAATGCAAATTGCTAATGTGTTCCTATGTATTTAAAGGGCTGAGCTGCTGGACGTCTTCAACAAGCTCAGGAAGTTGCTTTGTAGCTTTCAATTGTCCAAGATGAAATTGGCCTTAAAATTTAGTTTAACCTTTGAAAGCAGGCTCCGTCTCCCATTTGTTTGTATATTTTTGGGCATACCTTTTTTTTTCGTCAGTTTTCTCCATACTTGCTTTGTTTTTAATGTTTGTTTACCCAGAGCAGGCGTGGATCCAGGGGGTTTTGTGGGTCACAAACCCACCCCCCCCCCCCCCCCCCGAAATTCTAAAAGAACCTGTATTTAAATGTGATGTACTGATGTTTATTATGTGGGCTAAGAGTACCAAAAAGAAAAACATTGGTTTTTTTTTTTATTTACTTTAAATATTCACACTCCTATGCTGTAAACGTTTGTAGCTGTTTCTACATGTATTGCTAAAATACTGAATTCTGTTCTAGTTTTCGTTTGTTTTTGCGATATAGCGCCTGTAGCTGTAAACAGTCACACATACAATCTTAACCTGGAATCACAGAAACACCGCATTTTTTGGATAAAATATATCCAAACACCGCACAGTTTTAATTTAAAAACCCACAGTTTCGATAGTATCGGAAGTGTAGACGTAAAATTCCTTTTTATACAGTAATGGAGAAAAATTCCGGTTTTTGTAGTTTTTATTTATTTTGATGTTGGTTTTATGTTGGCCTTTTAGATTTGTATTCGAGTCAAATAAACAGAGAAATAACTTTTATTATTATAATTATCTTCACCCCAGCGTCAGCTTGTGGTATTTAACACAAAAAATAATCCTGAGCACCACACAATCATATGGAGTGAATATGGAGTGAATATGGAGTTAATATGGAGTGAAATGTGGATGGCTATTTTTTTCGTAGCAAAGATTTTTCCAATAAGTGGAATAATTTTTCACATATTGCAGCAAAACACAAATTATAACCTTCTTTTGAAAAACCAAAGGCTCGAAATAGATTTTAGACTAACGATTTCTTGAGCAAAATTGAATTTGCTCCGTAGAAAATTATCCACGCCTACGATTTAACCCGCTCTAATGTAAAGTCTAAACGATTTCTGTTGAATTTTACGACGATAATTGTCGAAAAACCAATGCACCCACAAAGAGTGACTGTTTGGTGCGGTTTATGGGCTGGCGGCATCATTGGGCAGTATTTTTTCCAAAATGAGGCCGGTCAGACAGTAACTGTGAATGCTGTTCGCTATCGTGAGATGATAACGAACTTTTTATGGCCCGAATCGGAAGATATGGATGTGGACGATATGTGGTTTCAACAGGACGGTGCCACTTGCCACACAGCTAACGAAACAATGGCTCTTTTCATTGCAAACAAATTCAATGGCCGTGTTATCTCACGTGGTGGCGATATCAATTGGCCACCAATCATGTGATTTGACACCGTTGGACTTCTTTCTTTGGGGTTATTTGAAAGAAAAGGTGTACGTCGATAAGCCAGCAACAATTCAAAAGCTAAAGGATGAGATAAATCGGCACATCAACGGCATAGAACCTCACTTATGCCTCGGCGTCATCGAAAATTTGTACCATCGGATAGAGGTGTGCCGCCGAGATCGCGGCGGCCATTTATCCGATATTTTGTTCCATGCATAATTGAACCATACCAATAAAAATAAATGACAATAATTTCCTTAATAATTTGTGTTTTATTCAAAATCAACATCGACCTTTAAAATTTAACTACCCTTTATATATATAATGTACACAAATATTTTTAAAACTCTCCCCGAAATATATTCCTCGAACCGCCCCTGACCCAGAGTTGCAAGTTAAGCGCGAAGCGAGTTTGAAATGAAGTGGGAAATGATTGGTTATTTATTTGAAGTGTTGCCAATTCAGCTGTTTTTATAAAGTATTGCTGAAATCGATTTTTACACAATATGGAGGAAAAAGTATTTAAATTTTTTGCAAAGTTTTAAGGAAAAGTAATAAATCTTTATTTCCAAAGGTACATTTTCCAAATACCCCTAAAAACCCCTAGAAAATTTGAAGTCACCCTAAAAAAACCCCTAAAGATTTATTACCCCTAAAATTCCTCAAACCAGTTAAAAAACCCCTAAATCTAGGGGGAATTCCCCTAATCTGGCAACACTGAATGGCTGCGTTACCAGTAACGACATCATCGAACGAACGCTCTTTTTTCAACATTACGCCGGTTAAAAAATTATTGCGTTCTACTATGAGCGAAAATTGGCTGAACGGATTGGCTGCACTTAATATTCATCGGGAAGTTAAAGTTCGTGTAGATGCAGTATCGTACGATTTTTTTTTTCTGTACCCATACGCATTAATTTATTGAGGGAATAGTTTTGTATGGAGTATTTGTATTTACTCGGAATACTAAAAAATAATCTGAAAATGTATAACTGAAATCTTATAGTTTAGGGAATAACACTCTCCAACTTTTTTTCCTGATCAAATTTCCTTAGTGATAAAAACTTGCAAATGGATGAAAAAATAAAATTTTAATACTTTTTTGTTTTTTTAACCCATACCGGCCCACCTCTGTGACCTTTGTAAACGCAAAAAAAACGTTTTTTTGCAATTTTCGCCGCATGGCATCCAAACTATTGAAGTGACGTCACTGCAATGTATTAAACATTTTTTCACGTTTTGGCGTGTATTGGGGTAATAGGGTATATTGGGGCAGTTGGGCTGGTATGGGTTAAGAGAAAGTCTTATAGCATCCTTTTATAAATCCCTGCACATTACTTCACGCTGCGTTGCTGAAATTTGCAATTAATAAAACGCAACGCTTTACGCCGTGATATTCAGCGTTTAGTAACGCAATAAAGTAGTGAAAACAGTACAAAGTTCGCATTTTATAAAACGCAGCACTTGAAATTCGTTCACTTGATCTGTCACTTTCATCACTTGCTCTTGAGCTGCCGTTAGAACGAATAAGTGGGTATTGAAAGGGTAATAACTGTTTGTTTCACTCATATGTTTTTAAATGTTTAAATATATCGTTTAAATATAGGTTAAAGACAGCAACAACGAACCAACAATGTTCGAAATGTTGCTAAAAGAAATAAAAAAATAAAAAAAATCTTAAATATTTCAAAGATTTGCAATTATGACGCTAGTTTTATTTTACATGACACAACCCTAAACTGTTGTTGACTGACAGTTCACCGTGGCAACGTAACATAGCTAACGCAATAACGTAGTGATTAATAAAATGCAAATTTTAAATCCAAGTGATGCACCGCGTTAGCGTTGCTTTTCATCACGGTGATTTATAAAACGATGCCATTAGAGTTAAGTGTTTGGAACTTAAAGATGAGTAATGCATTAATGAAAATTGGTGTGGAACATTTCAATATCGTATCTGGAATAGTTTTCTTAGTAAAAATCAAAAAGCAAAACAAATAGGAATTTTGATACACCTCCGATTTTCCTTATAAAAATATAGATTTTGGGAACCAGATGTCTCAGAAAGTTAAGCAGTATACCGAAATGTTCGTATTCAAATTAGCTCAAATTTTTTAATACATTGCAATGGCGTCACTTTAATAATTTGGATGCAATGCGGCAAAAATTGCAAAAAATCGATTTTTTGGATTTACAAAAGGTCACGGAAGTGGGGCCTGTATGGGTTAAAAAAGCAAAAAAAAGTATCCAAATTTTTTTTTCATCCATTCGCAACTTTTCATCGCTAATCAAACTGAATCGGTTTCTATCGTTACGTCCTAATATCCAATACATAATATTTTCTGTAATCCATTTTTTGATAGTTTTCTTTGTATTTAGAATTCCTTATTTTTTAGTCAAAATCCCCCCAGCACCAAATCCTGCGCACGGGCCTGCTAGTGGATGGGTTACTTCCAAAGAACTAAGAGATAAGGAATCGATGAAGTTGAACGGAAATGAAATATTTTACAAATACTATGAAGTTAATGCAAACACATACAGTGGACCCATGGTATAATAGGTCTGTTTCCGTACGCACACTGTGTAACTTGTAGGACACTATTTTCTGTTTCCGTACTTTCTGTGCTTAAAATGGGAGAAGAAGAACAAGCATAAAATCGCTCTCTCGCGCACACAAAGTGCACAGAGAGTGCTAGAACTCAAGACTTCGAGTAAAGTAAGAACAAGCATCAAGAAGAATAAGCATCAGTAAGAAGAAGCAAATGTCAAATTACATTTCATAATTGTTTATGTTTTGCGATTAATAAATGCACAAATTGTGTGCCTAAAAAGAAATTTTCGCAAAATAAATAAATAATAATAAATAAAAATTAAGTAATTGTTCAGTTTTGCATTAATAAATGGCTTTTAATAATTTGAGTGAAAGTGTTTTCAATTTTGTGCTGCCGTCTGCAGTCAAAATCAGCTATTTTGTGCTTGAATCTTACAAGAAGCTGTTTCCGTACTTTTGCAACTATTCTCACATTTCGTTTTTACTCTCTTGCACACATCTTACACAAATCTTACACAGTGTAGAGTACGAAAACAGACCTAATAATATAAGGTAGCATTGACAACTGCTTATTTTCTCTTCCACAAGAAAACATCTTCTGTCAAAAACAGCTGTTTGTGAAAATGTAGCTGCTGAAGTTGCTTTTTCACTTCAACGTTTTCAATGGCCAATTGTGAGCGCTCTCTTTTTGAGTATATTTTTTGACAGGAGATGTTTTCAATGCTACCTTGTAATTATTATACCATGCAGGGGACCCTAAACAAGTGCGTGTGCGTGGTTTAACTGTCAAAATCAGCTCATGCACATACATTTTGTATGAAGCTTACCGAAACACGCACCGGACTACCGCAATATGATTAGAATTTCCAATTTTGACAATGCGTTCGGATATGAGTAGCGACATGCTCTACTAGCTCGTGCTTTT
Source organism: Pherbina coryleti (assembly GCA_943735915.1). Taxonomy (NCBI): domain Eukaryota; kingdom Metazoa; phylum Arthropoda; class Insecta; order Diptera; family Sciomyzidae; genus Pherbina; species Pherbina coryleti. The sequence continues at coordinate 127,178,540 of OX030949.1, read as the reverse complement.
GACATTCCATATTAACGCTGGGTTGCATTTTCGTTAAGAAATGCTAAAATGTGGGTATTCTTGGATTCCGATGGAAAACTAAGATTTTCATAGGATTATCGTGGGAATTTATATTTTGATGCGAGTTTTTTTTTTAAATTGATAAAATTTTTTAAATTAACATGCTGCTTAAGTAGCATAATAATGATTTTGATGAATTAATATTTGATTAATTAATATTAATGGTATTAATATTATTCAATTGAATATCCTATTAAAATTTCTACATTTTTTAGTATATTATAAATACTATTATGAGGGTATTTGCAACATGCAACTTCCTGTGCTTGTGTTTTGTGTGTCATCTAGTGCTAACTACTTCCGGTCCATTATGTCTGTCCGAAATTTACTTCCTTCTGTTTATTTTCTCGGTCTTTTTCTGTTGATTAACATAGAGTTGATTAATTGCGCACGCAACTTTTTTTATTTTTTTATTTTGAAATAATATTGCAGCAACGTGAAGCATTCGTTGATTGGATGCAAGACTCCACCCCTCAAGCCGACGATCCCTAGCCGGATATAATGCGTGCATCCGCTTCCCTTCATCGGATTCTAACTTTTTCTGAATTAACCTTAAAATCTTAGAACGTTGTATGCTACATATTCATGCAAAATGGCAAACTTATATATTGGTCAATTATATATTGTAACGAGGTTGGTTGAGGACGAATACCCTTAATATTATTGTTTGAATAAATAACACACAAAGGAATGTTGTATTTTTACTTTGAAAAAATAATAGTACATGCAAATTTATTGCTGCTAGCAAGATTTGCAATTGCCCACAAAATGTCAAATGATATATATAAAAGCATAATAAGAATGAAATGATAAATATTAGACATGTGCATGAATGTGTTTGAAAAAAATTTTCAACTGTGAACACTTGTGCAGTTCATTTTGTTTTTGTAAAGTTGTACCCAAGTACTCACTAATTATAAGTGATTCATCGAGCATTGTACAAGGGGGCGTGGCAGCTCGAATCTGCAATATCGAATAACTTTGGAATTATAAGGCGCACAACATTGGAATTAGGTGTTCGGCCTCGATTTGCATGTGCCGTTCCACTGGTTAAATTTTATGGGCGTTGGGCAAAGGGCGTGTCACTTTTTCGGCTGCCCAAATTGTGGGTATAACTTGCGAACTATTAGTCACACATCAATGAAACTCGGTAAGAATGTACTATTTAGTCTTGTCCTTTGACTGAAAAATTGAGTGAGCATTGGACAAGGGGGCATGGCACCGCCCATATAAGTCAAACTTATGGTATGAAATAGCTTTGGAGTTAAATGCCGCATAATAATGAAACTCGGTATGGAGTTGCCACTTGGTAATGTCCATCTACTAGAAAACCGAGACGGGCATTGTACAAAGGGGTGTGGCTCCGCCCATACAACCTAAAATGGGCTCCGCCCATTTCTACTAAAAAATTTGGACAGGCGTTGGTCAAGGGGGTGTGGCATGAATTGTACTACAGCGCCAACTCCGCCTGTTTTCACGAGCAGCCTGTCCAAAGCCAGGATAAAGGAGGATGGTCGCAGGCAACGGGTTCGCCCTATCCTGTGTAAATGAGAAGGGACTACCCAGATCCTGGAGTTGGTCGCCCAATCTGGGTAGTAGGTGGACCGTTTGACTTGATCAACGGTAGCGTATGCCTACAAGGGAATAGCAATAATCCTAAAGAATTTGTTAGCACGGGGATAGTCGTCACTCTCGACATACGTATTGTTGCAAGTCGTATTGTTGCAACTCCAAGCCTTGGAGTGCCGGTTTGAAAAGATGGTGATATTGGGTGCTGCGAGTGACTGGGTGTTCATTTGGCGGCCTGTAGTACTAGATTAACAAGGTGTCCCAAGGTGTGATTGATAAGGTGTATCAAGGAGTGTCATATTGAGTACTCCGAGTGTGAAAAGTTTATCTTAGTAGCCTCGGAGTACAAGATTGATGAGGTGTCCCAAGGTGTGATTGATAAGGTGTATCAAGGAGTGTCATATTGAGTACTCCGAGTGGGAAAAGTTTATCTTAGAAGCCTCGGAGTACAAGATTGATGAGGTGTCAAGAAGTGTCATGAGTTTTCCGAGTGTGAAAAGTAATATCTTAGTAGTCTCGGAGTACAAGAGTGACGGGTGTATGAGTTAACTAGTGCTGCAGGTGGCTAGGTGTTCATACCGGTAGTCTCGAGCATGATTTTTAACCGACTTCAAAAAGGAGGAGGTTCTCAAGTTCGTTGGTTTGTCCGCTTTTTTTTTTTTTAAATGTACATCGATAACTTCTAAAGTACTTAAGAACGCAGAGGTCCTTTTTTTAAAAAGTGGGCGATATTCGACAAAGGGGCGTGTCAATATTAGAAAAACACTGTAATTAAGTTATTATTGACACTAGGGTACTGAAATTTACAGTAAAAATACTGGGGTAGGCAGTATTATTACAAATTACGGTCAATAAAGTGGGCGTTATTTGGCAAAGGGGTGTGGTCATATTAGAAAAACACTGTATCTCGAATAGTATTGACACTAGGGTACTGAAATTTAGTACAGGGGTAGAAAACATTTTCAAAAATTACTCTAAAGAAAGTGGGCGTTATTCAAAAAATGGGTGCGGCAATATTATAAAAATATTATATCTCAGTTAATATTGACACTAGGGTACTAATATTTGGTATGCAGGTAGGCGGGTAGGTGGGTAGGTAGAATCGTTACAAAAGTGGGCGGGATTGTTCATAGGGTGTGGCACTTTAATGAAAGTACTATATTATGGTTAATATTAATAGTTGGGAACTGAAATTTGGCACAGGGCTAAGTAGAATCATTATAAAGTACGGTATATAAATAGGGCGGGATTAGATAAAGGGCGTGGCACTTTAATAAAAATTGTAAAGCGACAGAAATGGAAAATACCCAACAAACTTTCAGGAATTAATAAAACAAATTTTTTTAGAACAAAGTGTCATGTTTGAAATTTTCCACAAGAATACTATTACATAAAATTTTTCATATTCTCTAAAAAGGAAGAAATAAAAACTTTTTAACAAAAAAAAAACCGACTTCAAAATCATTAAAAAGTAAAAAATAATTTTTAATAACTTTTCCCATTAATTTCTTAGTCAAATTTAAAAGTTATTTATATGTATTATAATATTGCAAATCTTATCATTTTAATTTTTTATATTTTGTTTATTATCATCAATATATTAATTGCTTTATGATCATAAAAGCTTTGAAGTCGGCGCTAATCTTTGACACACAATCATGATCTTTTACCATCCCTGCACTATTTTAAACTTTTTTATTTGATGCTATGCTGCCTTGGTGACACTGTAGTAATTTTAAAAGCTTTGTACACATAAACATTCTCATTATACCGGTTTAGGTGAGCTTGTAAAGCTCATATTGAATATGATGTAGTGTGTAACAGCTGCACAAATAATGCATGGAACACATTGGCTACATTCAGCGTACTCAACAATTGCCAACTGAAAGAAAAAAATCACTAAAAAGCTTTTATATTCATAAAGTTAATAATATTTTTATGATAATAAAACAAATTAGAAAAAATTAAAATAAAAAGATTTCGACTTAGTAAGATAAGCACCGACTTCAAAGCTTTTATGTACATAAAGCAATTAATATATTGATGATAATAAAACAAAATATAAAAAATGAAAAATGTAAAATTCATAACCGAGCGTTTCCACCGCCCGAACGAACGAAGAAATCATCGCGAACAAATCGTCGCGATGAATTCTTCGTTCGGTCCAACTGTTTCCACCGCACGAACCCAAGTTGCGAACATTGGTAAGTCGCCATCTTGTTCGTTCGTGCAGTGGAAACACTTAAATTCAATGCTTGCTAGCATCAGCGTTGATCAATATTTGTTTATGCAAACGTACTAAATTTGATTCATTTTTACTACTTTTATGCCTTTTAATTTAGGTTTTATGTAAGTATTTATGTAAAGAATTTATTATATAAAGAATATTATATAAATAATTTGATTATATAAAGTGCTAATAAAATAACAAAGTAAAACAAAGTTCTTTTGCGTTAAATTTTCAATATATTTTCTTTCTTTTTTGTTTTTCCTACGTTATTAACTACAATTTCAACAAATCTACTACCTATGCGCAAATAAGCACTGGATTCGCCCAAAAAGATCGAGCGTCGGCCGATCAGAGCGAACGAAGAAATCTTCGTTCGTTCGTGCTGGAAAAGTGTTTACACTGCGCGAATAGCGCTCGCGAGCATTTTGTAAAAAACCAATGTTCCGAACCTTGGTTCGGACCAAACTGTTTACACTGCCTGAACGAACGAAGAAATCGTCGTTCGTTCGGGCAGTGGAAACGCTCGGTAAGAGATACTGTCCCTAATTGAGAATAGTTCCGATTGCTTGCAATTTCAAACAGATATTGATGCTCTTTTCGTTTGGTGTGAAGTCAATGGCTTAAAGTTAAACTTTTCCAAATGTTATATTTTAACTTACTACCGCAAAAATGATTGCATAACACACGAATATTCATTTGGTGCCAACAATTTTTTCCAAAGAACAACCTCCGTAAAGGATCTTGGCATTTATTTTACTACCAATCTCTCATTTAAAACTCATACAGACTATGTCATTTCAAGGGCTAACTCACAACTAGGTTTTGTCAAAAGAAACTGCAAGGAGTTCTCTGACTCACACACTGTAAAATCCATTTTCGTGAGCTTAGTCAGATCTATTCTGGAATATTGCAGCATTATTTGGAGTCCTACGTATGCGGTTGATGTTAATAGAGTCGAAAAAGTTCAGAAAAGATTTTCTCGCTTCGCTTTACGTAATTTGTACTCGTATCAAGATATGCCTTCATATAATATTCGTTGCAATCTTCTTGGAATCCAATCTTTGGAGCTAAGAAAAACAAGTTTTTCAATTTTATTTGTCAAAGACATTTTAGATGGCAAGATACAATGTCCACAATTGTTGGAACTTATTCCATTCTATGCACCAATACGAGGTCTTAGCGAAAGGCCATTATTTTATATTTTTCCCCATAGAACAAATTTCAGCCAGAATGAGGTTATCTCTAAGTGTTTATCTCTTTGTAATTCTATTGCTAGTCATGTAGATTTCAGTATAAATAGAGAAATATTTAAGAAATTGTTATATGATTTATTAATTATGGTTTAAGATTTTAGTTTAAGTTTATATCTGTGAGGGCTATTTATTGCCCAGTAGATGAAAATAAATAAATAAAAAAAAATAAAATAAAATAATTAAAACTTATCTTCAATCGAAGAAAAATTAAGGCCCTAATGTTCGCCACCCTAAAGAATGCATGCGCTCATGAAGCTGAACTTGTGTTGTGACCGGGGACCGTAACTGTTATATGACTTTTCTTAAAAAAGTCAATAAATAATAGTTATTTTTTGACCGATTTTTTTTGGTTAAAAAAAAAGTTAAAGTTTGTCTTTTATTTTTTTGGTCAAAAATAATAGTTGAAATCATGATACAATTATGCAGGTAGGTTTGACAACAGGCTATTTTCTCACGAGATCGTTCATGGATTGTCAAAATCAAATGAATATGTTTGTTTTTTTTTGTTTTGCTTTGTTTTGTATGATTTTTGACAATTCATGTTAGATTGAAAACTGTCACACCTACCTGATTAATTATACCATGGTTGAAATTTGACTTTTATTTTTCCGGTCAAAAATAACAGTTAAAATTTGACTTTTATTCAAAATATAAATTTTTTTAAAATCAAAAAGTTTTTGGACGCGCTGTTATATTTACATAATGAAGTGAATTGTAATCTTAGAAATCAAAAATGTACTGAAAAGGCGTTCGATCGAACTTATCAATATGGTATTCTTCTTAAACTGGTTAATCTGAGATGTGATTTATTTATTATTAAGCTGTTTCAATTTTTTTTTTTTCAATATAAGCAAAATTTTTCAATATAAGCCTGATATGTGCGCATGCTCCGACAGAAGACAAAGACGATAAGATCAAAGACAGCTTCTACGAGCGCCTTGAAGAGGCCTATGAGTACAGCCCCCGCCACGACATAAAAATCGTGCTTGGTGACTTCAACGCCAAGGTGGGAAAAGAAAATATCTTTGGTCCAACAGTCGGAAAGTTCAGCCTCCACGACAATACCTCCAATAACGGAATGAGATTAACTGACTTTGCCGCAGCGCGAAACATGGTCGTTAGAAGCACTAGATTCAAGCATTTCAATGTTCATAAAGCATATTGGCTGTCTCCTGATCAAAAGACGCGCAACCAAATTCATCACGTTTTGATTTACCAAAGGCACTCTTCCAGTGTTTTAGATGTACGCACGATCCGTGCTGCTAATATAGACTCGGATCATTATCTTGTCCCAGCCAAGATTCCTACACATCTGTGCGCAATCAAGAATGAGCGCAATCCAGCACAGAGAAAGCTAGACGTCGAAAAGCTGCAATCAAAACGAACTGCCGAAGACTTCGCTACTCGACTCTCACTGCTACTTCAAGAAAGTACTCCTCCGATCGACGATATATGCGCGCAGTGGAATCACATTGCCCACTCTATGCATACGGCTGCCGAAGAGGTGATTGGCTATCATCGCCCTCGCCGAAACCAGTGGTACGACCAGGAGTGTCGCGACACCACTGAAGAAAAGGACGCCGCCTACAAAGCCACCCTGCAGTCAGCTGTTACGCGTGCTGCTATAGAGCGATACAAAGAGAAGAGGAGGGAAGAGAGACGCATTTTCAGGCGAAAGAAAAGGGAAGCGGAAATGCGTGAGTGCCAGAAAATTAAGATGCATGGTGACAGGAATGACGTCCGAAAATTTTTCGAAAAAATAAGACGCCTGGCCAATGGTTTCAAGACCGGAGCCTCTTCCTGCAAGGATGAAAATGGGAATCTAGTGACAGATATCCAGAGTACACTGATGATGTGGAGGGAACACTTCTCAAGGCGTCTGAATGGTGACGACGACAAAAATCCCGCCAATAGAGATGATATCCCGGAAACCCCAATTGACGACGACAGTTGAGCGTTGAAGTTCCGCTGCCCGACCATAGTGAAGTCTTGAAAGCTATAGCTCGGGTTAAAAATAACAAAGCCGCAGGAGCCGATGGCTTACCTGCTGAGTTCTTCAAGAATGGAGGCGAAGCTATATGTGAAATGCATTCATGAGCTCCTATGCAGAATATCGTCGGAAGAATGCATTCCAAATGAGTGGAACCTCAGTGTGCTCTGCCCAATCCACAAGAAATCTCACAATTTGCGCCAGTTATCGTGGGATAAGCCTTCTTAATATCGCATATAAGGTCTTGTCGAGCGTATTATGTGAAGGACGTAGTCCATCGTAGACCAGCTGATTGGACTTTATGAGTGTGGCTTCAGACCTGGCAAATCCACCATAGACCAGATATTTACGCTACGACAAATCTTAGAGAAGATCCTAGAAAAACAAATCGACAACCACCATATTTTTGGCGATTATAAAGCCGCCTTCGACAGTCCAATAAGGAATCATCTATACTCCACCATGTCTGAATTTGGTATTCCTGCAAAGCACATCCGTCTTCGCAGAATGATACTAAGCAACACCAGCAGCACAGTTGAGATCGGGAAGGATCTCACTCCTCCATTCGATACCAAACGCGGTTTCAGACAAGGTGATTCCTTATCGTGCGACTTTTTCAACCTAATGATGGAGAAGATAATCCGAGCTGCTGATTTGAAACGCAGTGGCACTATATTCTACAAAAGTATTATGCTGCTGGCGTATGCTGATATCATTAGCCATAATACGCGCGAAGTCAGTGCAGCATTCTCCAGATTAGCGAAAGAGTCGAGTCGAACGGGTCAGTGAACGCAGATAAGACGAAATACCTAGTGTCAACAAACAAACAGCCCCAGCGTCTGTACGCTGTACGCTGACATTGACATAGTTAAGCGCATTAAAATCGGCTCCGCTGGCTAGGTCATATTGAGCGAATGGAAAACGACGCTCAATCGAAAAAAATATTCGCCCACATCTCCGTTGGAAGGATCAGGTGTTGGATAACCTGACCACGCTTGGTGTTTCCAACTGGCGCCAGCAAGCGCAAAACAGAAATGGGTGGCGCAATTTCTTATACGAGGCCAAAACCGACCTACGGTTTTAAGCGCCAGATATGTAAGTAAGTAAGTTGTTTAAAATCTATTTCGAAGACAGAAATTTTTTGTAGAAATTAATGATACAAGATAGGAAATGGGTAACATTTTCTCTGGTGTCCCACAAGGAGCGATTTTGTCTCCAATGTTATATAATGTTCTCGTTTATGACTTTCCCCATATTAACAACGGTTCTAAAAGTATCCTCTTTGCTGATCACTCTTTTGTCTACGCGCACGACAAGGATCCTGAGATTGCTTTGGAAAGGTTCAGATTCACATTTTAGTAATTGATAACTATTATAAAGTTTGGGGTATTAAAATCTACACTCTTAAATCGGAAGCTATTTGCTTCAGACATGCTTCGGGAAAAAGTCCGCGTAACGTTGTAAGACAAAGTAGAGGATTGAATCTGTCTTTGTACAATATGAACATTCCTTTTAGGGATCGTATAAAGTACCTTGGAGTAGCTTGAAATAAGCTATTTAAGTTTAACGAACATGGATGAATTGCCAAAAATAAGGGATTGCGCATTAAGACATGTTTTTGAAATTGCTAATAAAGAAACACATGAGTCAAAGGGAAAAGTTATTAATTTACAAAGTATGCATCCGTTCGGCTTTACTTTATGGGTTTCCCATATGGTTATCTATCTCTCCTACGTTAATGATGGAACTGGAGACTTTAGAACGGAGTTGTTTGAGTCTTTGCGTTAACGCGAACTATGAAAATTTAGTAAAGAGATTTTCAAATGCAGTTATATACAACCTCTTTCTTCGAATTTAGTCCTTCTAAATGGTTTTATTAATCGTCTTGAACATCACGAGAACAAGTGTTCTTCATTCTTAAGTTGGGTTTAATTGGTCTAACAGTTTATATATGTCTCCAGTTGGAGTTTTACAAGAGAACATAAATTCTTTATTAAACTTAAATGAATACCTCATTTTTATAATTCTTAAAAAACATATTTTTTAAGAATTATATTAAGAGCTTTATGCCAATTAATTCATGAAGCAACAGGTTGCTACAACAACAACCTGTTGTAATTTATTTTGAAATTTTGCGACTAGCAAAAGAGTAGAAAAACATTGCTTTGATAAAGTATAGCGCTTCTATAATTCCGGTTCTACTGCTATTACGCTTATTAGCTTGTCAAAGTTAGTGGACTGCTAGAACCACTGGGACTACTGATGAGTCGGAGTAGCGTCCGACGAAACCATGGTCTAGTCAGCTTGGTTTGTTCTGCAAAGAACTTTGTTGTTGTAGCAACCTGTTGCTTCATGAATTATTTGGCATAAAGCTCTTAATATAATTCTTAAAAAAAATTGTTTTTTAAGAATTATAAAAATTAAGTAAACATATAAAAATGCCACAATTTTGTAACTTAAATGAATACCGTCTACCAGAGTTTTATTCTCATTCACTTCAATATTCCAATAGGGGATAGAATTTGGTTTGTTTTTTGTAAATATGTTTTAGTTTAATTTTAAGTTTTTTATAAGATCTCATACTTGACTAATCAGTCTTTGTAAACTTTTATTATATTTTTGAGCAATATAATTTTAATGCTTATTCTTTGATGAAATAAAAAAGCATGTAGCGTTATCCGGAACTAATGTAGTTTTAAATTTTTTAACATCTAATGTTATCTTTATTTAGCGGATTTTGTGATCTAACCTTTTAAGTCTTAATAAAATTTAAATTGCAAAAAAACACAACTATAATATTGTGTTAATATTGATTTCAATTTGACATATACCATGCATAGTGCTATCCCTTTCACAGAGAAGTATGCAGCGCATTTTATTCATTAATGAAGGTAATACAACATCAAATATTGTTTACACAGAAATATGTAAAAAAACACTAGATATTTTTCGCATTTTGGCGTTTTAACGCCATACGGTTTTAATAGTCATATAGGTTTGTTTATAAAGGAAACACTACGAAAAAATTCTAACGCCTAATTTAATTAGAATACAGGACGTCCGTACGTAGTACACTCAATTTGTTATATTGAACAATATAGCAAATTTAAAGTTCGATTTCAATCTATCGAAAATTCGTTACAATCCGAAATTTTAAAACTACAAATTGTTGCTGGAAATGCACATGTAAACAAAATTATCTCTTTAATTTTGAATTGAAAATTTTTTATTATTTAAGTATTTTTATGTAAACAAATCATGAAATCTACGCACAAATTATGTACATATATACTATCATTTAGACATGTTTTTGTGTAGTAGTTTGTATGAAAAAATTGTATAAAATTATAAAAACTTAATTTTGTAAAAATCTCCGATTTATAATTGGCAGAGTATGCTATTTCTTTACTTACTTAAAGAACTTTATTAAATATAGAAAACTAATATGATCAAAATTAGATAATTTTATTTGTGTATTGTTGGATATTAAAAAGTTGTGGTATGTGTATCCAATATCTTTAAACTTTTACAAATAATCGATTTTAATGGTAGATTTTATTTAAAGTATATATGGCAAATAATGTGTTCAACAATTTTAACCGTTAGGATTCTAAAATAACTAAACAAATCGCACCTTGAATGCGTTCTGTCTCAAAAAATTGTTTATTTAATAATACATTGATCATGTAAATGAGACATAGAATAAGCTTCATTAAAAAACACTAATATTATAATATGTATAAAGAATATTTTTAACATGCAGAATATTTAATAAAGGCTTTTAAAATGTTATTGTAACATTTTTACATTCCATGATAATAGTAAGTGGCTTTAGCTACGACCAAACAGACAAGTCTGTTCCAATTTGTTAGAAAAAAATATCAGGTGATCAGTTACTTTCATAAATAATAGTTTTATAGCTCCGAACCACTACAACGCATAAATCAACGTTTTGGCTGCGTGAAAATATAAGAACAAAAATGTTGGTTTAAATAGGACAACATTTTCATTTTCGGATTATTCTAGAAAGAGTTTTGTTAAGGCGTGCAAACATCGATATTTAGTGACTTTTATTATCAATTTTATTTAAATCAATATTCTTTGATAACCTTTTAAATTTGAGATATGTTGGCCATTTTCGACTGCAAAGTATAATATAAGGGTCTGCATAATCTCATTCTTTTTTATTCAATATCATTCCATTCAATTAGATATCAGAATTCCATATCTAATTAAATCTTTCATTATTCCTTTAACAAACATTGGAAACTTTTATGATAAATAACCTGACTTTAAATTTGATAAATTACAATTAAAAATTTTTAGTTTCAATAACTATTAATTTTTTGTTAACCAGAAAAATTAGGACCAACTCTTCTAATTGCCAATACATAGAGCCTTTAATTTCGACCGCAAGATTTGTTTATTTGAAACGTGTCTGTCTATGACACTTTAAAAATAAAAAATAACTTTAAAAAAATTTAAAAACTTCAAATACTTTTTGGACAATTTTATTTGTCTTGCTCAAATTAAGTTGGAGACTTTTTCGTTTGATTGTTTGCGAAAATATTGTTATTTTTTGCTCATTAAGCTTAGTCACATTTGTAAGAAAAAAGTTTTTCTGTTTGTGAAATTCGATTTTCAAAGCTTAAAGGGTTAAGGGATAAGGGTTAAAGGATTGTGGATGAATCTCTCAGAATCTAGTCTCGTATCAGAAAATATATTTAACTGGCGAGATAATACTTAAAATATCAAAAAACTCTAATTTTCATATTTGATAAGATGTTTTATTATCTTTTAGAATGGTCTACAACAGTGGTGTCGTGGCAGTGAGCTGGATCAAAAATTTAAAAAAAAAAAAAATAAAAAATTAGATCTTCGATGGCGACGAAAAAATCAAAAACAAAAACAACATGTGTACACTGAGCTAATATAGTCCTTAAAAAATAAAAAACAAGTAAAATTGAAAATGTCACAACAAAAACACTAGCCATCACTTGAGTGTGCGCTATTAAAAAATACCAACAAAATATACACAGCATCAATAACCTTGATATCTTTCGACGCGAGCAAACAACAACAATGCTATGCACACTTTTTTTCTTGCTGTCGTAGCGCGATGCGCCGACAGTCATTTCTTCGAATTACAACAATCACTGAAATATTGAAGTTGTTGTAAGTGAGCTAAAAGAGCTAATTGAGCTATGGGATTTACAACTCTGGTCTACAACACCTAAATTCGTTCGCATCTCGTGAGTAATTTTAAATTTTGAAAACTATCTCAAAAACTAACCAATTGAGAAAACTAACCAAAGCTTTTATTTTAGTTGCTATTCTCTGTGTGCTTTTTATTGTTAATTCAATTTGAGACGCTTAAAAGCAAAAATCGACCTTTTGCATCATATTTTTATTCAAGATTAACTCTCAAAACTGTCTATTTTCTTTGGATATGGCATGAAAACCTGCGGAAATAAGTTTAGTACCAAATCATTCAGGATGTTTGGAATGTAATTTTTTAAGCATGCAAAAGAAATAAGTTTTACTTTTAAATTAAAAACGTTATTTTAAGTACCGGATTCAAATCGTCGTTATAGAAGTTTTAGAATTCTCTAGCTTTATTGTTTTAAAGTCTTAACTCAGAAATATTGCCTGAGCTTACTACTGCAACGCAGAGTTAAAGAACGAATGCAGCAAAAAAGAATGCCAAAAAATTGACGGCAAGTACAATAATCTTCTTGAAATTGGTTTTTGTCTCTCCTGAGCGAAGAAAATATTGCTAAATACAAAGTGGATCTTGTATTTGTACAAATTTTAATTGCAAATGGAACTTTTTGCAATAATTACATTATTTTATTTCAGGGCAAACAACCTATTGATACCCAATATCACAAGAATGATCAAGTTATTTACTCGATGATGTAAAGTTAAATATTCGACGATGTAAGTTTCGGTAGTATTTTGATCTTTTTGTTTGAACAGAAATTCAGTCGAATCGGAGTGAACTGCCAAATAAAACAGTGTAATAATAGGTGTGTTTCCGTACTCGATTGTAGTAACTTCCAATGTGCTAGGTCCAGGTCTTTCCGTACTCGATTGTAGTAACTTGCAATGTGTTATAATAGGTCTGTTTCCTTACTCGATTGTAGTAACTTGCAATGTGCTAGAATGTATTTCCGTACTTTTTCGAGCTCAAAAGAGAGAAGAAGAACAAGCATAAAAGCGCTCTCTCGAGCTCGAAAGTAGCTCGAAGTCATGGTATAATAATACATGGTGTAATAATAATAAGGTGTTAGTTAATTTGACAGTTCTCTCTCAATATGATAAATTTTTCGCCCCGATCCTGTCAAAAACAGCTGATGGTGAATTGGAATGAAAATAAAGCATCTAACGTGCAGTCGGTCGAAGCTCAATGCCATGTCCACTTCTTTTGATGGCTATTATCAGTTGAGGTATTGAACATTTCTTGATGGCATTCGATATTTTCTTGAAGCAGTCGATGTGAATGCAAAACAATTTGCATGCTGGCCAAGGCTTCATGTCGGTGGCACCTTCCAGCGCACGTTTTTGATAAAATGGCAAAACCATTCAGCGGCGAACTTGCCCGATGGGCGAAGACAACTGCAATAACTTCTTGTAAACACAACACGGCACAATTAATTCAATTAAATATTTACTTTAACTTTATTCGCACAATAACCTACAAAAACTATAAAACATCATCTAGCAACTCAAACAAATAATAGAATTTAACAACTATCAACGGCTCCTCTCTTTCGATCTCAATATTTTGACAGAAAGAAAGCTATTCTTGGTGTTGTCAAAAATTCACTAACACCTTATTATTATTACACCATGTAATAATACAAGGTAGCATTCATGGTATAATAATACATGGTAGCATTGACAACTGCTTATTTTCTCTTCAACAGGAAAACATAAACTGTCAAAAACAGCTTTTTGTGGAAATACATCAGCAGCTGCTGTGGTTGTTGTTTTTTTTTTCACTTCAACGTTTTCAACATTGCTTGTGTTTTCAATGGCGGATTGTGAGCGCTCTCTTTTTGAGTATATTTTTTGACAGTATATAATTTCCCAAGCAACTGTCAATGCTACCTTGTATTATTATAAATAAATTTGGCGCTGTTTACGTTTTATAGGCAATCAGCTATTTTGTGCTTGAATGACCCCTTTTACATTGGTCAAGACTTGAATTCAAGTCTATGAGTTTGTAGGCAATTCGCCGCACATCGGAAGCGACGAAAGGGTAAGAGAACACTTGCGCTGTACCGTCATTTTTTTGTATTCCTTTTGTGCTTTTCGCTGTATTGGCAAAACGCTTCCCACTATTTTTCGTTTGTTTGCGTGCGTTTGGTGTTCTGTAGCTGAAAATTGTAAGACTGCGAACATAGTGCATGCGTATGCAGAGCAAACATATTAAAGCAATAAGAATGGAAGTTATGCATCTCCTTTGCACCAGAATTCAATTCTTGACTCAGCCCCAGTTTACACTTGTCAAGAATAGACGATCAAGTCTTGTGTTCAGTGGTGCGGGAATCGTAACAAAAGGGAAAGAAAAACTTACCGTACCGTCAATTCTTGGGAAATTCGTTTTGTGTTTGTTCGTTATCCCGCTACTTTTTCTATTCGTTTTGCACATCGACGGCATTGTTTCATGTCATTTCTATAATATGAAATTAAACGACAGTATATGATACATATATAATTGATCGTCAACTCTTGATGTGTATGTAAAGGGTGATTTTTTTGAGGTTATGATTTTCATGCATTAGTATTTGACAGATCACGTGGGATTTCAGACATGGTGTCAAAGAGAAAGATGCTCAGTATGCTTTGACATTTCATCATGAATAGACTTACTAACGAGCAACGCTTGCAAATCATTGAATTTTATTACCAAAATCAGTGTTCGGTTCGAAATGTGTTTTATCGACAAATTTTGTTCAGCGATGAGGCTCATTTCTGGTTGAATGGCTACGTAAATAAGCAAAATTGCCGCATTTGGAGTGAAGAGCAACCAGAAGCCGTTCAAGAACTGGCCATGCATCCCGAAAAATGCACTGTTTGGTGTGGTTTGTACGCTGGTGGAATCATTGGACCGTATTTTTTCAAAGATGCTGTTGGACGCAACGTTACGGTGAATGGTGATCGCTATCGTTCGATGCTAACAAACTTTTTGTTGCCAAAAATGGAAGAACTGAACTTGGTTGACATGTGGTTTCAACAAGATGGCGCTACATGCCACACATCTCGCGATTCTATGGCCATTTTGAGGGAAAACTTCGGAGAACAATTAATCTCAAGAAATGGACCGGTAAGTTGGCCACCAAGATCATGCGATTTGACGCCTTTAGACTATTTTTTGTGGGGCTACGTCAAGTCTAAAGTCTACAGAAATAAGCCAGCAACTATTCCAGCTTTGGAAGACAACATTTCCGAAGAAATTCGGGCTATTCCGGCCGAAATGCTCGAAAAAGTTGCCCAAAATTGGACTTTCCGAATGGACCACCTAAGACGCAGCCGCGGTCAACATTTAAATGAAATTATCTTCAAAAAGTAAATGTCATGGACCAATCTAACGTTTCAAATAAAGAACCGATGAGATTTTGCAAATTTTATGCGTTTTTTTAAAAAAAAAAGTTATCAGGCACTTAAAAAATCACTCTTTACGTGAACGTCAATTTTAAAAGGAAATTCGAGAAAATTGACCCTCAATTCTTCACAAGTGTAAACCGGGACTAATGTAAAAGGTTTCGTCTAAGTCTAAAAGAGAACGTCAAAAATAGTTGATTTCAAGTCTTGATCAGGGGTCAAACCAAGGCATATTTACCAAGGTAGACTCGTGTCGGTCATGATACAATTATACAAGGTAGGAGTGACAGTTCTTTCGTCTTGCGCTAACTGTCAAAAGTAGTATAAATTAGAGAACGAAAAAAGAAGAAAAGAAAATAGAAAACAAAATATACAGGCAATTGACAATCGGTGCAAGGTACTGGTGAGAAAAAAGTAAGTTGTCACTCCTACCTTGTATAATTGTATCATGGTGTCGGTGAAGTGGGTACAGTAGCTGTCAAACACAAGAAGAATATAAAAAACAGCGAATAGAAAACTGTGCTATAAAACGGCCGATTTTGACAGGTGCTGTACCCTCCACAAGAGAGAATTTCAACAACTAGAAGTCGTTTCCATGATACAATTATACAAGGTAGGAGTGACAGTTTTTTCGTCTTGCGCTAACTGTCAAAAATAGTATAAATTGGAGAACGAAAAAAGAAGAAAAGAAAATAGAAAACAAAATATACAGGCAAATGACAGTCGCTGCAAGGTACTGGTGAGAAAAAAGCAAGTTGTCACTCCTACCTTGTATAATTGTATCATGGTCGTTTCCGTGTTTGACACTATTCTCAAATTTCATTTTACGCTCCCAGCTTGAACTTTACTCGACAATGTGTACGGAAATACACCTATTGTTTGTCTCTTTTATCAGTATTATTACTTTCTTTGTTGAACCATTATTGTAAGTCACAATGAGCAACATTTTTGTGATTTGGCTGCTTTGGCTGTGTGCTATTCGGAAACTTTTTTCCTCGTGGTAGAAAAAAGTTACTGAGCTGAATAAAATTTCTGTTGAAATAAAATTGTCATTTTTGCTGTGCCAAAAGGACGATGAAATTTTGACAACTAGAAATTTTGACAGCAATAACTTAATTTAATTTGCAAAATTCTTAATATATACTGAAAATAAACAGTATTTTACGCAAATATTTTTTGCTATGCTGTCGGTTGCTATGCTGTCGGAAGCACAAAATTTTGAACTTATTTACAACTCACAAGTTTTATTTTCCCTATTTCGTCAAAAATTTTCTTGCCGATTGTCAAAACATGTACTAGTCCCTGGGGCTAAATGAATTTTTGACAATCATAATCACCTCACTCACAAGTGCCAAATATTCTCATTCAAACTGTCAAAATTTCATCATCCGAGTGAAAAGTTTCCGAATAGCACACAGCCTTATTGAAAAAACGTCAAAAGCAACAAGATTTAGTTTTTTATTTTTGTTCTATTACTAAATTCAATGCCAGCACACAGCTAAAATATTGAATTTATAGCTAAATAAATGTTTGATCAAGGTCGTAATAGTTGCATATTCAATTAAATTTTTATACATATTTGCATATTTTCAAATATTGAGTAATTTCTTTCGGTTTTATGAAATAGTGACATATCATGGTTTTGCAATAAGATCTTATCTTACATTTTTTGAGGGTTGTTTTATTTTGTTTTTTCTCTCTCTTGAAGTTACACAAACTTATTTACATGACCTTAATAGACACGACGTAAAATAACTCAATTTGTTGAATGAAGGAACTTTGGAAGAATCAAGCCCTAATGAAATTTGCATCCAACAGTATATATTTAGTAATTTTTGTTATTTGCCATTAATAGTTAATTTTAAACTATACTTTTAAGACAATCAGTAAATCCTTACAAAATCTCTTTTAAATTTTTTAAAAGCTTCCACTTTTGCTACACTCTAATGTATTTTGAATTAATTTTTGTAATGAATTATATTTTTTACATAATTAATTGTAATAAAATTGTATTGAATTGCCTTCGTAATTAATACGCATAGAATTGATAAAGTCCAAGTGTATAAAGAAAAATTATTACAATAGAGAATATAAGAAAGTCTCTAAAATTAATTTAATGACAAGCTCCTTCAGTTTGATGACAACAAATAATTTGTTTAAAAAATTTTGAATGTATACAACTCGATGGCCTTTTTTGCTCGATTTAAAAAGATTACAAATGGTAAAATACCAATCGCCTTACTAGTCTATTCAATTTAGCACGTAAAAACATATTTCACAAGTTAATATAAAAACATTTTGAAAATGTATTTTTCAGTTAGAACCAAACTACTTAAAAAGTAAATATGAATGATATTTATATTATAGATTTTAAATAGGATTTATATTATGCGCACGAAATAAAATCTTAAGAAATACTTGCATTTTTAAACATACATATTTGTTTGCTTTTTCGATTTGTGTACGAAGTTTTATGTTGCGTTTAGTACTTATTTTACTCAGTTTTGTATTGAATATACAAAAAAAAAAAATATATAATCCACTCATGTATAGTAGCTTACAGCAGCTCGCATTTGAATTTGTGATGAGGCAGTTTGTTATGCTTTCTATTCTTTTTCCCTCTATGTTCTTTATCCTTACGAATCTCACGAACAAGCGTGTAAAATGCATCATCAACACCCATTCTAGTTTTGGCGGATGTCTCAACAAATGGAATGCCATATTGTTTGGCAACCTGTTTGTAGACAAATATAAATTAATAAAATATCATCTATAAATAAAATAAATTTATCAATTGAAATACAAATAAAATTTTTAAATTTATTATTAATTGTTAAATTTTAATTTTTTCTTTAAGGGCGACCAATTTTGTTTTTAATGGTTGAAATATTTTTAAGACAGAATATTTAAGACTCATTAGTTAATAATAATAATAATAATACAAATAATAAACTGGCCATTTCAGGGGTTGGGTACAATATCCCCAAATACAAAATCCCCAAATCAAAAACCCCAAATACAAAATCCCCAAATATAAAACCCACAAACACAAAATCCTTAAACACGAAATCCTCAAATACAAAATCCCCAAACACAAAATCCCCAAGCTTGTTAAACTAAATTTAGTGGTGGTGTGCTTATCAAGCAAACATACTTATATGAAATAATTAATTTGACCAAATTATTTTTAATATAATTTTATTTGTTTTTGAAATGATATAAATTAAAGCATAAAGGAATTATAGTTCAAAGTCCAAATAAAAATGATAAAAATTAAATTATAATCCTTACTTTTCATTAAAATCAAAGCAATAATCTTGTTTGTAATTATTTCTTTTTTAATTACATAGCAAAACCTTATTGGCAATACATTTTAATTTTTGAATCATTCTCTTATTATTTTTATTTTTAATAACTCTCTTTAGCTTTTTGTAACAAACTTTAAACAAGCTTTTTTTATTTTTACTGGAATTGCTTCGCCTGCCTCAATTGTTTACCAAAGTAATTTTGGAATTTTCTCGATACTCAATAAGTACCAAATATTGAAAAGTATCAAGTTTTACGTTCCACTAGATTTTAGTAATTTTTTTTTTAATTGTTTGAGGTTTTGATAAGTCTTGAAGTTCAATATAATGAAAAAATCAACGAATACAAAAAAATTGTTATAACTTGGGGATATTTGGGGCTTTATGAAGATTTTGTGTTTGGGGATTTTGTTTTTGCGGATTTTGTGTTTTCGGTATTTTAATTTTATGGATTCTGTTTTTGGGGATTTGTTAAAGCTGGGGATTAAATTTCTGTTGATTTTGTGCCTCTCCCCATTTCAGCCATTGAAAGGACTTTGACCAAACTTCTTGTGATCAAATTGTGTTGTGCGTGTTATTAAATGTTTATACACAATTGATCGAGAACTGGACCAAGTAGTTTTATGCCGACTCCGAACGGCCAATGGGCATGTTGTCAAGAAGCTTTACATGGCATTGTTTATTCTCTGAGGTTTGCCATTGCCTGCAGAGAGGTAACGACCGAGCAGAAAAATTAATTCAATTGAAAAAACGTTCGTGGTGTGGACCACGCACTCTACCCACTGCGCCATTGCCACCACACTCATTAGTTAGCTACATATATTTCGGGAATATATATGAACACAGACTTTTTTCTTCTTGAAATAAAGTATGCCATCGTTTTGCTCCCGCAAATCAAGGACAAACTCCGTGGACAACTATATTCGACGCCAGAAGAAGACGCTGATGATTTCAAAAACTTCTTTGGAGGTGTCTCAAGTGGAATGGGATACATAACATTGCATGCAAAAATGTATTAACCATAGAGTAGATATTTAAAAAACAATAAAGAAAAAATTCGGTCTTTATATTTATTTTATTTATTATTAGCGACCCTTTGAGTTAGCAAGAGTTGTTATTGACTGGCTTCAGGTCATTCAAATAAATAACTGGTCATTTCAGCCCTTGAAAGGACTGACCTAGCTTCAATGATCAATTGTGTTGTGCGTGATATTAAGTTTGTACGCAATTGAGCGAGAACCGGACCTACATGTTTAACGCCGACTCCGAACGGCTATGAACGGAATGTTCTTGTTCTCAAGAAGATTCACATGGCATTTTGATTACTCTCTGAGGTTTGCCATTGTCTGCAGAGAGGTGGCGGCCGTACAGAAAAATTATTTTTATTTATTTATTAATTTATTTATTTATTTATTAATATTTCATCAAGCAGAGAGAAAATCTCTTACAGACTACTAAGAATATATATAACATTAAAATTAATAATAACATTGATTGTATTAATTACGAGTAAGTTACCTGTAAAAATTGAGATTGATGACAACTAAGTTAAGGTTAAACTTTGCATAAAGGAGAAAACGGAATGAATGTATATGGAAGGTATAGATAACTATCAGAGGGCGAGACCAAAGTAAATCATCAAGGTGCGTGATAAAGACAACCACTGGTTAGTAACATTAGGTAACGCGGAAAACTTGGAGCAGGTTGAGATTTGTTTTAAACTGAGTTCTTGAAATTGAATCGAATATGTCAATCAATGGCAAAACCCTGTTTGCCTCAATAGTGCAGCGCGTGATAGGCTCATTTCGAGCATATTCAGATCTGTGAAAAGGAACCCGAAAGGTAAACTGGCTACGAAGATAGCGGAGTGGGGTAAGGAAATCTAGCAAACCAAGTAGAGTGGGACACTGGATATGGTGATGAATCAGGTCACGAATAAAAATGACTGACTGCATCTTGCGTCTAGATTCTAGGGAGCAAACATCAATTAATGCACATCTAGTGGAGCATGGAGGAGGCTGATGTAGGTTCCAGTTAAGTTTAGATATCACATATCTTGTGAACTTTTTTTGTACTCTTTCAATTCGCAGGGATTGACTGGGAGAGGAAGTATTTCATAAAATGGAGCAGTATTCTAAATGGGGTCGGACTAATGAAGTGTACAAACATTTGAGGGTGTAGGGATCCCGAAAGTCCTCTGAGTTCCTAATAATGAAGCCAAGCATCGAGTAAGACTTGTTGATGATGAGATTTATATGATCTTTAAAATTAAGACGAGGGTCAAATAAAATTCCAAGGTCTTTCTTAGAGGCAACACGTTGAAGTGAACATGAGTTAATAAAATAGGAGTTTGTTGACGGGAGTGATGATCTATAAAAAGGGATACATTGACATTTGGAGATGTTAAGTGGTAGTTCATTCTGTTCGCACCAGGCGAAGATTGAATCAATGTGTGTTTGGAGAAGTATGGCATCCTCATTTGACTTAATCGATCGAAAAAGCTTTTAATTTTAATTCAAATAATTTTCTGTCGCTGCTGGGGTTCGAACCCGGGTCTCCAGGTTCGTTGACATAGAGGCAACGCACTTTAACCAACTACGCCACGGATGCCACCATGTATGCATAGAGATGAAAATTGCAAAACTCTTAACATAATGTATGTACTTTTTGATCCAGATTTAAAAGCTAATTTCTTCTCCTTAAGCAAGATAGCGGCAACGTGTAAAGTAAATTTTGGTAAAGATCTCGCGAAAATAAATTCTCATGGTAACGGTCTAGAAGTTATGAGACTAACAAGAGCGATTTGAAAAAGAGTGATTTGTTTATTTATGAACAAAAAAACTAATATGTTGTGCGCGGCTGTAACTAATTCTACAAATGTTGTAGAATGGCATCGAAAGTTAGGACATTAAAATTATAAAATAAAGGAATTATTGTCGAAATATAATATGGCGCGCGGAAAGGACTTAAAAGACATTTAAAAGTCGAGTGCGATATTTGTTTAAAAGGAAAAATAAGTGCTTGCCATTTCAAAAATATGGAAATCAGTACAGTGAAAACATTTTTGATATAATTTAAAAATCTATTTAATTTTTTTAAACGCTTTTGAGAAATCAAGTAAAGTAAGAACTGTAGGAATTTTTTGTCTAAATTAACACGTACATCCTCTGTCAAATCAAGCAGAAGTGATGTAGTGGAATGGTTTTTGCGGAAACCTGATTGGAAAGCAGATATTAAATTGTTAGAGTTTAAAAATTCAGTGATTTGGTTTCTAGAAAGGATCTCAAATAATATTAAATATTACACAGTGCGACACGAAAAAAGAACTTCAAATATCTCAATGGGTTATAATAGTGGATGGTCTATATATTATGCCCTCATACTCAGTTTTATCGGATTAGGTCAAATAAGAGAGAAATTCAAGGTCAAACTTCACCTTTAAGTCACACATTTTTTCTTAAAACTCTTAAACTAAATTCAAATTCTATGTAGTAACTGCATCTTTACATTTTGAGACCATTTTTTGCTCAAAAAGTTACGTAAGGGGTTTAATATTTTCTTCGAAAACAAGGGTATTTGAGGTTATTCCAATTGACCCTTAAATTGTCGCGCAGTGTTATTAATATTATATTATATATAACTTGATATCATTAAGAAATTCATACAATTTTTATGTCAGTTTATGAGGCACTTAAAACGCTCAATTATAAGTCCAAAGCTGTAAATAATATCGTCGTTACAAATGTGCATAAAGTAAAACTATTAAATATTGTAATAAGAACATTAATGATGGCCGCCCCGAATTGCTGTTGATTTAAAAAGGTTTTTTTTATGCAACTGCACATTTGTAACGACGGTATATGGTAGAAAAGAGGTTTATAAAAGTATAATTTTTATTACAAAAGTAATACATTGAGCTTGCAGCGCAAGAGCAAAATATCAACAAATAAATTATAAGTTGGAGAGTTTCAGATCTCCGACGACTGCCCTATTTACGCCGTAGTCAATTAACTCGTATATAAATGTCAACACTTTTTGTAAATTACTAATAAACAAAATTGGCCTTATTGCCTTCAAAACTGAATTAAAATTTTTTTTTTATTTCCTTACCTCTCGTGCTTGATTCATATTAACTGCCCAAGCTTGTAGATCACATTTATTTCCCACAAGCACCATAGGAACTTCTTCAGCATCCTTAACGCGTTTTATTTGTTCGCGATAAGTTCCTAATAAGTTTCAATATATTTTCAGATATTCAAATATAGATGAAGAATAAAAAAGAAACCAACGAACTTGAGAACCCCCTCCTTTTTTAAGTCGGTTAATTAAAGCAATACTTACCAATATCTTCAAACGATTTCGCACTATTCACAGCAAATACTAATAAAAATCCTTCACCTGTTCGCATGTATTGATCACGCATTGCTGAATACTCCTCTTGACCAGCAGTATCCAATATATCCAAAAGACAAGTTTCACCATCTAGAATACATGAATTTATAAACTTTGCTTAATAATGACCCCCTCCCTCTCCTTATGTAATCTCAAACACGCACCGATGACAACCTGTTTTCGATAAGAGTCTTCAATAGTTGGATCGTATTCGTCTACAAAATGGTTTTGTATCAATTGTATTGTAAGCGCTGATTTTCCAACGCCACCGGCACCAACTACAACCAATTTGTATTCAGTCATTTCAAGGGATTTAGCCTAAAGCAATATGGGTGTACAATCTATTTATGTAGCTATGGCTGCTTCAGTAGCAAATAGTATTTTTCTCGCTTAGTTTTATTTCCTTCCCCCGATTTGATTATTTGTGATTTTCTGCAAAGATCAAACATGTTTACATATTTATATATATAAATATATTTATATATATATATATATATATATTCATGTATTGATTAATTAAAATAAATGCAATCTCTTTAAATTGAGAATTTAAATTAATTTTAAGAAAACTGTGACTCATTTCAACGCAACAATGGAATAAAACCTCTTCAAAAACTCTTTATTGATAAAGCATAATTTTCATTGATTTAAGATTATTGAAACAATTTCTCTATTATGCATATTATTTTAATTGATAAAATTTAAGGACCTAGATTATTCTGTATCAAATGGTGGTGAAACAGACGAACGAATTTAATTTTTTAATTTCCTGGTAAACGAACACTCACTCTTGATCACATTCGAAAACTTTTTTCTTAAATTAAAATCTATTTATTAACTGTGATGTCTTGTTTTTTACATATTTTAGAAAATAAATTTGAATTATTTTCCCTACTATTTATTATATTTGTAGGAGCAATATTTATTTTTCGTTCACTAGTCGGCGCCGATGTTATTCTCTCTTTTCAGTGAAATTTCGCCATTTTGGTTTTGGGCTACGTTCACTGACTGATAAATTATCAGGGGGTTCAGACAATAGGTCTGTTTCCGTACGCACACTGTGTAACTTGTGGGACACTATTTTCTGTTTTCGTACTTTCTGTGCTTAAATTGGGAGAAGAAGAACAAGCATAAAATCGCTCTCTCGAGCACACAAAGTGCACAGAGAGTGCTAGAACTCGAGACTTCGAGTAAAGTAAGAACAAGCATCAAGAAGAGTAAGCATCATGAACCAAGAAATAAAGATCACGCAAAGAAAAGAGCCGCCATATTGAAAACAAAACAAAGCTGGTAGGTCTGACGTCATCGGTCACAAATTGTTTTGTTTACGTGTAGCGATTATATGTGAAAAATTATTTCTTGAAGTTTTAAAGAATTATTAGTATTTATAATTCAGTAATTTTTTGTGTTTTTATAAAAATGAAGTGTACTGTAGCGACGTGCAATAATTGCAACAGCAAAAATAAAAAATTACTTTAAATTTCGTTACTGCATGAAAATATAAACAAACAAAGTATTCAAACACTTTTTTCAAGAATTAAACTTGTTAATTTTATAATTTTACACTTTTATTTAAGTTTTCACATGTTTTGCATGAAAAACGTATGCAATAAAGCTTTTTTTGTGACCGATGACGTGGCACGAAAAAATACTTTTTTCTCGCACTGCTGATTGCTTGATCTTGTCTTGTTGGTTCATGAGTAAGCATCAATTAGAAGAAGCAAATGTCAAATTACATTTCATAATTGTTTATGTTTTGCGATAAATAAATGCACAAATTGTACGCCGAAAAAGAAATTAACGTATAATAAATAAATAATAATAAATAAAAATTAAGTAATTGTTCAGTTTGCATTAAAAATGGCTTTTAATAATTTGAGTGAGTGTTTTTAATTTTGTGCTGCCGTCTGCAGTCAAAATCAGCTGTTTTGTGCTTGAAACTTACTAGAAGCTGTTTCTGTACTTTTGCAACTATGCTCACATTTCGTTTTTACTCTCTTGCACACATTTTACACAAATCTTACACAGTGTAAAGCATGGTTGAATAAATAAGGTTGTCGCATGGGTGAGAGCGAGTTCCCATAAATGTCAAATCGAAGTTGACATCTCATACAAAATCTGAAAACAAAAATTAATAACATGAAAAGCCGTTGAAGTTGTTGTTGTTGCTTTTCATTGATTTTGACAATTATGGGTACTGAAAAGAGAGTACGATCAGCCACGAGACAACCTTATTTATTCAACCATGGTGTAAAGTACGGAAACAGACCTAATACTACAAGTCTTTTCGACATTTCGTCAAAATAACGGCATTTGCTTGATAAGCTTTCAGACATACACATATTGGATAAACATCATTAAGGTGATTCATGTCACTTCGTTAATGTGCGTATATATAAAATCGTATTCTTCGTATGTGAAATTGACATGAACGTACTTTAAGCAACTTTCGAACTTTATTTTAAACTTAAATTGAAATAAGAACCTCTAATTTCAGCAAAGCTACTTTCTAACAGCAAAATCACAAAAAAGGATTCGCCAATTGATGACTTTAACTTTGTTAAAAAATTCATTTGTATTACTAAATCTGTATTGAAAATCTAAAAGAACCTTAAACCAGCCAATGTCAAACCTTATTGTTATATTTAAGTAATTATAAAAAGTAATATTCACTTCAATTCCCGATTTTAAATCAAAACCTTCTGAGAATTGAATATCATCCAGTCATTTAGAGTGGATTTTGGATGTAAATTTATGGCCATGGGAATTAACCAATGGCGTTTTCTTTTCTCGGCAAAGAATTCTGCCCACTGAGAGTGCAGAATATTTTACATTTTGACCTGAACTCAAAAAATGTTGACCTGTTCTTAGTCGAGAAAAGATCAGATAAAATGCTATATTTTTTCAATGATGTTGTGTTGGCTGTACTGTTGCTTACTTTTGAGAACAATTTTTATTATATTTTTTTTTGTCAACCGTGAAAAAGCTCAAACTCTAATGAAATGTCAATGATAACGTTAAATACTTTCCTTACATGTCACTTTTTTTGGTTCATTCTGTTGGTAGCATTTGAGGGCAGAATTTTAAACCGTCGATCTTGAGAGTGCAAAAATTCTGCATTTTTTCTACTTACGAGGTCGACATTTTCGAGAAAAGAACACGATTTAATTTACAGGTCAGAATTTTTTTCGAGAAAAGAACACATAAAGGGCGGAATTCTCTTAGAGGGCAGAAAATGCAGAATTTTTTTGAGAAAAGAAAACGCCATATGAGGCTATTCAGACTTGCCTCAAAAGAGGCGACTCTCTTGCCTCATTTTGACATGAGTCAGCTGTAAAGTGTTCACACACAAATTATTGCCTCACTTTGAGACTGCCTCATATTGACTTATTTTGTTTTTTTTCTGTTGTTTTCGCGCGGCTTTGTATTAATCTACACATTTTATTTTAGATTATAATATCAACAACAAATGAAAGCTTCCGAAGAAGAAATTTGCACATCTATTTGGGCGCGAGTCCAATTACTTAGTATATTGTTTTTAAATATATAATACGCGCGAATTTTTCACAATTAAAACAATATTAATTTGCGAACAACAATGAATAAGCAAAATTAATTCCCGCCAGTAGAAACTAAAAAGAGAAAACAAAGAGGAAAAATGTCAACAGAATAGATTTTAGTCTGACGTACGTCAAAATGAGTCGCACAATTTTTAGAATTTTAAAAAATTTTTGCCTTACGTAACATGTCACCTTCCCGCTTTCTCTTTACCTGTAGATGTCAAAATGAGTCAAATGAGGCGGCCTCATTTGAGACAAGTCTGAATAGCTTCAAACGGACATCGTGTAATATAGGCCAAATGGAACTGAATGAAATGTCAAAATCTTTCTGCCGTGTTAAATACCAGCGTGCAAAATGTGGAAGAGAGTAAAAAAGATTCATTGCACGTCGGACAAACGGACACCGTGTAATATGAGCCAAAGCCACTTTCAATGTTGAACAAATCGTAGGATGTAAATATTGGCACGGCGAAAAACATTGGCACGGACGAACTGATGTTACTAGCATTTGTAAATACTCTAAAATTTCAAAGTCTTATTAAAAAAGTTGTCAGCAAGCCATTTTTATTTTATTTTTTCATTGGAATTCCACGCAGACAGCCTGGCTTGTTTGTTTAAATTTTTTGGCATAGTTTTTGTTATTGCTCTTCTTTCTTTCTTTTTCTCAAAAACCAAAAACATTTAGAAAACTCTGAAAAAAATAAAAGAAATTAATTACAAATATTTAACTATTTCTTCAATTTGTTTAATACTTATATATTTAATACTTATATCATATATTTTAAAAGAAATCCGATAGTATAAAAATAAAATGAAAGAAGTGTAGTTTCGCAGTATATAAGCGCATTAATAAAAAAGAAGAAATTCAACAATAGGTGCGTTTTTTTGGCATCGCTATAACGCTTAACAACATTTTTCATACAAAAAATTGCTTAGCTAAGACAGGATAATTATAGCCGCTTAGCTTATAGTCATCGGAGGACGATCCTCACAAGGCAACGCGTGAGGGTCAAGGGGGCGATCTTCACATGGCAACGTGTCTGACTGCCTCAACCTGGTGAGGCCAGCATTATCCATGTCGAACTCGTCTCAAGTCGACTCAAACCTCTGCGTGGTGTCCTCTAGAAACGGCAAACTGGCAACCGTTAGTTTGACGGCTAATCTGAGCGGCGGGCTCCCCCTGCCTTTAAAGGGTTGTGCGTTGTGTTTGATGCCCACCACGTAAAAACAAATTTCAATGAAACGAAAAAGAAATAAGATAAAAATGATCCCCAAATCTGATGACGACTACCGCAAACGAAAAACTGACAATGATTTACGGATATGCACCTGGAACGTCCGAACCCTTAATTGGGATGGTGCCTCTATCCAACTGATAGATATCTTAGAAAGATACAAGGCTGATATCACTGCAATCCAAGAAATGCGATGGAAGGGACAGGGTTGCTCACGGCAAGCATCCTGTGATATCTACTACAGCGGCCATGCGGAGAAGCACGAATTTGGATGCGGATTCGTGGTTGGCAAGAGACTACGACATCATGTTCTGCGATTCACACCTGTGAACGAACGACTTGCCATAATCCGTGTCAAGGCAAGATTTTTTAACATAAGCCTGATTTGTGCGCACGCTCCGACAGAAGACAAAGACGATGAGACCAAAGACAGCTTCTACGAGCGCCTTGAAGATACCTATGAGCGCAGCCCCCGCCACGACATAAAGATCGTGCTTGGTGACTTCAACGCCAAGGTGGGAAAAGAAAATATCTTTGGTCCAACAGTCGGAAAGTTCATCCTCCACGACAATACCTCCGATAACGGAATGAGGCTGATTGACTTTGCCGCAGCGCGAAACATGGTCGTTAGTAGCACTAGATTCAAGCATCTCAATATTCATAAAGTAACTTGGCTGTCTCCTGATCAAAAGACGCGCAACCAAATTGATCACGTTTTGATTGACGGCAGGCACTCTTCCAGTGTTTTAGATGTACGCACGATCCATGGTGCCAATATAGACTCGTATCATTATCTTGTCGCAGCCAAGATCCGTACACGCCTGTGCGCAACCAAGAATGCGCGCAATCCAGCACAGAGAAAGCTAGACGTCGAAAAGCTGCAATCAAAGCAAACAGCCGAAGACTTCGCTACTCGACTCTCACTCCTGCTTCAAGAAAGCACTCCTCCGATCGACGATATATGCGCGCAGTGGAATCACATTGCCCACTCTATGCGTACGGCTGCCGAAGAGGTGATTGGCTATCATCGCCCTCGCCGAAACCAGTGGCACGACCAGGAGTGTCGCGACACCACTGAAGAAAAGGACGCCGCCTACAAAGCCACCCTGCAGTCAGCTGTTACGCGTGCTGCTATAGAGCGATACAAAGAGAAGAGGAGGGAAGAGAGACGCATTTTCAGGCGAAAGAAAAGGGAAGCGGAAATACGTGAGTGCCAGAAAATTAAGATGCATGGTGACAGGAATGACGTCCGAAAATTTTTCGAAAAAATAAGACGCCTGGCCAATGGTTTCAAGACCGGAGCCTCTTCCCGCAAGAATGAAAATGGGAATCTAGTGACAGATATCCAGAGTACACTGATGATGTGGAGGGAACACTTCTCAAGGCGTCTGAATGGTGACGACGACAAAAATCCTGCCAATAGAGATGATATCTCGGAAACCCCAATTGACGACGACAGTTGAGCGTTGAAGTTCCACTGCCCGACCATAGTGAAGTCTTGAAAGCTATAGCTCGGGTTAAAAATGACAAAGCCGCAGGAGCCGATGGCTTACCTGCTGAGTTCTTCAAGAATGGAGGCGAAGCTATATGTGAAATGCATTCATGAGCTCCTATGCAGAATATCGTCGGAAGAATGCATTCCAAATGAGTGGAACCTCAGTGTGCTCTGCCCAATCCACAAGAAATCTCACAATTTGCGCCAGTTATATTGGGATAAGCCTTCTTAATATCGCATATAAGGTCTTGTCGAGCGTATTATGTGAAGGACGTAGTCCATCGTAGACCAGCTGATTGGACTTTATGAGTGTGGCTTCAGACCTGGCAAATCCACCATAGACCAGATATTTACGCTACGACAAATCTTAGAGAAGATCCTAGAAAAACAAATCGACACACACCATATTTTTGGCGATTATAAAGCCGCCTTCGACAGTCCAATAAGGAATCATCTATACTCCACCATGTCTGAATTTGGTATTCCTGCAAAGCACATCCGTCTTCGCAGAATGATACTAAGCAACACCAGCAGCACAGTTGAGATCGGGAAGGATCTCACTCCTCCATTCGATACCAAACGCGGTTTCAGACAAGGTGATTCCTTATCGTGCGACTTTTTCAACCTAATGATGGAGAAGATAATCCGAGCTGCTGATTTGAAACGCAGTGGCACTATATTCTACAATATTATTATGCTGCTGGCGTATGCTGATGATATCGATATCATTAGCCATAATACGCGCGAAGTCAGTGCAGCATTCTCCAGATTAGCGAAAGAGTCGAGTCGAACGGGTCAGTGAACGCAGATAAGACGAAATACCTAGTGTCAACAAATAAACAGTCCCAGCGTCTTGGAAACCACGTCACTGTTGACAACATCTCCTTCGAGGTTGTTAAGGACTTCGTCTACCTGGGATCCAGCGTAAACTCTTTCAACGATGTCAGTATTGAGATAAAGCGAAGGATAACTCTTGCCAACAGGTGTTACTTTGGGCTGAGTAGGAAATTGAGAAGCAGAGCCCTCTCTCGACGAACAAAACTCACGCTCTATAAGTCACTAATCATGCCCGTCCTATTATATGCAGCACAAACTTGGACGTTGAGCAGTTCTGATGAAAAGACTTTGGGAGCCTTCGAGAGAAAGATTCTTCGTAAGATCTTCGGTCCAATCTGCGTCAATGGCGAGTACCGAATTCGATGGAGCCACGAGCTGTATGAGCTGTACGCTGACATAGACATAGTTAAGCGCATTAAAATCGAGCGGCTTCGCTGGCTAGGTCATGTTGAGCGAATGGAAAGCGACGCTCCAGCGAAAAAATATTCGTTTCGGTGCCCGGTGGTGGTCAACGCAGAAGAGGACGCCCACATCTTCGTTGGAAGGATCAGGTGTTGGATAACCTGACTACACTTGGTGTTTCCAACTGGCGCCAGCAAGCGCAAAATAGAAATGGCTGGCGCAATTTCTTATACGAGGCCAAAACCGACCTTCGGTTGTAAGCGCCAGATAAGTAAGTAAGTAAGCTCATAGTCGCCGATAGAAACACTATTGCCAGATCAAGAAAGTGGTATTTTACATAATTTATTGGCAGCACTTTTTGGAAAACAACCATGTTTACGTCAGACCGGTGATAGAAAAAAAGTCTATATCAGAAAAACAAATAAAGCATCAAAAAATTAAGCATCAAAAATATGTTCAGCGCCAGCACCCGAAACCTTTTGCGCAGCAGCGTTTTGCATCGTTGCAAAAGCACCCTCGTCGTGGCTGAACACAACAATGAGGTTTTGAATCCTGTAACGCTAAATACAATCTCAGCAAAGAAATCGGAGGCGACGTAACTGCTGGTAGCAGGCACCAAATGCGGACACGTTTCCGAAGCTGTTTCTAAGGTGTCTGGTGTTGCAAAAGTTCTCGTGGCTGAGAATGATGCCTTCAAAGGTTTCACCTCCGAGTCGCTATCACCTTTAGTGCTGACTGCCCAAAATCAATACAAATTCACGCACATCTTAGTAGGTGCGACGGCACTTGGCAAGAATGTGCTGCCACGTGTGGCCGCCTAACTCGATGTTTTGCCTATTTCAGAGATTATCGATGTCAAGTCGGAGGATACGTTTGTGCGCACCATCTACGCTGGAAATGCGATACTGACGATCAAGTCCAAGGATCCAGTGAAGGTTATCATCGTACGTGGCACGAATTTTGAAGCTGTCTCTGTGGACGGTGGTAGCGGTGCCATCGAACAGGCGCCCACTGGTGATTTCAAGTCAAGTCTAAGCGAGTACGTTTCGTCCGAGCTCACAAAGTCTGATCGCCCTGAGCTAGCTAGTGCCAAGGTGATTATATCGGGTGGTCGTGGCCTCAAATCGGGCGACAACTTCAAGATGCTGTACGATTTGGCAGACAAGTTATTTCGCTGCTGTTGGTTCTACACGTGCTGCTGTCGATGCTGGTTTCGTGCCCAACGACATGCAAATCGGACAGACGGCCAAAATTGTAGCTTTGGACCTATGCTTTGCAGTCGGAATCTCTGGCGCTATTCAACATCTGGCTGGTATGAAAGACTCCAAAACTATTGTGTGGAGCGACTAAAGGATGCCGAAGTGCCAATCTTTTTAGTCGCTGAAATTGGGCTGGTTGATGACCTTTTTAATGCTGTTCCCGAGATTACAAAGAAACTGTAAATACGTTTGGTATCGAGAAGTATTAAACAGTAGAAATTTGTGCATTTATTTTTTTAAACAAAAAAAAAAAAATAAAATAAATGGTGATCCGTTTCGAAGCTCCCTACCTTTTTAAAGAAAAAAACACGGAAAATTCAATTTTAATGAGAATATGTATAATCATTTGAAAGAACATTTTTTGGCATTTATTTTTTCAAGACAATGTTTATCAAATGTTGGCCGCGGCTACGTCTCAGATGGAAGCGGGATTGTCCGCATAAACTTTAGACTATTGAAAAAAGTCTCTCTACTTAGATCACCCATTATTATATCACCCAATATTTGACAGTAACACGCAATGCTGCCAAGTTTTTAAGAAAAAAGTTAAGCGAAATATTAAGCGAAATATTAAATATTAACCGAAATATTAACACACCTTGTCTTAATAAAATAAAATAAATCCATTTTTTTATTTTCAGTTTTGTATTTAACTTTATTTATATATACATACATTTACAGCCCTATTCTGGCACAGTAACAAATGTCACCACAGTAACAATTGAAACTGAAAGTAACAATTGACACCAATTGCTATTCCGAGTAATTCAAAAAAGCTTTTTCGGATTCAATTGTCACCAAAATTGTTACCGTTCAATGAGCAGGTGACAAGCTGAAATATCAAACGAATCTTACGTTGTTTTATGTATATTGAATTGAAGAATTTTTTAAAATATTAATTCGTACCAGCGTTTTGAAAGTGTTTAAGTTTTTTGTAGTTAAAAAATGGAAGAAGAGTTACTGCTCCTGTACTTGGAAACTTTAATAAAAAAAAAAGAAATTTTAGAGAGAAGACGTCTGTTAAAAAGCATACGCGACAGCACTGACCTATTCAAAATGCCAGAAAAGACCTTTCAACAAAATTTCCGACTTTCGAGGCTACTTTGTCGGTCTTTGATCGAGGAACTGCAGCCGTACGACGTTCAGCGTTCGTCCATTCCCTTCACTTTTCGCTTCCTGGCAACAATTTATTTTTACGCACACGGCTCATATCAAAAATGTGTTGGCAACAACATGTCGGTATCTATGAGCCAACCATCTGTTTCTCGGACACTGCATCATGTATCGCAGCTAATAATCAACAGGAAGAGTGGCGAATTACGGTTTCCTAGGACGTTTGAGGAACAAGTTAGCATTAAAACAGAGTACGAATGCATTTGCAAGGATTAAACGTTGGCGAAAAAAGATTAATTGTTCGTTTGTTTTTAGTTTCCACAGCTGTTTTGGAATTAAAGGTACAATTGGCGCTATCGATTGCACCCACGTTGCTTTATTTACACCGACGACTACTGATGCTACTAACCCAGTCAGCCTCTACATGAATAGAAAAGGATTCTATAGCATAAACGTTGAAGCAGTAAGCATATTAAAATACAGTTTTGAAAAGCCTGTTAACATCAATTCCTATTAACAGGTTTGTGCCCATCGCCTCTTCTTTTTGGTTATAAACGTCAAATTTCCCGGGTCTAGTCACGATTCCGGAATTTGGACAACATCGGAAGTTCGACTGCAGATGATGCAAAACCACACCTGTCAACAGAGCTCATGGCTGCTGGGCGACCAAGGCTATCCACTAGAACCCTGGCTATTAACTCCAGTTGCGCACCCGTCCAGTGCTAAGGAAGAAAAGTACAATAAACTTCACGCCAAAGCACGCAATACAATCGAAAGAGCGTTTGGAGTGTTAAAGTCCCGATTTCGTTGTCTCTCCAAATATCGAAGCCTTCACTACACCCACAATAAAGCTGCAAACATTATTTACGCATGCGCAATATTGCATAATATATTGTTAAAAAATGGCCCATCTGTAGACACCGACGACACTGTAGAGCCAGATATACTTGAAGAGGAACCAGATAACAACGCTACGCAACACCTACGAGAAGGACAAAGAATCAGAGCACGCTATATTGAATCCTTATAAACGCTTGTAAAATATTGCCTCAATTTATGCATAAAAAATCCAAAGCTGCCAAAAAATGTTTGATTGAATACTAACCGATATATGCAATATATCCTACGAACAATAGCTAGTTTAAAAAAACGCATAAAAAAGGTTCTTTCTATTTTCTTATTATATCTAATTTTTCACATAATAATGACAATGCATGGGACATTTTTAAAAACGCCTCAGTCATCAACTTTGGTTGCTCGATAGCTCTTTCCTGCTGCTCATATGCTCGGTTTTCCTGTTCTTCTCTCTTTTTTATGCTCTCTAGCATCATCTTAATAATGCTTTTTGGACCACCCTGTCGAGCTGCAGAAGGGTTTGGAGCATGGTTGGAAGCATTCCTTAACTCTTCCATGTTGTGTGATGTTGAAGGAATTGGCGATGAAGTTTCTTCGAAATCATTTACTTGAGGCAATGCTTCTTGCGAAATATCAGCAAAGATGTTTTCTTCAAAAGAAACTTCATCACCAATTTCAACAGCTTCAGCAGAAGCAGAACGTGGATCTTTCTGTTAAAAAAAAAAAATAAAGGAAATAAGTCATATGAATACATAATCTACCTTTCCAAATTTTACCTGAAACCCAATTGCCATCACGCCGGGAACTCCTTCTACGGCGGCAATGCCAAAAGTTTGGAGCGCTTGGTGCTCGAATTCCCCTATAGCTTCTTCTTCCATTGGTCCGCCTCCAGTACGAGCGCGTTCAAATTTAGCCTTTCTGGCACGGCTGCGTAGCTGCTTTTACCACTGACCCATCGTCTTAAATCAAAACAAGAGAACAAAAATGTATATGCAAAAGTAATTAACATAAAATCAAGTAAAAAAATTACCTCTTTCCATTTGCTTGCTGAGCGAGTCGGCCCTCTCATTCCATTTAAGCTACTTGCAAGCTTGTCCCACAACTCTTGGATGCAATGAGGAGCATTTGGGCTATTTTTACCCTTTTGGAGCTCTGGGTGCTGCTTGCAAAATGCCACATAAAACTGTAGCTGCTCCTGAGTTGTCCGCTCGAATTTTCTACGATGATTACATTTACATGATTACAAATACATTTAAATTATAAAATAATCAAGATTTACAAAAATTACTTACTTTCCTTGCGTTTTGTTTTCCATTTTTTAAATAATTTGACAGATAATATTTGAAAAAACGATTAAAAGCTTTTACCCACTATGTTGAATTTTATTTAGCTTTTTTATTAATACGTTGTTACCAGAATAGTAGTAACAAATAAGAGTGACAGAAACGTAACAATAGTGCGGTGACAATTGATTGTTACCGTAGCACCAGAATAGGGCTGTTAGAGTTTAACTCAACGTGTGCAGATGTGTTTTTAAATCGTTCCAAAAAATTCGAAAGTTAAAGCTTTATAAACTTGAATACAAAAGCATAGAGTGTAATGTCAGCAGAATGTACAAAGTGCAGAAGTGCGATACGAGGAGAGACGGGAATAAGATGTGCGGATGTATGTGGAAAGAATTTTCACTCCACACCCAAATGTTCTGGATTCGATCAATACAGTAGCAATATTCTTAACACAAACAATATGTTAAAATTTATTTGTGATGATTGCATTTTATATATAAATACCGTTGATTTGGTTTTGAAAGACATGCAGGAAAGTGTGAATACGAATGCAAGATATTTGAAAGAATATAAACAAGAATTTAGTAATTCTTTAAAAATTAATGAGAGTGAAATCAAAAATTTGCTTGAAGCAATTGAGTCGCGATATAGTGAAAGAGTAAAATTTATGATCAAAGCTCAAGAATCATGTGAGGCTAACCCTGCAGCCACACGTGACAGTAATGGCATGCCAGTTGAAAGTATGTATTAACTTCTAAAATCTTTCGAAATAAGCCAGAAAATTTGCTGTGGCCACACGTGGTAGTAAAAGTTCATTGCAAAATGTTGTCGTAGGCAAAGGATCTCGCAACAATCAAAGTTCCCTTGTTAGTTTCACATCCAGTTTTAGTGTTGCTTTTATATGCCAACAAAGCACCAAACTTAAATGGGAGAAAAATAGGGAACAAATTATGTTGTCAATGTGTTTAACAATATTTTTTAAAAAGAAATTAAACTTGTTCATATCATATTTTAATTTTAAAGCAATAGCAACTAAATAAATTAAATATATTTTACTACAAGACATGAAAGAAAAATGCATACTTAAAGTTCGAATATTTTAGGGAAAAAACGCAACACTGTTTTGCTTACTTTTGTCTTTACTGGCTGTGGTTGTCAAAATCCACTGTCTCTGTAAAAGTTGTGGCCAGTGGACTGCCAGTACTGGCTGTCGATGTCAAAGTGTGAGTGTATTAGTGAAAAAGTGAGAGTGTATTGAGTTTTTCGAACTGTTACTGGCACGTGTGGCTAGGGGGTAAGGTTAGTGCCCTAGGAAACACTGTAAATGGATTTAAACTGCAATGGGAGCATTAAACTTGTGGGAACAAGTGCAAAGGAAAATAAAAAATTTGTGACGAGTTAAAAAAATTTCGTAAACAGCAATAACCCGCGAGAAGGTAAAAGCGAAACTTATGCTTCGAAGCTTAAAAAATCAACGGTCACTAGTGCGCCTGTTATTCTGAAACCAAAAGAAAAACAGGAGAGCGAAACAACAAGAAACGAAATAAAAAAAAAAAATAAACCCATCAGAGTTGAGTGTTGGAGTAAATGGAATTGTAAATAGACAAAACGGTGCGGTTGCTATTCGATGTGAGAGTGAAGAAGCTAGAGCAATTTTAGCAAACGAAATGAAAAATAAATTGAGTGAAAAATACGATGTCAAACTGCCAAAAATGAGAAACCCCAAAATTTTAATATCAGGAATGAGTGCTAATTTGGAGAGTGAGAAAATTATAGCCGCAATAAAAAACCAAAATGATTTTTACTGCAAAGAACTGAAATGTATTAAAGTGTATAAGTCCTTTAAAAATCCTCGAGTGTACAATGCATTGATTGAAGTCGATGGTGAAGGCTTTAAAAGGATCATGAAAGAAAAAAAGAATAAATATTGAATGGGATAGATGCGTAGCTTACGAAAGCCTTAATGTAATAAGATGTTTCAAATGCTGGGGTTTTTATCATAAATCAAGTGTATGCAGTGGGAGTAACCAAATATGTGCGAAATGTAATAAACCGGGCATTCCTATAGAGAATGCAAAAATGACTTTTTGAAATGCATTAATTGCATAAAAGCAAAGGAAAAGTTGAATCTCAATGATCTCAATGTAAACCATGACTGCAGAGACGCTACATGCAGCACACTTCAGAGAAAATTAAGAGTAGAAGCCGAAAAAGTAATGTACTAGCAATCAAACTTAAAGTGCCTGTGCTTGAATATTGCAGGGATTCGTACAAATATTAATCAACTCGAAGTAATAGTTGCAGAAAATAAATTTGATTTTATCT
Source organism: Pherbina coryleti (assembly GCA_943735915.1). Classification (NCBI taxonomy): domain Eukaryota; kingdom Metazoa; phylum Arthropoda; class Insecta; order Diptera; family Sciomyzidae; genus Pherbina; species Pherbina coryleti. The sequence goes on along the minus strand of OX030949.1, from coordinate 127,140,764 downwards.
GTATAACTGAAACTCATTTGACAGAATCCATACTGGACTCAGAAGTACAGTTAAATTGTTATAACATGATAAGATGTGATAGTATATCTAATCACGCTGGTGGAGTGGCCTTTTACATAAGACACGAATGGCATACTCAAACAATAAAAGTGATTTCAGTTGGAAAAATGATCTGGTGGCTAATAATAAAAGTTAAATTAAAAAATATAAATTTAGTGCTAGTGGCGGTATATAGATCCCCTGATAAGCAAAAATCACCGGAGGGTAGTTTTTGCGAATTTTTAAAAACTCAAATGGAAGAATGCGAACTTTTAGGAGATCACGTGATTGTAATGGGTGATTTTAATGTTGACTGGCTCGAAAATAATATACATAAAAGAAAAATTGAACAAGTTATTAATGATAATTCCTTCAGACAAATTGTTACTGAACCAACCAGAAGTACGAGAACCTCATCAACTCTAATAGACTATGTAGTGACTAATAATCCGTGTGTTAAAGCAAATGTAAATAAAGAATTTAGAGTGAGTGACCATGAATCAATTGATATTGATATCAAAATCAACGCACGGAACGAAAATAAAAAAAAAATCATTCAGACTATAAATTATAACCAAGAGACTTTCTTTCGAGAACTAGCTCAAAGAGGCTTTGCAATCGTGAATTATTCTATAAGTTGTAACCAGTCAGCAAATTCTTTTAGTCAGATTCTAAGTGATTCCTTGAATAGAATGATGATTAAAAAGGAAATATCAGGAGGAAATCAGTGTAGTGCTTGGTTCAAATCTAATCTTTATAATTTGAAGAAACAAAAAATTCAATTATACCAACTTGCAGTAAGGACAAACAATTTAAATGATTGGCATAACTACAAATGTTGTAGAAACATATACGTATACGAACTAGCCTTGGCAAACAACAATTATATAAAAAGGAAGGTAGACGAGGCATATGACCAAAAATCAATGTGGCGAGCAATAAAAACATTAGTCTTAAACGAAGAGAAACATGAAATAAATAAGATTGTGATGAATGGAAGAAATATAATAAACAAACAAGAAATGGCGAACGCTCTTAACAGATATTTAATAGACAGTGTTGAATGTATAAATGCAAATATTCCGTATGTGAAATATGAAAATCTCCTTGAAAAAAGTGAAAACAGTTTTAAATTTGAGTTGCTAAATCTAAATCGTTTAAAAACTATCATGAAAAATATGAATAACAAAAAAGACTCTAAATTTCTTTCCGTGACGATGATGGTTGACGCTTTGACATAATTGGACCAACATTTCTGCAGATTATAAACGAATCTTTACGTTCTGGAATATTTCCTGACCGCTGGAAGGAATCAACAGTGGTACCGATTGAGAAAGTGAAAAATGCTACAACCCCAGAGAATTTTAGACCCATCAATATGTTAACGACAGAAAGCAAAATAATTGAAAAAATTGTTCATTCACAATTAGAAGATTATATGAAAACGCATTCATTGCTCTCTGACTACCAATCTGGCTTTCGGAGAAAACATAGTTGTGAAGCGCTGCTGAATCTTGTTGTTGCTCAGTGGAAGTCGGAAACACAAGACAAAAAAGTCATAGCAGCCGTTTTTCTTGATCTGCAAAGAGCGTTTGAAACAATTGACAGAGATATATTGCTGCATAAACTTTATATGTACGGCATAAGTGGAAACGAACTTAATTGATTTAAAAGTTATCTTTCGGGAAGAAAACAAAAAACAAAAGTAGGAGAGTACGTTTCTGAACCAGCGACAGTTACTTTGGGTGTACCCCAGGGTGCAGTTTTGGGTACACTTCTTTTCATCATCTACATAAACGACATGGAGAAGGTTCTACATAAATCGAAGATATGCATGTTCGCCGATGATACTCTATTGTATGTCACAGGTTACTCTGTTGAAGAATGCATTAGTCAACTTAACTCTGATTTAGAAAACGTTGGAAAGTACCTTAAAATGAACAAACTTAAACTAAATACAAATAAAACAAAAGCCATTATTTTTAATGGTGACTCTAGCAATAAAATTGTTGTAAACGGTGAAGAAATTGAATACGTAAAAGAAATTAAATACTTGGGTATTATGTTAGACAATCAGTTGAAATTCGATGTACATATTAATTACATATGCAAAAAAATAGCCAAAAAGATTGGATTTTTTCAAAGAATATGCAAGAAAATATCAATTAGTAGTGCAATACAAATATATAATGTCATGATTAAACCACATTTTGAATATTGTTCAACAATTTTGTTTCTAGGATCATTGCAAATGATAGAAAGACTTCAGAAATTGCAAAATAGAGGAATGAGGTGTATCCTAAGATGCAGCCTTTTAACGCATATTAGGTATATGTTAGGCACCTTAAACTGGTTGACAATCAACCAAAGAACTATGATGAATGTGATATTATTTCTATTTAAAATAAAACATAATTTGCTCCCAAAATATTTAAGTTGTCAGATAGTTTATGTTTCGGATGTACAACCCCATAATTTAAGAAATAATTCAGATTTTAGAGTAGGGTTCTTTTCAACGAGTAGAGCACAAAACAGTTTATATTTATAAGGGTTTAAACCATTAAAGGGCATAAGGGTTTAAATTTATTCAACAGTTTGCCCAATAGCTTGAAAAGCGAGGGTAATAGCAATATATTTAAGAGAAATCTTATCATTTATATAAAAAATAATTATAATTAGGATAAAAATATAGATTTTAAGTAAAAAACTGTACTGTTTCTTTAAATAGCTATAAGCTAAATAAATAAATAAATAAATAATATTTTACATTTGATTTATATTTTTTATTTTGACTTTTGACACTATTTAATTTCCATACTTTATTTTTATTTTAACACTTTCTTTTTTGTTTACTTTTCTCATGCGGCCCATACACAATGCAACCAAAACAAAGCTGGAAGTGTAACCAAAAAGCAGAACTTTCTAAAATTTTACCACACACACTGCGATGGTTGCAGCAACAAACTTTGCCACACACGCTGTAACTTTTCTTGTAACTAGCTATCAGTTGCTTCAATTCTCAATTGCAAGAATAGTCTGCATAAACTAAAGTAAAATTACTATTTTAAATTTAATAATTATTTAGGAATTAGGAAAAATCAAATGAATTTGTGCAGGTGATAAAACAATGCAACTTTCCAACACACGCTGCAACCAGATGGTTACAACTTTAGCTCCGCCCCTAAATATTAAATGATTTTAATTTTACTGCAACGTGAGTTGCAACCGTCAAACAGTTGCGTAACTTCGACACACACGCTGCGACTTCATCATGGTAAACGTCAAAAACTTCCAGGTTACACTTCCAGCTTTGTTTTGGTTGCAGTGTGTATGGGCCGCATTATAATTTTTATACAATTTTATCTTGTAATTGTTTATGATTTATGATGTTTATAATTTATGTTACATTTGAACTGTTTTATTTTTAAAATTTTTCTCGTTATTGCGTTTTATTTCAAACTTATTTTTAAAGTTGTTTTCTTATAAATTAGCTTTTAGTTTATTTATAAAAGAATAATTCAAGTACACTCTTATTCTTCATTTTATTTTTTTTATTTTCTTTTATTTTGTTACTTACTTACTTTACTTATCTGGCGCTTACAACCGTAGGTCGGTTTTGGCCTCGTATAAGAAATTGCGCCAGCCATTTCTGTTTTGCGCTGGCGCCCAGCAGTTGGAAACACCAAGCGTGATCAGGTTATCCAACACCTGATCCTTCCAACGAAGATGTGCGTTGACCACCACCGGGCACCGAATCGAATATTTTTTTCGCTGGAGCGTCGTTTTCCATTCGTTCAACATGACCTAGCCAGCGGAGCCGCTCGATTTTAATGCGCTTGACTATGTCGATGTCAGCGTACAGCTCATACAGCTCGTGGTTCCATCGAATTCGGTACTCGCCATTGACGCAGGTTGGACCGAAGATTTTACGAAGGATCTTTCTCTCGAAGACTCCCAGAGTCTTTTCATCAGAACTGCTCAACGTCCAGGTTTGTACTGCATATGATAGGACGGGGAGTGATTTATAGAGCGTGAGTTTTGTTCGTCCAGAGAGGGCTCTGCTTCTCAATTGCCTACTCAACTCAAAGTAACACCTCTTGGCAAGAGTTATCCTTCGTTTTATCTCAATACTGACATCGTTGAAAGAGTTTATGCTGGATCCCAAGTAGACGAAGTCCTTAACAACCTCGAAGGAGATGTTGTTAACAGTGACGTGGTTTCCAAGACGCTGGGACTGTTTGTTTGTTGACACTAGGTATTTCGTCTTTCGTTTACTGCAAGACCCATTCTACTCGACTCTTTCGCTAATCTGAAGAATACTGCACTGACTTCGCGCGTATTATGTCCAATGATATCGATATCATCAGCATACGCCAGTAGCATACTACTTTTGTAGAATATAGTGCCACTGCGTCTCAAATCAGCAGCTCGGATGATCTTCTCCATCATTAGGTTAAAAAAGTCGCACGATAAGGAATCACCTTGCCTGAAACCGCGTTTGGTATCGAATGGAGCAGTGAGATCCTTCCCGATCTTAACTGTGCTGCTGGTGTTGCTTAGTATCATTCTGCAAAGACGGATGAGCTTTGCAGGAATACCAAATTCAAACATGGTGGAGTATAGATGATTCCTTATTGGACTGTCGAAAGCGGCTTTGTAATCGATCGATTTTAAAAAGATGGTGTGTGTCGATTTGTTTTTCAAGGGTCTTTTCCAAGATTTGCCGTAGCGTAAATATCTGGTCTATGGTGGATTTTCCAGGTTTTAAGCCATACTGATAAAGTCCAATCAGCTGGTTTACGATGGGCTTCGGTCTTTCACATAATACGCTCCACAGGACCGTATATGCGATATTAAGAAGGCTGATCCCACGGTAACTGGCGCAAATTGTGGGATCGCCTTTCTTGTGGATTGAGCAGAGCACACTGAGGTTCCACTTATTTGGAATTCATTCTTCCGACCTTATTATGCATATAGCTTTCAAGACTTCATTATGTTCGGTCAGCGGAACTTCAAAGCTGTCGTCCAAAATTGGGGATTCGGGATATCATCTCTATTGGTGGGATTGTTGCCATTCAGAAGCCTAGAGAAGTGTTCCCTCCACATCATCAGTGTACTCTGGATATCTGTCACTAGATTCCCGTTTTCATCCTTGCAGGAAGAGGCCCCGGTATCGAAACCATCGGCCTGGCGTCTTATTTTTTCGAAAAATTTTTGGACCTCATTCTTATCACCATGCATCTCAATTTTATCGCACTTACGCATTTCCGCTTCTCTTGTCTTTCTCCTGAAAATGCGTCTCTCTTCCCTCCTCTTCTCTTTGTATCGCTCTATAGCAGCAGCACGCATTGCAACCGACTGCAGGGTGGCTTTGTAAGCGGTGTCTTTTTCTGCAGTGGCTTCGTGACACTATAGGTCATTCCACTGGTTTCGGCGAGGGCGGTGATAGCCAATCACCTCTTCGGCAGCCGTACCCATAGAATGGGAGATATGATTCCACTGCGCACATATATCATCGATCGGAGGAGTGCTTTCTTGAAGCAGGAGTGAGAGTCGAGTAGCGAAGTCTTTGGCAGTTCGTTTTGATTGCAGCTTTTCGACGTCTAGCTTTCTCTGTGCTGGATTGCGCTCATTCTTGGTTGCGCACAGACTTGTACGGATCTTGGCTGCGACAAGATAATGATCCGAGTCTATATTGGCACCACGGATCGTGCGTGCATCTAAAATACTGGAAGAGTGCCTTTCATCAATTAAAACGTGATCAATTTGGTTGCGCGTCTTTTGATCAGGAGACAGCCAAGTTGCTTTATGAATATTGAAATGCTTGAATCTAGTGCTACTAACGACCATGTTTCACGCTGCAGCAAAGTTAATTAGTCTCATTCCGTTATTGGAGGTATTGTCGTGGAGGATGAACTTTCCGACTGTTGGACCAAAGATATTTTCTTTTCCCACCTTGGCGTTGAAGTCACCAAGTACGATTTTTATGTTGTGGCGGGGGCTGCGCTCATAGGCCTCTTCAAGGCGCTAGTAGAAGCTGTCTTTGGTCTCATCATCCTTGTCTTCTGTCGGAGCATGCGCACAAATAAGGCTTATATTTAAGAATTTTGCATTGAAGCGGATTATGGCAAGTCGCTCTTTGACAGGTGTGAATCGCAGAACATGATGCCGCAGTCGCTTTCCAACCACGAATCCGCATCCAAATTCTCGCTTCTTCGCATGGCCGCTGTAGTAGATATCACAGGATGATTGCCGTAAGCAACCCTGTCTCTTCCATCTCATTTCTTGGATTGTAGTGAAATCAGCTTTGTATCTTCCTAAGATATCTATCAATTGGATAGAGGCACCATCCCAATTAAGGGCTCGGACGTTCCAAGTGCATATCCGTAAATCATTGTCAGTTTTTCTTTTGCGGTAGTCGTCATCAGATTTGGGGATCATTTTTATCTTTATTCTTTTACGTTTCATTGAAGTTTTTTTACGTGGTGGGCTTCAAACCCAACGCACAACCCTTTAAAGACAAGTAGCCTGCCGCTCAGATTAGCCGTCAAACTAACGTTGAGGTAGACACGTTGCCATGTGAAGATCGCCCCCATGACCCTCACGCGTTGCCTTGTAAGGATCGTCCTCCGACACAACCGACACAACTCTGGTTTCTTCAAAACTGGCGTTTTTCATTGCCCGTTTTACATTGGTCAAGACTTGAAATCAAGGCTGTGAGTTTTCCGATGACGCGGACATCAACGTGAGAGAGGGTAAGTTTAAAAGGGAAAAGCAAAGAATTGATTTCAAGTCTTGGCCAATGTAAAAGAGGTCTTGTTACGTAATGTGCGATGGCAATGCGTGCGTGATTTCGTTATTTAATCGCATCGCAGTCTCGCATCGTACTCTCACTCTCTTGTACTTCAGGCTTTAGTAAATTAATTTATCGGTTCAAAATACACTGTAGTGCTCAGTCTGCGTGATAAGTCAGTTATTCAAAAACTCAGTATACTGATCAGTCTGCGGGATATCAGTTTTATTTCGTATACATTAACAGTGTTATATATAAACACATTTTAGCGCTTGTTTAACTTAAAACAGCATTTAAACATGAAAACGTGATTTATAAACATTTTTCATAGTTGTTTAAGAACTGCGTAACTTAAACGCCAAAATTTGCGTTTAAAGACTGCGTAAGTCTTACCTAAGATTTTCAGCAATCAGCTGACATCGAATGGAAACGATCAGTCAAAATTACTATTTTCGGTTGCATTTTCACTTAATGCAACCGATAATTGCAATTTCGGTTGCATTTCCTCAGAATGTAAAAGATTATTGTAGTAGAGTTTGTATATTTTTGACATAACACTTGCTTAGTTACACAATGGGCCTTACCAATAGTCAAGAGCTGATACTAAGAAAAAGCTGGCACTAATAAGTATAAGCTTTTCGTTAGTAGTCAACTTTATATTTTTCCGTACCAATAAACGAAATCATATTTTCAAAGTATAAGTATTCGCTTTCAAAGTATAAGCTTTAATCTATTGTGAATGTGCTTTGACTTGTTTGACAGATAAAAATTGACATTCTACTAAAATACTTAGCATCAGCTGAAGCCGATACTAATATAAAGTATGATACTAGAGCACATGTCGATACTTTCTCGTTTATTGGTATGAACGTTTTTAAAGTATAAGCTTTAATCGGAAATGTCGACACTTTCTATGAAAGTAGCAAACTATTGGTAAGGCCCAATGAATATAAATCGTTTATAAATAAAAATTTAAGCAAGGTTGCGTAACACCTTAAACGATGTTTAACTAAACAACTGCTTAAAGGTTGTTTAATGAAATCTAATAAATTAGACTGTAACTGTATTTGATTGTATTAGTGTGATAAATTTTGCTAACCATTAGACCCATTTTACATTAGTCAAAACTTGAATTCAAGTCTGTGAGTTTGTAGGCAATTCGCCGCACATCGGAAGCGACGAGAGAGTAAGAGAACACTTTCGCTGTCCCGTCAATTTTTTTGCAATTTTTTGTATTGCTTTTGTACTTTTCACTATTTTGACAAAGCGCTTCACATTATTTTTCGTTTGGTTGTCTATAGCTGAAAATTGTACGGTTCTCGTAAATAGAAAACAAGCAAAGAAGATATGAAATTGAATTCAATTCTTGAGCAATGTAAAAGCGGTCTTATATAAAATATGACGACTTGGCTTATGTGTGCGTGTCACCGAGCGTTTCCACTGCCCGAACGAACGAAGAAATCGTCGCGAACAAATCGTAATGAATTCTTCGTTTGGTCCAACCGTTTCCACCGCACGAACACAAGTTTCGAACATTGGTAAGTCGCCATCTTCCCAGCTAGACAGCTCTAACGTAGTTACGCACAAAAGGAAACAAAATTTGGTGTTCACTAACACATTCTTACATTTTGTTGTCATGCTAAACAAAGAAAGTTGTATGTGTTTACATAGCTTGCTCTTTTTCGCAGCAAACAAGCTGAGGGTATGAAAAAATAGCAAACAAAAGCTTTAAGCGTGTTTTATCCTGAAATAAATGATCATAAATATGGTGGCCGTGGCGCTGAAGGTAGAATGCGTGTCCCGTATGCCAGAAGCCATGGTTCAAATTCCGTCTGGCACTTGAGAGTTTTTCAGGAAAATTTTATAGTAAATCAATTAATCAATTAATATATATAAGTTAAATATAGTGATGACTTAAAATAAACAAATAAAAACGATCTTCTTTGTAAAGAAAAGTATAGAGTTTCCTTGCTAATCTAAAAAAATTATTGCAATATTTGAAATTAGTTTTTTTTATTTTCTTTAAATATTTTTTTCTTTAATTTATACTTTATAAATACAAATATTTATATTTAACCCATAATAAAAATAGAAAAAAACAATTATAAACAAAATTATAAGAAAAACAAAATTTGGTTTTATTTGTGGAGGATATGAGCCCGCGCATGTTCGCGTTAAAAGCCAAAACTCTAACCAGTACACTATGGTCGAAGAGCTCTGCGGGATGCTAACTGCGGACCATATTAAACAGCTGAATTTGTTTTTTAATTCTTTATGGAATTTGTAATTAGTGTGAGCAGAACATCTATAGCTCTTTTTAATAGATAAAACATGTGTGGCAGACAGAGATGCCAGATCACACGGATAGACAAAAAGGCGTTATATTTTGCACGACGCTAGAACAAATATAACGTAATTTGTATGGAGGATTTTATATGAATATAACGTCAAAGGCGTTAGGTGTATGCCATATATATGGCATATCTAACAGTTAGTTGTCTAGCTGGGTTGTTCGTTCGTGAAGTGGAAACACTTAAATACAATGCTTGCGAGCATCAGCGTTGATCAATTTTTGTTTATGCAAACGTATTAAATCGGATTAATTTTTACTACTTCTATGTCTTTTAATTAAAAATTTATATAAGTATTTATATAAAGAATTTATTATATATAGAATATTATATAAATAATTTGATCATATAAAGTCCTAATAAAACAACGAAGTAAAACAAAATTTTTTTGCGTTAAGTTTTCAATATATTTTCTTTCTTTTTTGTTTTTCCTACGTTATTAACTACTATTTCAACAAATCTACTACTCTTCACAAATAAACACTGGATTCGCCCAAAAAGATCGAGCTTCGGCCGATCAGAGCGAACGAAGAAATCTTCGTTTGCGTAAACAGAAATTCATCAAC